>CM042047.1:128955000-130205000 GCA_023525745.1 Arctium lappa
CATAAATGATGATAATCTACATTAGCTCAACTGTTGCTAATTTATGTATACAATGACACGTTTTACCTTTTAGTGGATTCATGCATTTTACCTTTTAGTAAAATGACATGTTTTCAAACAGTAATATACAATGAATCAAAAATTAAAAAAACCCAAATACTTATTAAAAAAACCAACAAAACCATAAATACATATTAATCACCGAACTAATGAAAACATTGCCGAGAATCATAGAATACTAAACCAAACAAAAATTAAAATTGACTCAACATCATGAACACAAAAAAACCCACATAAAGATTGAAGTCATATCTTAATAATGATAACAAGTAATCAAGATCATCCACCAAACAAAACCAAAATAAGATTGCATTAAAAATCTGTAGCAAAAAAAAAAGGAGGAATCAACATCATTAACCAAAAACCCCAGATAAGATTTCATTCATATCTTTACATAAAAAATTGACAATTATTAATAAAATTGAATATAGAATCCATCATAAAGCACCAATCAAACCATACTGTGTTAACCACATTAAACCTTAAATTGAATCATGAAATCAAATTTAACCTAACCCTATGAAATAAAAAAAATGCAGATAAGCCAATTCTCCTGCCAATTAAATAACGATCACAATTCCGGGCAATTACGAGAGTCATGCCTCGCTAGTTGACCACATTTCCTGCAAACCAGCTTCTTTGCTTTCGTAACCGCCTTCTCACGTACACCAATCAATCTCTTCCCGGTTCCACAACCTTTGTTGCGAATCCCGGAAGGTAGCAACACTTCAATAGTCTCCACTTCGGATACACCCATGAACTCTTGAATATTAGCATTTTTCCGTTGTCGGTTAGATTGATGTGGGGTAGAAATATCAAGATCTGCAACCCATTTCTCCAATTCACTAACAAATGCAGCTAACGTGTCTTTGTCATTCTTCACCTTCTCAACAATACGATCGACCAATGAATACGCATTTCCCATCAACTTTTCAGATAAAGTATCGACTTCACCGTACCTTATCACCGCCGATAACCACTCAACAAGAACAAGATTTCGACGCCAACGTTTAAGCACATAACGATCAGGAATACTTGTCTTTGTCATTCACTAACACCTTTAAAGCATTACGACATAAGATACCATTTCTGACAAACAAGTTGCAACTACAGTCGAGATTCCCAATTAAGGGGTCACGAACAACCTACAATACAAACCACACATTACATTGAAGACAGACATATAAATATACTCATATAAAATGATTACTTGTACCCCTTATTTTTTTTTAATGATAACAACTTACCATGAACCTGGCAAGAACATCAGCCACTTCGTTAACTTCATTGATTGAGAAGACCCTGTTCCCACCAACATTCGTGAATCCACCCCATTCACAAGACCACATCGCTTCCAACAACTCGTTCTGGAAATCAAAGAAAATAGTACGGGAATATACTAACGCAACATATTTCTCTAGTTTACTAGGGGAAATCATGTGTGGATTGGTGGACTTTGTTTTTACTTCATAAGCTGCATGCTCCTTCCTCTGCGTCTCAATAACATTATCAAACGCACGCAAAAATAGCATAAGATCATGATAAAAAGTGTGGTATACATTGAAAAATGCATTGATACTCTCGGACCTAGACGTGGTTTTCATCAACCCAAACATAGGAAAGTCTTTAAAGTACGCAGGAATCCACGAATCTCAAATATCATACATTTCTTCAAACCAAGAATCACCAGCTGCAACACCCGTAATTTTTGATCAGTAAGAGTTACCAGGCGTTTCTTGAAACTTGTAAATGGTGGGGTTGTGTTAGGAAAACATCATTCAAGTCCCTTGGAGTATCGGGAGCTTTCGAGCGCGAAAAAGGAAGGAATTCGAAGCCCTACACAGTCTGGGTGACAGTGCCCGACGATAGTGACATATGTCACTATCGCGTGGCACAATCGCGGACATGGTACCACAAGTGCCTGGGCGTGGGCGACAATGACACACGACTATGCCAAAGGCATAGTCGCCGGTCATTGTCGCGGTCGAAGGCAAGGACTTTTAAAACTCCAATTTTGCCTATCTCATCCCATTTGTTGCAACCTCCTTCAACCCTACCCTCTCCTTTCTCTCTAAACCGAACCTCATGACCACCATTGTTGATTTTAAGCTTTTGATACTAAATATCTCGGGATTTCAAGTGATACTTCACCATCCAACAAGGTTATGGAAGCTTAAGATCAATCTCTCCACTCTATCATCTTCATCACCAACTTTCTAAGGTTTTATCAAACCCTCTTCAAGACCCTCTCCATTGTCTTAAAGGTTGTAGTGGTGGCTCACATGGGTGACCTAGAGAAGTATAGTTGATGTATTTGATCTATGGTAAAGGTAATATCCCCTTTTCTTCATATATGGAAATTAGGGTTTTGGGTATAAGTTGAGGTTTTCATGTTTAATGTTTGGGGAATGATTCTTAATGGTTGAATGTGAGTATTTATGGTTGAAAACTTATGGATCTAGGTTTTTTGAAGATTTTGGCTTGGTGGATTCAAGTTTCTTCCAGGAAGCTCAAGTTGGGGTAAAATCTAGATTTAGCCTAAATTTAGCAAGGTGAGCTCAAGTTGATTTATGAAAACGTTGTACATGCCAAAATGTCTATTTTAAAGTATTGATGTGTTTTACATTAAATTGTCAACTGTTGAGTTATTTGATAACTTTTGATTATTTGAAGTGTTTAGCTTATTAAACTTTGTAAAACACCCACATTTGGGATTTTTGGGCATTTTGATAAATGTGTCATAAACGAACGTGTTTTGATGGTTTATTGCATAAATGGGTATTCAGTCAAAAATGCACTTTTAGTGTTTGTCGGGTTTTATGCATCATTCACGTAATGGGACGTTTTGAAAATACGAAGGTGTGAGTCCTTTAGCTTTGGTCATTCCTGACCTTGGGAACATTTTAGAAGTGGTAAACCTTTAGTTTTAGGCCGAAGGCCAATTGCGATTTAAGAAGACAAACATTTTTGGGGAAAAGATGTATTTTGGTTTATGGAACCTTGTTGGCTCACATATTTTAGCCAATCGTTCATTACGCCTTTTGGCTTGGTTTACACTCAAATGAGTCTTTGGAACAATTTGTTTAGTTTTGGTAGCTCATTAAGGAGCCTTGGTCGTATGGTGTACTTAGTTGCATATTATTTGAGAGTTACATGTTTTGGATGCGCTAGTTCATTCATTTGGAGTCATGTAATGTTTTAGGTTGTAATGCAATGAATCCATAGGCACAAAAGTCAGTTTGAGTGGGTTAAGTATCCCCGTTTTGTAACTTAAAATTGGCATGGGGTCTTCTGACCAATAATTGCAATTTTCTTGTGAACGAGCTTAACTGGGATGTTTTGGAATTCCAAGGTATAGACCCAGAGGGGTTGAACTTGATGAGTGCACGAAGATTTCCAAGGTACAGACCTAGAGGGGTTGAACTTGATGATTATCCAAGCAATAGACATGGAGTTGTCGAGCCTATTGGTTTGTCAGCTATAGACCCGGAAAGGTTGATGTTAACGAGTGTTTTATCTCTAAGTGACACTCATATAACATTGATAAGTGGCCTGACTTTGTGTGCCCGCCACATTTGACGGAATTCGGGTCTCCCCCATCACCGAAAGGTGTTGTTTTGGGTATTGAATTTTATTATCCAAGTTTTCGGTGACGTTTTTTATATATGGATCTTATCCATGATCTCTAGTTTGAGTATTATACCATATTCGTGTTTTTGGATATTTCGGGATATAAATTTTTATCCTCATTTCATAATTGAGAGTTCAATTTCTATTCACGTTTAAGTGAGTTTTTGGGTTGAATCTATTTACAAAAGAACGTTTTACTTTGGATCTTGCCCTCGAAGTAGTTTGAATTGGAAACACGTTTACATGGGAGTTTCTTTGCTTAAAATACACTTTATTGGAAAACAGGTCGTTTTCATATTTGAGAAATATCAAATTGAAAGATTATGATTTAAATTGCATTACTTCTTTTCAACGATATCTTTATTCATGTTGAAAACTTTTGAACTCACTAGGCGTTAGCCAAACCTTTTTATTTGTCGGCATGTGCAACAGGTTTCGATTGGGAATAGTTCTAGTGACACTGTGCAGAGAGGAGTGCTAGTTCTGTGCTCGAGAAGTGGTTATCTTAGTGAAGTCTTCCGCTTTTGTTTCGGGAAGAGCAGCTTATAGTTGGGATTAAGTAACACCCGACTTGGCTTGATCCTTGTATAAGACTGGAGTTTATATTTGTTGAGGTTAAATAGAGAATTTTATTTTGAAGACTTATCTTTTACTTGATGTTATATCAAAATTTTAATTAGTTGCTCTCATCAAATTTGAGGGTGTTACAAGTTGGTATCAGAGCATAAGTTTGAGAGAATTAGGTGTTGATTTTGGATACCTAGACTCAAACTAGCGTTGTTTAGGTGTATGGATTTGTGACTCTGGAGTCGTTTGCTCAGTCACCACCACCTTTGAAATAATACCTTCAAGTTCTTTCAACTTTGAAATGAAACTGTCTCTTTCTTTAATGAGCAGGTCAAACTTCTCCTTGAATTCAGACTTCTCTTTCTGATCATTCAAAGCACTTTCAGATAATTCAGATAACTTCACAGTAAGCTTCTTGATCTCTGTCTCAAAGATATTTATTTCTTCTTCAAAACCCTTCTCATCATTTGTTCTTTGACCAGATATTTCTTTGAAAATGCCAACATTCCTCTGTTCTATGGTCTTCTTCTCTTTGTCAAACTTTTCTCTTTCCAAAATGATTAATTTCTCAAAGTCTGTAATCTGTTGAGAAAGCTGTATACATTTCAGATCAACTGCTTTCTTCTCATCAGCACATTTTCTTGAAAACTCTGAGAACTTCTTTGCAAATTCTTTCTTTTCAATCTCAAATTGATCTCTGTCTTTGACCATTATTTGTTCCAAATCAGATATTTTCTTTCGAAGCTCAGCATTAGCATCCTCCAGATTCTTAATCTTCATCTCATAACTGTCAACATAATCTGCTTGCTGGATCTGGATTATCTGATCTTCCAAGTCAAAGATTTTTCTTATCAGCTCTGTGTTCTCAGCTTCCAAACTCAGTATTTTCTCATCATTCAGCCCAGAAGTCTGTTGCAAAAGATCTTCATTTAACATCTTTAACATACTGACTTCTTTCCTAAGTATCTTCCTTTCATCATTATATCTTTTTGACCTCTTTGAGTAGAATTCAACAGATGAAGCAAGATTTTCGTTCTCTAATTTGAGCTTTTCAATCTTCGTTTCATCATCATCAGAAAAATATCCCATCTTGAATTATTTGTTACAAAAAAAACTTGAAAAATGATCGTTAGAAATTCATAAACTTTGATCACAATAAGAACTTTGTTCCCCCTCCGCAGACTTAGCACGGAGGTCCCGCTAGAGAATTTTTTTTCACATTTAACGGCTATATTACAGTTTTGAAAAAATCTCAGAAAATATTCTAAGGACAAAACTCGCAGATCACTAAAGAAATATTGAAACTCGCAGACGCCTAAACTCGCAGATCACTATTCAATGATAAACTTGCAGGCTGAGGTGTGCGCGTTTGAGAAACTCGCAAACAAAGGATTGCGTGTTTTGAGAACTCGCAGACCGAATGAACTCGCATACTACTGTTCCGCTGGAACTCGCAAACAAAGCGTTGTGCGTTTTGAAAACTCGCAGATGCCTACTTGCGCGTTTTGACGAACTCGCAGATAGAGGCGTGCGTGTTTCCTGAACTCGCAAACAGCCCTTTGCGCGTTTTTCATCCAGAAACAAAATTCTTCAGCTTGCGCGTTCTTCCGATGAACCTTGCGCGTTTTGTAGATCTTGCGTGTTCTTTAGTCTGTCGAACAAAAACTTGATTTTTCCATCTGATTTCGATCAAACCTTGTCCAATTCCTCTGAAAACTTGTAGATTGTGTCTATTCCATCTCACGAACAAATTACAAACCAAGAATTTCAGATTAAAACAACAAAATTTGAAATTCGATCTATACCAGTTCGTTTCAAAAACTCAAACTACAATTGTAAAAATCCAAAATTCATACGATTCTGATATGAATTGGACTAAACAATACAAACTAAACATGTTCTATATGCAAAAACGATTACAATGATTCCAAAAATAGATCAAAAACATCACTGTAGCAACAAATTTGAATCTTGAACAGTAACTTGCGAGTTCTTCCAAAAGTCGACAAAAATCTTGAAATTAATCCATGTTTTCTGAATCTTTTATGATCTGATACCAATTGAGATGTCCTAATTCAAGTTCTAAATCATAAAAACAATCAATATGAGAATCGTAATCACAAGTCTTTGATTAAATCTTCAAACTATTACAAATCTCACTTTCTCTCACTAGAATGATATTCTATTTTACCTCTTCTCTAATATGCTCTCAACTTACAATCTCACAAATGACACTCACTTCCTTAATGACTTTCTACTCTCTTACAAAGACTTACAAAGGTATTTATACCCACAACAATTACAAGGAAACAAACAAATACAATATGTTGACATTGACTTTATTAACACAATGACTTTGACTTTCACTGAGAGTTGACTTTCAGCCTTTGACTTCTTGTACTTTGGTCTTCAATCTTTATGATCTTGAATCCAATAAATTTGTGATCTAACATCAATGATGATCATGTACGGTACGTTCATAATGGCACCTGGCCAGTGTTATGGTGAACCTACATACTACATGTGTATACTTGAATTACCTTTGTATGATGACCGTTGGGGTAGTGAGAAGGTTTCTAAGCGAGTAATCTAAGGAAGGGTTGATGTTTATAGCAATGTCACTTTGGAGTGATAGTTAAGTGCGATGAATGCATTAAGTTGATCATCTTGAGTCAGAATTATTGGTTAGATTAGAACTATAAGTTTGTTAGACCGATTCTATTTTAAGGAGAAATTGTAAGTCAACCAAATTAGTGGAATTATTGCTTTAAGATGTTTGATGCTTCCGGATGACAATAGTATGATGGGAAATTGAGAAGCGTAATCCTAAGTTGTAAGTGTCGACCAAATTCATGCACTAAATCTATTTCTAAAACGAGTTTGCATAAATTGTTTCTCATGTTCTCAAAACATAAAGTGGGCTATATTATAAAGTCCTGGTAAAACATTTAGCACTCATTAGATTTTAAACCGTGAACTTAAACATGCATGAAATTGTTTTTTTGCACGTGGCTGCAAATATTTTATTGAAAAATCTCTTTATCCCCGCTTCGTGTCAAACACTATTTACGGATCTTGTAATATCCGTGTTTTAATATTATTTGGGTATTGGGCAAGTAACTGTGGAATTTTTGACCTTGACATTGGATCTCCTCCACGTATGTTAAGGTTTTAAAGGAAGAGTTGTTCCCATGTTTTTGAGTCAGAATTTCTTGGGAATTTTAGTCTGTACGAGTCGTGTCGAATTTTATGGAATATTGTTTTGCGACATTTTGGATGCGTGAGTGTACTTCGAGATGCGTGGGTTTTAATTTTATTGCGTATAAATTTACGAGCTTTTGGGCGTCGTGTCTCATGAAAGTTTTGTTGAAAATGGTCACTTTATCGTACGTTGTGGTTTTATAATTTTAACATTTTTAGACTTATTATCGTTTTATGCTTTATGTTGGGAAATGAAAATTTTGACACCGCTTGATTTTTAGTGTTAATGAGTTGTATGAAAATTTGGTTGGGTCTTATGATGTCTTATCGTACGACTTTTTGCGTCGCGTAGATAGATTTTGGAACGTGTGTTCATGCATTATTGCGTGCGTTAATTTATGGGTTTTGTTAATAGATGTCATCCCATGTGTTATGTTGGGGAGGTCTCAATATCATGTGATTTATCTTTGAGCTTTATACAAGTGTTAATCGTTGTATACTTTTCGTACTTGGTTTAAATTATACCGTTGGTGTGAGTAAACGGATAAAAGATTTATGTTGTTTCAGATAGAACTTTTGCTCAGAACATGTTTCAGTTGCTGATTTTACCGTTAGAAATTTTCCGCAATGCATTAATTGAGTTATCGGTTTACATGTCATTGTAATTACTGTTTTGGACAAGTGGGTTTTATCTGTGCGGCCCAAAGTGTGAACTCGATTTAAAACTTATTTAAGTTCCTATCGTTTGCTAAATTTGGGGAAATAAACTGACGTATATGGGCCTTACTGGGGATTTTATCCTCCGATGTTTTGTGGTTTAAAGGAAAAGATTTTAAAGTTGAAATTGTAAGTTTCTCTTTTGGAGTTGTACAAACATTTTGTTGCACGTGTTATAGTGCGGAAAATTATTTTCATATACATAGTATAAATTGATGCATGCTAGGACCGTGGTAGTCCGTTTGAAAATTTTGTTGCTCATCTTTTGTTACCGTTTTTATTAACGTAAGTACTGATCAAATGAGTTTTGGAAACGGTTTTATATGCGTAGTGTTGGTGATCAATTTTGAAACCTATCGAATGAACGGTAGTGTATTTTTACCGCACGATTAATTGTTATAGAACTTATGTATTTGAAAGTTTTATAAATTTCAAATTGGCATACTGGTTGAAAAACCTTGAACTCATTAGGGCTATAGATTTAAAACCCCTATCGTGAAAGTAGTTGCAATTAAGGGACTAGAGGAGTCCTTGGGATTTGAAGCATCGGATGATCTGACTTGTTGTCAGTCTTGGATTTTGGGTTTCAGTTTTGGATCTGTGCACGTGCGATTAATTGAGGTATTAGATTCATGCCTTCCCAGTTAACTAAGGGGTGATCTTTCTGTTTCAGTAAACCTGCGGGATAAGGTCTTGTGGGGATTATCTGCGCCTGGTTGGGTTCGATTTGATGGGTTACTTGTTCGGTTGACATCATGTTATATAATGGCGGTTGTGACACCCCAAAATTGTGTAAATAATTATTTATAAAAAAAGGATGAAAAGGAAAATAAAATAAAATAAAATGGGTTTTATTTTATTGGACCAAAATGAAAAGAAAATTAGTTGAAAAGAGTCAATCAAGTCATTTGAAGAAAGTAATAAGTGAGTATGAGAGTTTATATTCACTTGAAAAGGAAAAAAAATGTTAAAGCCTTATGTCAAAAGGGCATATTCTAATAGTCAGAAAGCCCAAGAGGCCGAATGTAATATTTCTGAAACAAGGACCTGCCTCGCCAAAAGGACAACACTTTTTGAAATATGGTTTTTGATGGTGACCTTTCAATAGCAGGTCTGAGATACGTCTGATTGGCTTAAAAGTTCAACTAATACGCCAAACATTTCTTCATATAACCGAAGAGCATCAGCTAATGGTCATTTGAGTTCAAACCATTCATATTTTCATTGAGTTTTGAGAGAGAGATCGAAGTTTGAAGTTGGAGTAAAGATTTCGGGTTTTTTTTTCGTCGGTTCAAGGTGAGTTCTTAACTAAATCTTATGATTTTTATGTCTATGGGTTCGTTTTTATGAGTTCTATCGAACCCTTGTAGTCTCATCCATCAGATTCGTGTTTTCATAGTCCAAATCAGTGTTGAAAGTTTTTTGGGTTTTTATTTTAAAAACATGAACTTCAAATGAAGAAATGGAGCTTGTTACTTGTCCAAAAATTGTGTTCTTTATGTTAAAATGTTGGTAAAAATGTTACCAAGGCTTTGTGCAAAAAGAATGAAGAAAAAAGGGCTAAAAACGAGTGAAAATGGAGCTTGAAAATGTTGAAAATATGCAGCCATGGCTGCTAGGTCGACGGGTTTTAACCGGGTCAAAATGATGACCTGCGTAAGCTGTTGGTGTGGGTCGCGATTGGGTCAAGGGCCAAACCCGGGTGCATTTTTAGTTATTATTAAAAATAATTTATTTTGCATGAAGCAAGATTCAAACCCCACACCTACGGGTTGTAAGAAGCATGATTAACCACTAAGCCAACAACTCACTTTGCTATTAATCTCACTCACGTTTTACTAATATTATTATTAGATTTCTAAGTTTCAGTAATTTGCATTGCAACCCCTGAAGTTCTGAAAACTTGATTCGGCCACGATACTTTTCTGGAAATTTTAACAAATTTTATTTGGAATTATAACTAGCAATTTTGACTCAGTTTCGATTATTTGTCTTTACAAAATTACCAAGATACCCCTAAAATAAAACAACCGTGATTTCAAACAATACCTTATGTATTTGGATTTATGAAATATTTGAAATAATTCTACACTTGGGATTTGATGTTTTAATTGTTTATTCTAAAGGGGTGGTCACAATAAATCATTTATTTATTCAAATGATTTGAAAATAAGATTTAAAGTGTCTTAATAAGGAGAATGCTTATTGAGCACTTTGATTTTATAGGATTTGTATAAATTATATATTTCTTAAAGAGAGGTGTTTAAAATGAGTCGTCTAAATATTAGATGATTTTAATAATAATGAGAGTAAAGTGTCGCTATCGGACTAAAATAATTATTGGGATACGTTATTTCGGAATAGAGATTTACATATTTTAGAAGGTTTAAATTGACGTTTTAAGACGTCATCGAGTTATAGACTTGGGTTTTGATTATAGTTGGTCGAGGTTGACTGGGTTGACTAAAGGTTGACTTTTGACTCGTTTGACCCATATGGATTTTAATGATGAGGTTATGTTGAGCTATTTATATCAGATTTGGAGACTCAAATTTCGAGTTTGACTTTAGGTCGTGTCAGTTGGACAATAAGTTGACTTTTGGAGAATTAAGTCATTAATTAGATATTGTGGTATAAAATGTGTAGGTCTTCTGTCAGGAGCTATCGGTAGTTGATCTACACGATCAGGTGAGTCTTCATGAGACTTACACTGGGATGCATACCTATGTACAAATTTATTTTCGAGCATTACATGATTTTGTGGTGGTGAATATTATGCATGATAATGATTTTAAATACATGTCATCGGTATATGTTTACATGTATGTGGAGTTTTGTGGAGCACGCATGCTAATTGTTTTCCGGTTTTTAAACGTATTTAGCATGATTGGATTTTCAGTTGGTTTATATGGTACAAATGGTGCATGGTTTGGAATATAAGATGTTGGTTTGGTTTGTCACACTTAAGGGGAGGTACGACCCTGAAATGGGTGACTGGCTCTGTGTGAGCGGTACACACCAGGGAATGCCTGTGACATGGAAGTATGACCCCGTAATGGGTTATTGGCTATAGGTGAGCCGTACACACCTAGGGAATGCTTGCAACTTATGAGTCCTTACTCGAGGAGACGGTTATGAGGTCTCGTTTATTTTGGTGTTGCATGTTTCAGAAAATGAATGTTATTTTATACGAAGTTTGTATGTTTGATATGTGTGGCAAGATATGATTTCACTCACGCAAACCATGAACTCACTGAGCTTTATAAGCTGACTATAGTATGCATCTCAGGAACGAAAGATTTCAGGTTGGACAAAGGAAAAGAGCACACATAGAGACTTGCGTCATCTAAGTTAGGTTCAAGCATCTATTACGGATAAATGTTGTAACGCAGCTCGGTATGGGACGAGTTAGCAATTAAGTTACATATTTATTGTTAAAGCCTTCCGCTGTAAAAGGTTTAAAGTTTTATTTTAGCCGATTCTTTTTGGAGTATTTTTAGAGGAATTGTTCAGATTACGTAACACACAAGAAAAAAAATGGGTGTTACAGCGGTGTACCGTCTTAATGGGTTTTCACGAACAAAGGAAATATTGTGGTCCGTTTGTTAGGAATGTAAGAGTTGGAATATTAGTACCCTGTTGGGTGTTAATTTTATCATGACATTGCGTCCGGAATAAAATCCTAGGCGGGATATCCATGTGTGTGTGGTAGTGCCAATTTCGGGTTTTAGGCATCGACTGGTTCTTTTGAAGTCGGCGAATCTTTGGAGTGTTGGGAAGTATTCCCGTTGAGTCATGAAGAGTGTCAACCTCTCAGTGGTGGAATGTAAAGGAAGGTTTGATGTTGATAATTAAGTGTTGATGTGTATGATTTCTTGATGTGGAAAAGATCATATTGAGAGAATGTTTCGAAGTACGAGAATAGATCGGGGTTGGGTGATAGCCTGATCTGAACTAACCAGCTAACCGGAGAGTATAGCGGTACACCCTTGGGAGGACGGCCTTACCAATATCAAGAATGAATCATTAAGAATTTTCAGAATTCTTTGGGTTTGATGTCGATCTTTGGTTTTTGGGTTCGGAATCATGTTGAACTAAGATGAATTGGCCGTTGAGAAGTTGAGGTTCTCAAACTACCTTGAGGTAGTACGTGTCACCCAAGGTTGGGAGACAACTGTAATCTTGGGGATAGAAGCTACTCCAGTAAGTTAAGCGATTACACGGATATAAGGGTAATGTGCTCAAGGGAAATTAGTATTAAGTATCGACGAGAGGTTATCGTGGTTGTTCTGGTAAGGGGATTAGAGAAAATCTATTATGTGGGCAACGGTAACTAGATTTCGAGGACGAAATCTCTTTTAAGGTTGGGAGGATTGTAACACCCGTAATTTTTGGTTGGTAAGAGTCACCAGACGTTTCTTGAAACTTGTAAATGGTGGGGTTGTGTAAGGAAAACATCATTCAAGTCCCTTGGAGTATCGGGAGCTTTCGAGCGTGAAAAAAAGGAAGGAATTCAGAGCCCTACATAGTCTGCGTGACAGTGCCCGACGATAGTGACATATGTCACTATCGCGTGGCACAATCGCGGACATGGTACCGCAAGTGCCTGGGCGCGGGCGACAATGCCACGCGATTATGCCAAGGGCATAGTCGCCGGTCATTGTCGCGGTCGGGGGCAAGGACTTTTAAAACTCGAATTTTGCCGATCTCAATCCATTTGTTCCAACCTCCATCAACACTACCCTCTCCTTTCTCTCTAAACCGAACCTCATGACAACCATTGTTGATTTTGAGCTTTTGATACTCAATATCTCGGGATTTCAAGTGATACTTCACCATCCAACAAGGTTATGGAAGCTTAAGCTCAATCTCTCCACTTTATCATCTTCACCACCAACTTTCTAAGGTTTTATCAAACCCTCTTCAAAACCCTCTCCATTCTCTTAAAGGTTGTAGTGGTGGCTCACATGGGTGACCTAGAGAAGTATAGTTGATGGATTCGATCTATGGTAAAGGTAATATCCCCTTTTCTTCATATATGGAAATTAGGGTTTTGGGTATAAGTTGAGGTTTTCATGTTTAATATTTGGGGAATGACTCTTAATGGTTGAATGTGAGTATTTATGGTTGAAAACTTATGGATCTAGGTTTTTTGAAGATTTTGGCTTAGAGGATTCAAGTTTCTTCCAGGAAGCTCAAGTTGGGGTAAAATCTAGATTTAGCCTAAATCTAGCAAGGTGAGTTCAAGTTGATTTGTGAAAACGTTGTACAGGCCAAAATGTCCATTTTAAAGTATTTATGTGTTTTACAAGAAATTGTCAACTGTTGAGTTATTTGGTAACTTTTGATTATTTGAAGTGTATAGCTTATTAAACTTTGTAAAACGCCCACATTTGGGATTTTTGGGCATTTTGATAAATGTGTCATAAACGAATGTGTTTTGATGGTTTATTGCATAAATGGGTAATCGGTCAAAAATGCACTTTTAGTGTTTGTCGGGTTTTATGCATCATTCACGTAATGGGACGTTTTGAAAATACGAAGGTGTGAGTCCTTTAGCTTTGGTCATTCCCGACCTTGGGAACATTTTAGAAGTGGTAAACCTTTAGTTTTGGGCCGACGGCCAATTGCGATTTGAGAAGACAAACATTTTTGGAAAAAAGATGTATTTTGGTTTATGGAACCTTGTTGGCTCACGTATTTTAGCCAATCGTTCATTACGCCTTTTGGCTTGGTTTACACTCAAATGAGTCTTTGGAACAATTTGTTTAGTTTTGGTAGCTCATTAAGGAGCCTTGGTCGTATGGTGTACTTAGTTGCATCTTATTTGAGAGTTACATGTTTTGGATGCGCTAGTTCATTCATTTGGAGTCATGTAATGTTTTAGGCTGTAATGCAATGAATCCATAGGCAGAAGAGTCAGTTTGAGTGGGATAAATATCCCCGTTTTGTAACTTGAAATAGGCATGGGGTCTTCTTACCAATAATTGCAATTTTCTTGTGAACGAGCTTAACTGGATGTTTTGGAATTCCATGGTATAGACCCAGAGGGGTTGAACTTGATGAGTGCACGAAGATTTCCAAGGTACAGACCTAGAGGGGTTGAACTTGATGATTATCCAAGCAATAGACATGGAGTTGTTGAGCTTGTTGGTTTGTCAGCTATAGACCCGAAAAGGTTAATGTTAACGAGTGTTTTATCTCTAAGTGACACTCATATAACATTGATAAGTGGCCTAACTTTGTGTGCCCGCCACATTTGATGGAATTCGAGTCTCCCCCGTCACCGAAAGGTGTTGTTTTGGGTATTGAATTTTATTATCCAAGTTTTCGGTGACGTTTTGTATATATGGATCTTATCCATGATCTCTGGGTTGAGTATTATACCACATCCGTGTTTTTGGGTATTTCGAGATATAAATTTTTATCCTCATTTCATAATTGGGAGTACAATTTCTACTAACGTTTGAGTGAGTTTTTGGGTTGAATCTATTTACAAAAGAACGTTTTACTTTGGATCTTGCCCTCGAAGTAGTTTGAATTGGAAACATGTTTACATGGGAGTTTCTTTGCTTAAAATATACTTTATTGGAAAATGGGTCGTTTTCATATTTGAGACATATCAAATTGAAAGATTATGATTTAAATTGCATTACTTCTTTTCAACGATATCTTTATTCATGTTGAAAACTCTTGAACTCACTAGGCGTTAGCCTAACCTTTTTATTTGTCATCATGTGCAAAAGGTTTCGGTTGGGAATAGTTCTAGTGACACTGTGCAGAGAGGAGTGCTAGTTTTGTGCTCGAGAAGTGGTTATCTTAGTGAAGTCTTTCGCTTTTGTTTCGGGAAGAGCTACTTATAGTTGGGATTAAGTAACACCCGACTTGGTCTGGTCCTTGTATAAAACTGGAGTTTATATTTGTTGAGGTTAAATAGAGAATTTTATTTTGAAGACTTATCTTTTACTTGATGTTATATCAAAATTTTAATTAGTTGCTCTCATCAAATTTGAGGGTGTTACAAGTTGATATCAGAGCATAAGTTTGAGAGAATTAGGTGTTGATTTTGGATAACTAGACTCAAACTAGCGTTGTTTAGGTGATTGAGAGAGAGAATTGCACCATTTGGTACCTTAAGATAAGATATTTTGGGGTTGATCGAGTCGCTAGAGACGGGAAACTTGTCGAGGGTCGCAAGGATGATCATGTACGGTACGTTCATAGTGGCACCTGGCCAGTGTTATGGTGAACCTACATACTACATGTGTATACTTGAATTACCTTGGTATGATGACCGTTGGGGTAGTGAGAAGGTTTCTAAGCGAGTAATCTAAGGAAGGGTTGATGTTTATAGCAATGTCACTTTGGAGTGATAGTTAAGTGCGATGAATGCATTAAGTTGATCATCTTGAGTCAGAATTATTGGTTAGATTAGAACTATAAGTTTATTAGACCGATTCTATTTTGAGGAGAAATTGTAAGTCAACCAAATTAGTGGAATTATTGCTTTAAGATGTTTGATGCTTCCGGATGACAATAGTATGATGGGAAATTGAGAAGCGTAATCCTAAGTTGTGAGTGCCGACCAAATTCATGCACTAAATCTATTTCTAAAACGAATTTGCATAAATTGTTTCTCATGTTATCAAAACATAAAGTGGGCTATATTCTAAAGTCCTGGTAAAACATTTAGCACTCATTAGATTTTAAACCGTGAGCTTAAACATGCATGAAATTGTTTTGTTGCACGTGGTTGCAAATATTTTATTGAAAAGTCTCTTTATCCCCACTTCGTGTCAAACACTATTTACGGATCTTGTAATATCCGTGTTTTAATATTATTTGGGTATTGGGCAAGTAACTGTGGAATTTTTGACCTTGACATTGGATCTCCTCCATGTATGTTAAGGTTTTAAAGGAAGAGTTGTTCCCATGTTTTTGAGTCGGAATTTCTTGGGAATTTTAGTCTGTACGAGTCGTGTCGAATTTTATGAAATATTGTTTTGCGATATTTTGGGTGCGTGAGTGTACTTCGAGATGCGTGGGTTTTAATTTTATTGCGTACAAATTTACGAGCTTTTGGGCGTCGTGTCTCATGAAAGTTTTGTTGAAAAGGGTCACTTTATCGTACGTTGTGGTTTTATAATTTTAACATTTTTAGACTTATTGTCGTTTTATGCTTTTATGTTGGGAAATGAAATTTTGACACCGCTTGATTTTTAGCGTTAATGAGTTGTATGAAAATTTGGTTGGGTCTTATGGTGTCTTATCGTACGACTTTTTGCGTTGCGTAGATAGATTTTGGAACGTGTGTTCATGCATTATTGCGTGCGTTAATTTATGGGTTTTGTTAATAGATGTCATCCCTTTTGTTATGTTGGAGATGTCTCAATATCATGTGATTTATCTTTGAGTTTTATACAAGTGTTAATCATTGTATACTTTTCGTACTTGGTTTAAATTATACGGCAACGCTTTCGGGATTGCTTGCTTCATCGCAGCACACTGATCGATTATTACGAAAAGCGGCTGACGTCCATGAGCCTTCAAGAAAGCCTTAAATATCCAAGTATAGTGATTAACCGTCTCACCAGAAATCAATCCAGCCCCGACCACAACTGATTTTTTGTGGTTATCTATGGCGACAAAAAGAACAAAACTCATTGCATGCCTGTTTCATGAAATTAAATATATCAACGCGTCAGAAAAAGATAAAATTAAGTAATAACATTATTAGATTAAATAGATACATACATGTTTGTCCGGAATGTTGCATCAAAAGAAATTACATCACCAAACTCCTTATAATTCAGTCGAGCAGTCTCATCCGCCCAAAAAATCGATTCCAACTCATTGTCTTTCACTTTATATTCATAAAAGTAGTCAGGACAAATCGCTTGTCTACTCGCCATAGTGTTGATCAACATCTGCGCATCCTTGTTGCCAACAAATGAATTCATATCACGTCGGTAATTCTGACAATCTCTAACCGGCCCACCTGATTTCCGACAACCACGATTCATAGCGTTACGGATCCTAAGACCTTTTGTAACGCCAATTTTTTTGACTACATGAATAAAAAACATTCTTCTGCTCCGCATAACTTAATTGCCTACTTGACCGGGAAAAAATTATCTCATCCTCACTAAATAGAACATGATTATGCCATTCAACAAATTTATAAACCTCATACCCATTCTTCTCCTTGACAAAATGTATCTTAAAACAAGCTTTACAGCCAGTTCTTTTCACATTTGTGTTACGCCTCTTTCGTGCACCAGATACAACATCTAATAAATCAAAAGATTTCGAGTTAGGTGTCCCTTCTTTACTACAAACCAAATACCGAGTTGTTATTATACCTAACCTATTAATTTTTTTGTTGGATAACCTAACATCAAAACTACCTTGCTCAGCGTATCTCCTGTAAAAACTCTCAGCCACCTCAGGATTACTAAAAAAATCACCTACTTTTGGAATAGACTCAACCGGAACATTAGGAACCCAATACTTAGACCCATCTGAACTCTCTTGCATATGTTGCCTAATCAAATCTACAAATTTCGCAAAAAAAGTACAAAAACATAATTAAAAATCAAAGCACATAAAATCATGAAGCATGATGCGCATGCATAAAACAAAAAGAGAAAAATTAAAACTACAAACTCAGTACATGTTCGAACATGGAGCATGCAGCTTCAAAGTTATCACCGCATCCATGTTCTAAAACTCTATTTATTATTCATCAAGTTACATGAAGTGCATGCATAAAACAAAAATACCAAAATTCACCCTACAAACTCAATACATGTTCGACCGTGAAGCATGCAGCTTCAAAATTATCACTGAAACTAAACCATAAAACTCTCTTTATTATTCATTAAGTTACAATATATAGAAATATCACTGATTAATATATGAATCACAAAGGTTCATAAATGAATTAGTTAAAAGAGTTCATATATGAACATATAATTCATATGTCAATCATACAGGTTCATATATGAACTCGTCCCGCATATTTTACGAAACTACCCCACTATCTTCTACAGACCACACAAGGAAATATCTGGTGCTTCACAGTCAAAGTCGCAAATGTTGACCAGATAAAAGGCTAGTCTCATTTATTTCTCATATTTTTCGTATTTCTCAAATGAACCTAATCCTATATATATTGGGTTGGTTTCTTTTGCAAACCAGTCGGTTTGTGCAAACTATGTGAACCAATATGAGCAATCCAAATTTCCAATCAATGGTTGAGATTCATCCAGGGGGTATTATGTAAATATGAATATATTTTAATATTTTAGATTTATTTTTAACAAATTAAATACACCCTAAAGGGCATTTTCGGTAGAAAACATAAAATAGTTCATGAACTCAATTTGGTATCTGTTTATACGGGATTAAATGATTCTGAGATTACCTCCGACCATATCGACGGGATTCTTCAAGAAAAACAAATCTCCAGGATTTTAGAGGGGATTTCGATTAGGAGCATAATATTTTCGAATAACCCGCTTTCAAATACAATGATGCATCCCAATCGAGGTATGATTTCAACAATATCTTCTGAATATTTAGGTTCAATGAATCGGTATATAACAATGTTGTTGTGATTACTTTGCAGTTCGTAAACCTAGCCAGCGCATCCTGATGAAAACCTCATTCTCCAAATTCAAGAACACCCTTGATGACCCTGTTCTATTAGATGAAAATGATGGTGTTTCAGTCCCCACCATAAATCCTACTGATGACAAAGAAGCATTAGAAAATCGATCAGACCTGATGGATGTGGCCATCGATTCAAGAAGCCCAACTGAAGGTAATACGTTATTAATCCCCAAATATGAACCACTTTTTTAAAGCATAAGTTTTTTGGGTTGAATAAAACTGTTCGGTAACCCTAGCAATAAACTTTGGAGCAATCTTTCGAAGAAATCAGTAACTAGGTTTCTTTATGTTGTTTTTTTGTTGTGTTATATGGTTTGATTCGTCATTTAGCAAGTGGCAATGAAACCCTTATAATGTGAAAAAAGGAATACTATTTGCTTTCGTATTGCTATGAATCAATACTATTTTTAATTTAGATATTCATGATTATTAGAAGCAACATTCCATAAAAGCTAATCCATGCTACCTAGATATGTGTTCATCTTATTCATGAGTTCTGTGATGTATGTTCATCGTAATCATGAGGTATGTATTCCTGATTATTAGATTCATGTTTCCAGCAAAAAATCTATGTTTCATACCACTGCTGAGATCTATAGGCATGAGTTATGAATTGAGTTGCATCATGAATACATTCTTGCATTCATGAATATTATAGGGATTCATGGGAAAGGGATTCATTAACTGACACACAGTGACCATTACTCTCGACAGGGAATGAAAATACATTCGTCGGTGGCCTTGGATCTAATGAAGCAAAAGCTTCACGAAAAGGTAGAAAGCGAAAAGGTATGCATAATCTACCTACTAAATATTTAAGACCTAATTTATTCAGTGTGGATGTATGGGTTGTTGAAATATGAAAGTATTTATAGTCGTTGAATCGTTAATGAAAGTTTGAGGATGAACGACCGTGAATCCATTGTCAAGGACACAACAGGTCAGTTCATAATCAGTTTAAAGAATATGTGCATTTAGACAACACACAATAAAGTTGCGTATGCATTGGTGTGATCATTGATAAGGTGGTTACCTCATGCCATAGCAAAACATATATCTCATATTAACCAACTAAGATAATGAATATATATCAAAATAGTTTCTAATGCATTTTACTACAAAAAAACATGTAAATTGTTACCTTCCAAGATTCATTCACAGGGGACAAAACAATGAAAGACCAAAAAGAGAAAGTTGATTCCATAAGGACCTGTCCATCATCAACAAAAAACACACAAGATGACACTTTTCAAGTAGGCAGTTCATCCAGGGTTACACCCAGTCAAAGAAGGAAGCAAATTGAGCTAGAGATGGCTATAATGGAATCCGGATTGTACCCTCCCAACATGGGTGCACAGAATACAACCTCTACACATGGCATTGCATCAGGTAAATAACTATTAACTTCACAGTTCATATTCTTAATGGACGGTATTTTTACGTTAAAGTCGTAACATAACAAAAATCTATCAACCTGTAGGATCAAGCAAACGTGCTGATATGAAAAGAGAAGCGGCCAACCATGAAACGAAAGCCAATGAACACATGCCAACAATGATGGATGAGGGTTCATCAAGGTCAAGAATGCCAAGAGTGAATGTGCTTCGAACAAGGACATCCCCACACACTTTGTACGACACAATTAAGGACCTAAGTGATGATCGGAAGAAGGCGATAACTGACATAGGATTGGGAACTCTACTGGATTTGAAAACACAGGGTGTACCATCTAAGTTAGGCTTTTATGTCGTGGACAATTTTGACTGGTTCACATAGTTTGCACAATCTGACTGGTTTGCAAAAGATTCAAATGAAAACTCATCTTTTATTGTGCACATGAGGACGAATCTTAACCATTGATCAAAACTTAGAAAACTAATCGATGGTTAATACATAATAAGGTTAATTGAGACGTGATTAAGGACAAAATTGAAAATTTGAATCAGCGCCTACCTTGTTTGACTTTTTATTTTATTTTTTAATTAAAAATTTATTTAAATTTATTAAAAAAAATTTATTAAAATTTAAAATTTATATATAAAACTTATTAAAATCAGCGCCTATATATAAAAATTTTTAATTAAAATTTATTTTAAACTTTAATTGGGTAAAAAATTTTAATTAAAAAAGAAAATAAAAAGTCAAATATGGTAGGCATGAATTTAAATTATCTTCCATTTTTACCCCTAAGCAACTTAAAATTAAAAACTCTATTTAATATGAGTGTTGGATCAAAAGTGATGGAGTGGTTGAGATTTGTTCTCACGTGCATAATGAAAAATGAATTTTTATTTGAACTTTCCTATATATATATATATATATATATATATATATATATATATATATAGGGTCCCCTTCATTTGTTAACCACCGCATTGGTGCTAACCGTGCTAACCAAATTTCGACCAATCAGAAGCTTTCATTTGTTTATGTTAATCGATCAACGCTATTAAATATCGAAGGGCATAATTGGAATTCTATAAAATCGCCCAATTTAATGCATACATATTTTAAGGAGGTTTTAAATTTGGTATTTATCTAAACAATAAATGTATTACTTCAAAATTAAATTTTGATTTGCATGTGTTTATGAATGGAAGTTATTTTTTTCCTTAATTTTAGCATTTGATATATTTCTCACGCCAGATCCAATTTCACCAATTTGGTTTTTTTTTACTAAGATTCAAAATGAACAACTATAGACAATATACAGAAACACTGTGCACATGTATGCACATATGCATATGTGCACTACCCAAATTGACCAGAAGTCACTTTAAAATTAGCAAATCATCAATGCATATGTGCACACATAAGACATGTACATACTCACAATTCAAACATTCACATATGCCAATAAAAAAGTGTATACATCATTATGCACATCCCAAAAATTCGAGATGCACAACCATAGCCAATATACATAAATCCTATATGCAAGCATGCACATATATGCATATAATATTTTTCTACAACCCACATGCACATATGCACTATATTTAAGTATGCACATATGCACTATTTTTCGTGTTTGCAATTATGCCCATATGTTTACATACCAAATTTTCAAAAGGCAACACCATAGCAAATATACATAAACATTGTGTTAAACCTCGATAATCATACATATGTGCAACCACGTTACTGACAGGCTTTAGGTATTATTAGCATCAAGCTGTGATAATCAATAAAAATTGAATATTGGTACCTATTTTATACATTATAAATGTACTAATTTTTGGCAGATTTTCTCCAACATTTAATGTGTGATGCCTTACTAATGATTATCTACTTCTTCTTTGTAACTCAGTATATTTAGTACTGTGCCATAAATCTTATTGTTACTTCTGTGTGTTCAAACGGACATATAAAGATTTTAAATTGCAAAAAAGTGATACAATTGAAATTGGATGCATAGAGGGGAATATATTACTAAGCTGAGATTCACTTTCACCTTAGAGGTCATATGAAAATATGGGAATTTGCTAAAAATCGTCCCATTTAATTTGTTTACATATTTAAAGGAGTTTTAAAATTTGGTAGTTATCCTGATATTAAATATATCACCCCATTTAATCTATTTTCATATTTAAAGAAGTTTTTTAATTTGGTAGTTATCCTAATATTAAATATATTAATTTAAAATTTTATTTTGATTTGCATCTTATTAATTTGGTAATAGACAGAACTATGCATATATGCATTTGAGAAATATATCCATATCCATATTCGATAATTGTGCACATATGCATATATGATTATAGTACATGTATGAAATTCCCCAAATGTGCACATATGGATTTTCAATTCCAGTGCACATATGCATGTAATATTTCAGCAAACATATGCATCTCATCTTTTATCCACCAAAAACTAACAAAAAAACAAGTGATTTTTTCACAAAAAAATTGAACTAATAAAAAACTACAACTAATACTAGCTATCAAGAGTAACCGGAAATGCCTTGTCGCCGCCGCCACCGTCTCATTCTCCGGCAGTGGTTTCACATACTTTCCGATCACTTTCTGGTGAGTCCGGTTCTTGATCCTTTGAATCTTGGCTCATGTTTTTTGATTCTTCGTTCCTCTATCTCTTCTTCGTTTCCCACCAACTGGACCGAGCCTGCATTTGGTTGAAATCACCGGCTGTCTCAATTTCGGTCTTGAGGTCAGTGACGGGAAACCCAACAAAGGTAGCACCGCCGGTAACGCTGGCAGGGAGAGACGTGACGTCAGCAAGCACGACTTTGGAGGTAGAGACTAAGAACTCGCGGTGTTGGAAGGAGACAAAGAGTCGCCATGAATTGAGGCAATTTTTCAGCGGTGTTAGTGAGAATGAGGGTGGATTGGAAGTTGTAGGGCTGGTTGGCGGGAAGAGTGGCCGATGGAATTTGGAAGTCGGAGTTGTAGATGTAGGAAATGGAGATTTCGTTGCAGGTGAGAGATTGAGAAAGGGTTATGGGGATTGAGATGGAGAAAATATGAAATCAATGCCCACGATTTTAGGAATCAAATCCCTAATTATTTGGGATTTTAATTTGGTAGGTGTATATTCCCCAAATTAAAAAGAATTGTATTTTGACCTAAATACCCCTGTGCAGACATGCATTGTATTTTTATCAACTGTTTTTAATATTTTATTTTAATAAAAAATCAATTAATTGTGGACCATTGATCTCATCAATCTACGGTTGAGATTGGTTAGCACAGTTAGCACGGTTAGCACCAATGTCACGGTTAGCAAATGAATGAGCATATATATATATATATATATATATATAGTCCTTTTAATATGAAACCCTCATAAAGGTTTGCAACCTCAATCATCACCCTTGATTTTACATCCTACGACGTATAAGCATTTAACAATTTAAAAATTAAATTTTAATTATTAATCTAATTATCAATTACCGAAAAAGGGGATTAAGGGTAAAATAGGTATATCAAAAATCAAAATGTGGTCCGTTAATCATGGCAACCGAGATTCATCAAAGTCTCTTCCTAAAAAATCTCTCCAATTCAGATACGGTTACCGATTTCAGTCAATTAGAAGATTGAAACCGATTTGCAGGAAATTCTTCAATGACGGACGATATCCCAAGTTCCTTTTCCTTCTTCCATTCTTCTTCCCCTTTTCGTCTGATGATTCCTATGTAATTAGGGTTTTATTTCTTCCTTTCCGCAAGAGAAATGCAAGAATCATGTTGAAGAATTCGTTTTCAAGATTCAAGAACACTGCTTCTACGCCAATAGTAATCGGCTTCGATGATGACGATGAAGATGCGCTGACAGCAAGGGCAGACATTGACATCGCCGATGCACCAACAAATAGCACTGTGAATGCTGGTGAAGAAGAACAAAAAGCCTCAGATAATGAAGTTGTACAGGGCAATAAAAATAACCAAAGAACCAACTGATGAAGGTCTGTAATCTTTAACCTGTTTGTACAAAACTAGAAAGAGTTTTGAGGAAACATTTTTTTACAATTGATACCCTCTTGGGAAGTATTAGTTTGTTATTATTTCTGTTTTTCTTGTTAGCAACTTAGTTAGAAATAGTTAGAGAAGTTTTCCCTTTCTGTTCTTGTATATATATATATATATACTATTTTATCTGCTCATTATTCTATATACAAAAATACTTCTCTCTATCTACTTTCTCTCTCTACTTTTCTTTTCTCTCTTTCTATCATGGTATCAGAGCGTACAATCATAATTCGATTCATTCCAATATGAAATTCTTTCATCTTTCGTTATTCCAGATCTGTTCTTTAGATTAGTTTCTTCTTATTTGTTGTTTCTATTTCGATCTTTCTTGTTCATTTCTTGTGAAGAAAAATGGCAGAAGATCATACCTCTGTAAACAAGAATGCAAACGCATCTGCATATTCGAATCCATTATTTCCGAGTCATAATGATAATCCAGGAACACTTTTAGTCACAAAGATTTTTGATGGAAAGAGCTTTGGAGCCTGGAAGCGTGCAATGTCATTAGCGTTGTCTGTCAAGAACAAATTAGGTTTTGTGACTGGCAGAACAAAGAAACCTGCAGAAGATGATCCTACTTACGATGATTGGGAGAGGTGTAATTCCATTGTTATTACATGGATTCTCAACGCTATGACTAAGGAAATTTCTGAAGGATTAATCTACTACACCACTGCAAGTGCGATCTAGAAACAGTTGCATCATATGTTTGAATAATCAAATCTTGTTATGGTTTTTCAGTTGCAGAAAGAATTGAATGAAATTGCTCAAGGAACTGATTCAATTACTACATATTATTCCAGATTTAAGAGGATTTGGGATGAATTTGTTGTTGTTGATGATCTGAGAGATTGTACATGTACTGCAGGAGAAGCTTGGATAAAACGTATGGAAAGACAACAACTAGTTCAATTTCTTTTTAGATTAAATGACAGTTATGTTCAGGTAAGAGGCAATATCCTTCATGAAAAACATACTCCTACTATTGCTGATGCTTATGCAACTATGATTCAAGAGGAACAACAGAGGGAAGTTACTGCTCTTATCAAGTTGAACACCGAAGGGATGGCAATGCTAGCAAATAAGAACAATTCTACAGGATCAAAATCGTTCATGACTGTTGAGGCAAGGAGGAATCTCGTTTGCAACTATTGTAAAAAGAATGGGCATGTCAAAGCTGATTGTTACAAATTGAATGGTTTTTCGGAGAATTTTAAGTTCAACAATCCAAGAAGATCCTTCTCATCTGCAAATGTTGTTGAAGGAATTACTGAGATTTCTGGTCATGATTATCAACAGATCATGAATTTTATAAATAGTTGCAAAGTGAAAGATGTTGTCATATCGAATTCTGGACAGAATAGCTCAAACAGTACTTGTGATCCTCCTATTACACAAGTTGTTAATGAAGGAAATGGTTTTGCAGCCTGTGCAGGTAAAACTTTGACTATTCCTATTTCTAGTTTTTGGATTATTGATTATGTGGCGTCTGACCATATGTGTAGTCATAAATCCATGATTTCCATCCTTACAAAACTCTCTAGACCTCACAAAATCTCTTTACCAAATGGAAACATTATGTTTGTTGAATTTGTTGGAAATATCCCTCTAACAGGTTCATTAACTCTGTATAATGTCTTATATGTTCCTACATTCCATTTCAATCTTCTTTTTGTAGAAAAATTATGTTCTACATACAATCTTCCTGTTTTGTTCTCTGATACTCAGTGTTGTATGCAGGACCCTCTCACCAAGAAGCTCTTGGTACTTGGTAAAAGGGTTGGAAATCTTTTCTTTCTGAATTCTAATCAATTCAAGTATTGTGATCCTAGTAGTTTTTCTATTTCTATTGTTGTTATGCTAGACAAATGTAACAAGATTGTTTCCATGTGGCATTTACGTTTTGGTCATCTTCCTTTGTTCAAGCTAAAACAAATAAATCTTTCTCCGAATGCTTATAATAAAGATGTTTTCCATATTCTTGTATTGTATGTCATAAATCAAGACAAAACAAGTTGTATTTTCCTATCAGTCACTCTAAATCTGATTCTATTCTTGATTTGCTACATATTGTTATTTGGGGTCCTTTTCATACTCCTACTTATGATGGGCATAGATACTTTCTTACTATGATTGATGATCATAGTAGATCTACTTGGATTCATTTGTTGAAATATAAAAGTTCAGCTTTTGATATCATAAAATCATTTGTTCAATTTGTTCAAACTCAGTTTCATAAAACAATTAAAGTTATTCGGTCTGATAATGCAAAAGAGTTAGGTAATAGCATTTAAGGTAAATCATTTTTTTCTTCCAAAGGTATCCTTCACCAATTGGCTTGTCTTTATACACCTTAGCAAAATGGAAGAGCTGAAAGGAAACACAAACACCTTTTGGAAACAACTAGAGCCTTAATGATTCAATCTGGACTACCTCTCACCTTTTGGGGGGATAGTATCCTAACTGCAGCCTATCTCATAAACAGAATGCCTTCAAAGGTATTAAATCATCTTACTCCTTTTGAGCTTTTATTCAAGACTAAGCCTAACTATGACCATCTTCTATCTTTTAGTTGCCTGTGCTTTGTATCCACAAATCCTGTTAACAGATATAAACTCCAATCAAGACTAGATCCACATAATTTCCTCTGATATCCTTTTCATATGAAGGCTTACAAAGTAATGCATCTTGTAACCAAGAAAATTTCATACTCAAGAAAAGTTGAGTTCTGTGAATTTCAGTTTCCTTTTACCAAATCATCTTCTTCATTTGACATAAATGACTTGCCTTTTCCTGTTCTCAATGAAAGCCAAGTTGATGAGCCTAGCAATTTTGATCCTAATCTTTCTAGTCCAAAATCATCTGTTGATCCCATTCGTTTTGAACCGTCCAGTTCTGATCTTAGCCACTCCGTTTCACCTTCACATGCTACACCTGAACACTTAGCACATCATTCGAATGATCATGTCACGGTCTCTGAGTTTGAACAACAATCTTTATCTTCATATCATAATGAGTCATCTTCTTCTCCTATTTTACGCAAGTCTTCCAGAGTATCTAAACCTCCTTCTTACTTTGATGATTTTGTTTGTAATCATGTTTCTTCAGATACTTCCACACCTTATATTGTGTTGTCTCCTAATACTATGACTAACCTATGTATTTCGTCTCAGAATCTTAATCCAATTGCTTTAAATAGTTATAATCAATCTTTTGTTGCAAATATTATATCTGTTGTGGATCCCAAATCTTATGAAGAAGAAACCTCTAATCCTTTCTGGCAAGAAGCTATGGCAAAGGAATTTGCAGCTTTAGAAGCAAATGGCACTTGGAAACTTGTTTCTTTACCCGAAGGAAAACGTGCTATAAGATGCAAATGGGTTTACAAAACAAAGTTCAATCAAGATGGTACAATTGAGAGACATAAAGCACGATTGGTAGCACAGGGATTCACTCAAAGAGCAAATGAAGACTATTATGAGACCTTCTCACCAGTTGTCAAGTTTACAACAATTAGATGCATTGTTGCTCTTGTTGTCAAACAACACTGGCCTATTCATCAATTAGACATCAGCAATGCCTTTTTGCATGGAGATTTGCATGAAGAAGTTTACATGAAAAGGCCCAAAGGTATGATTTGTACAAATAACAACTATGTATGTAAGCTTATGAAATCCCTGTATGGTCTGAAACAGGCTTCTCGACAATGGTACTCTAAATTGTCTGAAGCACTAAAGGCAATAGGTTTTCATCATTCACATAATGATTACTCTCTATTTCTCAAGAAGACAAAGGATTCCTTTACTATTGTGGTTGTGTATGTTGATGATGTTATCGTAACTGGTGATAGTGCTTCAGAAGATGAAGGATTGAAAAAGTTTCTGCATGATACTTTTCAGATCAAAGATTTGGGTCATCTTAATTACTTTATGGGTTTAGAATTTTTACGGAGTGATAAGGGAGTCTTCTTAACCCAAAAGAAATATCTTACTGAGCTATTAGAAGAATATGGTATTACATCTTGTGAGAATGTCACTACTCCTTTGCCTTGAAACTTAAAGCTCATGCCAGACATGCCTAATCCTTTGGATGGCCCAAGCAGACTAAGACAACCGGTGGGGAAACTCAATTTTCTTGTTCACACACGACCTGATTTGGCTTTCAGTGTCCAGTTTCTAAGTCAGTTCAATCAGAATCCTTCAAAGGCTCATTGGGATGACGCCTTACATGTTCTAAAGTACTTGAAAGTTTTTGGATCTTTTGGTTTATTCTTTAATGATAAAGCTGATTTTTCTCTAAATGCATATTGTGACTCAGATTGGGCATCTTGTCCTTTCTCAAGAAGATCTGTCAGTGGTTACTTTGTTTCTTTTGGGGGGAGTCTTATTTCATGGAAGTCAAAGAAACAAGTAATAGTCTCCTTATCTTCAGCTGAAGCAAAGTTCAGATCAGTGGGAAGAATTACTAGTGAGCTTACTTGGTTGAGCAGACTTTGGGCAGATCTAAGGGTAGAAAATATTACCCCAATTGCTTTGAAATGTGACAATCTTGCAAGTATACATATAGCAAACAACCCAGTTTCTCATGAGAGGACAAAACACATTGAACTGGATTGCTACTATGTAAGAGAACAATTACAAGCAGGTGTTATTGCTGTGGAGTTTACACCAACAAAGTCTCAACTTGCAGATGTGTTTACTAAACCTTTACCTGGGCCTAAACATTATGATGTTATTTCCAAGCTCGGATTAGTTGATCAACCACCAGCTTAAGGGGGGGGGGGGGGGTATTAGTTTGTTATTATTTCTGTTTTTCTTGTTAGCAACTTAGTTAGAAATAGTTAGAGAAGTTTTCCCTTTCTGTTCTTGTATATATACTGTTTTCTCTGGTCATTATTCTATATACAAAAATACTTCTCTCTCTACCTTTCTTTTCTCTCTTTCTATAAGGAAGACAAAAAAAGGCACATATTTTGAACGCCATATTTATCATATAATTGCCTGAAGTTGTTAATACACACAAAAATGTAAAGAAAAGTCACCCATTTCACACACAAATGATCGATACCAAAAAAAACGTTTGTCACTTGTCAATGTTCTATGTGATTCATCTTTTATAGAGAGAAAACTGATTACTGAAGCACATACTAAACGGTATTCACCGTACGTGATTTTACCCAACTGCTACAAAGATGATTACTTTATCAAATATTGAAAAACTAACCACATTCATCACAACATGAGTTGAGTTAATGATGCAGGATCTCACAATGGATGAAAAGCATACAATTAGCCCACGTTTTGCTTGTGATAAAGACATTTCATGCTGGTTAAAAAGCAAATGGTTGTGTTTCTCATTACACCTATAAACCACGTACCTTGGTCTCTCATTCACAAAATGAATTTTCAAACATGCAATGCAACCAGACCTCTTAAGGTTAGAATTACGATGACGCCTCTCCCCTACTTTCGTCCCCAATGAATCAAAAGTTTTCTCGGAAGGGTTACCTTGCTTACTACACAAGAAAAAACAGGACCATCCTTATTTTTTTTCTTGTTCGATAATCGTATGTCAAAACCTGCGACCTCAGCGTACTTCCTATACACTCTTTCAGCTTCCTCAATAGAAGAGTAGAAGTCTCTAATTTTCGGGACGACTTCTTCTTCAACTGAAGGAACATAAAATTTCGTGCCACCAAGTCACTCTTCCATTTTTTTGGTTTACATTATCTAAGATAAACAAATTTACAAACAATGATCACTAATATTCCAAAAAATCATTTTTCCGCAGTCAGTAACACAAATTCATGATTCTCAGAAAATGGTTTCGATTGTTCATAATTCTCACATGAAGGCTGCAAATAACAGAAACACAGATCGAGTTTCTGCACTCGAAAATAAAACATGGTGTCAGAGCCAAAGGTCTGAAGCATCGCTGGAAAGATCAAGAAATGAAGAAAAATCGAAGGCTTTAAAGTCAATCTTGAAGTCAAAAAAGGCAGTTGGATTAAATCGAATTGAAGAAATCGATCAGTTTGCAAAGTACAGTGATCGATTCCAACCTAACATCGAGAACAATCAGGTGGCAGGAATAATTCGCAGGGCCAGGAAGATTGATCGAAGAAGTGGAAGGACAAAACGAAATCTGAAAACAAAGAAAACCCAAAACTTTAAGAGAAGTACAAAACTTGTGAGTTTGCTACGAGGTTGGGATCTTGGCAGAAAAATTGACAACAAGAGGAACCGTAAACCAACTTGCTATCGTTGTCATGAAAAGAGACATTTCGCATGGGAGTGCCCCTTGAAACTGGCAAGATTATTCGATCTCCACACTGGGCAGGAACATACAACTCAATTATATTGTTGGCGGATCGGATCAAGGAACATGGGATTCAATTTGGTATGTTAATTCAGTGATATCAAAGCACATGACTCCCAATTATAATTTGTTCACAAATTTCAGAGGTTGTTTCAACATCAACAAAGAAGAGCATCATCAGATCCCTATACACGGTATTGATGAGATAGAATTGGAATCGGGTGGCATAAAGTTTTCAATACCATATGTATCTTACGCACCCGGGATTAACATAAATGTGTTGAGTATGAAACAACTCATCTTGCAAGGCTTCGAGGTTGACATCAAAGACACGGCATGCGTGATTACTCATATGTGTATGGATCGACAGAAGCGAGAAGATGATCGGAACAAGTCCATATTTGAAAAGGTGCCCGAAATCAACCAATCCACAAGTGGAACTAAAACAAGCACGGTAGAAGATGGACTTAAAATTGAAGGAAACATGATATCTTGTGAGAATTTTGATGATTACATATCATTTATGGTGTTAGCTAATTGCGACCGAATTTGTTACAAAAGACTTAGGACTATTCAGAAAGAAATTTGACAAGGCAATTAGTTGGTTCCACAAGATGAAGGAAGGATCGGTCATTTCACTACCACCTAAGATAGCGGGATTAGATATTTGTTTATTTGACCTATACAAATTTGTCACAATGTCAGGAGGACACGAGAAGATAACGAAGGAAAAAGAGTGGGGTGAAACGGCTATGAGCTTTGGTTATCCGGATAGTTATGAGCATAATTTCAAGAAACTATTTGATGAATACTTATTGATTCCTCACGAACACTACGAGTTTGGGTTGAAAAGGTTCGGCAGAATTTCGAGTATTGAATCAGGACGATCAAAACTTTGTTGGAACTTGGAGTCCGGATCAGATTCAAGCTCAGGTTAGTAAGGACGAAGATCCAAGCATAGAAGGTTACTACTCGGATAAAGATATCGTTGAAAGCAGCAAGGAAGATGATGACTTCGTCCGGGTCTTCTTCCAATTCTTCACTTTGCAAACTGATCGATTTCTTCAATTCGATTTAATCCAACCGCCTTTTTTGACTTCAATATTGACTTTAAAGCCTTAGATTTTTCTTCATTTCTTGATCTTTCCAGTGATGCTTCAGGCCTTTGGCTCTGATACTATGTTCTATTTTCGAGTGCAGAAACTCGATCTGTTTCTGTTATTTGCAACCTTCATGTGAGAATTATGAACAATCGAAACCATTTTCTGAGATACAAAGTGTGCGTGTATATGTGTGTATATAAGGGAGAGCAACAACAATTATATAAATAGTACATATTTCATTTGAAGATGATACATATCACAAGTACATACATGAGAAGATATAGACAGCCAAGGGGTGCCAAATGAACCGACACACCTCTTCAAGAGGTGGTTATTTTCGGTTGGTTTCTCTCCAGAAACTGCCAGACGAATATGTGTATTCACATATACCAATGTCACACTTAATCTAAATATTTTCATAATAATATAAGTCTTTAGTAATACTAATATTTAATACTAATATTTAACAAATGATAATAATATTTAGAAGGTTTCCAACAGTAGTTCACAAGAAGAGATCGTCATTCCACGTCCACTATTGTAGCACATATCGAGTCTGGTAAGTGGTCGATCTTGGTTTTGTATATATATTCTCGACAAAATACCGAAATCACAAATAAGTTGACGTTAACACTATCCTTAAACCCACATAAATCATCATCAAAAAAATACATTCAAACGAAAACAGACCAACTATCGAAATCGAAATCATGTTGACGTTAACTCTTTGCTTAAATCCACATAAAATCATCATAAAAAAATACATTCACGCGAAAACAGACCAACTACCGAAATCGAAAACAGATTGACGTTAACTCTTTTCTTACACCCACATAAAATCATCATCAAAAAAATACATTCACGGGAATTAGCAATACGGATAAATAACCGATATTACATACAGATTGAAAGTATGAATACATTACCATCTTCGATAAATGGATGCAACGAATCATCAAACCCATCGAACCCTCCTTCTTCACTACGAACACCACTGGATTCGGTAACGTTAACAGTATGCACCATCGAAGAGTCAAAGGTAAAACATTCATCAACATTAGAATCAGTTATGGTCAGCGTCTTCTGGTCCATTGAGATCACGATGAAGAAATAATCAACTTGGAATTAAAAAAAAAACACTGAATTCTGGTGGCCGATCGCAGTGAAAAAGAATAAACCGAGAAACCCTATTTTTTGGTTTCTTTAAAATCGAAATTATCAAAAAAACTATGAAAAATAACTAACTTATCAAAAAAGGTAAACTGCATGAAACAAGGGATTTCATAAAAAAAAAATTGTTAATGGTTAAATCGACATCCAAAAAGTCGCACGTTTGAAACCAAAGGAAACCTCCCATGAAAACAGGGATTCCATAACAAAGATAATGATTTAAAAAATTATAGAAAAACTACATATTTACATAAAGACTATATTGCCCTTTAATGAATTAAAATTAAAAAAAAAAACCTATTTTGATCATCAAGATAATCCAACGGTGTATAGGGTAGTTGCAAAGGTTACTACTTTTGTATGAGTTGCAAATTATGAGCCCCCTATATATTAATTAATGATTATATCAATGATAAATATTTATTTAAATTATCTGTTATCATTATTTTAAAGAAAAAAAATGTGTAATTCAAATTTCAAAAATGCAATTTTATAAAACTAAATTAAAGAAAAAAAGAAATCTTACATGTAAATTACGATCATTGTAAAGTAAAAAAAAAAAGTAATATCTTTTTCTTTCTAAAAGTTATCCAAAATTTTGTTTTTTCTTTACAGTAATGGAGATTTGTATATTTCTATAAAGATTTGTTATTTTTCAAAATCATATTTATTATTATGCTTATATTAACTTATTTGGTAGGTAGATCTAAAATTATGGATGGATCATATTTGAATGAGATTATTTCAGTATTTTATTATTTTATTTTCCAATTTTTTTTATCTATGCTACTTAAGGATTATTAATATAAGAAAAAAAATATTATTATTGAGTTTGTTAAGATTATCCATTATAAATTTGAAGTTATTAATATTTAGTTTGTTATTAATTTAATTTACATTTAAACATAATAGAACTGATTAAAAACTTATCTTTATCTATCGAACAATGATTGTTTTAGTTAGCTTATTGTAATTATATTAACTTGAACTAGTTAACTGTTATTTGTATATTTAAGTTAATGGTTTAATTTGGTGTTAAAATGTTTAGTACTTTAGTCATGGATTTAGTTTTAGAATTATATTCTCTACATAATATCTAAATGTTTATCTTAATTATAAGTTGTAACACCCGATTTTACGGTAAGTAAAAGTCACCCCGTACTTTTTAGTGGTTTCTAAGTTATGATTTGAGTTAGGAATATATTGTTTTTGATCCCTAAGAGTGTTGAGAGCGTTCTGTTTGAGAAAAGTCGAGTTTTGGGACTCGGTACTGGCCCGACGACAATGTCATGCGACTATGACAGTGTCAATGTCGCTTGGCATAATCGCAGCTGAGGGAGCACTTTCGGTACACTTCATGCGACAATGACAGTGTCGTAGTCGCCTCGGGGGCGATGACGTGTTGCTATGCGCTTACCACCGACTGTGTTACTGTGTTTCATGTGCAAGTGGGAAAATGTAAGTTATTATATGTCCACGACACGTGTCACACATAAATACTGCTAAGGAGTTTTTAAACCTTTAGGTTCGTACACAAAAAATAGGTTTGCCTCCATTTTGTATGAAATCCGAATTAAAGTCATGCTTGACGGTTAAATAATTATGTGTAATCTGTAAATGTGAATTTACAATTACGTTAAAGTTCTAAAGTAATTATAAATAAACATTTCAGATAATTACTAAAACCTTATTTGAGTTATGGGTTAACTATAAGACAAACCATATAAATAAGGTGATAGGCTGAATCAATTTTAAGTGGTTCAATCTTTTAGATTAATCTGTCAGAAAAATACATAAAAATAAACCTTTTATTTTCTATAAACCTAAATATAACTTTAACTTTTATTTAAGAGTAAATTACAGTTTCATTCCCTATGGTTGCCACCTACTATCAAGTTTCGTCCCTGTTTTGAATAATTACACTTTTGGTCACTGTGATTGTCATTTCGTTACACATGTGGTATCTCTAAGTAACTTTCGTTAAAAAAATTTGGTTAAGTCGGGGACACTTCGGTCTTTTTAGATTTTTTTTGTCTTTTTTTTTCTATTAAAATACACTATATATAATATAGACACCACTTTAGACCCTCTCCTCCCATGTTTCTTCTTCCCCAAGGCTAGCCACAATGCATCAGTGAACGGTGAAACCTCCATCTAGCTCTTGCACCTTCATCATCACCATTGTGGCCTTCCATTTCCCTCAAAACTCATCTAAAAACAATCGAAAACCCATATCCATATGATGATCTGAAACCTAAATAAGAGGAATATCAATCGGTATTGAATTAAACGAAACTAAATCAAAAACCCTAAAAAAAATCAAATCAACAAGCAAATCGGAATAACTCCAAACTAAAAACGCCGACAGAGGGAAGGGGAATACTAGTTGGTAGTCGTTTTATTTTTATTTTTAATTAAAAAGTTTATTTTTATCCTTTACATTATTTCATAATATATGTGGTAACTGTTATTATAATATATTAATAATTAATTAATTTTAATCTAGCTTATATATGGTAATAATAATCATTGATTAATTTAAAAATGAGATATTTAATTTATGTAAATTATTTAATTTTAATTTAGCTTATATATGGTAATAATGAAACAATAATGCTAACACGATGAACCTGATAAATCTATTTTCATATACGGATATGCAACTAAACAGGTAATGAAACAAAAATGGGAAGTTAACAAAAATGTCACAAATTCATCATGTTTCATTATGAAACAATAATGCTAACACGATTAACCTGATGAATCTATTTTCATTATGAAACAATAATGCTAACACGATGAACCTGATGAAATCTGTAATCCAATAAAATCTGTAATCCACAAAATCATTCTGTTTCATCACAATATTAGATTGCGTGAGAAATTTTATAATAAAATGAAATTAAAAAAATATTTTTTTACATTTTAAAAGAAAAATAATTTTTTTGATGAAAAGACAAATGCTCCACGTTTTCATAGTAAAAAAATAACAAAATTTAGATTGCGTGAAAAATTTTATTTTGGTTTCAAATAATCTAAATAAAATAAAACTTTCTTGCCATATTTGAGACACAAAATTAAAAGACATATTTACCCTTTTCATCTATTATTTTTATTTATTATTAATAAATTAATTAATTTACTACGATATATAATTCAAATGAATCTTAACCATTGATTATAAAGATCAATGGCTGAAATTTGGTTTTCAAAGTTTCCAATGAAACTTTGTTTCCAATTGATACCACCCCTATATATATATATATATATATATATATATATATATATATATATATATATATATATATATATATATATATATATATCAAGGGTTGAGATTGGTTTGCGAATAGTACAACATATGCACAGTTTGTATTTGAAGGGACCTCTCTCTCTCTCTCTGTATGTATATATATATATATATATATATAATTATATATTTATTTAAATTTTTTACTAAAAACAATGAAATGATAAAAGACCAAAATGTCCTTGAGTTAAACAGACTTTTTTAACGGAAGTTACTCAGGGGGACAAAAATTGTAACAAAATGGCAACCATGACCAAAAGTGTAATTATTATAAAATAGAGACGAGGCTTGATAGTGGGTGGCAACCATAGGGACCAAAAGAGTAGTTCACTCTAAAATAAATAATAATAAGGCAAACTAGCTGATAAGCTAGCTGGTGACTGATAAGTTAGCTGATGAAAAAGTCACGTTTGACAAAAACTAGCTTATAAGCATGTAAAATTACCAAAAATGACATCTAGAAAAAATAATCAATTAAAATATTTAATAATATAATTAAAACAAATTTATAGTAATATAATGTATTAATTAATACAAATAAGATAGTAAATAATATAATATGTTAATTAAAATAATTTAAAATTTATTATTATATTATAAATTTTGAATTTTTTTAAAAAAAATCTACATTAATTTATGATTTTAAATAACCGTTACATATAATATGGAAAAAAAAATAATCAAATAACAATTACAAAAATAATAGTATTTGATAACTAAAATATATTGATCAATATTAAAAAAAATGATATAATTATCAATTACTTTAAATAATTAAAAATTAATATCAATGTATAACTAAAATTTATGTTCTAATTTTCAGATAATATTAATTAATTAATAATAATAAATTTTAATAATTAATATTTATTTATAATTTATAATTAATATATAATAATAAATATTAATGAGGACATAATTGGAATAATCATAAAAAGCTCCTCATAAGTTATTTCAAGTAGCTTATAAAAAAACTGACTTATATGCTAGCTTATATTCATCCAAACATGTATCCAGAAAATAAGCTAGCTTAGCTTATTTTTGCCAAACGATGCCTCAGCTAAAATTGTGGAAGCTCAATTGTTCGATGGAAAAAATTGACAAGACAAGAAGTCTTGGGATCTCTATTGCCATTCTTCAAACAGTATGAGGGTTTTGGGCACGCATCCTCGTGATTCAACATTCTAAATTGAAGAACCAATCAACAGTTGTAGCCGACTATAATTATACCATGGTAATTGTTAATGTCAAAAATCGTCCAAAATGATAACCTAAGGTTGATATGGAGCTTTTAACAACTAAAGAAAGGAATTGATCGACAAAACGCGTGACGGAGATAAAAATAAAGAGACAAGGAATTTGGTGACGCGGAAAAACCTCAACGAGGAAATAACCGCGGACGACAGATAGAGTTGTCGATGCACTATGGTCGCCAAGCAAGAGCGATGTCCTTGCGTATTAGACGCCGAGATTACAATGGTTTACAATATAAGCAAAATTAAACTTAATCGCTAATAACAATCGTGTGTCGTGTGTAAAATGCTTTAATCGTGCGCTTCTATATTGCGTCGGGTATTCTTTTAGAGAGAATAGAAATAGTTCTTGATAGTAAGCTGATGTTCTTCTCCTTATACGCCCCCTTGAATGAGGTTGGGATCTTTGTATTTATAGTCTTGATCGTCATAAATGTTTTTTTGAATACTTAAGTAACGGTCGGAGATTTTAATGATCTTGATATCTTCTGTCGGTTATAGTTGTTGGTCTTTAAGGGCATTGATTCTGCATTAAATAGACCAAAAAGAAACGCTTTGTCGTACGTTAGTATAGTCGTGGTCGTAAAGAATCTTACGACCGTCGTATGATTTTGACAAACACACAATCAAAGGTCGGTATTAACGCTCGACCTATGTTTTTGAAAGTGACGACAAGATTTATAAATATATATGGTCGACAAGATCTTATCTTAATACAAAGTTGGTCGCGAGAAATGTATCATCAATGTTCTCTGTCGTGGTCGTGGATTTGGACACAAACAGTAATCAAGGAATCAAAAACCAAACGAAGAAAAGCGTCGAATGAAACAACAGATCAATGTCGAGGGTTTTACGTTTTCACTGATTTGAGGTATGATTTACATGTTTAAACCTGGATTGATAGGAATTCTAGGATGCAAATCGGTCATCAATTTAATAATAGCCGTCGTGGGCAGCGGTTTTAATGTCCGTAGTTTTTTGGCCGATTTTTTCGAAAAGGTTACCAAGTATCATTGGGTTTCGGTTGGCATCTCGTTAGGAACCAAACTCATAAAAAAATCGAACATGAATTGCAGCTCACAATATTTGTATTTCATATTTTGGGTAGTGTTTTACGAAATTTCAGGATTCAAGATACGATTTAATTGATTTACGATATTTGTTATTCTGATAACCTATCTGACATTAACAAAGAGCGAGATGTTTGAGGATATTCTTAAATTATATGTTATTGCTAAATTCCACCATAATTTTAATTTAATTTGAAGGTTATTTTTGCTACTGTGTTGTTTTCGGCTTCACGTATTACGGATGGTAATAGAGCAATGGCCCATCAAGATATGATAACTTATGCATCTTTAATTTGGGATATCAATTCTAATTCTAAGGTCTTACATGGAGGCAAAATTTTAAGTAAGGAAGTTTGTGACAACTCATCTCACATAAATAAAGAGTTTAAATTTTTAAGCACCTTATAAACTTCAACTTAGTAGATTACTAAAATAACTTCCACCTAGAGCATGGCTTTATATATTGATTTAATGTTAGTATTTACATTTTAGGCACGGAAAATTATCTTTTATTAGGTTTAGATTACCATTTATTAATAAGTTAGTAATGGTGACCACATTCTGTTAAATATTAAGAATATTGTTTATTCATTTACCAATAACTAGGAGGAAGATATTTTAGTCGATAAAATACGATATTTATAATAGTCAAAATTATGTATATGACGAACGAATGTTTGAACATTATGGAAGGTTTCTGAATGATAAGAACAATGGGACTTTAGATAAAGTATGAACTTTGTCATTTGTAATTAATATTTAGATCAATCTTGGAATTGTCAGGGTTTGTAGACATGCTATGAAGCATTCTAGGACCAAGAATGAAGAATCTCAGGTGTGACATTTTTTTGAATTGCATGCAAATCAATTATTTAATTCAACAAATATTATTTTTGTTCAAATTATGTGGGATGGTTGTTAGACTCATACATTGGGACTGAGGTACTTTTGTGGTCCTTGTAATAACTTTCACTTAAAACCTTTTGGGAAATCTCATGAATAGAAAACTTGGAGCTGGAAACCCCCAAGTAATTGCAAGATTTAAGGCGAAATCCGTGTTGGAAAAAATGGGGTTTACCCATTATAACAAAACGGACTACGTATGAATGAGAAATTAATCTCCAAAGTAGGTACTTGAAGGGATTTATAAAGTGGGTAAAAATGTATCCCACATAAGTGGAGAAGTGAAAAGAAAGTGGGTTTATGCGAACCGAAATTGGCTTCGGTTAATTGAACTTGTGTGCGAGCGCATGTCCTGCGGACATGAATGCACCACCGGTTGACCAGAAAAAGTTCAGACGCAATTTTGCTAAAAGTTTCTTTCTTTTTCATTTTGTAACCGACAAATTTATGATAGCAATTAAAACGAAATTCGGTTTTGATTTAGTCATAAATCAATTTAGGTTTTATCTTTTGGTTTTGATACAAAATTAATTATCGGTTGTCGGTTACAAAAACTTTTGTGTATATAAAGACCTCTCCAACAAACACAAGGATACACCGAAATCTGTATGTCATCATCTTCTCTTCTACCTACTGTTGCTATAATCTTCTTACTATTAAGGTAAAATCTACGTCTAGCTCAGTTCGGCGGTCTTGAAGAACCGTTCTTACTGTTGTATCATGGGAAACAAACGTCCGATAGTGGGACGAATTTGTTTTAAGGACACTGTGTTAGGCCTCAGTAGAAATTTAACTTCTTTGTGTTTGCTTCATCTAATTTCTGGACAGATTTCTACAGACTTAAAACAAATTCGTTTACGCAAACGAACATAAAGAAATAATATTTCTGCAATTTATATATTTTCTGCAAAAAAAAATTGTATCTTGTCCTTCTAATAGTTTCTGCAGATATTACAAGATTTTCTGCAGATTCTCGCTCTACTTTCGTTTCTACAGTTTTAAAAACTGTTTTTTTTAAATTGTAAATAAAAAATCCAAAAATATCCAACAACATGTTGAGTTGTATAAATTAAAATCAAATGACAAATTTATAGAATTGTGTTCTATAAAATTAAGAGATATATCACTTGTTTTATTAAAGTGATAAAGTGATCATGGTGGTGAAAATGTTGATTCACAAATTAACATTATTGGTAGAGTATCATAAAATGTTGTGATTTAGAAATGAGAAATACGTCATGCGATCGGCTTGTAACTTCTAAAAATGCACATATGAGAAAGAAAATCAAGACATATGGAAAGGTTAAATACCTTGAAACGTGGGGGTGTCCCAAAGAAATGAGGATAAGTATGAAGATGGTTGACAACGTTTCAGTTGTATATTCAATGGTAGTAATGCTACCGATTCATGCTCAAAGAATGTTTCATGCAAATCCAATAAATTTGGATCAAATTCATCAAACGTATGTAATCCGAGTGGTGAACATTGGAAAAGAATTACTAGAGTGCTACGATATTTACTGTACACTCGAAATTATGGATTGCACTATACGAGATATCCCGAGGTAATTGGATATCTTATATAAAAGATTCCAAGTCTACAAGTGTTTTTTGTGTGTTACACTTGGTGGTGGAGTTATATCATGGAAATCCTCAAAACAAACAGTTATAGCAAGATCCACCATGGAATCTGAGTTCATTGCACTTGTTAAAAGTGGAGAAGAAGTTGAGTGGTTACGACAATTTTTGGAAGATATTCCAAGATGGCCTAAACCAGTTTCTGCAATCTCTATACATTGCGATAGTCAATCAGCAATTGGACGAGCGCAAAGTTCTATATATAATGGTAAGTCTCCACACATACTTTGGAGCCACAATACCATTAGACAACTACTCTCTACAGGGGTTATCTCTATCGACTATATAAAGTCAAAGGATAACATTGCGGATCCGCTAACGAAAGGTCTAAATAGGGAGTTAGTTGAAAAATCATCAAAAGGAATGGGACTAAAGCCCGTGGATGAAGAATTTATTGTGAAGGAAAACCCAACCTAGTTGACTGGAGATCCCAAGATCTAGGTTCAAAGGGACAACCTAATTGTATATAACGAAATTGAATCACTATGGGGGTAAACCCAACCCATTCCTAAAACAAACAGTGATACACAGGTTAAGCTTATATCGTCACGTATTAGCTTTTAATGATTCACTAGAATCACCTATGTGTGTGTGTGTGAGAGAGAGAGAGAGAGAGAAGTGGGGTCACTTCAACGAGAATTGTGTAGGGCTCAATTCCTACAAGCTCTTGCAGAACTAGACATATGTTCATGACCATAACGAACATAACAATGAGAACTTAACTAGGTCAAGGAGAATCATGTGAAAAATATACTGATTGTTTACACAAATGGTTGTACAGTTCAAGGACATCGAGTCTACTGGACAACTAGTAAATTAAGTTTATTTCTCAAGGGAAGGTTCAAAGGGTAAGACCTACCTATCATATGCATGGTTCAACTGCCGGATTTTATCTTGGTAACTTGAAAGTTAGATCTATTTCTATTCATGTGGGGGATTGTTGGAAAAAATGGGGTTTACGTTTACCCATTATAACAAAACGGACTACGTATGAATGAGAAATTAATCTCCAAACTAGGTACTTGAAGGGATTTATAAAGTGGGTAAAAATGTATCCCACATAGGTGGAGAAGTGAAAATAAAGTGGGTTTATGCGAACCGAAATTGGCTTCGGTTAATTGAACTTGTGTGCGAGCGCACGTCCTGCAGACATGAATGCACCACCGGTCGACCAGAAAAAGTTCAGATGCAATTTTGCTAAAAGTTTCTTTCTTTTTCATTTTGTAACCGAGAGATTTATGATAGCAATTAAAACAAAATTCGGTTTTGATTTAGTCATAAATCAATTTAGGTTTTATCTTTTGGTTTTAATACAAAATTAATTATCGGGTGTCGGTTACAAAAACTTATGTGTATATAAAGACCTCTCCACCAAACACAAGGATACACCGAAATCTGTATGTTATCATCTTCTCTTCTACCTACTATTACTATAATCTTCTTGCTATCAAGGTAAACTCTACGCCTAGCTTAGTCCGGCGGTCTCGAAGAACCGTTCTTACTATTGTATCCTGGGAAAGAAACGCCCGATGATGGGACGAATTTGTTTTCAGGACACTGTGTCTAACACATGGCTCAGTAGAAATTTAACTTCTTTGTGTTTGTTTCGTCTAATATCTGGACAAATTCCTACAGACTTAAAACAAATTCGTTTACGCAAACGAACATAAAGAAATAATATTTCTACAGTTTATATATTTTCTGCAAAAAAAATTTGAATCTTGTCCTTCTAACAGTTTCTGCAGATTTAACAAGATTTTATGCAGTTTCTCGCTCTACTCTCGTTTCTGCGGTTTTAAAAATTGTTTTTTTTTGCAGTTTAAAAAAATCCAATAATGTCCAACAGATTGTTGAGTTGTATAAATTAAAGTAAAATGATAAATATATAGAATTGTGTTATATAAAAATAAGAGATATATCACTCATTTTATTAAAGTGATAAAGTGATCATGGTGATGAAAACGTTGATTCACAAATTAACATTATTCGTAGAGTATCATAAAATGTTGTGATTTAGAAGTGAGAAATACGCCATGCGATCGGCTTGTAACTTCTAAAAATGCACATATGAGAAAGAAAATCAAGACATATGGAAAGGTTAAATACCTTGAAATGTGGGGGTGTCCCAAAGAAATGAGGATCGGTATGAAGATGGTTGACTACGTTTCAGTTGTCTATTCAATCGTAGTAATGCTACCGATTCATGCTCAAAGAATGTTTCATGCAAATACAATAAATTTGGATCAAATTCATCAAAGGTATGAAATTCGAGTGGTGAACATTGGAAAAGCATTACTAGTGTGCTAAGATATTTAAGGTACACTCGAACTTATGGATTGCACTATACGAGATATCCCAAGGTAATTGGATATCTGATATATAAAAGATTCCAAGTCTACCAGTGGGTTTTATGTTAAAACTTGGTGGTGGAGCTATATCATGGAAATCCTCCAAACAAACATTTATAGCAAGATCCACTATGGAATCTGAGTTCATAGCACTTGATAAAATTTACGACAATTTTTGGAAGATATTCCAAGATGGCCTAAACCAGTTTCTGCAATCTCTATACATTGCGATAGTCAATCAGCAATTGGACGAGCGCAAAGTGCTGTGTATAATGGTACGTCTCGAAACATACGTAGGAGACACAATACCATTAGACAACTACTCTCTACGGGGTTATCTCTATCGACTATATAAAGTCAAAGGATAACATTGCAGATCCGCTAAGGAATGGTTTAAATAGGGAGTTAGTTGAAAAATCATCAAAAGGAATAGGACTAAAGCTCGTGGATGAAGAAGTTATTGTGAAGGAAAACCCAACCTGGTTGACTGGAGATCCCAAGATCTAGGATCAAAGGGACAACCTAATTGTATATAATGAAATTCAATCACTGTGGGGGTAAACCCAACCCATTCCTAAAACAAATAGTGATACAGGTTGAGCTTATATCATAAAGTATTAGGTTTTAATGATTCACTAGAATCACCTATGTGTGAGATAGGGGGGGGGGGGAGAGAGAGAAGTGGGGTCGCTTCAACAGGAATTGTGTAGGGCTCAATTCCTACAAGCTCTTGCAGCATGACCATAACGAACATAACAATGAGAACTTAACTAGGTCAAGGAGAATCATGTGAAAAAGATACTGATTGTTTATACAAATGGTTGTATAGTTCAAGGACATCGAGTCTACTGGACAACTAGTAAATTAAGTTTATTTCTAAAGGAAAGGTTCAAAGGGTAATACCTACCTATCATATGCATGGTTCAACTGCCGGATTTGATCTTGGTAGCTTGGAAGTTAGAGCAATTTCCATTCATGTGGGGGATTGTTGGAAAAAATGGGGTTTACCCAATATAAAAAAACGGACTACGTATGAATGAGAAATTAATCACCAATGTAGGTACTTGAAGGGATTTATAAAGTGGGTAAAAATGTATCCCACATAGGTGGAGAAGTGAAAAGAAAGTGGGTTTATGCGAACCGAAATTGGCTTCGGTTAATTGAACTTGTGTACGAGCGCACGTCCTGCGGACATGAATGCACCACCGGTCGACCAGAAAAAGTTCAGACGCAATTTTGCTAAAAGTTTCTTTCTTTTTCATTTTGTAACCGACAGATTTATGATAGCAATTAAAACGAAATTCGTTTTTGAGTTAGTCATAAATCAATTTTGGTTTTATCTTTTGGTTTTAATAAAAAATTAATTATCGGGTCTCGAAGTACCGGTCTTACTGTTGTATCCTGGGAAACAAACGTCCGATAGTGGGACGAATTTGTTTTAAGGACACTGTGTCTAACACACGCCTCAGTAGAAATTTTACTTCTTTGTGTTTGTTTCGTCTAATTTCTGGACAGATTCCTACAATCCACAATTGTTTTTTATGTCTCAATCACGTATGTGTACATATCATTCAAATCGTTGCCTTCCAAAGTTCAAAAACGTTTGGAGAAAGCAGTACAAATTGATAGAAAACTAAGGTCGCATTCATCATGATTGTTTGGTCAAGTTTCCAACGTTTGAGGTAAGTGTTCATGTTAAAACCTCAATTCACGATTTATTAATGTTTAAAATGTTCATATGAGTCGACTGGTGGGTCTTTGCATTGATAATTAATAAGCAAATAGTGATTGTAGTCTTCAACCAGTTTGAAAGAAAGACAAATTAAAGAGAAGTTAGAAACTCTCTGTTAGCATGAAAATAGGCCATATATCAATCTCTCAAGTGCATCATAGATGTAATAACATCAAACAATTTGCATTTTGCAAGGATTCAAACTAAAATCGAATAATATAAATCTTAACTCTTTGTGAATGACGAATGTAAATTCTACTCATCAAGGGTTGATTTTATCAACTTAAATCTCAGAATGAGAAATTAATCACCAATGTAGGTACTTGAAGGGATTTATAAAGTGGGTAAAAATGTATCCCACATAGGTGGAGAAGTGAAAAGAAAGTGGGTTTATGCGAACCGAAATTGGCTTCGGTTAATTGAACTTGTGTACGAGCGCACGTCCTGCGGACATGAATGCACCACCGGTCGACCAGAAAAAGTTCAGACGCAATTTTGCTAAAAGTTTCTTTCTTTTTCATTTTGTAACCGACAGATTTATGATAGCAATTAAAACGAAATTCGTTTTTGAGTTAGTCATAAATCAATTTTGGTTTTATCTTTTGGTTTTAATAAAAAATTAATTATCGGGTCTCGAAGTACCGGTCTTACTGTTGTATCCTGGGAAACAAACGTCCGATAGTGGGACGAATTTGTTTTAAGGACACTGTGTCTAACACACGCCTCAGTAGAAATTTTACTTCTTTGTGTTTGTTTCGTCTAATTTCTGGACAGATTCCTACAATCCACAATTGTTTTTTATGTCTCAATCACGTATGTGTACATATCATTCAAATCGTTGCCTTCCAAAGTTCAAAAACGTTTGGAGAAAGCAGTACAAATTGATAGAAAACTAAGGTCGCATTCATCATGATTGTTTGGTCAAGTTTCCAACGTTTGAGGTAAGTGTTCATGTTAAAACCTCAATTCACGATTTATTAATGTTTAAAATGTTCATATGAGTCGACTGGTGGGTCTTTGCATTGATAATTAATAAGCAAATAGTGATTGTAGTCTTCAACCAGTTTGAAAGAAAGACAAATTCAAGAGAAGTTAGAAACTCTCTGTTAGCATGAAAATAGGCCATATATCAATCTCTCAAGTGCATCATAGATGTAATAACATCAAACAATTTGCATTTTGCAAGGATTCAAACTAAAATCGAATAATATAAATCTTAACTCTTTGTGAATGACGAATGTAAATTCTACTCATCAAGGGTTGATTTTATCAACTTAAATCTCAGTATGACAGTTGGTTTTTGTTAACAAAATGGTAAGAACAAATTGATAAAAAATCAACTAAAAACCAGCTTAATCGAGCTCCTCCAATTCTTTCATAGTTGATAGTCTTGGTGGTTCGAACCCACGTCAGGTTGATCAGATCTGGGCTCGGTTATTTGATGTTGTGTTCGGACCAAGAGATATATATAGACAACAGATTTGGGCTGATCTGGTTGGGTATGTGGAATCAGGCCTAAGTATGTTTTTGTGTTAAATTGGCAGGATTAGATTCCTCTCATACTTTTGAATCCATATGTTAATTAATGACATTATTAAATTATTTATATTTTCATATTCTAATTAATCAATTAACTGTAATTAGTATTTGTGTACGCTATTTTGAATTTTGAGTTTTTGACGGGCCGAGAAAAATAGATTAAGGAGCTATGGTTCAAACTTCAAATTAATTGGTTTAGTTGGTTTGGTAAAAGATCATTAACGTTGTATTCTCAAAACTGTTAGAGCATATTTGTTGTCTTCAAGATCATGTGTGGAAAAGCTCAAGTCAAAGCCTTCATGTTAGGGTGTTTTATATGTTAAATAGAAGTTCATGGTGCAAAATGTAATTATTCTAAAGTTTTATTAGTTAGTTGGGCCCAAAGCCCATAAAACCCATTAGCCCATTAATTTGTAAGCGCCAAGTATATAAGGCGTATTCTAGTTCATTTATCGTTTTAGATCTCATTCATAATTCTCTAGTCAATAGGTTTACTTTGCTTATCAGATATTCTCTCTATAAACCTAAACCTTTCTTCAATATAAATCATATGACTAGAGGTTGTGGCAATATTATTGTTCTTCATTGATATTATTGTTCATGATTGCACTGTACTGGGATCTACAATTGGTATCAGAGCAAAGAGACTGAAGTTTTGATCCAAAAAGGTTTGTCTAAAACTCTTAATCATTATTCTGATCTATCTGAGTGTTTGATTTCTGTCGATTAATTGTTTTCTGGATTGTTATCTGTTTATCGGTAGATTTTCTGTTTTTCTGCCATATGATTCTGTCGATTTCTGGTTCAGTTGGTTTGAGTTAAGCTTTCTGCAAAAATCGATTACATAATTGTTTATGGGTTAAAGTTCGGTCGATTACTTTCTGGTTTGAGTTTTTGTTTTTGCTTTAAAAAGTTTGATCTGTGTTCTTGAAAATCAATTTTTTTATCGGTTTGAGTTTCTGTGTTAAGATCGATCGATTGATTTCTGGGTCGATTTGGTGGATTGATTGTTTAATTGATTTTCTGGGTTGCTTATCGAACTACAAAATTGTTGCTTGGTCGATTGATTTTTTGGGTCGATCGATTTTCAGAATTCATCGATTTTATCGGGAGTCTATGTGTTAATCGAATTGTCTGCTATCAATTTATGTTTATCTGTTTGTGGATATCGACCGGATCCTATCGACCGGTACCTGTCTTGACCGGTACCTTGATTCGACCGGATTGCTTTACCGGTGGTTTGTTGTCCGGTCTTGTGACTCGACCGATATCCTGTCTTGACAGGTACCCTGCTCGACCCTATCGACCGTTACCTTGTTGACTGGTACTTTGTGACTCGATCGGTACGCGACCGGTACCCAATTGACCGGTACCCAGCTGACCGGTACTTTGCACCCGGTGCCTTGTCAACCGGATCTTCTCTCGATCGGACCCTTGTTCGACCGGGTCCCTGCTCGACCGGGTCCTTGCTCGACCGTTGCTCGACCAGGTCCCTGCTCGACCGGGTCCTTGTCCTGCTTATTTTATATATATTGTTTTTGGATCATCCTGTTTGTCTCACGATCGTTACAGTGAATTTTAAGTTTAAAGTTTAAGATGAATTCAAGAGACACCTTAGCCATCGGTTAAGATCAAAAACCCCCGGTGCTCTATCGGGGAGAATACCCACAATGGCATGACCGCTTCATGAACTTTATCGAAGAGAAATCAAACTACGAGGAAATATTCAAGTGTCTGAAAGAGGGGCCACAACCCTGGCCAATGAAAGTCCTGCCTGGAAACCCAGGCGAAGGTCGACCAGACCGTTCAGTTCGGAAAATGCTCAGTGAGTTTACCCCTCCAGAAAAGAGCATGCATGAGGCTGAAAAGCATGCAAAGTCTTATCTTCTACAAAGTCTACCCAACGACATATATGCCTGCATCGATAGTTACAAGAAGACTGCGAAAGGAATGTGGGACCAGATTGAGAAGATGACGATGGGTAGCCGTATAAACACTCATCTGAAGGTGACAAACTGCATTACTCGATATGATGGCTTCAAAGCAAGAAAAGGCGAGACGCTCACAGAAACCTATAAACGGTTCAACCTGCTTCTGAACGATCTTCAGAAAAAACAAGATCACGAAGACGAACACCGAGAACAACATCAAGTTCTTGAACAATCTCCAGCCTGAATGGAAGTCGTTCGTCTCTCATATCCATCATACTCAAACCCTGGAGACGATCCCTATACACGAATTATATGAAATGCTTCTCCAGGATGAAGAGGAAGTTCTTGAGTTGATGGGAAATCAAAAGGCAGATGAAAAGCCAGTGGTTGATCCGTTAGCGCTTGTATCAGATAAGAGAGGTAAATCTGTCAGTCGCGCGCCTGAAAAGGAACCAGTAAAAAGTGATTCTGAACCCGAAGATCCTGATAGTGACTCGGATCCAGAATACACTCAGATTAAAGAAGTTGTGCTGTTCTTAACGCAAGCGTTCCAGAAGAGGAAATTCTTCAACAAGTCTTCATCAAAAAAGCAAAGATACTCCACTACTCCTCTTAATCGACATGATCATAAAGAGAAGTATGAAGGGAAGAGACGCATTGATGAAGGAAAGAAGATTGAGAAAAGGCCTGATGAGAAAGCGAAAGAGGAGCCGATCAAATGCTATAACTGTGGTCGGTTGGGTCACTTTACCAAAGATTGTCGCAAGCCAGTCGTGCGCAACTCAGATTACTATAAAGCCAAGATGTTGCTGGCCAAAGAAAAGGAAGCAGGTAAGGCTCTCATGGCAGAAGATTACTACTGGATGAACGTATATGATGAAGAAAATGATGATGCTGAAGCACATCTGTGTTTCATGGGCAAGCACTCAACACAGTCCGATACTGATAATGATGATCATGATTCCCCATGTTAGGTATGTGCTCCTTACCTAGAATCCTTAATTGAACAGATGCAAATCACTGTGCACAAATTAGACTCCTGCAAGCTAACCATAAAAGAAAATGAACAACTCATCTCATCTTTGGAAAAACGTGTGTCTGCACAGTCTGAATATATTGAACAACAAAGCATAGATATTGCTGGCAACCTGTGCATAATTTCAAATTTAAAAGAAGAGTGTGAGAGTTGTTCAAAAGAATCAAAAGAATTAAAGACCAAAGTAGATGATCTTACCCATGAGCTACGTATGTCAGAAAATGAGAAAATTGATATTGTGACTCAAAATGTGGCTTACAAAAATGAAAATCAAAGGTTATCTAATCAATTAAAGGATCTTGAACGGAAACTTTATAAAATTGGTCAATCTCATCAAACGCTGAATCTAATTGCACCAAAAGAACCCAAGTATGCGGATACGGGTATCGGTTACGATAATCCATGTTATCTGAAAAAGGCCTTATCCAAAGTTCCTACGTTATATGTGTTCGAATTTTTTGGAATAGATAAAACCTACCCATAGTACAAAATCAATTGGACCAAGCCACTTGATGATAAGGACACGGAACAGGACAATTTGCGAAGGAAGAACTCTTCCAAAATGCAACTTCCTTTTGTTTATGATTCATTGAATTCATCTTACAACGCTGAAAAATCCTGTTTCCTGTCAAAGGACTATTTTCGAAGCTACACTCAAGCTGAACTAGATGCTAAAACCGTTGAAACTGAGGAGGAACTAATAGACCGTAAAGTTTATGTTCCACCTCTGATTTAAGAAAAAAAATTGTTTAGCTAGAAGTGTCATTTGAACAGGAGAGGAACATTTTTCAAAAGGAAAAACAAGAGCTTTTATCCCAAATTGAGTGTCTCAATTCCAATAAAAAGGAAACTGTGTCGGAGGAGGAAAAGGAATTCTTTCAGACAGAAATAAAGAAGCTTAATTCACAACTGGCTGCTGTGGCAGCAGATCTGATGAAAGAGGGACTTTACAAAGCTCAGCCTCAAGCTAAGACTGAAATTCCCTAAGTTGAGAAAATTCATTTGTCTGAAAATTCCTATCCATCCTCGGATACATCTTCCTGTAAAGCCTTTTTGGGTGACTCGTCACCAAATCTTTCAAACAAAGGAAAAGAGCCTCAATCTTTAGAAACGGATCATTGTTCTGATTTTCAAAATGCTTCCGCCTATGATCCGCTTAAAGAAACAAATCCTTCCGATGTCCTGAATTCATCAAGTGATAATGCTCCTTTTGATGAGGAAATGGAATTTTCAGCATTATTGAATTATGAGGTGTGCCTAGATAGTCAATTGGACCAATTTGATTTTAATCCTTCTCTACCAAGTCACGTTGATTTTCTAACTTCTTCTTGTGAGCCTACGGTAAAATTTTACAAGGGTGAATGTTCCACATCTGCCCCACAAAACTCTTCTGTGAATAATTCTTCAAATTCTAAATCCAAAAGACGTTCACAGAAGAAGAAAAAGACCGATCGCTCAAAAAAGCAACAATCATCAAAATTCAAATCTTCTGACTATGGGTTTAACGGTCTTTCAGATACTTTTGGTCGACGCAAAGCAGTCAAGTACGAGTGGGTAGCTAAGAAGTATAAGGAGAGCACGGCGACTACAGAATTAGTTAATCCAGTTTTAAATTCTAGGAAAAACAATAAAGTCATGATGTTTTTAATTCTAAACCTTTGGTTGAATGTAATGGATTTTTACCTTTAAAAGTTTATTCAATTCCGCAATTACTTCAACTGTCTCATGATTCTCTTTGATGCTCCTACTGTGGATTGAATGATTTTGTTGATCGTATATATGTATCTGATTGGTTTGTTTCTTATCATGTTTCTAATTATCATAAGTTTGATGCTCCCCGCAATAGAAATAGACCCAAGTCTAAACGGGCCTTCCAGTCGGGTGTTAAGTCTAACCCCAAAGGACCCATTTACGAATGGGTACCTAAAAAGCATTAACTTTTTTTACAGGACGGTCATGTGTGGTATTTAGATGCAGGATGCTCCAATCACATGACCGGAAGAAAGGATCTTCTCATAAACTTCACCGAGAAGTTTTGTGGAAATGTGCGATTTGGGAATGATCATTATTCTCCCATTATGGGTTATTGCGATATCGTTAAGGACAATCTCACAATCAAGAAAGTGTCCTACGTCGAAGGTCTTGGTCACAACTTGTTCAGCATCGGTCAATTCTGCGATAAGAATCTAGAGGTCACCTTCAAAGCCAAAAGGTGCAGCGTTCGGACTGAAGATGGAAAAGAAGTTCTTCCTGGAACGCGTCGCACAAATCTCTACACGATTGGCCTCTTGTCTCTGAAAGCAGAGAAGGAAGTTTGTTTGATGTCCAAAGCCTCAGCTGAACAAAACTGGTTATGGCATCGTAGACTCTCGCACCTGAACTTCAAGACTATCAATAAGTTGGTGCTCGGTGGGCACATGAGAGGAATGCCAGATCTTAAGTTTGAAAAAGATCATTTGTGTGCCGCCTGTGAAATGGGCAAGATGAAGAAGGTTTCTCACAAGCCTAAAGCCACTCCTAGTACTTCTCGGTCCCTCGAACTCATTCATATGGGTTTGTGTGGACCGATGCACATTCAGAGTATCAATCACAAGACGTATGTCCTAGTGATGGTTGATGACTTTTCTCGCTACACGTGGGTTAGATTCTTTCGTTCAAAGGATGAAACCCCCGAGCTGATCATTTCTCTCCTGAAGAGCATTCAAGTCAATCTCAATCAGTCAGTTCAGATCATTAGGACGGATAACGGCACAGAGTTCAAGAATCAAGTGCTCTCTAGTTACCTGACGTCAGTGGGTATTACCCACACTTTCTCAGCTGCTTGAACTCCTCAACAAAACGGGGTACTAGAGCGCCGTAATCGAACTCTTGTCTAAGTCGCGCACAAGATGTTATCTCAGTCCAAGCTCCCGTTACATCCATGGGCCGAAGCAGTTGCTACCGCATGCTACACGTAAAACCGTACTATCATCAACAAGCGGTTCAACAAGACCCCATACAAGATCATTAACAAACGCATCCCGAACATCAACTACTTCCATGCATTCGGATGCACATGCTTCATACTGAATGACAAGGACGATCTCGGAAAATTCAGCCCAAAAGCGGACGAAGGAGTGTTCATCGGCTATTCACAGCAAGCCAAAGCTTACAGAGTCTACAACAAACAGACAAAGACCGTCGTTGAGAGTGTAAACGTGACTTTTGACGAGGCCGCTGATATGGCTTCTGAACACTTCAGTTCAGAACCCGCTTTAACTGGTGTGTTAGCTTCTGGACAATTACATTCAGGATCTACACAAAACTCCCGCAAATCCAGATCAGGCGTCTTCGTCAAGAGCACATCTTTCAGATTTGGATTTACTTTTTGAGTATTTCTATGATGACTTCTGTTAATCCAAGATCTCTAAATCCTAGAGAGAGAAAGTAGAGAGAGAGCAAGTAAGCGCAAAGTAAGATCTTGTATTGAATATGCGTGAAGTGTTCTTTTCAAGACACATGGACCAAAGGGACTTAAATACCCTTGGCTTATACACAGATAAAACCTATCTAAGAACAGTATAAGACCAAGGCTATAAATACAATGATTACTATAAAATCAGACTTAACAATCTCCCCCTTAGTAATCATTGGCGCTGTGGCCTTCAAAATTAATCTTCTAAAACAGCACGGAACATCTAAGCGACTTTGTGAAGCAGCTTTCTGACTTAAATTTTTTTTCTTCTAAGCATCTTTCAGAATGAGTTGTCTTTGATATCTTGACAAGACTGACCAGTTTGAATAAGCTTGAAGAAACAATTGGTTCAACAGCTTGTGTTCTAGACGATACACCTCTTTTAAATGAACTTGAAGAATTTGTAGTGATCGGAGCTTGAACAACAAAAAGACAAATATTGTTGAAGAATTTAGAGTCTTGAGCGAATCTTGATCAGTAGATAAACTTTAGAGCTCTTTGTCTCTTTAACATCTCCTTAACTTCTCCCCCTCATGACCTTGATGATCGGGATCAACTTGGTCATGCAAATGTTGGAGACGAGACAACTTAAGATCTGTAAAATCAGAATAAAGGAGAAAGAGAAGGTTTGCGCTACACGTTGGTGGCGCAAAGTGAAGTTTGCGTTAGACGAAGGTGGCGCAAAGTGAGGTTTGCGCTACCAACTGTTGGCGCAAAGCTGACTTATACTAGGAAAATTTTACCTGATAATCTCTTTGACTCCCCCTACACAAATGCACTAAATATAACAATTCAAGTTAGCATTCATATAGAGGATCAGATACTCCCCCTCAAAAACAGATATTATCTTTTCAGAAAATTCTCCTTATTCACCCCCCCTTGAATAATGAACAAACCCATTTAAAAAATATGAGAACACAAGAATTGAAACATCAATGTAGAAAGAAAAAATATACTGAATATGTATTTTGAAACGACTAAATATATAAAAATTTAAACAGAAACAAATAAATTTTACTTAATAAAATATCACAATAAAATCCATCAGATGAAATCAAATGTATGTATTTGGATACAGAAACAAGGTTTATTGCATATCAAGTTAAGACATGTTCAGTTTCAAAAACTTTCATCAATCTATTCAGTGTGCTCGCATGTGAACTCCGATTAGCTTCAAGAAAATGCAATTCTAAAAATATAATAGAGAACTTTGCATGTAATCACACTAATCCATCAAGAATTCAGACTTTCACAAATTTACAGGTTTATTGCAACTCAAACATATCACCAAGTATCATGAGATGTGTGCTCATTGGCATCTTTTAGCATTGTGCACTATGGCATCTTCACATGAGTGTGCTCTTTGGCATCTTTTAAGCTTGTGCACTTTTGGCATCTTTTTAATCAACAAGTTTTGTAAGTAAAGAACATGTCGTAAACGTAACTTTATATATATCTGACCCTATTGTAGGATTTGGGTCAGCCGCTCCCAGACCAGTTGGCCTTAGGGGACTAGGTGTCAAGCACCCCTTGGAACTTACTTTCCCGGATCAGAAAGGCTACATTGACACATCCTAAACCCATTCATACCAGTAGAACATGACTTTCGATCTGGTTCTATAGAAGGATTTGGGTTCGATCACTCCCAGACCAAATGACCTTAGGGGACCAGATGACAAGCATCCCACGGAACTTACTTTCCCAAACCAGAAAGGTCACAGGTACAAACTTTTAAACTTAGAGATTTCTGATTTATAAGAATTTAATAATCATCTCAAACACAAGGTTTTACGAGGTTTTACGTCTAAGTGCTTAGCCCATATTTTCATTACGATCCAAAATTTCGACTTTTTAGATTTTCTAAGCATTGTAAACTATAAATATTCCGAATCACACAAATTTAAAGCAATATCAAAAGTTACAAACATGTTGCTGACTTTTCGACTTTTGTTAGACTTGAAAAATGAATATAAAAAACTTTAATATAAACAAAGCAACTTGAAAATTTATCCTAGACACACATTTTATTCAAAAGAAAGAAAATTGTAAAACTTTTACTTTATAGAATAAAATTTGGGAAGGGTTAAACTTTTAAAATCAACATGCCGAGATTTGAAAATAGAAACATTTGATAGAATAAAATCGACAAGTTTATATTCAGTTGAAACAAAATATAATTCAATAATATCATCTTCCACATAATGTAAAATGAAATTTGTGTCTCTTTTGAAAATTTTTGGGTTGAATAAAATCAGGGTTTGAATAAGATAGCTCAAATTCTTTAAAAAATATGAGAAAACTGGAACAACATCATTATCAGAAATAAATGCAGCGGAATATAGTAGATGTACTCACAGTTTCTCAGTAGTTAGAAGCTAACAAGCATTCAAGAACGAGTCCTAGACTGACATGTCTAGAAATCGAAGTCTATTGAAGCACAGGTTCTAAGCTGATGTGCTTAGAAGCCAAAATGTTGACAATGAAGTCCGGGTCTTGAGCTGATGTACTCAAGAGCCATATTTCTCTTACTCCCCCTTGACATTTGATGCCTGCAACTTAGAAGCAATTTGAGATTTTGGTACCCACTTGAATTTGGGCCCATGTTTGTTAGTTGCAGTTCTTATGGGAAAAATTTGTTAGATTTTACAGTTAAAGCACGAGAAAGATCATCAGAATAATAAGCACAATAATCAGAAGAGAAAGCATAATCATCTGAACTAGAATCAGGAGAAGAATATGAGACATTTTTGGAAATTTGAAACATTTGCTTTATAGAGTAGTTTGAAAATTTATTACAATAAGCAAATTAATCACTTTTATATTGTTTGTCTACATATCGAACTTCATCAGTCTGAGAATCATTCGATGTCCGCTTGACTCTCCATAGCTGCTCGGTAGACTTGCTCAAAGTCCTATATGAAATAATAGAATCAGAAGAATTAGAATTATTAGAAATGACTTTATCTTGTTTCTTTGACTTCTTTGACCTTTTTCGTTTACGCTTTGGTTTATAATACTGATCATTTAGCGTAAAAGAGTCATCAAGAATTTGGGATTTAATATTTAAATCAGAAAAAATAATTTTACCTAAGCAAACCAATCTGATCAGACAATAAATCTGAACTTACCGCAGAATCAGAATTATTTTGAGAAAAGATGTTAAATTTAGAAACTTCCTTTTTGTTTAATTGACAATCAGAAGAAAGGCTAGAAATAGAATCTTGTTTTTGAGAAAATAAATTTTATTCAAAACTAGACGTCATGAAAGAAAGAATAATATCAGATTCAATTTATTTTTGAATATTTTGATCTGCCATCTTATCTTCAAGATCAATGATTTTTCCTTCTAATATTAAAGAAAGAGTATATTTCTTAGAATCATAAATGATTGGAGAAATATTTTCCTTATCAGATTTATTGGCAAAAATATCAACAAAATAATCAGATACTGAAGACTTGACAGGAGATATTTCATTAAAACTTTTTCTGCCTTTTCTTTGATTTATCAGGAAAATATTTTGCATTTTCATATGTATAAACAAAAGGAATTTCCTTTTTCTTGTTATTTGTCCTTTTCTCATTTTCGATTTCTAACATTTGCTTCTAATTCATCCAATCAATTTTAAATTGAGGAGCATATTGAGCAAGAGTTAGATAATCGTATTTATATAAAGTAGGGGATTTTTCAATCGCATTGTTTAAACAATGTGAATTTTTAAAACCAAGTCCCCATTTTTCTTTTAAATCTTCCTCACTTCTCGGTTTATTCATGAAAATTGTTTACTCAGATTGGTTCATTCGATATAACTTTTCTTCTAATTTATTTATTTTATCCGAAAAACTGTCTTTTAAATTGGTCATTTCAGTCAAAGATTCAAGATAAGACTTATTTGATTTTTCCAAAACATCTAATTTCATTTGAAAGATGTCTTTTGTATTTTCCAAAATAGATTTTTCATCTTTCAAAGAAATTTTCAATTTGTCAATCAAATCTGACTTTTCAGTATTTAAAATCTTTTCAGATAATAACTTCAAGCGTAAATCATGTAAAGCAGTAATTATAACATCCATCTGTGAAGAAATGAACGGGTAATCAAAATAAGAAATTACCTCGTCTTCATCAGTGTCAGAATCATCATCTGACTGATCATCTCCAACAAAGCACATCTGAGCGATCTCGACATTTGCAGCTTCATCATCAGAGTGATCCAGCCAAAATTCTTTTTCAGCAAGTAAAGCAGTTCCATTCTCTCTTTTCTCAGCAAGTTCCAGTTTCTTTCGATAATATGTTGAGTCCCTAACCTTCTTCACTCTACACTCCTTAGAAATGTGACCCAACTTTCCACAGTTGTAGCAGGCAACAAGTTTCTTAGCCTCGAGCACTTGTACAGTCTTAGAACCAGAAGTGAAGCGAAGATTGTTTGAACCCGACCGTGGTTGGAACTTTTTCTGATAATGTTGAGAAAGAAGGATCATAGCTTTCTGCAATGCCTCGCCATCATCATCATCACTTGACCCGTCATAAGCATTATCAGACAATGCTTGATTAGCCAGATGGCTCGTTAGAAGAGCAACCGGGTCCACTGATTTCTTGTTCTTCTTCTCCAGTTTGGCCTTCTTCTCAGTGACTATGCATTCATGTGTCAGCAAGATCTCAAACATTTCTTGGATTTTGCATGGAAGAAATTATGACATCATTCCTCAAGCGATGGCAAGATTTGTTCCATTCAGGTTGAAGTGCATTGAGGAATTTCAGATTTGTCTCAAGCTCAGTCTTTTCCACTTTTATTTTTCTCAGATCATTGATCACGATACAGAATCTGTCATACACAGTTTTCAATAGCTCCTCATCCTTGGCTTTGAATTCTTCAAAGTTGTTCATATAACGAGTATGTCGGAGTTGAGTAGCAACTGAAGAACCAAGCATAATCTTTTCACACTGTTTCCATATAAGATTAGGATGATTTTTGAAACAATCAATCCTGTTGTAGATAGAGTTTGGCAAGGCTAGCATCAGATTTGCCTTTATATCACGATCAACTTGATACTCCGATAACTCATTAGGTGAATATTCTTTGGTAGGCTTATATAATCCAGAAGCCAACTTGGGTTTCTCAAAAGGTCCTTCTGAAAGAATATTCATCATGTCATTTCCGTTCTTTTGACGCTCAATAAAATACAGAAACCTATCTTGCCATTGTGTAAACTCATTTTCATCAATCAACACCGGAGGACGATTTTCTGAACCCAATGACATCATGAGATCGTTCTTGTAAAACTGGGCTTGATATGCAAACTTTGCAGAATCCATTTCTCAGAAATCCAGAAAAAATGCTAAGTCTTTAAACAGTTGGCGCAAACTTGAAGTTTGCGTGAGAGATAGAAGATGCAAACAAAGATTGTCGTGAGCAGTTGAGGACGCAAACTGAGCTTTCCGCGAGCAGTTGGTGACGCAAATGAGACTTTGCTTGAGATGCTGAAGGCGCAAACCAAGCTTTGCGTGAGCAGAACGAACTTTGCGCAAGTGTTTGCGTGATACAAGTAAGACGCAAAACGAACTTTGCGTGAGTCGCTAGTAACGCAAACTGAAACTTCGCGTGAGATGATGGCACACACTGTTTCTCATGATCTGAAGAATACGCAAAGTAGATTTGCGTGAGCTAAAGGGGACGCAAACTATACTTTGCTTGATGCACGGGAGACACAAAGTTCACTTTGCGTGATGAACACAAAGCGAAAAGCTGAACTTCTCGAGAAAACACCCTGAAGACGCAGATGCACTGGATGACCTCGCGCAAACCAGATGAACTCGTGCAAACCAAGATGAACTCGCGCAAAGTATGAATCTGGCGCAAACTGCTGAAAAATAAGAAAAATTATCAAAAATCGATTACAGAATGGAATTTTAAGATGTATTCTTCAACAGATATGATCGAAAACAACATTCTAACACTTTTCTATCAAACTTTTTCGATTAAAAACCACAAAATCAAGAACTCGTATACTCAACTGAACCAAAAAACGAGTTTTCCAGAAACATGTAAAATCTCAAAATTGTTATCAAAAACTGTTTTTCTTGAAATTTGGTGTGAATCAAGAGTGTTATACTTGCAAAATCGAATCCAACAAACCAAAATCAACGAGAATCAATCACAAACAAGGCCGAATTTGATGAAAAAACCAAAAACGAGATTTTCTTGAAAAAATTCAAGAAAATCAATCAAATTTTCGAATTAATGCACAAATTCATATACGAAAATCAATTCTCTCAAGATCTAGATTGGCTCTTATACCAATTGTTAATCAAAGATCTCTAAATCCTAGAGAGAGAAAGTAGAGAGAGAGAGAGGGACCAAAGGGACTTAAATACCCTTGGCTTATACACAGATAAAACCTATCTAAGAACAGTATAATACCAAGCCTATAAATACAATGATTACTATAAAATCAGACTTAACAACTTCTTTAATACTAAGCCTAATGCTATATCATGTAACAGGAATGATGCTCAAGCACCAGAAGTGACACAAGTCACTGGTCCATCCGATTCAGGTGGGCCAACCTCGCCTGATGTTTCCCCCTCTACTGTCAGTGGATCAGCATCCCCAAGCTCGAGTGATCCCCCTCCCACCTCTCAAGTTCCCACTGTCGCACCGGCAACAGTTGGACCTCCTGAACCAATCCCTGCGGAAGGTGCTCACGAAGTTCCCTCTCTGGAAATCCCGGATCCCGCTATAGTTTCATCACCCGTTGAGTCGTCCTCTGCTACTCGCTCGACTCCAGCTCAGGAGCTTCCACCTCACAGGCCGTCATCACTTGAGGCAGTTCAGGATTTAACCCCAGGTGGTTATGTGGATTTCGATACCTCACAACAGACATATCAACCTCTTCCGCACACCACCAAGTGGACTCGCGCTCATCCCCTGCATCAAATCGTCGGCGACCCCAACACACCTGTATAGACTCGTTCCACTACCGCGAATGACTGCTTATTCTCTTCGTTCCTTAGCCGTATCGAACCTTCAACCGTCTCCGAAGCATCGAATGATCCGGACTGGGTAATAACTATGCAAAAGGAACTCAACCAATTTGAGAGCCTCAAAGTATGGCGCCTTGTTCCCCGGCCAAAGAATAAGACGGTGATTGGGACGAAATGGATTTTCAAGAACAAGAAGGACGAAAATGGAATCATAGTCCGGAACAAAGCACGTCTGGTAGCTAAAGGATATCGCCATCAAGAAGGTATAGATTACGATGAGACGTTTGCACCGGTTGCCCGAATTGAAGCGATTCGCATGTTCCTTGCCTACGTCGCTCACAATAACTTCATCGTCTTTCAAATGGATGTGAAATCCGCGTTTATGAATGGTGTTCTCAAGGAGGAAGTTTATGTCTCGCAACCCGAAGGCTTCGTGAGTTCCGATAAACTGCATCACGTCTATTTTCTTGACAAGGCCTTATAAGGTCTCAAGCAAGCACCACGAGCCTGGTATGATGCACTCTCATCCTTCTTAGTCAAATATGGTTTTTCCAAAGGTAAGATCGACACAACCTTTTTTATTAAAAGAGAAAAGCGCGATATTATTCTTGTACAGATCTATGTCGATGACATAATCTTTGGCTCCACAAACCCCAAGTACTGTCAGAACTTCTCAACCCTCATGAGTAAACATTTTTAAATGAGCATGATGGGGCAAATGAATTTTTTCATGGGTCTTCAAGTTAAACAATTAGCAACAGGAATTTTCATTAATCAATCTAAGTACATCTCGGATATTCTTCAGAAATACCAGATGGAAAAATCTTCACCTATGAAAACCCCCATGTCTACCAGTATCAAGCTACACTCCGATCCTGACGGAAAGGATGTGGATGCTACAACTTATAGAGGAATGATAGGTTCTCTGATGTACTTGACGGCTAGCCGGCTAGACATTATGTTCTCGACATTCTTGTGTGCACGATTTCAGTCAAAACCGAAAGAGTCTCACTTAGCTGCAGTTAAGCGTATTTTTCGTTATTTAAAAGGTACTGCTGATCTTGGTTTGTGGTTCCCGAAAGAGACAGGTTTTGAACTGACAGCTTACTCAGACGCTGACCATGCTGGAAATATGTTGGACCGAAAAAGCAGGTCGGGACATGTCCAGTTCTTGGGTGATCATCTTGTCAGTTGGGTTTCGAAGAAGCAAAACTGCGTGTCAACCTCTACCGCCGAGGCAGAGTATGTAGTAGCCGCTAGTTGTTGCTCGCAAGTCATTTGGATGCGCACCCAGCTGAAAGACTATGTCTTTCACTAGTCGAAGATCCCCATCTACTGTGACTCGAAGAGAGCCATTGCAATATCCAGCAATACCGTCCAACACACGAAGACGAAACACATTGATGTGTGCTATCATTTCATAAAAGACCACGTGGAAAGAGGTACCATCGAACTCTACTTTGTTAATACAAAACATCAGATCGCAGACCTGTTTACCAAAGCCTTGGACGAAAAACGTTTTAATTACCTTGTGTCCAAGCTAGGTATGCTGAATCAGAAAGTTTGATGTGTCTACAGACCGAGACGAGTCTCATTCAATAACGAATGACTGTGACTTATTGCTCTAGTGACTTGTCTCTGGATGCTCATATCCACACTCATTGGTTATTACATTTTACTCGTTAAGTTCTGTACAGTTGCAAACTTCTGAATTAATAAATTAGATTTCGTTAGTTTCAATTTTTTCTCTCGTGTGTTTCCTTTTCTTCGTGGTGTTTTTGCTTTCTTTTGCAGTCAATTAGGTTGATAACTGCAAGCGTATGTCGTTTGTGGTGATGTTGTGAATCTGTTCATGTGTTAAGGGGGAGCACTATCGCAGGTTGATTGGTAAGGTTCTCTAGTCCTCCGTTCGAGGGGGAGTAGGTAAGTTACTCTAGTGTCTCGTTATTTTCCGGCTATTGTCAAGGGGGAACGGATATTTTTACTGCAAGTGATTCCTAAGTTGAGGGGTAGCCGGAGTCAGTTCTGTTTTTCTCCGGCCCTATGGTTTATTTTAGTTTATTTTTTTAAGTTTGTTTTTAATTTAACTTTCTTTTAGATTGTTAATTTAATTTCTGGCAAAAAAAAACTTATTTAGATTTTGGACCGGCCCATATCGGTAACCAGTCCAAGTCGGTAACCAGAACCCAACCCACCCATTTCCTGACCCAGACTCCGACCCAACCTGGCCCGTCCTAAATCACGACCAGGGATTTAAAACACCCCGGTCTCTCTCTTTTCCCTCATTCTCTTAACTCTATCTTTCTCTCATTCTCTCGAACTCTCTCTCTCATATCACGCTTAATCTCTCTCGTCCTCGATCGATCTCTCTCTCCTTCGTCGTCTTCCTCGCGTCTCGATCGCACCAGGTTTGTCTCTCTTTCTCTCTATCTATCTCGACATCTAACTCTCTATCGATATGGGTTCAGATCGACTCCGGTCGATATCGATGGCCACCGGTCGACCGAGACCTCTGGCACAACGACTCTTCGTCGTTTTTTCCCTGTCCCTGGTACACCACTCAATCGTTGCCGCCTTCATGGCCGCCGACGACCGGTTTTGGGGTGGTTTACTTTCCTCTTTTAATAAATATGTGGTGTTGACCTGGTTTAAACACATCAATAATCGATCGATTTGATATTGAGTTTTGGGTTTGTTGTGGTGACCCCGGTTGTCTTCCCTGTTAGACACCGATCGATGTCAGCTACCACCTGTCCCCGGGGTTTAAGTTTATCGTTTTCTTTATGACCTGGTTCTGTTTGATCTCATGTAACCTGTTTATTCTAAGTTTCATGTCGATTTGATCTTTAATGCTTATGTTTATTATCGATGCTATGGATTCGATTATATGGGTTACAGTTTATTTCTTGACATCGCTTACAACTTTGATTTCTTGGTTGATTTTGGTTTATGTGATAGACCCCGGTCGACTTGATGACACCGCTCGATTGGTTTGATACCGGTCGATACGTTTACTACCGGTCGATACCCGACCCCGGTCGTTCCTTTTCCCCGGTCATAGGCCATACCGGTCATTTTGACCCCGGTCGTTCTACACCCCGGTCGTACATTGACACCGGTCGATGGCTTGACCCCGGTCGAAGCCATACCCCGGTCGATGCTAGACCCCGGTCGGTTTGGTGGAAATGTTTACAAACTGGTTTGATGGTGGATTTTAAGTTACCTATATGCTTGGTATTTCCTATATGGTTGTTGGTTCATTATGTAATGAGAGTGCCAGTTGGGTTCCTGAAACCTTAAATGGTTCAATTTTTTTTGTGATGAGAAGAATTGGTTATTAACCCTGGTTCCCGGATTAGGGTTTCCATTAATCTATTACTTGGAATTTGTACTGGATATGGTTTTACACCATTGACTAAACAATTCCAAGGAAATCTTGTTTTGATCGTACCTAAGTACTAACATGTTTATTCTTCACAGGTACAATGGCTCACAACCCGAATCTGTCGATTGACCCCATAGCTGATGCCGAACTGATTCCTGAGGATCAATTCCTTCCACTCACGCCCAACAATTTCCATCTCGGCGTCACCCAACCTGAATGCCAATATCAGGTGATGATCGAGATCCTCCGTGGCCACCCTCTCTCCTATGCACTCATGGAGACAGCTGAAGTTCCCCACCTATATTTGCAACAATTCTGGCGCTCACTCACTCCGGTTGAGGCCGACGATGGCTTCATTCTGGAAGACCGGATTGACACAACAACTGTCCTGCTCACGCGAGATCTTTTTTGCCAGTTTCTCCACTTGTTGAACGCAACTTCTTTCCCAGGGAGAAACAGTTTTGATCCCATAATATCCGACGCAATTCTCTGCTCTGACATCCAGTCCTTGGGATACAACTCAATTCTACGTTTCCCATCCGGTTTCAATCGAAAGAATCTCACCACCTTATGGTACACGCTCTTCACATATCTTAATCGGTGCCTCTTGGCTATCACGAAAGGCATCGATCAGACTAGTATCAACATCGTCTGCTTATTCCATGCTGTGGCATTCCATCACAACGCCGACTACGCCGACATTCTCTGGTTCGAGTTAGTTCAGAAAGTCCGAGATAACGCGACAAGACGATGGAACTTCATTCCGTATATGCGTTTCCTACAGATAATCATCCGCAACTACATGGTTCTTCATCCAACCATTACGCGCCGATCTTCGCACCCGACATGTCCGCAAAACCAGACTCACAAAATACTGACTCGTCTTGATCCAGAAGGTCTTGTCGCAAGACTTATTCCAGACGGGTTACTGGCCTACGCTAGTCCGACGGCGCTGAGTGTGATAGATTATAGGCGCACATACAACCTACCAGCTCCTATGGTCCATCCAGAACCGGAAGGACCTCCCTAGGGAGCGCGACCTGAGCGACGTGAGGGTCCACGTATGAGAGGCGGTAGCGTCCGGAGGGCTGGGGCTCCTGGACAGGGTATGCTGAGAGAAAATATTGTGAGGGGATCTGGAGTGGGCAGCGCCGTTCGACAAAGCCAGGCCAGTACTTCTCGACGACCGCCTTCACCGACAGCCTCTCAGATGGTGGAAGAGGACACAACTACTAAAATCGCTCATGTTCAGTCCTCTTCTGCCACCGAATCTGAGGAAACAACAGGTACATCCGGCACTCAGTCGGAACCAGCCACCGAAGCATCGGAATCAAGTGATGAGTCTTCTGACTCTGATGGTGACGATGACGAGCCCTCAACTGGAGAGACAAGGAGAGCGGAGGGATTTATAGTCGAACATGATAGTTTGAGCAGAGAGAGGAAAAGGAAGAGTAAATTCGATACTGAGCGTACACGAGTGATGAGGCAACCATCTATGGTTGACCTCCCCCTAACCCTATCCAGACAGGTAGCCACATCTGCTACCCAGTCTCATGTGTTGAGACAGGGTATTGAAGAAGCCATCGTGAACCTAGCGACGCAATTGCACGCCCACCCTAGCCACTCCACCATCTCTCAACAGATGGTGGTTTCAATTTCACACAAGGATTTATCACAAACGCTACCAGTCTCTTTCTTAGAGAGTTTTGGTATTGAAACAAGAAGACAACTGTCCCCGTCGTCGACTTCTTTGGGTGCACAACGTCTAGAGCCCTTTGATGTTATATCTCCTATTCCTAGGACACAGGTACCTTTCTCGGCTACTGCTGGAGGCCTTAGTAGTCCGGACGGAACACCCATAGTAATTCCAACTTCGGTTGGTTTACGAGGATTGGGTGAAAGTCCTACCACAACTATCATCACGCCAACTGTGAACGTAGGCGGTTCGACTTCTACAGTCGTAACCACAACTGGAAGTCTAAGTGACCCAGGAGTTAGTAACCCTGAGTTCGTCTCAAGGGAATTTATGGACGGCGCCCTAAAGGCTATCGACACCATCATGCGTGCCGAAATGAGGGAAGAGGTAGATGCGTTGAAACGTCTGATCAAAGGCAAAGCTCCAGCTACTGAGCCTGAACCACTACCTCCTACACCACAACCGTCTACTATTGCTACCGATATGTCTATCGATGATCTCAAGTCCATCCTCCTTGCCAAACTACTTGCCCAATCTCAAATCGAACCTACCCAAGATGTCGATCTACTCTCTTTATTACGTGCCCAAGCATCTACACCTACTCCACCCCCAACCAACTATATCTCAAGAAGCCTTCCAGCAACAACAAGCCCTCCTTCAGTCTTTACAACAAACAGTAGCTGTATTGACTGAACGACTATCATCCATGGAAGACACCTGCCGCAGCCAGGCAGAGAGGCTCAAGCGCCGACATGATGACCAGGATGATCCTGATCACTATGAGGGGGAGAAGCGCCAAAGATTACCCGAGCCGGAGATACAGTCAGTGGGCACAGAACAGGTGGAAACGGAAAGGGTTCGGGTTTTGGTACTCGACCGGAAGGGCAAGAACAGACACAGGAACAGGTTATGGATTTAGTACTTTACGATATTCCAATGGTTGAAAATCCTGAGGAACAAGATGAAGGTTCACCGATAGATCCTGAAAACTGGGCTTTGATTGTTAATCCATATTTGCTTTCAGACCCGACAGAAGAATATGCCATCACCGAAAGAGCACTGGTAGTCCTTGAAGCCGAGATTGATGAGATTATCAATTCTGAATTTACGGCTCCAGATTATCAGCCAAATGTTCAGACTTCTGTTGAGGTTCCACTTTTGACCTATATTGCAGATCACCCTGATTTTTCTCAACCAAATATTCATGTAAGATCTTCTCCTGCATCACCAGGTTTGGGAACAGATCGTACTCCGCCAGCTAAGCCGTCCAAATGGGAAAGAGTCAGAATTAAAGTTCCATTTCTTGAAGAAATTCAGAAGAAGATCTTTGCCCATTGGATTCATGAATATGATGAAGTCGTGGTTCATGGTCTACAGTCGATGAAAAGTAAGCAAAAGCAGCGCGAAATTTTATTTGTGTATAACTACTTCAAAGACAGGTACAACAAGACAAAGCTCAAAATTACATCCATTGATCAGATTCACTCTTGCTTCTTCATGGGTGTAAAGTATTCATACTTCGTGGTAACTCGGGAAGATGGTGAGAAGTGGAATTTTTTTGAAGCTGATTTTCCACGTCTTGAACCTAGGGATCTGCTATTCCTGCTTAGAGATTTAAAGACCAGAACTATCAGACCAAGGGAAGTTACAGATGCACTCGAGACTGTCAAAAGATATATGAAGTGTGCAATGAAGCTTGCCTCGGTAGAAGACTTTCAGATCGGGTTAGAAAGCAACCAACCGAAGATCAACCTACTGAAACCTGATTTGAGTGTTCCTTCTGAAGCCCCGAATGTACCAGCCTTCACAGTTCTTAAGTTTCCAGAATTCGGCATGACATACGCGAACAACAAAGGTGATATGCGTTTTATCTGATTCAGTCAGATTGCTAGATTCTGCGATGGTACTTTGATGTTTCTTAGAGACAAGTTGAAGCGTGCAGTTGATCAAGATGAAAAAGGGGTTCAGCTATTGGATCCTAAATACAAGAGTCTTGTTCTCGAAGCACTGGGTGTTATTTTAGAGCGGCTGGAGTACAGAACTACAATGCAATATTTCGAGATCAGTTTTGGGTTTCGAAAAACATATGTTCCAAACTGGCGTGATTTCGAACTTCTATTTAAAGGGGGAGATTGTTAGGGTGTTTTATATGTTAAATAGAAGTTTAGGGTGCAAAATGTAATTATTCTAAAGTTTTATTAGTTAGTTGGGCCCAAAGCCCATAAAACCCATTAGCCCATTAATTTGTAAGCGCCAAGTATATAAGGCGTATTCTAGTTCATTTATCGTTTTAGATCTCATTCATAATTCTCTACTCAATAGGTTTACTTTGCTTATAACATATTCTCTCTGTAAACCTAAACCTCTCTTGAATATTAATCATATGACTAGAGGTTGTGGCAATATTATTGTTCTTAATTGATATTATTGTTCATGATTGCACTGTACTGGGATCTACAATTTATAGCTAAAGTCAAAGTCAAGCTTAAAGAGGTGTAGTTCCAGTTTCTAGCTCAATAAGATCACACAAACATATAGAAAACAATCTCTTTAATTGATTTATCAGGTATTACAACATCTCCATAGATTCATATACCTATTTCTTGAATCTCTCTGTAAAGCTCTTTGTGTGTGTGTTTTCAACAATATGCGTGTGTGTTCTTTTTTGTATAATGTTCAACTAACACTTAGACCTCCTATTTATATGGTCCACATGACCCATTACACTTTACAATACAATTACAAAGTAAACACCCACACTTTACAAACTTACAACATTGACCTTTTAATCTTAAATACAATTCTGACTCAACATTCTCCCCCTTTCGATTCAAGATTAATTTTTTTTTTGACAATAATCTTCAGGTCTTCTTTCACTTGAAAAATCTTCAAAATTTTAATCTTTGTCAACTTTAAAACTTTAACACTTTGACTTTCTTCACAAAGCTTTGAAATCTTCAAATCCTTAACAGCTTTAACAATCTCCCCCACTTGTTACAATCGTGCAACAAGTTCTCAGAAAATTTCTTAAATACATTAATAGTCTGAACTTGCTTTGACTTGAAGTACAAACATCTTTAGCTTTGCACCTTTCACTTGACTTTGATCTCTTCTTTGAATCATCTATTCGACAAACTTTTCTTCCTTTAGAATAAACAACAATCTGACTTTATTTTCTCCCCCTTTATCACTCTCACTTGACTTTGCTTTCTCTTTGAAATTGATCATTGAAAACTCTCCCTCTTTTTGATGAATTTTGAGAATCAGAATCATCAAAACATTATCAATTTCAGTTCTGCCTTTGAAATATCTCCCCCAAATAGCAATGTAAGCACAATCTTCATGAGAAACACATATATTCCCCCTCTTTGCAAAAAATAGACAATCTCCGCCAAAGAAATTTGATATCCTTCTGATATGATGTAAACAATCTGCCATCAATTCATAAAAGTATTTATCCAAATCTTTTCAAATTCAGACAAATTATGAGTGGTAACCCTGAATCAACATATGAAATAGTTAATCTACCTGTCAGTAGCACGGAGCCACTGTTTGTAACGGATACACGTTGGAAAGGAGCTTTTTGATGTTCACTCCTCCAGGGCTTCCATTCAATCATTGAAAAACCACAAAGGAATTTTCTATGAATGTTATGACAAAAAAAAAACTTATTGTGACACCCCGATTTTCGAAATGTATCATTTCAAGTTAATACTGAAACCGATATATTAGAGAAAAATAAGATAAAGGATTTTGGACTAGAATCCTAGATTTTATAGTCTAGATAGATGAAGGATTCAATTACGAGTCCAATGGTTCTTTCTGGAGCAAAAACGGAGCTAAAACGAAGAAGTTATGATCAAAACGGTGCTCGAGCAAAAATTTTGCGCAGCAGTGCTCCGCGCGGCTGGAGGGGCGCGGTGACCCGCGCGGAGCCACTGTGTGCACAAAACCGGGAAAAATCGGCCCTAAACCCCATTTTTCACCCCAACCCCAAATCCTTCCCCCATTTCTCTCCCAAACCGACCCCTAAACCCCAACTCATTTTGGGGTGTCTTTCTCCTAAAATCAATGATCCTTCTTACACCTAGCAAGTTTTGGGAAGCTAGAGCTATAAACCTTTCATCTTCATCTTCTCCACCATTGTTTCTAGGGTTTCATCCCACTCTTTTCACCACCTTGAAGAATTAAAGGTAATCTTCTCTTCTCTTCAGCTATGAAAATTAGGGTTTTGATATAAATTGAGATCTTCAAGTATAATGTTTAGAGAATGACCTTTTATGGTTGAATATGGGTATTTATGGTTGAAAATGTATGGATCTAGGTTTTCAGAAGTTTTTGGCTTGAGGATTCAAATGTTATTCAAAGGAGCTCAAGTTGGGGTAAAATCTAGATTTAGCCTGAATCTAGCAAGGTGAGTTCAAGTTGATTTGTGAAAACGTTGTACATGCCAAAATGTCTATTTTAAAGCATTTATGTGTTTTACATGAAATTATCAACTATTGAGTTATTTGGTAACCTTTGGCTATTTGAAGTGTCTAGCTTATTAAACTTTGTAAAACACACACATGTGGGACTTTTGGGCATTTGATAAGTAAGTCATAAATTATAGCGTGTTATTATTTCATTTCATGCATGAAGATTATTTGGTAAAATGCATTTCTGTGTTGGTTGGAAATAGGCATAATTTGCGTTATGAGAGGTTTGAAAACAACAATGGATGAGTCCTTGGGTTTTGGTCATTTCCGACCTTGTGAATCATTTTGGAAACTTCAAACCTTTGTTTTGGGGAAAAATGCATTTTAAGTATTTTCAAAGAGTAAATTCTGAGCAATTGAGCACGTGTCTTTGGTATAATATTGTTTGGGTAAATGAGCTACCTTGTTCTAAGTTGTGTTGGAGTTGGTCGTGTACTTTGGAGCACGTGTTTTCATAAATGTTGGTCGAGTGCGTTTTATTGCATTTTATTTCCTTTGACAATGAGTCATTTGGTTGTTTGAGCCTGTGGCTCGGTATTTTATTATGATTAGGTTTTAGGACATTTGTCTAGTTTTGATAACTCGACTTCGAGCTTTGGTTGCGATATTGAATGAGGGACTCAACGTAAGGGCCTTTTATGGTTGAAGTTGATATCCCGTGGGTGTACGTTTAAAGCCACTGAGCCTGACATCCCTTGGCACTTGGAATCATTACGTCCAATATGGAATGATAGTTTTCCACATTGAGGCACGTTTAGGCATCAGATTGGGCTTTAAGTCCTACGTGCTAAGTATTACGATATAGGATGAGGGACTCAACGTAAGGGCCTTTTATGGTTGAAGTTGATATCCCATGGGTGTACGTTTAAAGCCACTGAGCCTGACATCCCTTGTGTGTACTTCTGTTTATATGACTAGTCTTAACAACATAAAATGGGCTTACTTTGTGTACCGTCATATTTTATGGAATCGGGTCTCCCCCGTCACTGAAAAGTGTTACTTTGGGTATTGAGTTTTATTATCCATGTTTTCGGTGACGTTTTACGATTTTGCGGATTATATACATGATTTATGGGTTGAGTATTACGCCCCACCCGTGTTTGGGTGTTTTGGGATATAAAGTTTTATCCGCTTTTCTTCTATTGGGAGTTTGATTTCTATTCTCATTTGGAGTGAGTTTTGGGTTAAATTAATTTACGAAAGAACGATATATGTTGAAATCTTGTCCCCGAAGTAGCTTGGATTTGAAAATGTTTATATTGGTGTTCCTTTGCCCAAAATGCATATTATTGGAAAACGAGTCGTTTTCATATATAAAGCTTATCATTTTGAAAGATTATGATTTAAACTGCATTCCCTCTTTCCAACGATATTTTATTCATGTGGAAAACTCTTGAACCCACTAGGCGTTAGCCTAACCTTTTTATTTGTCGGCATGTGCAACAGGTTCCGTTGAGAATAACTCTAGTGACACTGTGCCGAGAGGAATGCTAGTCGTGTGCTCAAGAGGTGGATATCTTAGTGAAGTTTTCAATTCTAGTTTTCGGGAAGAGCAACTCATAGTTTGGATTAAGTAACACCGACTTCGATCTAGCCCTTGTATATAAGGCTGTAGTTTTATAATTGTGGTGGTTAATTTTGGATTTTTAAATTGAGGTATTTGGGGATCGATGTATATGTCGAAGTTTCGTCCTTTAATTGAAATTATATCGAGATTTTTAATTAGTTGCTCTTACCAAATTTGAGGGTGTTACAAGTTAGTATCAGAGCCTAAGTTTGAGAGAATTAGGTGTTGATTTTGAATGCCTAGACTCAAACTAGTGTAATTTTAAGTGATTGAATGTGAGATTGCACAATTAGGCACTTTACGATTTGATGATTCGAGGTGAGTGGAGTCACTAGGAACGAGAATCACGCCGAAAATGGCAAGGATGATCTTGTACAATACGTTCATAATAGCACCTCGCCAGTGTTATGGTGAACCTACGAGTTACGTGTGTATGCTTGAACTTTCTTGGTACGATAATCGTTGGGGTAGTGAAGCAGTTTCTATATGGGTAGCCATTAGAAGGAGTTGATGATTTTAGTATTCCTTACTTGGAGTAACGGTAAGCATCGTGATTGCATTAAGTGGACATTTTCGAGTCGGATTGATTGGTTGGATTAGAGCCATAGACTTTTGGAACCGATGATATTTCAAGGAGAAATTATGAGGTGAACCTATGAAACCTTTGATCTTAACCTTAAGATGTTGAGCATCTGGATGACGATAGTGTAACTAAGGAATCGAGGACCATGGTTTCGAGGTGTTGAGTGACGATCAAATTAATGCACAAAATGTATTTCTGAAATAAATTACGTTAATAATTTCTCATGTTTCTAAATCGTCATGTGAATTATATTTCAAATCTTGGAGCAATGTTTTAGCACACACAAGGTTTTAAACCATGATTACGAGCATGCATAAGATTATTTCATGGGATGAGGTTGCAAACTTTGTTGAGATTTTTCCTACTCTCATTTTTGTCCAACGCTATTTCGAATTTTGCGATGTGCACATTTTGATATTGTCTAGGGTCTTGGACAAGTAACTGCGATTTATGACTTTAACATTGGATCTCCTCCACGTACGTTAAGGTTGTAGACGAAGAGTTATCCTCCATTATTTTGATGTTTGAGTTTTATTGGGAATCTTATCTTATGGGGTTTTGTGATTTGATGTGGAAATTTTAATGGTGTCCCGTTGTATTGTTTTCCCTTTGAGTTTTGTGGGAGCAGTTTGGTTGCACATATCATGTATGCATATTTTATTGGAACTTTCCGTCATGGTGTTTTAGCCAACGTTTTAGAACGATGAAAGCATGTCATTATTTGGATTTGAACTTGAAGTCAACATAAATCATTTTGTATTTAACCAAGGTGCATGCACATACCACTTTACGAGTTTTGCGAAATAAACCGTCTCATGAGAGTTTAAGGTGGGATCTTTTCCGCGTCGTGTTGTGACTAGAGAAAGACAACTTTGAGAGTTTGTTAACATGAAAAGTCTGTTTTGGGTCTTGCGAGCATTTTATCTGTACGACCTAGAATTTGGAATCAAGCTAAATTATCCTTATGTTTGATTAAATCGTATGCATCTGTCTTTTACTAAATTTTGGGGAATAAACTGATGTATGCGAGCCACGTTGGGAAATCTTATTTCATGACGTTATATGGTTAAGTGTGAAATTTTAGTATTTGATTTCGTGAATTCCCCCTTCGGTAGTTTTGTACAAACGTTTTGTTACACACTGTTTTAGTACATCAAACTATTTTCTCATTCATTACAAAAATTTATGCATGTCGGGACCATAACGGTTCCTTTGAAAAAGGTTGTTGAAGTATCTTTCGTTGGTATTAGTATTAGCTGGAATTTTTATTCAAATATTTCTGAAAAGGCTTTATATGTGTGGCGGTTGTGACCACTCTGTACACCTACCGAGTAAAAGGTAGTAGATTTTATTCGTATGACTAATCATTATAAATCTGTTACATTTAGAGGTTTTATAAAAGTTAAATTGGCATAGTGGTTTGAAAACCTTGAACTCATCAGAGCTATAGAGGTAAGCCCCTTGATAGAGGTCGTACCTAAGGACTGAAGGAGTCCTCGGAGTGTGAAGTGTCGGAGGACCTGACTTATGGTCAATTTTGAACTTTAAATCCCAACCTTATGACCTGGTTCACGCGCGAATAACTGGAATATTAGATTTATACATTCTTTCGGGTATCCAAGTGGTTATCCTTCTGCCTTGGTGAAACCACAAATTAAAACATTGGTGGTGGCTTGCCTAGGGTCGGTTGTGAATTGATGGGTTGACTTCCGACTTCACGTGTAGATCGGATGTATGCCATCCGGAAGAGTTTTCAGGAATAAAGAAATTATGGTGATTCGTTTGTTTGATTTTTAGTACCGTTATAGGTGTCAACATTTATTCTTCAATGCAAGTCTAGAATGAAATGTGTGATGGTATACCCACGTTTGCAGCATAGTTGTTTTGAGGATAGGTGTCGACGCTCGATTTTGAGGACAATAACCGTTAGTGTGCTTCAGTGCACGTTCGTTGAATCTGGAGTGCTTGCAGGTTAAGTGGTAGCATTAAGGGAAGTAGGTATTGATACTTAGGGATCGATCAGTGGTAATCCCATAATCAACGAGGTTCTCACTGATTTGGCAAGCAATGCTCTAATGCATTATGAGAGTTATGTAACTGTGGGATTTGGAGTAAACCACTATCTGCAGTTACTATACTTGTCTCAGTCTGGGGGAAACAGATTTTTATGCATTGGATCATGCTGGACTGGTGTTAGTAACTTCGTTAGGGAAAAGACGATAGATTTTCGGTGGTGATGATTGTTGGAGAAGTTTGGTGAGAATGCCGAGGTAGACCTTAAGTATAAATCGATCATGGAGGAGACCATGATGTGTCAGAATTGGAAGTGGCGATTCTATGACAACAATGGATGGTCAGCTCAACAGTTTTTTAACATGCACCACCTGAGTAAGGTCGGCATGGTTACATGTACTCAGAACTGAAAGGAGTATGGGAAAGCGATGGTTTGATTCCTTCTGCAAGATGGTTGTGTTTGAAGGCAAAGAAATTATATAACGTCACTCCATAAGGGACGATTAGAAGTATCTAAGGAAAAAGTTCGCTTTGGAGGGTTCTTGGTGAAACTATTCCTGAGGTGTTATGTGCAACTTGAGATTTGGAGACAACCGAGATCTTGAGGATAGTAAAGTGGTTGATAGGGACTCGATGTTCGTCCCAATATCGGTAAGATATATCGGATTTTGAAATCGAGTTGTGACAGTTCGTTATGAGAAGGATAGTGACAACCTTAAATGGGATGTGATCGATTTCGTTCATGGGGCAAGGTATCGTGGAGGCATTTCTTTTAAGTAGAGAACCGATTGACCTCGCTAACAGCGACGTTGGGTGTTTGATCGGTGCCAGATTTCGAGGACGAAATCTCTTTCAAGGTTGGGAGGATTGTAACACCCCGATTTTCGAAAGGTATCATTTGAAGTTAATACTGAAACCAATATATTAGGGAAAAATAAGATAAAGGATTTTGGACTAGAATCCTAGATTTTATAGTCTAGATAGATGAAGGATTCAATTACGAGTCCAACGGTTCTTTCCGGAGCAAAAATGGAGCTAAAACGAAGAAGTTATGACCAAAACGGTGCTCGGGCGAAAATTTGGACGACAGTGCTTCGCGTGGCTGGAGGGGCGCGGCCACCCGCACGGAGCAGCTGTGTGCACAAAAGCGGGAAAAATCGGCCCTAAACCCCATTTTTCACCCCAACCCCAAATCCTTCCCCCATTTCTCTCCCAAACCGACCCCCAAACCCCAAAATCAAACCCCAACTCATTTTGGGGTGTCTTTCTCCTAAAATCAATTATCCTTCTTCACCTAGCAAGTTTTGGGAAGCTAGCGCAATAAACCTTTCATCTTCATCTTCCCCACCATTGTTTCTACGGTTTCATCCAACTCTTTTCACCGCCTTGAAGACTTGAAGTTTGAGGTTTATTTTGGAGATCTAGAAAAGTTTTTTTGATGGGTTCAAGCTTTGGTAAAGGTAATCTTCTCTTCTCTTGAACTATGGAAATTAGGGTTTTGGTATAAATTGAGATCTTCAAGTATAATGTTTAGAGAATGACCTTTTATGGTTGAATATGGGTATTTATGGTTGGAAATGTATGGATCTAGGTTTTCAGAAGTTTTTGGCTTGAGGATTCAAGTGTTCTTCAAATGAGCTCAAGTTAGGGTAAAATCTAGATTTAGCCTGAATCTAGCAAGGTGGGTTCAAGTTGATTTGTGAAAATGTTGTACATGCCAAAATGTCTATTTTAAAGCATTTATGTGTTTTACATGAAATTATCAACTGTTGAGTTATTTGGTAACCTTTGGCTATTTGAAGTGTCTAGCTTATTAAACTTTGTAAAACACCCACATATGGGACTTTTGGGCATTTTGATAAATAAGTCATAAATTATAGCGTGTTATTATTTCATTTCATGCATGAAGATTATTTGGTAAAATGCATTTCTGTGTTGGTTGGAAATAGGCATAATTTGGGTTATGAGAGGTTTGAAAACAACAATGGATGAGTCCTTGGGTTTTGGTCATTTCTGACTTTGTAAATCATTTTGGAAACTCCAAACCTTTGTTTTGGGGAAAAGATGCATTTTAAGTATTTCAAAGAGTAAATTCCGAGCAATTGAGCACGTGTCTTTGGTATAATATTGTTTGGGGAAATGATCTACCTTGTTCTAAGTTGTGTTGGAGTTGGTCGTGTACTTTGGAGCACGTGTTTTCATAAATGTTGGTCGAGTGCGTTTTATTGCATTTTATTTCCTTTGACAATGAGTCATTTGGTTGTTTGAGCCTGTGGCTCGGTATTTTATTATGATTAGGTTTTAGGACATTTGTCTAGTTTTGATAACTCGACTTCGAGCTTTGGTTGCGATATTGAATGAGGGACTCAACGTAAGGGCCTTTTATGGTTGAAGTTGATATCCCGTGGGTGTACGTTTAAAGCCACTGAGCCTGACATCCCTTGCACTTGGAATCATTACGTCCAATATGGAATGATAGTTTTCCACATTGAGGCACGTTTAGGCATCAGATTGGGCTTTAAGTCCTACGTGCTAAGTATTACGATATAGGATGAGGGACTCAACGTAAAGGCCTTTTATGGTTGAAGTTGATATCCCATGGGTGTACGTTTAAAGCCACTGAGCCTGACATCCCTTGTGTGTACTTCTGTTTATATGACTAGTCTTAACAACATAAAATGGGCTTACTTTGTGTACCGTCATATTTTATGGAATCGGGTCTCCCCCATCACTGAAAAGTTTTACTTTGGGTATTGAGTTTTATTATCCATGTTTTCGGTGACGTATTACGATTTTGCTGATTATAAACACGATTTATGGGTTGAGTATTACGCCCCACCCTTGTTTGGGTGTTTTGAGATATAAAGTTTTATCCGCTTTTCTTCTGTTGGGAGTTTGATTTCCATTCTCATTTGGAGTGAGTTTTGGGTTTAATTTAATTTATGAAAGAACGATATATGTTGAAATCTTGTCCCCTGATTGTTCCAGATTCCAGTTTCTAATAAAAGATTAATCAAACAAATAAGAATAAGAATCAAATACCTGTTTGATTAACTTCTCAATTTCAAGATTACAATATCTCTCTCTCTAGAACTCTCTCTAATAACCTCTCTTTCTCTCTCTAACTTTCTCTCTCTAGATGCAACTGAATATTCACTAATTAAGTTCGTACATCCAAATTACAAAGACAAAAACTATTTATACTAAAACCTAATACAAGGAAAATACAAAATACAAAATACATTGACTTATTACAAATAGACTTTGACTTTTAATGAGATTTGACTTTAGCAGCTTTGACTTTCTTAACTTTGATCTTCAGTATTCTTGATCTTGTATCCAACAGATTTATGCTCTAACAATCTCCCCCTTTGGATTCAAGATCACTGTTGAAAGATCTAGCAATTCAGTTTTTCACTTTAAGCTCTGTCAAAATAATCTCCCCTTTTTCATTGATAGTCTTCTTTCCAAAACTGTCTTCAAATGATGAACAATCTCCCCAAAGCTTGCATAGAACACTTTCAGACTTTTGGAAAGAAAATATCTTCAGAATCAGCTCGAATGCTTTAGCAAATAATCTTCAAAGAAAATTTCCTCAAAACTTCAGAAATTCTTTGATCATCTTCAAATCTTCAAATCTTTATCATTTCTTTGAAACCATCTCCCTTTAACTTCAAAAACTTTAACATTTCTTCATACCATCTCCCCTTTTTTGATGAATGGAGCATCTATATCATTAAAACTTTGCTTCCAAGAAATGTCTTTGACCATTCTAATCTGATAACGAGCCTCTGATTCTGTGATCCACAACCAGTATTCATCCAGATCTTTTCAAATCCGAACAAAATAAGAACATGTAACTCCTGAATCAACAGATGAATCAGTTAATATGCCTGTCAGTAACACAAAGTCACTGTGTAACGAATACACAATATAAAGGAGCTTTTTAATGTTCACTCCCCCAGGGCTTTCATCCAATCATCGAAATACCACAAAGGCAATTTCTATGAATGTTATGACAAAGAAACCAATTCCTTGTGTGCTCGTGCAAGTGTAGAAAGAATTAAGCACAAAAATTGCTTTTATAAGGCTCAACATAGTGTAAACCACTGAGACAACAGTAGATAAACACAGACTCTAAGTGCATGATTGAAGTGCGAAGGTGGGGCAGACTTCCTTCTGTTTCAATATCCAGATTTTCCAAATGAAAATGTGAAACATTTTCTTGTTGAGAAGAAAATGAGTGGTTGGTGGGGTTTAAACAAGAGTTGGCATGGGCTATTTGCCTGTTTCAATAACATTCACCAAAGAATTGTGAAATGCTAGTAATGTGGTTGCCCGGCTCAGAAAGTAGTTGGTGCAGAGTTTGATATTCTTTTACTCTGATCTCACACCCTCTTTCTTTTTATCAATAAGCTCACATCTAACCAAAATCTCTTTTCCATTTTACCTCATCACACCCACACTCATTTCTTTTAGACTTCTCACACTCAATCACTAAAGGATTAACTTCTTGAGTAAGAAACACTGGTTAACGTGAATCCATAGAAGTTTAGTTAATTCCTAGCACAAAGAACCCATGTAATCCTATAAAGCATGAGTTTCTCAAATGGTTTAACGATAGCTGTTAAAACTCATATACAAATGTCAGATGAATGTATGCTCATAAAATATAATCATGAATATTTGAGCATTTTTAAACATTGAAGTATTTTCAAACAAGTATATTGAATGAATGAATATGAATGCAAAAGACTTGTTTGAAAATCTGACATTGTATAAAAAATGATCAGAAATGAATGATATATCAATTAAGGCTTATGGTCAAGAATAACAGATATTTGTCTATACGAAACAAAATATAGACATTCTTGAAAAACTGTTTCACAATGAAATATCGCTCAAAATTCTTTGAATACAAACGGAGTGTCTTACCATCGAAGAAAAATTGTTTCAATTTAGAGACATGGTAAGAACATTTTGAACAAAAATTCAAACCGGTGTGTGTGAATACTTGAAAGTATATAGAAAAGACAATACGCAAGTAATTATCTTTGGAAACACACGTTTTGTATATCAATTAAGTACAAAAATAAAATGAAAAAAATTTAAAATCACACTTCCAAATTATAAAGTCTATTTAAAAAATCGGGAAGTGGTTTGAACATTTAAGAACATGTTTTCTATATCTGAAAGTTGTCCTTCTTTCAGATATATTTGGGATTAAGATAAGAAATTTACCTCTTCGCTCAATCTTAAATCTCAGAAAGTCAGCTGTAGTCATTAAGATATGATCGTTGCAGCTTCTCTCATTCTGCAAGTCTCAAAGTCTAGTCAAAAATTTATTCAAATGTAAATGACATAAAGCAAGAAAACTTTGATAGTACGAATTCTGATCTGAAACAATCAGAAATCGTCGTCTTACTCCTTTTGACTTATAAGCTGCCCCTAAAATCATGCATCACAAAAATTTTGTCAGTTAAAATGTATAATGCATAAATTAGTTTTGCTCCCCCTCAAATGAATGTAGATCATCTAAAATCTTCTCTAACTCCCCCTGAGATCATGAGAAAACAAATAAAGTGCAGATATCCTTCAGACATAAAGATAAAGAAAATGATGAAAAATAACAATACATAACTTTAGTAAGTAACAACCGATTACATCTTAAGATTTAACATACCAAGCTTAGAGACAAGAAAATTAAATCTCTTTTTATCTAAGGGTTTGGTAAATAAATCTGCAAGTTGATAATCTGTTTTTACAAAATAAAGTTCAATTGTTCCTTTTTCAACATTATCTTTAATAAAATGATACCTTACATCAATGTGTTTGGTTTTGGTGTGTTGAACCGGATTAGCAGATATGGCAATCGCGCTCTTTGAGTCACAGTATATCGGAATTTTGTCATATTTGAATCCAAAGCCTCGTAGCTGTGTTCGCATCCACAAGACTTGAGAGCAGCAATTGGCAGCAGCTACGTACTCTACTTCAGCAGTCGATGTGGAGACGCATAACTGTTTCTTTGAAGCCCAGCTAACGAGCTTGTCTCCAAGAAATTGTACGTGACCAGAAGTACTCTTTCTGTCCAACATGCAACCTGCATAACTAACAAAATAGTCAGTTGAAATAACTCTTGGTGTTTTGGAAAGATAACTATCATTTAACTTTTCATAGTTAAACGGTAGTTGCATTTTCTTTTTATTCTTTCTATTTTCAGTTTCTTGGTCCTCAACTTCGTCTGGCAATTTGGTAACAAATTTGGGTTTTAAATGAGTATGTTTACCAGCACAAGTAAGAAAATCATAGTTATAAAGTGTCGGCTGTTTTCTGATGGCTTTCTTAAGATAATGGGGGTTTTCAAAACCAAGTCCCCATTTCTCTTTAACATCAGCCTCTTCATTAGGTGCATTGAGAAAAATGGTTTGATCTGTTTGACTTCTTGCATAAAGTTTTGCTTCCAGACCATTTACCTTCTTATTCAAATTCTTGTTTTCAACCTACAGTTTATAAACAGTTAGTGCAGATTCATTTTTCTCAAACTCATATTTAGACACTTTACCTTCAAACTCAGAAATCTTCTTTTCAAAACAATCTACTTTAGATTTAGAATCAAAATCAGATTTGCGTAAAGAATCAATCAGATCTTTGTTTGAAATAACAGACGTATTAAGCTCAAATATCTTCTTGTTCTTTTTAACAACTCTTTCTTTTTCCTTTTTCAGATTATTTTGTAAATTTTGTAGCTCAACCACCATGGTTTCCATTTTGGTAATAAAATCTTTTTCAGATAAGTTTAATACCTCATTAACTGCCTCATCATCTGAATCGTCATCCTTAACTTATTTGCCCATGAGACAAATATGAGTTGTTTCTTCTTTCTTGTCATCCTCTTCTCCTTCTGAGTAATCCAGCCAAAACTCATCTTCAGCCATTAGAGCGACACCCGCTTCTTGTTGTCTTGCCAAAAGCAACTTGTTCTGATAGTACTGAGAGTTGCAAACTTTCGGCTTTCGACAATCTTTTGCAAAATGACCCATCTTGCCGCAATTGTAGCACTTGATTGATTCAGTTGCTGGCTTTTCAGCTGCTGTGTAATCATTCATAAATTTCTTCTTCTCAACTGGTTGCTTCTCAACATATCTATCCTCTTCATGTCTCTTTCCTTCCACTCTCACTCGGTGCTCATGGTTCTTTGAACTTGAAGAAGAATACCTTTGAGAATTTGATCCCGACTTCTTGTAGAATTTCTTCTGAAAGGCACGGGTCAACAACAACATAGCTTGTTTCAGACTTTCACCATCATCACTATCTGAAACAGAATCTGACTCAGAAGATGTAAGAACTTTCTTCTTTTTCTTCTCTTTCTTTTCTTTCTTCTTTTCTCCAGCTACTAAAGCAATCGGATCAGGAACTTTTTCTGCCTTCTTCTTCTCAGCTCTTTTCTCTTCAACCTCTTCTTCATTCTGCCTTAAGGTCTCAAATACCTCATGTAAAATATTCTCTCCATTGGACCTTCGGTGATAGATAGTAGAATATTCTCTCCATTTGAATGCCGATCTATGAAATCCAGGAATCTGTCTTTCCATTGCTCATATTCACCTTTGAATAAAACTGGAGGTTTCACATCAGTTCCAATTGAAAGTGCATCTTTGGAAGTCATCTTGTTTAACCTGTTTGAGAAATATATCAATAAGAAACTAGAACTGATCGTTAGTCCAACTGAAACAATCAAGAAAATACAGAAAACTTGAAATATAAAATCAGAAATTTTAATCACAAAAAGAACTATGTCCCCCTAGGCAGACTTAGCACGAGGGTCCCAAGTCTTTTATACTATGCGTGTCATACTTGAAGCGCATTTCTCAACTATGCGTGTTACATTGGAAACACATTTCACAATTATGTGTATTACACAGGAAACGCATTTCACAATTATGCGTGTCATACTGGAAACGCATTTCACAATTATGCGTGTCAGGTAGGAACCGCATTCCTTTACTTTGCGTGTCACAAAGGAATATCAAGTCTCTACTATGCGTGTTACAAGGAGTCGTAACTTTCTGTTATGCCTGTCACTAAGCAAACGCATTTCAACTTCAGACTTTCAATGACCCGCATTCCTCTGAAAAACTTGTATGAATGTTGATGAGTGACCCGCACAATCCGATGATAGACCCGCATTACTCAAGAACAACCCGCATACCTCTAAAAACGTCCAAAATCACTAAAAACTTATTTCTGCCTAGAATTCCAACTTGAAACTTCGACAATTTGACCTTCTAAACAACTCGAACACAAAACTAACACTAATTTTTCGATCAAAAACACAAAAATTACAATTCTGAATAAGAACAGTGTCAATAACTCGTGTAAACTCAAAACCACAAAATTCGAAAAATCGAATTGTTTACAGTGCAAGACTCAAATCTATCTATACAAAACACGATCGATTTCACATTCCTAACATAACCTAATCAATTACAACTCTAAAAACTCACTCAAACTCAGAATCAAATCTGGACACGATGAACAGTAAAAACGAACTTTCTTGAATTTCTTGATTTATCTATTTGGATCTGCTCTGATACCAATTGATTGTTCCAGATTCTAGTTTCTAATAAAAGATTAATCAAACAAACAAGAATAAGAATCAAATACCTGTTTGATTAACTTCTCAATTTCAAGATTACAATATCTCTCTCTCTAGAACTCTCTCTAATAACCTCTCTTTCTCTCTCTAACTTTCTCTCTCTAGATGCAACTGAATATTCACTAATTAAGTTCGTACATCCAAATTACAAAGACAAAAACTATTTATACTAAAACCTAATACAAGGAAAATACAAAATACAAAATACATTGACTTATTACAAATAGACTTTGACTTTTAATGAGATTTGACTTTAGCAGCTTTGACTTTCTCAACTTTGACCTTCAGTATTCTTGATCTTGTATCCAACAGATTTATGCTCTAACATCCCCGAAGTAGCTTGGATTTGAAAATGTTTATATTGGTGTTCCTTTGCCCAAAATGCATATTATTGGAAAATGAGTCGTTTTCATATATAAAGCTTATCATATTGAAAGATTATGATTTAAACTGCATTTCCTCTTTCCAACGATAATTTATTCATGTGGAAAACTCTTGAACCCACTAGGCGTTAGCCTAACCTTTTTATTTGTCGACATGTGCAACAGGTTCCGTTGGGAATAACTCTAGTGACACTGTGCCGAGAGGAATGCTAGTCGTGTGCTCAAGAGGTGGATATCTTAGTGAAGTTTTCCGTTCTAGTTTTCGGGAAGAGCAACTCATAGTTTGGATTAAGTAACACCGACTTCGATCTAGCCCTTGGATTAATTTTGGATTTTTAAATTGAGGTATTTGGGGATTGATGTATATGTCGAAGTTTCGTCCTTTAATTGATATTATATCGAGATTTTTAATTAGCTGTTCTTACCAAATTTGAGGGTGTTACACTTATTCCTTGTGTGCTCGTGCAAGTATAGAGTGATTGAAGCAATTAAAGCTTAAACAGGCTCAAAGTATGTAAACCGTTGAGACAACAACATATATTACATAGACTCAATGTGCATGAGAAAGGGTTGAAGGTGGGGTAACATTCCTTCTTTTTCAATATTATCATCTTCCAAATGAAGATCTGATAGATGATGTGATGTTTCCCCTTTAAAGTTGAAACATTCTTTTGTTGAGAAAAGAATGAGTAGCTGGTGGGGTTTTATGCAAGAGTTAGCATAGGCTAGTTGCCTGTTTCAATGATGTTCACGAAAAAATTGTGAAACAACAGTAATATGACTGCCCGACTCAGAAAATTTTTTGTGCAGAGTTTGATATTCTTTTACTCTGATCTCTCACCCTCTTTCTTTTAAACATTTGAGCTCACTTCTAACCAATCTCTCTTTTACATTTTACCTCAGCACAATCCCACTCTCAATCTTTTGACCCCTCTCCCCTCAATCACTCAAGGATTACTTTCGAGGTAGGAAACACTGGTTAACGTGAATCCATGGAAGTCTTATACGTACTCACACTGAATCCCATGTATTTTGCCCTAAAAGAAAATATGTTGCTCAACAGTTATGTTGACAGATAAGCACAAGATATCATTATCAGAAAATGTATGCTCATTAAAGATAATAATGAAATTTGAGCATTTTGAACATTTAAGATCTCTCAAAACAATAAAAATGAATGAATGAAATGAAAACAAGGTAAGTATTTTGAGAATCTGACAATGATTCGATCAGATCAAATATCATGAAGAAAAATGTATTAGGATATCAGAGAATGAAAATTTGTTTATATGAACAATATATAAACAATTTGACAATGAAAGCACATTTAGTAAGAAATGACGTTTGATTTCACACAAAGTAGAATAGCAAATGGGAGTATTACCATCAAAAGATTTATCTTTTGAGACATGGTAATAATAAAGTCAATAAAAATGTACTGAACCGATGTGTGTAAAAATACTTGATAAGTATAGAGACAAGACAATACACAAGTATTAATCTTTGAGAAACACACGGTCAGATAAATGTTAAAGTACTTGATATGAAAAACATTTAAAATCTCACTTCGAAATTCGTAAAATCTTTTTTAGAACACGAAGTGGTTTGAACGTTTAAGAAAAACATTTTTCACATCTGAAAGTTGTTCATCTTTCAAAATATGATAGACTTTAAGATTCAGAATAATATCCTTATGTATATAAATTTTAACTCCCCCTAAAATGAATAGTATCATTTAAGCATCCTTTGACAAAACTTCATATACTCCCCCTCGATATCTGTAAAAAGTCAAATTATTAGTAGAGAACAATATGAATATAATAGTTAGCAGCAGTTCTTTTTTCTTCTATCTCCCAAAAAAAAATATGACAGTGAAAATTTTAAGCAAACTCCCCCTCAAATTGACCATAAAAACTTTCTAAATGATGTATCTTATCAGCATCCTTAAGCAAATAAACACTTAAGTACAGGTTCTGAACAGAAGTATTCAGAAGCCATTGTTACAAATTCTCCGGTGACAATAGTAACTCCCACAAAAAGTAATAATGAATTTATCATTTAATCTCCCCCTGAAAAATCAGAAAATATTTCAGTAGAAATATAAAACGTATAAGCTCCCCCTTAACATTTGCATAATCCTTAATCATTAAACCGAGTTCTGAATTACTAGAATTGAATTAAATTCAGAAGTCAAACTCCCCATCTTTATCATTGAAGATCGGGTTTTGAACTGCTTTGTTCAAAAACCAATGCTCTTAAACATTGAAGACCGGGTTCTGATCTGATGTAATCAGAAACCAACATTCGTTGAAGTACGAGTTCTGAACTGTTGTATTCAGAAGTCTACTTTGATCTTTTAGATACGGGGTCTAAACTGTAGTGTTTAGAAGCCATTGTTCTCTCTCCCCTTAGTCTTTAGGTGACTGCAAGACAGATTTAGCTTTTGGTACCCACTGGTATTTGGGTCCTGGTTTGTTAGTTCCAGTTCTATCATGAGAGATGTAGTAAGAACCATACCAGTAATTCACATAATTTTTACTTACAAAATCATTTGTACCACAGTAAGAAAAATTAATTTTCTTTTATGCTAACCTGATCAATTGATTAACTGTATAAACAAGATCAGGTTTGCCAAAAGTTTTACCTTTAAGATCATTGTTCCTTTTAGCATTGGATGCATTCACAAATGATTTTTGTTCCTTCTTCTCATCTGAGGATCCTTTCACTCTCCAAATCCACTTTTCTTTGTCATTTATCTTTTTATGTTTACCTAAACCATCAACAAGTTTATCATAGAAAAGGTTAGAAGGACGAATCTGATCTTTATGTTTAGAAGTATGATTATCATCTAAATCAAATAAAGGATTATTAAAAACATTCACAAAATGTGAACTTGAAGCTATTTTGAATGAGCATTCTGAATCAGCTAGATCATCTCTCGGTGATTGAACAATTGATTCTGGCATCTTTTGCTTAGTCAACTTCACCTTGAACATAATCTCTTCAGGTTCTTTGATCTTTTAAGGTAAACTGTTTCTTTCCTTTGAAAGTAGATCAAACTTCTTGTGCAATTTAGACTTCACATTCTTCTCCTTTAGAGCAGTAGTTGACAGTTCAGCTAGTTTTCTTGTCAACTTGTTTATCTCAGTCTCAAAAACTTTTCTTTCTTCCTTAAAATCTTTCTCTACACTCTTTCTCTGTTCAGAAATCTCCTTCAACACACCAACATTCTTCTGTTCAACTTTCTTCTTCTCTTTTTCAAATTTGTCTCTCTGCATGATGATAACTTTCTCAAAATCTGACACTTGTTGAGAAAACTTTGTACATTTGAGTTCTACCGCCTTCTTTTCTTCAAATGATTTTCTTGAAAAATTAGAAAACTTTTGAGCAAAATATTTTCTTTCCCTTTCAAACTCTTCTCTTTCTTTCTTTAACTTCTTTTCATCTTGAGAGATTTGTTCTTTCATTTCAGCAATCCTCTTTTGAAGCACAACATTATCTCTTTCCAAATTATTTCTTTTCTTTTCAATCTTCTTTATCTCCTCTTGAGTTCTTGAGTTGTTCATCTCTTTTGTGGCTTTTTCTTTCAACATGTTTATCTCAACCTAAAGACTAAACACTTTATCTCTTAGTTGGTTTCGTTCAGAGAAGATTCGTGAGTTTATCTTTCTCAGTCCATTACAGGTCTCTCCAGCAATATTTGCTCTTCTTCTGAGATCATCAAACTCTTTTTTCATTAATTCTTTCTTTGACCAAGTAGAATTTGCATTAAGACCTTCAAACTTCTTCAACTTAGTTTAAAGATTTGAAATCTCCATTTATTTTGACTCAATGATTTCTGCAAAATTAATTTTAGAATTAGAAATGCAATTTGAGCAAATAAAACTTTTCTCTAAAACTGTAGAATTCTCTTTCAAATTATTGATTTGATCAAGAAGAGATGAATTCTGAATTTTTAGATTCTTATTTTCAGCTTCAAGGGCTGGAATCTCTGGCATATAAGCGATATCACAATCTCTTTTTGTCAAAACAGTATTTCCCTTCTCGTCAATGTAAGGCATCTTGAAATCTGTTGAATATGAGCTAGAAATGATCGTTAGTTCGAAAGATAATCAACAATTAAAATGCTTAGAAAATTTTCAGAAAAACTTCCCAAAAATTTCTAAGGTAAGAATTCTCACACCACTAAGTTTCAAAACAATTCACACATCAAAGAAAGAATACTAGAATTCGCAGAAAGTGAGGAATTCGCACACCACTAAGTCACAATTCACACACAAGAAGCAATTCGTATGACTTGGTATACGAGTTCTATGAAATTCGCACGTCGCTATATGCGAAATATGAGCAATTCGCACGACGCTGTATGCGAATTCTGAACAATTCGCTCACGATTGTAAGCGAATTCTTGACTTTACCAAAAATTGACCTTCAAGCTTTTCGCATAAAATTTTCGTATGACAGAGAGATGCGAATTCTACACTTAAAAAAAATTCCTTGAAATCTTTATGCGAATTCTGAGAAATTTGTATGCCTCATTATGCGAATTCTACACTTTTCGAAAAAAAGGCTTATGCGAATTCTGTCATTTGAGATTATTTTCCACCAACTTTTCACATGAGAGATATGCGAATTCTTCAACTTCTCGTATAAGGCTATATGTGAATTATGTGATTTTCGTATCACACTCTTGTGCGAATTCCATACTTGTAATCTCAAAAAAATAGAAATTTAAGCGAATTCCTTATGCGAAATATATGGATCTTGCGAGTTCTTTAATAATTATGCGAGTTCTTCAATTTATTGATGAAAAATTCCTTCCAATCGATTGAAACCTTATCAGTCCTTCGAATTCAAGTCTGAAATTTCACCAATTCAGTCTTGAACAGTATAGTACCAATTACAATCAAATAATTACAGAAAAATTGAATCAAACATACAAGCCCATGATTGTACAGTGTTCGAACTCATAAAAGTTAAAAATCACAAAACTCCAATATTGAATGAAAAATTACAGTGCAATTGTGAATTTTATCCATACAAATTGATTCTATGATACTAATCAAACACAAATCAATCAAGAATTCAACGAATGACAGTCTGTAATCCAAGAATCAATCGAAGAACATGAGCTCAGAGTGCGACGCCATTTTCTTGTTGATTTTGATCGAATTAAGCTCTGATACCAAATGTAGTTCCAGTTTCTAGCTCAATACGATCACACAAACATATAGAAAACAATCTTTTTTATTGATTTATCAGGTATTACAACATATCCATAGATTCATATACCTATTTCTTGAATCTCTCTGTAAAGCTCTCCATGTGTGTTGTCAACAATATGCGTGTGTGTGCTCTTTTTTGTATCATGTTCAACTAACACTTAGACCTCCTATTTATACGGTCAACATGACCCATTTGACTTTACAATACAATTATCATGTAAACACCCACACTTTACAAACTTACAACATTGACCTTTTAATCTTGAATACAATTCTGACTCAACAAGAGGAAAGTCAAAGTCAAGCAAAGTCAATTAGTCTAGCTTTGTTGTTAGTTATGTTTTGTCGTTGTAAACCTTGTAGGTATAAATAGATTTCCTTTCTTTGTAAATCTTGTAACAACTAGAGAAGTCCTTACATAGAGAATTCGTATAGAGAGAAATATTATGAAAGAGAGATAATTGTAATATGTGGTTTGATCTAATACATATGACATTTGGATTGCATCTAGTTTGTTCATCTTGATTGAATTTCATAATTTGGGACACACAATTGGTATCAGAGCAAGCAAAGGTAAGAATCAATTCAAGAATTTGGAAATTTTGGTCGAATCTTAAAGAACTCGCAAACTCATCTGTCCAGATTAACTTTTTGTGATTTTGTGTTTTTTTATTGTAAATTTTGTTGCACTGTATTCGATTTGAAGTAAGGAACATGTTTGATTTGAGTTGTATCATCTAATTCAAATCATATTTATGTGAATTTGGATTGGTGTTGATTTTATGTCTGAGAGTCTGTACGTACTGTTTTTGAGACCAAAGCTGTAATTTTGTTGTTTTTTGGTGAAATTATGTATTAAGTTTGTGATCAGATTATGTTAGAGATCAAATTGGCAAAGTTTTGTGGCTTAATTCGGAGTATTGAAGATTTTAGAGTTGAAAAGTTGATCTCAGAGTCGAAAAGGCAAGAACTCACAAGATACAAAGTTTCCGCAAGTATCAAAGTCTGAAGAACTCACAGAGCTTATATTTGGATGTTGTATTTTTGGTGATTTTGTTCAATGACAGAACTCGCAGATAGTGCTCTATGGGAAGTCAAGAACTCGCAGAGCCTTACATATGAAAAGTTCAGAATCCGTAGAACAGTGCTTACGGATTGTAAAAATTTGTAAAGACTTACGTGCGACAAGTACAGAATCCGCAGACCTTAGTATACGAAAAGTGTCAACTTGCAGAAGCTTATTTGCGCAAAGAAAAAATCCACAGATCAAAGCCTGTGGAAAGTTACTATTCATATACTTCAGCTTGCGAGAAGTACAAGGATTTGCAAGCTAAAGCCTAAAAGTTTTTGCCACAAGTGAATTTTTAGTTCTGCGACTAAGTGTTGAACTCGCAAGTTCAAGAGAAGTATTTGGGTGTTTGAAATTTTTCTAAGTCAAGAACTCGCACACCACTGCTTGCGAGAAGTGAAGTATCCGCAAGGCTCTATTTGCGTAAAGTTAGAATCTGCAAGCTATATTCTGCGAATTCTACACTTCGCGGGTGCTAGTTTCTGCGAAAAGTGGATTTATAGTTGTTTGCGGAAAGTGATTATAGTGTTGTGCGAATTCCATACTTAGTCAATTTTTGGCTAATTTTCAAATTTTTGAAAATTTATGATTTTTGTTAAAGATATGTGCAAGCTTATTCAAGATGACTTCAAGAGATGTTTTATCCATTGGAACTGATATTAAGCCACATGTACTATTCAAGGGAGAATATGAACACTGGAAAGACCGGTTTCTTGATTTTATTGACAGAAATGAGATTGGCCACTACATCAGGAAATCCTTAGAAGAAGGACTCACGAAACCACCCACAAAGTTGTTAACCACAGAAAATGATAGAATAGAGATCATTACAAAGGAGTATATCATAGATCCAGAAGAATATACAACTGAACAGGCAAAGAGACATAAAGCAAATAGACTGGCAAGATCTTTCTTACTTCAAGGGATTCTAAATGAGATTGACAGCTACAAAGCAATTGGTAAACAAATGTGGGATCAACTTGAGAAAATATTGATGATGGGATCAAAAATAGGAAATCAGTTGAAAGTGTCAAAATGTATCAATAATTACGAAGAATTCAAAGCGAAAGATGGTGAAAGTTTAGAGGCAACATATGACGGATTTGTCTTTCTTCTGAATGAGCTCAACAAGAACAAGGTGATTAAATCACAGATTGAGAACAATGTGAAGTTTCTGAGTATATTACAGCCAGAATGGAAAAGATTTACTCAACAGATGAAACAGCTGAAAGATCTCAATAGGATTCCTTTGCATGAGGTTTATGAGACTCTTCGCCAGAATGAAGAAGAAGTTAAGGAGATAAGAGAGCTGAGAAAAAGAAAACTGAGAAACCAGTTGGTGATCTTGTTGCTTTGGTGGTCAAGAAAAAAGAGAAGAAGTTTGTAAGTCTGAAGAAATAGATGATGGAGAGAATTTGAAGCAAGCTATGCTTTTACTGACCAGGGCATTCCAGAAAAAGTTCTACAAGAAGCCCGGGTCAAATAGTGAAAGGTACTCATCAGGGTCAAGAAATTATGAACACAAATAAAGAGTGGAAGGAAAGAAAATGTTTGAGGACATGAGATTTGATGAGAAGAAGTTAGAAGAAATGAAGTTCGGAAACAGATATGAGGAAAAGAAAGCTGATGAGCCGATGAAATGCTATAATTGTGGAAAGATTGGGCACTATGCCAAAGAACACAGAAAGCCAAAAGTGCGGAATTCAGATTATTACAAGAATAAGATGTTGTTAGCTAAACAGAAAGAGGCAAGAAAAGCACTAATGGCTGAGGATGACCATTGACTCGATCGGACTGATTCTGAAAGTGAGAAAGATGAGGTTGCTCACATGTGTTTGATGGGAAGGAAAGTTGTCGATGGTGATTCTGATGACGAGACTTCCGATGAGGTAAATGATATGACTGAAACTGATTTTCTTAAACAAATGCAATCGATGATGATTGAACTTCAGGAACTGCAGTCTAAACTTAAACGTGAAAAAAGTGTCATTGAAAACAAAAATCAAACAATACTGAAACTCAACAAAGACATTGTTGAGAAGACTGTATTGATTGAATCTTTAAATAAAAACATTGATACCTTTGATAATCAAAAGACTTTGATTCAAAGCAATTATCTGAAACAACATCTAAATTTAAAATGTATGAACGTGAGATGAAAGAGGTTGTTACAAAATGTTCATGTTTAAAATCAGCAAATAAAACATCGGCTGCGAAGATCAATGGCTTGGAGGAAAAGCTTTATGCTAGAGGTCAGACCGACCAAACCATTCATCTTAACAAACCAAAAGAGTTTAAGTTTTTCAACGAATATTGGGGTATTGGTTACAATAATCCACACTATTTGAAAAAGGGTATTTCTAAAAGGCTTACTTTATATGATTTTGATTTTCTTCAATTGACCAAGAAACACCCAGAACTCAAAGTCAAATGGACCAAGTCATCTGACGATGTGGAAGCAAAAGAAGATTCAAACAGGAAAGATAAAACTAAAATGCAACTACCATTCTGTTATGATAAACTGAATATTAGTTACATAACTAAACAACCAAAGTTTCTTTCAAATGATTATTTTCAAAGCTATTCTATTGAAGAAATGAACGTAAAGCCTATTGAAGGGAAGATTTATGTTCCTCCACTCATCTTAGAAAGTAAAATTTCTGAGCTTGAGAACATCTTAATGGAAGAAAGAATTTTGGTTGATTTAGAACAAATTGTGTTTTCAACTATTTTATTAAACACTGACTCAAAGTCTGTTGATAAAATTGAGGATAACTCAGAATCAGATGGGGTTTGTGAAAACAACACTACTATTCAGATGCATCGTCATGCAAGGCTTTTATGGGAAACCTTTTTGGTAAAGTTTCACAAGCAGACTTTGAACAAACTCCCTATAAAAAGAATGTTATAAAGAATTCAATGACTTTATGTATCTCAAATCTTCCAAAGCTTCTCCACCTATAGATGAAAATGATCTGTCCTGATGATATTGATTTTTTAAACTCTAAGGAATGCTCAGATGAATACTTGGAACAGTTTGATTTCAATGCAAAACTTCCAGATCATTCTCAATTTGTTGTTAATTCTGATGAGTTACCGAGTGTTGTTGAAAAAGGTGAATCATCAACTAAGGTTGATGAAACAGTTCCTGTGAGTATTTGTCAGGATCGAAATTCAAACAAGAATTTAATTCACACACACTCAGAAACAATGCTAAAGAAGTTGCGGAAAAAAACTTTAACACTAACAATCAATGAAACAGTATATCAAACTCAAATCACAAGTTTATATTGATTCAACTTGATGATTACACACAAAACCTCAATCTGTTGAACAGACTCAAAAGACGTTCTATACTTCTCTATAGAAAGGATCTAAACTATTCTTGAGGTTAATTCTCTCTAAAACAAAAACTTATGAATGAATTATATATTTACTATCAAATACTTCTATACTATATATACAAAACTGAATACACGATAATTATCAAAATACAATTGATCTTCAACATCAATACCATAATTATCTTCAGTCTTAACTCCAGCTTGTCTTTATCTTCAAATCATCTTTATCTTTAGAAGCAGCACTAATTATCTTCAGAAGTATTAACCATCTTCAGCAGTACTAACTACTAGCAGTACTAACTCTCCAAGCAGTATTAATTCTACTAGCAGTAGTAATCTTGATAGTTTGACAGTAGTAATTCCTTAGCAACATTAATCAGCAGTATAAACCATACTTAGCATATTCAGACCCAACAATCTCCCCCTAACTTAAATTTTCAGAAAGAGAAGTTAAGTTCTTCATGATATGGTCTTCATGATGCTTTCAACACTTCAGCTCAGTTGCCCAAATTTGGATCCAGTCCCAGACTTGGATTGATGATTCTTCTGACTACTATCCTGGCCATTTCTGAATCCTTTGAACATGTCAACTTAGCATTCAACATTGCTTGAAGTTTAGCCTTTCTGTGATCATAGATCTTATCCACTAGGTAGTACTCATGATAGGCTCTGTCTACAGTGATGACATAGACTCCACATCTTTCAAATAGCATCCAATTTTTTATTCTTTGGAATTTATTCTTCAGATGCAAATCTCTGGTCACATGTTGAACTTTGCTGGGATCAAACATCATGCATAAGTACTCCAAGGCTAATCTGATTAAGCTCCTTTCTTCTCCTGTCAAAACCATTTCATACAGGCTCATTCCAACTTTGAACATTTCTTCCAAATCTGATTTGGAACAGCTTCTGATGATTTTTCCCCAAGTAGAGTAAACCTCATACTGATCTCCCATCCTTTTAATCCTGAAATATTTCTTCCTTTGATCTTCCAGGATGTCCCAAAAGATAATCTCAGGGGCTTGGACAGAAATTAGATCAGCTTGTACAGGATCTTTATCTGTCACGGTCATATACAAGTCAAACTGCTCATTTTGTTGCTGATTTGACTACTCTGGAGTCTGCTCTGGTTCTGCTGAAGGTGTAACATTAGGTTCTGCTTCTGTTTCTACTCTTTCTTCTTCAATTCTTGCCCTTTTTGCCTTTGGCTTGGTGGCAATGGATTTCTTTCTTTTGATGACTCTAATTTGCTGAGCCAAAGTCTCTTCTTTCTTTTCTTCTTTCTTTTCCTTGATAGGAGTGCCTTCTTCACTTTCAGGGAAGGGTTGTTCTATGTTGAGATCATGCCTCTCTTTCATCCTCCTTTCAGCTTCTTCCCTTTGAGTGGAGTCCCCTTTCAGATTTGACATATCCTTTGTATACAACTCCTCTATCCTACCATAGGCCATGTTAGTAAACATTCCTTCAGGAACTCCAAGAGCTTCTTTCAGAAAGTTTATCATTTTCCTCCTTTCTTGATTAGCCAGGAAGGTCTTTGAGGGTTGTCTCTGTCTTTGCTTTAATGCCAGCCTTTGCCTTGAAGCCTTCTTTGTAACTATCTTGGCAGCAGCTGCATCCTTCAAACTCTTTTGATATTCTTCATTGAGCTTTTTAGCCATATCCAGTGCAAGCTCTCTGTCTTTGGCAGATTGTATTTCTTCTTCCTTTGCCAACTCTGCTTGAAGCTGTTTGGCCACTTCTTCATATAACTCTATCTGATTCTTTTTCTTTAAAGGTTGATCAAATTCAACCATCTTCTCATTTCCCTTCCTCTTTGCATCCTCCATACTGACCTCTTTTTCTTTCTTTTCTAAACCTCCTTCTTTGATTATTACTCCCTTAGCCTTTTGAGTGGCTTTGGGAGTGTCATTCTTAGCTTTGATCAAGGTTTCTGCAATCTCTATTTCCTCTCTGGACAATGATGTTTCTGCTGCTGGTTCTGTTTCTACTTCTTTCTCAGTTATTGATGCTGGTTCAGTTTCTGCTTCTTTGCTATTTTCTGTTTCTTTATTCAGCTCCCCCTCAAACTGAGCTTCCATACCAGTAGGACTGTGTTTCTCCCCTTCATCTTGTTTCTCCCCCTCTTTGAAAGCATCTCTCCTCTTCTTCAAGACATACTACTTTCTTTTCTTTTTATGTACCAACTTCATCACCATCTTCTTCAATTTGGTAATATGCACTTGTTGAGACAGAATTACCAATTTCATCTCCTCTATATCTGAGCCTTTCTTGATGACATCAAGATTAATGTTTCCCATAGTATCCAACAATTCCTGGTAGTTATATCTGTCCTCACCTCCTTTGGGTGTGTTTACCACCCTTGAAGGATCCTTGGATATTTTAGTAGTAGAGGTCTTCTTCCTAGAAGAAGAACCCTCTACCCCCTTGGTTTCTTGGCACCTGGGACCTTTGGATGATTGCTCACCCAAAGTTGCCATGGGGAAGGTCTTAGATATGTTCACACTGTCCTGCCCTGCACTTTGTGCAAAGTCAGTAGTGTAAGCCTTACAGCCCATATGCTCTTCCTTCTCCTTATTGAGCACCTTCTTGAGATTGGGAGACACCCCTGTGGTTTCCCTTTGGATATTCTCTAATGGAGAATGCTCCATTAGAGGGCTTGAAGGCTGTGGGGGTGAAGGTACAAGAAGGGAAGGAACCTTCTTTACCTTTTTCCTTATATAAGTGTGAGTGATGGGTGATGTTGGCTTTTGAAAAAGGGACTGAGGGATGTTAATAGAAATGAGTGGTGTGGGTAGGTCATCAGTTTGGTTGTTAGATGAGGGCTTTGACACTGATGCCTCACCATGGGAAGGAGACACACCCATCATTGTAGAGAACAATGGTGTGTCAATACCTGAGAAGTCCTTACTAGGCCTCCTCATATTAGAAAACACCTTCCCTTTTGGGACCTTTGGTACATATACCTCATTAAACTGAGGTAAATCCGTTAATTCGTTATTCAGTAAAGCTTGCACAAACCTGGGATACATATAAAAGGATTTTGTTTTGGTATCCAGGTTTCACAGTAAGTCATTTAAGATCATTTGTGAAAAATTGAACTTCCTAGAGGTTGCTAAGCAGACCATAGCCTAAGCAATGGTACTGTTGAACTCACTCCAGCCAGTTGTTTTTCTTGAAATACAGTGCTGAAGGGTATGAACAAAGAATCTCCACTGTGGTGAGAATCTGTTCTTGAAAAATTTGAAGACATCAGTGGGACCTTCATACCCCATATTACTAAGAGCTTGTAAGAGATCTTCCTTGGGTAAAGAGGTTATACCTGAGGCATCATCTAGTTGTAGATGAATGCGAATAGCTCCTTCTGTGATTGTCAGGGGTTTATCACACACCCTTGTTTGGATGACCTGATTGCCATCTTCAGTATGAATAGCAGCATTGGCCCAAAACTGCCTTTGGTGTTCCACACAGATTGTGGGATTGACAGTTAAAGCGTGGTCTATGTGTGAGGATCTTAGGGATCCACAATCTGATGAAATCCCTCTGCTTGCTTTGGTTTGAGTAGCATTGCCAATTCATTGTGTTCATCGACAAACATCAGTTCAACCATCTTCTTGAGCGATTGGTCGAAGCTAGGGTTATGCACTGGTAAGAGAGAATTCAAGAGAACAAGAGAGAGAGAGAGTGAGAGAGTACACTAGTAGGAAATTCAAAGAGCCGTTTGTGATTTTGGCGGTCACACAGGGTATTTATAGGTGAAAGGAGTACGTTAGAAGCAGTACTAATTACCTTTGCAGTATTAACGAACTCGCAGTATTAACTCATAACAGCAATAGTAACACATACTGGCAGTACTAACACAGACTAGCAGTATTAACACAAACTAGCAGTATTAACACAGACTAACAGTACTAACACAGACTAGCAGTATTAACACATACTAGTAGTATAAATAAGGCAAGCAGTAATAACTTTGCACTGGCAGTATAAACCACCTAGCAGTAGTAACCATACTTAACCATTTTTGAACTATTATTATGAGTAATGCAGTGAGCCGTATTAACTGAACAAGAAGTACCAAGTATCCACTCCAAACAATCTGAAACACTTAAACACACAGGGGTTAATAGCACCACTTTAATGAAAGTAACTAAGGAGTAATCTATATAGGTACATAAACAGAATGAGAATATACTTATTCATTGTTCATCATGCCCACACTTGTGACCAAGAATGTGAATCTACCCACATCAAAAGCTTTTGTGAATAGATCAGCAAACTAGTTACTTGTGTGTATTTTCTGAACCTGAATTAGCTTCTTCTCATTACAGTCTCTGATAAAATGGTACCTTATTTTTATATGTTTTGTTTTTGAATGCTTGACAGGATTATTAACAATGCTAATAGCACTGCTGTTGTCTATGAAAATAGAAGTGTGTAGAAATGTCATACCATAGTCCAGCATTTGATTCTGAATCCATAGCACTTGTGAGCAGTAGCTTGCAGCATCTATGTATTATGCTTTTGTTGTTTATGTGGACACTGTGGTTTGCTTCTTACACTGCCATGATACGAGTCTTGCACCCAAAAACTGACATCCTCCAGTTGTAGACTTTCTGTCCAAGTTAGCTCCACCCAAATCACTATCTGAATATGCAAGTAGGTCAAATGGTGAGTCATGAGGATACCAAAGTCCTAATCTGGGTTGACCTTTGAGATATCTGAATATCCTCTTTACTGCTTGAAAATGTGATTGCTTTGGCCTAACTTGAAATCTTGCACATACACAAACAGGGAACATGATATCTGGTCTAGAAGCTGTGAGATACATGAGAGAGCCAATCATGGATCTGTAGTAATGAATATCCACATCCTCCCCCTCAAGATCTGCATTAATCTGTTTGTGTGTCTCCATGGGTGTGCTTGCAGGCTTGGAATCTAAGAACCCAAACTTGGTTAAAATGTCCTGCACATACTTGGTTTGGCTTATGAAGATTCCATCTTGTTTCTGCTTAACCTATAGCCCAAGGAAGAAAGTAAGTTCACCCATAGAACTCATCTTGAATCTCTTATGCATTAACTCTTCAAAATCTCTGCACAATTGATCTTTTGTGGATCCAAAGATGATGTCATCCACATAGATTTGCACTAACAGGATGTCCTTCTTCTTCCTTTGAATGAACAGAGTCTTGTCAATGATTCCTCTCTTAAAACCATTTTCCAAGAGATAGGTAGACAAAGTGTCATACCAAGCTCTTGGTGCTTGATGTAGTCCATACAGTGCTTTCTTCAATTTGTATACTCTGTCAGGGTACTTGGGATTTTCAAACCCTGGGGGTTGACAGACATATACTTCTTCTTCAATTTTTCCATATAGAAAAGCACTTTTCACATCCATTTGGTAGACTTTGAACTTCATGAAGGAAGCATAGGCTAAAAACAGCCTAATTGCCTCAATCCTAGCCACTGGTGCAAAAACCTCTTCATAATCAATTCCTTCTTCTTGAGTGTACCCCTGTGCTACCAATCTAGCCTTGTTCTTGATCACTATCCCTCTCTTATCCTTCTTCTTTATGAAAATCCATTTTGTCCCTATTGCTCTGTGTCCTTTAGGCAGTTCTACCAAATCCCATACATTTTGCAGTACAAACTGCAGCAGCTCCTCTTGCATTGCTTCTATCCAGCTTGGATCTTTCATTGCATCATGTGCCTTTTTGGGCTCAACCTGAGATAGAAAGCAAGATAGTAAGCCTGATTGTATGTCTTTTAATCCTCCCAACTTACTCTGATTCCTTGTGATGATTGGAGAATTGATGTCACCAATCACCAACTGAGGAGGATGATCTTTATGCACTTTTGTTTGATGAAAAGCCTCTTCATTAATGTCTGCATCCAGATTAGATCCATTCTTTTCAGGAGAGCTGCCACCAAACACTGAGGAGTTCTCATCATCACTTTCATCTTCTGCCAATGCAAGCATCTCAGATTCTAGCTGTTCTGAAGTCAAAAGTTGATCCTCCTTTTCACCTCTCTCATCTTCATTCTGAGCAGTTTCAGTATCCTTTGAATCTGAAGCATCTTTCTTCTCTTGAACATAGAGTTCAGTAGACTCTGATGTAGGAATTGGGAATAGCACAAACTCTTGTTTTTTGTTTTGTACTGATTCTATCCCTGTTCCTGCATTATTCTCATAACTGAAACCCAAAGAATTAGTTAGTGAATCAATGTCAAAAAGCCAATCAGGGCCTGTACCAAGTTTATTTGGTGTGCTCTCATTGCATTTGACATTGTCACTTTCCTCAATTATTCTAGAAGAGGTATTCAATACTCTGTAAGCCTTACTATGGGATGAGTAACCAACCAGAAATCCATCATCTGCTTTGCTATCAAACTTGCCTAAGTGAGTTTTGGTATTAAGAATTGTACAAGTACACCTAACTGGTTTGAAAAATCCAATAAAAGGTTTCTTTTTGTTAAAATGTTCATATGGTGTCTTGCCTTGAGATTTAACTATTAGAACCCTGTTTTGAACATAACAAGCAGTATTAACTGCTTCTGCCCAAAATGTAACTGGCAGTTTTGAATCTGCCAACAAGGATCTTGCAGCTTCAATCAATGTCCTATTTCTCCTCTCAGCAACTCCATTCTGTTGAGGGGTCCTAGGAGCACTGTATTGTCTCTCAATACCTTTTTCCTCACAGAAGTTGTTTAGATCATGGTTTTTAAATTCAGTTCCATTGTCAGATCTGATGATTTTAACTCTTTGATTTGTTTGGTTTTCAACTCTAAGAATAAAGGATTTGATCAGCCAATTTATCTCATCCTTTGTCCTCAGAAAATAGACCCAAGTGAATCTAGAGAAATCATCAACAATAACTAAGCAGTAAGATTTCTTGCCAATACTCATCACATTTGTAGGGCCAAACAGATCCATATGCAGTAAGATAAGAGGTGAAGAGATTGTATTTATCTCTTTGGACTTATGAGAAGTTTTGTGTTGTTTGCCTTTAAGACATGCAACACAATGATCATCACGTGAAAATACTTTTTGTGGTAAACCTCTTACAAGGTTGTTTTTCACAAGATTATTCATTGTTTTAAAGTTCATGTGACACATCCTTCTGTGCCATAGAGATGATTCATCAACAGAAGCTTTTGAAAATAGACAATTAAATGATGAATCATTAGATACATTCTCTAAATCCAAGCAATAAACATTGTCCTTTCTTGGTGTTCTCAGTAGTATCATACTTTCATCAACTACCTTGAACCCTTTAGCAAGGATAATACATTCAGTATCAGTAAACAATATACTATGTTTCTTGTCACAAACCTGTGATACACTTAACAGGTTGTATCTCAATTGCTCAACATAGTAGACATCCTCAAAGGTCATCTTACCCTTTGACACATTACCTTTTCCACTAATCTTTCCTCCAGATGGATTATCACCAAATGCAACATGTCCCCCATCAATTCTTTTGAAGTTTTGTAGGCAGGACTTGTTGCCTGTCACGTGCCTAGAGCAACCACTATCAATATGCCAAATGCTCTTCCCTTTTTGTTGTTGGTTGCCCTGCACATAAAGTGGAACAGTTAGTTTTTAGTAGGAACCCAAGCCAAAGTGGTCTTGGGTTTCCCATTCCCATCAACATATTCACAATCAGTTTTGATGAGCTTTTCAGACTGGGGAATCTTATGGCTTGAATACTTTGTCACAATAATGGGTTTGTTACTGGAAGAAGTACTAACTTGATTGGTAGTACTAACTTTGTTAGCAGTACTAACATCATTAGTAGTACTAATTGGATTAGCAGTACTAATTTTGTTAGCAGTACTAACTTCATTAGCAGTACTAATTGGATTAGCAGTACTAACATTGTTAGCAGTAGTATTGCTTGCAGCAGCATTATTTCTGTCAGCAGTACTATTTGAATTAGCAGTACTAACAGATTTCTTTACTATTGGAACCCAAACCTGAACAAAATTATTTGCTTTATTTTTCTTTAAGTTACTCCTTGACTTATTTGGAGTATTTTTCTTTGATTTTGCAAACTTGTTTTGAGCATGAGCTTTTAAAGGTGCTCTTTTTACATTTTCAGCCATATGATTCCTTCTTTGATCCCTATAACCAACAGGATTTTGTATATGTCTTTGAAAGTTTATCCTTTGGTTCATAGGATTGAAATAACAGTATTTGGCAATATGGTTAAGCTTTCCACAAATAAAACAAGGTTTTGGTCTATTGATTTTACTCAGATCAACCCCTTGTTTTTGTGTCCACTGATTATTCCAGTTTCTTTGATTACCCCTTGTTTTATCATGTTTTTGGGGCTGATGTTGTTTACATGTACAAGGATTCACAAATGTGGTCTGCATATAGTGGACTCCCTGTACCTTTCCCTTTTCTCTCTTTGAGCTTTCCACCTTTTCACTCTTTGAGCTATCCACCTTTTCACTCTTGATGAATGGTTTACCTCCCCCTTCATTGGTAAGAATATGATTCTCTACAGGAATCTCTTCTGCATTCTTATTCTCAGAATTCTCTTTCCCATTCTCTTCTTCAACCACCACACTATCTATAGGATCTACTTTTGTTGCTCCTATAGGTAAGTCCTTCTTATTTTGGTTTTCTAAGAGATCTGAAGAGGGAGGAATATAATTATTGTTATAAGGTGGAGGTGTTGCATTGTATCCTATACCACTCTTGATCTTATCATGAACTTGAGCTTTAAGCAAATAGTCCATTGTTTTGGAAGCATAAGAAAACTTCTCAATGTCAAGCTTAGCTTTCTCATACTCACTCTTTATCTTCTCACACTCCTCTTTAGATTTTTCTATTTGGATCTCTAATTGATCTTTCTCCCACTTCCAGTAATTTGTGTCATAGTAATGCTGAAGTTCATTGGCCTTGTAAGCCTTGATTTGATCTTCAAACTTCTCCACAATCACTTTATACTCTCTTATATCTCTCTCTAACCTTTGAACAGTCTGAAGACACTCTTTAGTGCACAATTTAGTTTTTACCTCTGTTGGAATATCTGTGCTTGATGATTCTGAGACTTCTGCCATCAGGGCTTGATTCTGAACAGCTTCTTCTGCTTGATCACTCTAATCAAATCCCATTCCTTCTTGAGAAACTAGAGCTTGAGTGGAGTTTCTGTTGTTTTGGAAGCTTGAGGAATGTGCTTGCTGGTGGTTGCTGCCATATTGTTGAGGAGTTCCTCCTCTGCATTCTTTTGCAAAGTTTCCCATATTGTGACAATTGTAGCACTCCACCTTTGACTTGTCAAACCCAACACTATCTTCTCTCCTCTGAGAAAAGTTGTTCCTTCCAGTCCTTTTTATGAATCTCTTTACCCTCATAGTTAGCATGGCCATATGCCACTTTATATCCATCTCCTCAAGATCATCTGCATTAATTTGTTCAAGATCATCATTAATTAAACCAGAATTAGCATGACTAGCAAGAAAAGCTTCTAATACAGAGTCATTAGATACATCCTGCTTAGATACATAAGCAGTACTAACTGATTCTGTATTAGCAGCAGAAACAGTAGAAGAAGAAGATGATAAAAGGGCAGCATTATGAGTGTATCCAAATGGTCTTTTCTTGGCTTCAACTTCAGCCCCAAACACCCTTAAGTCATTATAAAGATCGTCTAGTTCTTTGTCCTCCAGCTTGTCATTCTGTCTGAAGGAGACAGTATACATGGTCCATTCATCTCCAATGGACCTTAAGAACTTTCTGTTTACATCATCTTGATCAATCTACACTCCAACAGTAGCTAGTTCACCAATCATCTTGTTAAACCTGTCAAAAGTTTGAGTCATGGACTCATTCTTAGTTGACATGAAGTTTTCATACTATTGCTTCAGTATTGCCTTCTGATTTCTCTTGGTACTTTTGGTATCGGAGAATCTCTTCTCTAGAGCATTCCAAAGCATCTGTGCATCAGTATAGTTGCAGAATTGGTGTTGATACTCATTAGGAATAGCCAAGAGCAGTGTGCTCAAGGCTTTCATCTTTGTCTGCCTTATCTTCCTCTCTCCATCTGTCTTTGGTGGGATTCTTTTTCCATCTGGTCCAATCTTTCCTTCATTAGATGGGTCATTCTCAATGATGTCCCACATAGAGTAATCTGTGAGAAGGATGTATTGCCTGATCCTAATCTTCCACATGTCAAACTCATTAGATCTGAGCATTGGAACCTTTGAGACCAGAACATTATCACTTGAACTGTCCATGATGATTGTTGTTTTTCTGAGATTAACAATGCTCTGATACCACTTGTCAAGATCGAAATTCAAACAAGAATTTAATTCACACACACTCAGAAATAATGCTAAAGAAGTTGCGGAAAAACACTTTAACACTAACAATCAATGAAACAGTATATCAAACTCAAATCACAAGTTTATATTGATTCAACTTGATGATTACACACAAAAACTCAATCTGTTGAATAGACTCAACAGACGTTCTATACTTCTCTATAGAAAGGATCTAAACTAGTCTTGAGGTTAATTCTTTCTAAAACAAAAACTTATGAATGAATTATATATTTACTATCAAATACTTCTATACTATATATACAAAACTGAATACATGATAATTATCAAAATACAATTGATCTTCAACATCAATACCATAATTATCTTCAGTCTTATCTCCAGCTTGTCTTTATCTTCAAATCATCTTTATCTTTAGAAGCAACACTAATTATCTTCAGAAGTATTAACCATCTTCAGCAGTATTAATCTTCAGCAGTACTAACTCTCCAAGCAGTATTAATTCTAATAGCAGTAGTAATCTTGATAGTCTGGCAGTATTAATTCCTTAGCAAAATTAATCAGCAGTATAAACCATACTTAGCATATTCAGACCCAACAGTACTTACTATTCCAAAGGTAAGAAGCAAAAGATAAGGCACTCACAGAGATGGACCAACACTAGTAATTCACAGAAAATACAAACTCTGAAATCTTATGGTTCTAATAAATCTAAATCTTATGTTTCTGATTTGAGATTGAAAAGAACTGAAGGACAATTTATGTGGAGACCAAAAAAAAGTGAGGAGAAGGCAAAGTCATTTCCTACTAATAAATGTAATAGAACTATAGATGATTGTATGGATGTAGTTGATCAATCTGCTTTCAATAAACAAAAACTTGTAGTTCCTTGCAAGATTTACACAATAAAGCAATTGATTCAATTATCTCATAATCATATTCTATGTTCTACATGTGAATGAAATGATTTTGTGGTTAGTCATTGTAACACCCCAAAAATGGGTCTAACAAAAATTTCCGGAAAATAGAAATGCGGTATGCATAACTACCAAAGCACGAGCTCATACAAAAGAGACAACAAATGCCTGTTAATTACAACTTTGTAATAAGACATAATAATGGATGACAACTCCCTAATCCAAGTCTCGCTAGACATAAGATTACAAAAAGGTTGTCAACTATGTCCAAAATAATGGTCTTCAATATTGGCATCCCAAAAATGCTCCCAAGCTCACCACTAAAGTCGGTTAGGCTTCCTTGGCGCTCGTGCCGCTAGAACCTGAGATACATATCAACAATCAAGTGTTAGACCAAACGGGTCTAGTGAGTTACATAAAAGCATAGCATATTAACATAACATATATTATGAACAAATATGACACTTCAATCACCAAAGTCCTTACGGGGTTAATCATGGGGGAGACCCATCACACCAATAAGTTTTACCTCAAGTCAATGTACCTTGATGTTCACTCGCTTGAGCAACATCCCAAAGGCCCGACACACTTGAAGACTACCTCCCAGGCATTACTCCAAATGGCGGAGGTCTAGGTGCATACCATTATAGTGGCACCTAAGACTACATCCTCCTAGCACTTACTCATGGTTCTTTCTTGTGTACTTACGATGTCCGTCTCTATACATAGTTTCATACTCATAAGATACATGTATAAGACTACCACAACCCCAAACATAACTTAGGTACAAAACTCTAAGATATGCAACTACTCAATATTATCCATGACTCATCAAGACGAATATGTAAACATGCTCAAACATCAAGAATAATAACCTCATTCACGTCCATAACCATATTCAAGGCTAAGATACCAATACTACCAAACTTAATAGTTAGGTCAAACTTATCAGGTGATCAGATCTTCTCATAACAATAATACATTAAGTATAAAAGAATATAGAATATGTATCTCATTTGAAAATAATGTAAGAACTCACTATCTAGGGTTTTATACAAAACCCTAGAAAACTTGGATTGGATGGAGAGAAGGTGGAGACTTGAAATGTGGCTTGAATTCTTCCCTTGAGTGATCTTCTAGTTCCCTTAAACACCAATAAATGTCCCCAACTAATCTAGGGTTTCAATAAATGTTTGGTGGGTTTAGAAGTAGAAGAAAATCGCCCAAGCTAGCTCTAAGCCGGCCCCAAAACGATTTGAGATGAGAAGTGAAGTCAAAATAGTCAAAGTTGGATTTTTATACTCTCAGACACCGCCGGCGATAGTGCCTGGCGATTGTGCCCATGGCACTATCGCGAAGGCACAATCGCGACACTCAAATGACTTACGGTACATCCTAGGCGATAGTGCCCGACGATTGTGCTAAGGGCACTATCGCGAAGGCACAATCGCGAGCAAACCCGACCTCACGGTACAAATCCAGCGATAGTGCCAGGCGATTGTGCCAAGGGCACTATCGCGATGGCACAATCGCGACCATCCCCTTTGACACCGAAAACTTGACTTTCTAAGGTTCGATAAAGCGAAGCTAAAAAAGCATATTAACATACACATAACAGGTTGATAAAACGCCAATTAAGCACACAAAGAGATTCTCAAATTAATAAAAGTCAAGGAACGAGGGGAATACTTACCTTAGATTTTTCGGGTGTTACAATCCTCCCCACCTAATAGGTATTTCGTCCCCAAAATCTTATTCACTAAAATAAATGAGGATATCTTTTCCTCATGTCCTCCTCCGATTCCCACGTCACATTAGCACCCCTATGGTGTTTCCATTGGACCTTCAACATAGTCACTTCTTTATGCCACAATTGCTTCGTCTTTGACTCTAGTATAGCTTCTGGTTCTTCTACACATCGATTCCCGTTGTCCACTCGTATTTCCATCAACGGAATAACACTTTCTTCTTCGGCCAAACACTTACGAAGATAGCAAACATGAAAGGTAGGATGGATTCCGTCCATCTCCGGCGGTAGATCCAACCGATAAGCTTGAAGTCCGATCTTTTCTAAAATCGTAAAGGGCCCAAGGAAACGGGGACTAAGCTTCCCGCGCTTCCTGAAACGGATGATTCCCTTCCATGGCGACACCTTCAACATAACCCGGTCTCCCACTTGGAAGTCCACCGGTCTTCGCTTTTTGTCCACATAACTCTTCTGTCGGTCTTGAGCTGCTTTCAATCGCTCTCGAATGCCCTTCACTTTATCCGATGTCGCTTGCACAATTTCCGGACCCGCAAATTGCTTTTCTCCCGCCTCGAGCCAACATACCGGTGTCCTACATTTCCGCCCGTAGAGCGCCTCGAATGGAGCCATCCCGATACTCGAGTGGTAGCTATTATTGTAGGCGAATTCCACTAATGGCAAGTGCGAATCCCAAGTCCCTCCAGAGTCTATGACGCACGATCGAAGCATGTCCTCGAGAGTTTGGATCGTCCTCTCACTTTGTCCGTCAGTCTGGGGGTGATATGTCGTACTCAACTTAACTTTCGTGCCCAATTCCCTTTGTAAACCATCCCAAAACTTGTAAGTAAACCGACTATCCCTATCCGACACTATGGATAACGGAACACCATGACGAGACACCACTTCGTCAATATATAGCTTAGCAAGTTTGTCCATTGGTAACGTCTCTCTCATCGCCAAGAAGTGAGCACTCTTGATAAGCATGTCCACTACCACCCAAATGGTATAATGTCCCTTTAAGGTCCTTGGCAATTTCGTGACGAAATCCATCGTGATGTGCTCCCATTTCCATTCCGGAATGGTTAGTGGTTGCAAACTCCCGTAAGGTCTTTGATGCTCCGCTTTAACTTGAAGGCATGTGACGCACCTTTCCACATAATTCGCCACGTTGAGCTTCATTACCGGCCACCAATAATGAAGTTTCAAATCCCTATACATCTTGGTGCTACCAGGATGCATGGAGTACTTTAACTTGTGTGCCTCCGTCAAGAGCAACTCGCGGTTTCCCCCGATTTTCGGCACCCAAATCCTCCCTTGGAATAACTTGAGACCGCGACTATCCTCCGATAATAAATCCGTTTGCTTCACCATGACTTCGTCCTTGAGGTTCTCCTCGCGAAGTGCTTCGGCTTGACTCCTCTTGATGTCCTCCATAAGACTTGATATTACCTCAATTTTCGCAAACGTTACTTTGCTTTCCCCTCCGTAGCTCTTTCGGCTTAAGACGTCCGCTACCACATTGGCTTTACCGGGGTGGTAAAGCAATTCACAATCATAATCTTTCAAAAGCTCCAACCATCTTCTTTGCCGCATGTTGAGTTCCTTTTGGTCAAAGATGTACTTTAAACTTTTATGATCGGTGAACAACTTACACTTCGTCCCATAAAGGTAATGCCTCCATAACTTTAAGGCGAAAACCACCGCCGCTAACTCTAAGTCATGCGTGGGGTAATTCTTCTCATGATCCTTGAGTTGCCGTGATGCATACGCGATCACTTTCCCTCTTTGCATTAATACACATTCGAGTGCAAGCTTGGAGGCGTCGATATAAACCACAAAATCTTCGGATCCTTCGGGCAAGGATAGGATCGGTGCTTCGCATAACCTCTGTTAGAGGGTTCGGAAGGCTTTCTCTTGTGCCTCGGTCCATGAGAATTTCACATTCTTCCTAGTTAGCGACATGAGTGGAGACGCGATCTTCGAAAAATCTTGGATAAACCGTCGGTAGTAACCGGCTAAACCCAAGAAGCTCCTTATCTCCGTTGGGCTCGTCGGGGGTTCCCAATTCATCATTGCCTCGATCTTGGTCGGGTCTACCTTTACTCCATCCTTTGACACCACGTGGACCAAAAATTGCACTTCTTGTAGCCAGAATTCGCACTTCGAGAATTTTGCAAATAATTTCTCTCTTCGAAGGATCTCTAAAACTTCCCGCAAATGTTGTCGATGCTCCTCCTCGTCCCGCGAGTAAATCAAGATGTCGTCGATAAATACTATGACCGACTTATCTAGGAAGGGTCGGCATACACGGTTCATCAGGTCCATGAACACGGCCGGAGCATTAGTCAGCCCGAATGGCATAACTAAAAACTCGTAGTGACCATACCTCATCCGAAACGCCGTCTTCGGTATGTCGCTCTCTTTCACCCGCACTTGATGGTAGCCGGATCGCAAATATATTTTGGAGAAACACCCCACTCCTTGAAGTTGATCGAAGAGGTCGTCGATCCGGGGAAGTGGATATTTGTTCTTAACAGTAACTTTGTTGAGTTTGCGGTAGTCTATACACATTCGCATAGACCCATCCTTCTTCTTCACGAATAACACCGGCGCTCCCCAAGGCTATGAGCTCGGTCTTATAAATCCTTTCTCAATTAGCTCTTGGAGTTGCATCATCATCTCTTGCATTTCTGTCGGAGCTAAACGGTAAGGAGCACGAGCAATCGGAGCGGCTCCCGGATTAAGGTCGATGTGGAACTCCACTTGTCGTTCCGGTGGAAGTCCAGGTAGGTCGTTCGGAAAGACATCCGGGTAGTCACACACCACTTCCACTTCTTTCTTTTTCTCTAGCTTCGTGTCGATCACATAGGCTAAGTATGACTCGCATCCTTTGTCTAGGCTCTTGCGTGCCTTGAGTGATGATATAATCATATGGGTTCCTCGGTTCTTCTCTCCGTAAACCAACACTTCAGCGCCCTTAGACAAAGGTACCCGAATCAACTTCTTAGAACAAAAGATACCGGCATCGTGCTTAGCTAACCAATCCATTCCCACTATTACATCAAATACTCCAATATTAGCCGGTAACAAATATATAACGAAGGGCTCTTCATCTAACTCTAAGGTACATCCTACATAACAACCCCTAACAACCATATGCTCCCCATTGGCTACCTCTACCACTAGAGCATCATTCAACAAACTACAAGGAGTAGAGAGGTTCTTGCAAAAGGAGGTAGACACAAAAGATCGATTCGCACCGGAATCGAATAAAACACGGGTAGGTAGAGAGTTCACTAGAAACGTACCCGACACCACGTCTGCCACCTCTTTTGCTTCACTAGCCGTCATCTGGAAGGCCCGACTTGGCGCCTTTTGTTGAACTTCTTTCTTCGGCAAGGCCCCACTTGGCACCCCTTGGCCACCCCTTGCTAACTTAGGGCAATCGCGCTTGATGTGCCCCGGTTCCCGGGACTCGTAACAAACTCCCCGCGAGGGACAGTCCCGACTCATGTGGTCCTTTCATCCACACTTAAAACATTCCATAGCTCCCGAAAACGGCCTCGGATTACAAGGTCCGAGGTGCTTACTCTTACATTTGGGGCACCACCTCGCCTCCCGACGCGGATCAGTGTTCCTTCCCCCGCTAAAGGGTTTGGAAGCTCGCACGGGCCCGGTTGGCCCCTCCCATTTATGTTTCTCTCCTTGAACTTTCTTCTCCTCTCTCTCTTGAATCAGATCATCTTCCACCAACTGATACGCCTCGATCACTTCTTGTAACGTAACCTTATGAGCGTTCCGCACGCCCGTCTTCATATCCGCAGGTAGTCCCTTCACAAAGACTTTTATTTTGGACCCCTCATCTGTTGCCAAATGTTCGACTATGCTGAGCTTGTCTAAGAACTGTTTAGCATAATCCACGACTGGCATATTTCCCATCTTCATATTCTTGAACTCTTCCTCTATTTTGTCGAGGGCTCTCTCGTTGCAGTATTTCTCCATGATTTTCTTCTTGAAAGTTGGCCAAGCGAGCTTGGCCAAAACTTCCGGTGTAAGTGCCCTTTGGGTGATGTTCCACCAACTCAGAGCATCCCCTCTAAGCAGTTGAGAGGCAAACCTGACTCTCTGAAAGTCCGCGCACTCGCTGGACTCGAAAGCCATCTCTACATCTTGAATCCATTTTATGCAGACTAGCGGGTCAGTCGTTCTCGAGAATTCCGGAGCTCGACTACACAGAAAGGTCTTGAAAGAACAACCCCTTTCCTTCCCTTTATCAGCTCTAACTGCATGCTCCTCGGTACCCATAGCATTATCCGCACCGCCCGATCCCAAAACCGCATTGTCCTCCACCGTCTCGTGCCTACGGTTACTTGTATCTCTGTCTTCTAGGACTTTCAAGAGTCTCTCGTCCCGCTTGTCCATTGCAGAGTTCATCATTTGCATTATGCTGGCTAATAGAACCGACTGAGGGTCCGCTTTTTGAATAACTGGATCCTCGGTTTCCAAGTTCACTTGGGGATTCGCGTCTATGATACCCTCTAGCATTGGGGGTATTGGTGGAATGACTTGATTAGTCGGTGCACTTACCGGTCGGGTAATCTCCGGAGCAGTTACACTTGCTTCATTTGCCTCCTCGGTCGCCCCGACCCAACTCCTCGTGTTAACCATAACGAACTGTCACACATGACAAGAGTGATACCGGTTCATTCTTTAAAAGATAACCGGTTCAGTACGTACTACTACAAGGATTAATCATCATAATAATAACTTCGAACATGCTTACGTAATCATAGATTCAGAACAACACTGGCCAAGTGAGATTGTGAACATATTTTACACAAGAAATCTCGTTATCATCATCATAATTCTCAATCAATGTAATTCTGAATTCCTAATACTCTCCCCACCTAGGAATTCTCTACCCAAGTGGACAGTGATTTTATAAGCATCGCCAGTCTAAGGTGTCGTTTGTTTTTTAAGAGGTCTAAAGTCTGAAGTCTTAATTTAGTTATGATTAATAAGAGGTGGTGTGAAAAAATGTCTGAACGATTTAGACTTAAGAGAGATTAAGAGATTTTTTTAAAAAAACAAACAACCTCTAAGTCTAGGTATGCTAAGGTCGATACCTACTTCACTTAAACTAGAGCTCTGATACCAACTTGTAACACCCTAAAAATGGGTCTAACAAAAATTTCCGGAAAGTAGATTTGTGGTATGCATAAATGCCAAAGCACGAGCTCATACAAAAGGGACAACAAATGCCTGTTAATTACAAGTTTGTAATAGGACATAATAATGGATGACAACTCCCTAATCCAAGTCTCGCTAGACATAAGATTACAAAAAGGTTGTCAACTATGTCCAAAATAATGGTCTTCAATATTGGCATCCCAAAAATGCTCCCAAGCTCACCACTAAAGTCGGTTAGGCTTCCTTGGCGCTCGTGCCGCTAGAACCTGAGATACATATCAACAATCAAGTGTTAGACCAAACGGGTCTAGTGAGTTACATAAAAGCATAGCATATTAACATAACATATATTATGAACAAATATGACACTTCAATCACCAAAGTCCTTACGGGGTCAATCATGGGGGAGACCCATCACACCAATGAGTTTTACCTCAAGTCAATGTACCTTGATGTTCACTCTCTTGAGCAACATCCCGAAGGCCCAGCACACTTGAAGACTACCTCCCAGGCATTACTCCAAATGGCGGAGGTCTAGGTGCATACCATTATAGTGGCACCTAAGACTACATCCTCCTAGCACTTACTCATGGTTCTTTCTTGTGTACTTACGATGTCCGTCTCTATACATAGTTTCATACTCATAAGATACATGTATAAGACTACCACAACCCCAAACATAACTTAGGTACAAAACTCTAAGATATGCAACTACTCAATATTATCCATGACTCATCAAGACGAATATGTAAACATGCTCAAACATCAAGAATAATAACCTCATTCACGTCCATAACCATATTCAAGGCTAAGATACCAATACTACCAAACTTAACAGTTAGGTCAAACTTATCAGGTGATCAGATCTTCTCATAACAATAATACATTAAGTATAAAAGCATATAGAATATGTATCTCATTTGAAAATAATGTAAGAACTCACTATCTAGGGTTTTATACAAAACCCTAGAAAACTTGGATTGGATGGAGAGAAGGTGGAGACTTGAAATGTGGCTTGAATTCTTCCCTTGAGTGATCTTCTAGTTCCCTTAAACACCAATAAATGTCCCCAACTAATCTAGGGTTTCAATAAATGTTTGGTGGGTTTAGAAGTAGAAGAAAATCGTCCAAGCTAGCTCTAAGCCGGCCCCAAAACGATTTGAGATGAGAAGTGAAGTCAAAATAGTCAAAGTTGGATTTTTATACTCTCAGACACCGTCGGCGATAGTGCCTGGCGATTGTGCCCATGGCACTATCGCGAAGGCACAATCGCGACACTCAAATGACTTACGGTACATCCCAGGCGATAGTGCCCGGCGATTGTGCCAAGGGCACTATCGCGAAGGCACAATCGCGAGCAAACCCGACTTCACGGTACAAATCCAGCGATAGTGCCAAGGGCACAATCGCGACCATCCCCTTTGACACCGAAAACTTGACTTTCTAAGATTCGATAAAGCGAAGCTAAAAAGGCAGATTAACATACACATAACAGGTTGATAAAACGCCAATTAAGCACACAAAGAGATTCTCAAATTAATAAAAGTCAAAGAACGAGGGGAATACTTACCTTAGATTTTTCGGGTGTTACAGTCATTATTCTGATAATTGGTTTGGTTCTTAACATATATATCATTCGTTTAATTCAAATGGTTTTCAAAAGAAAAGAGGACCCAAATTCAAACGGGTGCCAAAATCCGAGACTAACCTGAAAGGACCCATGTACAAGTGGGTACCTAAACCGATTGTTACTTGATTTCTTCTATGCAGACCCGTCATATGTGGTACTTGGATTCGGGCTGTTCCAAGCATATGACAGGGAAGAAAGATATTTTGTCTAATTATACATAGAAATTTTGTGGCAACGTGAGATTCGGGAATGACCAGTTTTCACCAATATTGGGATATGGAGACGTAGTTCAAGACAACGTAACGATCAAGAAGGTGAGTTTTAATATTGTCCTAGGACACAACTTATTTAGCATTGGTCAGTTTTGTGACAAGTATTTAGAGGTGAACATCAAGGCTAAGAGATGTTGTGTGAGAACTGAGGATGGAAAAGAACTCTTGGTCTGCATTAGAAAGTCAAACTTCTACACGATCAATATGTTCAATGTCAAGTCTGATAATGTTGTGTGTCTACTGTCAAAAGTCTCTATGTAACAAAGTTGGTTATGGCATAGAAGGCTATCTCACCTCAATTTCAGATACATAAACAAGTTGGTGCAAGGAAATTTGGTCAAAGGATTACCTGAGCTGAAATACGAGAAAGAACATTTATGTGATGCATGTGAAAAAGGTAAAATGAAAAGAGCTTCGCACAAACCTAAACCTGAACAGAGTACAAGTGCTCCATTGGAGTTGTTGCACATGGATCTCTGTGGTCCAATGAGAACTCAAAGCATCAATGGCAAGAAATATGTCTTGGTGATTGTGGATGATTATTCAAGATACACTTGGGTCAAATTTCTAAGATCAAAGGACGAGACTCCATAAATCATTATCTCGTTTCTCAAAAGTGTCCAACTGAACATGCAAAAGATAGTGAAGCTGATTCGAACAGACAATTGCACATAATTCAAGAACAAAATTGTTGAAGATTATCTCAAATCGGTCGGGATAACACATCAATATTCTGCTGCCAGAATGCCTGAACAGAATGGGGTAGTTGAAAGATGGAACAGAACATTAGTTGAGGCTGCACGCACGATGCTAAGCCAGTCTGACTTACCTCTATTCTTGTAGGTTGAAGCTGTTTCGATTGCATTTTATACACAGAATAGATCAATTATCCATCGTCGCTTCGGTAAAACGCCATATGCTTTAAATAATAACAGAACACCAAGCATTAACCATTTTCATATTTTTGGATGCAGGTGTTACGTGTTGAACGACAAGGAGAGCTTAAACATGTTCAGTCTGAAAGCTGAAGAAAGGATTTTCATTGGCTATTCTCAGACATCAGCATCGTATAGAGTTTATCTGAAGAACTCAAAGATCGTAGTGGAGAGCATTAATGTTACATTTGATGAAGTTATGGAAATAGCTTCTGAACAAAGCAATTCAGAACCCGTTCTTACAGGAGTATTAGCTTCTGGACAAATCAGTATGGGACCTGGTTCTAATGTTCCCAATTCTGATAATGCTTCTACTTCTACATCACATTTAACGTAATTAGATTTATTGTTTGAACATTTTTATGATGAGTTTCTCGGATCTAAAGTGACTAAACCTGTTGTGATTGATAGATCTGAAGATTCAAGTGATGATCAACCAATCACATCAGATGTCGCAACTGAACCAGTTTCACCGATTCAAACAGAAACTCCAGCTCAAATACTTCATCAATCAGTTGAAGTTGCACAAGATATTGCAGAGTCAGAAGTTACACATTCAGTTAGGTATACCTAATTGCCTATTCAAAAGACAACAAGTGTTCCACCTATTGAGACTTATGCACCAGTCACTTCAACTGAACCCCAACAAGAAGATAATGGATACTTAGATGATCAACATGACAAGTCTATCTATAATCCACTCCCTCACATAAACAAGTGGACCAAAGAGCACCCGGTACATCAAATTATTGGAGATCCGTCAAAGCCGGTGCAAACTAGGTCTGCTACTGCAAACGAGTGCATGTTTGATTCCTTTCGGAGCAAGATAAAGCCAACTCGTGTATCAGAAGCTCTTGAAGATCCAGATTGGATTATGACCATGCAAGAGGAATTAAATCAGTTCAAAGCACTGAAAGTGTGGTGACTCCTGCCGAGACCAGAAGGAAAGACAATCATAGGCACAAAATGGATGTTTAAGAACAAAAAGGATGAATATGGTATCATAATTCGAAACAAATCCAGACTTGTAGCAAAAGGATATCGACAATAGGAAGGCATAGAATATAATGAAACGTATGCACCAGTTGCACGCATCGAGGCAATTCGAATGTTTATCGCCTATGCTGCACATAAGAACTTCACCGTATATCGGATGGATGTGAAAACAACCTTTCTTAATGGAATTCTAAAAGAAGAAGTGTACGTTTCACAACCTGAAGGGTTCGTCAGTACTGAAAATCCAGATCATGTCTACATTCTAGACAAGGCCCTTTACGGACTTAAACAAGCGCCTCGAGCCTGGTATGATGTTCTATCAAATTTCTTAGTCAAGTATGGATTCTCAAAAGGTAAAATTGATACAACTCTTTTATCAAAAAAGAAAAAGGCGATATCATTATCATACAGAATTACGTTGACGACATAATTTTTGGTTCGACAAATCCTAAGTTTTGTAAGAATTTTTCTGCTCTAATGGTCTCACGTTTTCAAATGAGTATGATGGGAGAGATGTATTTCTTTCTCGGATTACAAGTTAGACAATTTTGAACGGGGATTTTTATTAACCAAGCAAAGTATATTTATGATATTTTGAGAAAATTTAAAATGGAAAATTGTACTCCTATTGCTACCCCGATGGCATCTGGAACTAAGATCAGAGCTGGTCTGAACGGAAAAGTTGTTGATCTTAGAACCTATAGAAGCGTGATTGATTCCTTAATGTACTTGACGGCCAGTTGTCCTGATATTATGTTCGCAACATGTTTGTGTGCAAGATATCAAGCCAAACCCAGAGAGTCACATCTTTCTGTTGTGAAAAGAATTTTTAGATATCTGAAGGGCACTGCGGATCTTGGTCTATGGTATCCTAAAGATACAGGATTCAAACTCACCGCATATTCAGATGCAGATCATGCAGGTTGCATGTTAGACAGGAATAGTACTTCGGGATATATACAATTCTTGGGAGATAAGGTCGTGAGTTGGGCTTTAAAGAAACAGCTATGTGTATCTACTTCAACAGCCGAGGCAGAATATGTAGTTGCGGCTAGCTGCTGCTCTCAGGTGCTGTGGATGCGTACACAACTCCGAGATTATGGATTCCACTACAACAAAATCCCGATTTACTATGATTCTAAAAGCGCTATCGCGATTTCTGCAAACCCTGATCAGCATACGAAAATGAAGCACATTGACGTGCGATATCACTTTATCAAAGATAATGTCGAAAAAGGTACGATTGAATTTTACTTTGTAAACACGGATTATCAACTTTTTGATTTATTCACCAAGCCATTGGATGAAAATAGATTTAATTTTCTCATTTCGAAATTAGGCATGTTGAATCTCAAAACATAATCCGTATTTACCTCGTACAGTTTGATTTATATTTTTTCTTCATGTCTTTATTTTTAGTCTGAATGATATATGCACTGAAGATTTGCTCATGATTTCAGGGGGAGTGAGACTAAAGATTAGATGATCTACTTTCTAGGGGAAGTTAGAAAATTTTGCATATATTTTTGTACTGACAAATTTTATGATGCATATTTTCAGAGGGAGTAAGAGTAAGAGAATTGACTTCTGATTACATCAGATCAGAACTCGTTCTTAAATGTTTTACTTTTAAATGTTTTACTTTCAATGAGTTTTTGAATAAGACTTTGTTATTTTGACGACTTTTTGACTGGATGCAGATTTTGAGGGGGAGCTTACAAGATTTATAGCAATCATGGCTTTGGGGCAGATTCATGAGATTTAAGTCGTGCGTAAGGATTATTCTAACCTTAATCTCATATGTGTTTAAAAGATGGACGACTTTCAAGCATGAAAACATATTTTCTAAAACATTCAAACCACTTCTCGATTCTCAAAAAGATTTTATGAATTCTTGAAGTGTGATTTTAAATGTTTTCATCTATGAGCTTTCATGACTAACTAACTGTGTTTTTCCAAAGATAAATATTTGTGTATTATTTTTTCCATATACTGTCAAGTATTCATATACACCGGTTTAGTAATTTTTCATTGGCTTTGTTATTACCATGTCTCAAATTGAAACAATTTTTCGATGGTAATAAACCCCGTTTGAATTTCCATGTTGTTAAGCGTTACATTCATTCAAAATTAAGTGATTCTTCCAAAAATTGTCTATATTTGTTTCTATAGACAAATTCAAATTCTTTCATGACCTAAGCTTTCAATGATTATGATTCATATTCGATCTTTTCGATACATTATCAGATTCTCAAACAAGTCTTTTGTATTCATTTCGTTAATTCAATATACTTGTTGTGATAAATCTTCAATGTTCAAAATGCTCAAATCTTCATGATACTTTTAATGAGCATACATTTATCTGACATTGTAATTCATATTACTGAGCTTTAAATGCTTAAGTTCAAATGTTGAGCATCATGCTTTTAGGACAATATTTTCATGGGATCAGTGTGAGAACTTATAAGACTTCTATGGATTCACGTTAACAAGTGTTTTCTACTCAAGAAGTTATCCTTGAGTGATCGAGAGGCGAGGGGTGATAAATCAAATAGTGGGGGTGTGATGAGGTAAAATGGAAAAGAGTGTTTGGTTAGAAGTGAGCTTAACTGATAAAAAGAAAGAAGGTGTGAGAACCGAGTTAAAAGAATATTAGAACTCTGCACCAACTACTTTCTGAGCCGGGAAGCTACATTACTGTTGTTTCACAATTCTTTGGTGAACTTCAATGAAACAGGCACTAGCCCATGCCAACTCTTGAATTAAACCCCACCAACTACTCATTTCTTTCTTAACAAAGAAATGTTTCATATTTTCATGGGGACGCAGCACATATGCTATATGATTTTCATTCGGAAGATTTGGATATTCAAACAGAAAGAAGTCTGTCCCACATTCGCACTTCGATCATACACATTGAGTCCGTGTAATACTTGTTGTTGTCTCAACAATTTACACATTTTGAACCTAAAAAGCCTAAGTAGCTTCAATCATTCTACACTTGCACATACACAAAAGGAATATGTTTTCTTGTCACAACAATCTAGAAAATTCCTTTATGGTTTTTCGATGATTTAATGGAAGCACGGGGGGAGTGAACATCAAAAATCTCCTTTCTTAAGTACATTCTTTGTACTAAGTGGCTTCATGCTACTTACATGCATATTAACCGATTCATTTGTTGATTCAGGGTTACCACTCAATTCTAAATTTGAAAAGATTCAGAATAATTTATGAATTGACGAATGTTCAGAAGTTCATATGGAAAGATCAGTTGGTCAAAAATTGAAATATTGCATTTCTTGCAAAGTTTTGATGAACTAATTGCTCACATTCATCAAAAAGGGGGAGAGATTAACAAGAAATAGATCATGAAAAAGAAGTCATGGGGGAGAAAATCAAGAATGAAAAAGTTGTTTCAGAGTTATATCAAGAATTTGAGACAGTTCATTGAAGATTACCGAAATTTTCATTGAAGATTCTTTGAAAGAAGAAAATCTGCTATATATGAAGATAATTTCTTTTCTAAAGTCAATATCAGTTAAGAAATGGGGAAATTGTGTTTTTGCTGAAGATGATCTGAAAAGAAAAGTTTATTACTTTAATGGGGGAAATTGTTAAAGGTCTTGGCGAAGATATTTACATACTTTAGGGGAGATTGTTGAAAGTCTGAAGACATTTCTAAGAAAGTGGGTGATTGTCAAAGTTTTGAAAGAAGATTTTCCAAGAGGGTAGATTGATATTCAAGAGATATTGTTGTTATCAGTAATCGTCCCAAATGGGAGATCATCATATTTTCTTATCAAAGGAGGAGATTGTTTGACAAAGATATAAAGGGGGAGATTGTTCCTTGATGATGAAATTCTTTTTTAAGATGATCTTGAATCCAAAAGGGGAGATTGTTAGAGCATATGTGTTGTCTTCAAGATCATGTGTGGAAAAGCTCAAGTCAAAACCTTCAAAGCTAAAGTCAAAGTCAAGCTTAAAGAGGAAGGTCAAAGTCAAGCAAAATCAATTAGTCTAGCTTTGTTGTTAGTTATGTTTTGTCTTTGTAAACCTTGTAGGTATAAATAGATTTCCTTTTTTGTAAATCTTGTAACAACTAGAGAAGTGCTTACGTAGAGAATTTGTGTACAGAGAGAAATATTGTGAATGAGAGAGAATTGTAATATGTGGTTTGATCTAATACATATGACATTTGGATTGCATCTAGTTTGTTCATCTTGATTGAATTGCACAATTTGGGACACACATAAACTATTTTTACGAAAGAATAGAAAAGAAAGAGAGGAAAGAGGAAGAAAAGTAAAGAAAAATCATGTTCTCAAAACATTTTAAGGAGAGAAAAGAAAGGAAAATGAATCCAAAACTTTCCTCTCAAATGTAGGAGGAAAGGGATAGGAAGAAAAAAAACTAAAAACCTTTAAGGTAGCGTTTGCTACACAGACTAGATGAGCTAGGACTGGACAGAATAGAATAGAACTAATTGTCTGTTCTGCTTTTGATACGACTAGAACGGAACTGGACTAATTGATTGTTTTATGTTTGGTAAACTGGACAGGACGAGACTAAACTGTTAAAATGACTAGATATGCCCCTAAATATGATATTTCATATTTTTTATTATATAATAATTATATATCAACTAAATATTTACATACTTTTATTCATTCATATTCATTTTTATAATTTGTTAATGTAAAATTATTTAAAAGATTTTTACCAACCATATTTAAAAAAAACTAAACAATAAATTAAGTTAAACAACCCCATCATAAGTTTGTAACCCTAATATGAGAAAAAGCCCAATTTACGTCTTCTTCCTCGTCTCCAAACAGCCGTAAGCTATACTTTTCTAGGTTCTTGAGTTTTTCCACCATCAACACATCTTTTCTCTGGTTTTCCTTGCTTCTAGGCATGGCAACGGGCGGGTTTCACAATCCCCAGCCTCGGTCCCTGGCGGGTATAGGGATCTAATCCCGGTCCCGATTTGTAATCCAATCAAAACCGGTCAATCCCCGGTCCACTCCCTCGTTTCCCGTCCCCGGTTCATACCCGGTCCCTCAACCCGATTTAGACCCTGTCCAGACCCAAACTGGCGATGATCGAAGATGGAGGAATGAGGCAACATGGTGAATCTGAGAATTTGGGAAATACAGGAAGCGGGGAAAGAGAGACCTAATGGTGAAATAATCAAATAAATGAATTATATAGTATAAATAATAATTAAATTTAATACAATAAATATACCAGGTACGGGTCGGGGGATACGTTACCCGGCCCCGGCCCCGATTTGAGCCTATCGGGGATCCCTAACCCCCAGACCTGTTTTGGCGGGGAATCCTCGACCCCGTTCAGATCAGATGAACCAGGTTCCCCACCAGGTCGGGGCTAATCACCATCCCTACTTGCTGCTACTTCGAGGTTCTTCTTCCACCATCATCCTTCTCCTAGTCATCGAACTTCAAACACAGATTTGGACGTAGCATCAAAAGTTCTCAATATGTACGGATCTCCAAGTCCTTATTGCATATCTCCTTGTTGGACGAATAGTGTAACACCCCGAATTTCGAAAAGCACCATTTCAAGTTAATACAGAAATCAGTAGCCTTAAAGGGGAAAAATAATATTTTTGATTTTGGACTTGAATCCTAGATTTTATAGTCTTAATGGATAAAGAATTCAATTACGAGTCCAACGGTTCTTTCCAGAGCACAAACGGAGATATAACGAAGAAGTTACGGCCAAAACAGTGAACGATAAGAAAACCAGGGGAAGCGGGCGACTTATACCGCGACTTAGGGTCGCGAGATAAGTCGCGAAACCTCCTGGTCGAGCTAAAAACCGATTTTCAGCCACCAAACTTCATTTATTCTTATCTTCTTCATCCCAACTCCGTTTTCAGTGATTTAAGTTGCTATGGTTTCGTTGTTGAGAGATTGTCAAGGTTAGATGGTTAGTTTTAGGAAATTATAATGGTGGATTGGAAGCTAAGACCAAGAGCTCATCATCATCACCTCTATCTTCAAGAATTTTGGGGTTTTCTAGGTTTTTATCAAAATCTAAATGGTAAGTTCATCCCTTCCACTTCCAAACTTCTTTATGGGTAGAAATGCTCGATGGATGTCAACCTAGTGATTGATTTCTCTAATTTCGTTTTGAAAGGTTTTGGGAGTCTTGAGTCAAAATTAGGGTTTTGCCCAAAATAGAGATTTGGATGATTAAGTGTTTGGGGAATGTTTCTATGTGGTTAGTTATATGTTTTGATGGTTGGAAACTTATGGATCTAGGTTTTGGAAGTTTATTCTTGGAGATTCAAGTTTCTTCAAAGGAGCTCAAAGCGGGGTAAAATCTAGATTTAGCCTAAATCTAGCGAGGTGAGTTCAAGTTGATTTGTGAAAACGTTGTACATGCCAAAATGTTTATTTTAAAGCATTTATGTGTTTTACATGAAATTATCAACTATTGAGTTATTTGATAACTTTTGATTATTTGAAGTGTTTAGCTTATTAAACCTTGTAAAACGCCACATTTGGGATTTTTGGGATATTTTGATAAATGTGTCAAAGGATCATGTTTTGGTGATTTATTGCATAAATACGTATTTGGTCAGAAATGCACTTTTAAGTGTTTACCGGGTTTTATGCATCATTCATGAAATGAGAGATTTTGAAAAGTACGAAGGTGTGAGTCCTTTGGTTTTGGGTCATTTCCAACTTTGGAGAACACTTTAGAAAATGATAATCCTTTTTGTGTTTTGGGCCGAAGGCCAATTGTGATTTGAGAAACAAAGTGTTGGGAAAGATGTATTTTGTTTTATGTAACCACTTTGGCTCTCGTGTTTTTAGCCAAACGTTCATTATGCCTTTTGGGGCTTGGTTTACACTCAAATGAGTCTTTGGAACATTTGTTCAGTTTTATTAGCTCGTTAAGGAGCCTTGGATGTATGGTGTACTTAGTTGCATCTTAATTGAGAGTTACATGTTTTGAATGCGTTAGTTCATTCTTTTGAGTCATGTAACGTTTTAGACTGTAATGCATTAGATCCATAGGCATATGAGTCAGTCGGTTGGATTAGTGGGGACTTTACCCCCGTTTTGGGACTGGAAATTATTTATGGCTAGCGGGAGCTCGAGGTACAGATCGTGGGTGGTTGAACTTGATAACCGCGTAACCTTTATTGAAGGGCTCGAGGTAGAGATCGTGGGTGGTTGAACTCGATGCCCGTTTGTCGTCCAGTTTGGTTACTCATCGTGGAATTTAGTGTCCGCGTTTGAATTCTAGTGAGTGGTCCCCAAGTCATGTGGTTGATTATGTAAGCTTACGGTGGTGCTCTGCAGAGCCGTGTACGGAGCTAAGTCTTGCGGTGGTAGCTCAGATGAGCTGGATACGGGGACTTGTGGCTTTGGTTGTGACACTCATTAGAGGTCGAGTAGACACTAGGATCAGTGGTGTCTTGCGGTGGTAGCTTAGAGGAGCCGGATACGGGGAACCATGGTCTTATGTGAAGCTCGAGAACATTGATACGTGGCTTAACTTTGTGTGCCCGCCACATTCGATGGAATTCGGGTATCCCCCGTCACCGAAAGGTGTTGTTTTTGGGTATTGAGTTTTATTATCCAAGTTTTCGGTGACGTTTTGTATAAATGGATCTTATCTATGATTTATGGGTTGAGTATTATGCCCCACCCGTGTTTTGGGTGTTTCGGGATATGAAGTTTTAGCCGTATCTTCACTAATGTTGAGTTCGATTTTCTATTCACGTTTTGAGTGAGTTTCGGGTTGAGATTAATTTACGAAAGAACGTTTTATTTTGGGATCTTGTCCTTGGGGTAATTTGGATTGGAAAACGTTTACATCGGTGTTTCTTTGCCTAAAATGCATATTATTAGAAAATGAGTCATTTTCATATTTGAGATATATCATTTCGAAAGATTATGATTTAAATCGCACTACTCCTTTTCAACAATATCTTTATTCATGTTGAAAACTCTTGAACTCACTAGGCGTTAGCCTAACCTTTTTATTTGTCGGCATGTGCAACAGGTTCTCGGTTGGGAATAGCTCTAGCGACACAGTGTTGAGAGGAGCGCTAGTGTTATACTCGAGAAGTGGTTATCTTAGTGAAGTCTTCCGCACTTGTTTCGGGAAGAGCAACTTGTGTTTGAGGATTAAGTAGCACCCGACTTGGTTTAGTCTTTGTGTATTATTGGAGTTTGAATTTCTTTGAGATTAAATAGAAAGTTTTATTTTGGAGATTTATCTTTTACTTGATGTTTTATCGAAAATTTTAATTAGTTGCTCTTACCATATTTTGAGGGTGTTACAAATAGGTTCAATCTGAGAGGGGAAAGTACGTCAATTTGGAGGAATTCAATCTAAGAGTTAAATTTGGGAGAGTTTTAGGTTTCAGATTTCGGATTTTGGAATTTGGGGGAGTTTTAGGTTTCAGATTTCGGAGTTAGGAGAGTTTTAGGTTTCAGATTTGGGAGAGTTTTGTTTAAGATTATGTATTTTAAGTTTAGTCCAAGGTTGTTCCACCTCTTTTGGTGGAACAAAAAAAGTCTAATTTTGTTCATTGAAAATGAGTTTTAGTCCCATCTACTTTCACCTTGTCTTTGTCCCATGTCATGCCAAACATGACAATTTTTTTTTGTCCTGTTCCGTTTTGGCTGTGCACCAAATGCAACCTAAAAGAGCTTCCCTTTCTTTTCTCCCTAATTCAAGAAATGAAAAAAATATTTTCTTACCTTTTCTTTTCTTCCTTTTCCTTCTCATTAAATACAAATAAAAAAAATTATTTCTCTTTCCTACTTTTTTCTTCCATATATTTTCTTTTCTTTTCACATTCGAGAACACAGTGGAAGTCTTTTATGGTTGGAGAATTATCTAATTATTTCATATATTAATTAATAATTTGAATTGACGACCTTTAGTAAATTATTAAGCTTGTAAAATTTTAAAAGTAATGTCGTAGATATTAAGCATGTGAGTTTTTTTTTGTAAAGGAGTATCCCAGACCACTTTGAGCTTGGACTAATCTCCTGAAAAACAGGCCTATGACCCGCGGGCATTCATCCCGTGGCCACAATGCTGCGAGTGGGGCTCGAACCTGGGCAACCGCTATGAAGTCCTCAGTCTCTTACCACCACGCCACAACCTTGTGGTTAGCATGTGAGTTTAGTTTGTCACTTAGGGGTTGTTTGTTTTAAAAAAAAAATCTCTTAATCTCTCTTAAGTCTAAATCGTCCAGACCTTCTTACACACTACCTCTTTTTAATCATAACTAAATTAAGACTTCAGACTTTAGACCTTTTAAAAAACAAACAGCACCTTAGACTAGATCTGAACTTCACGAAATAATCTTGGTGGATTTTTTTTTTGACATTTCATCACTTTGCCCATGACGTCAAGAATTTTCACAAAATGTAATTATGGGACTAATTAACTAATGTAATTATTTTGAAGTAGTATTAAATTAACGACTAGGCTATATAATGTTCCACTTTTGGGCCCTTAGGAGCAGGGACGGATCCAGAAATTTTTTCATACGGTGGCATCATATAATACCGACAATTTTTTTTGCAAAAAGCACGGTTTTTATCGACGTGTCTTCATATTTTTACCGACGTTCAATATTGTCCGATGTGTTTTTAGCCTAATTCCACAATTTCGAGCGATTTTTAAAGTTGTTTGCTTGATTTCGAGAGATTTTTAAGTTATTTTTATCGATTTCGAGAGATTTTTTCGGTTTTTTTGGTTGATTTCAATAGTTTCTTTTGGTTGATTTCGATAGTTTCTTTTAGTTTTTGGTTGATTATGAGGTACGGTTGCACCTTCTTGAAGTTTTCAAAATAATACGGTAGCACATTCCAAAACGATACGGTTGCACCTTATACGAACCTAAAAATTTTACCCTTCGTCGGCGAAATAATACGGTGGCACGTGCCACCGTAGCCACCATAGTGGATCCGTCCCTGCTTAGGAGTATAACTCAGTTGGTAAAGAGGCGGAGCAACTTTGTTGAAATGTCTCACTTGTGAGCTTATTTATAGTATAGGTACCAAGTGAGGGACTGAAATTGGCAAGTTTAGAAAATGCAAATTCAAGCACCATATGCCAATAATCGAAAGATGCAGACTAAAGATGTAATAATTTCAAACACCTTTGATTTAATCAATAATGAGTAGGGGTGTTCAAAAAAACCGAAAAACCAAGAAACCGAGCCAAAACCCAAAAAACCGAAAACCGGAAAAACTGAAAACCGAAAACCGAAAAACCGGGTATTCACGGGTCGGTTTCGGTTTTAAATTGTAGGTATCCGCGGGTAACCGATCCGAACCGGTATATATAGAACAGTTAATAATATTATATTTAATATCAACCATTTAATTTTTAAATAATCATCAACTAAATAGTGAATATTTTTAAACAATAAAACTTATTTCAATCTCTTCTTTTTGGATTATTTTTATGTATTTGTTATGTAATTGGTTTAAATTTTCTATTTTGGTATTATTTTTATATTGCAAATACTATTTTTCTATAAATTCGGGTAACCGTGAACTGAACTGCGGGTAACCGACTAATTTCGGTTCGGTTCGGGTCGGTTTGGTTCAACCCGCGGTTCGGTTTCGGTTCGGGTAACCAAGTATCCGCCTCATGCGGTTCGGTTTACATTTTTCTTACTAACCGAGCCGAACCGAACCGTGGACACCCCTAATAATGAGGTAAAACATTGAGACGAGATTTTAAATATTAAAAGTTAAAATTTTTAAAGAAAAATTGAATCTAATTTCAACAGCTATTTTATGTTAGGGGTTGTTTGTTTACTCTTAATGGTTTCATTAAGAAGCAATCTCTAAATCGTTAAGAGTTAATCTTGTTTGGCAAAAAAAACGGTTGTCTCTTAATGGTTCCAAAATTCTCTTAATGATTTAGTATTCTGATCCTCCCTTAACCATTAAGAGCTCTGATTTCATTATGACCAATTAGCAAACAACCATATTTCATTTACTCAATATCATAAAAACCGCTTAATCATTCAGACCACTAAATCATTCAACAACTACCAAACAGTCTCTTAATAATTCTAGTATTCATTATATTATTAAAATATATTATATAACATTATTGTCAATACTTCTTATTGGTGGAAAATAATTAAATTACTATTTCTCTCTCCTCTATAGAGTTTTTAGAGTATCTCCAACAACTATGTTATAATAGAAATTTTGATTATGGGAGATTTGTGCTCCAACATCTATGCTACATGGTATTCTATAATAGAAAGAAAAGAGAGTGTGTAAAAATCTCTAAACTTAGAGATTTCTCCAAATTTAGAGATTTTCATATTTCCTCTCTTCTTTTTTATATTTTACTATACAATATAACATAGCTCTTGGAGCATAAAACTCTTCTAAATCACCAAAATTTTTATTATAGAATAGTTATTGGAGATGCTATAATTTTCTAAAATAAAGTATAAAAAATCAAAATCTCTAAAAAAATGTTATATTAAACTCTAACAGTTACTCAGTTTTAACAATTCTAACATTAACTATATTATTACAATATTTTATACCGTAAATAAAATATTGTTTCTCTCCCCTAAACATTCATTTTCAATATCTTTTATTGGTGAGAAAGAATTAAAATACTATTTTTTCTTTTCTATATAAAGTTTTAGAGATTTATCTAAATTTGAAGATTTATTCACTTTTTTTTTCTATTTTACCATACAATATAGAGTTGTTGTTGGAGTACAAAAATCTCCTAAGTCACTAAAATTTCTATTATATTATAGGGGTTGGGTTCTGGTAAGAAGTTGAGTTAATAGTGAGAAGTAGTTATCGACCGTTGAATGAGAAATGGACGCACATTAGGATGATATGCACCGAGAGTTTGAGATAAACTAGATCAATTCTCTTCTAAGCCGCAATTCATGGGATGGGCTTGAGATTAAAAGAGATCAACGGTTCAGATCCACTTCTCACGTTTCTCACCTTCTCACTCTTAATTTAACAACCCAACCAAAAGCAACAAGATAACAATTAAATCTTAACTACTATATTAATAAAATCCATGCCAAACGGCCCAAGCGTACAATCAAATATCAAGGTTTGCAAAGGCAACCTATTCACAACTAAGATATTAATAAAGAAACTAAGATGACGGTCTTCTATCTGATCCCGCTACATCTTCTCTTTCCCTTTATCAGCCCTTCCTATATCACGTCTGCCTGAAAAGATTTTTAGTTTTGAAAGAGCGAGGGTTAGACCATAGGTCTAGTGATTCCCCACTAACAGATAAGCAATAAAATAACTTTCCAGCAAATTTAAATCCACAGTTTTTTATAAGCACATAAAGATAAAACACGCTATTGACCACACGACCGTCAAAGACGATGTGTCTAACTCGCACTGCCTTAATTTTGGGACACACCCCCAATAGCATAAACGGGTCACACTCCCCGGTATGACTAGGCGGGCCACACTCCCCGACTTAGGTCACAATCTCCACATATAATGTATGCATACATTTAAACACCAACAATTTATAACACACTTAAATCATTTCATAATAAACTTGCCATCGCAAATAAATCAAAGTTTAAAATTAAACTTCACATGCTTTAGTAAACAAAAGGTTTAGTTCAGAAAAAACTCACCTGGTGTCTTTTGCTTAAAGCTTTACGTTTACTTTTATAATCCGAACCAAAACCTATAAAACAAGGCATGGTCCGGTGAATTTTCAATACCTTCTGTTTTAACAAAGTTGACCCTAAACCCAAAAGTCTCAACGGTCTCCTATTAATTAAGAGAAACCCGACCCATTAAAATCCAACTCAAGGCAAGATTTAAAGAGTTCTAATATACCAAAATGGAAACGGGCCAGTCCACATTAATAAAGCCCATCACTAAACAATTCAAACTAAACTTAAACTTAGTTTAAACTTAACTTAACTTAATTTAAACTTGGGCTTCGGCCCAAACATCATAGCCTTGGGATTCGGCCCAAACATCATAGCCCGGTGACCGGACTCAAGGGGTCGACCGGTGTGACTTAATCGACCGGGGTCCATCCCCCACCCCAATCGCCGACCGGTGTGACAATTTCGACCGGGGTCTACCAAACTACGACCGGTGTTCAAGAGTGACCGGTGCTTGGGGAGCGACCGGAGCCCCAACGACCGGGGTCGCCCAGCCCACAGTGCCGCCCGGGGTCCTTCGATCCCCCACATCCCAGGTCAATTCGATGGCGACTAAACGCAGGAACCCAACCTCAATTAGACGATAAAGAATAACTAATCTTCTCCATTAATCGATTACCACAAGGAAAACATATAAATTCAAGTCTTAATCCCAACAGTTTAAACACCTAAATTTTCAGCCCAAAACACCCAACATCAAATTCTTAACATAACCTCAAATCACAACTACTATGATTGAAATATTTAGAAATTAAAGAGTTTCAATTCACAAGAAGATTTACCTTCAACGAAATCAATCCAAATCTTGAACTTCTTGAAGAATCCCTTCTTTCTCAGTCTCTCTCTAAAATCACCCAAGAGCTCCTTCTTCAAAATCAGCCGCCACCCACACACACAACACTAATTCCTAGGGTTAAACCCCTCCTTTCCCCACTTTTCACTCTAGACCCCTCTAATATGGCTTTTCCACTTTCCTACCCGAATTTTTAATTCCTTTTACTTTTTAACCCGGTCATTACAATTAACTCAACTTCTCACACGATCCTTCGCCTATATTATAGTTGTTGGAGATGCTTTAAGATCGCAGAGAGATCTTAACATAAAGAGCAAAGAAATATTGAAGTTTTGCTAGAAAGCATCTTGTAAGAAATTATTTAAATTTGCTAGAAAATAAAATATTGTAATTTACATTACAATTTTAAATTATTATTGTATTTAAAGAATTCTATGAAACAAATGTATATTCATTGCAGATTCCATCATCAACATGACTGACCTAAGCCAACTATGTTGTCCTTATCAATATTTTTGGTAACTACGTTCTCAGTACTAATCAAGGGGTTAATTTACTCCTTTTCTTTTTTTCTTTGACTGAATTATGTTTGTTAATAGTTTAATGAACTTAATAAAATTTATAATTTATTTGTTAGTTATACATGACTATTTGGTAGTAGCTTAATGTTATAGAAATTAGCTTTTTCACTAAGCTTCTAGGAGGGCACTTTATGCAGAAACTCAAGTTTTTTCTATTCCTGCCTTTTCCAATTAAAAAATACATTTCTTTCATCTATGAAAAAACTCTCTTAAACAAAAAAATCTACCTAATATATACAGGTAGATTAATACACATAATATTTAATAGAAAACCTATCAAACAACCTTTAAGTCATATATGAGTTAAGTTGTCTGTCTTGATAAATTTATCTGTTTCAGGGATGTGAGACCGACGTTTGACTTTTGAGGGAGACAAGAGTTAGATTATTTATAGGGATTTTCTGGTATTAATTTGTTTGAGATGATTTAATGAGGACAAGTGAGGTGTCCTGACTTATTCCATATAGTCATTTTTGCTCAACGGCTTAATAATTAAGTCATAAAGAAACACTCATATATGACTGACCAAATAAGCCACCCAATCTATCAAGCTTATTAATTGGCGTGAAGACAAGGGCATTATTTATAGCGTACTTCCAAACATCAATGTAACACTCTATTTGTTATGTACCATTTATGATATGTCGTTTTATAACTTACTTGCATTTGTATATATTATATAATAATTTCCAACATATTAAATATATAAAAAAGTTGCATATATCATATGGGCTAGCCAATATACATATGACCAATTATCAACTCCCATCAAAATACAATCTACAACCAAATCATTTTTCAAATAGAGCAATCACACGGTGTATCATCCTATAATATCTTGTACAAATTACAATCAACAATATAGATATTTTTTTAATTAAATCACTACTAGAAAAAATGTCATTTTCGTCGGCAAAATCCGTCGAAAAATTGAATTACAGACGGATTTCTGGCGGATTAGCTGTCGAAAAATCTCCCGCCAGAAAATGAATTTTCCGACGGATTTTTCCGTTGGAAATTCGTCAGAAATTAATTTCCCATTATTTTAAGAAAGTCAGATTAATCAATAAATTCTTAATCTGATTAATTAGTTTTCGACGGATAACAAATTTATTAATTAATTTATTTTTAACCGTTTATTTATTAAAAATATATAAAGAAAAATTTTAAAAAAGGAAAACAAATTTCCGACGAAAAATCCGCCGGAAATCCGTCGGAAATTTGTTTTTCTTTTTTAAAATTGTTTCTTAAAGTTATTATTTAAAATATTTATTTAAATTATCCGTCGGAAACCTTTTTAAAATTATAAATTTGAATCTATTTCTTTAATTTCACCTACAGATAATCCGTCGGAAATTAACTGTATATTTAAAAAAAAGAATTAAAAAAAACTGATTTTAAAATTTTAAAATCTTGTAAATGCAAAAAAACTGTAAATAAAATATTAAAATAAATTAAAGTTGTCATCGATTATAAAGGACGCTAAAAATACAAATTGTTCCAAGTGTTTACTACAACAAGTTCATGTACATGAATTCAAATACAAAATAGGTCATAATACTCAACCATCAAGACTCTGGGGGTGGGGGAGGCGGAAACTGCTATTGAGTAAACTGACTCTGGCTTAACCTGGTCATCATCTCCATCATTTCCTGATGCTCCTTCCTGCGGACCTCGTCTCTTCGACGCATCTCCTCCATCGATCTCCTTGTTGCGGGCCTCTTCTGATTCGAGCAGTCGGGCCTCTAATGCTTGAATCTACAAAAAAAAAACAATCAACATTAGAGTTTTTAATAAGAGTATACGAAGTAAATAAACATCAAAGGAAAAAGAGGTACATACCCGAGCATCGGAAGAAGATGTCCTTTCTTGCTTCCCCCGACCGCCTGTTGCCACAATTCTTCATCTATTATGGGATGGGAAGTGGCATCCTCGCCGTATTTTTGGGTGAGATTGACATTATAGTTACCCTGTGGTTTAAGACACAAGTCAATTTCAACAGCATAACGGCTGTAATTGGGACATTTTCAAATAAAACAATCCTAACGTTTGCCCAACAAATGGCAACCCAGACTAAAATGGAGATATATATACCAACATTTAAACTAAAACAATATTAATTTCCGCAAACAATGAAACCAAAGACAGATATAGCCGCTACACAATAAGATGTATGCCCAAAAAAAATGGCAACCCAAACTAGATATTACACTAACATTTTAACTTAAGCAATCCTAACGTTTGCCCAAGAAATGGCAACCCAGACTAAAATGGAGATATATATATATATATATACCAACAGTTATACTAAAACAATTTTAATGTTTGCCCAACAAATGGCAACCAAAACTAGACAGTTATATATAGATAGATAGATATAATAACATTTTAACCTAAACAATCCCAACGTTTACTAGAAAAAGATTTGGAATTAAAAGTAAACAATTATATAAACTTACCGCAATATGGATATCCCTCGAAGTCACGTACCCCCCTAGTGATGACCCGCCATCCGAAGAAGATGACTCTGTGCTCGACCTCTTCCTATGTGTATAATCGAAGAGGAACCCACAGGTCGGTGGCACACCATTTCTAGCTTTTGTCTACAAAGGTAAATACAAACATGTATTAATTGTCAAATACTAAAAATCAAGCTACTAAAGTAATCTTTGTTAAGGACCTACCAAACGAGCACGATGCATAGAGATCGAGATCGACCCGGTGGTGTGTTTGGAAATTTCACCATCAATCTCTGTCATTCTGTTATCATTGGCCTTCTTGGATACCTTCTTCCAATGTTCGGTGTTCCATCGATCGATCATCTCGCTCCAGATTTCCTTAGTGAGCCATACGGGAAGGAAGTCCTTCAACAAATTCATATCTCGGTCCCGGTTCTTAGGATCATAGGGTCATCCATCATTGACGACCTTTACACCTGCATTTGTCCTTGTTGAATTCAAGCCGTCATTGTAATTTTTCAATGATTTGGCCTCCCAAATCTGTAACATAACGCTATCTAACGCCGAATCCCAGCAATAGAATGCATGTACATAAAGTGTTAGTTGATATTTACTTTCAAAACGATTACAAATTAAATACATACTACAAACCTGAAATCGCTCCCACATCTTAGCCCTGACCCCCCCTAGGGATCTCCGTCCAAGAACACCAGGGATTATTAATAAAGGATCGATTGATCTGGCTCATAACGCGAGTGGCATGCCTATTGTCGAAACTATATATATACATATATTGACTTGAATTAGTATCGATACCCTAAAACAATTAATTTGATCAATTAATTAATATGACACTTACTCGGTGCCGTCTACCCCAAGTCGATGTCTTTGCAACGGAGGTTGTTCGGGATTGGTGATGCCACGACCATTTCTCGACTCAAGTTCATCAGCGATAGGTGTTGAAGGTAGAGATGCCGAATCTTGAGGTGTCGAAGCACTACTAGAGGCTCCGGGAGTAGAAGTGCCTTCTCCTCGGTTGCTAGAACTACCCTTACCTCCATAACGCCATATGCGTGCCATGGTTGGAAGTCTACAAAACAAAGTTAGAAAGCATAGAACAATGATGCAAGTATAGAAAACAATGTTAGATTTAAAAGACCTAGACAAATAAAAAACACAACATTGCAACCTGCCTTCAATATCTTTCGGAAGAGCAAGTTGCTTCAACATCTTCTTTGTCTCGTAAAAGCTACCAACCAATTGTTCACCGTCGGGTAGCATTTCTTTAACCATCGAACTGTTACGATTATAGGTTGACTCTGGTACATTGCAATCTGCCTTCCAATTCAAAAATATTGCGGCTACCTCTAACTTCGAAAATCTCTGACATCCCTCCCACAATGGTTGGTCTGCAACTTCTAACATATTATAGAATTTCTGTGCATGTGGATTTGGATCTTGCTCGTCCCACGTACTGGATGTACCGGGAACATTTTGATCCATCACCATTTGTTGAACACCATCAAACTCATTATAGTCTTCGTCCACTATTGTTTGCTACGGTTGTTGAATGGGTGCTATTTCACTGTGTGCATACCAGTGAGGGTAAGAAAGCATGAATCCCTTTCTTAATAAGTCCAAGTTCACCTCCTCTCTCCCTTTGTATTTGAGAAGCTTACATTTTTTACAAGGACATCTTATTTTATCACCTTGCTCATTTGCGAACGCAAAATCCAAAAATCTACCTATTTCCTCATTAAAAACCGGATTTAATAGACCACCCCTATTTAAACGTTTATAGATCCATCCTCTATCGGTATTAGTTGACATATCTACAAATTGACGAAAGTGTGATTAGTCTTTGCATAAATACATTTATAGACTTGAACTAAAGTTTAACCAATTTTTGCCCATATACAATCAAGCCTAATATTTGGCCAACAATTGGCAACCCAACTACAAATAATCAATCATAATGCATCGTACTCATGATTTACTGTAACACCCTAAAAATAGGGATAACAAAAATCCGAAAAACGGACATGTGGTATATAAAAATTGCCATAGCAAAAGCCTCCCAAAAATGGGAAACTATTCAAACCTGTTTAATTATAGTTGTAATTTAACGGACAAATAAATAACAACCAAATAATCTAATTTCTATATCTAGAAAAGAGATTACAAAAAGATTGTCATCTATAAACCCATACATCTTCTCCAAAAATATATGTCCAAGTGCAAATTTCCCCCAAGCTCCCACCCAAAGCATCTACGTCTGCTTAGAAGCGGCGCCGTTAGAACCTGAGATACACATCGACACCAACAAGTGTTAGGCCAAAAATACTAGTGAGTTGAACAAGAAATATCATATAAGATCAATTACAATTCTTATCAGCAGTTAACCAATGTTCAATAAATGTGGAGTCAATAGGGGAGACCCAGAGCACCAATCAAGTTCCACCCAAAGAGACGATATACCTTGATGCCAACTAACAAGAGTGACATCCGAAAGGCCCGACACACCCGATGACTACAACCATGGCATTACCTCGAATGGCGGAGGTCTAGGCACATACCATCACGGTGGCGCCCAAGACTACGTCCTCCTAGTGTCTACTGACTTGGTTCGTCCAACATAATTTATAGGAGATCTTGAGGCATATTTCAACCAAGTATATTTCAATACCAACCATGGGTACAATATTACCATCCTAATCAGCATAAAGTCCAACGTAAGACTCGTATGACAACCAATTTCATCATGTAGATATTATATCACCAAAAGGCATTCCAAGTAGAAATCATCATAATACCAATATATACATACATTAAATCATGGCAAGTTCCGCATAAACATATTTCCATGAGGAACCCCAAATACTTGAACATTTAATGATGAACATTTCGAGTAAAGATACAATAATAACAGGTAGGAGATTATGATGTGTATCTAGTTTTAACAAATGTTTAGTAAACTCACAATCTAGGTTTTTGACCAAAACCTAGAAAATAGGAAACCCTAGCTTGAAGAGATTGAGTCTTGGAGAGGAGAGGTTGAACTTGAAGAAAACCCTATTAAATGCTCCCTTGATGAGATTGAATGCAAGATCAAGAATCCCAACAACCAAAATGATTGGTATTAATGAGGGTTAGGGTTTAGAGGGGAAAGGATGTGTTTTGGGAGCTCCAAAATCGCCAAAAATCCAAGAGGAAATGAAAAAGTGAAGTTAAATTCGGCCAAGATCTCATTTAAACCCTCAGCCCCCCCAACGGCGATAGTGCCATGGGCACTATCGCGTGTCACAGTCACGAGCCACAAAGGGCTCTCGGTACAGACCCCACGATAGTGACTTGGTGATAGTGACCATGTCACTTTTGCGAGTCACACTCACGCCACATATACCCATCCGCGGTACAAACCTCGTGATAGTGACCTATGATAGTGCCCTTGGCACTATCGCGTGGCACTATCGCGCCACTCCTCCAAGTCTCGAAAGTTGAACGAATTCGATAACGAACGGAAGGTCAGACATTCAGATGATTATATAACATTATAAAAGTGATTATGCACATGTAATGGACTTCATTTTCTCAAATAACCGCAATTAATGAAATGCAAGGAATAAATACTTACCTTAAGATTTTCCGGGTGTTACAATCCTCCCTGCCTAATTGGGATTTCGTCCCCGAAATCTCACCCTAGATTAAACAGATGAGGATAACGCTTCTTCATGTCATCTTCAGATTCCCAAGTAATGTTAGCACCCCGATGGTGCTTCCATTGAACTTTAACCATGACTACATCTTTGTGACGCAACTTTTTCACCTTCGACTCCAATATCGCCTCCGGTTCTTCCACACAACGATTCCCATTATCTACCTGGATCTCCGTCAAGGGAATCACACTTTCCTCCTCGGCCAGACACTTCCGAAGGTAACACACGTGGAATGTAGGATGTATCACATCCATTTCCGGTGGCAAGTCTAACCGGTAGGCTTGTAATCCAATTCTTTCCAAAATGACGAAGGGTCCAAGGAAACGAGGGCTAAGTTTCCTGCGCTTCCCAAAACGGATTATCCCCTTCCATGGAGATACCTTTAACATGACACGATCGCGCACTTGAAACTCGATCGGTCTCCTCTTCTTGTCCGCATAGCTCTTCTATCGGTCTTGCGCCGCCTTTAGTCTTTCTCGAATTTCTTTCACCTTGTCTGTCGTTTCTTGAACTATTTCCGGTACGGCGAACTGCTTCTCGCCCGCTTCAAGCCAACAGACTGGGGTTCTACACTTCCGTCCGTACAACGCCTCAAACGGTGCCATTATAATACTTAAATGGTAACTGTTGTTATAAGCGAACTCCACCAAAGGCAAGTGCGAGTCCCAATTTCCTCCAAAATCTATGACTCATGACCTCAACATGTCCTCTAGTGTCTGGATCGTCCTCTCGCTTTGACCATCCGTTTGAGGGTGGTATGTCATGCTCAGATTTAATTTGGTGCCCAATTCTTTCTGTAAGCTAGCCCAAAAGTTCGATGTGAATCGACTGTCCCGATCCGACACGATAGATTGTGGAACCCCGTGCCTTGACACCACCTCATCGATATAAAGCTTGGCCAATTTCTCCATTGCCAAAGTCTCTCGCATCGCAAGGAAGTGTGCACTCTTGGTTAGGCGGTCTACAATTACCCAAATGATGTCATGGACCCGCAATGTCTTTGGTAGTTTCATCACGAAATCCATGGTGATGTTGTCCCATTTCCACTCGGGAATGGACAACGGTTGTAAACTCCCGTACGGTCTTTGATGCTCGACTTTGACTTGGAGACACGTGACACGTCTCTCCACATAATTGGCCACGTCTAGCTTCATCACCGACCACCAATAGATCAACTTTAAGTCCCTATACATCTTGGTGCTACCAGGATGTATAGAATACTTCGATTTGTGCGCTTCTTCAAGAAGTAGGTCACGGTTTCCCCCAACCTTTGGCACCCATAATCGACCTTGAAAGAGTTTAAGTCCACGGCTGTCTTCCGTTAAGAGTTACCTTTGCTTCACCATGACTTCGGATTTGAGGTTTTCTTCCTTAAGTGCTTCCACTTGACACAACTTGATGTTTTCCAACAAACTTGACACCACGTCGATCCTGGTGAGGGATAATTTGACACCACCATCATAGCCCCTTTGGCTCAACGCATCCGCCGCCACATTGGCCTTACCGGGATGGTAGAGAAATTCACAATCATTGTCCTTTAGAAGCTCAAGCCACCTTTTTGCCGCATGTTGAGTTCTTTTTGATCGAAGATGTACTTAAGACTCTTGTGGTCCGTGAAAAGAGTACATTTTGTCCCATATAAGTAGTTCCGCCATAACTTCAAGGCAAAAACCACCGCCGCCAATTCCAAGTCTTGAGTCGGATAGTTCTTCTCATGATCCTTTAGTTGTCGTGACGCATACGCTATTACTTTCCTCCGTTGCATTAGTACGCACCCAAGCCCCATCTTGGAAGCATCACTATACACTACAAAGTCTTCCGATCCCTCGGGTAGGGATAAGATCGGAGCTTTGCACAATCTTTTCTTGAGCATTTAGAAAGATCGATCTTGCACATCGGTCCAAAGAAACTTGACGTTCTTTCTTGTGAGTGAGGTGAGCGGCGTAGCTATCTTGGAGAAGTCTTGAATGAAACGTATATAATAGCCCGCCAAACCCAAGAAACTTCGAATCTCCGTCGGACTCGTTGGCGGCTCCCAACTCATCATCGCCTCGATCTTTGCTGGGTCTACCTTCACTCCGTCTTTAGACACCACAAGCCCCAAAAATTTCACTTCTTAGAACCAAAATTCGCACTTCGAGAACTTTTCAAACAACTTTTCCCTCCTTAGTACTTCTAACACTTCCCGCAAATTTTTCCCATGCTCGGACTCGTCCTTTGAGTAGATTAAAATATCATCGATGAAGACTATCACGGATTTGTCCAAAAATGGGCGACACACGCGATTCATCAAGTCCATGAATACAGCCGGAGCGTTGGTCAAATCGAAAGGCATCACCAAAAACTCGTAGTGACCGTATCGCGTTCGGAAAGCCGTCTTCGGAATGTCCTCCTTCTTCACTCTCACTTGATGGTATCCGGACCTAAGATCAATCTTCGAGAAGCATCACGCGCCTTGGAGTTGGTCAAAAAGATCATCGATTCTAGGTAGAGGATACTTGTTCTTCACCGTGACTTTGTTCAACTCTCGGTAATCGATGCACATCCACATGGATCCGTCCTTCTTCTTCACGAACAATACCGGTGCTCCCCAAGGTGATGAACTCGGTCGGATGAAACCCTTCTCTAATAGCTCTTGAAGTTGCATCATCATCTCTTTCATTTCCTTCGGGGCCAATCGGTAGGGAGCACGGGCTATCGGAGCCGCTCCTGGAGTGAGGTCGATTTGGAACTCCACTTGTTGTTCCGGTGGTAACCCGGGTATGTCTTCCGGAAAGACCTCCGGATAGTCTTGCACGACCTTCACATCTTCCATCGACTTCTTCTCTTTCTTCGCTTCCACCACATAAGCCAGATACGAAGGGTAACCCTTCGCTAGAAACTTGCGAGCCTTAAGAGAGGAGATGATAAGGTTGTTACCATTCCCTTTCTCCCCGTAGATGGTAACCACTCCGCCTCCCGACAACGGTACTTGGATCATCTTCTTAGAGAAAAAGATGTTGGCCTTATGTCTTGACAACCAATCCATGCCTATGACCACGTTGAACCCCCCTATAGTCATAGGTAGCAAGTCTACTCCAAATGGATTCCCATTGATCTCTATAGAACAATCACGAAAATAGTCTCGGATGATCACTTGATCTCAATTTGCAAGTTCTACTACTAAAGGATCAGGAAGGACACTACTAGGAGTGACGAACTGTTTACAGAAAATAGCCGATACAAAGGAACACGTAGCACCCGAATCAAACAATACACGAGCGGGCAAGGAGTTTACTAGGAATGTACCCGAAACAAAATCAGCGGTCTCCTTTGCCTCCTCGGTAGTCATCCGGAAAGCTCGGCTTGGTGCCCTTGGCGGTTGATCGACTCACGCCGTTGATCCAAAGGAATTTCCATGGTTGACACCCACTAGCTTCGGGCAATCCTTCCTCATATGGCCCGGTTCCCGACACTCGAAACACACCTGTCCCCGGATAGGACATTCTCGGGTCGCGTGCTCCTTCTTGTCGCACTTGGCGCAACCGACCGGACCCGAGTAAGTTCTTGGTTTGCATGAGCCTGAGTGCTTGGTCTTGCACTTGGGCACCACCAATCTTCCTACCGATTGCCATCAACTCTTCCACTCACAAACGAGTGAGACTGCCGAACGGGCCCAGATGACCCTTCCCATTTCCGCTTCTCCCCGACCTACCTTCTCTCTTCTTTCTCCGCAATCATGTCGTCCTCTATGAGCAATGACTCTTCAATGACCTCTTGCAATGTCAATCCTCTAGCGTTTCTCACCGCCGTCCTCATCTCGGCCGGTAACCCTTGTTGGTAAGCTTTAATCTTCGACCTCTCATCGGGGACCAGATGTCCCACCAAATTCAACTTTTCCAGAAAGAGCTTGGAGTAGTCGGCAATGGACAGAGTCCCCTTCTTCAGATACCTGAACTCCCGTTCCAGTTTGTCCAACGAGCGCTCACTACAATACTTGTCCATTATTTTCTCTTTGAACACCTGCCAAGTTAACTTAGCCAAAACTTTAGGAGTGAGGGCGGATCGAGTGAGATTCCACCAGATCAAAGCCTCTCCCCTAAGCAGTTGAGAAGCTAACTTGACCTGTTGCGAGATGTCACAATCACTAGACTCGAAGGCCATCTCTACCTCCTTAAGCCAGTACATGCAAGCAAACGGGTTGTCGGAACCAGCAAATTCCTTCGGGTTACACCCCAGAAAAGCTTTGTAGGTGCATCCCTTAGTCTTTCCCTTGCTCCCGTTCTCCACCTGGTCTTCAGTCAACACCACGGCCGTTCCACCACCCCACCCCATTACAATGTTTTCCGTCATCGTCTCAGGTTGTCGGTGACTGACATCTCGATCTTCCAGAAGCTTCATGAAGAATTCTTGTTGTTGGTCCATGGCCGAGTTCATGGCCAGCATCATATTGTCTCTGATTCTGATCTCCATAGTCACCTTCTCCATGATAGCATTGTCAGCCGTAAGGTTCGTACGTGGGATATGCTCAGGTCCTCCTCCCAAGATAGTGGGTATGGGAGGTACCCTGGAGGTTTCGACCACAGGAGGTCAGTCAGTAGTAGATTCCACTTCCACGTGGCCTCTGGCATATTCGGTAACCTGCTCCGAATGTTTACCATTGATATCTGCCATACATGCACGAGAAAAGGGATTGAGAAAAGACTACGCGAGTTGAACTTATTGTACGCACTAATACGCATTTCAATTATCATAATAACGACATTTGCAAGCATACTCACGTAACAATGTATTCATAATAGTAGTAGCTAAGTGAAATTATGAACAGATCATACACAAGGATTCTTGTTACCACAATTACAACTCTTAATTTATATAATTCCGTAAGTCCTAACACTCTCCCCACCTAGGACTCCTACCCCAAGTGGACAGTGAAACAATAATGTCTAAAGCTTAAGTCTAGATACGTTAAAACAATACCTAGTTCACTTAAACTAAAACTCTGATACCAACTTGTAACACCCAAAAAATATGGATAACAAAAATCCGAAAAACGGACATGTGGTATATAAAAATTGACAAAGCAAGGGCCTCCCAAAAATGGGGAAATATTCAAACATGTTTAATTACAGTTGTAATTTAACGGACAAATAAATAACAACCAACTAATCTAATTTCTATATCTAGAAAACAGATTACAAAAAAGGGTGTCATCTATAAACCCATAGGTCTTCTCCAAAAATATATGTCTAAGGGCAAATTTCCCCCAAGATCTCACCCAAAGCATCTACGCATGCTTAGAAGCGGCGCCGCTAGAACCTGAGATACACATCGACACCAACAAGTGTTAGGCCAAAAAGCCTAGTGAGTTGAACAAGAAATAACATATAAGATCAATTACAATTCTTATCAGCAGTTAACCAATGTTTAATAAATGTGGAGTCCATAGGGGAGACCCATAACACCAATCAAGTTCCACTCAAAGAGACGATATACCTTGATGCCAACTAACAAGAGTGACATCCGAAAGGCCCGGCAAACCCGAGGACTACAACCATGGCATTACCCCGAATGGCGGAGGTCTAGACACATACCATCATGGTGGCGCCCAAGACTACGTCCTCCTAGTGTCTACTGACTTGGTTCGTCCAACATAATTTATAGGAGGTCTTGAGGCATATTTCAACCAAGTATATTTCAATACCAACTATGGGTACAATATTACCATCCTAATCAGCATAAAGTCCAACGTAAGACTCGTATGACAACCAATTTCGTCATGTAGATATTATATCACCAAAAGGCATTCCAAGTAGAAATCATCATAATACCAATATATGCATACATTAAATCATGGAAAGTTACGCATAAACATATTTCCATAAGGAACCCCAAATACTTGAACATTTAATGATGAACATTTCGAGTAAAGATACAATAATAACAGGTAGGAGATTATGATGTGTATCTAGTTTTAACAAAGGTTTAGTAAACTCACAATCTAGGTTTTTGACCAAAACCAAGAAAATAGGAAACTCTAGCTTGAAGAGATTGAGTCTTGGAGATGAGAGGTTGAACTTGAAGAAAACCCTATTAAATGCTCCCTTGATGAGATTGAATGCAAGATTAAGAATCCCAACAACCAAAATGATTGGTATTAATGAGGGTTAGGGTTTAGAGGGGAAATGATGTGTTTTGGGAGCTCCAAAATCGCCAAAAAGCTAAGAGGAAATGAAAAAGTGAAGTTAAAATTGGCCAAGATCTCAGTTAAACCCCCAGCCCCCCAACGGCGATAGTGCCCGGTGATAGTGACCATGTCACTATCGCGAGTCACACTCGCGCCACACACACCCATCCGCGGTACAAACCCCGTGATAGTGACCTGCAATAGTGCCCTTGGCACTATCGCACCACTCCTCCAAGTCTCGAAAATTGAACGAATTCGATAACGAACGGAAGGTCAGACATTCAGATTATTATATAAGATTATAAAAGTGCTTATGCACATGTAATGGACTTCATTTTCTCAAATAACCGCAATTAATGAAATGCAAGGAATAAATACTTACCTTAAGATTTTCCGGGTGTTACATTTACCATATATCATTTAACAAAATTATGATTTACCATATATCATTTAACCATGGTGTCCGAGCTTTTGCACATTTTGAATGACTTGAAAACACAAGCAATTGTTTTTTAATAATTCGACGACATAATGGCTATAAAATTAATATTTCCATATACAATCAAGCCTAATGTTTGCCCAACAATTGGCAACCCAACTACAAATAATCAATCATAATGTATCGTACTCATGATTTACCATGTATCATTTAACAAAATTATGATTTACCATATATCATTTAACCATGGTGAAAGGTAATTTTGTGGGCCTTTTTTGTGACTGCATTTTGTTTTATTTTAGTCCAACAATATCAAGGCTTCATTATTCTTATGTTTTTTGGACATAGACAACGTTATTCTTATTTTTTTGGATTTGGACACCATTACTTTGACCTATGGCTTTAGATAAAGAAACAAATACAACTGTTCCCCAAAAAGTTACATCTGATTAATATATATAAACTTGGTATCCTCAAAAATAAACCAAACCAAACAAGTCCAATATATCCTAGCTGACTAGGGGGGTATATCATATGAAACAGGGTACTTTTCTACTCCACAATCAGGAAATACAAGTAATGAAGTACTTTTCATATGAAACAGGGTACTTTTACAACAAATACAAGTAATGAAGTAGTGATTCTGCTAAATAACTTTTCATATGAAAGAGGGTACTTTTTTGCAGATGGTAACCACAAAGTTCACCCTTTTTTGCAGATGGTAACCACAAGTTCACCAAAATAACTTTCGACAATACCTGTTGGAAGAAGCGCCGAGGGGAGGAGCGCCGAGGGGAGGAGCGTCGGGGAGAAGGGAGAGCGCCAGTGGAAACGAGAGTGGAGAGAGTTTTTACTTAGGGTTTTTTTACAGAGAGTGGAACGAGAGGGGAGAGGGTTCTTTTGACGAGAGGGTTTTTTTGATGAGAGGGGAGAGGGTTTTTTACTAGGGTTTCTAGTTTTACTTAAGGTTTTTCATTTAAAAAAATAAATTTTCTTTTAAATTAATAAAATCTTTTTAAATTATTTGCCAACAGAAAATAAATTAGTTTTAAATTAATTTATTTTCTGTCGGAAATCCGTCGGAAAATAATTCGTTTTCTTAAGCTTTCCGTCGGTAATCCGTCAGAAAATAATTTGAATTTTTCGTCGGTAATCCGCCGGAAAACAGGGTTCCGTCAGCAATTTGTCGGAATATTCCCTTTTAATAATTATTTCGTTTTACTAATACTTTTATTATTATTATGATCATAAGTTTTTCAATTAACTGATTCACGTGCAATATAACCGATCAAAGAGCAATACAACCGATTTAAGCCCAACTGAACCCATCAAAGGCCATTGTGATTGTCGGTGACTTATTAAGGCCCAATATATTCGATTAAAACCCAATAGAACCGATTTAAGTCCAGTTGAATCGATTTAAACCCAGTATAACCTACTACTAAAACCTAATTGAATTGATTTAAGTTCAATAGAACCATCAAAGCCCAATAAAGCCCATCAAAGCACATTATGTGCATTGTTGACTTATTAAGGCCCGATATAACTTATTAAAACCCAATTGAACCGATTTAAGTCTAGTTGAACCGTTTTAGGCCCAACATAACCGATTAAAGCCCAATTGAACCGACTTAAGAACAATATAACCCATCAAGTCCCAATTGAAGCCATCAAAGCCCATAATGAGTGTTATTGACTTATTAAGGCCTAATATGACCTAGTAAAACCCAATTGAACCGATTTAAGACCAATAGAACCGATTTACGTCCAGTTGAATCGATTTAATCCCAATATAACCTAGTAAAACCCAATTGAACCGATTTAATCCCAATAGAACCGATTTACGTCCAGTTGAATCGATTTAAGCCCAATATAACCTAGTAAAACCCAATTGAACCGATTTAATCCCAATAGAACCGATTTAAGTCCAATTGAATCGATTTAAGCCCAATATAACCTAGTAAAACCCAATTGAACCGATTTAAGCCCAATAGAACCATCAAATCCCAATAAAGCCCATCAAAGCCCGTTATGAGCATTGTTGACTTATTACGACCCGATATAACCTATTAAAACCCAACTGAACCGATTTATGTCTAATTGAACTGATTTAAGCCCAACAGAACTGATATAAGATCAATGTAACCCATCAAAACCCAATTGAACCCATCAAGCCTATTATGATCGTTGTTGGCTTATTAATGCCCAAACACACAAGTAATGACTTATTATGTGCTTCTTTACACGTATAACCGTTGTAGATGCAAGTGTCGTATATTCGTGTCAATTAGACAACAAAGAACCATTATTCCCTAATATAAGCCACTCAACCACCATTATTGCTCCATATGACATTTTATGACTTATTAAGACCCAATAACACCAATGGGCACTTATTATGTGTTTGTGTGCACGTATCCACTCATAGATGTATATGTTGTCTATTAAGGTCGAAAAAAGAACTAAGAACCATTATATCACAATACGAACCACTAAATCACCATTATATCCCAATATGACGTTTTATAACTTATTAAGGTCCGACTTAAAACCATATGTGACTTATTACGTGTTTGTGTACAGATATGTGTGCAGTCGGTTCGATATGAAAACTAAACTATCATGGCCCAATACGAACCATTAATACACAATAAAACCCAATAAAGCTCAATTGAAAATGAATAAGAATAGACGAAGATAAGTTTTGAAAAACAATACACAAAAACGCATTTTTTTTACAAATCCACCACAAAGTTCATTAAGGTAATTAAAAAAAATATTTAAATATATTTCCGACGGAAATTAATTTAATTTTAAATTAAATTATTTTCCTTCGAAAATCCATCGGAAATAACTTGGAATTTTAATTAAATTTTAAAATAACCATTACTCTAAAAAAAGATTTTTAAAAGGTTGCGGAAAATAATTACGGAAAATAAATTAATTTTAAAATAAATTATTTTTCGTTGGAAATCCGTCGGAAAATAATTCGTTTTTTAAAAATAACACTTATTTATAGAAAAGGTTTTAAAATAAGAAAATAGATTTAAAAATTCAAATTATTTTCCGACGGAAAATAAATAAATTATAAATTAATTTATTTTTCGTCGGAAATCCTTCGGAAAATAATTCGTTTTTTAAAAGTTTTTTAAAAATAACACTTATTTATAGAAAATGTTTTAGAATAAGAAAATTTTATTGAAAAGTTCAAACTATTTTCCGACGGAAAATAATTCAGTTTTTAAATTTTTTAAAAACAACTCTTATTTATTGAAAAGGTTTTAAAATAAGATTTTTTTTAAAAATGAATTAATTTCAGACGGAAAATAATGTAACTGTAAATTAAATTAGTTTCCGTCGGAAATAAATGAAATTAATTTAATTACTTTATAATTTGTCTTGTTAGTTACTAATTTATTTAATTAAGTAATTTTAATCTCATTTAAACAAATATCCGTCACAAATCCATCACAATATTAAAGAGAATATAAGTTTTTTTTTAACTTTCAGTTGCGGATTTTTGACGGATTTAAGGCAATGTTAACTTTTGTTGACTTTTCTGGAATCCGGCAGAAATCCGTCGGAAACGTCCGTCGGTGATAGCCCTTTTTCTAGTAATGAATTGATGGATCAAATCAATTCTATAAACATATTAATAACAAATCAATTAGAATAACAGTTCATAAGATCATATCGTAAACAATAAACTGAAAAGAAAAAGCAGTTGATATAAAAAAAAATCATTTATTAGAAAATATGCAAAGCCATGTTCCTTTTAGCAAGAACAACTTGAATTGTCACCATCGTGCACCCAAAAGAGGATGTATGACAAGTGTGTTTTCTGATAAAAATATCCGTTGGTTTTGACGACAAAGCGCATAGTGGAAAATTATTGTTTGTGGTAGATAATTTGTCTAGCACATCCAAGATCAACTGTTGAATGGCTACAAAATTTTAATTCTTGCCATCAAAATTGACAAGTTTGTTGAAGAACACTAGATAAATCCAAGAAGTGTTCTTCTTGCCATCAAAATTGACAACAAATTTTTTTTGCTTGTTATTGAGGGTGTAATTGATTTGAGTTTTTAACCAGCTATTCGAGCTGGATCAAGCTCGTTTCTCTTAAGATAGAGAGCTTGATAATTTTCGATATTGAGTCGATCTCCAACATAAAATAAAACTCATTTAACTTAACAAGTCGAACTTCATAACATCAATGTTCGACCTGGCTCGTAAGAAATCGATTAAATTTTTTGAGTCGAGTTGAGCCGAGTTATTCGAGCATACACTTTTTCGAGCCAAATATTCTCATATATTCATAAATCATACAATAAAAAAATATAAAAATTATTGAGCTCAAGCCAATAAACGAGATAGTCGATCGCAAGTTCGGGCCCATGATAAACGAGCATCGAGATCGAGCTAGATAATTCAAAAAATATTCGAGCCCTACTTTAAAAAAATTATTCGAACTCAAGTCGAGCTCGATCCGGGTATAGTTTTATTGAGCCAAGCTCGAATAACTACTATTCGACTCGATCGGCTTGACTCATTTACACCCTACTTATGATGTTAAGATAATAAGAGCTTTGAAGATGCATTACACATAACATTTTACCATAGAATAGTAGAAAACTATGAGTGTGAATAATCTTATTCTAGGAAAATTAATGTTTTGGACGTTATCAATATTATTGCAGTCTCGTCTTCATCGGAAAATTAATACCCAACAATATAGCAAATTATTTTAGACACTGCAAAATAATGAAAATATGTTATTGGTTTGAAGTCTTAAGAAATTTAGGTGTCGTTTGTTTTTTAAGAGGTCTAAAGTTTGAAGTCTTAATTTAGTTATGATTAATAAGAGGTGATGTGTAAAAATGTCTGAACGATTCAGACTTAAAAGTCACTAAGAGATTTTTTTTAAAAAACAAACAACCCCTTAGAGATGTACACACTTGTGAAAACAACATTCATGAACTTGAGGTCATGATTAACAATCTTGGTTAAGTACCGTAAATAAGATGGATGTGAATGCCAAGATTGAATGAAAATTCGTCCGCGTAATGTCTAATCAAGGCAACCCTTGTGGATGTGTTGTAAATCGCATGTAATTTGACTATTTTTCGTATTTCTCGTGAGTTGACTGCATTCTCGTATATATATAATCATTATTGTTTGATAATTATTTTGATTTTTTTTTCCTTTAATAAAGCAATTTCAATCAAATGGTGGACGAAATATGAATGCCCAAATGATTTTATATGAAAATCCAATGGCAAAATATTCATGTAGTTGTTTTATTACAAATATTTATCAAATTACATACAGCATCAAAATTCATAGTTATCGACATAAAGTGGGTGCTTGAACATGTTAACACACGTGAAGTCTTGGAGTTCAACTTTATTTATATTATTATATTATGTCAAATGAGTTGGGTTGTGGTGAGAATTTGAGATTAGCGGGAAACATGAGAAGTGGTTATGAAACGTTGGATGAGAAATGGACGCACATTAGGATGAGATGCACCGGATCAATTCCTTTCTAAGGCGCAATTCATGGGAGAACATAAGATTAAAAGTGATCAACGATTCAAATCCACTTATCACGTTTCTCACGTTAACCTCAACTTCTCACACGATCCTTCACCTATGTCACATAATTATTTTTATAGATGGGTTTTTATCCACATTATAACAAAATTCGGGTTTTCTAACAATTTTCATCCTAAAAACTTATACATTGTTTGACAATGGTAGAATTTGCTAAGTTATCAAACTTTATCCTAATAACTTATTCTAAAATACTAGTCTTACAACTTTAAACATCGTTGAATAATCTATCAAAATGTTATTGACATCATAACTAGTGGCGAAGCCACATGGGAGCCAAAAGGGACATGGGCTCCCCATAGAATTTTAATTCCTTTTATAGATATATGCAAGTCTAATGGTACTTGGTTGTTTACCATTTAGGGGTTGTTTGCTTTTTAAAAAAAACCTCTTAATAACTCTTAAGTTTGAATCATTTAGACCTTTTTACACACCACCTCTTATTAATCATAATTAAAATAAGACTTCAGACTTTAGACCTATTAAAAAACAAACGACACCTTACTCTCCCCTCTCTCAACAATAAGCCTACATAGGCATATTAGAGCCACTAGAATTTGGGTAGTGGGTGGTGGCTATTGTTTATCTCATAAAGTTTTTGTCTATATACTTCTAATCCTTAATTACAATAATAAAATTTAGTTCTTGTTCCGAAGATGGTTAATTTATAGGATTTTTTCGATTGATAACGAAGATCTCATAGATAAGTTTCATAAATTGAGGTTGATAATAAAGACAATATATATAAATTTCAGAAAATGAAAACTCATAGAGTTCATTATTGAATCGGTAAAGTTCGTTGTTTCATTCTTACAAAATAATTAAGTTGTTACATGTTTTTTTTGAATTTTCATCAATTCAATAACATTGTTTTTGCCATATTAAGAAAATTAATATTTATTTATGTTTTTAACTTATTCTATTTTTGTATATTTAATGCCCCCTGATTCCAAATCCTAGCTCCACCCTTGTCATATAACATATCAATTTTGTTGTAATGTCGAACTCGTTTTTTTTATGTAGTCATGTATTCATACTCTATTAGTTTAGGCTATGTTTGGCAAAAAAAAAAACTAGCTTATTTTTTTCTGGTACATGTTTGGATGACCATAAGCTAGTTTATTGAAAAGCTACTCATAGTAGCGTTTTAAAAAACTAGTTTATCAGCTACCAGTTAGCTTATAAGCTAGTTTGCCAAACAATGTCTTAGTCAGTCAAGAAGCAACATCATAATTACAACAAAATTGATATTGATCAAAGTAACAAATAATTGATTTTTTATCAATGTAACAAATAAACTAGGTTGGGATCATTTGAGACCAACTATTTTTTGGTAAGACATATTGTGGAAGTTCATGTTTTGCTTCTTGTGTAGGTTAAATTCAGTGTGTTTCCTATTAAGGTTTGTTGTATTTTTCATGTGAATGTTCGGTGTTTTTCTGATCCAATGGCTCCGATGTAGTCTTACGAGCTTCACAAAAACAAGGTTACCTCACATGATCTTACATCGTAACAAATAACCCATTATAAACCCATCTATTAATAATAATTCATAAATATCAATCATGTGATGGGAAAGTTGATAAAGAAAAAGAACAAACAAGCACCAACTTCATAATGCAACCTTGAGATATGTCCACATTCGTTCCACGAAAATGGTTTGGACTCTTTTCATACTAAAATTATTGGGATGGTGTTATGGATTTGATATTATGATTTAAACTTGAAATAATGTTTTGTATTGTTTAAAAATTTGTTTTTCATTCGGAACATTTAGGCCAAGATTTAATTAAATTTTCGAAAAGAATTAAGAAATTGTTGCAACAAGTTCAATTTATATTCATAAACGTAAACTTATCTAATTACCCTTAGGGTGCGTTTGGTTTGCGGGAATGGATTGGAATGGATTGGATTTTAAGGAGGGATTTAGATTTGGGGGATTTCAAATCCATGCCAATTGCAAAGGATTTTAAAATGGTCAAGGGATTTCAAATCTGGTCAACGAAATCATTTCCTGTAAACCAAACAAGGATTGGAATGGATTTGAAATCCAAATCCCTCCAAATCCATTCCAATCCCGCAAACCAAACGGGACCTAACTTTTAAATTCAAGTTGATTTTTAATTATAATCAATTATCTATTTCGTAATCGTATCATTATCAGTGAGTATCATATTTGGTCGTATCTTTAATTGGGAACTGATTGATAAATATTTTTCGCATTTCATGATTAAAAGATTGTGATTGATACGTCTTGGTTTATATATACTAAAGGCTTGTTTATTAACATCTTAATGAACTTAATAATACTTACAACTTATTCTGTAACAACCCACTAAAACATATAACATGTAACATGGAATTTATACAAACAAACCACATCGGCTACACATTGGGATCCATATATCAAAACTATACTGTAATAACCGGGCTTAATTCAAGCAATATAAAGTCGGGTAAGAAAGTGGAAAGATCTCATTAATGAGGGGTCTATTGAGTAAAGTTGGAAAAAGGGGTTTTTAACCCTAGGAAGCAGGGATGTTGTTGGCGACTGGAAAATTTGGAATAGGAAAGAAAGTTGAAGGTGATTCGATCGAAAGGGGAGCAAAGGAAGCTAGGGATTGATATTCTTCAATTTTTAAGGTAAAATCCAATCCTATTCTTATGTATAAGAGTTTAGCGTTTAAATTCAAAAAGGCTTTTGGTTGGGTTTTTAGTATCTCTTAATTGTTCCTAGAAATTGAATTTCTGGTTTTGAAATGTTATAAAAGTTGTTATGGAATCCTTAGGTGATTAATGGAAATTTTTGTTAAAAGTAAGTTGCTACTTCTGATTATGGATTTCTGGGTTGAGTTGTTTTGGTTTTAAGAATTTAAAATGGGATCTGCAGTTTTGGTTTCATCGTTTCTGGGTTTTGTTCGATCGATTGGGCGCCGGTCGACACCGGTATTTGTTTGGACACCGGTCGACACCGGTACATGTTTGGCATCGGTCACCGAAGGGGGAGGCCCCAGACGAGTCATGGGGGAAGACCCCGGTCGGCCTCAAGGGGGAGACCCCGGTCGGCCAATTAGGGGGGGGGGGAGACCCCGGTCGTGGACACGCCCTGGGCGACCACTGATCCGGTCCCCGGTTTCTTCAAATGGGCCGAAGCCTAACTCTCTATCTCTATTATTCTAATTTAAGTATTGGACCATAATTAGTGGGCCGAAGCCCAATCTGAAGTTAAGGCAATAGATTAAATTTGTTGGAATTGTTCTTGTGTTGGGCTTTATGTTTTGGTTTGGCCCATTTCCTGTTTGGGTATAATAGAATGTTTTAATTATTGCTTTGAGTTGAATTTTATTGAGTCGGGTGTTCTTATTTAATAAGAGTCCGTTGAGAGTTTTGGGATTAGGGCCAACGTTGTTAAAAATAGATCGAATTGAGAGTTCATCGTTCAATGTTTCCTTTATAGGTTTCGGACCGAATTATAGGAGTAGACGCGAGTTTCGAGCTAAGGACGCCAGGTGAGTTTTCTGAACTAAATCCTTCTGCTAACGAAAGCATTCGAAAGTTTTATTTTAAAATTTTGATTTATATATGATGGCATGAGTATTATGAAAATGACAAGATCTTAATTCTAAACAAGAATGAACACTCAGAAACAATATTAAAGAAGTTTGCGGAATAACACTTTAATATTCAATAATTAATGAAAACGATGAATCTGAATAACAACTTGTAAACTTTATTGAAAGATTATAAAGCTACAAGATTCAACACTCAACCTCAATATTGATGAACAGGCTCACCAATACGAATTCTACTTCTCTAGAATTAGGATTACAAACCTTGAGGTTGATTCTCTCTATGAAAACAAAAACTCATAATTAAGAATTAATTTTTTCTATCAATTCTAAACTATTCTATATATACTAAAGATAAAAGATAATTACAAATAATAAAAGATCTTCAAAATAATCTTCCATGTTTATCTTCAATCTTTCCATAATCTTCAAACTTGATCTGCACGAATCTTGATTATCTCATAAGCAGCACTAAGTCTTCAGCAGCATTAATACTTTGAGCAGTATTAACCTTCAGCAGTAGTAATCTCCTCTAGCAGTATTAACCTTGACTTAGCAGTATTAATCTTGTTCAGCAGCATTAACTTCAGAAGTAGTAACCAAGTTTTTCTAGCAGTATTAACTGTACTTGTGCATTTCTGAATTTCCCAACAGAAAATTATATGCAAGCTTTGAAATGATGTTGCTTTCGTACTTACTTGCGAGTTTTTATTTAAATGTTATAAATGATTTTTCTTTTTGTTGACAAAGTGAAAATGTATGCATACATGGTCCTAAGCGAGTAGGCTCAAAGTCGGGGGGGGGGGGTGGCCCGCCTGTGCTCATACCGGGGTGTGTGTTCCATTTATGCCGTTGGGGGGTGTGTCCCAACAAAGGCAGTGTGAGTCATAAACACGCTGTCACCTTAGAGTGGCGGTAGTGTGAGCGAAGAAGTTGCTGAAAGTTAAAGGTTTTTCCTTGAAGCTGAGAAATGGTTTATTTTATGATAAATCCTTGATTGTTTGTTTGATGAGTTAAAAACTGTTGTAAGAGGGGACTTACTAGACCTTTCGGTCTAACCCTCGCTCTTTTCAAATCTAAAACCCTTTTCAGGTAAAGAGTGGCATAAGAAGGAGCGGTTACGTTTTAAGAGAAGATGCGATATGGAGCTGATTTAGTGGACCTCCACTGTAGATTCTTGTCAGTGTATTTTCAGTTGTGAACTAGGTTGTCTTTCCGCAACTTCATATTTTGGGCGTTGTATTATGTCGTTTGGCTTTATTATTTTATTGAGTTGGTTCTGTCTCTTGTAGTGAGAGTTGGGTTGTTACAAGTGGTATCAGAGCCATAGTTTAAGGGATTTAGGTGACCGGATGGGCCTAAACTTAAACTGTGGAGTAGATGGACACAACTGAGGTATAGGAAGCCTTTAAGAAAGACCTTGATCATTGTGAGGCGTGATAACAACAGTGAGTACTGCAAGGTAAATTCAGAATCGCATCTGGCCAATGCCATTTTGAATTTATAGGTGCATGGGCATACTCAATTACTATTGTTGAGTGTGGTTCGGGGTAGAGAGTTCTATCCATAGATTGATAGTTTTAGTCTAGCGGGTGGTGGAAGTCCGTTTCTGGTAGTAAGGTTAACACCGTTTAGGATGCCTATCGTGCGGGATGTAGATATTTCGTTGAGAAAGGACCTCCTGAGTCCATAAGGAGGAGAATGATGTTAGGAGGTGGACTTTTGCTCCAAGGGAGTCTTCGGTCTGGTAGAATGGTATGTTGATTAGTGAGAAGCAGGAGAGTGTTAATCCAAAAATCGAAGGATAGAAATGACGCTTTTAAAGTTGTAGTTAATGGAAGGGTAGTTGAGAGACGATATCAGTGTTGACGGATAATATGTAGTGAGGATCAGATGGAAATGAGTTACTACTTAATTGGTGAATCAATAATCGGTGTGACTAGTTGCTGGACTTCCAAGGTTGTTAGAAGACGATGGTGCTAGAGGTTGTGGCACAGTAGAGGACTCCGACTGGTGGGTCGGAAGCAAGGAGTCTGGAATAAATTATAGTGAGTGCAAGCAGTTGACCTTGTTAGAGTATATAGCCTTCAATGTCATTGAGTCTTACGCATTAAGTGTGAAGCAAAGAGTTTTTCATATCATTCATATCAGGCATTTTGGGCAAGTGTGTGTCTTACGAAGTAGTTGTTTTGAAAACGTGTCGACGCATGCGGATATGTGTTTGAATTGAAAAGACAAGTTTTGACTTTGGGTGATAAATTTCGATTTTTGGTCCGGGGAAAAAAAATTATATATCTCTTTATAAATGAGTCGACCTTTGATTATGAAAATCAACACAACATTTGATCGCATGAATTTATAAGTGAGTTTGGTATAAACATGTTGTCATATTAACAAGAGTGAGAGTCATTGGCACGCTCAGTGTAAGCAATTTTGTAGTATTTTATAAATTGTGTGTGTAGAGTTCATCGGAAATATTTTCAAATGTGCCAACCCCGATATTGGGATGTGGTGAAGAGAAATTGTTGTGGCGTTGAGGTAAAACGATTCTTTAAACCGTTGTGCATGGCTAAGTCAGTGTTGTGTTGTATACACGTAAGTTTGCTTTCTGATGTAGGTATCCTCTAAATTTTCAAACGTATCGATAGTTTAAATATTTGTGTGTCATGCATGAAGGCTATGAACTCTCTAGATCAAGAGTAAGGGTTGCAATTAAGAATTATAGAAGTTTTGAGGGTGGTGAATACTTGATATTGGTATTCTTCTAAGAAAGGGGGGGGGTGAATAACAGAGGCGGTTAAATGAGGTATTGACTTATGACATTAAGGATGATGGTACTATAATGGCTTACCGTTGGCTTCATGACTTGAGATGTGGATGTCGGTAAACGGTTGTGTCTGGAGTAGAGTTTGAAGTCGTAAGGATATTTTTGGCAATTAGCTGTTGCTGTGGAAATCATAAACCATTTATGTGGTGAATGGCGGGGCGCTGAAAATGAAGTAGTAGTTAGGGACGGTTTAGAGGAGTTTCGTGAGGAAGCGAAGAGTTATTCAAAAAAGGTGTGTACATAATATGATGTTGGGCAATCTTGTGTGGAGTTTATATATAGCATATCTGGATTGGGTTGCGCTTTGAGCATTTAAGTCTTCGAAGTAGTACGTTTAATCTTTCAGGTTGCTGGAGTTTGATTCCAGCAGGTCGCGATGAGCCGTCAAGGAGTGATATCTTGTTGGATGGTTTCGAGGATCATAGTCTTGCGATTTATTCAGGTTCGAGAAAGACAAGATCGTGAAATGTCATGAAATTTGATTTAAGTAATTCGACCAGTGAGAGTAGGACGACATATGTATGGGTGCCAAGTGGTCATGGAGTTCTGGCAGTTGTTATGGGATGAGGTAGTAGGGTGATGGTTGTAACCATGAGTTGGTGATGCCTTTATGGCATATCTGGGAGTATAAATCATTAAAGTGGTAAGGAGTTTCTGGGAGGATGTGTAGAAGACTGATGTCATTGTTATTGGATGAGCGTCCTTGCCTAAAGATCTATGGGGAATGATTTGTAAGTAGTGTGTATGTGTTTGGGATGTGTGAATGTTTGGTTATTGGATTATTGGTAATTTAAGAATAATTTGCAAATGATGGTTGGCGGTTATCTAAGAGAGGAACGATATGTTCTGAGTTACGACAAGTTTTGAGAAGGAATATCTTATATCCCTAGAATGATTGTTGAAAGTGTCGAACTGCTTATTTCAAGGGGGTTGTGTAGTAGATAGGAAATCATTGGGTATGTTGAGGTATTTCTTCAGGGTGAAAGGATTCTAGCAAATTGAGTAATCCTGTTTGGAGAGTGAAGATTGTGTAGTGATTTCGAGTAGTGGGCAATGCTTTGGAAGAGTGGTGTTGATTATCTCGCGTAAGAATTGTGGAAAGTCGGTTGACCAAGCAAAGTAATGTAAATGGGATTTAACCTATTTGGGAATCATCGAGGAATTGAGTAAGCAATGTTAGGTGAGCGAGGTTTCTTGCAGCGAAAAGAATGTGAAGATATCATGTCGGAAAGGTGGTAAATCTGAGAGTAAGAAGATTGTTAAGTGACTCAAATGTAGAGGTATGTTTTTAGATTCTGCTGTTAGCAAGTTTATAAATCCCTGGCGTGGGTATGAGGAAGAGATTATGGCGTTCGGTGCGGTGTGGTTGTGATTAATAAAAAAATCGTCCAGCTGAGTAAAAGTTCACTCTATTAATTAGTGAGTCGGTCGTTAGAAGTGGGTTTGAAATCCTCAAGGAGGAAGATAGAGGTGTTGGGATATAGTGCTCGGAGCGAAGGACCATAGTGTCAGTTCAACAATGCGTGAAAAGAGGATTCCAAGTGAGTCCGTTGTTCCGTGTTAAACTGTTTGGAAAAGTTTGTATGAGCTTGGTCACTCCGTGTTGAGCGGGTGAAGCTGGGTTTGTATTGCTCATGTGGTCGGGTGATTTTGGATGCAATGAGAAATGGAAGTATGTGTCGCTTTTTTGGCTAGTTGGGACTGATAGTTTACGAGGGTTTTGGAGTTTTGGAAGTTTCTACCAATATGTGAGAAGTTGAAGTGATGACATCGGAGCGAGGTATATTAGAATGTGATATTTGGATAATGTCGAGGAGTTGAGATCAATGTGGGTCGAAAAAGAAGGTGCTTCTGCGTTGGACTTATGCTGTGCTAAGAGTGGTTGCTTGCAATGGCAAGTTGCATGATGAAGAAACTCGTGACTGTGAGATGTAGGTGATGTCTACAGTTGATGATGTGTTATGTTGGTGAGTGGAGTGATTGTGTAATCAGTGATGCATGTTGTCGTGGTGTTGACTCCGGTAAAATTTTATCGGTTATGGAAGTTGTTGTAATCGAGGGGTAAATCTGATGGTTACGTGTGGCTGGGTATTGATCAGAATGGTTTGGTTAATCGAATGGTACTATCTTGTTAGATTGGGAATTATGAGTCTTTAGTCTCAAGCGGTGACAAATTTAAAGTTACCAGTCTCGTATGGGAAGGGTGTGATCGATTCAGAAAGAAATGGAAGTTAAGACCTAGATTTATTGAGACGTTGTCGAGCGAGCGGGGAGAAGTAGCCTACAAACTAAATCTACCGAAGATCTGAGTGGGAATTATTTCTCATTCCATGTGTTTAATCTGAAACGATGTTTGTGAAAACAGATGTGGTGGTGCCTTTGAGAGATATTCGAGTAGATGAGAAACTACGTTATGATTGAGGAACTAGTGAGCATTTTAGATTGTAAAGCGAAGAAAAATTGAGGAACAAGGAGATTCAACTGGTGAAAGTCCAGTGGCATTTTCGCTAGGGTCAAGAAGCGATTTGGGAGTTAGAGTCGGTTATGAGGAACCAATATCCCAGTTTGTTCGACGAAGGAATTCCGAGGACGAAATTCTCTTGAGGGGGGTAGTATATTGTAATAACTGGGCTTAATTCAAGCAATATAAAGTCAGGTAAGAAAGTGGAAAGATCTAATTAATGAGGGGTCTATTGAGTAAAGTTGGAAAAAGGAGTTTTTAACCCTAGGAAGCAGGGATGTTGTTGGCGGCTGGAAAATTTGGAATAGGAAAGAAAGTTGAAGGCGATTCGATCGAAAGGGTAGCAAAGGAAGCTAGGGATTGATATTCTTCAATTTCTAAGGTAAAATCCAATCTTATTCTTATGTATAAGAGTTTAGCGTTTAAATTCAAAAAGGCTTTTGGTTGCGTTTTTAGTATCTCTTAATTGTTCCTGGAAATTGAATTTCTGGTTTTGAAGTGTTATAAAAGTTGTTATGGAATCCTTAGATGATTAATGGATTTTTTTGTTAAAAGTAAGGTTGCTACTTCTGATTATGGACTTCTGGGTTGAGTTGCTTTGGTTTTAAGAATTTAAAATTGGATCGGCAGTTTTGGTTTAATCGTTTCTGGGTTTTGTTCAATCGATTGGGCGGCGGTCGACACCGGTATTTGTTTGGACACTGGTCGACACCGGTACATGTTTGCATCGGTCACCGAAGGGGGGAGGCCCCGGTCGAGTCATGGGGGAAGACCCCGGTCGGCCTCAAGGGGGGAGACCCCGGTCGGACAATTAGGGGGGGGGGAGGGAGACCCCGGTCGTAGACACGCCCCGTGCGACCACCGATCCGGTCCCCGGTTTCTTCAAATGGGCCGAAGCCCAACTCTTTATCTCTATTATTCTAATTTAAGTATTGGACCATAATTCGTGGGCCGAAGCCCAATCTGAAGTTAAGGCAATAGATTAAATTTGTTGAATTGTTCTTGTGTTGGGCTTCATGTTTTGGTTTGGCCCATTTCCTGTTTGGGTATAATAGGATGTTTTAATTATTGCTTTGAGTTGAATTTTAGTGAGTCGGGTGTTCTTATTTAATAAGAGTCCATTGAGAGTTTTGGGATTAGGGCCAACGTTGTTAAAAATAGAACGAATTGAGAGTTCATCGGTCAATATTTCCTTTATAGGTTTCGGACCGAATTATAGGAGTAGACGCGAGTTTCGAGCTAAGGACGCCAGGTGAGTTTTTTGAACTAAATCCTTCTGCTAACGAAAACATGCGAAAGTTTTATTTTAAAATTTTGATTTATATATGATGGCATGAGTATTATGAAAATTATATGCAAGCTTTGAAATGATGTTGCTTTCGTACTTACTTGCGAGTTTTTATTTAAATGTTAAAGATGATTTTTCTTATTGTTGACAAAGTGGAAATGTATGCATACATGGTCCTAAGCGAGTAGGCTCAAAGTCGGGGGGAGGGGGGGTGGCCCGCCTGTGCTCATACCGGGGGGGGGGGGGGTGTTCTGTTTATGCCGTTGGGGGGGGGGTGTCCCAACAAAGGCAGTGTGAGTCACAGACACGCTGTCACCTTAGGGTGGCGGTGTGTGAGCGAAGAAGTTGCTGAAAGTTAAAGGGTTTTCCTTGAAGTTGAGAAATGGTTTATTTTATGATAAATCCTTGATTGTTTGTTTGATGAGTTAAAAACTGTTGTAAGTGGGGACTCACTAGACATTTCGGTCTAACCCTCACTCTTTTCAAATCTAAAACCCTTTTCAGGTAAAGAGTGGCATAAGAAGGTGCGGTTACGTTTTAAGAGAAGATGCGAGCTGGAGTTGATTTAGTGGACCTCCACTGTAGATTCTTGTCAATGTATTTTCAGTTGTTAACTAGGTTGTCTTTCCACAACTTCGTATTTTTGGTGTTGTATTGTGCCGTTTGGCTTTATTATTTTATAGAGTTGGTTCTGTCTTTTGTAGTGAGAGTTGGGTTGTTACATATACGGTTGTTGAATATCACTACAAACTTTTTGCTAAGTTAACAAAATATAGAAGATCTATTTAACAAGATATCAAAATCAGATTTCCAAATTATCCTCAAAATACGTCACAAATAAACATTCGAGCATATAATCGCATATCTTCCCTTTCCCTTTACCCTCTATGTGAGGTTGTCCTGAAATGCATATTTTGAAGAAAATGAGGGTTAGACCATGAGGTCTAATGAGATAATCCCTATCATTGCAATAATGAATTAAAACCAATTTATATAAAACGTTTATGAATAATCACACATATAGTTGGCACCCACGCACAACTTAGTTAATCGTATAGTTGGCACCGAGACACAACATCGCTGTTAGTAGTAAAGTTTGCACTCAGGCACAACATCGTAGTTAGTTATAATGTTGGCATTCAAGCACAACCCACTAAATTATACCATAACACATTCAACGGTAATAAATCCAACATATCAATAATATGTCATATCATATTAATGACCATTTAACAAGATATGCATTTCAGTTCAAAAATGGTTATAAGAAAACTCACCTTGATTCAATATACGAAGATATAAGCTTAACCGATACAAATGATTGAAACCGAACGCGAACCCCAAAACCGAATACTGAAATCTGAATAATGTAAGCACGTTACAAACTAGTGGATTAAATCGATTCCATAACCTTAGCAATGCTTAAGGACGCTAAACAATACCTGAGAGACCCAAAAATGAAACAAAGAAAAATAGGAAAATCGCAAACCAGTGGCCCAAGTGACTTTCTCCACGACTTTGGCCGCGTCTCAAGTCACATTGGCCTCTGGAAGGGTGTTCTTCGTCCTGCACATTCCCCTACTCAACCAGACTTTCACCAACACCAAAACTAAGCCTTATTTTTATATATAAAACTTACATATAAACCATTTCTTGGAATCTGACGAATTTCATATCCAAGATTTCATATACAAACCTCAATATAATCAAATCAAAGAGTTTTATCTATTCAAATTGGAGAAAATTAAACATCTAATTCATGAAATAGAGAACATAAACAAGGAAACTTAATCTATTCAATTCTAGATTGAAAAGAACTCAAAGGTAAACCTCAAGAATTCTTCACAAGAAATTTCAAGGAAACCATAAGGGTTGTGACATACTGGTTAAGGCCATGAGGGATGTGGTGAAATATTCCATCTGCCCAGGGTTCGAATCCAGGCGTACACAACAATTGTGACAACTAAGGATTAATCAGAGCTGATGTCTTACAGTCATAATTTGCCAAGGGATTAGTCTAGACATAGTCTAGGACACCCTTCCAAAAAAAAAAGAACTTTCAAGGAGGAAACCCAAAACCAAATAGGTAAACAAACCTATTAACCCATAAACTTAGAATTCAAAACGAAAATGGCTTCAAACTTATAAATGATGAATAAGATGATACATTTACTAACAGGTTAAAAGAAAGTCTCAAACCTTTTTTTCTTCACTCCAGGTTCGTACTCCTCCAAACCCCCACACACACTAAATCTGGAAAGTAACTAAGCAAAAGATGATAAATCATGTTTATATGAGTCTTCTATTTCCTATTTACTCCCTCAAGAAAGGATAAAATAACCCCATCACCCCTAGACATTTGTAATGAAAATTCATAATGAACTTACCGAGGTTATCACAACATCTCCCCCTCAAAGAAGTTCCGTCCCAGAACTCTATCAGTTGAACAATTGAGGGTATTAGATATCATTTCGCTATCAGTCGAACAATTGAGGGTATTAGATCTCATTTCGGATTCCAGTTCCCATGTAGCATCCTGACACTTGTGATAATGTCACTGAACTTTACTAGTCTGATCTCTTTCTTTCTCAACTTCTTAACTTTATTATAAATAATGGCATTCGACTCTTCGATAAAATTTAATTTCTCATCAACTTGCACTTCTGGTAATGGTATCGCCTTTTCAGGATCAACTAGACATTTTCTCATATTAGTCACGAGGAAAGTGTTGTAAATACCACTCAATTATGACGGAAGTTCCAACCAATAGGCTACCTCACCAACTCGATCAATGATCACAATATATCTCGGACTCAGTTTACCCATTTTCCCGAATCGAACGATTCTTTTCCATGTAGAAACTTTCTCATCACATTATCTTTAATCAGAAATTCTATCGGTTTACGGCGTTTGTCAGCGTAACTTTTCGATCGTTCCTGAGCCATCTTTAATTGTTCACGAATCTTACCCGTTTTATCTGCAGTTAACTGAATGATTTCCAGTCCGGCTAACTGTTTCTCTCCTACTTCGTTCCAATACATAAGCGTTCTATATTTTATGTCATATAAAACCTCGAAGGGTGTCGCTTGAATACTCAAATGATAACTGTTATTGTAAGAAAATTCAATTAATGGTAAGTGCCTTTCTCATGAACCTCCAAAATCAATAATACAATCATGCAACATGTCTTCGAGTGTCTGAATCGTTCATTCACTTTGATCATCAGTCCGTGGGTGATAAGCAGTACTCAACTTTATTTGGGATCCCATCGCTCTCTGAAAACTCTTCCAAAACATTGAAGTAAGTCGGTTATCTCGATCTGATATAAGATAGTGGTATGCCGTGTCGAGTTACCACCTCATCGATATACAAATTTGCTAACCTTTTCAACGAATACAATTCTTTAATTAGCAAGAAATGAGAAGACTTCGACAGTCGATCTACAATAACCCAGATAGCATCGAAGCCTTTCGGCCTTCTCGACAACTTTGTTACAAAATCCATCGTGATGTGATGCCATTTCCAAACCAGAATTTCTAAATATTGTAACTTACCATAAGGTTTTTTATGTTCCAACTTAACCTGTAAACAACTTAAAAAACGTTACACGTATCATGCAATATCTTTTTTCAGACAAGGCCAACAATAGAATTGACGAAGGTCACAATACATTTTGTTAGTACCTGAATGAATAGAATAACCAGACTGAAGAGCTTCTTTCAAAACTCTTTACCATATATCACCAAAACAAGGTACCCAAAATCTGCTTTCGAAACACATTAATCCTCGATTGTCTTTCATCAAAACAAATGTCATACCCACGAGTCATTCCCAATTCAAATTTTCTTCTTTCAAAGCTTCAATCTGACATTTCATTAACTTTTCAAAAATGTTCGATAACAAGTCGGCTCGTAAAACAATTGCTTTGATCGTTCCACTCTTTTCTTTATGACTCAAAGCACCGGCCACCACATTTTCTTTCCCTGGATGATACATGATCTCACAATTGTAATTTTCACCAATTCTAACCATCATCTTTGTCGCATCCCATTGATTAAACAAATGTTGAAGACGTTTATGATCCATGAAAATTTGGCATTTAGTACCGTACAAAATAATTAGGGCTATAAACAAACTGAACGAACACGAATGGAGGCTTATCCGTGTTCGTTCTTTTAAATTAACCAAACAAACGAACGAACATGAATTATAAACGAACAAAATTCTTTGTGTCCGTGTTCGTTCATTAAGATGCTAAACGAACATAAACAAACAAACATGAAGGAATAAAAATAAACGAACATAAATGAACAGGCCTAATCGAATATAAACGAACAAGCCTAAAAGAACATAAATGAACATAAACGAACATAAATGAACACCACTACTTGTCATTTCATTAACTATTAGTCTATTACAGACCAATTATCCATAGTTTAAACATAAACAAAACAATCACCATTCATTGATCATCATCGTTTGAACAAAAAAAGCAATTCACCATCAATCCACCACCATTTGTCTAGCTTCATTACTCGAGGAAAGCATAACAAAAACTCCATCCATCTTCAATCCTCATGGAAGATCAACATATATCATATAATTATTTTCCTATACAAACAAATAAAATAATTATTCGTGATTGTAAGGAAACAAGTATTGGAATTAAAAAGATTAAGAAAATTACCTAGTTTTTCTTCTTGTGTAGTCCATAATGATGGTGATACCAATCAGCTTCGCAAATGAGCATATCTACCATTTTCGTTCCGAAAGAGGAACGACGGGCATCTACAACTCTCCCACCAGCATTAAAAGTTGATTCAGAAGCAACAATAGTGATTGGAATTGCCAAAACATCAACAACCATTATAAACAAAATTCTAAACTTTAGATTTTTCTCCTTCCAGCACTCTAAGACATCAAAACATACACCAGACTCACCAATGTACACGCCTTCTTCTAAATAAATGTCTAACTCTGAATTCACACTTGCAAAAGTATCAACACTTCTGTTATGTTGATCATACTTTGCAGTGCAACTTTTGATACCCATACCAACTCTAGAACTTAGCTTGCTATAACCACTCTTAACTCCACTTTCACTCTTGTCAGGTGCACTACTAGTTGAAACAACATTAGTTGCTTTATGTTGCTCAACATACTCTTCAAACATTTTAGTAAGAGTATCTTGAACAATTTTCCTTAGTTTAGGAGCCTCATTCGCTGAATAAATGGAATTAAAAGATCACTCAAGCAGCTTCATGTTGTATCTAGGATCCACAACAGCACCAATGGAAATCAACAGATTACAAGTACCCCAATATTTGTCAAATTTCTTTTTCATCTTAAGATTCATATCTTTCATGTATTTACTCTCATCCAAAGACAAATTATCTAGTGCTTTTTTATCCCATACAACTAACTAAGAAATAAATTAGATGTAGCATACTCCGAGCCTATAAGATAAACAAAAAAAAGTAAATAAGTGTATGATAATTAGGGTATTAGATTAGAAAAAATGACATAATAAAACCCATAAAAAAGAATCATTAATACCTGAAATTATTTTGTTAACCTCACTGAAAAGCCCTAAGAAGGAGCAAATAACTTCAACTTTGTCCTAATCTTCCAAGGTCGGCAAGATCTTGTATGTTAATTCTCGATCGGCATAATTCACAAACACTTCTTTAAACTCCAAGGCCGTAAACAACATAACATATGTAGGATTCCATCTGGTACTAACATCTAAGATCGAATGCTTCTTTGACATGGTCATTTGCTTGGAAAATTCACTAAATATATGCAATCGACCTGGAAAAGCATTCACATGTTTCACACTCTCACGGACATTGTGAATAATGTATTTTATTTCTGATAGACCATCTTGAACCAACAATTGATAATATGTGCAAAACAGCGAACATGAAATAACTTTCCCCCAACAACAATCTTTTTTTGAAGATTCAAAATTTCCATCAACTTTGTAGCAAGCACATAATTAGTTGTAGCATTATCAACCGTCAAAGTAGCAACTTTTGTCTCAATATTCCACTCTTTTAAATATTTAAAGAGGGAATTTTAGATACATAGTCCATAATAAGGCGGTGGCACATCAACAAAACTCAATATGCATTTGTTAAGCTTGAAATTGGAATCTACAAAATGGCAAGTAACTAACATATAATGAATATTCGACACAGATGTCCACATATCAGTTGTTATTCTTACACGATTGGCATGGCTTAAAATTTTCTTACCTATCTCATAACTAGCAACACAATCTTTCCTTTTGTTAAATCTAGGGTTAGCTTCCTTCATAACCACATTAAACAGTTCATACTCTGCAAAACTAAATGGAAACTCATGAACCATAATTTTGTGAGAAATAACCTCTCTAATCCTACTATTTTCAAATTTCCAGTGTTGGACCATAGAAGAATATAATTTCTTAGGCACAACCTTTAACTTTAACTAACTTGAATGAATGATGTTAATGGCTCTTAACTTTGGGAAATCACTAACATGCATATGCAATGATGTGGTGATTCCATCTTTAAGTTTCTTTATCTTCACACCACAATGGATGCACTTACAAACTTCAGTTCCATTAGCCAACTTGACCAAGAGAAAATGTTCCCAAACTCTTGAAGTTTTCTTTCTTTTCCTTTTAGCATATGGAGTAGGTTATTCGTTGATGACTAGGTTGGCCTCTTCTGTACCACCATTAACGGTTGTTGCAATGTCTTCTCCATCATTCGATCTGATAAAAATACTTCAGGAATACTATCCATTCTTGATGTGTTTGCACTTAATTTAATTTTGGTTGATTCAAATTCTTGTGGCGTTTGCACTCGATCTAAATAAAGATCACCATGAAAGAAATATGGATTGCTACAAGAGACATCATACGTCTACAAAATGCAAATAATCAAAACAATAATTTAAATAAGCTATATAAAACCAACCACAAACTAATTATGCGTCTTTTAGAAACTCATTGCATAAAACCAACAGTTGACTATCTCATTGCATAATTTATCGACTACTTAAAAATGCAGTTGTGGAACTGAAGTTGACCAACAGTAGGCAAATTACCATTACATAAAACGAACAATTGACCAACAGTAGACAAGTATGCCAAATAGAGCATATACCATTCAAGAATTGAAGAAAACTAAATGCAATCTTATAACAAATAAAAATATTGGTAACATTTAGATTATAATGGTAACATACTAACATTTAGAAAACTCGAGAGCAAAATCAAATCATATGGACAGAATCACACTAGGTGGACACTGGACAGAATCGCACCAGGTGTGAAGCGAGAGCAAAACTGAACCATACGTTGGGGAAATAGCACCAGGTGTGAAAACTTTCGCACATTCACAGCAGGTGTGAAACGAACCGTACAATGAGGAAATCGAAAAACCGAGAACAAATAAATCGAAATCGAGCCGTACTTGTTGGGGAGATCAGAAGAGCGGCGAAGTGAAGCGACTTAGGGTTCACAACTTTCAGCCCTTCACGATTTGCAACCTTGTAAAGGGATGATTTGTAGCCTTGCATTTAGGGTTTTACAATTCTACTTTTTAGGGGGAAAGTGAAAGTGAGAAGAGGGAAACCTATATCCGTAAAAGTGTGAGTATTGATAAAAAGTAAAAAAAGTTAAAAATTCAAATACGTGAGGAAAGGATGGTAAAATTTAAATCTAAAATTGAATTCTGGAAAGTTAAAACTTAAGTAAATTTATTTGCATTCAAACCAAATAATTACAATATTATATATTAAAATATATAAAATTTAATATATATAAACGAACATAAACGAACGAACGTTCACAAACATGAATAAACGAACGGGACCCGTGTTAACATTCGTTCGTTTAACTAAATGAACCAAACAAATTTGTTCATGCTCATTAATTTTGTTATTCCCAAATATCAAGTTCTAAATCAGTAACAATTACTCAAGATGAGATTTCGTAAACATATGTATTGATTCCAATCACAACTTCTACAAACTCTTAACTTTCTCTCACTACTTTCTCTCACTAGAATGATATATCAAAGAAGCTCTTCTCTAATCAGCTCACTTTCTTACAATGACTTACTTCCTACTGAATTACAAATATAACAAAGGTATTTATACCTCATAGCAATTACAAGTAAAGTAAAATACAAACAACATTGACTTTGACTTTATTACAAATAGACTTTGACTTTTATGAGAGTTGACTTTCCAGCTTTGACTTCTTGATCTTTTGGTCTTCAAACTTTATGATCTTGAATTCAACATATTTGTGCTCTAACAATCTCCCCCTTTGGATCAAGATCATTACTAAAAGATTTAGCAATGCGGTCTTCTCTTTTTAATCTCGATTGAATAAACTCTCCCTTTTAACAATCTGTATCTTCTCTTGAAATCTTCCCTTTTGATACAAACATAAATTTCTCAACCAATTCTCATACTCCCCCTATTAGTATGAAATCTTTACAATCTCACCTTCTCTGATAAGCACAGTATCTTTAAAAATTTTCAGCAATCTTCTTCAAAAACTGATCTTCAAGAACATTAACAATCTCCCAAGGTTGTAACCAAACCTCTTTCAGACAAAACACACTTTGCTTCAGCAAATAATCTTCAACACTTCTATTCTTTTTCATTCAAAAACTTTCAAACATTTCTTGTATTCTTCTTTGCTTTCTAAAACATTTCTTGAACTCTTCTCCCCCTTTTTGATGATTTGAGCATTAATATCATCAAAACTTTCTCTCCAAGAAATGTCTTTGACCAATCTGATCTGTCCTAAGAGGCTCTGATTAATTGCCAATTCGAACAATGTATTCATCCAGATCTTTTCAAATCTAGACAAAATAGAAACATGTAACTCCTGAATCAACAAATGAATCAGTTAAAATGCCTGTCAGTAACACGAAGTCACTGTGTGTAACAAATACACATTAGAAAGGAGCTTTTTGATGTTCACTCCCCCAGGGCTTCCATCCAATCATCGAAATACCACAAAGGCAATTTCTATGAATGTTAACACAAAGAAACGAATTCTTTGTGTGCTCGTGCATGTGTAGAAAGAATTAAGCACGAATAATTGCTTTTATAATAAGGCTCAACATAGTGTAAACCACTGAGACAACAGTAGATAAACACAGACTCTAAGTGCATGATTGAAGTGCGAAGGTGGGGCAGACTTCCTTCTTTTTCAATATCCAGATTTTCCAAATGAAAATCAGTTAGATTATATGCTGCATCCCCAGAAAAATATGAAACATTTTTTTTTAAGAAGAAAATGAGTAGTTGGTGGGGTTTAAACAAGAGTTGGCATGGGCTATTTGCCTATTTCAATAACATTCACCAAAGAATTGTGAAATGCTAGTAATGTGGCTGCCCTGCTCAGAAAGTAGTTGGTGCAGAGTTTGATATTCTTTTACTCTGATCTCACACCCTCTTTCTTTTTAATCAATAAGCTCACTACTAACCAAACTCTCTTTTCCATTTTACCTCATCACACCCACACTCATTTCTTTTAGACTTCTCACACCCAATCCCTAAAGGATTAACTTCATGGGTAGGAAACACTGGTTAACGTGAATCCATAGAAGTTTCAATTAAGTCCTAGCACAAAGAACCCAGTCCTATAAAGCATGAGTTGCTCAAATGGTTTAACTATATCAGTTAAAGTTCATATACAAATATCAGATATAAGTATGCTCAGTGATATAATCATAAAGATATGAGCATTTTAAAACATTGAAGAATTTTCAAACAAGGAAATTGAATGAATGAACATGAATGCAAGAAACATGTTTGAAAATCTGACATTGTATAAAATGATCAAAAATGAATGATATATCAATTAAAGCTTAAGGTCAAGAAAGATTGATATTTGTCTATACGAAACAAGATATAGACATTCTTGAAATGACCGTTTCGAAATGAAATATCGCTCAAAGTTCTTTGAATACAAGCGGAGTGTCTTACCATCGAAGAAAAGTTGTTTCAATTTAGAGACATGGTAAGAACATGTTGAACAAAAATTCAAACCAGTGTGTGTGAATACTTGAAAGTATATAGAAAAGACAATACGCAAGTATTTATCTTTGGAAACACACGGTTTGTTTATCAATGAAGCACAAAAATAAAATGAAAATATTTAAAATCACACTTCCAAATTATAAAATCTGTTTAAGAATTGGGAAGTGGTTTGAACATTTAAGAACATGTTTACTATACCTGAAAATTGTCCTTCTTCCAGATATATTTGAGATTAAGATAAAAAATTTACCTTGTCACTCAATCTTAAATCTCAGAAAGTCAGTTGTAGTCATGTAGATATGATCGTGTCAGCTTCTCTCATCCTGTAAGTCTCAAAGTCTAGTCAAAATCAAATTTATTCACAAAAAATAAAAGACATAAAGCAATAAAACGATTAAAGTACGAGTTCTGATCTGAAATAACCAGAAGTCATAATTCTTTTATTCCCCCTGAAATTAGGCATCTAAAAATATGTCAGTTTTAAAACACATGATAGAGATCTACAACTCCTTTTGGAATGTAGTTCGTCATATCTATCGGATGCAAAAATTTCAGAAAAATATGTACTCCCCCTTGAAGGTTGATATCCTCGTTGGAGTATCGGAGTACAATCTCTTATCAGCCCGGGAGTAGCATCTCTTTTTCATCATTGAAGTACGAGTCCTAAACTGTTATGTTTAGAAGTCAAACTTCGTTGAAGTACAGGTTCTAAGCTGACGTACTTAGAAGCCATCGTTCTTGACATTGAGATACGGGTCTTGAACTGTGTTATTCAAGAGCCATGGTTCTTTTACTCCTCCTTTACTTGTGGTGCCTGCAACATAGAATCAATCTTCGGTTTTGGTACCCACTGGTATTTGGGTCCATTAATGTTAGTTGCAGTTCTTATGGGAGTAACTGAATAAGAACCATACTAGTAATGATCACTTGCTTTATGAAAAAAATCATATGTATGACAGTAAGAACAATACCTCTTTTTAGATAACCTGAACATTTGATCTCTCGAGTAAGCAAGATCAGGTTTACCTTTAAGCACTTTGTTCTTCTTTGCATTTGATGCAGATACAAATGATTTGTTTTCTTTCTTCTTTCCTTTCTTTTCTTCCTTCTTCTCATCATTCTTCTCATCATCATCCACTGGTTTCACTTTCCATACCAGTTTCTCTTCATTATATCTTCTTCGTCTTTGTGTACCCGAACCATCTACATGTTGATCATAGAAAATATTAGAAGTACGAATCTGATTAAATGAATTGACTAACCTTCTTGAAAAAACAGGTTTCATGTGTGAGCTTGAGGCTGTCTTTTTAAAATCAGTTGAATTATTTCGAGGTGTGTGGATTTGTGACTCTGGAGTCGTCTGCTCAGTCACCACCACCTTTGAAACAATCTTTTCAAACTCTTTAATCCTTGAAGCGAAACTGTCTCTTTCTTTTACAAGAAGATCAATCTTTGTCTTGAATTCAGACTTCGTTTGTTGCTCTATAAGCGCATTCTCAGATAGTTCAGATAACTTTGCAGTTAATTTCCTTATCTCAGTTTCAAAAATAATTCTTTCTTCTTCAAAATCCTTTTCCACATTCTTTCTTCCATCAGATATCTCTTTAAAAAATCCAACATTCTTCTGCTCAATCTACTTTTTATCCTTTGCAAACTTTTCTCTTTCAATAATGATCACTTTCTCAAAATCAGAGATTTGTTGAGAAAGTTTAACGCATTTAAGCTCAACCGTCTTCTTCTCGTCAGCACATTTTCTAGAAAAATCTGAGAACTTCTTTGCAAATCCTTTCTTTTTAGTCTCAAAATCAGATCTTTCTTCAACCATCTTTTTCTCCAGATAAGATATTTCCTTTTGAAGCTCAGCATTAGCATCCACTAGATTCTTAATCTTCATCTCATAACTATCAACAGAATCTACTTGCTGAATCTGGATTATTTGAGATTCCAAATCAGGAATCTTTTGCAGAAAATCAGAATTCTCAGTCTTTAATTTCTCAGCTTCCAACCATTTATCATCTTTCAAGACTTGAATAACTTCTTTTTCAAGTTGTTGAAAATGTTCTTTGTATTTGGCAAAAAATTCTGAATATCGACCTGAACCTGTTGTCTTCTTCAGGTAATCTATATGTGCATGCATCCACTCATTAAGCTTGTTATAACTGTCAACTTGATCATCATGTTTCTTCTTATAATATTCCAAATGACTTTTAGATACAGCAACATTCATATTTAAATCTTTCAACTTTTTACAACTTTGTGCAAATCGGCCTTCAAGATGAAGAATCTCTGCTTTAAGTTTAGCAATCTCTTCTTTTGATGACATTTTTCCTTGAGAAGACATCCTGTTTCAATTAAAAAGAAATTAGAACTTGAAAAATGATCGTTAATCCAAATTATGAAATCACAAGAAAAATTTTGAAATTAAATTTCAGAGTTTTGATCACAAAAAGAACTATGTCCCCCTAGGCAGACTTAGCACGGGGGTGCCGCTACTCTGTTAGCGGGTGAGGTCAAGGGGCAACGCCCTTGCGGGGTCGAGGGGCAGCACCCCTAGAGAAAAAAATTTCACTATTAAAGGGCATATTACAGTTTTGAAAATTTGTCAAAACAATATTCTAAGTATAGAAACTCGCAAGTCACTATTCACTGTGAAACTCGCAGATCGAGACTTGCGCGTTTGATAAACTATCAAGCAAACTCGCAGACAAACTCGCAAGCAAACTCGCAAGCAAACTCGCAGATCAAACTCGCAGATCAAACTCGCAAGTGCCTAAACTCGCTAACAACTGTTCACGCTAAAACTCGCTAACAGAGGCTTGCGCGTTTTCTAAACTCACACGTCGTAGAAGTCGCAAACGACCAAGCTCGCACGTCGAATAACTTGCTAACCACTGTTCCTCTCCAAACTCGCATGCTTCGATTAGCGCGTTTGGTGAACTCGCAGATCACTACTTGCACGTTCTGGTCCTTAGAAAATTTTCCAACTTTTCCAAACTCGCAGACTTCAACTAGCGCGTTTTTAAAACTCGCTAGTCGTTACTTGCGCGTTTTGACCAAAATATTTCTTTCGACTTGCGCGTTCTAGCTGATGAACCTTGCGCGTTTCACGACGAACTAGCGCGTTTCACGAAGAACTTGCGCGTTTGAGAGATCTAGCGCGTTCTTCCGTTTGTCGACCCAAAATTTGATTTTTCCATCTGTTTTCGATCCAAACTTTGTCCAAATGTCTTGAAACTTTGCATAAATGATCGATTACAATACTAGAACATATTACAATGCACGAATTTCAAAAACAAACACAAAATGATACACTTTGGATCGATTTACAGTGCATGTTAACTCGTGAACAAAAACATCAACAAAAATTCGAAATTTAAGAAAATTACAGTGCAATTGACAAAACAAATCATACAAACATGATCGACTATACTATATAAACATACTCTGATCGATTTCAACTCATAAATTGCACAAAAACTCGAAATCGATTTGAACTTCGATGAACAGTAACCATGAACAGTAAAAACGAACTTTTCTTGATTTCTTGACTTGATCTCACTTTGGATCTGCTCTGATACCAATTGTTATTCCCAAATATCAAGTTCTAAATCAGTAACAATTACTCAAGATGAGATTTCGTAAACATATGTATTGATTCCAATCACAACTATTACAAACTCTCAACTTTCTCTCACTACTTTCTCTCACTAGAATGATATATGAAAGAAGCTCTTCTCTAATCAGCTCACTTTCTTACAATGACTTACTTCCTACTGAATTACAAATATAACAAAGGTATTTATACCTCATAGCAATTACAAGTAAAGTAAAATACAAACAACATTGACTTTGACTTTATTACAAATAGACTTTGACTTTTATGAGAGTTGACTTTCCAGCTTTGAATTCTTGATCTTTTGGTCTTCAAACTTTATGATCTTGAATTCAACATATTTGTGCTCTAGCAAATTTATTAAATAAACGAACACAAACGGTTCATTAAACGCTCGGTTCGTTTACAACCCTACAAATAATGTCTCTAAATCTTCAACGTAAATACCACAACCGCTAGTTCCATATCATGAGTGGGGGTACTATCCCTCATTATCTTTCAATTGACGAGAAACATAAGCAATTACTTTCCCTCGCTGCATCAAAAAACACAACCCAGACCCAACTTTCAAGCATCACTGTAAACCACAAAATCCTCTGAACAATCGGGCAGGGATAGAATCGGTGCGCTACACAGTCTTTCTCTCAGTATTAAAAAGGCCTTGGCTTGAGCTTCTTTTCATTCAAACTTCACATTCTTTTTCGTTAACATCGTTAAATAAGTCACAATACGAGAGAATTCCTGTATGAATTTACGATAGTAATCGACTAATCCAAGAAAACTTTTGACTTTAGTCAGTGTTCTCGGTGATTCCCATTTTTCAATTGCTTCAATTTTAACTAGATCCACTTTAATACTATTTTCCGAAACATTGTATCCCAAAAATTAAACTTATCGTGTAACACCTGGAATTTTTAGTAAGAAATTGTGTAATTGAATAAGTATATCCATTTTTGAAAATCGACCTAATAACGTTTTAGTTAAGGAATGTTTTACCTCAGATCCTAAGTGTATCGAGAGCTTTCGAGCGCAAAATAAAGAAGGCTTTCGGTCACAATCGCCCTGCATGGTCTGGGTGACAGTGCCCAGCGACTATGACATGTGTCACTATCGTCGGGGCAATGTTGCGGGAAGGGGCGAGCTTTCTATACGAGCAGGCATAGAGTGACTTCGGTCACAATCGCTGGGCACAATCACGTGGGTTATGACCCCCACGGTACCATGTCACAACAGTGCCCTCTAGAGTGCCCAAGGGCACAATCGCAGTCGACCCCAGGCTAATTAAAATCATGGTTTGAGCTTTTTTCTCATTTGTTACTTCACCAATCCATTTCATCTCTCTCTCTCTCTCAAAAAAAAATCTCTCGATTATTTAGGGTTCTTGAGCATTTGAGGTCCCATTCCTTGAAATCTTAAGAACGTTCTTCATCACCAAGCTAGGGATTGGATGTAAGTGTTGGAGCTCATCATCTCATACTCATTTTCTAGGGTTTCTAACTTCTAAGGTTTCATCAAACCCTCTTCAAACTATTTTCCATTCTTTTATTAGTAATTTGGAGTTTGAGGTCCATACTTGTAGCTCTATATACTGTTGGTGGATACAAGTTGTGGTTAGGGTAGCCTTCTCTTTTCCTTCACCTAAGAAATTAGGGTTTTAAGGTTCCCATTTTCATTCCATTTGTTGGAACCTGGTTTAAATTAGAAGTTTTTGTAGCTAAGGATTGTCGTGGAAAACTTGGAGCTAGTGGAAAGATTCAAGATTGAATCAAAGGAACTCAAGTTTATGGGTAAAACCTAGATTTAGTCTAGACCTAGCAAAGTGAGTTCTAATTGCTTTGAAAAACTATATACATGTCAAAATGCACATATTTTGGGGTTTTGAAAGTATATCCATAAGTTTACTTCATATTGATAAGTTTTGTGAATATTTGTACACTTACATATATTTGATGTTTTAAAACCCTTGACAATGGTTTACGATATTTTGTGAGGTGCCTAAGTCACCAAAAAGGGGATTTTGATCCATCATACAAGTTTTCTTGAACATTTAAAGAATTTGGATATTATGTTGCTTTGGTTCCTAATATGAGAAAATTTGGTGTATAAATGGTTTTAAAAAGGGATTATAGTGTGAGTTGGGTGTTTTATGGACGATTATCGAAATATGGTTTATTTGGGGGTTTACCCAACTAATGAGTTTTGCTATTTGAAACTTTAAGTTCTTTGACTTTAAAAGTGAGTTGTTGGAAACGGGCATCCTTTGTCTTCGAATATTTGGAAAAGGTGTGAATCTTATGGTTCGGGCCTTTGGCCATTTATACATGGAGAAAATACCAATTTTGGGAAGGTTGTACATCATCCTATGTATCTATAGTGGCTTTATTTTATTGCCAAACATTTTATGATGCCTTATGGCTTGACTTATACTCTAATGAGTTTTGGCACGTTGTTCGGTTTAAATGACTAAATACGTAGAGATAGGATGGAGAGAGATAGAGAGAGTAGGAGGGAGAGAGAGAGAGTAAGGGTGAGTGGCCGGAGTTCGACCAGAGCGTGGGAGAACGAAAGGGAGTGGAAGAGAGTAGGTAGGGTAATGAGAGTGGGTCAGAAAAGTCGAGAGAGAAACGAGGTAGGAAAAAGTGAGAACATTGTTAAACGACACCCAATACTAGGTTTTACCATAGTAGGTTCAATGACCGGAACATGACGTCGTACCTTTTCTTTAACTTCCTGGATCAATGGGAGGTTCCCCATCTGTGGAGAACATTCAAATTATACGGTAATGTCGGGGACGTTGACATGTCAAGAAGTCGGACAAGGAGCGGGAAGAGATTCGGTTTCGTGCGATTCAAAAATGTTGGTAATGCTAGGATGTTGGAAAAGAAACTAAACGAAATTTGGATAGGGTCATACAAAATAAGAGTGTTCTTGGCGATAAAGAATATAGGAAAAGAGGAGAAGGGGGACATCACCAACAAACCGAGAATGGGAGAGGGCGAAGACAAGAACAGCTGGAAGTCAGAAGTCAAGGTGGATCACAGATCTTACTGCAAAGTTGCAAAAAAGAAGAATGGAAATAGGAATCGGGAGGAAGAAGGAAACAATACGATACTCAAGGAGGTGCTCGGTTCGTGGCAGATCGATGAAGAAGCAAGAGTGTGGATGGCTAATTGTGTTGTTGGGAAGGTATCGTAGATAGATAACATAGAGGTGGTACAAAGACTTTGCAAGTCGGAGAATTTATCGAAGTGCTCTTTAAAACATTTAGGGGAAGGAATGTTCTAATTAAGTTCGAAAACGAAAAAACTATGTCAAACATATTAAGGAATAAGCTACACGGGTTGCATCATTGGTTAAAAAACTTGAGGCGGTTGTCGGAAGGCTATTGCTCTTCGGAAAGGGTTACGTGGTTGAGGGTTTACGGGGTCCCCTTGCATGCAAGGAAAAAAGGAGTTTTTATTGATATAGCGAAAAATTGGGGATACTCACTAAAAGGAGAAAACTGTGATTAGGATGATAGTAGTAATCTTGAGTATGCAAAGATTCTTGTTGAAATGTAACACCCAAAATTTTCGGTAAGTAAAGGACACCCAAACGTTTTTGGAACGTATGAAGGCGGGACTTTTGTTGGGAAATCATTGTTTAAAGTTCCGTGGAGTATCGGGGGTATTGGCGTTGAAAAAGTCGGGTTTCGACGCTTGGAAAGGGCCCGACTACAATGACCGGCGACTATTATAGTGTCATAGTCGCACTGTCAATGTCGCTCAACTAGAACAGTATACTGGTACACTCCAGCGAATTTGCCCTAGGCATTGTCGCCAGGTGTACCAGGGCTCCTTTAAGTCGCGAATTTTGCTTCATTTCTCATACCACTTCACCCAAATCAGTTCCAAACTCTTCTAAAACTCCCAAGAACGACCCAACACCCCCCTTTGACGTTTTGGAGCACTTTTGGTTCAAATCTTTGCATATCTTGGAGGTAAACAGTCGTCAAGGTCAAGTGTAGAAGCTAGACACCAAGAGCCTCCATCTTCATTTCCATCCCCAAGCTTCATTTGAGTTTTCTAGGTTTTTACCAAAACCTAAGTGGTAAGTTCATCCTCCTAGGTTTTAACCTTGGTTATAAGTTATAAAGGCTTCCTCGATGATTTCCCTGGTGTTTGATTTCTTATATCTCGGTTTGTAAGATTTTGGAGGATTTAGGTCAAAATTAGAGTTTTGACCAAAATGGAGATTTTGATGTAATGTGTTTAGGGATCGATTCTAAATGGTTGAATATGATTATTCATGGGTGGAATTTGTGTATCTAGGTTTCAGAAGGAAATGCTTGTGGATTCAAAATTCTTCAAAGGGGCTCAAGTTGGGGTAAAATCTAGATTTAGCGTAAATCTAGCGAGGTGAGTTCAAGTTGATTTGTGAAAACAGTGTACATGCCAAAATGTTCATTTTTAAAGTGCTTTGTGTTTTACATGAAATTGTTAACTGCTGATCACCTGATAAGTCTTGGTTATTTTGAAATGTTTAGTTTTATAAACATGTTGAAACAACCATTTTGGGATCTTTAGGAATTTTGGTAAATAAATCAGATTGAAATATTTCTTTGATGATTTTACATATATAATTGGAGTTCAATTGACGTAAATGTCATTTTGTGTATTTGATCTTATAAACCTTTTCGGAAAATGCATATTATTGTGTTATGGGGCATTTTGGAAATATAAGGGTATGAGTTCATTTGAAAAATGGTGTGCCTCAACCAACGATGAGATTTGAGTTAATCATAGTTTTGGTTGTTGTGTTTGCATGATAGTTGGTCAAACGTGTTTCAAGGTTTATACTAGCTTTCATTTGGGGGTTTACGTAAATTGTTGGGTATTTGGCTCGGTTTTGACTAAATTGATTCTTGAGCACATTTGTTCGGATTAATAATCGTTGTGGGGTTTTGAGTATGATGGTGCATTTTCCCCCAATTTGAGAGTTACATGTTTTAGGAGCTTTGGTCTTTCATTTGGAGTAATGTAATGTTAGACAGTGTTGTAATGGATCCATAGGCACTTAAGTCAGTCTATATTTGGAAAGCGGGTAAGGTTGGTTATGACCGTTGACCGCTTGGGTTCGCTAGCGAGTAGGCAATAGGTGGCACGAGCATCCGAGTTGAAACTCGTTTAGATTGGATAGGCACCCATGTCAGTAAGTCCTTGGAGTGGAACCCGACGGAGTATGGCTAGAGGCAATAAACGGTCTGAGGTTGTGATGTATGGCATGGGAACTCAGACCGGGATATGTGGTGAAATCCAATAACATCACAGGTGTCCCCATTCACGTGTTCTCACCACCCAAGATAGAAACGTTGAGATGACATGCAAGTAAGTTGTATGGGCGGCCTACTTGCGTGTTCCTCTACTCTCAACGTATACGGGTTTTTCGTCGTTGATCCGTGGTATTTTTAAATGTCAATGTCGTATCTTATCAACTTTGGTTTTTGTGTGGTCGACGGTAAATGATGGCCTTAATATTGGGTTTTCCCCGCGTATATTAAGGTTTGAATGAAATACGTCATTTCCAAGTTTCGGTATTTGATTTCGCCCATTTTATGGTCGTGTGAGTTTTGGGTCTAATGTACGTGTTCACGACGATATTTATTTATATAGATTTTCATCTATGGTTTATGAGTTGTGAACCATGTTTCACCCGTGTTGGGTATTTCGAGATATAACATTTTACCTGCGTTTTGTAAGATGGGGAGTCCTCCCTCTCTATTCTCATTTCGAACAAGTTTTGGGTTAAATCTAAGTTTACGAAATAACGTTTTATATCGGGATTTTATCTCTTTAAACATTTTGGTTTGTTAACGATTATATTGGTGCCTCTTTCGTTTAAAAGGCATAATTATGGGTAAACGAGTCGTCTTCATGATTGAAGCATATCATTTTGAAAGATTATGATTTTAATTGCATTCTTCCTTTATAACGATTCATTTATAAATGTTGAAAACTCTTGAGCTCACTAGGCGTTAAGCCTAACCTTATTATTTGTCGGCATGTGCATCAGGTTCCAGTTGGGGTTTGGTTCTAGCAGCTATGATGAGTTGAGCCTTGGCTTTGTGCAAGTGTAAGTAGTTGGTGAAGTCTTCCGAAGTTTGGAGATAGTGACTATTATTGGGTTTTAGTAGCACTCGTTCTTATTATAGACTCTATGTATAGAATGAAATGTGTGTATTGAGGTTAAATCTTAAATTGTGATTGTATATGAATCAATTATTGATGTATTTAGAAAATTTTAATTAGTTGCTATTTCCAGAATTGAGGGTGTTACAAGTTGGTATCAGAGCTTAAATTTGAGAGAATTAGGTATTGATTTTTGGATGTCTAAACTCAAACTAGCGTTCTTATAAGTGAAATTGCACCTTAGGTACCTTAAGATAAGATATTTTGGGGATCGATTGAGTTGCTAGAAACCGGAAACTTGTCGAGGATAGCAAGGATGATCATGTACGGTACGTTCATAATGGCACCTGGCCAGGGTCATGGTGAACGTACATGCTACATATGTGTACTTGTACTACCTTGGTGGGATGATCGTTGGGGTAGTAAAGAAGTTTCTAAGTGAGTAGTCTAAGGAAGATTTGATGTTTATAGCATTGTCACTTTGGAGTGATAGTTATGCCCAACGAATGCATTAAGTTCACCATTTTGGTGTCGGAGTTATTGGTTGAAATTAGAACCATATGCTTAATAAAGAGACTATATTTCAAGAAGAGATTGTAAGTTAATCAGACTAGTGTGATTAATGCTTAGGGATATTTGATGCATCTGGTTGTCGATAGCGTGGCTAGGAAATTGGGAAGCGTGGACCTAGGATGCCGAGAGCCGACCAAAATTCATGCATGAAATTTATTTCTAGAAAAGTTTGCATAAATTGTTTCTCATGTTTTCAAAGTATAAAGTGAGTTATGTTACGAAGTCTTGGTAAAGCATTTAGCACTCATCAGATTTTAAACCGTAAGCTTAAACATGCATGATTGTTGTACGCAGTTGCAAATTTATATTGAAAATCTCTTCGTCGACGTTTTGTGTTTAACGCTATTTTTGGATATTATAAGATCCGTGTGTTGGGAACTGAAGAAAAACTTAAGTATGGTTAATGCTGCTGGTTCAAAGATTACTACTGCTAGTGTTATTCAAGGTTAATACTTCTGAGTATTACTACTGCTAGTAGAATTAATACTGCTAGTCAAAGTTAGTGCTGCTTGAACAAAGTTAGTACTGCTTAGCTAGTTAGTACTGCTAGTAGTTAGTGCTGCTTGGTAGTTAATGTTGCTAGAAGAAATTTAATGCTGCTGAAGATTAATACTGCTTATATGATGAAGATTCGCATGAAAGGATATACATGGAAGCTTAGAGATATACATGGAAGATATACTGAAGATTTGTTTATTTATTGTAATTATCTTTTTCTTTCAGTATATGTATAGAATGTATAGAATAGATAGATAACTTTTGATACATAATTTATTCTAAGTAATAGAGAGAAATCAACCTCAAGGCATAGATCCTAATTCTAGAGAAGTAGAATTCGTATTGGTGAGCCTGTTCATCAATATTGAGGTTGAGTGTGTAATCTTGTAACTTTAAAGCATTCAATACAAGTTTACAGTTTGTTCTTCATATTTACTGTGTTGATTTACTGTTTCATTGAATATCAAAGTGTTATTCCGCAAACTTCTTTGATATCGTTTCTGAGAATTAATTCTTGTTGAGAATTCGATCCTGACAAGTGGTATAAAAGCCAATCTCTCTCAGAAACATCTATTCATCATGGAAAATCTTACAGAATCAAGCAGTACTTTGGTCTCCAAGGTTCCAATGCTCAAACCCAGTGAGTTTGACATGTGGAAGATCAGAATCAGACAATATATTCTTCTCACTGACTACTCAATGTGGGATATCATTGAGAATGGTCCTTCTGAAGCTGGAAGGATAGGACCAGATGGGAAAAGACCCTCCACCAAAGACAGACGGTGAAAGGAAGATCAGACAAACAGAGATGAAGGCCTTGAGCACTCTGCTCTTGGCCATCCCCAATGAATATCAGCATCAATTTTGCAACTGCACTGATGCTCAGATTCTTTGGAATGCTCTAGAGAAAAGATTTGCTGGAACTAAGAGCATCAAAAGAAATCAAAGAGATGTTCTAAAGCAGCAGTATGAGAACTTTACTTCCTTAAAGAATGAGTCTATGACTCAAACTTTTGATAGGTTCAACAAGCTCATTGGTGAACTGGCTACTGTAGGAGTGAAGATGGATCAAGATGACATCAACAGAAAGTTCCTCAGATCTCTTGGGGATGAATGGACTATGTACACTGTCTCATATAGACAAAGTGACAATCTGGAAGAGAAAGAACTTGATGATCTATACAATGATCTAAGAGTTTTTGAAACTGAGGTAGAGATCAAGAAGAAGCCCACTGGTTATGTCCACAATGCTGCACTTCTTTCAGCATCCACTGATACTACTGCCATCCCTGAAGCAGTTAGTACTGCAGTGGAGTAAGTTCAGAAAAAGGCACTGAAACTATCTTTGAAGCCTTTTTGTCCAGTCATAGTAACACTTCATTGATTAATGATGATCTGGATCAACTTCACCCTGATGACCTGGAGGAGATGGATATTAAATGGCAGATGGCCATGTTATCCATGAGGGTGAAGAAGTTCATTAAAAGAACAGGAAGGAATAACTTCTCTCAAAGAAGAGAAGATGGAGCTGGTTTTGACAAGACCAAGGTGGAATGTTATAAGTGTCACATGAAAGGACACTTTGCTAGAGAATGCAGGAGTGCTGTTCCAAACAACAACCACCAACAAGCTCAGAATGGAGGCTACACTCAGAACAAGAATCCTGCTCAAGCCCTTGTTTCTCAACAAGGAATGGGATTTGACTGGAGTGATCAAGCTGAGGAAGCCATTCAGAATCAAGCTCTTATGGCAGAAGTGTCTGATCTCTCCTCTGAGGTAATTTCTAATCTTTGCACTAAATCTTGCATTGACACTGTCAAAAGATACAGGGATCACAATCAAAGTATGTGTGATGACCTCAAAAGATTAGAAAAGGATAGAAGAGATTATGTGTTAATAGTAGAGAGATTTGAAGAGCAAATCAAAGGCTTTCAAGCTAATGAACTTCAACACTCTTATGACACTAACTATTGGAAGTGGGAAAATAATGAGTTAGAGACCAAACTGTCTAAATCCTTAGAAGAGAGTGATAGGCTGAAGGAGGAACTGTCTAAAGTTAAGCTTGACATAGAAAAGTTTTCATATGCTTCAAAAGCAATGGATTCTCTTCTAAAGGCTCAGATTCATGATAAGATGAAGCCTGGTATTGGATACAACAGTACACCTCCTCCTTACAACAACAATTATATCTCTCCTACTCCAGACTTGTTAGAAACCAAGGAGAAAAAGGACTTATCTGAGAAAGCCTTTAAGATAGATCCTTTGGATGAAGTAGTAATTAAGGATTTAACTGAGAAAGAAGCCAGTGAGAATAGAGATAATGATGTGAGTAAAGAGATCCCATTAGAAAACAACATTATCACCAATGAGGGATGTGGGAAAATCTGGGTCAAGTCCAAGGAGATAGAGAAGACAAAAGGAAAGGATAACAAGGTCCATTACAAACAAACCACGATTGTGAATCCTGGATCTTGTAAACAGTGTGATTGCAGTAAAGCCAAGAGCCTAAATTCTGGTTTAAAAAGAGGAAATCAAAGAAACTGGAATAATCAATGGGCTAAGAAGCAAGGAGTTGATCTGAGTAAAATCAATAGACCAAAACCTTGCTTCATATGTGGCAAGTTAAATCATTTGGCTAAATATTGCTTCTTTAACCCTATTAATCAACAGATGACCTTTCAAAGATTTGTGCAAAAACCTGTTGGTTATAGGAAGGCTGGAAAGAAACATGGTGAAAAGAAAGGCCCCATGAAGAAAAAGATTTTAAAAGAAAGTATTTGTCAGGATCGAATTCTTAACAAGAATTAGTTCTCAGAAACTAATATCAAAGAAGTTGCGGAATAACACTTTGATATTTAATAAAACAGTAAACAAAACAGTATATGATTAACAAACTGTAAACTTGTATTGAATGCTTGAAGCTACAAGATTACACACTCAACCTCAATATTGATGAACAGACTCACCAATACGAATTCTACTTCTCTAGAATTAGGATCTATGCCTTGAGGTTGATTTTTTCTCTATCAATTATTATCAAAAGTTAATTCTATCTATTCTATACATTCTATCCATATACTGATCAAAAGATAATTACAAAGAATAAACAAATCTGCAGTATATCTTCCATGTATATCTTCTATGTATATCTTCAGTATATCTTCAGTATATCCAGTTGTCATACTTTCCATCCGGATCTCTTTAGCAACACTAATTATGCTCAGCAGTAGTAACTTCTTCTAGCAGCATTAACTACTAAGCAGTACTAACTACTAGCAGTACTAACTAGCTAAGCAGTACTAACTTTGTTCAAGCAACACTAACTTTGACTAGCAGTAGTAATTCTACTAGCAGTAGTAATACTCAGCAGTATTATCCTTCAAAGTGCTCTGGCAGTAGTAACCACTCTTGTACTAGCAGTAGTAACCACACTTAGTAGAATCTTCAGTTCCCAACAATCTCCCCCTAACTTGACTTTTAGAAGAGAAGTCAAGTTCTTCAGACACTACTTCAGAAGCTCTCCAAGATGCTTTCAACACCTCTGGTTCAATTTCCCAAATTTGGATCTAGGCCCAAGCTTTGATTCACAGTTCTTCTCACCACAATCTTGGCCATCTCTGAATCCTTTGTACAGACCAGTGTAGCTTTAAGCATCCCTTCCAACTTCTCCTTGCTATGCTCATAGATTTTGTCCACCAGGTAGTATTCATGATAACAGTTGTCAATAGTAATCATGTATACTCCACAGTTTTCAAATAGTATCCATTTGTCAATCTTCTTGAATATGAACTCATGCTTATGATCTTTAATCCTATGATGTACTCTTTCTGGATCAAACATCATGCACAAGTATTCTAATGTAACTTTGAGAAGATTCTCTTCAGTACCTTTCAACACAGGTTCATAAAGTTTCATCCCCACTTTGTATAATTCTTCCATATCAGCTCTGGAGCAACTTCTAATAACTCTCCCCCATGTTGAATAAGCTTCAAATGAACCATCAGCTCTCTTGATTCTGAAGAAGTTCTTTCCATTGTCTCTTAGAATATCCCAGAAGATGATCTCTGGAGCTTGCATAGAGATTGGATCAGCCTTCAAAGGTTCCACTATGGTCATGTATGTATCCATATTCTCATCTGTTGGCTCACTAGACTGTTTTGGAAGTTGAACTGATTCTGCTATAGGTACCTCTGAATGTTCTGTTGTAGTACCAGCTGTTTCTTCTACTCTGGGCCTTTTAGACTGCCTTTTGTAAGCAATTGTCTTCACCCTTTTACCAGCTTTGGTTTCAACACCAACACTCCCAGGTTCTTCCTTTTTCTCTTCTGCTTCTTCTTTGGAAGGTGTAGTTTCCTTAGGGAATGGTTGTTGGATGTTGAGATCATGTCTCTCTTTCATCCTTCTCTCAGCCTCCTCCCTTTGTGCTGAGTCCCCTTGGAGTTTGGCCATTTCCTTATTATATAATTCTTCAACCTGAGAGTATGCCATATGAGTAAACATCTCCCCCTTAACACCAATTGCACCTTTCAGGAAGTTTATCATCTTTCTTCTTTCCTGATTGGCCAAAAAGGTCTTGGAGGGTTGTCTTTTCTGCTTTTTGAATGGCATCCTTTTTACTTGTGCTTGTTTGGCCTGAGTTGCTGTTTTTATGCTCTTCTGATACTCTTCATTTAGTTTTCTGGCCATATTCAGTGCAAGCTCTCTATCCTTCTCAGATTGAAGTTGTTCCTCCCTTTCCAATTCTGCCTGAAGCTGCTTTGCCACTTCTTCATCCAGTTCTACCTGATTTTTCTTCTTTGCAGGTTGTTCAGGTTCAATCATTTTAGCTTTACCCTTTGTATCCTTCAACCCTGCCTCACTTCTTTCTTGTGTCTTCTTTTCAATACCTCTTTCATTGATGACCACTCCCTTAGCCTTTTGAGTAGCCTTAGGAGTGTCATTCTTTGCTTTTACTAAGGTTTCAGCTATTTCCAATTCTTCAACAGATAGCCCTGTTGCTGCTTGAACATTATCTGTTTCTACTTCTTGTGTTTTTGTTTCTGCAGCTTTCTCCCCCTTACCATCAAATCCCATCTCAGAAATACTTTCTTTTTCTGCTTCAGCCTCTGAATTCTCCCCCTTGTTGAAATCATCTTGAACACTTGTCCTCCTCTTTAACACAAACTGCTTCCTTCTCTTTTTCTGTAACAATCTTGTCACCATTTTCTTTAGTTTGGTGATCTGAACTTGTTAAGATAGGAGAACCAGCTTCATCTCCTCTATTTCTTTACCTTGCTTTATGACATCCTGGTTGATGTTTCCCATGGTTTCCATCAATTCCTCATAGTTATATCTGTCCTCACCTTCTCTAGGAGTGTTACCCCCTATTGAAGGATCATTGGATCTTTTTGAAGTGGAAGTCTTCTGCCTAGCAGAAGCACTGTCCACCCCCGTGGTTTCTTGGCACCAGGGACCTTCAAATGATTGTTCATTTGAAGTTGCCGTGGGGGAGGTCTTATTGATGTTACCACTTTCCTCCTCTGTGCTAGCAGGAGTAGTGGCAGCCTCATCACCCATATGCTCTTCCTCCTCCTCAGAGAGCACCTCCTTGGGGTTGGGAGACACCCCTGTGGTTTCCCTGTGGATATTCTCTAAAGGAGAATTCTCCTTTAGAGGGCTTAAAGGCTTGGGGGATGAAGGTACAAGAAGGGAAGGAGCCTTCTTTACCTGTTTCCTCTTGTAGGTTTGGGTAATAGGAGAGGTTGGTTTTTCAAGAAGAGACTGGGGAATTGTTTTTGAGTGGGAAGGTTGGGTTTGGCTAGCAGTGGGTTGGTCTAATGGGGTCCTTGACCCTGCTGCCATACCTTCAGTGGTTTGGGACACCACCATCATTGTAGAGAACAATGGGGTGTCAACTCCTTCCGAGTCCCCAGCAGACCTTCTCATATTTGAGAAAACCTTGCCTTTGGGGGGTTTAGGTACATATACCCCAACAGGTTGTGGTATGCCCGTCAATTCTTTAGTAATAACTTCTTGGACAAACCTGGGATACATAAAGAAACTCTTTTTGTTTCCCATGTTTGATACAAGATCATTGAATATCATTTTTGAGAAATTATACTTTCTGGCTGTAGCCAAGCAGACCAAAGCATAGGCAATTGGACTGCTGAACTCACTCCATCCAGTAGTCTTTTTGGAGATGCAATGCATCAAGGTATGAACAAGAAAACGCCATTGGGGTGAAAATTTTGCTTTTGAGAATTTGAAAACACCCAATGGGCCTCCATACCCCATTCTTGTAAGGGAAGAAAACAGTTCATCATTTGAAATAGAAGTTATACCAGAAGCATCGTTTAGACGTAGACTGATACGCATAACTTCTTCAGATACAGTTAGGGGTTGGTCACACACCCTGGTCTTGATCATCTGCACACCATTCTCAGTAACAATGGTGGCATTGGCCCAGAACTGCCTTTGATGCTCAATGTAGATTGTAGGGGCAACTGTAAGAGCATGAGCAATATGGCTCGACTTGAGGAAATCCACAATCTGGTGGAACCCTTCGGCTTGTTTGGGCTTCTGTAGCATTGCGATCTCATTGTGCTCGTCGATAAACGCCATGGATGCCATTGAACTGGGATGTTCTTGCCTGGAAGACTAGGTACTTGAGAGAAAAAGATTAGAAGAGCAAGTGAACAGTATGCAAAGAGTCGTTATGAATGTTTAGGCGGGTAAAGGGTATTTATAGTATTCGGATTATAAGCAGTATTAACCTAGAGCAGTATTAACTAACTAGCAGTATTAACCGCGAGCAGTATTAACTAACTAGCAGTATTAACCGCGAGCAGTATTAACTAACTAGCAGTATTAACTGCGAGCAGTATTAACCGCGAGCAGTATTAACTAACTAGCAGTATTAACTGCGAGCAGTATTAACCACGAGCAGTATTAACTAACTAGCAGTATTAACCAACTAGCAGTATTAACCAACTAGCAGTATTAACCAACTAGCAGTATTAACCAACTAGCAGTATTAACCAACTAGCAGTATTAACCAACTAGCAGTATTAACTGTACTTACTCCTTGAAGCTTAGGCTGAATTGAGTACTGCTATGCATGCCCTGCAAAGATTGATTAGAAGCACCAAGAATCTATAATATTCAGATATTTATTCACTTTTTGGGATAAAGTTTATTCAGAGTTGATCATTCCCACACTTGTTACCAAGAAAGTGAATCTACCTACATCAAAGGCTTTGGTGAATAGATCAGCAAACTGGTTGTCAGTATGAACTTTTACAACTTGAACAAGTTTCTTTTCATTACAGTCTCTTATAAAGTGATACCTGATCTCAATGTGCTTTGTCTTAGAGTGCTTGACTGGATTATTTACAATGCTAATAGCACTGCTATTATCAATAAAGATGGGAGTGTGTAGAAAGGTTACCCCATAGTCCATCATTTGATTCTGAATCCATAGGACTTGAGAACAGCAACTTGCAGCTGCTATGTACTCTGCCTCTGTTGTAGATGTGGACACTGTGGTTTGTTTCTTGCACTGCCATGAAACTAGTCTAGCACCCAAGAACTGACATCCTCCAGAAGTAGACTTTTTGTCCAAGTTTGCCCCACCTAGATCACTGTCTGAGTATGCAATTAGGTCAAAGGGTGAGTCATGAGGATACCAAAGTCCCAATCTGGGTTGTCCTTTGAGATATCTGAATATCCTCTTAACAGCTTGAAAGTGAGAATGCTTTGGCCTAACTTGGAATCTTGCACAAACACAGACTTGAAACATTATATCAGGCCTTGATGCTGTGAGATACATGAGAGAGCCAATCATGGATCTGTAATGATGCACATCCATATCCTCCCCCTCAAGATCTGCTGTTATCTGTTTGTGTGTTTCCATAGGTGTACTAGCAGGTTTTGAATCTGAGAAACCAAACTTGGTTAGAATGTCCTGCACATATTTGGATTGACATATGAAGATACTATCTGACTTCTGTTGAACTTGGAGTCCAAGGAAAAAGGTAAGTTCCCCCATGGAACTCATTTTAAACCTTTGATGCATTAGATCCTCAAACTCCTTGCACATGTTATCTCTTGTAGATCCAAAGATAATGTCATCAACATAGATATGGACCAACAAGATATCCTTCTTCTTTCTCTTGATAAATAGAGTCTTATCAATGACTCCTCTTTCAAAGCCATTTTCCAAGAGATAGGATGACAGAGTGTCATACCATGCTCTTGGAGCTTGATGCAGTCCATAAAGAGCTTTCTTCAATTTGTATACCCTGTCTGGATAGCTTGGGTTTTCAAACCCTGGTGGTTGACAGACATATACCTCTTCTTCAATTGAACCATAGAGAAAAGCACTCTTTACATCCATTTGATAGACTTTGAAGTTCATGTAAGAAGCATAGGCTAGGAATAATCTGATTGGTTCTATCCTAGCCACAGGTGCAAAGACTTCTTCATAATCTATACCCTCTTCTTGAGTATACCCTTGAGCCACTAGCCTTGCTTTGTTTCTTATGACAATTCCTCTTTCATCTCTCTTGTTCCTGAAGATCCACTTTGTGCCAATTGCTCTGTGACCTTTAAGAAGGTCTACCAGATCCCATACATCTTGTAGTTTGAACTGCAGCAATTCTTCTTGCATTGCTTCTATCCAGCTGGATTCTTTCATTGCATCATGTGCCTTTTTAGGCTCAAGCTGGGATAGAAAGCAAGACAGCACTGTATGCTGTTGATCTTGCATTTCTTGAAGTCTGCTCTGATGTCTAGTCATCATAGGAGATGATATATCTCCTATTACCAGCTGTGGAGGATGATTCTTTTGAACTCTGGTGTTATGACTAGGTTATTCATTAACATCACCTTCTAGATTGGAGTCAGTCAACTCAACTGAAGTGTTTTCAGCAGCTACTTCTGATTCTTTATCTTCTTGATTCTCTTCATCTCTACTCTGACTTGGTCCAGTAGTTTGTTCCCTTTCACAGTCTTCAAAAGAATTCACTGTGCGTGTGGGAAAGATCACTGATTTAGATACACTTTCTTGAACTTGTGTAGTCCCTGATCCTTCACCTCCTGAACCTGCATGATCATTACTACTGAAACCAAAGGAGTTAGTTAGTGAATCAATGTCAAATAGCCATTGAGGACCAGTTCCAATAGGATTTGGTCTGATCTCATTGCATTTGACATTGTCACTTTCTTCAATTATTCTAGAAGATGAATTGAACACTCTGTAGGCCTTACTTTGAGATGAATAACCAACAAGAAATCCATCATCTGCTTTGCTATCAAACTTACCTAAGTGAGTTTTGGTATTGAGAATTGTGCAAGGACACCCAAAAGGTTTGAAAAAACCAATAAAGGGTTTTCTTTTATTTAAAAGCTCATATGGTGTCTTGTTCTTTGGCTTAACTACTAGAACTCTGTTTTGGACATAACAGGCAGTATTAACTGCTTCAGCCTAGAAGGTAATTGGCAGTTTTGAATCAGCCAGCAGAGATCTAGCAGCCTCTATTAATGTCCTATTTCTCCTTTCAGCAACACCATTCTGTTGAGGAGTTCTAGGAGCACTATACTGTCTCTCAATCCCTTTCTCTTCACAAAAGGTGTTTAGAACAAAATTTTTGAATTCAGTCCCATTATCTGATCTAATGACTTTTACTTTTTGATTAGTTTGGTTTTCAATTCTCAGGATAAAGGACTTGATCAGTCCACTTGTCTCATCCTTAGTCCTTAGAAAATATATCCAGGTGAATCTAGAGTAATCATCAACAATAACTAAGCAGTAAAATTTCTTGCCTATACTCATAACATTTGTAGGACCAAACAGATCCATGTGCAATAACTGGAGACAAGAAGAAATAGAATTTATCTCTTTGGTCTTATGAGAAGTTTTATGCTGTTTGCCTTTGAGGCAAGCAACACAATGATCATCACATGAAAAGACTTTAGAAGGTAAACCTCTTACAAGGTTGTTTTTAACAAGTTTGTTCATAGTCTTAAAATTCATGTGACACATCCTTCTATGCCATTGAGATGATTCATCTACAGAAGCTTTTGAAACAAGACAATTTAGAGATGAATCACTTGAAACATTTTCCATATCTAGACAGTAAACATTGTCCTTTCTTGGAGTTCTTAGTAGTATCATGCTTTCATCAACTACTTTGAACCCTGGAGCAAGGATCATACATTCAGTATTTGTAAATAATATACTATGTTGTTTGTCACAAACCTGTGATACACTTAACAGGTTGTATTTTAATTGATCAACATAGTAGACATCCTCAAATGTCATCTTACCTTTGGTGACATTACCTTTTCCACTTATCTTACCACCAGTAAGATTGTCTCCAAAAGCAACATGTCCTCCATTGATATGCTTGAAATCCTGAAGACATGACATGTTGCCTGTCATGTGCCTTGAGCAACCACTATCAACATGCCATATGCTCCTTCCTTTGAGCTGTTGGTTGCCCTGCACATAAGATAGATCAGTTAGTATGAAATAGGAACCCAAGCCAAAGTGGTCTTGGGTATCCCTTTCTCATCAAAATACTTGCATTCCTTCTTGACAAGATTTTTGAATTTTAGCTCCTCATGTTTAGAGTACTTTGTCACAATAATAGGCTTGGAAACATGTGTGCTGGAAACAGTACTGGTTTTTGAGATATTAACTGCCTTAGCAGCACTTGCCTGCTTAGCAGTACTAACCTTGTTAGCAGTAGTAACTGGGTTAGCAGCAGTAACTGTGTTAGCAGTATTAGCCTTTGAAGAGGTACTAACTGTATTAGCAGCATTAATATTTTTAGCAGTACTAACACAGGTAGCAGCAGTAAAACTTCCAGCAGCACTAACCCTGTCAGCAGTACTAATAGTTTTAGTGCTTTTGGGCACCCACATTTTAATGCTTTCTTTTAAAATCCTTTTCTTCATAGGGCCTTTCTTTTCACCATGTTTCTTTCCAGCCTTCCTATAATCAACAGATTTTTGCTTACATCTTTGAAAGGTCATCTGTTGATTAATAGGATTGAAGAAGCAATATTTAGCCAGATGATTTAACTTGCCACATATGAAGCAAGGTTTTGGTCTATTGATTTTACACAGATCAACTCCTTGCTTCTGAGCCCATTGATTATTCCAGTTTCTTTGATTTCCTTTTTTTAAACCAGAATTTAGGCTCTTGGCTTTACTGCAATCACACTGTTTACAAGATGCAGGATTCACAACTGTGGTCTGTTTGTAATGGACCTTGTTGTCTTTTCCTTTGGTCTTTTCTATCTCCTTGGACTCTATCCAGTCCTTCCCACATCCCTCATTAGTGATTATATTGTTTTCTTCATGGATTTCTTTATCTATATCATTATCTCTCTTTTTACTGGCTTCTTTCTCAGTTAGATCCTTAATCACTATTTCATCCAAAGGGTCTATCTTAAAGGCCTTTTCAGATAAGTCCTTTTTCTCCTTGGTTTCTAACAAGTCTGAAGTAGGAGAGATGTAATTGTTGTTATAAGGAGGAGGTGTACTGTTGTATCCAATACCAGGCTTCATCTTATCATGTATCTGAGCCTTTAGAAGAGAATCCATTGCTTTTGAAGCATATGAAAACTTTTCTATGTCCAGTTTAACTTTGGACAATTCCTCCTTTAGCTTATCACTCTCTTCTAAGGATTTGGACAGTTTAGTCTCTAACTCATTCTTTTCCCACTTCCAGTAGTTAGTATCATAAGAGTGTTGAAGTTCATTAGCTTGAAAGCCTTTGATTTGTTCTTCAAATCTCTCAACTATTAGCACATAATCTCTTCTATCCTTTTCTAACCTTTTGAGGTCATCACACATACTTTGATTGTGATCCCTGTATCTTTTGACAGTGTCAATGCAAGTTTTAGTGCAAAGGTTAGAAATTACCTCAGATGGAAGATCAGACACTTCTGCCATTAGAGCTTGATTCTGAATGGCTTCCTCAGCTTGATCACTCCAATCAAATCACATTCCTTGTTGAGAAACAAGGGCTTGAGCAGGATTCTTGTTCTGAGTGTGGCTACCATTCTGAGCTTGTTGGTGGATGTTGTTAGAAACAGCACTCCTGCATTCTCTAGCAAAGTGTCCTTTCATGTGACACTTATAACATTCCACTTTGGTCTTGTCGAAACCAGCTCCATCCTCTCTTCTTTGAGAGAAATTATTCCTTCCTGTTCTTTTAATGAACTTCTTCACCCTCATGGATAGCATGGCCATCTGCCATTTGATATCCATCTCCTCCAGGTCATCAGGGTGAAGTTGATCCAGATCATCATTGATTAATGAGTTGTTCATATGACTGGACAAGAAGGCTTCAAAGATTGTTTCAGATCCTTTTTCTGAACTTGCTCCACCAGCAGTACTAACTGCTTCAGGGATGGCAGTAGTATCAGTTGCTGCTGAAAGAAGTGCAGAACTGTGGACATAACCAGTAGGCTTCTTCTTGATCTCTACCTCAGTTTCAAAAACTCTTAGATCATTGTATAGATCATCAAGTTCTTTCTCCTCCAGATTGTCACTCTGCCTATAAGAGACAGTGTACATAGTCCATTCATCCCCAAGAGATCTGAGGAACTTCCTGTTGATGTCATCTTGATCCATCTTTACTCCAACAGTGGCCAGTTCACCAATGAGTTTATTGAACCTATCAAAAGTTTGAGTCATAGACTCATTCTTTGAGGAAATAAAATTCTCATACTGCTGCTTAAGAACATCTCTTTGATTTCTTTTGATACTCTTAGTTCCAGCAAATCTTTTCTCTAGAGAATTCCAGAGAATTTGAGCATCGGTACAATTGCAGAATTGATGCTGATATTCATTGGGGATTGCCAAGAGCAGAGTGCTCAAGGCCTTCATCTCTGTTTGTCTGATCTTTCTTTCACCATCTGTCTTTGGTGGAGGTCTTTTTCCATCTGGTCCTATCCTTCCAGCTTCAGAAGGACCATGCTCAATGATATCCCACATTGAGTAGTCAGTGAGAAGAATATATTGTCTGATCCTTATCTTCCACATGTCAAACTCACTGGGTTTGAGCATTGGAACCTTTGAGACCAAAGTACTGCTTGATTCTGTAAGATTTTCCATGATAGATAGATGTTTCTGATAGAATTGGCTTTGATACCACTTGTCAGGATCGAATTCTTAACAAGAATTAGTTCTCAGAAACTAATATCAAAGAAGTTGCGGAATAACACTTTGATATTTAATAAAACAGTAAACAAAACAGTATATGATTAACAAACTGTAAACTTGTATTGAATGCTTGAAGCTACAAGATTACACACTCAACCTCAATATTGATGAACAGACTCACCAATACGAATTCTACTTCTCTAGAATTAGGATCTATGCCTTGAGGTTGATTTTTTCTCTATCAATTATTATCAAAAGTTAATTCTATCTATTCTATACATTCTATACATATACTGATCAAAAGATAATTACAAAGAATAAACAAATCTGCAGTATATCTTCCATGTATATCTTCTATGTATATCTTCAGTATATCTTCAGTATATCCAGATGTCATACTTTCCATCCGGATCTCTTTAGCAACACTAATTATGCTCAGCAGTAGTAACTTCTTCTAGCAGCATTAACTACTAAGCGGTACTAACTACTAGCAGTACTAACTAGCTAAGCAATACTAACTTTGTTCAAGCAGCACTAACTTTGACTAGCAGTAGTAATTCTACTAGCAGTAGTAATACTCAGCAGTATTATCCTTCAAAGTGCTCTGGCAGTAGTAACCACTCTTGTACTAGCAGTAGTAACCACACTTAGTAGAATCTTCAGTTCCCAACAGTATTAAAATGTGGGTGCCCAAAAGCACTAAAACTGTTAGTACTGCTGACAGGGTTAGTGCTGCTGGAAGTATTACTGCTGCCTGTGTTAGTACTGCTGAAAACATTAATGCTGCTAATACAGTTAGTACCTCTTCAAAGGTTAATACTGCCAACACAGTTACTGCTGCTAACACAGTTACTACTGCTAACAAGGTTAGTACTGCTAAGCATGCATGTGCTGCTAAGGCAATGAGTACCTCTAAAACCAGTACTGTTTCTAGCACAAATGTTTCCAAGCCTATTATTGTGACAAAGTACTCCAAGAATGAGGAGTTAAAATTCAAAAATCTTGTCAAGAAAGAATGCAAGTATTTTGATGAGAAAGGGGTACCCAAGACCACTTTGGCTTGGGTTCCTAATTCATACTAACTGATCTATCATAGGTGCAGGGCAACCAACAGCTAAAGGGAAAGAGCATATGGCATGTTGATAGTGGTTGCTCTAGGCACATGACAGGTAACATGTCATGCCTACAGGATTTCAAGCATATCAATGGAGGACATGTTGCATTTGGAGTTAATCTTACTGGTGGTAAGATAAGTGGAAAAGGTAATGTCACCAAAGGTAAGATGACATTTGAGGATGTCTACTATGTTGATCAATTGAAATACAACCTCTTAAGTGTATCACAGGTTTGTGACAAACAACATAGTATATTATTTACAAATACTGAGTGTATGATCCTTGCTCCAGGGTTCAAGGTAGTTGATGAAAGCATGATACTACTTAGAACTCCAAGAAAGGACAATGTTTACTGTCTAGATATGGACAATGTTGATAGTGATTCATCTCTAAATTGTCTTATTTCAAAAGTTTCTGTAGATGAATCCTCTCTATGGCACAGAAGGATGTGTCACATGAATTTTAAGACTATGAATAAACTTGTTAAAAACAACCTTGTAAGAGGTTTACCATCTAAAGTCTTCTCATGTGATGATCATTGTGTTGCTTGCCTTAAAGGCAAACAGCATAAAACTTCTCATAAGACCAAAGAGATAAATTCAATTTCTTCTTGTCTCCAGTTATTGCACATGGATCTGTTTGGTCCTACAAATGTTATGAGTATAGGCAAGAAATCTTACTGCTTGGTTATTGTTGATGATTACTCTAGATTTACCTGGGTATATTTTCTAAGGACTAAGGATGAGACAAGTGGACTGATCAAATCCTTCATCCTAAGAATTGAAAACCAAACTAATCAAAAAGTAAAAGTCATCAGATCAGATAATGAGACTGAATTCAAAAATCTGGATCTAAACACCTTTTGTGAAGAAAAAGGCATTGAGAGGCAATATAGTGCTCCTAGGACTCCTCAACAGAATGGTGTTGCTGAAAGGAGAAATAGGACACTAATAGAGGCTGCTAGATCTCTGTTGGTTGATTCAAAACTGCCAATTACCTTCTGGGCTGATGCAGTTAATTCTGCCTGTTATGTCCAAAACAGAGTTCTAGTAGTTAAGCCAAAGAACAAGACACCATATGAGCTTTTAAATAAAAGAAAACCTTTCATTGGATTTTTCAAACCTTTTGGGTGTCCTTGTACAATTCTCAATACAAAATCTCACTTAGGTAAGTTTGATAGCAAAGCAGATGATGGATTTCTTGTTGGGTATTCATCTCAGAGTAAGGCCTACAGAGTTTTTAACACATCTTCTAGAATAATTGAAAAAAGTGACAATGTCAAATGCAATGAGAACACACCAAATCCTATTGGGTCTGGTCCTCAATGGCTATTTGACATTGATTCACTAACTAACTCCTTTGGTTTCAGTAGTGATGATTATGCAGGTTCAGAATGTGGAGGATCAGGGACTATACAGGTTCAAGAAAGTATATCTAAATCAGTGATCTTTCCCATACCCACAGTGGATTCTGTTGAAAACTGTGACAAGGAACCATCTGCTGGATCAAGTCAGAGTGAAGAAGAAAGTAGAGATGAGGAGACCCAAGAGAATAAACAATCAGAAGTAGCTGCTGAAAACACTTCAGTTGAGTTGAATGACTCTAATCTAGAGGTAGGACTTACTGAAGAACCTAGTCATAACACCAGAGTTCAAAAGAATCATCCTCCACAGCTGGTAATAGGAGATATATCTTCTCTTATGATGACTAGACATCAAAGCAGACTTCAAGAAATGCAAGATCAACAGCATACAGTGCTGTCTTGTTTTCTATCCCAGCTTGAGCCTAAAAAGGCACATGATGCTATGAAAGAATCTAGCTGGATAGAAGCAATGCAAGAAGAACTGTTACAGTTCAAGCTACAAGATGTATGGGATCTAGTAGACCTTCCTAAAGGTCACAGAGCAATTGGCACAAAGTGGATTTTCAGGAACAAGAGAGATGAAAGAGGAATTGTCATAAGGAACAAAGCAAGGCTGGTGGCTCAAGGGTATACTCAAGAAGAGGGTATAGATTATGAAGAAGTCTTTGCACCTGTGGCTAGGATAGAAGCAATCAGATTATTCCTAGCCTATGCTTCTTACATGAACTTCAAAGTCTATCAAATGGATGTAAAAAGTGCTTTTCTCTATGGCTCAATTGAAGAAGAGGTATATGTCTGTCAACCTCCAGGGTTTGAAAACCCAAACTATCCAGACAGAGTATACAAATTGAAGAAAGCTCTTTATGGACTGCATCAAGCTCCAAGATCATGGTATGACACTCTGTCATCGTATCTCTTGGAAAATGGCTTTGAAAGAGGAGTCATTGATAAGACTCTATTTATCAAGAGAAAGAAGAAGGATATCTTGCTGGTCCAAATCTATGTTGATGACATTATCTTTGGATCTACAAGAGACAACTTGTGCAAGGAGTTTGAGGATCTAATGCATCAAAGATTCAAAATGAGTTCCATGGGGGAACTTACTTTCTTCCTTGGACTCCAAGTTCAACAGAAGTCAGATGGTATCTTCATCTGTCAATCCAAGTATGTGCAGGACATTCTAACCAAGTTTGGTTTCTCAGAATCAAAACCTGCCAGCACACCTATGGAGACACACAAACAGATAACAGCAGATCTTGAGGGGGAGGATATGGATGTGCATCACTACAGATCCATGATTGGCTCTCTCATGTATCTCACAGCATCAAGGCCAGATATAATGTTTCCAGTCTGTGTATGTGCAAGATTCCAAGTTAGGCCAAAGCAATCTCACTTTCAAGCTGTTAAGAGGATATTCAGATATCTCAAAGGGCAACCCAGATTAGGACTTTGGTATCCTCATGACTCACCCTTTGACCTAATAGCATACTCAGACACTGATCTAGGTGGGGCAAACTTGGACAGAAAATCTACTTCTGGAGGATGTCAGTTTTTGGGTGCTAGACTAGTTTCATGGCAGTGCAAGAAACAAACCACAGTGTCCACATCTACAACAGAGGCAGAGTACATAGCAGCTGCAAGTTGCTGTTCTCAAGTCTTATGGATTCAGAATCAAATGCTGGACTATGGGGTAACCTTTCTACACACTCCCATTCTTATTGATAATAGCAGTGCTATCAGCATTGTAAATAATCCTGTCAAGCACTCTAAGACAAAGCACATTGAGATCAGGTATCACTTCATAAGAGACTGTAATGAAAAGAAACTTGTTCAAGTTGTAAAAGTTCATACTGACAATCAGTTTGCTGATCTATTCACCAAAGCTTTTGATGTAGGCAGATTCACTTTCTTGGTAACAAGTGTGGGAATGATCAACTCTGAATAAGCATCCTCTCAAACAGTGGTTAAATATCTGAATTTTATAGATTCTTGGTGTTACTAATCTTCCTTTGTAGGGCATACAAAGCAGTACTCAATTCGGCTAAGCTTCAAAGAGTAAATATGGTTAATACTGCTAGTGGTTAATACTGCTAGTCAGTTAATACTGCTCGCAGTTAATACTGCTAGTTGGTTAATACTGCTAGCAGTTAATACTGCTCTCAGTTAATACTGCTCTCAGTTAATACTGCTAGTTGTTAATACTGCTAATAGTTAATACTGCTCGCGGTTAATACTGCTTGCAATTAATACTGCTAGTTAGTTAATACTGCTCTCAGTTAATACTGCTAGTTAGTTAATACTGCTAGTAGTTAATACTGCTCGCGGTTAATACTGCTAGTTAGTTAATACTGCTAGTAGTTAATACTGCTCGCGGTTAATACTGCTTGTCCGTTAATACTGCTCTAGGTTAATACTGCTTATGTCCCGAAGACTATAAATACTCTTTGCCCGCCTAAACGTTCATAACGACTCTTTGTATACTGTTCACTTGCGCTCTAAACCCTTTCTCTCTCAAGTTCAAAGTTTTCAGGCAAACTTTTTGGAAGGATTAATGGCATCAATGGCATTCATAGATGAACACAATGAAATCGCGATGCTACAGAAGCCCAAACAGGCCGCTGGGTTCCACCAGATTGTGGATTTCCTCAAGTCAAGCCATATAGCTCATGCTCTTACTGTTGCTCCTACAATCTATATCGAGCATCAAAGGCAGTTCTGGGCCAATGCCACCATTGTTGCTGAGAATGGTGTGCAGATGATCAAGACAAGGGTGTGTGATCAACCCTTAACAGTCACTGAAGAAGTTATTCGCATCAGTCTACGTCTAGACGATGCCTCTGGTATAACTTCTATTCCAAATGATGAACTGTTCTCTTCCCTTGCAAGAATGGGGTATGGAGGCCCGTTGGGTGTGTTTAAGTTTTCAAAAGCTAAATTCTCACCCCAATGGCGGTTTTTTGTTCATACCTTGATGCATTGCATCTCTAAAAAGACTACTGGATGGAGTGAGTTCAGCAGTCCCATTGCTTATGCTTTGGTCTGTTTGGCCACTGCCAGAAGGTACAATTTTTCACAAATGATTTTCAGTGATCTTGTATCAAACATGGGACACAAAAAGAGTTTCTTTATGTACCCCAGGTTTGTTCAAGAAGTTATTACTCATGAATTGACGGATATACCTCAACCTGTTGGGGTATATGTACCTAAAGGAGTTGACACCCCATTGTTCTCTACAATGATGGTGGTGTCCCAAACCACTGAAGGTATGGCAGCAGGGTCAAGGCCCCCATTAGACCTTCCTACTGCTAGCCAATCCCAACCTTCCCACTCAAAATCTATTCCCCAGTCCCTTCTTGAAAAACCAACCTCTCCTATCACCTAAACTTACAAGAGGAAACAGGTAAAGAAGGCTCCTTCCCTTCTTGTACCATCATCCCCCACGCCTTTAAGCCCTCTAAAGGAGAATTCTCCTTTAGGGAATATCCATAGGGAAACCAAAGGGGTGTCTCCCAACCCCAAGGAGGTGCTCTCTGAGGAGGAGGAAGAGCATATGGGTGATGAGGCTGCCACTACTCCTGCTAGCACAGAGGAGGAAAGTGGTAACATCAATAAGACCTCCCCCATGGCAACTTTGAATGAGCAATCATTTGAAGGTCCCTGGTGCCAAGAAACCACGGGGGTGGATAGTGCTTCTTCTAGGCAGAAGACTTCCACTACTAAAAGATCCAATGATCCTTCAAAGGAGGGTAACACTTCTAGAGAAGGTGAGGACATATATAACTACCAGGAATTGATGGATACCATGGGAAACATCAACCAAGAGGTCATCAAACAAGGAAAAGAAATAGAAGAAATGAAGCTAGTCATTCTGTCACAACAAATACAGATTGCTAAGCTGAAGAAGATGGTGATCAGTCTGGTACAGAGGAAGAAGAGAAAGCAATTCCAACTAAGGAGAAGGAAATCTGAGAAAGATGCTCCCAAAAAGGGGGAGATCAACATGGAAGAAGCCACAAGAGAGGGGGAGCTTGATGAGGAAAAAGAAAAGGTTGAGGGAGAGCATGATGGGGAGAAGAACAGTACTGAAAGGGAGGTAGAAGCAGAAACTGTTAGTGTTGTTGAAACTTCACAAGCAGTAGTAACAGAGTTATCTCCAACAGAAATTGAAGTAGCTGAAATGCTGATCAAAGCAAAGAATGACACTCCCAAAGCAAAGGGAGTGGTCATAAATGAAGGGGGTGCAAAAAGAGAAGTGAGCAAGAAAGCAATGAACAAAGACAAAGGAAAAGCAAAGATGGTGGAATCTGATCAACCAGTCAAGAAGCAAAGGTTGGTTGAATCAGATGAAGCCTTAGCCAGGAAGACGCAGGAGGATATTGAAAAAGAAGAAAGAATTCAGGTTGAAAAGGACAGGGAGATGGCAAAGGCTCTAGCTGCTGAATTAAATGAAGCTTATCAGAAAGGGCTTGAAACAGAGAAAGCTAAGCAAAGGGCAATAAGCTTGAGAAAGGCCATGATAGTCAAATCAAGTGCAAAGAAAAGAAGACATTCACAAACTTACCTTGCCACTCAGGAAAGAAACAAAATGATAACTTTCTTGAGGAGTGCAATTGGGGTAAAGAAAGAAATGTTTGTGAAGATGAATTTTGATCAAATCCAGGATCTTTATGAAAAAGAAATGGGGAAGCTGAAGGGCAATGAAAAGGATAGAATGGAGTTTGAAAAGAAGGCTAAGGAGAGTAATGATGTGAATATCAATCAACCATTCCCTGAAAGTGAAGAGGGAACTCCTATCAAAGAAAAGACAGAGAACAAGGAAGAAAAGAAGAAGGAAGCTACTTTAGGGCAAGTTCAAAAGACTCTGAAAAGAACCAAAATGATGGCTAAAAGAAAGAAGAGTGTAAAGAAGCCTAGAGTAGAAGAAGAGCAAAAGGTTGCTGAAGAAGAAGAGGCACCTCAGAATGAAGCTAAATCTCAGGAAGTACCACAGAGTTCAAATGTAAACATGTACATGGTGGTAATGGATAAAATTCCAAAGCCTATTTCAGTTGAACCTGTTGGATTTAAACCTCCTGAAGTTATTCATTGGGATACTATGGAGGTGGATGGCAAAGAATACATCAGATTGAAAAGAAATGATGAGAAGTATGAAGTATACAACACCTGGAACAAAATTGTCAGAGAGTGTTCAAGATCTGATTTGGAAGAAATGTTTGAAGTGGGGATGAAAAATTATGCAGATCAGTTGACAGCTCCAGGGTTACCTATAGTGAAGCTAGTCATGGAATACTTGTGCATGTTATTCAATCCAGAAGCAGTGAAGCACTTAATCAGAGATGTGTTCAAAACTGTTAGAGGATGGACTCTCTATGAAAGGAGTGGAGTCTATGAACTAGCATTAGATACTTTTCACATGGAGTACTACTTGGTGGATAGGGTCTACAATCACACAAATCTAAAGCTTCATGCCATGTTGAATAAGAAGTTGGGTTGTGCACCAGATTTAGAAATGGCCAAGTATCTAATTCAGAGGACTATCAATCAGAGTATGGGACTGGATCCTAATATTGGAGTAGATCAATGAAGATTTTGGGAGCATCTGAAGAACTTGACTTCTTGTCCTAAAAGTCAAGTTAGGGGGAGATTGTTGGGAACTGAAGAAAAACTTAAGTATGGTTAATGCTACTGGTTCAAAGATTACTACTGCTAGTGTTATTCAAGGTTAATACTTCTGAGTATTACTACTGCTAGTAGAATTAATACTGCTAGTCAAAGTTAGTGCTGCTTGAACAAAGTTAGTACTGCTTAGCTAGTTAGTACTGCTAGTAGTTAGTGCTGCTTGGTAGTTAATGCTGCTAGAAGAAATTTAATGCTGCTGAAGATTAATACTGCTTATATGATGAAGATTCACATGAAAGGATATACATGGAAGCTTAGAGATATACATGGAAGATATACTGAAGATTTGTTTATTTATTGTAATTATCTTTTTCTTTCAGTATATGTATAGAATGTATAGAATAGATAGATAACTTTTGATACATAATTTATTCTAAGTAATAGAGAGAAATCAACCTCAAGGCATAGATCCTAATTCTAGAGAAGTAGAATTCGTATTGGTGAGCCTGTTCATCAATATTGAGGTTGAGTGTGTAATCTTGTAACTTTAAAGCATTCAATACAAGTTTACAGTTTGTTCTTCATATTTACTGTGTTGATTTACTGTTTCATTGAATATCAAAGTGTTATTCCGCAAACTTCTTTGATATCGTTTCTGAGAATTAATTCTTGTTGAGAATTCGATCCTGACACCGTGTTTAATGTCATTTGGGGTATTGGGCAAGTAACTATGGAATTTTTGACCTTAACATTAGATCTCCTCCACGTATGTTAAGGTCTTAAAGGAAGAGTTGTTCCCAAGTTCTTGAGTCGGAATTTTCTTGGGAATTTTGGTCTGGATGAGTCGTGTTGAATTTTATGGAGTAGAGTTTTGCGACGTTTTAAGTGCGTGAGCGTACTTGGAGATGCGTGGGTTTTAATTTTATTGCGTGTAAATTTACGAGTTTTTGGGCGTCGTGTCTCATGAAAGTTTTGTTGAAAAGGGTCACTTTATCGTACGTTGTGGTTTTAGAATTTTAACATTTTTTTAGACTTATTGTCGTTTTATGCTTTTATGTTGGGAAATGAAAATTTTGATACCTCTTGATTTTAGCGTTAATGAGTTTTATGAAAATTCAGTTGGGCTTTATGGTGTCTTATCGTACGACTTTTGCGTCGCGTAGATAAATTTGGGAAAGTGTACATGCATTATTGTGTGTGTTAATTTATGGGTTTTGTTAATAGATGTCATCCCATATGTTAATTTTGGGGAAGTTTCAATATCAGGTGATTTATCTTTGGACTTTATACAAGTGTTAATCGTTATATACTATTCGTATTTGGATCAAATTATTCTGTTGGTGTGAGTAAACGTATAGAAGATTTATGTTGTTTCAGATATAACTTTTGCTCCGAACATGTTTCAGTTGCTGATTTTACTGTTAGAAATTTTCCGCAATGCATTAAATGAATTATCGGTATTCGTGTCATTGTAGTTACTATTTTGGTCAAGTGTGTTTTATCTGTGCGACTCAAAGTTTTGACTCGATTTAAAATTTATTTACGTTCCTATCGTGTTGCTAAATTTGGGGAAATAAACGAACGTAAATGGGCCTTGTTGGGGATTTTATCCTCCGACATTTTGTGTTTTCAAAAGGAGAAGATTTTAAAGTTGAAATTGTGAATTTCTCTTTTGGAATGGACAAACAGTTTGTTGCACAGGTTATAGTGTGGAAAATTATTTTTCATATACATAGTATAAATTGATGCATACTAGGACCATGGTAGTCCGTTTAAAAATTTTGTTGTGCATCTTTTGTTACCGTTTTATTAACGTAAGTACTGATCAAATGAGTTTTGGAAATGGTTTTATATTGCGTAGTGTTGGTGATCAATTTTGAAACCTATCGAATGAATGGTAGTGTATTTTTACCTCACGATTAATTGTTATAAAACTTATGTATTTGAAAGTTTTATAAATTTCAAATTGACATACTGGTTGAAAACCCTTGAACTCATTAGGGCTATAGATTTAAAACCCCTATTGTGAAAGGAGTTGCAATTAAGGGACTAGAGACAGGCCCGACCCTGGGGCCGTGCAGCCCGTGCGGCCGTACAGGGCATCAAAATCCATAGGGGCATCATTTTTTTATATATTATTAGTATAGGTATAATAATTTGGGTTTGGGCTGGAAAAAAAAAATTAAAGCCCCTAGTGTTAAATAAGGGAAGCTTTGTTTAAATTATCTCAAGTTAGTGATGATGGAAAATTATGTAGAGATATTGAATCTTTGGTAAATGGTGAACTTTCAAGTTTTGAATTTATTGTGAGTTTGGTTATTTGCCATGAAATTTTGTATAGGATCAATTTGGTTAGCAAAAAATTACAATCTAAAGATATGCTACTTGATGTTTCGGTGAAAAGTTTAGAAGGTTTGGTTTATTATTTTGAGAAATATAGGGAAATTGGACTTTCTTCTGCCATAATTGTAGCCAAAGAAATTGCAAATGAAATTTGAATTGAACCTGAGTTTCCTATAAAACGTTCTTATTTTAGAAAAAAAAAACAATTTGATGAGATTCCAAATACTGAAAGACAACCACAATCTGCTCAAGAGACATTTAGAACTGATTATTTCCTTGTTTTAGTAGATATGGCTTTATCTCAATTGAAGACTAGATTTGAGCAAATGAAAGTATTTGAATCGATTTTTGGTTTCTTGTTTGATGGGTCAAAGTTGGTTTACTTAAACGATGATGAATTGAAAATTTGTTGTATGAATCTTAAAGTTGCATTAACAAATGGTGATGATTGTGATATTGATGGGAAATATTTGTTTATTGAATTGCAAATTTTGCAGGAAATGTTACCGTCTAAAGCATATGAAGGAGAAAAGCCATGGACGTCAATTCATATTTTGGAGTTTGCAAAGAAGATGGATATGTTTCCAATTGTGTTGCTTGCGTATAGGATTTAGCTGACTGTACCTGTCACTGTAGCATATGCGGAAAGAAGTTTTTCAAAGTTAAAGTTATTGAAGTCGTATCTACAGTCTACCATGAGTCAAGAAAGGCTAAATGGGTTAGCAATTTTGAGTATTGAAAGTAAATTTTTAGCGAATGTCGAATATGAAAAATTGATTGATATTTTTGCTTCAAGAAATGCACGAAGACATCGTTTTAGGTGATGTAGGTTTTGATTTTGTAATTTGGGGTTTTGGTTTTATGCCCCCCCCCTTTGTACTTTTTATTTTAATTAATAAAAATCGACGTAAGAATGAGTCGCCTAGTTTGACCAGGTTTCAAACTGTTAGACCACAGTCTCATTGGATTCAAGATCATCCAAACTGAAGATCGCAATCTGAAGCTAAAGCCGGAACGTCGACTCTCGATATTAAAGTCTATGTCTATTTGTAATAAATGTCAATGTAATTTAATGTAATATGTTTTAGTTTAGTTAGATTTAATATCTAAGTTATAAGTATTGTAATAGGTAACTTAGTTAACTTAGTTTGTTAAAGTTAGTTTCTAGTTTACTTTATTAGATATAATATCTAGATCTAATATCTAGATATTATGTTTAGGTAGTGTGTTGAACACACTAGTTAGATTAAGTGTATCTCTCAACTCTCAAAAGATCAGATCATAGATCACACATACAAACACACACTTAAAGGTGTATTTGAGAGAAAAAAAAACATAGAGAACACATCAAGAGCTTAATCGATCAACCTTGTAATCGTTTGATATATTCAATACAGGTTGGTAATCGTTATTGTGTTGTTATTCTATAAACTTGATAAGTATTGTTGGACCGACAATTGGTATCAGAGCCTGATAAAGATCAAAATCAAGTTTTTTTCAGAAAAACGTCTCTATGTTCATTTTTTCAAAATCGTTTTTGAGATTTTGAGTGTTTTAGGTGTTAGAATCGATCAGGTTGTGATCGATATACATGCTAGATCGAGTTGTGAGTGATTAATTTCAGTATTAAGCTTAAATCTAGTTCCAATTTGTGATTTTTGTGAAGAAATTGTCGAGTGAAGAAGGTCACTGTGCGATCAAAATAATCTTCAAAAAGAGTGTTTTAGTGAGATCGAGTGCCTACAATCTGTTCTAGAAGTGTTTCTAGACATAAGGGTAGTGTTTGTTATTGCTAAATCGTTTCAATACAGATTTTAGACGAATTTTTGAAGTACAGGTCGAATAACCCGCAAACCAGAGGAAGAATAACACGCAAAGTCCCACTTTGCGCGTCCCACTACAAACGCAAAGCAGACTTTGCGGCTCCAACTTCAAACGCAAAGCATACTTTGCGGTTCTCAAAAGACCCGCAAACCTCAAGCCTTTGTGTTCATCTCTTCAAAATACAAGTCGACTTTGCGCTCCTAACTAGAAACGCAAAGCTCAAACTTTGCGCATATCAAGACAATCGCAAACCTCAGTTCTCGGGTCCTCAAGCAAACGCAAAGAAAACTTCTCGCATCAAGTTAGACCCACAAACCTCCATCTTGCGCATCCAACTAGATCCGCAAACCTCCATTTGTGCGTCCAACTAGACCCGCAAACCTCAACCTTACGCTTCCCACTAGACCCGCAAACCTCAGTTTGCGCACCCCATTTGACACGTAAACCTTGAAACGCAAACCAGACTTAGAATTTTTTTTTCTGAGATTTTTTCGAAACTGTAATAGGGACCCCCGTGCTAAGTCTGCCTAGGGGGACAAAATTTCTTGTGTGATCAAATTTTATTTGGATTAACGATCATGTCTTTCAAGTTTTCTGTTATTCAATACAGGATGACATCCAAAGAAGCTCTCGCAATAGGAACCGACACCAAACCACCAGTTCTCTTTCGAGGGGAATACGAACAGTGGAAGGATAGGTTTCTAAACTTCATTGAAAGACAAGATTTGGGTAATTTCATTATACAATCCCTAGAAGAAGGCCTAAAGGAAACACAGTATAGGGAGCCAGCAGCAGGAACTCAAGAAGAAAGAGTTGCACTTTCTTATACAGATCTAACAGGTGATGCTAAGCTAAGAGCAAAAGGCGACAGGTTAGCCAAGTCATACATTCTACAAGGGATTACAAATGAAATCTATGTAAAGATTGACAGCTACAAAGCCTCAGCCAAACAAATGTGGGATCAACTAGAGAAAATGATGTTGGGTTCAAAGATTGGGAACCAACTGAAAATCTCTAACTGCCTGCACAGTTTTGAAGAATTCAAAGGCAGAACTGGAGAAACTCTAGAAGGAACATATGATAGGTTTGTGACATTGCTAAATGAATTGAGCAAGAACAAGGTCAACAAATCTCAAATCGAGCTGAATATCAAATTCCTGAGTATTCTACAACCAGAATGGAAAAGTTTTGCCAGGCAGATGAGGCAGATAAAAGACCTGAATGAGATTCCACTTCACGAGGTGTATGAAACCCTCCGACAAAATGAAGATGAGGTGGATGAAGTTCTAGCAGAAAAGAGAAAAGGAAAGACAGTTGAAGACACAGTCGATGTTGTGTATGAAGAAGAACAAGACGATTGTGTATGAATCAGAAGAAGCTGAAGCTGATGTTGTCTCTGACTCGGATGAAAATGAACAAATGCAGCAAGCAATGCAGTTTTTAACAAATGCATTTCAGAAAAAGTTCTACAGAAATCCAACGTCAAACAGTCAGAGGTACTCTTCTGGACCCAACAATTATGCTCACAAGGAAAGAATTGAGGGAAGCAGATATGAAGGAAATAGGTATGAAGGGAAAAGATTTGAAGGGAAGAGATTTGAAGGGAAAAGACAAGAGGAGAAGAAATCTGATGAGAGAAGATATCAGACAGAAGGAAACAAATTGGAAGAGAAGAAACCGGAAGAAAGGAAGTACAAAGCTGAAGGATCAAGTCATCCAGGACCACCGATGTGCTACAACTGTGGCAAAACCGGTCACTTTGCCAAGGATTGCCGAATATCAAAGGTTAGAAACTCCGACTTCTACAAGAACAAGATGCTTCTTGCAAAGCAACAGGAGGCAGGCAAGGCGCTGATGGCTGAAGATGAATACTGGTTGGATCACTCAGATGAAGAAGAAGAAGATGAAGAAGAAAAGGATGAAGCCGTCAATATGTGCTTGATGGGCAAAATCGAATCAGATACTGAAGCTGATTCAGAAAATGAAGAAGAGGAGGTATGTGATTTATCGTATAAAGATTTAATGAATAAAATGCATGCTATGGTTTTAAAACAAGAAGAGTTAGAATCTAATCTTAAGCGAGAAAATGGTGTTATTATTAATAAAAACCAATTGATACAAAAACTTAGCGATGAACTTGCTGAGAAGAAAGTATTAGTTGAGGTTTTACATACAAACGTTGACACCAACGCAAAAGAACAGACTATAATTCTAAAAGAGAATAGTGAGCTCAAGTCTAAATTGACAAAAAGTGAGATTGATTTTTATAAGTTTACTGATATGCATTCTTTATGTATTAAAGAAAACAAGACCTTAATTGCTAAATTAGATGTTTTGGAAAAGAAGCTATACTCATTAGGTCAAAGTGAGCAAACCATTCATCTTAACAAACCGAAAAAGAACAAAGAAAATTGGGGAATCGGTTATGTGAAACCTCAACATCTTCAAACGGGTATAAGAGAAGTGCCTGCACTTTATGACTATACCTCTATGCTTGTTTCTCACCGAATCGACTCATTTAAAGTTTTTCATACTAAACTATCAGAAGAGGATGAAGCTAATGAATTTGAAAAACGGATGAAGTCAAATAAAGTTCACGCTCCATTTTATTATGCAAAGTTGAATAATAGTTATGACTATCCAAATGATGAAAAGAAATCTCTTTCAACTGACTACTTTCAAAGTTATTCTGAAAAAGAAATGGAGGCGAAGCCTGTTATAGGTAAAATTTATGTCCCTTCTCTCGTGTTAGAAAGTAAAATTTCTGAACTCGAGACCTCTTTATCAGATGAAAGACTTATGATTGAGATTCAACAAAAGGTTTTTTCAACTGTTATGAAAAATGTTGTTTTTACAAAGGCTTTTACTTCTAATGACATGTTTGGTTCATCAAACGAAGAGTTTAATTTTCTTAATTCTGACGGTGGTTTAGATGGTTGTTTTGAACAAATTGATTTTAATGCGAAACTTCCTAACCATGCCTCTTTTGTTAAGAAAACTTCAAGAAAAACCAGTTTTCCTATGTTCATTGCAAAATCAACGAAAGCTTTCGTTGATAAATCAGTCTCTGTGAACGCTAAGAGTGCTAAAGGTAAGAAAATATCTCAGCATTCACAGAAACCAACCACTACTAAGAAGAAGCATTCAGTTGTTGCTCAAAGGTCTAACTCACCAGTGTTACATGTTTCAGATATGAGCAAGTCAAGACCTGAAGCCCATTCTCAATGGCAACCAAAACGGAAGCTTGACAAGGCCGTTTTATCGTCTAGTAGTGTTAATTGTAATAAGACTTCGCTTACTAAAGATGTTGTGATTGCTGAAATTGCTGTTTTGAATCCAAAACTTGTTGTTTCTCGTAAACAATATACAATGAAGCAATTATTTCAGTTATCTTTATCTGCTGGAAAGTCCTCTATCTATAATAAACATGTTTCTATTACTTGTCAAGATTCTGGAGATTGGTTTGGAAATAACCATGTGCATTCATCTCATACCAACTCTCATGCTTTTCAAAAGAACAAAGGATCCAATTTGAAATGGATACCAAAATCTTGTGCTAACACAGCAGGACCCAAATTCCAGTGGGTACCTAAGGCTAAATCTGTGTTGCAGGCACACAAAGCTTAAAGAGAAGCGACTTCTGATTATGTACAGATCATGACTCGTTCTTCAATGTCAAAATAGGTTTTTGGATAATGTAGTTCAAAATCCGAACATCAAACTCAAAATAGGCTTTTGAACAAATCAGTTCAAGACCCACACTTCGATAATCAAAGTGAATATTCCAAAGTTGTCATATAAATATCTAAATTTCCAATTTCTCTTATCCAGACTTGTCATACATGGTTCTTGGACAGCGGATGTTCAAAGCACATGACAGGGCAAAAAGAGATACTGTCCAACTTTAAAGACAAATTTTGTGGAACAGTAAGATTCGGAAACGACCAGTTTTCTCCAATCATGGGATACGGTGATGTACAACATGACAAAGTCACTATCAAGAAGGTGAGCTATGTAGAAGGCTTAGGACACAACTTGTTCAGTATAGGTCAGTTCTGCGACAAAGACTTAGAGGTCAACTTCAAAGCCAAAAGATGTTCCGTTCGCAATGAAGAAGGCGAAGAACTTTTGGTCGGTAAACGAGAATCAGACCTCTACACAATCAATTTATCAGATGTCCAGACTGACAAGCATGTTTGTCTACTATCGAAAGCTTCGATGAAACAAAGTTGGTTATGGCAACGACGTCTTTAGCACCTCAACTTTCGGTACATCAACGATCTAGTCAATGGAAAACTCGTCAAAGGACTTCCAGAGCTGAAATATGAAAGAGAACATCTATGCGCAGCTTGTGAAAAGGGGAAGATGAAGAGGGCACCTCATAAACCAAAGCCTGAACCAAGTACAAAAGCTCCTTTAGAGTTATTGCTTATGGATCTATGCGGTCCAATGCGCACTCAAAGCTTAGGCGGCAAGAAGTACATACTCGTGATCGTGGACGATTATTCGCGGTACACATGGGTCAAGTTTCTACGTACAAAGGATGAAACACCAGATGTTATCATTACATTCCTGAAGACGACCCAGGTGAATCTGCAGAAACCAGTCAAGTTTCTACGAACAGATAACGGCACAGAGTTCAAGAACAACAAAGTTGAAGAATATCTCGAATCTATCGGGATTTCACATCAATACTCTATTGCTCGTACGTCTCAACAAAATGGAGTGGTTGAAAGAAGAAATCGAACGCTAGTCGAGGCTGCTCGTACTATGCTAAGTCATTCCAACTTACCTCTGTTTTTGTGGGCAAAAGCTGTTTCGACCGCGTGCTACACACAGAATCGATCCATGATTCATCGAAGGTTCATGAAGACTCCTTACGCGTTAATCAACAACAGAACACCTACAATCAAATATTTCCATATATTTGGATGTAAGTGTTTCGTATTAAACGATAGGGAGAATCTCAACAAATTCAGCGCTAAGGCAGATGAAGGAATCTTCATTGGATATTCCTCGACTTCAACTGCATATCGTGTCTATCTAAAGAAGACAAAGACGGTGATTGAAAGCGCCAACGTCACATTTGATGAAGAAATGGCTTCCGAACAACAACGTTCAGAACCCGCAATAACAGGAATACTAGCTTCTGGGCAACTCAGTCCAGGACCTATGTCTCAACAAAACAAATCAGATGAAGCATCAACTTCTACTAACCATTTATCTGATTTAGATTTATTATTTGAATTGTTTTATGATGAATATCTCGGATCTAATGTAAAGAAATCTGTTGTGGTTGACAGGATGGAAGACTTAACGTCTACTCATCCAACCAGTTCAGATGTTCCAATTGAATCAACTGCCCCGATTCAACAAGAGATAACAGTTCAAATGCCGACTCCAACAGTTGAAGAAGTGACAAATCAGAACGAGACAGAAGTAGTTGAAACAGTAGGATGTTCTGTACAGATCAATCTACAGCCAGAACAAGCTGTACCTGCTGAGCCTTCTGAACCTGCCACTTCAACTGAAATCACTCCTCATGAACAAACCGAAGAAGGTACAAGTAGATTTATAGATGACACAATTGACATACATTCATATAATCCATTGCCTCATGAACATAAATAGACCAAAGAGCATCCGATAAGCCAGATCATAGGCGATCCATCAAAACCGGTGCAAACTAGGTCAGCATCAATGAACATGTGCATGCATGACTCCTTTCTGAGCAAGATTGAGCCAACAAGAGTATCAGAAGCTCTTGCTGATCCAGAATGGGTGATCTCAATGCAAGAAGAGCTAAATCAGTTTGATACACTTAAAGTCTGGAGACTCGTACCGAAACCTCAAGGTAAAACCATTATAGGTACGAAATGGGTTTTCAAGATAAAGAAAGACGAAGATGGAACCGTCATCAGAAACAAGGCACGACTAGTAGCCAAAGAATACAGACAAGAGGAAGGAATAGACTATGACGAAACATATGCTCCTATGGCGCGATTAGAGGCAATCAGAATGTTTCTAGCCTACGCAGCCCACAAAAACTTCACGGTCTTTCAAATGGACGTGAAGACAACATTCCTAAATGGAATTCTGAAGGAGGAAGTCTACGTCTCTCAGCCAGAGGGTTTTGTCAATCAAGAGAAGCCGAATCACGTCTACATTCTTGACAAAGCACTCTACGGTCTGAAACAAGCACCTCGAGCCTGGTATGATGTCCTTTCTAATTTTCTAGTCAAGTCTGGGTTTTCAAAAGGTACGGTGGATACCACTTTGTTTATTAAAAAGGAAAAAGGCGATATCATTTTAATTCAAATCTATGTAGATGATATTATCTTTGGCTCTACAAATACTAAGTACTCTAAGAATTTCGCAAACCTTATGGTGTCTAGATTTCAGATGAACATGATGGGAGAGATGAATTTCTTTCTCGGATTGCAAGTCAAACAGTTTTCTACGGGTATCTTTATCAATCAATCAAAGTACATTAGGGATATTCTTCGGAAGTTCCAAATGGAAAATTCAAAACCGATTGGTACCCCAATGGCACCAGGTACTAAGATTGGCAGCGATCCTTCGGGAAAGGCTGTTGATATTAGGACTTATCGAGGGATGATAGGTTCTTTAATGTATCTTACGTCGAGTAGGCCAGATATAATGTTTTCAACATGCTTATGTGCAAGATATCAGGCCAATCCTAAAGAAATCCATTTGTCTGCTGTGAAGCGCATCTTTAGGTATCTGAAGGGCACTGCAGATCTTGGTCTGTGGTATCCTAAAGATACTAGTTTTGAACTAACAGCCTACACAGATGCAGATCATGCAGGTTGTATGTTAGACAGGAAGAGCACGTCAGGACATGTGCAGTTCCTCGGTGACAAATTAGTAAGTTGGGGATCAAAGAAGCAACTTTGCGTTTCAACTTCTACGGCCGAAGCAAAATATATAGCTGCTGCTAACTGCTGTTCTCAGGTCTTATGGATGCGAACTCAATTGCGCGACTACGGTTTCCACTTCAATAAGATCCCGATCTACTGTGATTCCAAGAGCGCCATCGCAATAACGGCGAATCCTGTACAACACACGAAGACAAAGCATATAGACATCAGGTATCATTTTATCAAGGATAATGTAGAGAAAGGAACAATTGAACTTTTCTTTGTAAAGACTGAGTATCAACTTGCTGATTGTCCACCAAACCTTTAGACGAAAAGAGGTTTACCTTTCTAGTCTCGAAGCTTGGTATGCTAAATCTCAAAGTATAACCAGTAATTACCTATAAAAGTTTTCTAATTGTATACTTATTCATCATTTTTTCATTCTTAACTCTGATTGATATCAGCCATTCTATCATATCTTCATGATCCAAGGGGGAGTATGTGAAGAAATTGACATCTGGTCAATATTACTTCGAGGGGGAGCTCATAAAATATTGCATGTACCTTTTAATGCCAATTTTTTTTAGTAATGCAAGATTTTAGGGGGAGCTATTCAAGTCAAAAAGGGAGTACGGATATGACTTCTGATTACTTCTGATCAGAACTCGTACTTTAAAAGTTTTACTGCTTTTTGTCTTTTCAATATAAGTGAATATTTATTACTTTGACTTGACATTAGACTTTTGCAGAATTTTTGAGAGAAGCTTACAAGTTCATATTTCTATGACTTAAAGCTTAGCTTCATGAGATGAAAGATCACTCGTTAAGGTATAATTCTATATCTTCATCTCATATATGGTTGAAAGAAAGACAACTTTCAATCATAGAAAACATTGTTTTTAATGTTCAAACCACTTCCCGATTTTTCATCAAATTTTATATTTTGGGAGTGTATTTTAAATGTTTTCATGATCTACATTGTGCTTTAACTGAAATAGTTAAATCAATCTGAGCATCACGTGCATCTAGAAAAACAAAGAATCATTGTGCTAGGAATTAACACAACTTCTATGGAATTACCTTAACCAGTGATTTCTACCCAAGAAGTTAATCCTTAGTGATTGAGTGTGCAAGCGAAAAGAAATGAGTGTGATTAGAGAAAGCAAAAGGTTTAAAAGAAAGAGCGTGTGAGAACAGAGTTAAAAGAATATCACAACTCTGCACCAACTTTTTCTGAGCCGGGTAGCCACAATTCTAGTGATTCACAATTCTTTGGTGATCATTATTGAAACAGGCAACTAACCCATGCCAACTCTTGATCAAACCTCACCATCTACTCATTTTCTTCTCAACAAGAAAGTGTTTCACATTTTCAAAAGGGGATGCAGCACATATGCTATCTGATTTTCATTCGGAAAATCTAGATATTGAAAAGAAGGAAGTCTGCCCTACTTTCGCACTTCAATCATGCACATTGAGTCTGTGTTTAACTTACTATTGTCTCAGTGGTTTACACAATTTTGAGCCAATAAGCAATCATCCGTGCTTAATTCTTTCAAACACAAGCACGAACACACAAGGAATTAGTTTATTTGTCATAACGTTTATAGAAATTACCTTTGTGGTGTTTCGATGATTAAATGGAAGCCCTGGGGGAGTCAACATCAAAACAGCTCCTTTCTAATGTGTATTCGTTACACTCAGTGACTTAGTGTTACTGACAGGCATGATAACTGATTCATTAGTTGATTTCAGGTGTTACATATCTAATTTGTCTGGATTTGCAAAGATCTGGATGAATCTCTTATGAATTGACGAATCAGGGGCTCTAACCGCAAGATTGACATTTCTTACAACATATTTTGATGAATTCGTTGCACTTAACATCAAAAAGGGGGAGAATGACTACACAAGAAATGGCAAAGGTCACATGTTTCAAGAATCACGTCAAAGACTGAATTCTTCTAAAGTTTGTTAGATTGAAGACATGTTGATTTCAGAGCTAGAGAAAAGAGATTGCATCTTCTGAGCTGAACAAGAAGACTGAATTGGATAAATCTTTTTATTATATGATCTTGATCCAAAGGGGGAGATTGTTAGACCACAGTCTCATTGGATTCAAGATCATCCAAACTGAAGATCGCAATCTGAAGCTAAAGTCGGAATGTCGACTCTCGATATTAAAGTCTATGTCTATTTGTAATAAATGTCAATGTAATTTAATGTAATATGTTTTAGTTTACTTAGATTTAATATCTAAGTTATAAGTATTGTAATAGGTAACTTAGTTAACTTAGTTTGTTAAAGTTAGTTTCTAGTTTACTTTATTAGATATAATATCTAGATCTAATATATAGATATTATGTTTAGGTAGTGTGTTGAACACACTAGTTAGATTAAGTGTATCTCTCAACTCTCAAAAGATCAGATCATAGATCACACATACAAACACACACTTAAAGGTGTATTTGAGAGAAAAAAAACATAGAGAACACATCAAGAGCTTAATCGATCAACCTTGTAATCGTTTCATATATTCAATACAGGTTGGTAATCGTTATTGTGTTGTTATTCTATAAACTTGATAAGTATTGTTGGACCGACACAAACCCTTTAAAAAATCATATATTTTGTCGTTTTATTTACTTAAAACCGCCTAGGGGCAATTTTTTAGCATCTTCGCACAGGGCATCAAAATCCTTAGGAACGACCCTGACTAGAGGAGTCCTTGGAATTTGAAGCGTCGGATGATCCGACTTGTAGTCAACCTTGAATTTGGGTTTCAGATTTTGAATCGGGTCATGCATGAATAATTGAGGTATTAGATTTATGCTTTCTCCTAGTTAATTAAGAGGTGATATTTCTGCTTCGATAACTTTTCGGGTTAAGGATTTGTGTGGTTAATTGCTTATGGTTGGATATGGGTTGTTGGGTTGATTGTTCGACATCATGCATGTGTTGGGGGGTATGCTGTAACAACCCAAACATCTTTAATTACATCAAAATAACATTTCCTGTTCAAAAACGGCCCCAAGCCTACAATTCAAAAGAATAAGGTTTGTAACTACAACCTATTACACAACTGAGTCAAAAAGGAAACTATTACAAGGAGTCTTCAAGCTCCTGGAAATAGCTCACATCTTCTCATTACCCTTATCAGTACCTGCTATCTTGCGATAACCTGAAACAGGATTAATAATTTTGAAAGAACGAGGGTTAGACCGATGGTCTAGTGACTCCCCTCCAAGCATTACTGCAACAGTTCAAATATTATATAAAATATTTAAACAAAGTTTTACGCCTCACGAGCGTAACTCACTCAACTGATCAAACCTTTATCATACTTTACGTTTCGCAAGCATAACTCACACTACTGACCAACACTGCCGTCAAAGACGGTATGTCTGTCTCGTACTGCCTCATTTTGGGGACACACCCCAATGGCATAAACGGGCCACACTCCCCGGTATGATCAGGCGGGCCACACTTCCCGGCTTAGGTCAAATCTCACGAATTAAATGTATGCATACATCTAATTAACAACATTATATAAAACGCATTTATATAACATAGCATGAATATTCCAACATAATTAAATCAACCTTTTTAATAAACCTTCTAAACTTTTGATAATATAAACGTGCAGTTCAGAAAACTCACATTTATCAAATGTGTGTCCCGATATGCAATCATTCAAACAAGCAATCACATAAACAATATGATAAATCAAACCTGATATTGATTAAGCAACCGATTCAATGAGTTACAGACTTGAAATCGAATTCTCCCTCCTCTCTGTCTTGTTCACGGCGCCACACCACCACCACAAGCTTCCTCACAATAATAATTTTAGTAATTAAGATCTCTAACTTAATAAACTCTAACCTAAACTAATTTATACTTAGGCTAACTAAGCCTAATGGGTTTGGCTTGCTTGGGCCCAACAACAAACTAAACTTATTTAAATAAAATAAAAGGCTAATAAATAAGATATGAAAACAAACTTTGACTAATTATTACAAAAGGACCCTAGACTATTTGTTGAGACGACTTTATCAGCTTTAACTTCAGATTTCCATCTTCAGATAATTATGATCTTGAATCCAATAAATATGTGCTTTAACATCAAATAACTTTCAACTGTAAATGATTTAGTTTGAAAGACTCACCTCAGATTCTTCTTGCTTAAAGTCCGCTTTCTAACGATTAACACCACCTACGATGGTACCGAAATAAAAAGGGGTAAGCTAACTCGTAGATAACATTCTTTCCCTCTCGACAATACACTGCTACCAACCCGGTCGAGACCAATCGACATTACACCGGTCGAGGCCGGTCACCACACACCGGTCGCCACACCGGTCGACACCAGTCACCACACACCGGTCGAGGCCGGTCGCCACACCGATCGACACCGGTTACCGTTCCCCCTCCGGGTCTGGTCGACATTCAAACAAAATCGGCGACTAAATACTTCGCACCCAGAAAACCTCAGATCCTTAGTTCACCCAAAAACACGGTTACAAACTCAACAACGAGATTATTTACCGACTATAACACTTAGATAAGAGTATTAGACTAGAATCATACCTTTATTTGCAAAGAAACCGTACGATTCCTCAAAACCTAGTTTTCCTTTCTCCGTGCTTTCGCTCTGCTCTCGCTTTCCTTAGTCAATCACAAAATTATCAGAATGAATTCTTAAAAAGAAACTTAGGGTTAAATATATATATAAAACCAAAGTTTCATTTAACCCCCTTGAACTTTGGGTCTCGCTTAACTTTTCACCCAACTTACAAAATTAATAAAATTTTTGGACCCAAATATTACAATCCCCCCCCTTAAGAGAATTTCGTCCCCGGAATTCCATCGTTGAATAGATGGGGATACTGAGATCTCATGTCCGCCTCCACTTCCCATGTTGACTCTTGTCCCTTGTGAAATTTGCACTGGACTTTCACCAGCCGGATCTCTTTGTTTCTCAACTTTTTCACCTTGAGATCCGAAATTGCTACAGGTTCCTCAATATAACTTAATTTCTCATCCACTCGAATGTCCTCTAAGGGAACTACTACATCTACTTCTACCAAGAACTTTTTCAAGTTTGACAAATGAAATGTGGGGTGAATCCCACGCAAACTCTCTGGAAGATCAAGTTCGTAGGCCATTTCACCAACACGTCCCGTGATGATAAATGGTCCAACAAACCTTGGTCTCAATTTCCCTTTCTTTCCGAAGCGGACTACCCCTTTCCAGGGTGAGACTTTCAACATTACTTTGTCTCCTACCTGAAAATCTATTGGTTTCCTCCGTTTATCTGCGTACATTTTCTGACGATCTTGAGCTATCTTTAATCTTTCTCGAATCTGGTTGACCTTATCGGTTGTCACTTGTATAATTTTTGGTCCCGTTAGCTGTCTTTCACCCACCTCATTCCAACATAAAGGTGTTCTACATTTACGTCCATACAATGCTTCGAACGGGGCCGCTCGGATGCTAGCATGATAACTATTGTTGTAAGAAAATTCAATCAACGACAAATGAATTTCCCATGAACCCTAGAAATCAATGACACATGCTCGAAGCATGTCTTCTAACGTCTGAATAGTTATTTCACTATGGCCATCGATTTGTGGGTGATAGGTTGTACTCAACTTGAGTTGCGAGCCTAACTTCCTTTGCAAACTTCTCCAAAAAGCTGACGTAAAACGAGCATCCCTGTCTGACATAATTGATGACGGTACTCCATGTCTGGTTACTATCTCGTCTATGTATAATCGAGCCAATTTCTCTAGTGGGTATGTGTCCTTGATTGGTAGAAAGTGGGCCGACTTTGTGAGTCGATCCACTATCACCCAAATGGCATCGTGCCCCATAGGTGATCGCGGTAACCCGGTAACAAGATCCATCGTAATCTCATCCCACTTCCAGACTGGAATTTCTAACGATTGAAGCTCCCCGTAATGTCTCTGGTGCTCTTCTTTAACTTTCAAACATGTCAGGCATCCCTCGACAAAGTGAGCAATATCTTTCTTTAAACCCGGCCACCAATAGCTTTGCTTCAGATCTCAATACATCTTGTTGGTTCCCAGATGCACTGAGTAACGTGACTTATGTGCTTCTTCTAACACTCTCTTTCGGAGTTCTCCCACCTTTGGAATCCACACTCTATTCTTAAAGCACTTCACCCCGCGACTATCGTCGGTTAACAAATTGATAACTCCAACTATTCTCTCACGCTTCCAGTTTTCTTTAAACATGGATTACTTTTGGTATCCCTTTATTTCTTCCAAGAAATTGGAAACAACTTTGACTCGATAAGCCACCACCTTTGTTGCTTCTCCACGTTCCTTACGACTTAGAGCATCCGCCACCACATTAGCCTTGCCCGGATGGTATAGGATCTCACAGTCGTAATCGCTCAACAACTCCATCCACCTATGCTGCCTCATATTGAGCTCCTTCTGATTGAAAAGATGTTGAAGGCTCTTGTGATCCGTGTAAATCTAACACTTGATCCCATATAGATAATGCCTCCAAATCTTCAAAGCGAAGACTACCGCTGCTAATTCTAAATCATGCGTTGGGTAATTCTTTTCGTGCTCTTTCAACTGACGAGATGCATACGCAATCACCTTGCCTTCTTGCATTAACACACACCCCAGACCCAAATTTGAAGCATCGCTACAGATTACTAATCCTTCCGTTCCATTAGGAAGAGACAAGATAGGTGCACTACTCAGACTCTCCTTCAATTTACTAAACGCTTCTTTCTAAGCTTCCGCCCATACAAGTTTAACATTCTTCTTGGTTAATGCCGTTAGTGGCTTGGCTATTCTCGAGAAGTCCAGGATGAACTTTCGATAATAACCCGCCAATCCTAGAAAACTCCTTACTTCTGATGGTGTTTTTGGCGCTTCCCACCCTCTATTGGCCTCAATCTTAGCCGGGTCAACCTTAATCCCATCTTTCGACACCACATGACCTAGAAACTGAACTTCTTTCTGCCAAAATTCACATTTTGAGAACTTGGCGTACAATTTCTCGTGCTTAAGCACTTCTAATATTGCTCGCAAATGAGTTTCATGATCTTCTTTGGACCGTGAATAAATCAGTATATCATCTATAAAGAGTAAAGACTATGACATACTTGTCTAATAATGGATTACACACTCTATTCATCAGGTCCATGAAAGTTGTTGGCGCATTGGTCAGTCCAAAGGGCATAACTAGAAATTCATAGTGTCCGTACCTCGTACGAAAGGCAGTCTTAGGTACATGCTCTTCCTTCACTTTGAACTGAGGATACCCAGATCGTAAATCTATCTTTGAGAAGTAGTTCGCTCCTTGAAGTTGATCAAAAAGATCGTCAAGTCTGGGAAGTGGATACTTATTTTTGACAGTCACTATGTTGAGCTCCCGATAGTCTATGCACGTTCTCATAGACCCGTCTTTCTTCTTAACAAACAACACCGGCGCTCCCCATGGTGAGGTACTAGGACGAATAAACCCCTTGTCGAGTAGCTCTTGCAGTTGAGTCATCATCTCCTTCATTTCTGCCGGTGCCAATCGATAAGGTGCTCTTGCTATCGGTGTTGCTTCAGGTACTAGATCAATACGAAATTCCACTTGTCGATCAGGAGGCAGAGCAGTTAAATCTTCCGGAAATACTTCTGTATATTCACTTACCACCGGGACTGACTCTAATCCCTTCTTTTCCTTCTTAGCATCTACTACATAAGCTAAGAATCCCACACACCCTTTTACTATACACCGCTTAGCCTTAATCATTGAGATCAAGCAGGACTTTCTATCTCTCCAATCCCCAAAAACTACTATCTCTTCTTTACCCGGCTGTGCGATACGAATTAATTTCTTATTGCATACGATATGAGCATCATTAGACGCCAACCAGTCCATTCCCACAATGACATCAAATTCTCCCATACCTATCGGGTACAGTTGAAGTGGAAATGACTGCCTATCGATGTCAATATTACACCCATCATATACTTCCCCCACTAAGACTCGACTATCATCGGCTACTTCTACCTCAAACCCATGCCTAAGCTTCTTGGGTTTCACGTGCAATTTATGCACAAAATTTGGGGACACAAACGAACGGTTTGCGCCTGAATCAAACAACACTTTAGCAAAAGTCGAATCTATAGAGAAAATACCTGTTACCACATCAGGTATCTCTGCCGCTTCTTCTGCCGTCATATTAAAAACTCTAGCATTCGCTCAAGCTGGCTCCATCTTTTTCTCACCTCCCTTATCTACGTACCCTCCGACCGTTCCCTTCTTCAATTGTGGGCAATTAGTCCTGATATGATCAGGGGATCCACACTGTCAGGATCTTAATTCTTAACAAGAATAAACACTCAGAAACAATATTAAAGGAGTTTGCGGAATAACACTTTAATATTCAATGATCAATGAAACAATGAATCAGAATAACAACTTGTAAACTTTATTGAATGATTGTAAAGCTACAAGATTCAACACTCAACCTCAATATTGATGAACAGACTCACCAATACGAATTCTACATCTCTAGAATTAGGATTACAAACCTTGAGGTTGATTCTCTCTATCAAAACAAAAATTCAGAATTCTAGAATTAATTCTCTATCAATTACAAACTATTCTATATATACTGAAGATAAAAGATAATTAAAAATAATAAAAGATCTTTAAAATAATCTTCCATCTTTATCTCCAAGCTTTCCATAATCTTCAAACTTGATCTGCACGAATCTTGATAATCTCTTAAGCAGCATTAAGTCTTCAACAGCATTAATACTTTGAGCAGTATTAATGTTCAGCAGTACTAACTACTAGCAGTACTAAAATTGCTTAGCAGTAGTAACTTCATCTAGTAGTATTAACCTTGACTTAGCGGCATTAATCTTGTTCAGCAACATTAACTTCAGAAGTAGTAACCATTTAGTGCTAGCAGCATTAACCATACTTGTATAATTCTGAATTCCCAACAATCTCCCCCTAACTTGACTTTTAGGAAGAGAAGTCAAGTTCTTCAGATGATCTTTAAGATGCTCCTAAAACTTCATGACTTATACACCTGTATTTGCATCCAACCCCAAACTCTGATTGATTGTTCTTTGTATCTAGTACTTTGCCATTTCTGAATTTGGAACACATCCAAGCTTCTTTTTCAACATGGCATGTAGCTTCAATCTACTGTGGTTGTATACTCTATCCACTAGGAAGTATTCTATGTGATTTATGTCCATATTCAGTGCATACACTCCACTAGTTTCATATAGAGTCCAGTTGTTGATTGATTGAAACACATTTCTGATCACATGCTCCACTTCTTCAGGTTTGAACATCATACACAGATACTCCATCACAAGTTTTGTAATTGAAATCTTTTGAGCTTTTAGTTTATCTGCATACAACTTCATTCCTATTTCAAACATCTCTTCTAGATCTGACCTGGAACATGTTCTAACAATATTTGCCCAAGTATTGTACATTTCATACTTCTCATCTTTTCTTTTAAGCCTGATGTATTCTTTGCCATCAACCTTCATTGTATCCCACAGAACAACCTCAGGAGGCTTAACTCCAACAGGTTCTGCTGAAATTGGTTCAGGCACTTTGTCCATCACTACCATGTACAGGTTCACATCATCAGTTCTTGATGGTTCTTCTTGTTCAACAGTCTTAGGTGCCCCTTCCTCTTCAGCTACCTTCTCAGCTTCTTCTTCAGCTACTCTAGGATTCTTGGTTGACTTTCTTCTTGCCATCATCTTAGTTCTTTTTAAAGTCCTCAGACTTTCACCAAGATTGGCTTCTTTCTTTAGTGGCTTCTTTCTTTGGTGTTTCTTGCTCATCTGGAAAAGGCTTTTCTATCATAAAGTCATTGCTTTCTTTCATCCTCTTCTCCATTTCAACTCTGGCAGTTTCATTCCCTTGAAGCTTGGTCATTTCTGAATTGTATAACTCTTTAATCTGTTCAAATGTCATTTTTGAGAACATCTCCTTTCTGACTCCTACAACACCTTTGAGAAATGTAATCATCTTGTTTCTCTCTTGGGTACCAAGGTAAGTCTTTGAGGGTTGTCTCTTCTTTGCAGTCATTATGAACACCACAGACTTCTTCAGGGTTGCAGCTTTCTTCTGAGCCATTTCAGTTGCCAGACTTTGTTGATAAGCTTCATTTAATTCTGCAGCCAGAGCCTTAGCCATCTCCCTGTCTTTTTCAACTTGAACCCTTTCTTCTTGTTCAAGACCAACTTGCATTTTCCTGGCCAAAGCTTCATCTGAGTCAACCAACTTTTGGTTTTTGATTGGTTGATCAGATTCCACCATTTTAGCTTTGCCTTTGTCTTTGCTTGCCATCTTCTCAACACTTGATTTCTTTACAGCCTCACCTCTTTCTTTGATGACAACTCCTTTAGCCTTTGAGGTGACCTTGGGAGTATCATGTTTGGCTTTGATTAAAGTCTCTGCTATCTCAAGATCTGTTAGTACTTCTTACACTATTTCTGCTGCTTCATTTAGTTCAGCAGTATTAACCGTTTCTGCTGCTTTGCTTGAACCAGCAGCATTAACAGTTTCTGTTGCTTGCTCTTTTACTGCTGCTATGCTTGATGTTTCTGCTGCTTGTACAAAATATGTTGTAGTTTCTTGCTCCCCCTCAAAATCAACTTTCTCTTGCCCCCCCCCCCCCCTTATCTTTGGCATTTTCAATGTTGGCATCAGCTTCTGACTCTCCCTTTTTGGGAGCATCAGTCACTGGTTCCCTTCTTTTTAGTACATACTGTTTATTCTTCTTTTTCTAGATCAATCTCTTCACCATATTCTTCATATTGACAATTTGTTCTTGTTGATACAGAATGATCAGTTTCAGCTCTTCAATATCTTTTCCCTGCTTGACTACAACCATGTTTATGTTTCCCATTGTTTCCATCAATTCAAGATAGTCATATATGTCCTCACCTTCTCCAGGAGTGTTACACCCTTTTGAAGGATCATGGGATCTTTTTGTAGTAGAGGTCTTCTGCCTAGCAGAAGCACCTGCTACCCTCATGGTTTCTTGGCACCTGGGACCTTTGGATGATTGCTCACCCAAAGTTGCCATGGGGAAGGTCTTATTTATGTTACCACTGACCTCCTCTGTGCTAGGAGGATTAGTGGCAGCCTTTGCACCCATATGCTCATTCATCTTCTCATTGAGCACCTCCTTGGGGTTGGGAGACACCCCTATGGTTTCCCTGTAGATATTCTCTAATGGAGAATTCTTCATTAGAGGGCTTAAAGGCTCTGTGGGTGAAGGTACAAGAAGGGAAGGAGCCTTCTTTACCTTTTTTCTGATATAAGTAGTGGTTATTGGTGAAGTTGGTTTGTGAACAAGGGACTGAGGGATTGATATGGTGATGGAAGGTTGGGATTGGCTTTTAGTGGGTTGGTCTAATGAGGGCCTTGACCCTGAAGCCATACCTTCTTCATTGTGGGACACCACCATCATTGTAGAGAACAATGGGGTGTCAACTCCTTCCGAGTCCAATGGAGATCTTTTCATGTTTGAAAAGACCTTACCTTTGGGGATTTTTGGTACATATACCTCATCAAAGTGAGGTATATCCGTCAATTCATGGGTTATAACTTCCTGTACAAATCTTGGGTACATATAAAAACTCTTTTTGATTCCCAAGTTTGATACAAGATCACCGAAAATCATTCTTGAAAAATTGTACTTTCTGGCAGTGGCCAAGCAGACCAAGGCATAACCAATGGTACTGCTAAACTCACTCCATCCAGTAGTCTTTTTAGAGATATAGTGCATCACGGTATGAACAAGAAAACACCATTGGGTATAAAATTTAGCTTTTGAGAATTTGAAACCACCCAATTGGCCTCCATACCCCATTCTTGACAAATTTGAGAATAAGTCCTCATTAGGAATAGAAGTAATACCTACAGCATCGTCTAGACGTAGACAGATGCGTATCACTTCTTCAGAAACTGACAAGGGTTTGTCACACACCCTTGTCTTGATTATCTGCACACCATTCTCTGTGACTACGGTGGCATTCGCCCAGAATTGTCTTTGATGCTCTATGTATATTGTTGGCGACACAGTAAGAGCATGGGCAATGTGGCTGGACTTGAGAAAATCCACAATCTGGTGGAATCCAGCAGCTTATTTCGGCTTCTGTAGCATCGCAATCTCGTTGTGCTCATCAATGAATGCCATGGATGCCATGTTAGCTTGAGTGTTCTTGCCTGAACTTTACTAGGAGCTTGAGAGAAAAGGGTTAGAGAGCAGATGAATAGAAATCAAAGAGTCGTTATGAACTTTTGGGCGGGCAAAAAGGGTATTTATACGATTCAGGACATAAGCAGTATTAACTCCTAGCAGTATTAACGAACTGGCAGTATTAACTGAGAGCAGTATTAACTATTAGCAGTATTAACTAACTAGCAGTATTAACTGAGAGCAGTATTAACCACTAGCAGTATTAACTAACTAGCAGTATTAACTGATAGCAGTATTAACTACTAGCAGTATTAACTAACTAGCTGTATTAACTGAGAGCAGTATTAACCACTAGCAGTATTAACTAACTAGCAATATTAACTGTGCACTGGCAGTATTAAAACTGCACTGGCAGCACTAACTATACTTACACCTTTTGAAGCTTGAGGTACTCTAAGCAAGGTAATAACTTCCTGAGAAAGATGTTAGTAGCACTAAAGAATAAACCAATAACATGTATGAAAACACTTTTGAAAACATGAGTTCATTCAGAGTTGATCATGCCCACACTTGTGACCAAGAAAGTGAATCTACCCACATCAAAATCTTTAGTGAATAGATCAGCAAACTGGTTGTCAGTATGAACTTTAGCAACTTGAATTAGCTTCTTTTCATTACAATCTCTAATAAAGTGATACCTGATCTCAATGTGCTTTGTTTTGGAGTGCTTGACTGGATTGTTAACAATGCTTATAGCACTGCTATTGTCAATGAAGATTGGAGTGTGAAGAAAGGTTACCCCATAGTCCAACATCTGATTCTGAATCCATAGAACCTGAGAGTAGCAACTTGCAGCAGCAATATACTCAGCTTCTGTTGTTGATAAGGACACTGTGGTTTGCTTCTTACACTGCCAAGATACTAGTCTTGCACCCAAAAGTTGACATCCACCTGAAGTAGACTTTCTGTCCATGTTAGCACCTCCCAAGTCACTATCTGAATAAGCAATCAAGTCAAAGTTGGATTCATAAGGATACCAAAAACCTAATCTAGGTTTCCCTCTTAAGTATCTGAAAATCCTTTTAACAACTTGAAGATGTGATTGCTTTGGCTTGACTTGGAATCTGGCACACAAACACACTGGAAACATGATGTATGGTCTTGAGGCTGTGAGATACATGAGTGATCCAATCATTGATCTATATAGATGGACATCAACATCCCTCCCTCCTCAAGATCAGCAGTGATCTGTTTATGAGTCTCCATTGGTATGCTTGCTGGCTTTGAGTCTCTTAAACCATATTTGTCCAGGATGTCTTTCACATATTTTGATTGAATTATGAAGATCCCATCTTTCTTCTGTTTCACTTGAAGCCCAAGGAAGAAGGTAAGTTCACCCATTGAACTCATTTTAAAGCTCTTGTGCATCAACTTTTCAAAGTCTCTACAAATTTGATCTTTTGTGGATCCAAAGATGATATCATCCACATAAATCTGAACCAGTAGGATGTCCTTCTTACTTCTTTTAATGAAGAGGGTTTTGTCAATTATTCCTCTTTCAAACCCATTCTCCAAGAGATAGGTAGACATTGTATCATACCATGCTCTTGGGGCTTGATGAAGACCATAAAGTGCTTTCTTCAGTTTGTATACTCTGTCTGGATATGATGGATTTTCAAATCCAGGGGGCTGACAAACATATACTTCTTCATCAATTGTACCATAAAGAAAGGCACTCTTCACATCCATTTGGTATACCTTGAACTTCATGTATGAGGCATAGGCTAGAAATAGCCTAATTGCCTCTACCCTTGCCACTGGAGCAAACACTTCTTCATAGTCAATGCCTTCTTCTTGAGTGTACCCTTGTGCCACCAGCCTTGCTTTGTTCCTTATCACAATGACTCTCTCATCCTTTTTATTCCTGAAAATCCACTTGGTGCTTATAGCTCTATGACCTTTTGGAAGGTCCACCAAGTCCCAAACTTCTTGTAATTTGAACTGCAGTAACTCTTCTTGCATAGCTTCTATCCAACTGGAATCTTTCATTGCATCATATACCTTCTTAGGCTCAATCTGAGATAGAAAGCAAGATAGTACTGGGTATTGCTGATCCTGCAACTCTTGAAGTCTGCTTTGATTCCTTGTTATCATAGGAGAAGAGATGTCTCCTATGACCAGCTCTGGAGGATTGTTCTTTTGAGTTCTAGTCTGATGACTAGGTTCTTCATTGAGTCCCACATCCAGATTGGAATCATTTAAGTCAGCTGAGGGGATCTCATCAGCTGCTTCTGGCTCTTCATGCACTTGATTCTCCTCATCTCTTCTTTCTTCTTCACTCTGAATTGGTTCAGTAGCATTCTCCTTTTCACAGACCTCAACAGGCTCTATTGTAGTTATGGGAAAGATCTCAGACTGAGGAATAATGTCTTGTTCTTGTACTTGGTCATCCCCTGATCCTCCACTTCCTGAACCTGCATGATAATCACTACTGAAACCCAAAGAGTTAGTTAGTGAATCAATGTCAAATAACCACTGAGGACCAGACCCAATAGGATTTGGTGTGTTCTCATTGCACTTGACATTGTCACTTTCCTCAATTATTCTAAAAGAAGAATTAAAAACTGTTAGCTTAAATTAGCCCCCAATTTAATTGAATGTTTTATAAAGAATTGTATTTTGGACTTTTTAATAAGTTGTATGGGCTTGAGCCTTTTTATTGTAAATGGGCCCTATTAATAGGTGCCCATGGCTCATTTGGTCAATTAGGTTTTGGAGAGAACTCTTTTACACACACTGACAAAGTGAGTCTGTCAGGATCGAATTCTTAACAAGAATAAATTCTCAGAAACTAATATCAAAGAAGTTTGCGGAATAACACTTTGATATTCAATAAAACAGTAAACCAAAATAGTATATAATCAACAACTTGTAAACTTGTATTGAATGCTTGAAGTTACAAGATTAAACACACAACCTCAATATTGATGAGCAGACTCACCAATACGAATTCTACTTCTCTAGAATTATGATCTATGCCTTGAGGTTGATTCTCTCTAAAACTTAGAATGAATGAATTAATTGATCTCTTAAAAACTATTCTATCAAATCTGTACATATACTGAACAAAAAGATAATTACAATAAATAAAATATCTTCAGTATATCTTCCATCATTATCTTCAAGCCTTCCATGAATATCTTGATTCTTTCCAGCTGTCATCCTTTCCATCCGGATCTTCAAGTCATAAGCAGCACTAACTATGCTCAGCAGCATTAACTTCTTCAAGCAGCATTAACTTGGTCTTAGCAGCATTAACTACTAAGCAGCACTAACCACTAGCAGTACTAACTAGCTAAGCAGTACTAACTTTGTTGAAGCAGCACTAACTTTGACTAGCAGTATTAATTCTGAACTAGCAGTAGTAATACTCAGCAGTATTAACTTTGAAGTCTTCTAGCAGTAGTAATTCTGAACTAGCAGCATTAACCATACTTGAGCTTTTTTCTTCGGTTCCCAACAATCTCCCCCTAACTTGACTTTTACGAAAAGAAGTCAAGTTCTTCAGAATTGATCTTCAAGATGCTTTCAACACTTCAGATTCAGTTTCCCAAGTTTGGATCTAAGCCCAAACTTTGATTGACAGTTCTTCTCACCATAATCTTCGCCATCTCTGAATCCTTTGTGCATACTAGTGTAGCCTTCAGCATCCCTTCTAACTTCTCTTTTCTATGCTCATAAATTCTGTCTACCAGGTAGTATTCATGATAACAATTGTCAATAGTAATCATGTATACCCCACAGTTTTCAAAAAGTATCCATTTATCAATCTTCTTGAATATAAACTCATGCTGATGATCTTTAATCCTATAAGCCACCCTTTCTGGATCAAACATCATGCACAAGTATTCCATTGCTATCTTGAGAAGATTCTCTTCAGTCCCACTTTGTATAATTCTTCTATGTCAGCTCTTGAACAACTTCTGACAACTCTCCCCCATGTTGAATATGCTTCAAATGAACCATCAGCTCTTTTTATTCTGAAGAAGTCCTTTCCATTATCTCTTTGAATGTCCCAGAAGGTAATCTCAGGAGCTTTCATAGAGATTGGAACAGCCTTCAAAGGTTCTACTATTGTCATGTAGAGATCCATACTCTCAACATTTTGCTTATTGGACTGCTCTGGACTTTGCACAGGTTCTGTTGGAGATGTGACTGAAGGTTCTGCTTCCTTTTCAGTTTCTTCCACCCTTGGCCTTTTCAACTGCCTTTTTGAAGCAATCGACTTCACTCTCTTTCCAGACTTGGCTTCTATACCAACACCCTCATGTTCTTCCTTCTTCTCTTCAGCTTTGTCTTTTAAGGGTGTGGTCTCCTCAGGGAATGGTTGTTGGATGTTGAGATCATGACTCTCTTTCATCCTTCTTTCTGCTTCTTCCCTTTGAGAGGTATCCCCTTGGAGCTTTGCCATTTCCTTCCTGTAGAGCTCCTCAACTTGACTGTATGCCATGTTGGTGAACATCTCCCCCTTGACTCCAATTGCACCTTTCAGGAAATTTATCATCTTTCTTCTTTCCTGATTGGCCAAAAAGGTCTTGGAGGGTTGTCTTTCCTACTTCATCACTAGCATCTTTTTAACTTGAAGTTTCTTGGTCTGAGCTGCTTCTTTTATGTTTTTCTGATATTCTGCATTCAACTTTCTGGCCATGATCTTTGCAAGTTCTCTGTCTGTTTCTGTTTGCAACTGTTCCTCCTTTTCCATTTGGTCTTGAAGCTGCTTTGCTATTGCCTCATCCATTTCAATCTGAGACTTCTTCTTTGTAGGCAGTTCAGCTTCTTCAACCATCTTTTCTTTTCCTTTTCCCTTTCCCTTTATATCCTTCAAGACTTCCTTCTCTTTTTGCTTCTTTGAGATCCCTTCTTCATTAATGACTACTCCCTTGGCCTTTTGAGTAGCCTTAGGAGTATCATTCTTGGCTTTAACCAAAGTTTTAGCTATCTCCATTTCCTCTATAGAAAGCCCTGTTTCTTCTGTTTTTGTTTCTGCTGCTTCTTGTATTTTAGCAGCATTAACAGTTTCTGCTGTTGTTCCATGTTCTGTCTCCCCCTCAACTTCAACTTCCTTTACAGTTGAGCTTTCTTTCTCTGTTTCTCCTTCTGCCATCTCCCCCTTGTTGAAAGGATCTTGAACATTTGCCCTCTTCTTCAGCACAAATTGCTTCTTTTTCTTTTTAAGTACCAATCTTGTTACCAATTTCTTTAGTTTGGTGATCTGAACTTGTTGAGATAGAATAACCAGTTTCAGCTCTTCAATCTCTTTCCCATGTTTGATGACATCCATATTGATGTTGCCCATTGTTTCCATCAATTCATTGTAGTCATATCTGTCCTCACCTTCTCCAGGAGTGTTACCCCCTTTTGAAGGATCATGGGATCTTTTAGTAGTGGAAGTCTTCTGCCTAGCAGAAGAACTGTCCACCCCCTTGGTTTCTTGGCACCGGGGACCTTTGAATGATTGCTCATTCAAAGTTGCCATGGGGAAGGTCTTAGAGATGTTACCACTATCCTTCTCTGTGCTAGCAGAAGTAGTGGCAGCCTTCTTACCCATATGCTCTGCCATCTCCTTAGAGAGCACCTCCTGAGGGTTGGGAGACACCCTGTTGGTTTCCCTTTGGATATTCTCTAAGGGAGAATTCTCCCTTAGAGGGCTTAAAGGCTGAGTGGGTGAAGGTACAAGAAGGGAAGGAGCCTTCTTTACCTGTTTTCTTTGATAAGTGTGGGTGATTGGTGAAGTTGGTTTTTCAAGAAGAGGCTGAGGAATTGATTTAGAGTGGGAAGGTTGGGATTGGCTAGCAGTGGGTTGGTCTAATGGGGGCATTGACCCTGCTACCATACCTTCATTGGTTTGGGACACCACCATCATTGTAGAGAACAATGGGGTGTCTACTCCTTCCGAGTCCCCAGCAGATCTTCTCATATTTGAGAAAACCTTTCCTTTAGGGGGTTTTGGTACATATATTCCATCAGAATGAGGAATATCCGTCAAATCATGGTTGATTACTGCTTGGACAAACCTGGGATACATATAAAATCTCTTTTTTTCCCATGTTTGAGACAAGATCATTGAAAATCATTTGTGAAAAATTATACCTTCTGGCAGTGGCCAAACAGACCAAAGCATAAGCAATGGGACTGCTGAACTCACTCCATCCAGTAGTCTTTTTAGACATGCAGTGCATCAAGGTATGAACAAGAAAACGCCATTGGGGTGAGAATTTAGCTTTTGAGAACTTAAAAATACCCAATGGGCCTCCATACCCCATTCTTGTAAGAGTAGAAAACAGTTCATCATTAGTGATAGAATTTATACCAGAGGCATCGTCTAGACGTAGACTGATGCGAATTACCTCTTCAGTAACTGTTAATGGTTTTTCACAGACCCTTGTCTTGATCATTTGCACACCATTCTCAGCAACAATGGTGGCATTAGCCCAGAACTGCCTTTGATGCTCGATATAGATTGATGGAAACACTGTCAAAGCATAGGCAATATGGCTTGTTTTCAGAAAATCCACTATCTGATGAAATCCTGCAGCTTGCTTTGGCTTTTGTAGCATCGCGATCTCATTGTGCTCGTCGATGAATGCCATGGATGCCATTGAATTGGGATGTTCTTGCCTGAAAAACTTGGTACTTGAGAGAAAAGGGTTAGAGTGCAAGTGAACAGTATGCAAAGAGTCGTTATGAACTTTTAGGCGGGCAAAGGGTATTTATAGTATTCGGGACATAAGCAGTATTAACCTAGAGCAGTATTAACCGAGAGCAGTATTAACTACTAGCAGTATTAACTAACTAGCAGTATTAACTGAGAGCAGTATTAACTACTAGCAGTATTAACTAACTAGCATTATTAACTGAGAGCAGTATTAACTACTAGCAGTATTAACTAACTAGCAGTATTAACTGAGAGCAGTATTAACTACTAGCAGTATTAACTAACTAGCAGTATTAACTGAGAGCAGTATTAACTACTAGCAGTATTAACTAACTAGCAGTATTAACTGAGAGCAGTATTAACTACTAGCAGTATTAACTATACTTACTCCTTTAATCTTGCGAAACACTGAGTACTGCTATACATATCCTAAAAACGAAGATTAGTAACACCAAGAATAAACAATATACAGGTATAGAACCACTTTTTGAGAAGGGGCTTATTCAGAGTTGATCATTCCCACACTTGTTACCAAGAAGGTGAATCTACCCACATCAAAAGCTTTAGTGAATAGATCAGCAAACTGGTTATCAGTGTGAACTTTTACAACTTGAATAAGCTTCTTTTCATTACAGTCTCTTATGAAGTGATACCTGATCTCAATGTGCTTTGTCTTTGAGTGCTTGACAGGATTATTCACAATGCTAATAGCACTGCTATTATCAATAAAAATTGGAGTGTGTAGAAAGGTTACCCCATAATCCAGCATTTGATTCTGAATCCATAAGACTTGAGAACAGCAACTTGCAGCTGCTATGTACTCTGCCTCTGTTGTAGATGTGGATACTGTGGTTTGTTTCTTGCACTGCCATGACACTAGTCTTGAACCCAAAAACTGACATCCTCCAGAAGTAGATTTTCTGTCCAAGTTTGCTCCACCTAGATCACTATCTGAGTATGCAAGTAGGTCAAAGGATGAGTCATGAGGATACCAAAGTCCCAATCTGGGTTGCCCTTTGAGATATCTGAATATCCTCTTAACAGCTTGATAGTGAGATTGCTTTGGCCTAACTTGGAATCTTGCACACACATAGACTGGAAACATTATATCTGGCCTAGAGGCTGTAAGATACATGAGAGAGCCAATCATGGATCTATAATGATGAACATCCATATCCTCCCCTCAAGATCTGCTGTTATCTGCTTGTGTGTCTCCATAGGTGTGCTAGCCGGTTTTGTATCTGAAAACCCAAACTTGGTTAGAAAATCCTGCACATACTTTGACTGAAAGATGAAAATTCCATCTGACTTCTGTTGAACTTGGAGTCCAAGGAAGAAAGTAAGTTCCCCCATGGAACTCATCTTGAACCTCTGATGCATTAGTTCCTCAAACTCCTTGCACATATTGTCTCTTGTTGATCTAAAGATAATATCATCAACATAGATTTGGACTAGCAAGATATCCTTTTTCTTTCTCTTGATGAATAGAGTCTTATCAATGACTCCTCTTTCAAAGCCATTTTCCAAGAGATAGGATGACAGAGTGTCATACCATGCTCTTGGAGCTTGATGTAGTCCATAAAGTGCTTTCTTCAATTTGTATACCCTGTCTGGATAGCTTGGGTTCTCAAACCCTGGTGGTTGACAGACATATACTTCTTCTACAATTGAGCCATAAAGAAATGCACTTTTCACATCCATTTGATAGACTTTGAATTTCATGTAGGAAGCAAAAGCCAGGAATAATCTAATTGCTTCTATCCTGGCCACAGGTGCAAATACTTCATCATAGTCTATTCCTTCTTCTTGTGTGTACCCTTGAGCCACCAGCCTTGCTTTATTCCTTATCACTATACCTCTTTCATCTCTCTTATTCCTGAAGACCCATTTTGTTCCTATTGCTCTTTGGACTTTAGGAAGGTCTACCAAATCCCAGACATCTTGCAGCTTGAACTGCAGTAGCTCTTCTTGCATGGCTTCTATCCAACTGGATTCTTTCATAGCATCATGTGCCTTTTTAGGCTCAAGCTGGGATAAAAATCAAGATAGCACTGTGTGTTGTTGGTCTTGCATTTCTTGAAGCCTACTTTGATTTCTAGTCATCATAGGAGAGGATATATCTCCTATTACCAGCTGTGGAGGGTGATTCTTGTGTATTCTGGTGTGATGACTAGGTTCTTCATTAAGTCCCACCTCTAGATTAGAGTCATTCAACTCAACTGAAGTGTTTTCAGTAGCTACTTATGGTTCTTTATTGTCTTGAGTCTCCTCATCTCTACTTTCTTCTTCACTTTGACTTGGTCCAGTAGATGGTTCCTTTTCACAGTCTTCAACAGGGTCCACTATGGATATGGGAAATATCACAGATTGAGATATGCTATCTGAGACTTGTGTAGTCCCTGATCCTCCACTCCCTGTACCTGCATAATCATCACTACTGAAACCAAAAGAGTTAGTTAGTGAGTCAATGTCAAATAGCCACTGAGGACCAGACCCAATTGGATTTGGTGTGTTCTCATTGCATTTGACATTGTCACTTTCTTCAATTATTCTGGAAGAAGAGTTAAAAACTCTGTAAGCCTTACTCTGAGATGAGTAACCAATAAGAAATCCATCATCTGCTTTGCTATCAAACTTACCTAAGTGAGATTTGGTATTGAGAATTGTACAAGGACACCCAAAAGGTTTGAAAAATCCAATGAAAAGTTTTCTTTTATTTAAAAGCTCATATGGGGTCTTGTTCTTTTGCTTGACCACTAGAACTCTGTTTTGGACATAACAAGCAGTATTAACTGCTTCAGCCCAGAAGGTAATTGGCAGTTTTGAATCAGCCAACAGAGATCTAGCAGCCTCTATTAGTGTACTATTTCTTCTTTCAGCAACTCCATTTTGTTGAGGAGTCCTAGGAGCACTATATTGTCTCTCAATGCCTTTCTCTTCACAAAAGGTGTTTAGATCAATATTTTTAAACTCAGTCCCATTATCTGATCTAATGACTTTCACTTTTTGATTAGTTTGGTTTTCAATTCTTAGGATAAAGGATTTGATCAGTCCACTTGTCTCATCCTTAGTCCTTAGAAAATATACCCAGGTAAATCTAGAGTAATCATCAACAATAACCAAGCAGTAAGATTTCTTGACCAAACAGATCCATATGCAATAACTGGAGACAAGAAGAAATTGAGTTTATCTCTTTGGTCTTATGAGAAGTTTTGTGTTGTTTGCCTTTAAGACATGCAACACAATGATCATCACATGAAAATACTTTTGAAGGTAAACCTCTTACAAGGTTGTTTTTAACAAGTTTGTTCATGGTCTTGAAATTCATGTGACATATCCTTCTGTGCCAAAGAGAGGATTCATCCACAGAAGTTTTTGAAACAAGACAGTTCAGGGATGAATCACTAACAACATTGTCCATATCTAGACAATACACATTGTTCTTTCTTGGAGTTCTAAGTAGTATCATGCTTTCATCAACTACCTTGAACCCTGGAGCAAGGATCATACACTCAGTATTTGTAAATAATATACTATGTTGTTTGTCACAAACCTGTGATACACTTAACAGGTTGTACTTCAACTGATCAACATAGTAGACATCCTCAAATGTCATCTTACCTTTGGTGACATTACCTTTTCCACTTATTTTACCACCAGTAAGATTATCTCCAAATGCAACATGTCCTCCATTGATATGCTTGAAATCCTGAAGGCATGACATGTTGCTTGTCATGTGCCTAGAGCAACCACTATCAACATGCCATATGCTCTTTCCCTTGAGTTGTTGGTTGCCCTGCACATAATATAAATCAGTTAGTATGAATTAGGAACCCAAGCCAAAGTGGTCTTGGGTACCCCTTTCTCATCAAAATACTTGCATTCTTTCTTGACAAGATTTTTAAACTTTGACTCCTCAGTTTTTGAGTACTTTGTCACAATGATAGGTTTAGAAACATTTTTGCTAGAAGCAGTACTAGTTTTAGAAGTACTAACTGTCTTAGCAGCATTTGCATGCTTAGTAGTACTAACCTTGTTAGAAGTAGTAACTGTGTTAGCAGCAGTAACTGTGTTAGCAATATTATCCTTTGAAGAGGTACTAACAGTATTAGCAGCATTAATATTTTCAGCAGTACTAACACTGGTAGCAGCAGTAATGCTTCCAGCAGCACTATCCCTGTCAGCAGTACTAACAGTTTTAGTGCTTCTAGGCACCCACATTTTAATACTTTCTTTTAAAAACTTTTTCTTCATGGGGCCTTTACTTTCAATAGATTTCTTCATCACATGTTTCTTTCCAGCCTTCCTATAACCAACAGGTTTTTGCACAAATCTTTGAAAGTTCATCTGTTGATTAATAGGGTTAAAGAAACAATACTTAGCCAAATGATTTAACTTGCCACATATGAAACAAGGTTTTGGTCTATTGATTTTATTCAGATCAACTCCTTGTTTCTGAGCCCATTGATTATTCCAGTTTCTTTGATTACGTCTTTTTATACCAGAATTTAGGCTCTTAGCTTTATTGCAGGCACACTTTTTACAAGATCCAGGATTCACAACCGTGGTTTGTTTGTAATGGACCTTGTTATCCTTTCCTTTGGTCTTCTCTATCTCCTTGGACTTGACCCAGATTTTCCCACATCCCTCATTGGTGATAATGGTGTTTTCTAATGGTATCTCTTTACTCACAGCATTATCCCTATTCTCACTGGCTTCTTTCTCAGTCAAATCCTTAACTACTACCTCATCCAAAGGATCTATCTTAAAAGCTTCCTCAGACAAGTCCTTTTTCTCCTTGGTTTCTAACAAGTCTGAAGTAGGAGAGATATAGTTGTTGTTGTAAGGAGGAGGTGTATTGTTGTATCCAATACCAGGCTTCATCTTATCATGAATCTGAGCCTTTAGAAGAGAATCCATTGCTTTTGAAGCATATGAAAACTTTTCTATGTCAAGCTTAACTTTAGACAGTTCCTCTTTCGGCCTATCATTCTCTTCTAAGGACTTAGACAGTTTGGTCTCTAACTCATTCTTTTCCCACTTCCAATAGTTTGTGTCATAAGAGTGTTGAAGTTCATTTGCTTGAAAGCCTTTGATTTGCTTTTCAAATCTCTCTACTATCAACACATAATCTCTTCTGTCCTTTTCCAATCTTTTGAGGTCATCACACATACTTTGATTGTGATCCCTGTATCTTTTGACAGTATCTATGCAAGATTGAGTGCAAAGATTAGAAATTACCTCAGAGGGGAGATCAGACACTTCTGCCATAAGAGCTTGATTCTGAATGGCTTCCTCAGCTTGATCACTCCAGTCAAATCCCATTCCTTGTTGAGAAACAAGGGCTTGAGCAGGATTCTTGTTTTGATTGTAGCCTCCATTCTGAGCTTGTTGGCCTCCATTCTGAGCTTGTTGGTGGTTGTTGTTTGGAGCAACACTCCTACACTCTCTAGCAAAGTGTCCTTTCATGTGACACTTATAGCACTCCACCTTAGTCTTGTCAAAACCAGCTCCATCTTCTCTTCTTTGAGAGAAGTTGTTCCTTCCTGTTCTTTTAATAAACTTCTTCACCCTCATAGATAACATGGCCATCTGCCATTTAATGTCCATCTCCACCAGGTCATCAGGGTGAAGTTGATCCAGATCATCATTAATCAATGAATTGTTGCTATGACTGGACAAAAAGGCTTCAAAGATTGTTCCAGTGCCTTTTTCTGAATTTACTCCACTGGCAGTACTAACTGCTTCAGGGTTGGCAGTAGTATCAGTAGATGTTGAAAGAAGAGCAACATTGTGGATGTAACCAGTGGGCTTCTTCTTGGATTCTACCTCAGTTTCAAAAACTCTTAGATCATTATATAGATCATCAAGTTCTTTCTCTTCCAGATTGTCACTCTGTCTATATGAGACAGTGTACATAGTCCATTCATCCCCAAGAGATCTGAGGAATTTTCTGTTGATATCATCTTGTTCCATCTTCACCCCTACAGTAGCTAGTTCACCAATGAGCTTGTTGAACCTATCAAAAGTTTAAGTCATAGACTCATTCTTTGAAGAAGTGAAGTTCTCATACTGCTGCTTTAGAACATCTCTTTGATTTCTTTTGATGCTTTTAGTTCCAACAAATCTTTTCTCTAGAGCATTCCAGAGAATCTGAGCATCAGTGCAGTTGCAAAATTGATGCTGATATTCATTGGGGATGGCCAAGAGCATAGTGCTCAAGGCCTTCATCTCTGTCTGTTTGATCTTCCTCTCACCATCTGTCTTTGGTGGAGGTCTTTTCCCATCTGGTCCTATCTTTCCTGCTTCAGAAGGACCATTCTCAATGATATCCCACATTGAGTAGTCAGTGAGAAGAATGTATTGTCTAATTCTGATCTTCCACATGTCAAACTCACTGGCTTTGAGCATTGGTACCTTAGAGACCAGAGTACTATTTGATTCTGCAAGATTTTCCATGATGAATGAATAGATGTTTCTGAGAGAGTTTGGCTCTGATACCACTTGTCAGGATCGAATTCTTAACAAGAATAAATTCTCAGAAACTAATATCAAAGAAGTTTGCGGAATAACACTTTGATATTCAATAAAACAGTAAACCAAAACAGTATTTAATCAACAACTTGTAAACTTGTATTGAATGCTTGAAGTTACAAGATTAAACACACAACCTCAATATTGATGAACAGACTCACCAATACGAATTATACTTCTCTAGAATTAGGATCTATGCCTTGAGGTTGATTCTCTCTAAAACTTAGAATGAATGAATTAATTGATCTCTTAAAAACTATTCTATCAAATCTGTACATATACTGAACAAAAAGATAATTACAATAAATAAAATATCTTCAGTATATCTTCCATCATTATCTTCAAGCCTTCCATGAATATCTTGATTCTTTCCAGCTGTCATCCTTTCCATCCGGATCTTCAAGTCATAAGCAGCACTAACTATGCTCAGCAGCATTAACTTCTTCAAGCAGCATTAACTTGGTCTTTGCAGCATTAACTACTAAGCAGCACTAACCACTAGCAGTACTAACTAGCTAAGCAGTACTAACTTTGTTCAAGCAGCACTAACTTTGACTAGCAGTATTAATTATGAACTAGCAGTAGTAATACTCAGCAGTATTAACTTTGAAGTCTTCTAGCAGTAGTAATTCTGAACTAGCAGCATTAACCATACTTGAGCTTTTCTTCAGTTCCAAACAGAGTCTCTCATGAGAGTCGATTAATTCCTAGTGTGGTGTTCTCTACAATTTCCCCTCCATATTATCAATCCAAGCATATGAGATAAGTTCTTGTTTATCATTGTTGTTAATTTCTAACTTATCTCTACTTTTCTATGGAGCATCTTCAATTGTTTGTCTGTCTTGGGATCTAACAATTGGTATCAGAGCCAAATGAAGAAACTCTTCATCATTTCGGTCATCTATGGCAACAATTGAAGATAGATGATTATTTTGTCGTTTTGGTGCTTAGATTGATTCAATCACATGAGCCTAAACACAAATATCATTTCTATGGTTTATTTTCTGTTTTGTGCTTATTGGAAATCTATTTCTTCATTTAGATGAGATTTGGATGATCTTTGATAGAATATTTGATTGATTTCTCACAAAATCTGAATTCTGCACACGACATGTTTGATGAAATGCCTATGTGAATATTTGATTCTATTTAGATCAAATCTGATCAGATTTATTTCATGTGTGTGTTTTGATCCTTCCTACTTTATTGGTCTGATTTGATAAGCACTAAGTAGATGGTTGATCTATGATCCCATCCTAGTGTGTGTTTTAGTCCATTGCTATTTTACCATCTCGATAGTTAGGTTGTTGATCTTAGATCTGACCTTAATATCATTCAAGATTGGACTCTCTTTGATCCAGATATTGTTCAAAATTCCGCTGCTCATAATCGATTAAATGAAAGACTTGGTGTTATGTTATATGTTTAAAGTCAGATCTGAAACGAGTTTTAGATCTTTGATTGCTTAAATTCAACTTTCTGAATTGATCAATCAGAAACTTGACTCTTTGCAATCTTTGTTCTATAAGTCTTATGGAGATCGTCTTAATCTTTATAATCAAATTCAATTGGTAAGTATTTGATTAGAATGGAGGATTTCACAGGGAGAATAAGGAGTTTGTATTGATGATGAACAACAAGATTTGTTCAAATGCTTCTGTCAATTTGATAATAAAACTAATTACAGATGAAGTTCATCTTTGGGAAGCTTGTTAAGTATCTGTTATATGAATATGGATAGAAGTGAACTGAAGTTATGCAACTATGTTGTGATCAATGATGATAATTAACAAGATTATCCACAAGATTTCAATCTGTGTTTGATTTATGATTGGGAAACAGCAAGAAATCGATAAGATCTACAACAAGGCTGTCAATTTGAGGTTGAGACAGCAAGATCTCAGATCCACCCATGCTCAGTTCGAACAGATTAATGCTGCTATGTCCAGAAGATCAATGTTCATTCTGAATTTAATTCAAAGTGCAACAGAATTTAATATGTTCATGTGATTAATGTGTTAAAGTGCAGCAGAAGACTATTTTTAGAAGTTCAGAGCTCGACTTTAGAGATACAGAGATATGGATATTCCAGAATTACAAATGTGTTGTCAGAGTTGTGATCAAGTTGCTGTCAAACAAAATGTTTATCTTAAAACAGATGGCTGCTGTCAATTCATAAGAGGTTGTAACAGGAAGTAACAGAAAGTTGTTGTTATCAACATACCAGATTCTGCAGTTGTTTAGCAAATTTTTTTATTCACGGTCGAAAACAGCAGATGATGTAGATGTTGATCATGTATATGATAAGTGCAACATAATTTGATCTTTTGCTATCAAAGAATGTCCATAATTTTATCGAAGGCTATTCAGAGACATGCATGTGCTTTATCAGAGTTTCATCTAAGGCTGATCAGAGTTGATTCAAGAGTGATCAGAGTTTTGATCATGTGTGTTCAGAGATCTGATCAAAGCCAATAAGAGTTTACACTTAGCCATTTTTGTGTTAAAATGATTTCTTGACAGCTTTGCGCACCTGTCGTATTTTGCTCAGATTTCCCTCCTCGAATCTCCAAATTTGACGAGTCCAGATGCGTTGGATTTCTAATACACAGATGAACATTTTTCATGTTTTGAGCTTGGTCTTAATCAGTGTGATGATTGGTCAGAATCTGTGTTAAAATCGGTATATAGCTGATGTGTGAAGAGAAGCTGCTGTCCAAACAATGTTTGTTGCTGTGTGGTTCAAAACAACAAGCTGTCGGGGATGTGATACTGTCCAGATTTTAAAATGTGCAACAACAGTTTAATAGTGGCATTCAGGGTTCTAACATTATTGTTCATAGATGTTTCCAAGGTTGTACAGACATGTCCTAAAAAGGATGGTGACAACAAGAGAATCTGCAGAAGCTACAACAGAAGATGTAGTTTGGAGATATTAAATGCAGATCAAAGCTTTTTTTTGTTCAAAGATGTTCTCACGCTGTCCTTTCGAAGCGTAGACAAAAGGATGTTGTGCAGAGCCTATGGAAGCCTTTCATTTGTATAGAGTTATGGCAGATTGATTTCGAAGAATGTTGATACAGACTCCAGAGAATGTTGTCACAGAGTTTAATCGCACAGAGTTGTCCTTGTGTTCTTCCAGATTTGTGCAAATGGAATTTGATTATGTTGATTAGTCCAGAATTCAACCAAGACTTACTCCAGAAGTTGATTCAAACGAGTTTGTTGCTGTCATGATTTTAGCCCATAATCAGTTTCAAAATCGCAGAAGTGTTGTCAGATTTGCACAGTCGTAGAAATTTGATCATATCTCTCTCATTATCGCCCCAAATTGCATGATTCTGGATGCGTTGGAAACCTAAGACATAGTTGTTCAACTTTGATGTTTTGAATTTTCCCGAAATAAATCTGCTTATAGGTCAAAAACAGTGTTGAACTCGACTGATTGCTGCTGGACAGAAAGCTACTTTGTGTGTATTGATCCAGATTTCATTTGTGCAGATCCGCAACGGGGCTGTTAATTTGGCTTTGTGACAACATGTTTTTCAATCTAAAGAAGCTTGTATGAGTTTTATGCTGTTTTTTGTTCAAATTATGCAGCAAAAGGTTCAGATTTCGTCCATAGTTCATACCAAAACAGAAAGTTGTTGTCCATTTGAAAGAATAGCTGAAAGTTGTTATGTTCGACTTGCAAATTAAGTGCAAATTAGAGTTTTAATCACAGACTGCTCTAACACTTTTCAGAGTTTGAATTTTGTTTGACCAGAGATTGATGCAGGTGTACATCCAGAACTTAAACTAAAGGTCATGTGTTTCCAGAAGTGATCAAACAGAGGTTGCACTGCATAGTTTTGCGCAGAAGCTGCAGAAAGCTACTGTTGAGCTGTTGTCCAGAAACACATTGTTATGCGCAAAGACTCTGTAAGGCTTTCCAGAAGTAAAGATGTGCAAAGTTAATCGCAGAGACGCTCTTATTCATGCTCAGAGGCAGAAAGTTCACATCAGAGGCCGATGCACAGAGCCTCTGTAGGTTGTTCAGAGTACATGTGCAGAAGTAAAATTCAGAGAAGCTCTTAACTTGTTCACAGAACCTCTGTGGACCAAATTCTCAAAAGAGCAGTGACCAGAAGGGGGGGGGGGACCAGAGGTAGACCTAAACACGAACATCAGAGGTCGATGGTCCAGAGGTTGAAAAGAGCCAAGTGCCCGAAGCCCGAATTTTTCAGATTTTCTGACAGCATTGCGCTGTTTCAGAAACACGCGCACAACTTTTTACTCGAAGCTTCGATTTACATGAGTTCAGTTGCATTGAATCGCTAAAACACATACGTATGACTTTGATGTTTTTATTTTTCTCAAATTCCATGAGCTGATGTGCCAAAATCAGTGTCAAAGTCTGCTTAAGGGTGTTGGACCAAAAAGCATTACATTTCACTCGTGCTCTTTCCGCTTTCAATAACGGTGTTCTATCATCGGTTCTTCATGGTTCCAAGCTACATATGTGACACATTGTTTGTCACTCCCTCCTCTGTTATTCAAGTTTAAGGCTCGGTGCTTAACGTTCACTCAATGGGATTTGAAGAGTCAAATTTTCTGATTTGACGACCGTTATGCGCAGCCGTGGGAAAACTTACACAACTCACTCATTTTTCATCCAAAATATATGAATCAAAGCTCGTTGGAAATCTAAGAGGATGAAGTTCAATGTGTATATTTTATGTTTTCTCTCAATCAGAATTCTTGATGGTCAAAAATAGCGGTGAATTGAGACATGAAAGCTGGACAAATTGGGGTAATTCGTCTAAATCTTTCAAGAATATGAGCCTACATTTAAGGGGGAGCTTATGATGCTTTGAATACTCGAAGAACGGCACACCAAAACTTCTAAAGAAAGCAAGGGGGAGACTATATGATGATGCTTTCTTTATAAAACATTAGGGGGAGATTGTTAGCTTAAATTAGCCCCCAATTTAATTGAATGTTTTATAAAGAATTGTATTTGGGACTTTTTAATAAGTTGTATGGGATTGAGCCTTTTTATTGTAAATGGGCCCTATTAATAGGTGCCCATGGCTCATTTGGTCAATTAGGTTTTGGAGAGAACTCTTTTACACACACTGACAAAGTGAGTCTCTCATGAGAGTCGATTAATTCCTAGTGTGGTGTTCTCTACAATTTCCCCTCCATATTATCAATCCAAGCATATGAGATAAGTTCTTGTTTATCATTGTTGTTAATTTCTATCTTATCTCTACTTTTCTATGGAGCATCTTCAATTGTTTGTCTGTCTTGGGATCTCACAAAAACTCTGTAAGCCTTACTCTGAGATGAGTAACCAACAAGAAAACCATCATCTGCCTTGCTATCAAACTTTCCTAAGTGAGTTTTGGTATTGAGGATGGTACAAGGACACCCAAAAGGTTTGAAAAATCCAATAAAAGGTTTTCTGTTATTTAAAAGCTCATATGGTGTCTTGTTTTTAGGCTTGACTACTAGAACTCTGTTTTGGACATAGCAAGCAGTATTAACTGCTTCAGCCCAGAAAGTAATTGGAAGTTTGGAATCTGCCAACAGAGATCTAGCAGCTTCAATCAGTGTCCTATTCCTTCTCTCAGCAACACCATTTTGTTGTGGAGTCCTAGGAGCACTGTATTGCCTCTCAATTCCTTTTTCCTCACAAAAGGTGTTTAGGTCATGATTTTTAAATTCAGTACCATTTTCTGACCTAATGACTTTTACCTTTTGATTTGTTTGGTTTTCAATTCTTAGAATAAAGGATTTGATCAGTCCACTTGTCTCATTCTTAGTCCTTAGAAAATATACCCAAGTAAATCTAGAGTAATCATCAACAATAACTAGGCAGTATGATTTCTTACCTATACTCATAACATTCGTAGGACCAAACAGATCAATATGCAACAACTGAAGAGAATTAGAGATTGTGTTCAACTCTTTGGACTTATGAGAAGTTTTGTGTTGTTTGCCTTTGAGACAGGCAACACAATGATCATCACATGAAAAGACTTTGGAAGGTAAACCTCTTACAAGGTTGTTTTTAACAAGTTTATTCATTGTTTTAAAGTTCATGTGACACATTCTTCTGTGCCAAAGTGATGATTCATCCAAAGAAGCTTTTGAAACAAGACAGTTTAGGGATGAATCAGTTGAAAAACTTTCCATATCTAAGCAATAAACATTATCTTTTCTGGGAGTTCTTAGTAGTATCATCTTTTCATCAACTACTTGAATCCAGGAGCAAGGATAATGCATTCAGAATCTGTAAATAATATACTATGTTGTTTGTCACAAACCTATGATACACTTAACAGGTTGTACCTTAACTGCTCAACATAGAATACATCTTCAAAGGTCATTTTACCTTTAGTTACATCCCCCTTACCACTTATCTTACCTCCATCTGGAGTATTACCAAAGGCAACATGCCCACCATCAATTTTCTTGAAATTCTTGAGGCATGACATGTTCCCTGTCATGTGCCTTGAGCAAACACTATCAACATGCCAGATACTCTTCCCCTTGATCTGTTGGTTGCCCTGCACATTAGATTAAACAATTAGTATTGATTGGGGACCCAAGCCAAAGTGGTCTTGGGTCTCCCTTTCTCATCAAAGTATTTACATTCCTTTTTGATGAGGTTCTTAAAATTAGTACACTCTTTATTGGAGTACTTTGTCAATATGATTGGCTTAGCAGCACAAACTCTAGAAGCAGTACTAACTTTAGAAGTACTAATAGAGTTAGCAGCACTAACAGGTTTAGCAGTACTAACCTTGTCAGCAGCACTAACAGAGTTAGCAGTATTAACTTTTGAAGAAGTACTAACAATGTCAGCAGCACTAACATTGTTAGCAGTAGTATTACTTCTAGCAGCACTATCATTGTCAGCAGCACTATTTGTGGTAGCAGTACTAACAGTTTTAGTGCTTTTAGGAACCCACATATTGACACTTTCTTTAACAGACTTTTTCTTCATGTGGCTTTTAGATTTAACAGATTTCTTAGCCACATGGTTCCTTTCAATCTTCCTATAACCAAAGGGTTTTGCATAGATCTTTGAAAATTCATCCTTTGGTTTATAGGATTGAAATAACAGTATTTGGCAAGATGATTCAATTTGCCACAGATAAAACAAGGTTTTGGTCTATTGATTTTGCTCAAATCAACCCCTTGTTTTTCTGCCCACTGTTTATTCCAGTTTCTTTGATTTCCCCTTTTTTTATCATGTTTTAGGGGCTCAGATTTCTTGCATGCACACTGTTTGCAAGGAACTGGATTCACAACTGTGGTCTATTTGTAATGGACCTTACCAGACTCTCCTTCTGTCTTCTCTATGTCCTTGGATTTGATCCAAGTCCTTCCACAGTCCTCATTGGTGATAATATTATTATCTAGAGGGATCTCACCACTCACATTGTTCTCCTTACTCTTACCAACCTCTTTCTCAGTCTTATCCTCAACAACTACCTCATCTAAGGGATCTATCTCAGTGGCTCCCTCAGGCAAGTCCTTCCTATCTTTGGTTTCTAGCAAATCTGATGTAGGAGGAATGTAGTTGTTGTTGTAAGGTGGTGGTGTGGCATTGTACCCAATTCCTCTTCTCAGCTTGTCATGAATCTGAGTTTGTAGTAAAGAGTCCATTGCTTTAAAAGCATTGGAAAACTTTTCCACATCAAGCTTAACCTTGGTTAGCTCCTCTCTCAACTTTTCACTCTCCTCTTTAGATTTGGTCAGTTTAAGTTCTAGATCCTTTTTCTCCCACTTCCAGTAATTGGTGTCATATGAGTGTTGGAGTTCATTGGCTTGAAAGCCTTTAATTTTTTCCTCAAACCTCTCAACAATTCTCACATAGTCTTTTATATCTTTTTCTAATCTCTTAAGGTCATCACTCATCTTCTGGTTGTGATCCCTGTACCTTTTAACAGTGTCTATGCAAGTTTTAGAACAGAGATTAGAAGTTACCTCAGATGGGAGATCAGATACTTCAGCCATAAGAGCTTGATTTTGGATAGCCTCTTCTGCTTGATCACTCCAGTCAAACCCCATTCCTTGTTGAGAAACAAGGGCTTGAGCAGAGTTTCTGTTATGGTTGAGGTTTCCAGACTGTGCTTGTTGGTGGTTGTTGGTGTGAGACACTCCACTTCTGCATTCCCTGGCAAAGTGTCCCTTCATATGGCATTTGTAGCACTCCACCTTTGATTTATCAAACCCTGCTCCATCTTCTCTTCTTTGGTAGAAGTTGTTCCTCCCAGTCCTCTTTATGAACTTCTTCACCCTCATGGAAAGCATGGCCATCTGCCATTTGATATCCATCTCCTCAAGATCATCAGGATGAAGTTGTTCTAAGTCATCATTAATCAAAGAGGAATTTCCATGGCTGGAAAGAAAGGCTTCAAACAACGATTCAGTGCCTTTTTTCTTGATTGGCTCCATTAGCAGCATTAACTAATTCAGGGTTAGCAGTAGAATCAATTGATGCTGATAGGAGTGCAGCATTATGAATATATCCAGAAGGCTTCTTCTTTTCCTCCACTTCAGCTTCAAATACTCTAAGATCATTGTACAGATCATCAAGTTCTTTCTTTTCCAATTGTTCATTCTGTCTGAATGAAACAGTGTACATGGTCCATTCATCTCCAAGGGACCTTAAGAACTTTCTGTTTACATCATCTTGATCAATCTGTACTCCCACAGTAGCTAGTTCACCAATCAGCTTGTTAAACCTGTCAAAAGTTTGAGTCATGGACTCATTCTTGGTTGACATAAAGTTTTCATACTGTTGTTTCAAGATTGCCTTCTAATTTCTCTTGGTACTTTTGGTACCTGATAATATCTTCTCTAGAGCATTCCAGAGCATCTGTGCATCAGTGCAATTATAGAATTGGTGTTGATACTCATTGGGAATGGCCAAGAGCAGTGTGCTCAAGGCTTTCATCTCTGTCTACCTTGTCTTTCTATCTGCATCCGTCTTTGGTGGGGTTCTTTTTCCATCTTCACCAATCTTTCCTGCATCATATGGGCCATTCTCAATGATGTCCCACATGGAGTAATCTGTGAGGAGAATGTATTGCTTGATTCTGATCTTCCACATGTCAAATTCATTGGATCTGAGCATTGGAACCTTTAAGACAAGAGTATTGTTTCATTCAGCTGTGTTTTCCATGATGAATAAGATTTCTGAGAATACTAGCTCTGATACCACTTGTCAGGATCTTAATTCTTAACAATAATAAACACTCAAAAACAATATTAAAGGAGTTTGCGGAATAACACTTTAATATTCAATGATCAATGAAACAGTGAATCAGAATAACAACTTGTAAACTTTATTGAATGATTGTAAAACTACAAGATTCAACACTCAACCTCAATATTGATGAACAGGCTCACCAATACGAATTTTACTTCTGTGGAATTAGGATTACAAACCTTGAGGTTGATTCTCTCTATCAAAACAAAAATTCAGAATTCTAGAATTAATTCTCTATCAATTACAAACTATTCTATATATACTGAAGATAAAAGATAATTACAAATAATAAAAGATCTTCAAAATAATCTTCCATCTTTATCTCCAAGCTTTCCATAATCTTCAAACTTGATCGGCACGAATCTTGATAATCTCTTAAGCAGCATTAAGTCTTTAGCAGCATTAATACTTTGAGCATTATTAATGTTCAGCAGTACTAACTACTAGCAGTACTAAAATTGCTTTGCAGTAGTAACTTCATCTAGCAGTATTAACCTTGACTTAGCAGCATTAATCTTGTTCAGCAGCATTAACTTCCGAAGTAGTAACCATTTAGTGCTAGCAGCATTAACCATACTTGTATAATTCTGAATTCCCAACACACACTGGTAGCAAGACCTTGACCCACGATAATCCCGAGCCATATGCCCAATCTTTCCACATTTGTAGAAGCCTTCTTGTCCAATCATACATTCCCCTTTATGTCTTCGATTACATTTGCTACATGGCTTACTTTCGAACTTATTAGCAAACCGCTGATCAGATTTTGCAGATTTAAACGTTTTGGAGTCACGGACAGTTCCATCCCATTTTCTCTTGTCTCCACTTCTCTAGGTAGTCTGACGATTCTTTTCCTTCTCTCTCATCTCGGCTGCGTTTACTGCCACTTGGAATGTAACTGGTTCCTTGTTCGAGACGAATTCTCGAATATCGCTTCTCAGCCCAAAGATGAAACGTTCTACTCGCCTTCCTTTATTGGGCACGCAAACTTCTGCAAACCGGGACTTTTCTATGAACTTTGTAGTATACTCACAAACTGACATCTCCTTTTGCTCCAGACCCAGAAACTCTTCTTCCAACTTTTTGACTGCCAGCAGAGGGCAAAACTACGCTTTAAATCTTTTTACAAACTCACCCCAAGACATTTCTTTGGCTGCCGTCGAACTTTGTCCTCCTGCTTCAACATCCCACCACATTACAGCTTCATCTTTCAACACTGACAATGCATAAACTACTTTGTCCTCCTCAACACACTTACTGGTGTCAAATGGAAATTCCATCCCCTTTACCCATCTCAACGCTATCACGGGATCGCATTCCCCTTTGTAGGTAGCAGGCTTGCAGGCAGCAAACTCCTTAAAACTACATCCTCTCCTAGCTATCGCTTTAGGCGTCACAATGGGGTTTGACTGAGGGTGGCTACCCACCACAGTTACTGGTGAGTTCGCTACCTCGGTCACCAATCTTTCTTCACTCTTCTCCTTGCTTGACGAAACCTCATTAATGCGTTGAGCCAATAAAGTGTTCAATGTTTCTTGTAATTTTCCTATTTCCGTCGCGAAGGTTTCTTGAGTAACAAAACCTTGAGTTCTACCTCCACCACGATTTCTTGTCTGCTTTCGGCCCCTCACTGATGTTGAACTATCCTGATGAGAGGTTTCTTGTTCGGATCTTACCTCTACACTTCCAACTTGATGAATACCATGATCCGTCTTCCCGCCTCGAGTTCCCACAATGGAAACCCTTACCTGAGTAGTCGCCTTCTGAGTCGTTTTACCTCTAGGTCGACCACGACTCTTTCCCTGGTTAGCAGTCGGGTTGACAACAGTCATTCGTTCTTCGGCAACGACTTCATTAGTTGGCTCAATTTCAGTATTCGGCATAGACCTACTCCTTGTTACTCGCTCATACATAATTCTGATAAGATGAAACATACGACATTCAATCTAACACGCTACACAATATGGCAAGTTAAGCACAAGCATGTACTTGTAAATTCACAATTACACTGGCCAGATGAAATTCCAAATTTACCTTACATGCTAGTCCTTACTACCCTACTACTGACTTCCTACAGTCTTCCTACTTCTCAGTTGTGGTTCTACTCTCTCAGTTTAAGTCTAGGCCCATCTGGTCACCTAGATCCCTTAAACTAATGCTCTGATACCAATTGTAACAACCCAAACATCTTTAATTACATCAAAATAACATTTCCTGTTCAAAAACGGCCCCAAGCCTACAATTCAAAAGAATAAGGTTTGCAACTACAACCTATTACACAACTGAGTCAAAAAGGAAACTATTACAAGGAGTCTTCTAGCTCCTGGAAATAGCTCACATCTTCTCCTTACCCTTATCAGTACCTGCTATCTTGCGATAACCTGAAACAGGATTAATAATTTTGAAAGAGCGAGGGTTAGACCGATGGTCTAGTGAGTCCCCTCCCAGCATTACTGCAACAGTTCAAATATTATTTAAAATATTTAAACAAAGATTTACGCCTCACGAGCGTAACTCACTCAACTGATCAAACATTTATCATACTTTACGCTTCGCAAGCGTAACTCACACTACTGACCAACACTGTCGTCAAAGATGGTATGTCTGTCTCGTACTGCCTTATTTTGGGGACACACCCCAATGGCATAAACGGGCCACACTCCTCGGTACGATCAGGCGGGCCACACTTCCCGACTTAGGTCAAATCTCACGAATTAAATGTATGCATACATCTAATTAACAACATTATATAAAACGCATTTATATAACATAGCATGAATATTCCAACATAATTAAATCAACCTTTTTAATAAACCTTCTAAACTTTTGATGATATAAACGTGCAGTTCAGAAAACTCACATTTGTCAAATAACTTTCAAAATCGTAAATGATTTAGTTTGAAAGACTCACCTCAGATTCTTCTTGCTTAAAGTACGCTTTCTAACGATTAACACCACCTACAATGGTACCGAAATAAAAAGGGGTAAGCTAACTCGCAGATAACATTCTTTCCCTCTCGACAATACACTGTTACCAACCCGGTCGAGACCGGTCGACATTACACCGGTCGAGGCTGGTCGCCACACTGGTCGACACTGGTCACCACACACCGGTCGAGGCCAGTCACCACACCAGTCGACACCAGTTATCATTCCCCCTCCGGGTCCGGTCGACATTCAAACAAAGTCGGCGACTAAATACTTCGCACCCAGAAAACCTCAGATCCTTAGATCACCCAAAAACACGGTTACAAACTCAACAACGAGATTATTTACCGACTATAACACTTAGATAAGAATATTATACTAGAATCATACCTTTATTTGCAAAGAAACCGTATGATTCCTCAAAACCTAGTTTTCCTTTCTCCGTGCTTTCGCTCTGCTCTCGCTTTCCTTAGTCGGTCACAAAATTATCAGAATGAATTCTTAAAAAGAAACTTAGGGTTAAATATATATATATATATATATATATATATATATATATATATAAAACCAAAGATTCATTTAACCCCCTTGAACTTTGGGTCTCGCTTAACTTTTCACCCAACTTACAAAATTAATAAAATTTTCGGACCCAGATATTACATGTGCCATCGGGGCAAGTCTTCAAGATTAAAGGGAATGTTGTGGTTCATTTGTTAGAGATGTAAGATTAGGAATTTTAGTGCCATGTAAGGTGTTAAAGGTAATTTGGCAATGCAAATCTGGAATGAAATGTTTGTCGGTGTACCTAAGTTTTCAGTATGACCATCTTGATTTTTGGCGTCGACTTGTTATTTTGAGGTCAATGAATCTTGGAATGTTTGGAAGTATCCCGGTTGGATCATGAGAAATATTGACCTCTCGGTGGTGGAATTTAAAGGAAGATTAGATGTTGGTAATTAAGTATCGATGTGTAAGAACTTTCCTGATGTGGTAAATATCTTATTGACGGAATGTTTTGAGGTTGGGAGTAGATCGGGGTTGCGTGATAGCCGGATCTGCATTAACCAGCTACCTGGAGAACGTATGGGTACGCCTCGAAAGGACGGACTGATCAATATCAAAGACCGAACAATAAGAATTTAGAGGATCCTTTGGAGGTTGAGGTCGAACTCTAGTTGGGTTCAGAAATATGTTGGGCTGGGGTGAATTGGCCGGTGTGAAGTTGGGATCACAAACTACTCTTGAGGTAGTAAGTGTCACCCAAGGTTGGGAGACAACCGTAGCCTTGTAGGTAAAGACTACTTTAGTGAGTTAAGTGTTCACTCGGACATAAGTGTAATGTGCCCAAGGAGATGGTTGTCGTGAGTATCAGCATAAGGATTAGGGTAGTGATTCTGGAATATGGATTAGAGACAATCTATCCTGTGGGCAACGCTTTATGGGAATCTTGATTTCAAGGACGAAATCTCTTTTAAGGTTGGGAGGATTGTAACACCCGAATACAACGACTATGCCAAGCGACTTTGTCGCCTGGCAATGTCGCCAGGTGTACCAGGGCTCTTTTTAGTCGTGAATTTTGCTTCATTTCTCATACCACTTCACCCAAATCAGTTTCAAACTCTACCAAACCTCCCAAGAACGACCCACACCCCCCTTTGACATTTTGGAACACCTTTGGTTCAAATCTTTGCATATCTTGGAGGTAAACAGTCGTCAAGGTCAAGTGTAGAAGCAAGGCACCAAGAGCCTCCATCTTCATTTCCATCCCCAAGCTTCATTTGAGTTTTCTAGGTTTTTACCAAAACCTAAGTGGTAAGTTCATCCTCCTAGGTTTTAACCTTCGTTATAAATTATAAATGCTTCCTCGATGATTTCCCTGGTGTTTGATTTCTTAAATCTCGGTTTGTAAAATTTTGGAGGATTTAGTTCAAAATTAGGGTTTTGACCAAAATGGGGATTTTGATGTAATGTGTTTGGGGATCGATTCTAAATGATTGAATATGATTATTCATGGGTGGAATTTGTGTATCTAGGTTTCGGAAGGAATTGCTTGTGGATTCAGAATTCTTCAAAGGGGCTGAAGTTGGGGTAAAATCTAAATTTAGCCTAAATCTAGCGAGGTGAGTTCAAGTTGATTTGTGAAAACGGTGTACATACCAAAATGTTCATTTTTAAAGTGCTTTGTGTTTTACATGAAATTGTTAACTGTTGATCACCTGATAAGTCTTGGTTATTTTGAAATGTTTAGTTTTATAAACATGTTGAAACACCCATTTTGGGATCTTTGGGAATTTTGCTAAATAAATCATGTTGAAATGTTTCTTTGATGATTTTACATATATAATTGGAGTTCAATTAACGTAAATGTCATTTTGTGTATTTGATCTTATAAACCTTTTCGGAAAATGCATATTATTGTGTTATGAGGCATTTTGGAAATATAAGGGTATGAGTTCATTTGGAAAATGGTGTGCCTCAACCAACGATGAGATTTGAGTTAATCATACTTTTGGTCGTTGTGTTTGCATGATAGTTGGTCAAACGTGTTTCAAGGTTTATACTGGCTTTCATTTTGGGGTTTACGTAAATTGTTGGGTCTTTGGCTCAGTTTTGACTAAATTGAGTCTTGAGGACATTTGTCCGGATTAATAATCGTTGTGGGGTTTTGAGTATGATGGCACATTTTCCCCCCAATTTGAGAGTTACATGTTTTAGGAGCTTTGGTCTTTCATTTGGAGTCTTGTAATGTTAAACAGTGTTGTAATGGATCCATAGGCACGTAAGTCTGTCTGTTTTGGGAAAGTGGGTAAGGTTGGTTATGAATGTTGACCGCTTGGGTTCGCTCGCGAGTAGGCAATAGGTGTCACGAGCATCCGAGTTGAAACTCATCTAGATTGGATAGGCACCCATGTCCGTAAGTCCTTGAGGTGGAACTCGACGAAGTATGGCTAGAGGCAATAAACGGTCTGAGGTTGTGATGTCTGGAATGGCATGGGAACTAAAACCGGGATATGTGGTGAAATCCAATAACATCACGGGTGACCCCATTCACGTGTTTTCGCCACCCAAGATGGAAACGTTGAGATGACATGCAAGTAAGTTGTATGGGCGGCCTACTTACGTGTTCCTCTACTCTCAACGTATACAGGTTTTTCGTCGTCGATCCGTGGTATTTTTAAATGTCAATGTCGTATCTTATCAACATTGGTTTTTGTGTGGTCGACGGTAAATGATGGCCTTAATATTGGGTTTCCCCGCATATATTAAGGTTTGAATAAAATGCGTCATTTCCACGTTTCGGTATTTGATTTCACCCATTTTATGGTCGTGTGAGTTTTGGGTCTAATGTCCGTGTTCACGGCGATATTTATTTACATAGATTTTTATCTATGGTTTATGATTTGTGTACCATGTTCCACCCGTGTTGGGTATTTTGAGATATAACATTTTACCCGCGTTTTGTAAGATGTGGAGTCCTCCCTCTCTATTCTCATTTCGAACCAGTTTTGGGTTAAATCTAAGTTCACGAAATAACGTTTTATATCGGGATTTTAGCTCTTTAAACATTTTGGTTTGGTTAACGATTATATTGGTGCCTCTTTCGTTTAAAATGCATAATTATGGGTAAATGAGTCGTCTTCATGATTAAAGCATATCATTTTGAAAGATCATGATTTTTATTGCATTCTTCCTTTATAACGATTCATTTATAAATGTTGAAAACTCTTGATCTCACTAGGCGTTAAGCCTAACCTTTTAATTTGTCGGCATGTGCATCAAGTTCTAGTTGGGGTTTGGTTCTAGCAGCTATGATGAGTTGAGCCTTGGCTTTGTGCAAGTGTAAGTAGTTGGTGAAGTCTTCCACAGTTTGGAGATAGTGACTATTATTGGGTTTTAGTGGCACCCGTCCTTATTATAGATTGTATGCATAGAATGAAATGTGTGTATTGAGGTTAAATCTTAAATTGTGATTGTAGATGAATCAATTATCGATGTATTTAGAAAATTTTAATTAGTTGCTATTTCCAGAATTGGGGGTGTTACATGAAACATCTCTAAGATCTAGAATCGACGAACTCCGTAGCATAAAAGTGGGTAATCTCTTTTATCGAGTGAGAATAGTAGATGAAGTAATAGGGACAATGATGTTACCAACATTGGCAGAAAGCGAAACGAAGGAAAATGAGTCAGAAAACTCTAGCGAATCGGAGTGGATGGTGGAGGAAAGCGAAGAGGAAGATTGGGTAGTGGAAGAAAGCGTCCTGCAAAATCGACAAGTGGGTGAGGAGGACTCGACGAAGGTAAGTAGCAAATTAAAATTGTAGCCAAATGAATCAGAAGGTACCGGTATCGGAAAGAATCATGAAGAACTTCCGGCGGAAAATGGGGCCGGAATCCAATCTCCGCCACCGAAAAAAACATGGAGGAGGCGAATAGTCTGTTTTTTTTTTTTTTGAAAAATCTCCAAGTTTCGAGGAGGTAGGTGTTGATGATTTGGGGATTGGAAACCGCCGATTAAGCTATTCGTAGGAAGCAAGGGACAAAGTCAAGGGAGGAATAGAGAGTCAAATTTTTGTCTAAATGGAAATAGGCCAGGCCAAGGGGAATTTAGTGGATTAGGAAAAGACTTATCTCAAAATATGGGCCAAGTAAAAGAGTGGGGCATGCTGGGCCTGGAATTATTAAATGGTGAAGATGGGCCAAGCAAGTTGATGTCCAATATTAATGAAAAAAAAAGTCAGAATGGTTCAAGGACGTTCACGTCGACCGAGAACCATTCCAAACAGAAGACAACTGTGGGTAAGAATCAAAGGGAAGAAGATAACAATTCACATCTCAATCAATTAAAGCAGCAACCAATGGAAAAGGACGGTGGTCAAGAAATCAGAGGAAAAGAGGGGAAGTCGCTAAAAGCAGAAAGGGTGAGCCAATGAGATTTGGTAGGGGTAGGATGAGTTTCCACATGCTAAAACAAAAAGCAAGAAAAATATCTCAGAGAGGTGGTCAAAGGCGATCTGAAACTAATAAAGGGGTAAAGATCAAGAAATCAAGAGAAGTTCCGGTGGAATTAGAAGAGCAGGTGTCATATTCAAATGAGGTAAGAAGCACAGGTGGGATCGAAAGCATGAAGGAATTTGGTAGAAAGGTAGGGCTAATCTGGGAGGAGGCACATGGTGTAGAGGAACAAGGTGAGGGCAATCGAATCAAAAAAAGGTATGTGTTTGATAGATGTTCGATTCTTATTATTTGAATGAAGATTGTATCAATTAATGTGAGGGGATTGGGTACGGAGGGGAAGAAGAAATGGATTAGGGAGATCTGTTCTAGAGAGAAAGTAGACATGATAGGTATCCATAAAATAAAACAGAAAAGATGGGACGAGGTTCAAATGGCAAATCTCTGGGGATATGACGATGGTGATTTCATACAGTTTGAAGCCGCAAGTAGTTCAGGGGGCCTCTTCTTGATTTCGGATAGGAAAGTATTTTCATGTGAATTTGTCATTATCGAAAGAAACTTAGTAGCGACAATTGGAAAATGGAGAGGGAGAGAAGGTTTGTTTGGGTTTACTAACGTGTACGGACCAAGGGAGCTCAAGGAAAAAATTGAAGTGTGGAATAAAGTAGAAAGTCTATGTAATAGAGAGGAGGTAAAATGGTGCGTGTTCGGTGACTTCAATGAAGTAAGGGAGAATCATGAGAGATTAAATTCGTTCACGAATGATAAACGGTCGGAGGAATTTAACAATTTCATAAGAAGAAGGCGATTGGTTGAAATTGGGATGGAAGGACAAAAATTTACATAGATCAGTGACAACGGTTCAAAATATAGTAAGTTGGATAGATTTCTTGTGTCACACGAATTTTGTGAGGTGTGGAGGACGTTGGGGGTCAAGGCTCTTGAAAGGAAATGGTCAGACCATTGTCCGATTATGTTAAGGTAGGCAATTTTGGATTATGGGTTGAAGCCATTCAAAATTTTCGACACTTGGCTTTATAGTGACGAGGTGAAGCAGGAGATTAGAAAGGAATGGTGCAAGGAGATCAATTCAAGCAAACCAGATTGCATTTGGAAATGGAGTTGGATGAGAGAGTCAAGGGGTAGAGAGAGGGGTGAATTGGAGAGTCTAAAGGAGATAATCCAAGGGTGGGAACCGAAGATTGATGGTCGGGATAAAGTCAAATGGGTAGAGGGAAGGGATCGGGAATTCTCGGTTCAAGGGTTGAAGGAGTTGATAGAAGAAAAAGTGGCGAGGCTTCGGGAAAATTATGAGGAAACTAAATGGGCTAAGGTAGTACCAAAGAAGGTTTGCATATTCCTTTGGAAAGCAAAACAAGGGAGATTACCATGTCGGTTAGTTCTTGATAAGATGGGAGTGGATATAGAATCGAAGCTAAGTCTGAGATGTAGGTTACAGTCGGATTCGGTAGACCATACTTTGATAAAATGTAGTGAGGTCAAACCAGTTTGGCAAAAGGTGCTTAGATGGTGGAATCATGAGGAAGAAAACATCGACTCGTTACAAGATCTATTGGATGTTAACTTTTCAGTGACAGGTACATTCTTGCAACCTAAATTATGGTAGGAAACAATATGGAGCATCCTCTATTAAATTTGGTCACACCGTAATCAAGTGTTACACATAAACGAGAAGAGTAGATTGGTATATCTCTTCTTTGAAATGCAACGACGGTGCTTCGAATGAGGTGCTATAATCAAACTATAGTTGCGGTCGATGAAGAAGCGTGGAAAAATATCTTGATTAAAGGCAGTAAGTGAGGCGTAGACTGATCGAACAACGGTCGGTCGGAAAATCGAGTCAGATGTGGGGGCTGTTTTACGTCACAAGTTCCAAGTCGGGGTCTTTAAGTAGTGCGTTTTTCTTTGTTTAGTTGTAAAAAAGGTGATTCAACACGTTGGGGGGTTCGGGTTTGGTGGTTTACCTTTGGCAAACCAGCTTTGGTTTTGTGGTTGGCCGAAGGCCGGTCTTTGTTTTTCATTGTTGTATTGTGATTGCTTGGTGTTCTTTAATATATTGCTTTTCAAAAAAAATACGGAGCATTTTATGGTAATGCAATTATTGCACAAATGTTGGTTATTACATGTTTTGAATACATTAGTTCATTCATTTTGGAGTTATGTAATGTTTAGACTGTAATGAAATGGATCCATAGGCATAAGAGTCTGTTCGTTTATCATGGATTTTCGACGTCTATGTTTGAGTCTAGTGAGTGGTCCCCAAGTAATGTTTTATGTAAGCTTGCGGTGGTGCCCATGGTGAGCCGGATACGAGGACTTATGACATTTGTGGTGTGACTCATCTAAAGGTCGAGTAGACACTAGGGTTATTTGGGTATCTTGCGGTGGTTGCTTAATGGAGTCGTATACGGGATCCATGACCCGAAGTGAATCTCGTGAACGTTGATAAGTGGCTTAATTTTGTGTTCCTGCCACATTCGAAGGAATCGAGTCTCCCTCATTAGTGAAAGGTGTTATTTTTGGGTATTCCCTTACCCATACTTTCGGTGTTGAAACGTACCACTTTAATTATACAAATAGCATTTTGGTGAAATACTCTGTGGGTGCATTTTAGGAATTTTGGATGTTGAATAATTATTTAAAAGGGGCGTTTGGTATTGGAAGCAACTTGAATTGTAAATAAGTCTTTTTATAACTTATATTTCAGGAATGGTTGTATTTAGAGTGAAATATTCGTTTTAAACGTTTTATGATTTATATGATAAAAACTGCTTTAACTCACTAGGCGTTAAGCCTAACAAATTTTCTTTTCGACATGTATATCATGTCTTAGATGGATCTGAGTGGTGAGTGGAGCTTGGTAGAATTTCCATTAGGATGGCTTTAGAGACCTTATCCAGGTTTGAAAAGATAGCAGATTTGGTGGTTTTAGTAACACCCGACTGACTTTGTTCCAATTCGTGGGAGTAGATAGTTCTATTAGAACTCTGATACATGCTGTAGTGTTTCTTACTTTGTGAACTTTAGAGAATTCATATCTCGGGCTACGTATTTAAGATATTTTTGGAAGTTTTAAAATGTCTGTTATTTAAAATTTTTAGGGGTGTTAAAATGTCTGTTAATGACACATGTACGTCTTGGATTCCTTGATGTAAGATGTATCACCTGCAATTTCGGTATGTGATTAAAATGGTTTCCCTCGTCTTAAATCCTTGAGTAGGTTCTGGATATCGTCTTTAGTGAAGGCTCTGGAGTGTATTGTGAATCGAATCGCCATCGTTTGAGAAATCGTTCGAAAAGTCAGGCCTCGGTACGTGGGGGCGACTATGCCCGACGATTATGACAATGTCACTCTCGCCAGGGCACTGTCGCGGGGAAAGAGCACCCCACGGTACAAGTGAGGCGATAATGCCCGGCGATTGTGACATCGTCACTCTCGTCAGGACAATGTCGCGCAGGGCCAAGGGGTCGCGGTACCAAGCGGGCGAGAATGCCCCGCGGTCACTATCGCCTGTCAAAGTCGTCGACGAGCTCCAGGAGGCTTTTAAGCCCGATTTTTGGGATATGTTCTTCATAACATCCCATTATTCTCTTCACCCTAAACTCTCTCAACTCTCCAACCCTCAATAATATTGATTTTGGTTTCATCTAAGGGTCAATCTTCCCTACTCATTCATGTTTGGACCTCATCAATGGTGAGATTTGGAAGCTATACCTTGAGTTCTTCACCTTCTTCTCCATTTCACCAAACCCTCTCCATTCCTTTTGAGGAGTTAAAGTTAAGGTCATTTTGGTGACCCTAGAAATATGTTGGTGGTGGATTCAAGTTTGGTTAAGGTAATCCTCTCTTCTCCCCATCTATTGAAATTAGGGTTTTAGTAAAAGTGAAGATTTTGATATAAGATGTATGGAGATCAATTCTAAATGGTTGGATATAATTATTTATGGTTGGAAATTTGTGGATCTAGTTTCTGGAAGGATTTTTCTTGTGGATTTGGATTTATTCAAGGAAGCTCAAGTTGGGGTAAAATCAAGATTTAGCCTAAATCTAGCAAGGTGGGTTCAAGTTGATTTGTGAAAACGATGTACATGCCAAAATACCTATTTTCAAATGTTTATATGTTTTACATTAAATTATTAAGTGTTGAGTTATTTGATGAATTTTGATTATTTGAAGTGTCTAACTTTATAAACTTGTAAAACACCCACATTTGGGATTTTGGGCATTTTGATAAATAAATCATATATTTTGGTATCTTAATGATTTATTTCATAGAAGTAGATTTTTAAGTATAATGTATTTTATTGTGTGTTTTGGAGAAATGCTTGATTTTGTGTTATGGGATGTTTTGAAAGGATAAATGTTATAAACTCACTTGGAATTTTTTTTGTCCCAATCTAAACTATGTTTGGGTTATCTCTATATTTTGGAGCATGGGTTTGCATAAATACGGGTTGTTTATGTTTGGTTTCATTTTATGAATTTAGTCGTTGGTCTTTTGATTTGTTGAGTCTATGGCTCGTTTTGGACTTTCTTGGGCCTTGGGGACAATTGTCCGATTTTAACAGTTCAATTTAGAGTATTTGGTTATGATTTGCAGTTAATGCATCTTATTTAGGAATTACATGTTCGAATATGTCAGTTCATTCGTTTGGAGTCATGTAATGTTTTTTTTACTAATGCAATGGATCCATAGGCACGGTGTTCTTAATGTCCCGTTTTGGACAAGTTCACCACTTTGGCACGGAATAGGCATTGGGTCACCATGGTAAGTAAGGCGTGGACCTATATGGTCGGGCGGCGTCCCATGGGCAGTAAGGTGTAATTCCATTGTGCATAAGTTTTCGTTTTGGAACTAAGTTCCCATTTTAGAACCCTCAAGAATAGACTCAGAGGGGTTGACTTGATGCTTTCGAGCAATAGACTCAGAGGAGGTGAGCTTGGTATGTTTTACGAGTATAATCCATACGTTTTGGTTTTCTACATAGTTATATGACCCACTTTTTTGTTCCGTCGCTTACAATGTAATCGGGTCTCCCCCGTCACCGAAAGGTGTTGTTTTAGGTATGGAGTTTTATAATCCATGTTTTTGGTGACGTTTCGAGTATGGGTTGTTATCCATGTTCTAAGGTTATTGATATTGAATCTTATCTTTATTTTTCGATGTTTTGGATGATAGAGTTTATCCACGTTTTTCAGTGTTCGGTTGTTAAAGTATAAATTATGTTTTGCGTAAGTTTTGGGTTTTGTATTTAGATTCGAAGGAACTTTTGTATCGGTTTTAATCATCAAAATGATGAATGTTGGAAAAGGGATTGCTTTCAGTCTTAATGTATTTTATTTTGGGAAAATCACGTTTTAAATAACACTCTTAAGGTTTATTGTTTTACATATCTATGATAAAAACTCTTGAGTTCATTAGGCGTTAAGCCTAACCTTTTTATTTGTCGGCATGTGCATCAGGTTCCAGTTAGGGAATGGTTCTAGCAATACTATGAAGAAATGAGCACTAGTTTTACACGAGGGTAAGTAGATGGTGAAGTCTTCTGCATTTTGGAGATAGTGATTGTTATTGAGTTTTTAGTAACATTTGTCCCTATTATAGACTATGTATAAAGATTGAAATGTGTTTATTGAAGTTAAACCTTAAATTGTTGTTGTAGATGAATCAGTTATCGATGTATTTAGAAAATTTTAAACTAGTTGTTATTTCCATATTTGAGGGTGTTACAAGATGGAATCAGAGCTTAAGTTTAAGAGAATTATGTATTGATTTTGGATGCCTAGACTCAAACTAGCATTCTTTTAAATGATTGAAAGTGAAATTGCACCATTAGGTACCTTAAGATATGATATTTTGGGGTTGATTGAGTCGCTTGAAACGGGAAACTTGTCGAGGATAGCAAGGATGATCGTGTACGGTACGTTCATAATAGCACCTGGCCAGTGTTATGGTGAACCTACAGGCTACATGTGTATACTTGAACTGCCTTGGTATGATGACCGTTGGGGTAGTGAGAAAGTTTCTAAGCGAGTAGTCGATAGAAGAGTTGATGTTTATAGCATTGTCATTTTGGAGTGATGGTCAAACACGATGAATACATTAAGTTCACCATTTTGGGTTGGAGTTGTTGGTTGAGTTAGAACCATAGGCTTATTGAATTGACTTAATTTCAAGAAGAAATTGTAAGTTAACTAAATTAGTATGATTATTGCTTTAAGATGTTTGAGCATACGGATGATGATAGTGTGACTAGGAAATTATGAAGCATGGTTCCATGATGTTGAGTGCCGACCAAAATTCATGCACGAAATTTATTTCTGAAATGAGTTTGCATCAATTATTTTTCGTGTTTCCCGAATCGTAAAGTGAAATATACTATGAAATTTTTGGAAAAATGTTTAGCATGCATCGGATTTTAAACCGTGAGTTTAAGCATGCATGAAGTTGTTCTATTGCACGTGGTTGCAAATTTTTATTGAAAATCCCTTCATCACGTTTCGTGTCTAACGCTATTTTCGGATATTGTAACATCCGTGTTTTAATGTTATTGGGGTATTGGGCAAGTAACTGCGAAATTTTAACCTTGACATTGGATTTCCTCCACGTATGTTAAGGTTTTAAAGGTAAAGTTATTCCCACGTTCTTGCGTTTGAGTTTTGGGAATTTTAGCCTGTACGAGTTCTGTTGACTTTTATAGGGTATTATTTTACGACGTTTTTCTTTCGACGCGTGAGTGAACTTTGAAATGCGTAAGTTTTGATTATGTTGCGTGTGAATTTATGAGTTTATTGAGCGTCGTGTCTCATGCAAGTTTTGTTGAAAAGTGTCACCTTATTTTACATTGAGATATAAGGGAAACTCTTAGGATTTTGACATTTTAGACATATCTTCGTCTTATGCTTTTAATGTTGAGAAACGGAGATTTTGACACCGCTTGATTTTAGCGTCAATGAGTTTTATGAAAATTCAGTTGGGTCGTAGGAGTTTTATTTTACGACATCTTGCGTCATATAAGTGAATTTTGAAACACGGATACTGAATTATTGTGTGCGCTAACTTATGAGTTTTGTTTAATATTTTTGTCTCATGCAAGTTTTCCACATCTCTTTTCGCAACCGTAAGAGACGTTTTGAGAGTTTTGTTGGTAGGTATATTTTGGAAGTGTCAATATCATGTGATTTCTCTTTTGGATTTATACAAATGTATTTCGTTGTATGCTATTTAGTATTCAAATTGGTTTATACGGTTGGTGTGAGTAAGCATATGAAGGATTTATGATGGTTTGTACTGAACTTTTGCTTTATACATTCGTCGGTTGTTGGTTTTACTGTTATAAATTTTCAGTAATGCATTAAAAGGGTTATCGATACACTTGTCATTATAGCCACTATTTTTGGACAAGATCATTTTATTTTTAAGGCCTAAAGTTTGAAAAGTGATTTAATTTATTTTACGTTTGGCCAATCGCATGCACATTTTGTCTTGCTAAGTTTCGAGAAACGAACTCAGCATGCGGGTCTTGTTGGGGACTCTATTCCACGTCATTATATGGTCAAATGAGTAACTATTAAAACTTGATTACATGAATTTCCCTTCTGAAGTTTTGTACAAATGCCTTGTTATATATTGTTTTGGTACGTAAAATTATTCTCATTCATGACGTAAATTGATGTGTGGCAGGACCATGGTGGTCCATTTGAATGGTTTGTTATGTGTCCTTGTTTTTTGTTATTGTAGTGTGAGTAATGATCAAATGTTTCTTTTTCGAAATGATTTTATATGTGTGGCGGTTGTGACCACTCTGCACACTTACCGAGTAAACGGTAGTGGATTTTCATACGTGTGACTAATTGTTATTAAGATTTTGCATTTAAAAGTTTTATAAAATTTCAATTGGCATACTTGTTGAGTCCGATAGTTGAAAAGCCTTGAACTCATTAGAGCTATAGATTCAAACCCTCTTGAGAAAGAAGTTGTGATAAGGGACTAGAGACACCCTTGGGAATTGAAAATAGGAATGATCCGAATTGTTGGTAAATTGGGATTTTGGGAATTCAACCTCAGGAGATTGGATCAGATATGTCTATTTCAAGGAGTAGATTTATGTCATTACCCCAGTTATGCAAGGGGTGATTTTTCCCTTTCGGTAAGTTTTTCAGGTAAAGCTTTGTGTGATTGCCTGCGTGTGGTTGGGTTTGAATTGATGGGTTGCTTGTTCGTTTGACATCATGTTATGTGTTGTTGGTGTACCATCTTCATGAGCCTTTGTGAATAAAGGAAATGTTGTGTTTTGTTTGTTAGAAATGTAAGATGGAAATTTTAGTGCCATGTTAGGTGTCAACTTTTTACGACAATGCATCTGGAATGAAATATTTGACGATATAACCATGTTTCCGGTATTACCATTTTGGGTTTTCGGCGTCGACTGGTTCTCTTGAGCTCAATGAATCTTGGTAGTGTTGGATGTGCTCTTGTTGGATCCTAAGAAGTGTTTGCCTCACAATGATAGGGTTCTAAAAGGGATTGATATTCATAACTAATCATTGATCTGAGTAATTTTCTTGATGTGGTGAGAACCTTAGAGACAAAATGTTTGAGGCTTGAGAATAGATCGGAGTTGCGTGTTATCATAGTCAGAATTAACCGACCCCTGGAGGGTGTTTTGGCACGTCCTGGGAAGGAAGGCTCTACCAACATCAAGAACAGATCATTAAGAAATTTTGAGAATTCTTTGGGGTTGATGTCAATCATTGGTTTTTGGATTCAGAATCATGTTGAACTGTGATGATTTGGTCAGCAAGAAGTTGAGGTCACAAAACACCTTGAGGTAGTACGTGCCACCCAACGTTGAGAGACAACCGTAATATTGTGGTTAGAAGCTACTTAATAAGTTAAGTATTCACTCGGATATAAGTGTAATGTGCCCAAGGGGACATATGTCGTGAGTATCAGCAGAAGGTTATCGTGGTTGTTTTGGCAAGGGGATTAGACACAACCTATTACGCGGGCAACGGTAAATGGAGAACTAGATTTCAAGGGCGAAATCTCTTTTAAGTTTGGGAGGATTGTAACACCGGCAATTTCAGTATTTGATTAAAATGGTTTCTCTCGTCTTAAATCCTTGAGTAGTAATCTGGATATCGTCTTTAGTGAAGGCTCTGGAGTGTATTGTGAATCGAATCTCCATCGTTTGAGAAATCGTTCAAAAAGTCAGGCCTCAGTACGTGGGGACGACTATGCCCGACGATTGTGACAGTGTCACTCTCGCCAGGGCATTGTCGCGGGGAAAGAACACCCCACGGTACAAGTGGGGCGACAATGCTCGACGATTGTGACACTATCACTCTCTCCAGGGAAATGTCGCACACGGTCAAGGGGTCACGGTACCAAATGGGCGAGAATGCCCCACGATAGTGACCTTGTTACTATCTCCTGTCAAAGTCGCTGACAAGCTCCAATAGACTTTTAAGCCCGATTTTTGGGAGATTTTCTTCATGACTTCCCATTCTCTTCACCCTAAACTCTCTCAACTCTCCAACCCTCACAAATATTGATTTTGGTTGCATCTAAGGGTCAATCTCCCCTACTCATTCATGTTTAGACCTCATCAATGGTGAGATTTGGAAGCCATACCTTGAGTTCTTCACCTTCTTCTCCATTTCATGAATCCTTAAGTTTAGGGTTTCACCAAACCCTATCCATTCCTTTTGAGGAGTTAACGTTAGGGTCATTTTGGTGACCCTAGAAGTATGTTGGTGGTGGATTCAAGTTTGGTTAAGGTAATCCTCTCTTCTCCTCATCTATGGAAATTATGGTTTTGGTAAAAATGGAGATGTTGATATAAGATGTTTAGGGATCAATTCTGAATGGTTGGATATGATTATTTATGGTTGGAAATTTGTGGATCTAGGTTCTGGAAGGATTTTGCTTGTGGATTTGGATTTATTCAAGGAAGATGAAGTTGGGGTAAAATCTAGATTTAGCCTAAATCTAGCAAGGTGAGTTCAAATTGATTTGTGAAAACGGTGTACATGCCAAAATGCCTATTTTAAAGTGTTTATATGTTTTACATTAAATTATTTTCTGTTGAGTTATTTGATTAATTTTGATTATTTGAAGTATCTAACTTTATACTTGTAACACACCAACATTTGGGATTTTGGGTATTTTGATAAGTAAATCATATATTTTGGTATCTTAATGATTTATTTCATGGAAGTAGATTTTTAAGTATAATGTATTTTATTGTGTGTTTTGGATAAAAATGCTTGATTTTGTGTTATGGGACGTTTTGAAAGGATAAATGTTATAAACTCACTTGGAAAATGTTTTGTCCCAATCTAAACTATGTTGGGGTTATCTCTATATTTTGGCATGGTTTTGCATAAATACGGGTTGTTTATGTTTGGTTTCATTGTATGAATTTAGCAGTTGGTCTTTTGATTTGTTGAGTCTGTGGCTCGTTTTAGACTTTCTTGGGCCTTGGGGATAATTGTCCGATTTTAATAATTCAATGTAGAGCATTTGGTTATGATTTGCAGTTACTGCATCTTATTTGGGAATTACATGTTTGAATGTATCAGTTCATTTGTTTGGAGTCATGTAATGTTTTTTTACTTGTGCAATCGATCCATAGGCACGGTGTTCTTAATGTCCCGTTTTGGACAAGTTCATGACTTTGGCACGGAATAGGCATCGGGTCACCATGGTAAGTAATGTGTGGACCTATATGGTTGGGCGGCGTCCCATGGGCAGTAAGGTGTAATTCCATTATACATAAGTTCCCATTTTGGAACCCTCAAGAATAGACTCAGAGGGGTTGACATGATGTTTTCGAGCAATAGACTCAGAGGAGTTGAGCTTGATATGTCGTACGAGTGTAATCCATATGTTTTGGTTTTCTACATAGTTATGTGACCCACTTTTGTGTTCCGTCGCGTACAATGTAATCGGGTCTCCCCCGTCACCGAAAGGTGTTGTTTTAGGTATGGAGTTTTATAATCCATGTTTTCGGTGACGTTTTGGGTATGGGTTGTTATCCATATTCTAAGGTTTTGGATATTGAATCTTATCCATGTTTTTGGATGTTTTGGATGATAGAGTTTATCCATGTTTTTCAGTGTTCGGTTGTTAAAGTATAAATTATGTTTTGCGTGAGTTTTGGGTTTTGGATTTATATGTAATATGCCTGTTGGTGATAGTATTAGCTGGTATTGGTACCAGTCTGTGTAAGTCTTTTGGTCGATCAAATTTATGTATCTACTTGGGTTAATTGGGATTTTTATTATGTTCATTTATTCCAAATTTTAGATATGGTTCTGGGTATATGTTGTATTGTTTTATCATGTGACAATATTTCATTTATTTCATCTATTGATTTGTACAAGTTATAAAAATGGCAAAACATATATTTACGAAAGGGTTATTCCGAATTTTTCTTAGAAATTACGAATTGGTCATGTCAAATTGTTGGGTAATTGTTTTATAAATTATACACAAGTCTATTTTTTCTTAGAAATTTTAGTTAAAAAATGGCAAAACATATACTTCCAAAGAGTCAAACTAGTGCACTTAGAGCATTCAAGCGCACAAACCCAACCCGGGTTTCTTCTATAAGCATTGTTTGACTTTCAAACAGTCAAACTAGTGCACTTAGAGCTTTTATGCGCACAAACCGAACCTTATTTGATCTATATGCATGGTTTGGGTTTCAAATAGCCTAATAGGTGCACTTAGAGCTTTCATGCGCACAAACCCAGCCCGGGTTTCTTCTATATGCATGGTTTGACTTTCAAACAGTCAAACAGGTGCACTTAGAGCTTTCAAGTGCACAAACCCAACCCGGGTTTCTTCTGTAAGCATGGTTTGACTTTCAAACAGTCAAACTAGTGCACTTTGAGCTTTTATTCACGTCAACCGAACCTTATTTGTTCTATATGCATGGTTTGGGTTTCAAATAGCCTAATAGGCACACTTAGAGCTTTCAAGAAGCACAAACCCAAACCGAGTTTCTTCTATATGCATGGTTTGACTTCCAAACAGTCAAACGGGTGCACTTAGATCTTTCAAGCGCACAAACCCAACCTGGGTTTCTTCTATAAGCATGGTTTGACTTTCAAACAATCAAACGGGTGCACTTAGAGCTTTCAAGCGCACAAACCAAACTGGGTTTCTTCTATATGTATGGTTTGACTTCCAAAGAGTCAAACAGGTGCACTTAGAGCTTTCAAGCGCACAAACCCAACCCGGGTTTCTTCTATATGTATAGTTTGATTTCCAAAGAGTCAAACGGGTGCACTTAGAGCTTTCAAGCGCACAAACCCAACCCGGGTTTCTTCTATAAGCAAGGTTTGACTTTCAAACAGTCAAACTAGTGCACTTAGAGCTTTTATGCACACAAACCGGACCTTATTTGTTCTATATGCATGGTTTGGGTTTCAAATAGCCTAATAGGCGCACTTAGAGCTTTCATGCGCACAAACCCAACCCGGGTTTTCTTCTATATGCATGGTTTGACTTCCAAACAGTCAAACAGGTTCACTTAGAGCTTTCAAGAGCACAAACCCAATCGGGTTTCCTTCTATATGCATGGTTTGACTTCTAAAAAGTCAAACGGGTGCACTTAGAGCTTTCAAGTGCATAAACCCAACCTGGGTTTCTTCGATATGCATGGTTTGACTTCCAAAGAGTCAAATGGGTGCACTTAGAGCTTTCAAGCGCATAAACCCAACCCGAGTTTCTTCTATAAACATGGTTTGACTTTCAAATAGCCAAACTAGTGCACTTAGAGTTTTTATGCGCACAAACCGAACCTAATTTGTTCTATATGCATGGTTTGGGTTTCAAATAGCCTATTAGACGCACTTAGAGCTTTCAATCGCACAAACCCAACTCGGGTTTCTTCTATATGCATGGTTTGACTTCCAAATAGTCAAATGTTGAATTCCTACATAACTATAGTTTATATTTGATTTGTAGCTATGTCGACTAACACCGATAGAGGATGGATGTATAAACGAGTTAATAGGAGTGGTGAAATAAATCATGTTTTCAATGTTGAGGTTGGAAGATTTTTGGATTTTGTTGTCACCAAGGAGCAATCTAGGCTACCGACTGGAACATACGACGGGGTTGAAATATTTATAAAATGTCCTTGTATGAAATGTCTTCTTCTTAAGTATAAAACGCGAGAGGCGGTTTATTTAGATTTGTTAAGAAACGGATTCATGCTTTCTTATACTCACTGGTATGCACACGGAGAAATAGTACCATCAGTTCAACCACCACAACAAAAAATAGTAGACGATGATTATAATGAGTTTGATGGTGTTCATCAAATGGTGATGGACCAAAATATTTCCGGTACTTCAAGTACGTGGGAGGAGCAAGAACCGAATCTACATGCATACCATTTCTATGAGATGTTACAAGATGCGGACCAACCGTTGTGGGAGGGATGCCAGAGATTTTTGAAGTTAGAGGCAGCGTCAAGGTTTTTGAGTTGGAAGGTAGATTGCAATGTACCAGAGACAGCCTACAATCGTAACATTGCTATGGTGAAATAAATGGTACCTGACGGTGAACACTTGGTTGGAAGTTTTTATGAGACAAAGAAGATGTTGAAGTAGCTCAATCTTCCGAAAGAGAAGATCCATGCTTGCAAAAAACATTGCATGCTATTCTATAAGGAATATGTTGATGATGACACTAGTCGAGTGTGTGGGGAGCCTCGTTACAAGACAACTGGTGGAAATAATAAGGTGCCTCAGTTGGTGTTGACATATTTGTCGGTTACACAAAGATTACAACGATTGTGTATGTGTAAGAAAACAACAAAGGAGATGACTTGGCACCATGAACATCAAACTCAGTCGGGAAATATGGTACATCTGAGTGATGGGGAGCCTTGGAAACATTTCAACAAACTACATCCTGATTTTGCTCAAGAGATCGGGAATGTTCATCTGCGTTTATGTACAGATGGTTTCAACATATTTAAAACCTCGTGTCATCCATTATACGATAAGGTTGGAAGACATTATCAGCTAGCAGATGTAGATATGCACAAAGCTCACACATACATCTTGATTAATTGTGAAGAAGTCTTTCCTTTCATAATCATTTTCAATGATTGGATTAAACGTTCGGAGCCTATATCGATGAAGAGGGGCTCGACAAACGTAGAGGTGACCAATTTACTGATTGGTTTGAGAACTACGTAAGTATACATATGAACTTTTATTCATCATCATTTATATGTACTTAATATAATATTATAAATGAAATAATGTTTTATAATATAGGTTATGACTCGGCCCGACCCCTCAATCGACCACTTGAAAGTTTTGGCACAAAGACCGCTACGTTGGGCTTGGAGACACCCGGGTTTTTTTGTAAACGGTTACAAGTTCCTCACTCAAACTCACGGTAGGAATCGCACCACACATAATAATGCACATGGTTTGATACAGTTAACGATGTCCGAGTTCACCAAAAGCATAATATTTTGGACGTCAAACACAGATCAAGACTTCGTTCAGACGAACCTTTTATCCTAGCGTCACAATCTGAACAAGTCTAATATGTACCATATCCATCGAATGAGTTAAAAGATTGGTGGTCTGTGGTGAAGACAAATCCTAGAGGGGTCTATGAGTTGGCATCAACTACACAGGAAGTATCGGCCAACGAAAATGTGGATGGGGAACATTTTTTCTAAGATGATAGAATTGCACCCATAGGGGGAAACGAAGATGTGGATGAACCCATCCGTCTTGTCACAGAGGGAGAAGACATCGAGGTTGCCAACCTTATATGTTCTATATGCTTTCTAACGTTGCTTTGTAGACAATGCCACGTACGCATGTGACTGGGTCCGGACGAGGTACGCCTAGCCGAGGAGGAGAGCCGCTACAGCACAACCAGATGATGGGGCGTCTGGTAATGTCTGTGGCATCGCTGTTCCGGAGCAGCTCCCGACACAAAGGATGGATCCAGCACCTCGTGATGCCAAGTCTTACGAGTAAATTCATTTCTATTAACTTGTTCATTATATTATATGCATTGTTATTTGTATGGATATTAATTCAATTTCTTATGTAGTTGGAACGTACAAGACGCGAGCCGGATAACCACCAGGATAAATCGAGGCTTCTTTACTGAGCCATGGCTTAGTTGGTCTCACATCCCTATGTCCTAGAGGGACAGGAAGTTTGAGCGTTTCAAGGTTGGGATTGTATATTTAAATAATTATATCTTTGATAGTTTTATTTAAATAACTAAACTTGTACGTACAGAACCACTACACGTGCGACCCATCTTTAGACGCCCGGATGCGAGATATATGGGAGAGAAAGTGTTCGAAACATTACAACGACAACCTGAGTACCGCTTGGAGCAGAGCCGCCAAGTTGTCCACAAAGAATGGGCATCCCTATTTGAAACAAGTTGGGATTTGAGATTTGTTAAATGTTATTGATGTTCTTAGGAGTGGATTTGGATATGGGATTTGTTAAATGTTCTTGGTGTTCTTGGGATTGGATTTAGATTTAGGGTTTTTGATTTAGAGTTTGATTTAAGGTATGATTTATGTTGGGTTGTTATTAAATTTGTATCATTTTGCTGTCAAATGGGTTTGGTTTGTATGAATGTTCTTTTTATTTGGATATGGGTTTGGTTTTGTTTTGGGAGGCGGTGGTGGTGGTGGTGGTTTGGGAGGTGGTGGTGGTGGTGGTTTGGGAGGCGGTGGTTGTGGCAGATGGTGTGTATAAATGCTCTAAGAGAGAAAGGTGAGGATGAAGAAGAAACATCTAAAAAGACCAAAATGCCCCTCACGTGAGGGGCACATGGCTGCCTTAACGACACCTCTTCAAACGTCGTTAGTGAGAGGGACCAATTTGGGCTAAAAAAACTCGATTTTTGGATCACCAATGTACTTTCAGATCTCAAGGGACGAAAAGTGAAAAACAAATCACAAGGGACCATTTATGTAATTCACTCTTTTAATTATTATTCAACAAATCTAAAAATATTTATGTAAGTTATATAAAAATTAAAGTTATGCTTATTTTATTTTTTATATAACTAAAATATGTTAAATAATTTAAATAAAATAATTAATTTAATTATTAATTATATTTTTAAAAAATATTAATTAATCAGGATATGTGAAATTGACCAATTTTATTGTTATTCATATTATATATTATATGTAATGGTTATTTAAATTATAGATTAATTTAGATTTTTTTCTAAAATTTTTTATTCAAAATTTATAGTATATATATAATAATCAATTTTAAATTATTTCAGTTGACATATTATATTATTTAATTTTTCTTTACTATATTGTTTTTATTAAATTAATATATTATATTATGAGTGAATTACATTTTTGGTCCCTCATGAATGCCTGGATTTCGCTTTTCGTCCCTCGAGTTCTGAAACTACATTGGCGGTCCCTAAAAACGAGATATGGTGCCCAAACTCGTCCCTGGCGCTAACGTCGTTAGTCTAGGCTCCGTTAAGTGGGTCATGTGCCCCTCATGTGAGGGGCATTTTGGTCTTTTTACCCTTTTCTTCTTCACCCACACCACCATCACCACCTGCCACCACCCACCGCCACCGCCCGCCACCACCGCCCGCCACCACCGCCACCACCTGCCACGACCCACCGCCACCGCCTCACACTCACACACACACACACATATTTATATACACACTCACACACACACATATATATACACACCACGGGTATATATATATATATACACACACACTCGCATACACACATATATATATATATACACTCGCACTTTCTCAATCCATTTCCCCACATCTAACAAACACACCACCACCCAAACCTAGTTCAAATCACTATTACTACGATCATCCTTCCAATTCCAACAGATGGAATCGTGAATTGTACATTCCCAGTTTCGATGATTCCAAGTTCAATTACTTTCATTTGATCAGATTAGGTCAGAGTTATGGATTTTCTACGTCTTCACATAGTTTAAGGGATGAAGAGAAGGAAAAACGTGGCGATAGTAAACGTTACAAATTATATACTTCAATTTTTTTTGAATTTTTTTTTCGACGAGTTCATGAAGTGGGTCTACGTATAAGTTGATTTTGTTCGATTTAAATGCTTTTAATCTCTTCTTCTGTTCATAAGGAGTTCATAACAGGTTTCATAATCGAATTTGGTTGAGAATCGAGCGAGATATCGTCTTCTGAACGTTCGTCGGGGCTTCGCCGGAAAAACGGGTTTCGCCGGATTTCGAGTTTAACCGTTGTTTTCGATGTTGTAGCTTCTGATTATCGTTACTTTGTTGTTTCTCATCAGTTTGCAGGTGTTTACAGCTCCTATACGAGTGAAAAAAAGTCGCTGGAAAATTCGTAAGTCGCCGGAATTCTTCACATCGAATTACAGCTTCATCTCGGTAGCATGTTTCAAACTTTTTCGTGGGGATAGATTATATTTTGTTCAAAGATCACAAAGAAACAATTCTTTTGAAGAAACAGAAGGTTACACAAGTAGTTTTCGAAAAAAAATCGGTTTTTCGAAATTTTCGGTTTCAAATGTCGAGAGTTTGAGATTGTGTTTCGACTTCTAATTGATTGAGGGAGCTTAAGGGATCACAAAGGAAGAGTTTCGATCAAAAAAATATATATGTATATATATATGTGTGTGTGAGCGTGTATATATATATATACCCGTGGTGTGTGTATATATATATATATATATATATATATGTGTGTGTGTGTGTGTGTGTGTGTGTGTGAGTGTGTATATAAATATATATGTGTGTGTGTGTGTGTGTGTGTGAGTGTGAGGCGGTGGCGGTGGGTGGTGGCAGGTGGTGATGGTGTGTGGGTGAAGAAGAGAAGGGTAAAAAGACCAAAATGCCCCTCACGTGAGGGGCACATGACCCACTTAACGGAGCCTAGACTAACGGCGTTAGCGCCAGGGACGAGTTTGGGCACCATATTTTGTTTTTAGGGACCGCCAATGTAGTTTCATAACTCGAGGGACGAAAAGTGAAATCCAGGCATTCATGAGGGACCATTTATGTAATTCACTCTTATATTATTATAAATTTGTCTTACATTGTATTATTATAAATTTATTTGAGTTATATTATGAAATATTTGTAATTGACTATTTTTTCAAGATGTTCTTTTTAGTCAAACATAATTTGTTCATCAACTAGTTTATCAACTACTAATTAACTTATCAGTAATAAACAAACTTATCAGCAATCAGTTAACTTATGAGTTAGTTTGCAAATATAATCTTTAAGTTATCTCAATTTCATATATTCTTAAAAAAAAAAAATAGACACCCACTCTGCACCACCTAATTATTTATTTTATTGAGTGCTTTTGTATCCATGTTCATTACATTATACGTTTACAAGCAAAAATTGACTTTGTGCAATATCACATATTATGTTTTATTAGAATGTATATGTTCAGATAAGAACATCGAGTAGATATACTTTTTATGTGTTTGTATTTTTATAAAAGAATTTAATTAAAATGCCCGTATTTCAATCTCGTATTATCTAAATGCTCAAAATCTTGACGGTTTTGCCAAAATATCCAATTTGGCCGGGATGAATAGTGAAATCCCGGCCTAACCCCGGGATCAATACAATGGACTTTACGATTAACAATGAACGGTGAGATTGATAGATAAATTAGGTTAACTCCGGGATGAATAGTGAAATCCCGGCCTAACCCCGGGATGAATAGTGAAATCCCGGCTAAATTGGTTATTTCGACAAAACCGTCGAGATTTTGGGCATTTAGGTAATACGAGATTGAAATACGGACATTTTAATTAATTTCCGTTTTTATAATTTGTTTTAGACTGCTTAAAATTTTCATTTTTTTTATAATTTTTATAAAATAATTATTTATTTAAAAAACCAATAAATGCAAAAAAGAAAAGGCAATCATTAAAATGCATTGTGCATAAATGCGGTGAATGATGGAAGTGAAGTGGTTAGTGGGGTTTGAGGGTGATGTGTGTTTACTGGATCAATATAAGGTTGTTTAATGTTAAAAAAATAAATGACAAATAAATAAAGTTAACAATGTATGGCTGGCTTCTGATGAGAATTTAAAGTTAACATAAGAAGCATAAGAAGTGGTTATTAATCATTGGATGAGAAATGAATGCATATTAGAATGAAATGCATCGTGATAAGATGCACATATCAAATCTCTTCTAAGCCATAATTTATGGGAGAACATTTGATTTAAAGTGATCAACGGTTAAGATCCCCTCTCATGCTTCTCACGTTCAGGGTCGTGCCTGGGGGATGGAGGGCCGGGCGTATGTCCAGAGCCCACGAGAAATAGGGGTCTAATTTTTTTTAGTATATAGTAGTAATAATATGAAATAAAAGAGACAAATTCTTTTAGTATCTAATAAGACCCAAAGAATTTCGTATTATATTAGGGCCCTAACATGTATCAATTAACTACATTGGAAAAGAAAATATGTTAAAAGTTAATTGGTCGTACATTTTATAATATCGTTTATTGTTTCTCTAAGTTTTTTATCTAGTACCAAATTATAAAACTACTTGCTTAAAAAACTTTGATATATTCCCCATCATGCATTTCTCACTTATCCTCTTAGAAATCCAAAGTTAATGGGACCCAAAGAATTTTGTATTATATTAAGGGCCCAAACATTATTAATTAATTACATTGGAAAGAAAATATATAAAAAATTAATTAGTTGTTCATTTTATAGTTTTGTCTATCATTTCTCTAAGATTTCACTAGTACAAAAATGATTTTTTGTGACGGATTTGAAAAATAGGTTTGTAACGGTTTGATAAAAAAACAAAATTCACATAAAAAGCTAGAGAATTGTTTTAGTAACAGTTTTTATAAATAAAGTTAGTATTGCAAAAAAAAAAGTAGAAACATAAAGCAACGTTTTAGATAAAAACGTTAATAAAAGGTTCCCTAAGTTAACGGTTTAGGGGTTTTTTGAAAAACCGTTGCTTTATCTTGTGACGGTTTTAAAAAACCGTTTTCATATAAGACCTTTTAATAACGGTTTTTGTCTAAATCGTTGCTTTATGTCATAACGGTTTTAAAAAAACATTACTAAAAACTAATATATGTATAGCAATGCTTATTTGAAAACCGTTTCCAAAAGTCACCAAGTTTTATGGCAACGGTTTTGCAAAATTTGCGCCACCAAAAATTAGTGTATGGCAATGATTTTTGAAAAAATTACGTCACTATATGTCATGCTTTGGTAACGGCATTAAAACATTTACATCACAATATCTCAAGCTATATTGACGGTTTCTAATAATTATGTCACCATATGTCATGTTATGGTGACAGTTTTGAGTACATTATGATATGTCATTCTACGGTAACGATTTTGAAAAGTAAATGTCACTGTATGTTATGTTATGGTGACGGTTTTAAAAAACTATATGTCACAATGGTGAAGGTTTTGTATAATAAATGTCATTATATATCATGCTATAGTGACGGTTTGAATAATAATCGTCCACGTAAGTAATGCTACATTGACGATTGTGTATAATAAACGTGACCATATGTAATGTTATGGTGATAATTTTAAATAATAAACATCAGTGCACGTCATCCTAAAGTGCGGTTTTGAACAATAAATGTCATCGTACATCATGTTACAATGACGGTTATAAAAGATAAACGTCAAGGTATATACGTTATGCTATGGTGACGGTTTTGAAAAATAAACGTCACCGCATGTGATGTTGAAATGACGGTTTTGAAAAATTTACGTCACCTAATGTCATGCTACTGTGACGGTTTAGAAAAATAAATGTCACTGTATGTCATGCTATGTGACGGTTTTGAAACATAAACGTAATCGTACGTTATGCAAGAGTGACGATTTTGACAAAAAACGAGCCACCCTGTGTCATGCTATTGTGACATTTTCAAATAATAAACGTCGATGTATGTCATGCTAAAATGATGTTTTTAAATAATGAACATCATCTTCTGCTGTGCTTTCTTGTATGCTAAAATAGAAAAAAAAAAAAAAAAAAAAAAAGAGGAGTGAGAAGATAAAATCTCCAAATCTGGAGATTTCTAAAACCGAGTATTTAAGAAAGAGATGTAATATTTTATTCTTTTCACCGATAACACTAAAGTAATATGTTTAGTAGAGGGATAAAATTTTATAAATGTATTGATTATTTTAATAATATAATCAATGATACAATCTCTAAAATAGAATAGCTATTGGAGTTGGAAGTTTCTTTTTAGAAATTTTGATTTTTGATACTCTATTTTAGAAAAAAAAATATATATATATACATATGCGTTGGAGATGCTCTTATAAGTTTGAACTTGTTTTGTCTTATGTTTTCATTGATCGTATGTTAAAACTCTGTCAATTTTTCGTGATTTGTTGTATTAATCGATTGTAGTTTTACAATCTTACGGGATTTATCTTTTTGCAGGTATCACGAACTTGTAAAAATAATTGTGTAAAGTAAAAACATACGAAGCGAAAAAACATCCGAGATGATGAAGAGATCTAGGCAAAGGAGGATTATAGGTTACATAAGAAAAAATCTATTTAAGATATTTAGTAATTTTTGTTGTTGGTGTTCTCATACAATAATTATATAATGTATATTATTATTTCAATATTCTTATATGTCTTGTTAACCGTTTGATTCAAATTTTAAGTTCATTTTACCCTAAAATGATTAAAACCGTCACTAAAAGATAGCTTATGGCAATGGTTTTGATAATTTAACGTCACCATGTCTTGTTACAGTGACGGTTTTGAAAAATAAACGTCATTTTATGTCTACTATGGTGACGATTTGAAAAATAGACGTTATTGCTCGTCATTCTATAGTGATGTTTTGAAAAATAAACGTTACGGTGACGGTGACGGTTTTGAAAAATAAACATGATTGTCACTACTAGGCAAAGGGGCAATTCCGGAGGATAATCCGCCGGAAATATTTCGGTGTATTTCCGGCAGAAGTCAAAGGAGTCAAACTCCGTTGACTTTCGCCGGAAATCCGCAGGAATAATTTTTTTATTTTGTTTAAATATGTTTTTCTGGCGAATTTACGACGGAATTTAATTTTTTTTTATTTTTTCAAATTAGAAAAAATTAATTAAATATTTCCTGCAAATTTTTATTTAAAAAAATAAAAAAATCCGCCCAAAATCCACTGGAAAATGTTTAATTAATTTTTTTTTCTTTTTCTCTGAAAAAAATTAAATTTTTTTAAAAAAAATAAAAAATACACAGGAAATGGATCCACTTGGGCTTTAGTGGATCCACTTGGTCTTTAATGGATCCATTTGGGCTTTAATGGATCTAATCGGCTTTAAGGGATCAATTTGGGTCTTAATGGATCGTTGGGCTTTAATTGGTCCATTTGGGCTTTAAGGGATCCATTTGGGCCTTAAGAGATCCACTTGGGCTTTAATTGATCTACATGGGCTTTAATTGATCTACATGGGCTTTAATGGAACCACATGGGCTTTAATGAATACATTTGGGCTTTAATGGATCCATTTGGGTTTTAATGGACCCACATGGGCGTTAATGGTTCCTGTTGGGATTTAATGGATCTACTTAGGCTTTAATGGATCCATTTGGGATTTAATGGTTCCACTTGCGTTGTAATGGATCCACTTGTGATTTAATGGATCCACTTGGGATTTAATGGACCCATTTGCGCTTTAATGGATCAAGTTGGGCTTTAATGGATCTACTTGTGCTGTAATGGATCCATTTAGGCTTTAATTGATCCATTTGGGCTTTAATGGATCGTTTGGGTTCTAATTGATCCACTTGGGCTTTAATGAATCCACATGGGTGTTTACAGATCGATTGGGCTTTAATGGACCCACATAGGCTTTAATGGTTCCTGTTGGGCATTAATAGATCCACTTTAGCTTTAATGGATCCATTTGGGCTTTAATGGTTCATTTGCGTTGTAATGGATCCACTTGGGTTGTAATGAACCCATTTGGGCTTTAATGGATCCAACTGGGCTTTAATGGATCTAAGCGTCTTTAAGGGATCCATTTGGGCTTTAAGGGATCGCTTGTGTTTTAATTGATCCACTTAGACTTTGATGGATGCACATGGGTGTTTATGGATTGGTTGGGATTTAATGGTTCCTGTTGGGCTTTAATGGATCCATTTAGGTTTTTAATGGATTGGTTGGACTTTAATGGATCAAATTGGTTCATAAAGATCCGCTAAATCCCATCAAGGCCAAATTAAATTTATTAAGAGCCACTAAATCCTACAAAAGGCTTAGGGCCAGTTTGTTAGCAACTTAATGAGCTTAATGAGACTCACAACTTATTCAGTCAACTATATATGATTGTTTGGTAGTGGTTTAATGATATAGAAAGTGGCTTATTCAGTAAGATTTCAAGTGGGAGCTTTATGCAGAAAGCCATGTTTTTTCCAAACTAGTCCCCCCATTAAAAAGCACGTTCCTTCCATTTATGAAAAAACTCTCAAATAAAAATCTTCTAAATCCATACAGACAGATTAATTCACACAGACAACTTTATACATACGAACTTAATGGAAAAACAACCAAACAACCCCTTAATAAGGTTCATTAAAATCCATTAAGTCAAATATTATTCATCAATGCCATTATAGTTCATTAAGAGCCAATAAAACCCATCAAGGGCCTAGTCAAGTTCATTAAGAGTCACTAAATCCCATTAAGTTCCATTACAGTTCATTACCACCCACTACAGCCCATGAAGGACTAATTAGGTTCGTTAACAACCACTAAGTCCAATACGACCCATAAGCCCAACATAGTTCGTTAAGAGTCACTAAAGCTCATGAAGGAAAATTTATAGTTCACTAGGAGCCACTAAAGCCCATGAATGTCCATGATGGCCCAATACATTTTATCAAGTGCCACTTAAACCCATGAAGGGCCAATACATTTCATCATGTGCCACTTAAACCCGTAAATGCCCAATATGGTTCATTAATAGTCACTTAAATCCATCAAGGCCCATTAGAGTTCATAAAAACCCGCTAAAGCCCATCAAGGCCCAATCAAGTTCATTAAAACCACTAAAGCTCATGATTGCCCACTGCATACATACGTATATCCACATACATACAAATATCCATCACATACATTCATATACATACATCATACCACATACATACATCCACATGCATACATACATACATACATACATACATACATACATATAAGGTGTAAACTTGTATTTTAAAAAGATTTTAAAAATATGAGATAATGTTTTTACAACATAGTAAATATATGATTTTTAAAAAGTGATAAAAAATTACTCTATCTATCCAAAAATAAATGTCCATAATAAAAATAAATGTATCAAAATAAAAGGGGGTAATTTCTTCAACAATTAAGAATAATATAAAAATATTAATACACTTTAATTTCTTCTTTCTCTTATTTCTGTTCAAAAATCCCAAAATTTCATGACTTTCCCTCCCTTTATCTCTTCTCTTCTTTCCCTGCTAAAATCCAAAATTTCATGATTCCCCCCCCCCCATTTTTGCAGACCTTAGTCGCAAGTACACAACACACCTGCCTCTCTCCAATACACTCCCAAGTCGAACCTCTTTCAAGTAATTTCATCTATTCAAGAAACCCTAGGATCGACAAACAAAGTTTCACTCCCTTGATGAGTCGTCACCACCAACCAACCCCTGTAAAAAACTCCATTTATAAACTTCACATCTCCTTTCAAATCCCTAATCTTCGTTCATCGATTCTTCCATTTCCATAACCCCTCAAAACCCCCTCGAAATCCTCTCCAAAACTCCATTTATGTTGATTTATTGGTATTGTTGTTTTTTCTTATGGTGTATGATCTGCTTTAGATTTTATGTTGATTGATGCAAATACAATAGATATCGAAGCCCTGAAGTTGCCAATGGCAGATGGGAAAACATATATCAACAAATAATAGTTGGAAGTTAATCTTTTGGGTTTGTATTTTACTTTAATGTTTGTTTTAGTGGTTGAAGCTTTATTTGTAACAACTTTGATGGTATATAGGTTGAAGAATTTGAACCTCTTTTTTCTTAAATAAAATCTACAAGATACAACTGAGAAATGCAACTTCTTTTCTCTGTTGCTGCTTCTTACGGTAAAACTTATGGTATTCATCTTATTTTTGGTCTTTTGGTGTGAGATACTTGCCCTCCAAAGTTTCAATATACATTTGGTTGTTTAATCTGTTTTGGTGTATAGTTTCCTACAAGATCTCAAAGGAATCAACCACTTAAATTGGATTTTGATTCCCAGTTTTGCTACAAATATTACCATATACCATTTGGAATAAATTAAGCTCAGTCATGGCAAAATTGATTTTCTTAATGAAATGCTTATCACCCATTTTTGCTACAGATAAGTGATGTTTATATCTGAAGAATCGGTATATGAATAGTTGATGCTCAAATTTAGGATTTATGTGCTCATGTAAAAGGGCCAGCAAGTATTCATTAAAAGTGATGTTTATTTGAACCATCGAGGGTGTATTGCTATCTAATGATACTTTTCAACTAACAAAAGGGGTTCAAGAATCAGTATCTGAATAATTAATGCTCTAATTTAGTCATATATTTTTATCAGTTTATGTTTTTGTACAGTTCTATATATCAGTTCAGGTGTTGGCCTAAGCAGCTGAAAGTACAGGTGAAATCTGAATTAGTTCTTTGCAGATGATTCAAATAGAGTACTACCATGATGTGAGATTCTTACCATCATGAGCTTATCCGATTTGTTGATTCAAGCTTCATTAACGTGTTGCAGGTGCTGGAGTATTGGGCAGGGGCATGTTGCAAATGTTGTAACCCCAACTTTACTTGTACAGTTGAACTTAACATTTTGATGCCTTCCATATACATTCAACGCTCCATGAGGCCATGAGGCCATGAGATCAGGCAGGAAACATACTCAAAACTTTCAGTGCACCTCCAAGAGATTAAGAAATCCATGGTAAAACTTCTTTTATTGGAACTTTGCTATCTCTTTTCTAATATTGTTCTATTTACTGTTTTGTCAGTGCTGTTAGCATTCAAGGAAATAATAACCGATTGACACAGGTAGTAATTGGTTCCACTGTGTGTGCTTGATGATGAAATTGTTGATATTGATTTTAGAAACCATACCATCATAATATATCAAATATATTTTACACTAGCGATTTTTTGATTGTTTATTTGTAAATTTCTTACTCTAACATACTCTTGATGTCTATACACTATGGTTGCATGGCTGAAATATTTGGTGGACTTCTACTCTACATCTCAACCTCGAGGATGCTTGATCATTAGATATTGAGATTTGAGGTTCCCAGCTTTACAAACGATGGTATGTTTGTAAGTTATAAAATCCATTTACTGTTCTATTGAAGCATCTAATTTGTTGTATCAACGTATTATTGTTTATTGATTTCGTTTTAGTTATTTGTGTATCATGATTCATCCACTTCTTCTTGATTTATATATATTTAATGGCGAGATAATGTAAATACTACTTTCAAATAGGAAATATTCACTTCACCTGTTGAAAACAAATATTTTAGTTATGAATGCATTTACCTGTGTTTCTAATGCATGTTTTCTAGATTTTATGTATAGATGCAAATACTTGTTGGTTTCTTGATGTGTACCAACTGGCTGCTAAAATAGCGATGAATTAGAACCCTTTTGTTTATACTTCTTGGTTACCAAATTTAGGGGGGCTTTTATCAAACGCTAATTAGGTAAGTGATTACGGGCAAGATGATGCACTTACCTTAGCGGTTAACATCCATGACCAACAATATAGATTGTTGGTAAGCGTCTATCTTTGGTAAGTGCTAACCGGGTAAGATTCACCACTCTCACTTACAAGGTACGACTCTCGATCTTTGCTATGCTCACTCATTAAGGAAATTGAGCGGTAAGCGCTAACCGGGTAAGATTGACCACTCTCACTTACCAGGTATGACTCTCGATCCTTGCTATGCTCACTCAGTAAGGAAATTGGCCGGTAAGCGCTTACCCAATATGTGTTCAGTAAATGGCCCCCTATTATTTCTGGACAACATAATTGATCATATCAGTTAGGACTTATGCCATGGAGAGACAAGGGAGTGTAGCAGAACCATTTCCAACATTTGCCCTCTGGTACAACATCTTGAGTATCTTTTGTTATAGACTTAGAGCAACTATCTCTTTATCTGATAAATTATTTTCTTTTGTTCTAATAGTTTTTTATCCACTTACAACAACTATCCCTTCTTTTGATAAATTATTTGCTTTCAGTCAAATAGTTTTTTTAGCCACTTATCGTGTACCATGGTAAGCTTACTTTGAGATTAAATAAAGAGAGTAAAACAAGTCACTTATTATGTACCTTCAAGGACTACCACAACCTTTGTTACAACTGCATAGCCATCTAATAAATTACACCATCCTCTATTAAACTATTATATTCAATTTTCTTCTTTTTGGGTTCTTTTGTAATCCTTTTTTGGTAATGACATTTGTTTGCTTTGCTTTGTCAATCACTATTTGATTGCAAAACTTTAGTTTGGTTCTTTTCTAAATCAATTCAATATCCCAAACCAGAGGCAACTTATAAATGGCAAGATTTCCCATAACCCTCGTCTTCATATTGAAGTGTTGCATGTTGATACTTAGTTGTTTATACCTTTTTTTGGTTAATCCTTGTCTTGTATTTATAAAATATTAGTTGTGAATACCATACGAAGTAAATTACAGGGTCTAAACTTTTGGTTATGGTCTCATTGTTGCTTTTTATTCGTTCTTACATTTTTCAAGGACATAATTCGCATAACTGTGTTGTACGAAAAGTGAAGATTTCACACAAAGGGATATACGAAAAGCTCAGATTTCGTACAAAGCTATATATGAAAAGTCAAGATTTCTCATGAAAGCTTATACGAAAAGCTAAGAATTCGCATCAAGTTTTTGAAATTTTTTCTAAGGCAAGAATTCACATCGATACGAATTGTTCAAGACTTGAAAATTTCTAAGGGAGGAATTCGCATCACTTCTTATACGAAAAGTTTAGAATTCGTATCCTCATACATGCGAAATGTGCAGAACTCGCACATAGAGTTATTTCCATGTATTGGTCTTTGGACTTTAATCTTATTTGTACTACGCATGAGTATTGGGCTTAGTTTCATGTTTTCGGACTATTTATACTTCAACGTTTTATCACGAAAAATGGGAATTTTTGGAAAAGGCATCACTCTTCATTCTAAACATTTTGCATAATGGAAATTGTGATTTAAATAATATTCTTTCCATTTTATTGTTTTTATAGTGATGAAAATTCTTGAACTCACTAGGCGTTAAGCCTAACCTTTTTATTTGTCGGCATGTGCATCAAGTCCTTGTTGGGGTATGGTACTAGCGACTCGGTGAAGAGTTAAGAGCTAGTTAGATGCACGGGAAGGTTCTATCTATTTGATGACGTATTCTGTTTTTGGAGATAGCGACTGTTATTGGGTTTTAGTAACACTCGTCCCTATTATAGACCATGTATAAGGTTTAATTTGTGTTTATTGAAGTTAAACTTAAATTGTCATTTTAGGTGATTCAATTATTGTTGAATTTTAAAAAAATTAAATTAGTTGGTATTTTCGGATTTAAGGGTGTTACAGTTTGGTATCAGAGCAGAGTTTGAGAGATTTAGGTGTTGATTTTGTATACCTAGACTCAAACTAGCGTGATTATAAGTAAACGAAAGTGAAAATACACGATTAGACACTTTAAGATAAGATAGTTTGAGGTTGGTAGAGACACTAGCATTAGTAATCATGATGATGGTAGCAAGGATCCTCATGTATGGTACGTTCAAGGTTGCACCTGGCCAGTGCTATTATGAATTTATAGTTACATGTGTGTACTCGAATTGCCTTCATGTGATGATCGATGGGGTAAAGAGTGGAGTCCTCTGTAAATAATCTTTAGAGATTTGACATTTATAGCAATATCACTTGGGTGACGGCTAAGTATGGTGATTACGTTAAGTCGGTCATTTTAGGTCAAAGTTATTGGTTGAAGTAGAACCATAGGCTTATTAAATCGATATTGTTTCGAGAAGAATTTGTAAGGTTAGCCGATTTAGTTGTCGATCATTGCATTAAGATGTTTAGGCATTCGAATGTTGGTAGTGTGACCGGTGTACTTGGTGAGCTTGGTTCTAGCACTTTGAGTCTCGACCAAATTCATGCACGAAACGCATTTCTAAAATAAATTGCATAAGTTATTTCATACTTTTCACAGATCATCGTGCGGGTTGTGTTATGAAATTTTGGGAAACGTATTAGCACACACAAGATTATAAACTATGATCTTAAACACACACAAAATGGTTTTATTGCATGTGGTTGCAAGCTTTGTTGAGATTTTATCTCATGTTGTTTTAGTGACCAAAGGGTGAAATTTCGAAAGATCATGAACTTAATATATTGCATGAGTTTGTATTTTTTTAAGGAATTTTATGATACTTTATTCATAACTTTGTTTTATATGATTTGATTATTGGAAACGAGAATCTCGGCACCATTTGATTGTTGGGATGTCCCTTCAGTTTCATTAAATTTTATTAAGTCTTATGAAGCTTTGTTTTATGTCATTTTGTGACGCATTGATGAAACTTTGAAATGCGTATGCTTGATTTATGGCATGTGTTGGTTTATGGGCCTTATTGAAAATTTTATTCCATGCGCGTTTTGTTGAGAAATGTTACTCTATGTCGTATTGCAACCAAAGGGAGATTTTTCAAATTTTGATATCATGTAATTTCTCTTTTGAGTTTTGTGTTAGTATAATTGTTGCACACTATTAAGCGTACAAATTGATTTATACTCATGGCGTGAGTGAGTGCATAATTGGACTATGATGGTTCATATTAATATTTAGTTTTGCGCACTTTCGTTTGTTGTTACCTGTGATATTGGTTCGCGTAAATACATTATATTGATTGTTTGGTGTGCATGGCTTTGTAGCCACCATTTTAAAACAAAGAACATATAGACTATTCGGCTTAAAGTTTGAGGTCGATCTAAATTATTTTACGTTTCAAAATCGCGTGTACATATCGTTCTATTAAGTTTTGAGAAAATACACTGATGTATGCAGGTCTTGTTTGGATATTTTATTCAATTCCATTATATGATTAAATGAGAAAACTTTGGAACGTAATTATGTGAATTTCCTCTTTTAAAGTTTTGTTCAAACATTTTGTTGCACATTGTTTTAGTGTAAGGAATTATTTTACGTACATGGCATAATTCGATGCATGTTAGGACCATAGTGGTTCATTTGAAAAGTTTGTTGAGCATCTTTTGTTGTTGTCATTATTAGTTTGAGTAATGATCAAATAACTTGCGAAATGGATTTATATGTATGGCATTTGTGACCACTTTGCACGACTACCTAGTAAGTGGTAGTAAACTTTAAAGGTACGCACAATTGTTAAAATGATTTTGTGCTCGATAAGTCTTAAAAAATTGTTGATTGGCATATCTGTTAAGTCTTACACTTGAAAAACCTTGAGCTCGTTAGAACCATAGATGTAAGCTCGCTGTGCAGGGTGAGGGCTAAGAGAGCCTTGGGAGTGGAAGTGATAGATAGATGGACTAGTGATAATATTGTATTTTGAGTGCTTCAGTTCAAAAAGCCGGTCAATTTTAGATTCTGAAGCATTAGACTCGTGAGTTTTTTTGATAGCTCTAATAGTGAACCGTCCGTTTCAGTGCTCCTTGAGTTAGAGGTTTGGACAATTATTTGCATCTGAATTGTGTGGAACTCTTGAGATGCCATGTTATTATTCGTTGTTAAAAGGTGGTAGGATTGGTGGATGAGTTTTTGTGAGTAAAATATTTGTTTTGTGGTTCGAATCATTATGTGATATTAGGCGTCAAATTTTGATTTCGAGGCCAAGGACCGTTGAAGTACTTGGAGTGCTATCGTTGAATCATAAGTAAGTATTTGTGAGTAAGATTCCCTTGATTGGTCATGATATCATAGATTAGATGATCGATACTTGGATGTGTTATGGGAGTTGTGCAATCGATGAGTTTGAGAATAATAAATTCCTTATAAGCCTATTTGCATGTTTTGGGATGTAATACCAGTCCAATAGCAAGAATGGTTGGGTTAGAAATTTTGTAAATTCTTTGTGGTGGTGATTCCTTGTGACAGCTTGAAGTACAAGTTAAAGCGTATTGGTCTGGATCAAGCTAGTTGTTAGGAAACTTCGTTAAGGAAAGAACGATAAATCTTTATGGTGCTAATTATTGGAGAATTTAGTGAGAATGTCGAAATAGACCGTATGTGGAAATATATTAATGAGGAGACTTTGATTTATCAAGGTTAAATTATCGACGTGTTAGTGAGTACTTCCTTAGAAGGGGATAAGTTTGGTTGTAGTCGGGCAAGCTTTTGCGAAAAAAGCATTGAATTGTTGAATGCAAAAGAGAAGAGCATTACAACTGATAGAGGTTATTAAGGATATTTAAGTGTGAATTTGTCTTGAACAACAATGGTGGATTTGAGTAATTGAAGTCATGAGCTACCGTTGAGGTAGTATGAGTCACCTAAGGTTGGGAGCAATCAAAGTCATATGGTTAGAAACGACTATGTAAAGTTATATGTTCACTCTGATTTAAGTGTAGCATATCAAAGGGGATATTGGTTGTGAGAGTCAGCAGGAAATCAACATGGTAGTTTTGATAGGAAGTTATCGAGTTTTAGCTCAAGGATGAAATGGCCTAGAGATAACTCCTTGAGAAGAGAGACATTCATTTTGTGAGAAAGACGTCATTGAGGTCTATGTCATTAGTTTGTTACCTTTTGGAGATGGTTGGACGACAAGGTAATTAACGGACTTGTACTCCGTGTTGTGTGGCGTTTTTGGACCATCTCATGTTCCTCACATAGTTGGAGTGTTGTGTGGGAAATAAAATTTGCATGACATCGATGTATAGGAGAATTCTTTTGTCAAGGTTAGCTAACGCAAGGAAGAAAATAGAGCTACAGATGGAAACCAAGGAAATCTGATAAGTGTTGGGTATGGTATTCAAATATTTTGTATGGGAACTAGATTTTGGGGACGAAATCATTCTAAGGTTGGGAGGATTGTAACGCCCAGAATTTCGGTAAGTAAAAGTCATCTCATGGTATTTTGAAGTTCTAATTTATGGGTCATGTGATGAGAATATATTGCTTTTGATCCCTAAGAGTATCGAGGCGTTTTGGGTGAGAAAAGTGGATTTTTGAGAGTCGGTACGAGTGGGGCGACCTTGCCATGCGACAGTGACATGGTGTCACAATCGCTGGCAATGTCGCGGGCTCGAGGAAGGCCATGGTACAAGTATGGCGATTATCCCAGCGATTGTGACACCCTGTCACTCTCATCGGGCATAGTCGTGGTTGGCCCTAGATTGATAAATGTTGCGATTTTTCCTCCTCTTTCTCATTTTACTTCACCCACCTCATTCCTTTCTCTCCCAAATCGTTTCTCCACTTTCTATTACAAACTCTAACACATTTTTAGGGTCATTTTCTTAGGTTTTAAGGTGTTTCATCATCATCAAAGTTTGTGACTTCAACCTCAACTGCTAGATCAAGTGTCCTTCCTCATTTCTTGAGATTTCTAGGTTTTTGGGGTTTTGCTCAAAACCTAATTGTTGAGTCCATCCTACTCTTTTCTAAATCTTTATTCAAGTTATAGATGCTCCATTTATGACTTCCAAGTGTTTTTATTTCTCAAATTTTTATTTGGTTGATTTTGGGGAAAGTTAGGTCAAAATTAGGGTTTTGGCCAAAGTAGAGATTTTGATAAGAAGTGTTTAGAGAATTATTCTAAACGAATTGGGTTTATTTGTTTGTGTTTTGGGAGTTTGAGGATCTAGGATTTGGAAGGATTGTTTGTGGATTCAAGTTTCTTCAAGAAGCTCAAGATTGGAGTAAAATCTAGATTTATAGGTGAGTTCAAGTTTCTTTGTGAAAACTATGTACATGCAAAAATGTGTATTATGAAGCAATAATGGGCTTACAAGGTATCTTATCAATATGTTGAGTATCTGACAAAGTTTTCATATTCGGTAAATTGGGTTGATAAATCTTGTAAAATGTCTTTCTTTGGGTTTTGAATGTTTTGATGAGTAAACCTCAAGAGTGTGTTCTTTTGGTGACTTGTTATACAAATGGAGTTGTTTGATGATTAAAACATTTTTAGGGTATATGGTTTTATAAATTGTTTGGAAAATGCACGTTATTATGTCATGATGCATTTTAGAAATGTATGAGTATAATTTCGTTTGGAAAATCATTTGATCTAGTTAGAGAGAGTTTTGAGTTAATCATGTGTTTTGGAGCATGTGTTTGCTTACGTGGTTAATTGCGTTTTATTGCACTTTATGACTTCTAACAAATGGTCAATCGATTTGTTGAGCTTATGGCTCGATTTTTTTTACTCTGTGTGGTCTTGAGGACATTTGTCCGATTTGATAGCTCAATGTAGAGTTTTGGTTATGATATGCATATATTGCATCTTATTTGAGAATTACATGTTTTGAGTTAGTCATTCATTTTAAGTCATGTAATGTTTTAGATTGTAATGCAATTGATCCATAGGCATATGGGTCAGTTTGAGTAGGATGTACATCCTTGTTTGAAACGTGGAATCGACATGGGGTCTGAATGGGTATTAGTTCTGGACTTTAAAGTCGGGCAACGACCAATGAGCAATAATTGTAATTCTCGTAATGTACCAAGAAATAGGCATAGGGTCAAGATGGGTGATAGTTGTGGACTTCAAAGACGGGCAATGGCCAACGACCAATAATTGTTATTTCTTTTGAATGAGTGAAATGTAGAATTAATGAAATGACTATTGATTCGTAGTGGGGCTCTTGAACATGTATATGTGACTTACTTTTGTGTTTCGTCACATTCAATGGAACTGGGTCTCCCCCATCACCGAATGGTTAGTTTTGGATATGATATTTCAAGATAGTGTAATATCCATGTTTGAATGTTATTTGGTTTGGGCAAGTAACTGTGATTTATGACCTTGATATTAGATCCGCTCCACATATATTAAGGTTTTAAATGAAAGAGTTATTTCCATGTATTGGTGTTTGGACTTTAATATTATTTGTACTTCGCGTGAGTATTGGGGCTTAGTTTCATTTCGGAGTATTTCTACTTCAACGTTTTATCACGAAAAATGGGAATTTTTGGAAAAGGAATCACTCTTCATTCTAAACATTTTGCATAATGGAAATTGTGATTTAAATAATATTCTTTCCATTTTATTGTTTATATAGTGATGAAAACTCTTGAACTCACTATGCGTTAAGACTAACCTTTTTATTTGTCGGCATGTGCATCAGGTCCTTGTTGGGGTATGGTACTAGCAACTCAGTGAAGAGTTGAGAGCTAGTTAGATGCACGAGAAGGTTCTATCTATTTGATGACGTCTTCTTCTTTTGGAGATAGCGACTGTTATTGGGTTTTAGTAACACTCGCCCCTATTATAGACCATGTAAAAGGTTTGATTTGTCTTTATTGAAGTTCAACCTTAAATTGTTATTTTAGGTGATTCAATTATTGATGTATTTAGAAAATTTTAAATTAGTTGGTATTTTCAGATTTGAGAGTGTTACAGTCGTCAATGTAAAAATCCACTACTACTTACTCGATAGTTGAGCAAGATAGGCACGCTCATCCCACATATGAAAATCATTTTGAAGATTCCTTGATCACTACTCGAGTTACTAATGAAACGCAAAAGTACGCTCAACAAACTTTTAAAATGAATTGCTACAATCCTAACATGGATTTATTTATGCCACACACACATAAGGTTTTCCCGAAATAAAACAGCATGAAATAGATGGTTTATACGAAATTTCAGAGGAGGAATTTCATTATATCAAATTCCGAAATTTTCTCATTTAGCCATACAATGACATGGAATAAAATTTTCCGACAAGGCTCGCATACATTAATGTATTTTCTTAGAATTTAAGAAAACAATAAGTGCATGTGACTCGATTGATACGTAAAATAATTTAAGTCAACTTAAATTTTCAAGCCTTACTTACGGTATGCATAATTGTTCCAAAATAGTGGCTATAATGACAGACATACCATTAAATCAACATAATACACTCGTATGAAGTGATAACAAAAGTACCAACAACCGAAAGTGCATAAAACAAAGCATTTGAATAAATTATCATGGTACCCTTATACATTTACTCACACCAGGAGTACAAATCATTTCGTACTCCAAATAGTAAGCAATGAAACGTACTAGCATAAAAATCGAAAGAGAAAATCATGCGGTATCACAATTCCAAAACTACCATTTTTTTGTTGTATTACGACATAAGGTAACATTTTCTCAACAGAACTCGCATAAGATAAAAATGTTCAATAAAACCCATAAATTAACACACACAATAGTTCAAGTATACAAATTTCAAAGTTCATCCATGCGGTGCAAAATGTCATAAATAAAACTCCATAAGACTCAACAGAACTTTCATACAACTCAATGAAACTCAATGGCACCCAGACAATCAAATGGTGCTAAATTCTTCGTTCTTAATAATCAAATAGCATAAGACAAAGTTATGACTAAAATGTCATAATTCTAATTTCCAAAAATTTCTCTTTTATTGCAATATGATATAAAGTGACACTTTTCAACAAAACTCGCATGGAATAAAATTCCCAATAAAACTCAAACACCAAAATAATGGAAGGTAACTTTTCGTGCAAAACCATAACATATGTGAAGGAGATCCAATGTTAAAGTCATAAATCGCAGTTACTTATCCAAAACCCTAAACAACATCAAAATACAGACATCGCAGTATCCGAAATAGTGTTGGACAACAACGAGAATAAAGAAAGTCTCAACAGAGTTTGCAACCACATGTAATAAAATAATTGTATGCATGTTTAAACCCATGGTTTAAAATATTGTGCGTGTTAAACGTCTTTCCAAGAATTCAAAATACGACCCGCATGATGGTTTGGGAAAGTAAGAAATACTTTATGCAAATTATTTTAAAAGCAAGTTTCATACATGAATTTTAATCAAGACCTAAAATCTTAAGATCAAGCTCACCAAGTCCAAGGATCAAACTACCGACATTCGGATGCTCAACATCATAAGGTAACGATCGACAACTAAATCGGTTAACCTTACAATTTCTTCTTGAAATAAAGTCGATTCAATAGGCCTATAGTTCTAATTCAACCAATAGCCCCGACCCAAAATGGTCAACTTATCGAATTCATCATGCTTAACCGTCACTCCAAGTGACAACGCTATAAACATCAACTTCTTCTAACTACTAATTTTCATATATTCATCCACTACCCCATCGGTCATCAGATGAAGGCGATTCAAGCACATACATGTAATATGTAAGTTCACCACGACACTGGCCAGGTGCAATTATGAACGTACCGTCCATGATTATCCTTGCTACCCTTGTCTTGATTCCCGATTCAAGTGACTATGTAGACCTCAACGTATCCTATCTTAAAGTGTCTAATAGTGCACTCTCACTTTCACTTACTTAGAAGAACTCTAGTTTGAGTCTAGGTATCCGAAATCAACATCTAAATCTCTCAAACTTAAGTTCTGATACAAACTTGTAACACCCTCAAATTTGGAAAGAACAACTAATTTAAAATTTTCAATAATACCTCAAAGAAGGATAAAATCTCTTACGACAAGTCCATATATGAAAAATGATTCTAGATTTAACCATCAAGAAAATAAATAAAGTATTACATAAAGACTAGTTAAAGGTAGAATGTTACTAAACCCATCAACCATTGCTATCTCCAAATGTGCAGAAGACTTCATCCAAGCTACTCTCTCTCATGCATATAACTAGCACTCACCTCTTCACAGTGTCGCAAGTAGCATTCCCCAACCAGAACCTTATGCACATGCTGACATATAAAAAGGTTAGGCTAACGCCTAGTGAGTTAAAGATTTTTCAACATGAATAAATATATTGTTAAAATGAAAGAGTGCAACCTAAATCATAGTCTTTCAAAATGGTTTACTTTAAATATGAAAACGACCTGTTTTCCAATAGTATGCATTTTTAAAGATGAACGCCTCAAGGCAAAACATTCCTTTATGAAGTGATGCAACCCAAAACTCACTCATAACGAGAATAGAAATCGAACTCCCAATTTATGAAAGCGGGGATATGACTTTATATCCCGAAACATCCAAAACACGGATGACACATAATACTCAACCCATAAATCATGGATAATAATCGCACATAATACTCAACCCATAAATCATGGATACTAAAACTCAATACCCAAAACAACACCTTAAGGTAACGGGGGAGACCCGATTCCATCGAATGTGGCGGGCATACAAAGTTAAGCCGCTTATCAACGTTCTCTTGCGCTTCGGTCCAAACGAACTTCACATTTTTCCGAGTCCAAGCCGTCAAGGAAGAAGCGATTTTTGAGAAGTCTTGAATAAATCTGCGGTAATAGCCCACCAAACCCAAGAAACTTTGGATCTCGGACGGACTCTTGGGAGGTTCCCAATTCATCATGGCTTCAATTTTGGAGGGGTCCACCTTCAGCCCGTCTTGAGTGACAACGTGACCAAAGAATTGAACCTTCTCAAGCCAAAAGTCGCATTTCAAAAATTTGTCGTACAACCTCTCCTTTCTCAACACCTCTAGAACTTCACAAAGGTGTTTCTCATGTTCCGACTCGCTCTTGGAATACACGAGTATGTCATCAATAAATACAATGGATCGACTTGTTGAGGAATGGTCGGCACACTCTATCCATCAAATCCATGAACACCACCGACGCATTAGTTAGACCAAACGGCATCACGAGATATTCGTAATGGTCGTAACGCATTCTAAAGGACATATTCGGGATGTACTCCCCTCTCACCTTTACTTGGTGGTATCTCGAATGCAAATCGATCTTTGAGAAACACCCCGCTCCTTGGATTTGATCAAACAGGTCGTCGATTCTTGGAAGCGGATACTTGATCTTCACAGTTGCCTTTTAGTTCACGGTAATCGATGCACATTCTCATTGTGCTATCCTTCTTCTTGAAAAACAAGACCGGAGCTCCCCAAGGTGACGAGCTCGGTCTTATAAATCCCTTCTCTAGAAGCTCTTGGAATTGGGCCATCATTTCTTGCATCTCTGATGGCCCCATCCGGTAAGGGGCCTGAACGATCGGAGCCGCCCCCGGTGTAAGATCATTCCGAAACTCCACTTAACGATCGGGTGGTAAACCAGGCAAGTTATCCGGAAAGACATCGGGAAACTCGTGCACCACCTTTACGTCTTCAAGCTTCTTCTTCTCGAGCTTGTCGTCAATCACGTATGCCAGGAAAGATGAGCATCCCTTCACCAAGCATTTACGTGCTTTAGCCATGGTGATGATTGCCACATCACCCTTCCTTTTCTCGCCATATATCGCCACAACATCACCACCAGGATTAGGGAGTCAGATTAGTTTCTTAGAACATACAATCTCGACATGATTGTTCGCCAACAGATCCACGCTGACAACCACATCAAAACCAACAATGAACATTGGCATCAAATTAATCGGGAATTCCTTTCCTTCGATTCCAAGAGTGCACTCCCTCAAGAAATCGCAGATCAACACTTGACTACCATTCGCTATTTCTACCACTAACGCATTCTCTAGACTATTAGTGGGCATAGCAAGCTTTTGACGAAACAACTCAGACATGAAAGAAAAATTGGCACCCGAATCGAAAAGTACACAAGCAAGTACAAAGTTTAGGAGAAACGTACCCGATACCACGTCGGTGGATGCCTTGGACTCATCGGCCATCATCTGGAAAGCTCGACCCAGAATCCCAGGTGGGTTCTCCCTCTTCTCTGGCGCATTTCCTTGTTTGAGCTTAGTGCAATCTCTCTTCACATGCCCCAATGCCTTGCACTCGAAGTAGATAATCCCTCTTACCGAGCAATCTCTAGTAGGGTGATCAACTTTCCCACACTTGGCACAAGAGTGGGGAGTGGTGTTACAATTGCCATGATGCTTGCTTCGGCACTTTTGGCACCACCTAGCTTCTCGTCGGTTATCAAAATTTCGGTTCCCAACGCAAGGTCGAGACTTCTTGGGAGGTCCGGAATTGCTTTCCCACTTCCGTTTCTCTCCCACCTAGCCCCTCTCTTCCTTGCCTCGGGTGTAGACGTCTTCCATGATCCGAGCCTCCTCGATGATCTCACGGAGGGTGATGACTTTGGAGTTTTGGACCATCGCCATCATGTTCGCCTGTAGGCCCTTCAGATAGGCCTTGATGTAACACCCCAAAATGGGTTAACAAAAATTTCCGGAAAATGGAAATGTGGTATTAAAATGCCATAGCATGAGCCTCCCAAAAATGAGGAAATAAGAATACTTGTTTAAATTATAGTTTGTAATTGTAAGGGAAAATAAACAACAACCGACTAATCTAATTCTTTAAATAGAAAAAGATTACAAAAGGGGTGTCGTCTATAGTCCAATGATGGTCTTCACAAAAATGTGCACGCACTTTCACCACCAAGCTCACACGGGCCCACCTAAACCTTCTTAGATACAACGACACTAGAACCTGATATACACATAAACAACAAACAAGTGTTAGTCAAAAAGCCTAGTGAGGTTGAATGACAAGTAATAAATGCATGATTGACAAATTGTATAATTTCCGCCATTAACCATAACTATCGTAGGAATCAATGGGGGAGACCCATAACACCAAGCAAATTACACCCAAGAGACGAGATACCTTAGTGTCCACTTCTACGAGTGACACCACAAGGCCCGACACACTCGGGGATACAACATATGTATTTCCCCAAGTGGTGGAGGTCTAGGCACATACCAACACGGTGGCGCCCAAGACTATGTCCTCCTAGTGCCTATTTAGTTTGGTTCATCCACACAACTCATTTCTGACTAAGGAGCAATTTGTCCTTATAAGGTATATTCAATACCAATGTATATCATATGGTCCAATCATCTATACCCATGATACAAGTAATGCAAGGAACATAACCCCTTACACACAACATTTATATGCAATTTATCATCGATAAATTCCACCCATAATAGGAATATTTCCCAACACTTTTAATGATCACGCCATAGAAGTATATGAGAACAAATTCCTATCCAACAACATGTTCAAATTACCAACATAAACATACTCCCACTTCCCAAAGTAATTCCTTCATATTCCCATGGTAACATTAAGTTAAACAAATAAGCATGATAGAAACCCTAATTTCCATATGATAGAGAAAACCAATATTTATGCAAATAATAACATGTATCTCATTTAAAAAGGTTAGAACACTCACAATCTAGGTTTTGACAAAAAACTAGAAAAGTTGACAAAACCCTAGATATGATGAAGATGGAGACTAGAGACTTGGAATCCTGGAACTCTTCACAATAAATGTCCAAATGCTAGCCTTGATTACTCCTTTAATGTCCTCAATAACCCAAGGATGGAATTTAATGAAGGCAGAGGTTTGGAAGGGAGGAAAATTGCACCTAAAGGCTCAAAATCGGCTAACAAAATGATTTGGGAAGAAAAGTGAGGTCAAAATAAGTCAAGGGTTCAATATATAATCTCAGGCCCCGTCGGCGACTGTGCCCGGCGACAGTGCCACGGGCACAGTCGTGTGGCACTATCCGCTACACCACCACCACTCTCGGTACATCACCAGCGAGAGTGACACGTGAGATTTCCCTTGGGCACAATCGCTGTCACAATCGCGCCATTTGTACCGTAACCCCCTTCTCCCTTGTGACCTTGACGTGCGACTGTGACACATGTCCCAATCGCCCAACACCTGGTTGAGTCCAAAATTCTGTCCGATCCTTCGTTCTAAGTCCCGAGACTAGTGGGTTCAATTAAAACAAGAGTGTTTCCCAAATATTCGACTCGACCAAAAGAAAATTAGAAGAGGCATGCAATAATCTAAATTATATTACTAGTGAATTTCCGGATGTTACAATCCTCCCCACCATGGACAAGATTTCGTCCCCGAATCTCGCCCTATGCGAAAAAGTGTGGGTATCTTTTCTTCATATCTTCCTCGGCCTCCCATGTGACGTTAGCTCCCCGATGATACTTCCATTGAACTTTGACCATGGTCACTTTCTTGTGACAAATCTTTTTCATCTTGAACTCTAGTATCGCTTCCGGTTCTTCCACACACTGATTCTCGTTATCCACTTGAATCTCTGTCAATGGAATGAAGCTTTCTTCCTCGGCTAGACACTTGCGAAGATAACATACGTGTAATGTGGGATGTATTCTATCCATTTTCGGCGGTAAGTCTAATCGGTAAGCTTGGAGTCTAATTTTCTCTAAAATAACAAAGGGTCCAAGGAAACGGAGGCTAAACTTCCCGCGTTTCCCAAAACGAATTATCTCTTTCCATGGTGACACTTTCAACATCACTCGGTCGCCTACTTGTAATTCGATTGGTCTTCTCTTCTTATCCGCGTAGATTTTCTATCGGTCTTGAGTTGCTTTTAGACGCTCTCGGATTTCCTTCACTTTATTCGTGGTTTCTTGAACAATTTTCGGTTCGGCAAACTGTTTCTCCCCCGCTTCAAGCCAAAAAGTTGGGGTTCTACATTTCCTGCCGTAAAGAGCTTCGAATAGAGCCATCCCGATGCTCGAATGGTAGTTATTGTTGTATGCAAACTCCACCAACGGTAGGTGCGAGTCCCAATTTCTCCTGAAGTTAATGACGTACGATCTCAGCATGTCTTCGAGGGTTTGGATGGTCCTTTCACTTTGTCCATCCGTTTGAGGATGGTAGGTCGTTCTCAACCTAACCTTGGTACCCAACTCTTTTTGTAGACCGTCCCAAAACTTTGAAGTGAATCGGCTATCTCGGTCCGACATAATAGATAACGGAACAACATGCCTCGATACAACTTCATCAATGTATGGCTTGGCTAATTTGTCCATTGGCAACGTCTCTCGCATCGCCAAGAAGTGTACACTTTTGGTGAGTCGGTCCACCACTACCCAAATCATGTCGTGACACTTCAAAGTTTTCGGTAGTTTGGTGACGAAATCCATTGTGATATGCTCCCACTTCCACTTCGGAATTGACAAAGGTTGCAAACTCCCATAGGATTTTTGATGCTCTACCTTGACTTGCAAACAAGTTACACATTTTCTCCACGTAGTTGGCCACGTCGAGCTTCATTACCGGCCACTAATAATTTAACTTGAGGTCTCTATACATCTTCATGCTACCGGGGTGTATGGAATACTTGGATTTGTGGACTTCCTCTAGGAGAAGCTTACGGGTTCCGCCCAACTTTGGTACCCATACCCTACCTTGGAACAACTTGAGGCCACGACCGTCTTCCGTCAATAGATCCCGTTGTTTCACCATAACTTCGGCCTTGAGGTTCTCTTCTTGAAGTGCTTCCCTTTGATACATCTTGAGATTCTGGACTAGACTTGACATTACGTCAATCCTTGTGAGTGATAAAACGGCTGCGCTTCCATGACTCCGTCGGCTCAAAGTGTCCGCTACTACATTAGCCTTACCCGGATGGTAAAGTAATTCACAGTCATAGTCCTTTAGTAACTCTAGCCATCTTCTTTGTCGCATATTGAGCTCCTTTTGATCGAAAATGTACTTCAAGCTCTAGTAATCAGTGAAAAGTGTACATTTCGTGCCATAGAGGTAGTGATGCCACAACTTCAACGTGAATACCACCGCTGCTAGCTCAAGTAGTGGGTCGGGTAGTTCTTCTCATGATCTTTCAGTTGACGCGAGGTGTAAGCTATTACCTTTCCCCTTTGTATCAAACACACACCCGAACCCCATTTTGGACGCGTCACTATAGACTACGAAGTCATCTGATCCCTTGGGTAGGGACAAGATCGGCGCTTCACACAGTTTCTTCTTAAGAGTTCTGAAGGCTTGCTCTTGAGCTTCTGTCCATATAAACTTGACATTCTTCCTTGTTAATGACGTAAGTGGCGAAGCGATCTTTGAAAAATCTTGAATAAATATTCGATAGTACCCGACCCAACCCAACAAGCTACTAATCCCTGTTGGGCTCATCGGTGGTTCCCATCCCATCATTGCTTCGATCTTTGTCGGATCTACCTTTACTCCGTCTTTAGATACCACGTGGCCCAAGAATTTGACCTCTTGCAACCAAAATTCTCATTTCGAGAATTTTATGAATAACCTTTCCTTCCGAAGGACTTCCAATACTTCCCTCAGGTGCTTCCCATGTTCCGTCTCGTCTCACAAATAAATTGGAATGTCGTCGATGAAGACTATCACCGACTTGTCCAAGAAATGTCGGCACAACCGGTTCATCAGATCCATGAACATGACGGGTGCATTAGTCAACCGGAATGGCATTACCAAGAATTCGTAATGTCCATATCTTGTTCGAAAAGTTGTCTTTGGTACATCGTCTTTCTTCACCCTCACTTGATGATATCCCGACCGCAAATCAATCTTCGAGAACCATCCCGCTCCTTGCAGTTGATTGAAGAGATCGTCGATTCGGGGAAGTGGATACTTGTTTTTCACCGTGACCTTGTTTAATTCTCGGTAATCAATGCACATTCACATTGGCCCGTCTTTCTTCTTCACAAACAGAACCAGAGCTCCCCAAGGTGACGAACTTGGTCGAATGAAGCCTTTCTCTAGGAGTTCTTGAAGTTGAGACATCATTTCTTGCATTTCTGTCGACGCCAAACGGTAGGGACCACGAGCTACAAGGGCCGCTCCCGGGGTGAGGTTGATATGAAACTCCACTTGGCGCTCCGGAGGTAATACGGATAGGTCCTCCGGAAAAACGTCCGGGTAGTCCCGGACAATCTTCACGTCTTCCACCGACTTCTTCTCCAACTTTGAGTCCATAATGTAGGCTAAGTACGATGAACATCTCTTCGCTAGATGTTTACGAGCTTTCAAGCAGGAAATCGCGGGGGTGGATCCCCTCATCTTCTCTCCGTAAATGGTAATCGTGTCACCCTTTGCCACATGCACTCTAATCATCTTCTTAAAGCAAATAATGTCGACACAGTTCTTGATCAACAAATCCATGCCTATCACCACGTCGAAACCCCCAATCGCCATTGGTAACAAGTCCACTTCAAAACGATGACCATCTAACTCTAAAGCACAATTACGATAGTGTTCCCGAATCAACACTTGTTCCCCGTTGGCTACTTCTACCACTAAGGCATCAGGAAGGGTACTAACGGGAGTAGGAAATATTGCACATAAAGAATTTGATACAAATGACCTGTTTGCACCCGAGTCGAACAAAACATGAGCATACAAGGATTTTACAAGAAACGTACCCGTCAGGACATCGGCGGTTTCCCTCGACTCTTCGACGGTCATCCAAAATGGTTGGCTCGGTACTCTTGGAGGGTTCTCTTTCTTTGGGGTTGGTCCTCTTGGAAATCTACGATTATTCCCAACCAACTTCAGGCACTCTATCTTCACGTAGCCCGGCTCACGACACTCATAGTAGATGGGTCCCTGGATGGGACAATCACGGGTCGAGTGGTCCCTCTTCCCACACTTGGCGCATTCGGGAGGGCCCGAGTAGGTTCTTTGATTACATGGGCCACTGTGCTTGCTTTTACATCGATGACACCATCTCACTTCTTGTCGGGGGTTGTCTCCCCTTCCCCCGAATGCCGGTTTGAACTGACGGGTAGGTCCGGATGACCCTTCCCACTTCCTCTTCTCACCTACTACCCCTTTCTCTTCCTTCCACGCGACCAAATCGTCCTCCACTAGCAATGACTCTTCTATTACCTCTTGTAGCGTCGACCCCCTAGAATTCCTCACGACTGTTCTCATTTCGGCCGACAACCCACGCTGGTAAGCCTTGATTTTTGATCGCTCGTCTGGGGCGAGGTGCCCCACTAGGTTCAGCTTCTCCAAGAAAAGCTTCGAGTAGTCAGTGATGGACAACGTCCCCTCTTCATGCTTCTGAACTCTTTTTCAATCTTGTCCAACGACCGCTCACTGCAATATTTGTCCAAAATCTTCTGCTTGAACATCGACCAAGTCAGCTTAGTCAAAACCTCGGGTGTAAGGGCGAATCAGGTAAGATTCCACCAGATCAAAGCTTCACCTCTTAGCAATTGGGAGGCGAATTTGACCCTTTGTGAATCGTCGCATTCGCTTAACTCGAATGTCATTTCTACTTCCTTGATCAAGTATATGCACGTGACTGGATTAGTTGCACCAGCAAATTCTGGAGGTTTGCTTCCCAGAAAAGTCTTGTATGAGCATCCCTTGTCCCTTTTCTTCTCTCCGGTTACCACTAGTTCCTCTGTACCGATCCCATTTCCACCACCTCCCGACCCAACCGCGGCGTTTTCCGCCACCATCTCGAGTCGTCGGTGACTGGCATCATGATCTTCCAACAATTTCAGGAAGAACTCTTGTTGTTGTGCCATGGTTGCGTTCATGGCTTGCATCATGCTACCCATCATTCGGCTCTCAAGGGTTACCTCCTCGATAACCGGTTCACTAGCAGCAATATTGTTCCTTGGAATTTGCTCCACTCCTCCGCCCAATGCGGGTTTTCTGGGCTGAGCGATGGCAACCACAACATTCTCTGGTTGGTCGGTCGTAGATGTCGATGCCTCACCACCCTCCGGGGGTGTCAACAACCTGCTCCGAGTGTTAACCATGATGGTCTGCTATACATACGAGAAGAAGATAAGAGATAAACTAAAGTTACGTACTACTGCATTCATCAAGTATCACAACAACAATGACTCAAGCATGCTTACGTAACAATATACTCATAATTACAATAGTTAAGTGGAATTATGAATATATTATACACAAGTATTCTTAATATCGTTGCAACAATTCTCAATTCATGCAATTCCATAAATCCTAACACTGTCCCCACCTAAGGATTTTACCCATGGATGGACGTCTTACCACAAAAGCTTACAGTCTAGGTCTAGGCATGCTAAGGTCAATACCTAGTTCACTTAAACTAAAGTTCTGATACCAAATTGTAACACCCCAAAAATGGGTTAACAAAATGTTGGGAACTGAAGATAGTACTAAGTGTGGTTACTACTGCTAGTACAAGAGTGGTTACTACTGCTAGTATAAGAGTGGTTACTACTGCTAGTACAAGAGTGGTTACTATTGCCAGAACACTTTGAAGATTAATACTGTTGAGTATTACTACTGCTAGTAGTTAATACTGCTAGTAGTTAGTACTGCTTAGTAGTTAATACTGCTAGAAGAAGTTAATGCTGCTAAGCATAATTAGTGCTGCTAAAGAGATCCGGATGGAAAGTATGACAGCTGGATATTCTGAAGATATTCTGAAGATATACATAGAAGATATACATGGAAGATATACTGCAGATTTGTTTATTCTTTGTAATTATCTTTTGATCAGTATATGTATAGAATGTATAGAATAGATAGAAACAATTTTTTTTTGAGAATTAAAAAAAAGATTAACTCTTAGTTTGAGAGAGAAATCAACCTCAAGGCATAGATCCTAATTCTAGAGAAGTAGAATTCGTATTGGTGAGTCTGTTCATCAATATTGAGGTTGAGTGGGTAATCTTGTAGCTTCAAGCATTCAATACAAGTTTACAGTTTGTTAATCAAATACTGTTTTGTTTACTGTTTTATCAAATATCAAAGTGTTATTCCGCAACTTCTTTGATATTAGTTTCTGAGAATTAATTATTGTTAAGAATTCGATCCTGACAAGTGGTATCAGAGCCAATTCAATCAGAAACATCTATCTATCATGGAAAATCTTACAGAATCAAGCAGTACTTTGGTCTCCAAGGTTCCAATGCTCAAACCCAGTGAGTTTGACATGTGGAAGATAAGAATCAGACAATATATTCTTCTCACTGACTACTCAATGTGGGATATCATTGAGAATGGTCCTTCTGAAGCTGGAAGAATAGGACCAGATGGAAAAAGACCTCCACCAAAGACAGATGGTGAAAGAAAGATCAGACAGACAGAGATGAAGGCCTTGAGCACTCTACTCTTGGCAATCCCCAATGAATATCAGCATCAATTTTGCAACTGCACTGATGCTCAAATTCTCTGGAATTCTCTAGAGAAAAGATTTGCTGGAACTAAGAGTATCAAAAGAAATCAAAGAGATGTTCTTAAGCAGCAGTATGAGAATTTTACTTCCTCAAAGAATGAGTCTATGACTCAAACTTTTGATAGGTTCAACAAACTCATTGGAGAACTGGCCACTGTTGGAGTAAAGATGGATCAAGATGACATCAACAGGAAGTTCCTAAGATCTCTTGGGGATGAGTGGACTATGTACACTGTCTCTTATAGGCAGAGTGACAATCTGGAGGAAAAAGAACTTGATGATCTATACAATGATCTAAGAGTTTTTGAAACTGAGGTAGAGATCAAGAAGAAACCTACTGGTTATGTCCACAATTCTGCACTTCTTTCAGCAGCCACTGATACTACTGCCATCCCTGAAGCAGTTAGTACTGCTGGTGGAGCAAGTTCAGAAAAAGGATCTGAAACAATCTTTGAAGCCTTCTTGTCCAGTCATAGTAACACTTCATTAATCAATGATGATCTGGATCAACTTCACCCTGATGACCTGGAGGAGATGGATATAAAATGGCAGATGGCCATGCTATCCATGAGGGTGAAGAAGTTCATTAAAAGAACAGGAAGGAATAACTTCTCTCAAGGAAGAGAGGATGGAGCTGGTTTTGACAAAACTAAGGTGGAATGTTATAAGTGTCATATGAAAGGACACTTTGCAAGAGAATGCAGGAGTGCAGTTCCTAACAACAACCACCAACAAGCTCAGAATGGAGGCTATACTCAGAACAAGAATCCTGCTCAGGCCCTTGTTTCTCAACAAGGAATGGGTTTTGACTGGAGTGATCAAGCTGAGGAAGTCATTCAGAATCAAGCTCTTATGGCAGAAGTATCTGATCTTCCCTCTGAGGTAATTTCTAACCTTTGCACTAAAACTTGCATTGACACTGTCAAAAGATACAGGGATCACAATCAAAGTATGTGTGATGACCTCAAAAGGTTGGAAAAAGATAGAAGAGATTATGTACTAATAGTTGAGAGATTTGAAGAACAAATCAAAGGCTTTCAAGCTAATGAACTTCAACACTCTTATGACACTAACTACTGGAAGTGGGAAAAGAATGAGTTAGAGACCAAACTAGCTAAATCCTTAGAAGAGAGTGATAAACTAAAGGAGGAATTGTCCAAAGTTAAACTGGACATAGAGAAGTTTTCATATGCTTCAAAGGCTATGGATTCTCTTCTAAAGGCTCAGATTCATGATAAGATGAAGCCTGGTATTGGATACAACAGTACACCTCCTCCTTATAACAACAATTATATCTCTCCTACTTCAGACTTGTTAGAAACCAAGGAGAATAAGGACTTATCTGAAAAAGCCTTTAAGATAGACCCTTTGGATGAAGTAGTGATTAAGGATCTAACTGAGAAAGAAGCCAGTAAGAAGAGAGATAATAAGATAGGTAAAGAAATCCATGAAGAAAACAATATAATCACCAATGAGGGATGTGGGAAAGACTGGATAAAGTCCAAGGAGATAGAAAAGACCAAAGGAAAAGACAACAAGGTCCATTACAAACAGACCACAGTTATGAATCCTGCATCTGGTAAACAGTGTGATTGCAGTAAAGCCAAGAGCCTAAATTCTGGTTTAAAAAGAGGAAATCAAAGAAACTGGAATAATCAATGGGCTCAGAAGCAAGGAGTTGATCTGAATAAAATCAATAGACCAAAACCTTGCTTCATATGTGGCAAGTTAAATCATCTGGCATAAACTTGCTTCTTCAATCCTATTAATCAACAGATGACCTTTCAAAGATGTAAGCAAAAATCTGTTGATTATAGGAAGGCTGGAAAGAAACGTGGTGAAAAGAAAGGCCCCATGAAGAAAAGGATTTTAAGAGAAAGCATTAAAATGTGGGTGCCTAAAAGCACTAAAACTGTTAGTGTTGCTAACAGGGTTAGTACTGCTGGAAGTATTACTGCTGCTACCTGTGTTAGTACTACTAAAAACATTAATACTGCTAACACAGTTACTGCTGCTAACACAGTTACTGCTGCTAACAAGTTTAGTACTGCTAAGCATGCAAGTGCTGCTAAGGCAGTTAATACCTCAAAAACCAGTACTGTTACCAGCACAAATGTTTCCAAGCCTATTATTGTGACAAAGTACTCCAAGCATGAGGAGTTAAAATTCAAAAATCTTGTCAAGAAGGAATGCAAGTACTTTGATGAGAAAGGGGTACCCAAGACCACTTTGGCTTGGGTTCCTATATCATACTAACTGATCTATCCAATGTGCAGGGCAACCAACAGCTCAAGGGAAAGAGCATATGGCATGTTGATAGTGGTTGCTCAAGGCACATGACAGGCAACATGTCATGCCTTCAGGATTTCAAGCATATCAATGGAGGACATGTTGCTTTTGGAGACAATCTTACTGGTGGTAAGATAAGTGGAAAAGGTAATGTCACCAAAGGTAAGATGACATTTGAGGATGTCTACTATGTTGATCAATTAAAATACAACCTGTTAAGTGTATCACAGGTTTGTGACAAACAACATAGTATATTATTTACAAATACTGAATGTATGATCCTTGCTCCAGGGTTCAAAGTAGTTGATGAAAGCATGATACTACTAAGAACTCCAAGAAAGGACAATGTTTACTGTCTAGATATGGAAAATGTTAAAAGTGATTCATCTCTAAATTGTCTTGTTTCAAAAGCTTCTTTAGATGAATCCTCTCTATGGAACAGAAGGATGTGTAACATGAATTTTAAGACTATGAACAAACTTGTTAAAAACAACCTTGTAAGAGGTTTACCTTCTAAAGTCTTTTCATGTGATGATCATTGTGTTGCTTGTCTCAAAGGCAAACAACATAAAACTTCTCATAAGACCAAAGAGATAAATTCTATTTCTTCTTGTCTCCAGTTATTGCACATGGATCTGTTTGGTCCTACAAATGTTATGAGTATAGGCAAGAAATCTTACTGCTTGGTTATTGTTGATGATTACTCTAGATTCACCTGGGTATATTTTCTAAGGACTAAGGATGAGACATGTGGACTGATCAAGTCCTTTATCCTGAGAATTGAAAACCAAACTAATCAAAAAGTAAAAGTCATTAGATCAGATAATGGGACTGAATTCAAAAATTTTGATCTAAACACCTTTTGTGAAGAAAAAGGAATTGAGAAACAGTATAGTGCTCCTAGGACTCCTCAACAGAATGGTGTTGCTGAAAGGAGAAATAGGACATTAATAGAGGCCGCTAGATCTCTGTTGGTTGATTCAAAACTGCCAATTACCTTCTGGGCTGAAGCAGTTAATACTGCATGTTATGTCCAAAACAGAGTTCTAGTAGTTAAGCCAGAGAACAAGACACCATATGAGCTTTTAAATAAAAGAAAACCCTTTATTGGATTTTTCAAACCTTTTGGGTGTCCTTGTACCATTCTCAATACCAAAACTCACTTGGGTAAGTTTGATAGCAAAGCAGATGATGGATTTCTTGTTGGTTATTCATCTCAAAGTAAGGCCTACAGAGTTTTCAATTCATCTTCTAGAATAATTGAAGAGAGTGACAATGTCAAATGCAATGAGAACACACCAAATCCTATTGGAACTGGTCCTCAATGGCTATTTGACATTGATTCACTAACTAACTCCTTTGGTTTCAGTAGTAATGATCATGCAGGTTCAGGAGGTGAAGGATCAGGGACTACACAAGTTCAAAAAGTGTATCTAAATCAGTGATCTTTCCCACACCCACAGTAAATTCTTTTGAAGACTGTGATATAGAACAATCTACTGGACCAAGTCAGAGTAGAGATGAAGAGAATCAAGAAGATAAAGAATCAGAAGTAGCAGCTGAAAACACTTCAGTTGAATTGAATGACTCCAATCTAGAAGCTGATGTTAATGAAGAACCTAGTCATAACACCAGAGTTCAAAAGAATCATCCTCCACAGCTGGTAATAGGAGATATATCATCTCCTATGATGACTAGACATCAGAGCAGACTTCAAGAAATGCAAGATCAACAGCATACAGTGTTGTCTTGCTTTCTATCCCAGCTTGAGCCTAAAAAGGCACATGATGCAATGAAAGAATCCAGCTGGATAGAAGCAATGCAAGAAGAATTGCTGCAGTTCAAACTACAAGATGTATGGGATCTGGTAGACCTTCCTAAAGGTCAAAGAGCAATTGGCACATAGTGGATCTTCAGGAACAAGAGAGATGAAAGAGGAATTATCATAAGGAACAAAGCAAGGCTAGTGGCTCAAGGGTATACTCAAGAAGAAGGTATAGATTATGAAGAAGTCTTTGCACCTGTGGCTAGGATAGAAGCTATCAGATTATTCCTAGCCTATGCTTCTTACATGAACTTCAAAGTCTATCAAATGGATGTAAAGAGTGCTTTTCTCTATGGATCAATTGAAGAAGAGGTATATGTCTGTCAACCACCAGGGTTTGAAAACCCAAGCTATCCAGACAGGGTATACAAGTTGAAGAAAGCTCTTTATGGACTGCATCAAGCTCCAAGAGCATGGTATGACACTCTGTCATCCTATCTCTTGGACAATGGCTTTGAAAGAGGAGTCATTGATAAGACTCTATTTATCAAGAGAAAGAAGAAGGATATCTTGTTGGTCCAAATTTATGTTGATGACATTATCTTTGGATCTACAAGAGACATCATGTGCAAGGAGTTTGAGGATCTAATGCATCAAAGGTTTAAAATGAGTTCCATGGGGGAACTTACTTTCTTCCTTGGACTTCAAGTTCAACAGAAGTCAGATGGCATCTTCATATGTCAATCCAAGTATGTGCAGGACATTCTAACCAAGTTTGGTTTCTCAGATTCAAAACCTGCTAGTACACCTATGGAAACACACAAACAGATAACAACAGATCTTGAGGGGGAGGATATGGATGTGCATCATTACAGATCCATGATTGGCTCTCTCATGTATCTCACAGCATCAAGGCCGGATATAATGTTTCCAGTCTGTGTGTGTGCAAGATTCCAAGCTAGGCCAAAGCAATCTCACTTTCAAGTTGTTAAGAGGATATTCAGATATCTCAAAGGACAACCCAGATTGGGACTTTGGTATCCTCATGACTCACCCTTTGACCTAATTGCATACTCAGACAGTGATCTAGGTGGGGCAAACTTGGACAGAAAGTCTACTTCTGGAGGATGTCAGTTCTTGGGTGCTAGACTAGTTTCATGGCAGTGCAAGAAACAAACCACAGTGTCCACATCTACAACAGAAGCAGAGTACATAGCAGCTGCAAGTTGCTGTGCTCAGGTCTTATGGATTCAGAATCAAATGTTGGACTATGGGGTAACCTTTCTACACACTCCCATCTTTATTGATAATAGCAGTGCTATCAGCATTGTAAATAATCCAGTCAAGCACTCTAAGACAAAGCACATTGAGATCAGGTATCACTTCATAAGAGACTGTAATGAAAAGAAACTTGTTCAAGTTGTGAAAGTTCATACTGACAACCAGTTTGCTGATCTATTCACCAAAGCTTTTGATGTGGGTAGATTCACTTTCTTGGTAACAAGTGTGGGAATGATCAACTCTGAATAAGCTTTATCTCAAAAAGTGGTTAAATAACTGAATATTATAGATTCTTGGTACTACTAATCTATCTTTGCAGGGCATACATAGCAGTACTCAATTCAGCCTAAGCTTCAAGGAGTAAGTTGGTTAATACTGCTAGTTAGTTAATACTGCCAGTTAGTTAATACTGCTAGTTGGTTAATACTGCTAGTTAGTTAATACTGCTCGCAGTTAATACTGCTAGTTAGTTAATACTGCCAGTTAGTTAATACTGCTAGTTGGTTAATACTGCTAGTTAGTTAATACTGCTCGCAGTTAATACTGCTAGTTAGTTAATACTGCTCGCAGTTAATACTGCTCGCAGTTAATATTGCTAGTTAGTTAATACTGCTCGCGGTTAATATTGTTCGCAGTTAATACTGCTAGTTAGTTAATACTGCTCGCGGTTAATACTGCTCGCAGTTAATACTGCTAGTTAGTTAATACTGCTCTAGGTTAATACTGCTTATAATCCGAATACTATAAATTCCCTTTGCCCGCCTAAAAGTTCATAACGACTCTTTGCTTACTATTCTCTTGTGCTCTAAACCCTCTCTCTCTCAAGCATCAAGTTTTCAGGCAAGAACTTTCAACGATCAATGGCATCAATGGCATTCATTGACGAGCACAATGAGATCAAGATGCTCCAAAAGCCAAAGCAAGCTGCAGGATTTCATCAGATTGTGGATTTCCTGAAAGCTAGTCATATCGCCTACGCACTAACAGTGTCTCCCTCAATTTATATTGAGCATCAAAGGCAATTCTGGGCACATGCCACCATTGTTACTGAGGATGGTGTGCAAATGATAAAGACCACGGTGTGTGGCAAGCCCTTGACAGTTTCTGAAGAAGTTATTCGCATCAGTCTACGTCTAGACGATGCTTCTAGTATAACTTCTATTTCCAATGATGAACTTTTTCTTCCCTTACAAGAATGGGGTATGGAGGCCCATTGGGTGTTTTCAAATTCTCAAAAGCAAAATTTTCACCCCAATGGCGTTTTCTTGTTCATACCTTGATGCATTGCATCTCCAAAAAGACTACTGGATGGAGTGAGTTCAGCAGTCCAATTGCCTATGCTTTGGTCTGCTTGGCTACAGCCAGAAAGTATAATTTCTCAAAAATGATATTCAGTGATCTTGTATCAAACATGGGAAACAAAAAGAGTTTCTTTATGTATCCCAGGTTTGTTCAAGAAGTAATTAACCATGAATTGACGGATATACCTCAACCTGTTGGGGTATATGTACCTAAATCCCCCAAAGGCAAGGTTTTCTCAAATATGAGAAGGTCTGCTGGGGACTCGGAAGGAGTTGACACCCCATTGTTCTCTACAATGATGGTGGTGTCCCAAACCACTGAAGGTATGGCAGCAGGGTCAAGGCCCTCACTAGACCATCCCACTGCTAGCCAAGCCCAACCTTCCCACTCAAAAACAATTCCCCAGTCTCTTCTTGCAAAACCAACCTCTCCAATTACCCATACTTACAAGAGAAAACAGGTAAAGAAGGCTCCTTCCCTTCTTGTACCAGAATCACCCAAGCCTTTAAGCCCTCTAAAGGAGAATTCTCCTTTAGAGAATATCCATAGGGAAACCACAGGGGTGTCTCCCAACCCCAAGGAGGTGCTCTCTGAGGAGGAGGAAGAGCATATGGGTGATGAGGTTGCCACTACTCCTGCTAGCACAGAGGAGGAAAGTGGTAACATCAATAAGACCTTCCCCATGGCAACTTTAAATGAGCAATCATTTGAAGGTCCCTGGTGCCAAGAAACCACGGGGGTGGATAGTGCTTCTGCTAGGCAGAAGACTTCCACTTCAAAAAGATCCAATGATCCTTCAATAGGGGGTAAGACTCCTGGAGAAGGTGAGGACAGATATAACTATGAGGAATTGATGGAAACCATGGGAAACATCAACCAGGATGTTATTAAGCAAGGAAAAGAAATAGAGGAGCTGAAGCTGGTCATCCTATCTCAACAAGTGCAGATTACCAAGCTCAAGAAGTTGGTAATGAAACTAGTACAGAAACAGAAGAAGAAACAGTTTGTGCTAAGGAGAAGGAAATTTGAGAAGGATGCTCCCAAAAAGGGGGAGATAAACATGGAAGAAGCAACAAGAGAGGGGGAGCTTGAAAAAGAGAAAGTTGAAGTTGAGGGGGAGAGGGAAGCAGAAAAAGAAAGAGTCTCAGTTCAACTAGAAGCAGAAACTGATAATGTTGCTGAAACCTCACAAGCAGCAGTAACAGAGTTATCACCAACAGAAATTGAAGTAGCTGAGATGTTGATCAAAGCAAAGAATGACACTCCCAAAGCAAAGGGAGTGATCATAAATGAAGGGGGAACAAAGAAAAGAGAAAAGAAAGAAATGGATGCAGAAGCAAAGAATAAGGGAAAAGCAAAAATGGTGGAATCTGATCAACCAGTCAAGAAGCAAAGGTTGGTTGAATCAGATGAAGCCTTAGCAAGGAAAATGCAGGAGGAGATGGAAAAAGAAGAAAGAGCTCAGGTGGAGAAGGATAGGGAGATGGCAAAGGCTTTAGCTGCTGAGTTAAATAAAGCCTATCAAAAAGGGCTTGAAACTGAAAAAGCTAAACAAAGGGCCATAAGTCTGAGAAAGGCTATGATAGCTAAATCAAGTGCAAAGAAAAGAAGACCTTCACAAACTTACCTTGCCACTCAGGAAAGAAACAAAATGATAACTTTCTTGAGGAGTGCAATTGGGGTAAAGAAAGAAATTTTTGTGAAGATGAATTTTGATCAAATCAGGGACCTCTATGAGAAAGAAATGGGGAAGCTGAAGAGCAATGAAAAGGATAGAGTGGAATTTGAAAAGAAGGCCAAGGAGAGTAATGATATTGATATGAATCAACCATTCCCTGAAAGTGAAGAGGGAACTCCTATCAAAGAAATGGCAGAGAAAAAGGAAGAAAAGAATAAGACAGAGACTCTAGTGCAGGTTCAAAAGATATTGAAGAGAACCAAAATGATGGCTAAAAGAAAGAAAAACAAGAAGCCTAGAGTAGTAGAAGAACAAAAGGTTGCTGAAGAAGAAGTGGCACCTGAGTCATCTAACCAGCAAGAGTCATCAACCAAAGATGATGTAAGTTTGTACATGGTAGTGATGGACAAAGTGCCTGAACCAATTTCTGCAGAACCTGTAGGAGTTAAGCCTCCTGAAGTCATTCACTGGGATACATTGACAGTGGATGGAAAGGAATATATCAGACTGAAGAGAAAAGATGAGAAATATGAAGTGTACAGCACTTGGAGTAAGATTGTCAGAACATGCTCAAGGTCTGATATTGAAGAAATGTTTGCAATAGGGATGAAGTCATATGCAGATGAACTGAAAGCTCCAGAGATTTCAATCAAAAAGCTGGTAATGGAGTATCTGTGTATGATGTTCAAACCTGATGAAGTAGAGGAGGTAATCAGAAATGTGTTTCAAACAGTGAATAATTGGACTCTATATGAAACTAGTGGAGTATATGCAGTGACTTTGGATTTAAATCACACTGAGTATTTCCTAGTGGATAGAGTGTACAATCATAGCAGATTAAAGCTTCATGCTATGCTGAAGAAAAGGCTAGGGTGTATTCCAGATTCACAGATGGCTAAATACTTGATCCAAAGAACCATCAATCAGAGTTTGGGATTGGATGCAAATACTGGAATATAGGCCACTATGAAGTTTTGGGAGCATCTTGGAGAGCTTATGAAGAAGTATCTAAAGAACTTGACTTCTCTTCTAAAAGTCAAGTTAGGGGGAGATTGTTGGGAACTGAAGATAGTACTAAGTGTGGTTACTACTGCTAGTACAAGAGTGGTTACTACTGCTAGTATAAGAGTGGGTACTACTGCTAGTACAAGAGTGGTTACTACTGCCAGAACACTTTGAAGATTAATACTGCTGAGTATTACTACTGCTAGTAGTTAATACTGCTTAGTAGTTAATACTGCTAGAAGAAGTTAATGCTGCTAAGCATAATTAGTGCTGCTAAAGAGATCCGGATGGAAAGTATGACAGCTGGATATTCTGAAGATATTCTGAAGATATACATAGAAGATATACATGGAAGATATACTGCAGATTTGTTTATTCTTTGTAATTATCTTTTGATCAGTATATGTATAGAATGTATAGAATAGATAGAAACAATTTTTTTTTGAGAATTAAAAAAAAGATTAACTCTTAGTTTGAGAGAGAAATCAACCTCAAGGCATAGATCCTAATTCTAGAGAAGTAGAATTCGTATTGGTGAGTCTGTTCATCAATATTGAGGTTGAGTGTGTAATCTTGTAGCTTCAAGCATTCAATACAAGTTTACAGTTTGTTAATCAAATACTGTTTTGTTTACTGTTTTATCAAATATCAAAGTGTTATTCCGCAACTTCTTTGATATTAGTTTCTGAGAATTAATTCTTGTTAAGAATTCGATCCTGACACAAAAATTTCCGTAAAATGGAAATGTGGTATTAAAATGACATAGCATGAGCCTCCCAAAAATGGGAAATTTCAGTTCTTATCACATATAAGAGATATAAATATTCACAAACAAGAGATTAGCAAACCTGATATGGATTTCTCAAACAAAGATTACAAGTTTTCTCTTGAATGTGTTTCTCTCACTAAGCTCTCTCTCTTTTTCTCTCTAAGGAGGTTGGCGGCTGATGATACACAATTAGACACACCTTACACACACAACCCTAGCACCTAGTAGGTCATATATCTATTTTAGGAAAAGACTAAAATAAATAAAAATAACTTTCACTATTTATTACAAAGGACCTAGACTTTTATTGAGAGTGACTTTTCAACCTTGACTTCTTGAACATTTCATCTTCAATCTTGATGATCTTGAATCCAATAAATCTGTGATCTAACAGTTTAAATTACAGTTTGTAATTGTAAGGGAAAATAAACAACAACCGACTAATCTAATTCCTTAAACAGAAAAAGATTACAAAAGTGGTGTTGTCTATAGTCCAGTGATGGTCTTCACAAAAATGTGCAGTCACTTGCACCCCCCCAAGCTCACACGGGCACCGCCTAAAACTTCTTAGATACAGCGACACTAGAACCTGATATACACGTAAACAACAAACAAGTGTTAGGCCAAAAAATCTAGTGAGGTTGAATGACAAGTAATAAATGCATGATTGACAAATTGTATAATTTCCGCCATTAACCATAACCATCGTAGGAATCAATGGGGGAGACCCATAACACCAAGAAAATTACACCCGAGAGAAGAGATACCTTAGTGTCCACTTCTACGAGTGACACCACAAGGCCCGACACACTCGGGGATACAACATAGGCATTGCCCCAAGTGGAGGAGGTCTAGGCACATACTGTAGATCCCACTGCAGTGCAATCACAAGTAAATATGAACAAATTATAGATCACAGCAACTAGTCATATGATTGATATGAACTCAAAGGGTTAAGGTTTACAGAGAGAATTTCTGATAAGGATATGTAAACCTAATGACTAGAAAACTGAATAATGAATTTCTAACCTTACAAATGAAATAGAAATAACTTTAAATACGTAGGCTCGCAGGCCTAATGGGCTCATGGGCTTTTAGGCCCAACAAGCTTACAAGATAGAATAAAGGACATTTTATACCCTGTACTTCTATTTAACTAACAAAATAGCCCTAACAATCTCCCCCTTTAAATGGAAGTTGAAACTCGCGCCAGTTAGGAACATATATCTTCCGAAAACTAAAACTGATCTCGAAATATCTGATTTGCGTTCTATACTCCCGTCGTTCTTCGATAACTCTCAGTGCTTTAAGAACAAGTGCTTTGTATGAAGAATCCAGTATCTGAACTCCTTTTTCATCTTGACTCAGCGCACGCTTCAACTTGTCTTTCAAAAGCATCAAAGTACCATCACAGAATCTGGCAATCTGATCAAAACGGATAAAGCGTAGAACACCTTTGTTGTTCATATATGACATACCAAACTCTGGAATCTTTATAATTGTGAATGCAGGTACATTTAGAGCATCAGACGGAACACTAAGATCAGGCTTGAGCAGATTAATCTTCGGTTGATCGCATTCTAACCCAATCTGAAAATCTTCCACCGAAGCAAGTTTCATTGCGCACTTCATGTATCTTTTCACGGTTTCTAGTGCATCAATAACTTCTCCGGGTCTGACAGTTATGGTCTTTAAGTCACGTAGGATGAACAGCAGATCTTGTGGCTCCAGACATGGAAAATCAGCATCAGAAAAGCAGTATTGTTGACCATCTTCTCTTGTAACCATGAAGTCCGTATACCTAACCTTCATGAAGTAGGCAGGTATAATCTTATCAACTCATACAATCCTGAGCTTCGTCTTGGAGTACTTGTGCTGGAATTTTCTGTACACGAACACAAGTTCACCCTGTTTTTCTTTGTTTTTCACTGACTGTAGACCATGTAGAACGACTTCATCATACTTTCTGATCCAGTGGGCAAAGATCTTTTTCTGGCTTTCTTCGAGGAAAGGAACTTTTATTTGAACTCTTTCCCACTTGAATGGACGAACTGGAGTAGTATGTACTGGTTCTCTAACTGGTGAAGCTGGAGATCTCTCGGGAAAAACTGTAGAAGTAAAGTCAGGGTGATTAACTGGATATGTCAATAAAGGAATCACGGCAGAAGACTGATCATCTGGATGCAATATTTCATCAATTTCTTCTTGCATAACCACCAGAGCTCTTTCAGTATTGGCACATTCTTCTGTCGTGTCCGCCACTTCATACGGATCTAGTATTATTGCCCAATCTTCAAGAACTATCGGAGAACCATCTTTAAATTCCTCAGGCTTTTCAACCGTCGGATAATCGTATAGTACCAAGTCTGTCACCGGTTCCCGTTCCTGTTCCTGTCTCTGTCCCTCTGTTCTCGTACCGGAACCCGTACCATGTTCAACATGTTCTGATTCCACCACATGTGTCTCCGGCTCAGATAGGCGTTGGCACTTCTCCCCCTCATGGTGATCAGGATCATCCTAATCATCATGTCGGCGCTTAAGCCATTCTGCCTGGCTACGGCAGGTATCCTCCACTGCTGATAGGCGTTCAGTCAAAACAGCTAAGGTTTGCTGAAGTGACTGAAGCATAGCTTGATGCATCTGGAAGGCTTCAGTAGAGACAATAGGCTGGGGGTTGGTGGGGTAGGTGTGGATGCTTGAGAACGAAGTAGAGATAGCAAATCGGCATCCTGGGTGGGGTCGGTTAGAGACTGGGCTAGAAGTTTGGCAAGAAGGATGGATTTCAGCTCAGGTATAGAAAGATCCGTGACGGGTAGGGAAGGTGGAATAGGTGTGGGCTCAGGCTCAGTCGCAGGACCTTTGCCTTTGACCATGCGTTTGATGTTGTCCATCTCTTCCCTCATCATAGATTGGACAGCCTTTAGGGCGCCGTCCATGTATTCCCTTGAGACAAACTCATTTGGGGTAACGCCGGGGTCACTTAGACTTCCTGTTGTAGCTACGACTATAGAAGTCGAGCCGCCTACGTTCACGGTTGGCGTGATGATAGCCGTGGTAGGACTTCCACCCAATCCTCGTACACTACCCGAAGGCGGAGTTACTATGGGTGTTCCGGTCGGGCCACTTAGGCTACCGGCGATAGCCGAAAATGGAATATGTGTCCTAGGAATGGCATGTATAACAAATGGATCTAGACTCCGTGCATGCAAAGAGGTCGAGAACGGGGGCAGTTGTTCTTTTGTTTCAATATCGGCACCCTCCAAGTGAGAGTCCGATAGCGGATGTGCTAAATCCCCGTGAAAGTGTGAAACCACCATCTGTTGAGAGATGGTGGAGTGGCTTGGTGGGGTGTGCAAATGCGCCGCTAGGTCCATGGAGGCTTCTTCAATACCCTGTCTCAACACATGAGACTGGGTAGCATATGTGGCTACCAGGCTAGACGCGGCTAGGGGGGATACAACCGATGAAGGTTGTCCCGTCACTCGTGTACTCTCGGTATGTATTTTACTCCGCCTTTCCCTCAGACGGCTCACCTCTCGATTTTCAACTGAGACTCCCTCTGCTCTCCTTATCTCTCTGGATGGGGGTTGATCATCGTCACCATCTGAGTCAGAAGACTCAGGTGATGCCGATGCTGCAATTTGGGTTTCTTCCGAGTCGGAATGCGCTGTCGTGTCTTCAGTAGCAACGACAGAAGAGGACTCAACATGAAAAGCTTCAGAATCGGTTGCCTCTTCTGCCATTTGAGTCTCGGTTGGCGTCGGCGAAGATGGTTGTCTAGAAGAACTAGCCTGGCTCGGTCCAATGGCACTGCCCACGCCTGTTCCCCTCACTAATATTTCTCTCGACACACCCTGTCCGGAAGCCCCAGCTATCCAGACGCTCCCGCCTCTCGTTCGTGGACGAGGACCCTCACGTCGCTCAGGTCGCGCTCCCTGGGCAGGTCCTGCCGGTCCTGGACGGACCATATGAGCTGGAACGTTGTGTGTGTGCCTATAAGCTATCACACTCAGTGCCGTTGGACGAGCATAGTCTAGTAACCCGACTGGGATTTTTCGGGCGACAACACCTTCTGGATCAGCGCGGGAAGGTATCTTGCGCGTCGGATGATGTGGGCATGTTGGGTGCGTAGAACGGCGCTGTATCTCGGGATAAACGTTCATGTAGTTCCGGATGATAATCTGTAAGAACCTCATGAATGGAATGAAGTTCGATCGGCGAGATGCAGTAGACCGGACTCTCTGAACGAGTTCAAACCAAAGGAAATCGGCAAAATCTACGTGGCGATTGAAGGCCACCGCGTGAAATAAGCGAAGTATCGGGGCGCTCGTCTGATCAATACCCTTCGTTATAGATGAAAGGCACCGATTGATGTAGGTGAACATCGTGTACCAGATCGTCGATAGGTATTTGCGGTTGAAGGTTGATGGAATGCGAAGTTCTGCGCCGTAACCTAAAGAGAGAAGGTCGGTGCACAGTGTAGCATCAGTGACCATCGGGTCGAAGCTTTCTCGGCCTGGAACGGATCCGGCGGTCGGTAACCGAAGGAATTGTCGGAAGAGATCACATGTGAGAAGCACTGGTGTGTGATCTATCCGACCTTCAAGATGGAATTTGCCATCGGCCTCTAACGCATGGAGAGAACGCCAAAACTGTTGTAAGTATATGATTGGTACGGTTGCAGTTTCCGTAAGGGCATAAGAGATAGGATGCCCCATCAGTATCTCGATGATGACCTGATATTGAATAGCAGGTTGGGTTACATCGAGGTGGTAGTTATTGGCTATAAGAGGGAGGAACTGATCCTCGGGAATCAGTTCCGCATCTGCGATTGGATCAATCGCTGGTGGCTGGTGTTGTGCCATTGTACCTGTGAAGAAATAATCGGTTAGTACGCAGGTTTGGGAAAAAATAGCCGTTGAAGTTATACAGTCATGATTTAAATCACAACGGATAGTAACTCCAAAAATTGGAAGAACAAAAACCCTATTCGTGAATTAGGGTCAGTCACCAAGGCACATGTGATTGTACCAGCACAGAGAACCACCAAAAAACACCTCATAGACAAGATATTGAAAAGTTATCACAATAAGCACATTAGAACCATAAAGGATGATTCCACCGGATAAGAGTTCGACCGGGGATGACATTTGACCGGAGGTCACTTAAGACCGGATAAAGGTCGAGTGGATTAGCCAAATGACCGGAAGTCAATCAACCGGGTATGGTCTTCGACCGGTGTACTACAAAGACCGGATGTCATTCGACCGGAGGTCTCCTAAGACAGGATAAAGTCTTTCACTAGGGGATAAGAAAGACCGGAGGAACCATTCGATCGGTGGTTAAACCACCGGATAAGTGTTCGACCGGAGGAACCATTTGACCGAGGGTGTGTTCGACCGGGGCGTAACCCTAGATCGGAGTAAACCCCCGGAGAAGACAAATCGACAACAGATCAACCCTCGGGGAACCTCCAGAGCAGGAAACAACTTAATATCGATCGATTACAATCGATCGATGCAAACTGAAAACAACGTATACTCGATTCACCTACCTGATCGATTGAAGATGAACCACAACGGTGGTGTTCGGTCGAATGGGGGTTCGGTCGAATGGGGGTTCGGTCGAATAGGGTTCCAGGCGAGAGAGAGAGAGAGATAGACGATGAGAAAGGAAGAAAAAAGGGATTGATCGAATGAGGAGTAAGAAGGGTTCGATCGGGGTTTTTAAACCCCCGATCTTGGATAAGGGCTTGGGTCGGGGCCGGACGATACTGGGCTGGGGAAACAACAGGCCGGGACCAAACCAAAACAAATCAAACAAAAAACCGTTTAAAAATATTTTTGTATTTTACGAAAATAAGATAAACTTGTAAAAAAAACTAAGAGAGAAAATAAACTGAAGAAACTTATGAAATAAAAAAAACGAAGGTACAGAAACTACAAAATTCCCCCTCAATAAAACCGAAATACGCACGAGAGTGCTCCCCCTGAACATATTAGCCACTTACCTGCTCCCCCTCGAATGGAGGACTCGTGACACTTACCAACCATCTGACGCTAGTGCTTCCCCTGAACACATTATCGGAGTGAAGATCCGTCACAAACCACGGACTCCTTTTAGGGAATATCCGAATGAACTACACAACGCTCACGAAACACACCACTAAAACAAAAAAACAAGAACACAATAGAGATGAAATCTACTTTGTTGATACAGAAGTTTGTAACTGACACAGAGCTGAACGAGTAAAATGCAATAACCAAGGAGTGTGAATAATAGCAACCAGAGACAAGTCACTGGTGTAATGGTCACAGTCATTCGTTATTGAAAGAGACTCGTAGAGAGCTGCGAACGGATCAAACTTTCAGATTTAGCATACCTAGCTTGGACACAAGGTAATTAAATTGTTTTTCGTCCAAGGCTTTTGTAAACAGGTCTGCTAACTTATGCTCTGAATTAACAAAATAGAGTTCGATAGTGCCTTTTTCCACGTGATCTTTTATAAAATGATAACGCACATCAATGTGCTTTGTCTTCGTGTGCTGGACGGGGTTGCTTGATATGGCTATAGCGCTCTTCGAATCGCAGTAGATGGGACTCCTTGAGTAATTAAATCCATAATCTTTGAGTTGGGTGCGCATCAAGATGACCTGCGAGCAGCAACTGGCGGCTGCTACATAGTCCGCCTCGGCGGTGGCGGTGGACACGCAGTTTTGCTTCTTGGAAGCCCAGCTGACAAGACGATCGCCCAAGAACTGAACATGACCCGACGTGCTTTTCCGGTCCATCATGTTTCCAGCATGGTCAGCGTCCGAGTAGGCTGTCAATTCAAAACCTATCTCTTTTGGGTACCACAAACCAAGATCAGCAGTCCCTTTTAAATATCGAAAAATTCTCTTAACCGCAGCTAAGTGAGACTCTTTAGGTTTCGACTGAAATCTTGCACACAAGAATGTCGAGAACATAATGTCAGGCCGACTAGACGTCAAGTACATCAGAGAGCCAATCATACCTCTATAAATAGTAGCATTCACATCCTTACCGTCAGGATCGGAGTGAAGCTTTAGAGTAGTGGACATGGGGGTTTTCATAGGTGAAGATTTTTCCATCTGGTATTTCCGAAGAATATCCGAGATGTACTTAGATTGATTAATGAAAATTCCTGTTTGTAATTGTTTAACTTGAAGACCCAGGAAAAAATTCATTTGCCCCATCATGCTCATTTGAAAATGTTTACTCATTAAGGCAGAAAAGTTCTGACAATACTTGGGGTTCGTGGAGCCAAAGATTATATCATCAGCATAAATTTGTACAAGAATGATATCATTCTTCTCTCTTTTAATAAATAAAGTAGTGTCAATTTTACCTTTAGAGAAGCCAGACTTGACTAAGAAGGATGAGAGTGCATCATACCAGGCTCGTGGTGCTTGCTTAAGACCGTATAGGGCCTTGTCAAGAAAATAGACGTAATTCGGATTTTCAGAACTTACGAAGCCTTCGGGTTGCGAGACATACACTTCCTCCTTGAGAACGCCGTTGAGGAACGCGGATTTCACGTCCATTTGAAAGACGATGAAATTCTTGTGAGCGGCGTAGGCGAGGAACATGCGGATCGCTTCAATGCGGGGAACCGGTGCAAACGTCTCACCGTAATCAATTCCTTCTTGCTGGCGATATCCTTTAGCCACTAGACGCGCTTTGTTCCGAACAATGATGCCGTTTTCGTCCTTCTTGTTCTTAAAAATCCATTTAGTCCCTATCACTGTCTTGTTCTTAGGTCGGGGAACTAGGCGCCATACTTTGAGGCTCTCAAATTGGTTGAGTTCCTCTTGCATAGCGATTACCCAGTCCGGATCATTCAGCGCTTCAGAGACGGTGGAAGGTTCGATACGGCTGAGGAACGAGGAAAATAAGCAGTCGTTCGCGGTGGTGGATCAAGTCTGAACTGGTGTGGAGGGATCATCGATGATCTGATGAAGGGGGTGTGCTCGAGTCCACTTGGTGGTGTGTGGATGAGGTTGATATGTCTGGTGAGAAGTGTCAGCATCCACATACCCATCGGGGGGTAAATCCTGAACTGCCTCGAGAGATGACGACCTGTGAGGTGGAAGCTCCTTAGTGGGAGTCGATCAAGGAGAAGAGGACGACTCAGCTGGTGATGAAACGATAAGAGGTTCCGAGATTGCCGGAGAGGTAGCTTCGGGAGCACCTTCAACAGGAGTCGGTTCAGGAAGTAAAACTGAACCAGGAGTCGGTTCAGGAAGTAAAACTGAACCAGGAGTCGGTTCAGGAGCACCGTCATCAGGAACTTGAGCAAGAGGATGTCTCTCACTTGAGCTCGGGGAAGCTTGATCATTGGCAGTAGAAGAAGGAGCACCAGGCGAGGATGGACCACCGGAGACGGTTGGACCAGTGACATGTGTCACTTCTGGTGCTTGAGCAGTATTCCTGTCACAAGACGTAGTATTAGACTTAACATTAAATAAGTCATCATAAAAGAATTCGAACAGCAAATCCAAATCAGAAAGATATGCTCTTGACGTAGACGCATGATTTGGATCTTCTGGAGATTGTGTAGCCTCTGAACGGAATTGTCCAGAAGTTAACACACCAGTAAGCGCGGGTTCTGAACTGAGATGTTCAGAAGCCATTTCAGCGGCCTCGTCAAAAGTCACGTTTACGCTCTCAACGACGGTCTTCTTCCGTTTGTTGTAGACACGGTATGCTTTGGCGTGCTGGGAGTAGCCGATAAACACTCCTTCATCCGCTTTGGGACTGAATTTTCCAAGATCATCCTTATCATTTAAGACAAAGCAGGTGCATCCTAAAGCATGAAAGTAGTTGATGTTCGGGATACGCTTGTTGATGATCTCGTACGGTGTCTTGTTGAACCGCTTGTTGATGATAGACCGATTTTGAGTGTAGCAAGCTGTAGCAACGGCTTCTGCCCAAAGAAATAGTGGTAGCTTGTAATGAGATAACATCGTGCGCGCTGCTTCAACAAGAGTTCTGTTTCGACGCTCTACCACCCCGTTCTGCTGAGGAGTACGAGCAGCTGAGAACGTATGGGAGATACCCACTGAAGTGAGATAACCTGTGAGTATTTGATTCTTGAACTCAGTGTCGTTGTCCGTCCTGATGGTCTGAACTACTTGGTTGAGACTGACTTGAATGCTCTTCAGTAGTGAAATGATCAACTCGGGAGTTTCGTCCTTTGAACGGAGAAATCGAACCCAAGTGTAACGAGAAAAGTCGTCAACCATTACCAGGACATACTTCTTGTGATTAATGCTTTGAACGCGCATCGGTCCACATAAGTCCATGTGGATTATCTCAAGGGACCGGGAAGTACTAGGAACGGCTTTAGGCTTGTGGGACGCCTTCTTCATCTTGCCCTTTTCGCAGGCAGCGCACAAATGCTCTTTTGCAAACTTTAGATCTGGCATACCCTTGACATGGCCACCGAGAACCAACTTGTTGATATTCTTGAAGTTCAAGTGCGAGAGACGACGGTGCCATAGCCAGCTTTGTTCAACAGATGCTTTGGACAACAAACAGACTTCCTTGTCGGGTTTCAAAGATGAGAGGTCAATCGTATAGAGGTTGGTGCGACGTGTTCCAGCAAGTATCTCTTTTCCATCTTCAGTCCGAACACTGCACCTTTTAGCCTTGAAAGTAACCTCGAGATTCTTGTCGCAGAATTGACCGATACTGAAGAGATTGTGACCGAGACCTTCGACATAGGAGACTTTCTTTATCGTGATGTTATCTTTGACAATATCCCCGTAACCCATGATGGGAGAGTAGTGATCATTTCCGAAACGCACATTCCCACAAAACCTCTCGGTGAAGTTTGTGAGAAGCTCCCTTCTTCCGGTCATGTGCTTGGAGCAACCTGAATCTAGATACCACACATGACCGCCCTGTAAAACAGGTTATTTCTTTTTAGGTACCCTGTCAGGATCGAATTCTTAACAAGAATTAATTCTCAGAAACAATATCAAAGAAGTTTGCGGAATAACACTTTGATATTCAATGAAACAGTAAATCAATACAGAAAATATGAAGAACAAACTGTAAACTTGTATTGAATGCTTTGAAATTACAAGATTGCACACTCAACCTCAATATTGATGAACAGGCTCACCAATACGAATTCTACTTCTACAGAATTAGGATCTATGCCTTGAGGTTGTTTTTCTCAAAAAAAAACTTGATTTGTAAACTATCCTATAACTTCTATACATATACTAAAGAAAAAGATAATTACAATAAATAAACAAATCTTCAGTATATCTTCTATGTATATCTCTAAGCTTCCAAGAATATCTTCATTCTTTCCAGCTGTCTTTCTTTCCATACAGATCATATAAGCAGCACTAACTATGCTTAGCAGCATTAACTTCTTCTAGCAGCATTAACTACCAAGCAGTACTAACTACTAGCAGTACTAACTAGCTAAGCAGTACTAACTTTGTTTAAGCAACACTAACTTTGACTAGCAGTATTAATTACTAGCAGTAGTAATACTCAACAGTATTAACCTTGAATTCTTCTAGCAGCATTAACTCTGAACCAGCAGCATTAACCATACTTGTTAAATTCTTCAGTTCCCAACAATCTCCCCCTAACTTGACTTTTAGGAAAAGAAGTCAAGTTCTTCAGAATTACTTTTCAAGATGCTTTCAACACCTCTGGTTCAATTTCCCAAATTTGGATCTAGGCCCAAGCTTTGATTCACAGTTCTTCTCACCACAATCTTGGCCATCTCTGAATCCTTTGTACATACCAGTGTAGCTTTAAGCATCCCTTCCAACTTCTCCTTGCTATGCTCATATATTTTGTCCACCAGGTAGTATTCATGATAACAGTTGTCAATAGTAATCATGTATACTCCACAGTTTTCAAATAGTATCCATTTGTCAATCTTCTTGAATATGAACTCATGCTTATGATCTTTAATCCTATGATGTACTCTTTCTGGATCAAACATCATGCACAAGTATTCCAATGTCACTTTGAGAAGATTCTCTTCAGTACCTTTCAACACAGGTTCATAAAGTTTCATCCCCACTTTGTATAATTCTTCCATATCAGCTCTGGAGCAACTTCTAATAACTCTCCCCCATGTTGAATAAGCTTCAAATGAACCATCAGCTCTCTTGATTCTGAAAAAGTTCTTTCCATTGTCTCTTAGAATATCCCAAAAGATGATCTCTGGAGCTTGCATAGAGATTGGATCAGCCTTCAAAGGTTCCACTATGGTCATGTACGTATCCATATTCTCATCTGTTGGCTCACTAGACTGTTCTGGAAGTTGAACTGATTCTGATTGAGATATGACTAAAGGTTCTGCTTCCTTTTCAGTTTCTTCCACCCTTGGCTTTTTCAACTGCCTTTTTGAAGCAATTGATTTCACTCTTTTTCCAGACTTGGCTTCTATACCAACACTTCCAGGTTCTTCCTTTTTCTCTTCTGCTTCTTCTTTGGAGGGTGTAGTTTCCTTAGGGAATGGTTGTTGGATGTTGAGATCATGTCTCTCTTTCATCCTTCTCTCAGCCTCCTCCCTTTGTGCTGAGTCCCCTTGGAGCTTGGCCATTTCCTTGTTATATAACTCTTCAACCTGAGAGTATGCCATATGGGTAAACATCTCCCCCTTAACACCAATTGCACCTTTCAGGAAGTTTATCATCTTTCTTCTTTCCTGATTGGCCAAAAAGGTCTTGGAGGGTTGTCTTTTCTGCTTTTGCTTCTGAATAGGCATCCTCTTAACTTGAAGTTTCTTGACCTGAGCTACTGTCTGAGCTGCTTCTTTCAAACTCTTTTGGTATTCTGCATTTAACTTCTTGGCCATTATCCTTGCAAGCTCTCTATCAGTTTCTGTTTGAATTTGCTCCTCTTTTTCCATTTGCTCTTGAAGCTGCTTTGCCATCTCCTCATTCATTTCAATCTGACTCCTCTTCTTTGAAGGTTGATCAGGTTCAACCATCTTTCCTTTTCCTTTTATATCCTGCTTCATTCTCTTCTTTTGAAGTCCTCCTTCATTGATGACCACTCCTTTGGCCTTTTGAGTAGCCTTAGGAGTGTCATTCTTTGCTTTAACTAGAGTTTCTGCTATTTCCAGTTCTTCTACAGAAAGCCCTGTTACTGCTGCTTCTTTAACCTCAGCAACATTAACAGTTTCTGCTGCTTGGGCAAATTCTGTTTCTTCAGTTTCTATCTCCCCCTCAACATCAACTCCCATCTCAGGTTTGCTTTCCTTCTCTGTTTCATTCTCTTGATTCTCCCCCTTGGTGGAAGCATCTTGAGCACTTGCCCTCCTCTTTAACACAAACTGCTTCCTTCTCCTTTTCTGTAACAATCTTGTCACCAATTTCTTCAGTTTGGTGATCTGAACTTGTTGAGATAGAATAACCAGTTTCAGCTCCTCAATGTCTTTCCCTTGCTTGATGACATCCTGGTTGATGTTTCCCATGGTTTCCATCAATTCATCATAGTTATATCTGTCCTCACCTTCTCCAGGAGTGTTACCCCCTATTGAAGGATCATTGGATCTTTTATAAGTGGAAGTCTTCTGCCTAGCAGAAGCACTATCCACCCCCGTGGTTTCTTGGCACCAGGGACCTTCAAATGATTGCTCATTCAAAGTTGCCATGGGGTAGGTCTTATTGATGTTACCACTTTCCTCCTCAGTGCTAGCAGGAGTAGTGGCAGCCTCATCACCCATATGCTCTTCCTCCTCCTCAGAGAGCACCTCCTTGGGGTTGGGAGACACCCCTTTGGTTTCCCTATGGATATTCTCTAAAGGAGAATTCTCCTTTAGAGGGCTTAAAGGCTTGGGGGATGTTGGTACAAGAAGGGAAGGAGCCTTCTTTACCTGTTTCCTCTTGTAAGTTTGGGTAATAGGAGAGGTTGGTTTTGCAATAAGGGACTGGGGAATTGATTTAGAGTGGGAAGGTTGGGATTGGCTAGCAGTGGGTTGGTCTAATGGGGGCCTTGACCCTGCTGCCATACCTTCATTGGTTTGGGACACCACCATCATTGTAGAAAACAATGGGGTGTCAACTCCTTCCGAGTCCCCAGCAGATCTTCTCATATTTGAGAAAACCTTGCCTTTGGGGGGTTTAGGTACATATACCCCAACAGGTTGAGGTATATCCGTCAATTCATGATTAATAACTTCTTGAACAAACCTGGGGTACATAAAGAAACTCTTTTTGTTTCCCATGTTTGATACAAGATCACTGAAAATCATTTGTGAAAAATTATACTTTCTGGCAGTGGCTAAGCACACCAAAGCATAAGCAATGGTGCTGCTAAACTCACTCCATCCAGTAGTCTTTTTGGAGATGCAATGCATCAAGGTATGAACAAAAAAACGCCATTGGGGTGAGAATTTAGCTTTTGAAAACTTAAACACACCCAACGGACCTCCATACCCCATTCTTGCAAGGGAAGAGAACAGTTCATCACTAGGGATGGAAGTTATACCAGAGGCATCGTCTAGACGTAGACTGATGCGAATAACTTCTTCAGTAACTGTTAAGGGTTGGTCACACACCCTTGTCTTGATCATCTGCACACCATTCTCAGCAACAATGGTGGCATTAGCCCAGAACTGCCTTTGATGCTCGATATAGATTGTAGGAGCAACAGTAAGAGCATGAGCAATATGGCTCGACTTGAGGAAATCCACAATTTGATGAAATCCTGCAGCTTGCTTTGGCTTTTGTAGCATTGCAATCTCATTGTGCTCGTCGATGAATGCCATGGATGCCATTGAACAGGGATGTTCTTGCCTGAAAGACTTGGTTCTTGAGAGAAAAAGGTTTAGAGCGCAAGTGAACAGTATGCAAAGAGCCGTTATGAACGTTTGGGCGGGCAAAGGGTATTTATAGTATTTGGGACATAAACAGTATTAACCGCGAGCAGTATTAACCGCGAGCAGTATTAACTGCGAGCAGTATTAACTAACTAGCAGTATTAACTGCGAGCAGTATTAACCGCAAGCAGTATTAACTAACTAGCAGTATTAACTGCGAGCAGTATTAACTGCGAGCAGTATTAACTAACTAGCAGTATTAACTGCGAGCAGTATTAACCGCGAGCAGTATTAACTAACTAGCAGTATTAACTGCGAGCAGTATTAACCGCGAGCAGTATTAACTAACTAGCAGTATTAACTGCGAGCAGTATTAACTAACTAGCAGTATTAACTGCGAGCAGTATTAACCGCGAGCAGTATTAACTAACTAGCAGTATTAACTGCGAGCAGTATTAACTGCGAGCAGTATTAACCACTAGCAGTATTAACCACTTTTTGAGAGAATGCTTATTCAGAGTTGATCATTCCCACACTTGTTACCAAGAAAGTGAATCTACCCACATCAAAAGCTTTGGTGAATAGATCAGCAAACTAGTTGTCAGTATGAACTATTACAACTTGAACAAGTTTCTTTTCATTACAGTCTCTTATGAAGTGATACCTGATCTCAATGTGCTTTGTCTTAGAGTGCTTGACAGGATTATTTACAATGCTGATAGCACTGCTATTATCAATAAAGATGGGAGTGTGTAGAAAGGTTACCCCATAGTCCAGCATTTGATTCTGAATCCATAAGACTTGAGAACAGCAACTTGCACCTGCTATGTACTCTGCCTCTGTTGTAGATGTGGACACTATGGTTTGTTTCTTGCACTGCCATGAAACTAGTCTAGCACCCAAAAACTGACATCCTCCAGAAGTAGATTTTTTGTCCAAGTTTGCCCCACCTAGATCACTGTCTGAGTATACTATTAGGTCAAAGGGTGAGTCATGAGGATACCATAGTCCCAATCTGGGTTGCCCTTTGAGATATCTGAATATCCTCTTAACAGCTTGAAAGTGAGATTGCTTTGGCCTAACTTGGAATCTTGCACAAACACAGACTGGAAACATTATATCAGGCCTTGATGCTGTGAGATACATGAGAGAGCCAATCATGGATCTATAATGATGCACATCCATATCCTCCCCCTCAAGATCTGCTGTTATCTGCTTGTGTGTCTCCATAGGTGTGCTAGCAGGTTTTGAATCTGAGAAACCAAACTTGGTTAGAATGTCCTGCACATACTTGGATTGACAGATGAAGATACCATCTGTCTTTTGTTGAACTTGGAGTCCAAGGAAGAAAGTAAGTTCCCCCATGGAACTCATTTTAAACCTTTGATGCATTAGGTCCTCAAACTCCTTGCACATGTTGTCTCTTGTGGATCCAAAGATAATGTCATCAACATAGATTTGGACCAGCAAGATCTCCTTCTTCTTTCTCTTGATAAATAGAGTCTTATCAATGACTCCTCTTTCAAAGCCATTTTCCAAGAGATAGGATGACAGAGTGTCATACCATGCTCTTGGAGCTTGATGCAGTCCATAAAGAGCTTTCTTCAATTTGTATACCCTGTCTGGATAGCTTGAGTTTTCAAATCCAGGTGGTTGACAGACATATACCTCTTCTTCAATTGAGCCATAGAGAAAAGCACTCTTTACATCCATTTGATAGACTTTGAAGTTCATGTAAGAAGCATAGGCTAGGAATAATCTGATTGCTTCTATCCTAGCCACAGGTGCAAAAACTTCTTCATAATCTATACCCTCTTCTTGAGTATACCCTTGAGCCACTAGCCTTGCTTTGTTCCTTATGACAATTCCTCTTTCATCTCTCTTGTTCCTGAAGATCCACTTTGTACCAATTGCTCTATGACCTTTAGGAAGGTCTACTAGATCCCATACATCTTGTAGTTTGAACTGTAACAGTTCTTCTTGCATTGCTTCTATCCAGGTATACTCTTTCATAGCATCATGTGCCTTTTTAGGCTCAAGCTGGGATAGAAAACAAGAAAGCACTGTATGCTGTTGATCTTGCATTTCTTGAAGCCTGCTTTGATGTCTAGTCATCATAGGAGAAGATATATCTCCTATTACCAGTTGTGGAGGATGATTCTTTTGTACTCTGGTGTTATGACTATGTTCTTCATTAAGTCCATAAACTAGATTAGAGTCATTCACCTCAACTGAAGTGTTGTCAGCAGCCACTTCTGATTCTTTATTTTCTGGAGTCTCCTCATCTCTACCTTCTTCTTCACTCTGTCTTGGTCCAGAAGATGGTTCCTTTTCACAGTCTTCAAAGCAATTCACTGTGGGTATGGGAAAGATCACAGATTTAGATATACTTTCTTGAACCTGTGTAGTCCCTGATCCTCCACATTCTGAACCTGCATAATCATCACTACTGAAACCAAAAGAGTTAGTTAGTGAATCAATGTCAAATAGCCACTGAGGACCAGACCCAATAGGATTTGGTGTGTTCTCATTGCATTTGACATTGTCACTTTCTTCAATTATTCTAGAAGATGAGTTAAAAACTCTGTAGGCCTTACTTTGAGATGAATACCCAACAAGAAATCCATCATCTGCTTTGCTATCAAACTTACCTAAGTGAGATTTGGTATTGAGAATTGTACAAGGACACCCAAAAGGTTTGAAAAATCCAATGAAAGGTTTTCTTTTATTTAACAGCTCATATGGTGTTTTGTTCTTTGGCTTAACTACTAGAACTCTGTTTTGGACATAACAGGCAGTATTAACTGCTTCAGCCCAGAAGGTAATTGGCAGTTTTGAATCAGCCAACAGAGATCTAGCAGCCTCTATTAGTGTCCTATTTCTCCTTTCAGCAACACCATTCTGTTGAGGAGTCCTAGGAGCACTATACTATCTCTCAATGCCTTTTTCTTCACAGAAGGTGTTTAGATCCAGATTTTTGAATTCAGTCCCATTATCTGATCTAATGACTTGTACTTTTTGATTAGTTTGGTTTTCAATTCTTTGGATAAAGGATTTGATCAGTCCACTTGTCTCATCCTTAGTCCTTAGAAAATAAACCCAGGTAAATCTAGAGTAATCATCAACAATGACCAAGCAATAAGATTTCTTGCCTATACTCATAACATTTGTAGGACCAAACAAATCCATATGCAATAACTGGAGACAAGAAGAAATTGAATTTATCTCTTTGGTCTTATGAGAAGTTTTATGTTGTTTGCCTTTAAGACAAGCAACACAATGATCATCACATGAAAAGACTTTAGATGGTAAACCTCTTACAAGGTTGTTTTTAACAAGTTTGTTCATATTCTTAAAATTCATGTGACACATCCTTCTGTGCCAAAGAGAGGATTCATCTACAGAGGCTTTTGAAACAAGACAATTTAGAGATGAATCACTATCAACATTGTCCATATCTAGACAGTAAACATTGTCCTTTCTTGGAGTTCTAAGTAGTATCATGCTTTCATCAACTACCTTGAAACCTGGAGCAAGGATCATACACTCAGTATTTGTAAATAATATACTATGTTGTTTGTCACATACCTGTGATACACTTAACAGGTTGTACTTCAATTGATCAACATAGTAGACATCCTCAAATGTCATCTTACCTTTGGTGACATTACCTTTTCCACTTATCTTACCACCAGTAAGATTAACTCCAAATGCAACATGTCCTCCATTGATATGCTTGAAATCCTGTAGGCATGACATGTTACCTGTCATGTGCCTAGAGCAACCACTATCAACATGCCATATGCTCTTTCCCTTGAGCTGTTGGTTGCCCTGCACATAAGATAGATCAGTTAGTATGAAATAGGAACCCAAGCCAAAGTGGTCTTGGGCACCTCTTTCTCATCAAAATACTTGCATTCTTTCTTGACAAGATTTTTGAATTTTAGCTCCTCATTCTTGGAGTACTTTGTCACAATAATAGGCTTGGAAACATTTGTGCTAGAAACAGTACTGGTTTTAGAGTTACTAACTGCTTTAGCAGTACTTGTATGCTTAGCAATACTAACCTTGATAGTAGTAACTGTGTTAGCAGCAGTAACTGTGTTAGCAGCAGTAACTGTGTTGGCAGTATTAACCTTTGAAGAGGTACTAACTGTATTAGCAGCATTAATATTTTCAGCAGTACTAACACAGGTAGCAGCAGTAATACTTCCAGCAGCACTAACCCTGTCAGCAGCACTAACAGTTTTAGTGCTTTTGGGCACCCACATTTTAATACTTTCTTTTAAAATCTTTTTCTTCATGTGGCCTTTCTTTTCACCATGTTTCTTTACAACCTTCCTATTTCCAACAGGTTTTTGCACAAATTTTTGAAAAGTCATCTGTTGATTGATAGGGTTAAAGAAGCAGTATTTAGCCAAATGATTTAACTTGCCACATATGAAGCAAGGTTTTGGTCTATTGATTTTACTCAGATCAACTCCTTACTTCTGAGCCCATTGATTATTCCAGTTTCTTTGATTTCCTCTTTTTAAACCTGAATTTAGGCTCTTGGCTTTACTGCAATCACACTGTTTACAAGATCCAGGATTCACAACTATGGTTTGTTTGTAATGAACCTTGTTATCTTTTCCTTTGGTCTTCTCTATCTCCTTGGACTTGATCCAGATTTTCCCACATCCCTCATTGGTGATAATGTTGTTTTCTAATGGGATCTTTTTACTTATATCATTATCTCTATCCTCACTGGCTTCTTTTTCAGTTAAATCCTTAATTACTACTTCATCCAAAGGATCTATCTTAAAGGCTTTCTCAGATAAGTCCTTTTTCTCCTTGGTTTCTAACAAGTCTGAAGTAGGAGAGATATAATTGTTGTTGTAAGGAGGTGGTGTACTGTTGTATCCAATACCAGGCTTTATCTTATCATGAATCTGAGCCTTTAGAAGAGAATCCATTGCTTTTGAAGCATATGAAAACTTTTCTATGTCAAGTTTAACTTTAGACAGTTCCTCCTTCAGCTTATCACTCTCTTCTAAGGATTTAGACAGTTTGGTTTCTAACTCATTCTTTTCCCACTTCCAATAGTTAGTGTCATAGGAGTGTTGAAGTTCATTAGCTTGAAAGCCTTTGATTTGTTCTTCAAATCTTTCTACTATTAACACATAATCTCTTCTATCCTTTTCTAATCTTTTGAGGTCATCACACATACTTTGATTGTGATCCCTGTATCTTTTGACAGTGTCAATGCAAGATTGAGTGCAAAGATTAGAAATTACCTCAGATGGGAGATCTGACACTTCTGCCATAAGAGCTTGATTCTGAATGGCTTCCTCAGCTTGATCACTCCAGTCAAATCCCATACCTTGTTGAGACACAAGGGATTGAGCAGGATTCTTGTTCTGAGTGTAGCCTCCATTCTGAGCTTGTTGGTGGTTGTTGTTTGGAACAGCACTCCTGCATTCTCTAGCAAAGTGTCCTTTCATGTGACACTTATAACATTCCACCTTGGTCTTGTCAAAACCAGCTCCATCTTCTCTTCTTTGAGAGAAGTTATTCCTTCCTGTTCTTTTAATGAACTTCTTCACCCTCATGGATAGCATGGCCATCTGCCATTTGATATCCATCTCCTCTAGGTCATCAGGGTGAAGTTGATCCAGATCATCATTGATCAATGAATTGTTACTATGACTGGACAAGAAGGCTTCAAAGATTGTTTCAGTTCCTTTTTCTGAACTTGCTCCACTAGCAGTACTAACTGCTTCAGGGATGGCAGTAGTATCAGTGGCTGCTGAAAGAAGTGCAGAACTGTGGACATAACCAGTAGGCTTCTTCTTGATCTCTACCTCAGTTTCAAAAACTTTTAGATCATTGTATAGATCATCAAGTTCTTTCTCTTCCAGATTGTCACTCTGCCTATAAGAGACAGTGTACATAGTCCACTCATCCCCAAGAGATCTGAGGAACTTTCTGTTGATGTCATCTTGATCCATCTTCACTCCTACAGTAGCCAGTTCACCAATGAGTTTGTTGAACCTATCAAAAGTTTGAGTCATAGACTCATTCTTTGAGGAAGTAAAGTTCTCATATTGCTGCTTTAGAACATCTCTTTGATTTCTTTTGATGCTCTTAGTTCCAGCAAATCTTTTCTCTAGAGCATTTCAGAGAATTTGAGCATCAGTGCAGTTGCAAAATTGATGCTGATATTCATTGGGGATTGCCAAGAGCAAAGTGCTCAAGGCCTTCATCTCTGTCTGTCTGATCTTCCTCTCACCATCTGTCTTTGGTGGAGGTCTTTTCCCATCTGGTCCTATCCTTCCAGCTTCAGAAGGACCATTCTCAATGATATCCCACATTGAGTAGTCAGTGAGGAGAATATATTGTCTGATTCTGATCTTCCACATGTCAAACTCACTGGGTTTGAGCATTGGAACCTTGGAGACCAAAGTACTGCTTGATTCTGTAAGATTTTCCATGATAAATAGATGTTTCTGAGAGAGTTTAGCTCTGATACCACTGGTCAGGATCAAATTCTTAACAAGAATTAATTCTCAGAAACAATATCAAAGAAGTTTGCGGAATAACACTTTGATATTCAATGAAACAGTAAATCAATACAGAAAATATGAAGAACAAACTGTAAACTTGTATTGAATGCTTTGAAATTACAAGATTGCACACTCAACCTCAATATTGATGAACAGGCTCACCAATACGAATTCTACTTCTACAGAATTAGGATCTATGCCTTGAGGTTGTTTTTCTCAAAAAAAAACTTGATTTGTAAACTATCCTATAACTTCTATACATATACTAAAGAAAAAGATAATTACAATAAATAAACAAATCTTCAGTATATCTTCTATGTATATCTCTAAGCTTCCAAGAATATCTTCATTCTTTCCAGCTGTCTTTCTTTCCATACGGATCATATAAGCAGCACTAACTATGCTTAGCAACATTAACTTCTTCTAGCAGCATTAACTACCAAGCAGTACTAACTACTAGCAGTACTAACTAGCTAAGCAGTACTAACTTTGTTTAAGCAGCACTAACTTTGACTAGCAGTATTAATTACTAGCAGTAGTAATACTCAGCAGTATTAACCTTGAATTCTTCTAGCAGCATTAACTCTGAACCAGCAGCATTAACCATACTTGTTAAATTCTTCAGTTCCCAACATACCCATTCGTAAATGGGTCCTTTGGGGTTAGATTTAACACCCGACTTAGAGACCCGTTTAGAGTTGGGTCTTTGTCTATCACGGGAAACATCACAATGAGAATGATTATGAGCAATATGATATGAGCCAAACCAATCAGATGCATAACGACTATCAACAAAATCATTTGATCCACAATAAGAGCAACACAGACAATCATGAGATAGTTGAAGTAATTGCGGAATTGAATAAACTTTTAAAGGAAGAGTTCCATTACATTCAACTAAAGGTTTAGAAATAAAAACATCATGATTGTTATTGTTCTTTCTAGACTTTAAGACAGGATCAACTAATTCTGATGTTGCCGAGCTCTCTTTTGACTTCTTAGCTACCCAAGCATATTTCACTTCTTTCCGCCGACCATACGTATCTGAAATGTCGTTAAACTCATAGTCAGAGGATTTGAAAATTGAAGATTGTGACCTTTGAGAGCGACTGGTCTTTTTCTTCTTATGTGAACGCCTTTTAGATTTAGACTTGGAAGATTTTGAAGATTTGTTCACAGAAGGTTTTTGCAGGGCAGATGTGGAACATTCACCCTTATAAAATTTAACCGGAGGGTCACATGACTCATTTATAAAATCAACATGGCTAGGTAGAGAAGGATTAAAATCAAAGTTGCTCAAATCACTATCTAAACACACCTCAGAATTCAAGAAAGCGGAAAATTCTAGTTCCTCATTAGAAAGGACCTTATCACTTGAGGAATTCAGGACAGCGGAAGAGTTTGTTAAGAGTGGATCATTTGCGGAAGCATTTTTACAATTAGAATACTGATCCGTTTAAAAAACATGAGGCTCTTTTCCTTTATTTGAAATGATTGGTAACGAGTCACCCATAAAAGCTTTGTAGGAAGATGTATCGGAGGCAGGATAAGAATTTTCAAACAGATGAGTGTTCTCACTTTGGAGATTTGAAGGCTTAGCTTGAGGTTCAGCCTTGTGAAGTTGCTCTTTCTGGCGATCTGCTGCCAAAGCAGCCAGTTGTGAATTTAACCTCTTTATTTTTGTCTGAAAGTATTTTGTCTCCTTAACTAACACATTTTCCTCTTTAGTGGAATAGAGGCACTCAATTTGGGATAAAAGTTCTTGTTTTTCCTTTTGAAATCTGCCTCTTTCTTGTTCAAACGACTCTTCTAGCTGAACAATTTTCCTTTCTAAAATCAGAGGTGGAACATAGACTTTATGGTCTGGTTGTTCCTCCTCATTTTGAACGGTTTTAGTATCTAGTTCACTTTAGTATAGCTTCTAAAGTAGTCATTTGATAGAAAAACTGGTTTTTCCTCCTTTTAAGATGCATTTAAAGAATCATAAACAAAAGGAAGTTTCATTTTTGTAGAGGTCTCCCTTCTTAACTCATCCTCTTCCCAATCCTCATCCTCAATTGGTTTGGTCCATTTGATTTTGTATTCTGGATAGGTCTTGTCTAATCCAAGAAATTCAGATGTGTACATCGTAGGAACTTGAGATAAGGCCTTTTTCAAATAATATGGGTTATCGTAACCGATACCCCTATTCGCATACTTGGGTTCTTTTGGTGTTATTAGATGTAACGTTTGTTGAGATTGCCCAAGTCTATAAAGCTTCTTTTCCATCTCCTTTAACTGATTAGATAACCTTATGTTCTCATTTTTGTAAGCCACGTTTTGATTTAACAAATCAATTTTCTCGGTCTCAGACGTACGTAGCTCATCGGTCAGGTCATCTACTTTGGTCATTAGCTTTTGTGACTCTGTTGAACAACTCACATTCTCTTCTCTTAAATTAGAAATCATGCACAGGTAGCTAGAAATTTCTAAGCTTTGTTTTTCCATAAATTCAGACTGTTTAGTGACACGGTTTTCTAAAGATGAGAGAAGTTGTTCTTTTTCTTTTAAGAGTAGCTTGTAAGATCAAGTTTGTGCATTGAGAGTTGCATTTGATCAAGTAAAGCTTCATGAAAAGAGGCACATACCTGGCAAGGAGCATTGCGATCTTCTTCATCAGTGTCGGATGGTGATGAATGGTTGCCCATGAAACACAAATGAGCTTCAGCATCCTCAGGTTCTTCATCTGACACTTGCAACCAGTAATCGTCTTCAGCCATTAGAGCTTTACCGGCTTCCTTTTCTTTGGCAAGAAGCATCTTGGCTCGGTAGTAGTCGGCGTTGCGCACAATTGGTTTGCGACAATCTTTGGCGAAATGACCTAACCGACCACAGTTGTAGCATTTGATCGGCTCGTCTTTCGGCTTTTCTTCATTTCTCTTGTCAGACTTCTTACCAGCTTCAAAGCGACTATTACCTTCAGACTTTTCTCGATGATCACGTCGAGTAGAGACTCTTTGCTTGTTGGAGGACTTGTTAAAAAACTTCCTCTTTTGAAATACTTGGGTGAGAAACACCATTGCTTCTTTCATCTTGGCAAGTTCTGGATCCGAGTTGCTATCGGGATCTTCAGGTTCAGAATTACTCAGCACGGGCTCTTTTCCAGATGATCGGCTGACGGACTTGCCTCTTCTCTCCGATACGAGTGCTAATTGATCAGCTGTTGGCTTTTCCTCTGCTTTCTGATTCCCAATAAGGTCCATCACTTCCTCTTCGTCCTGGAGCAGCATTTCATAGAGTTCGTGAAGGTACAACTTCTCCAGGGTCTGAGTGTGGCGTATATGGGAGACGAACGGTTTCCACTCAGGCTGTAAGTTGTTCATAAACTTTATGTTGTTTTCCGTGTTCGTCTTTGTGATCTTATTCTTCTGAAGATCATTCAGAAGCATATTAAACCTCTCGTAGGTTTCCGTCAGCGTTTCACCTTTTCTTGCTTTAAACCCATCATATTTGGTGATACAGTTGGTCACCTTTAGCTGGTTATTGATGTGGCTTCCCATCATCATCTTCTCTATTTGGTCCCACATCTTTTTCGATGAATCCTTGAAGCTATCTATACAAGCATAGATGTCATTCGGTAGACTTTGAAGAAGGTACGATTTTGCCAGCTTTTCTGCCTCGTACATTTCCTTTTCCTCCTTAGTAAAATCACCAATAGATTTTCGAATCTGTCGCTCTAGCCTTCCTTCAGCTGGGTTTCCCGGTACCACTTTCATTGGCCAATCTTGTGGACCCTCAGTCAGGCATTTGTATATTTCTTCATAATTGGATTTTGCTTCTATGAAGTTCATAAATCGGTCATGCCACTGAGGGTATTCTCCCCGAAAGAGCACCGGGGGCTTTTGGTCAGAACCGATGGCTAGAGCATCCCTTGAGTTCATCTTTACTACTTAACTTAAGAGCACTGTAATGATCGTTAGGCAAGCAGGATGATCCAAATATAATAAAAATAGAAGAAACACAGAAACACTTGTCTAACAGAATATCAGGTCAAACGAAAGACCGTAGTATGCACGATACCGGTTGAAGGAAAGATCGGAGTAAGCAGGTATCCGGTTGAATGACAAGACCGGGGATATATGTATCCGGTCGAAGGTGTAAGACCGGGGATACAAGTATCCGGTCGAAGGTGTAAGACCGGGGATACGCGTATCCGGTCGAAGGTACAAGACCGGAGAACAAGTATTCGATCGAATGGGTAAGACCGGATTGAGGAAGTACCCGGTCGAATGCTCAGGTCGAAAGACTTAAAAAACGATAAACACAAATATCAGATAAGGTCGATTAATCACAAACGACCGAAGAACACGAAGAATCTCTCGAAGAACCCGATGAATTTCTGAGATTCGACCGAAGCCAAACCCAGAACCTTCGATCTTCGATCGAATAAAGCCCAGAAAATCAACCAAAAAATTCAACCGGATGCGATATAATCATAAAGATCGATAAAAACAATAGGCTAACCCTAAGACCGATAGCAAACAAAGAAAATGTTTTTTCTCAGATTCGATCGAAAAAAAAACTTTTAATATACCAGAAAAAATCGATCGAACATAAAAAACTTTAACTTTGCAGAATCAGACTAATCAAATAAAACATATAACGCAAACACTAACAATCAATTCAAGCAAATAAAACAATTATCACAAGTAATTGATTTTAGGGTTTTAGACAAACCTTTTTTTACTAGATCAAACATTTTTGCCTTTCTGCTTTGATACCAATTGTAGATCCCAGTGCAGTGCAATCACAAGTAAATATGAACAAATTATAGATCACATCAACTAGTCATATGATTGATATGAACTCAAAGGGTTAAGGTTTACAGAGAGAATTTCTGATAAGGATATGTAAACCTAATGACTAGAAAACTGAATAATGAATTTCTAACCTTACAAATGAAATAGAAATAACTTTAAATACGTAGGCTCGCAGGCCTAATGGTCTCATGGGCTTTTAGGCCCAACAAGCTTACAAGATAGAATAAATGACATTTTATACCCTGTATTTCTATTTAACTAACAAAATAGCCCTAACACATACCAACACAGTGGCGCCCAAGACTATGTCCCCCTAGTGCCTAATTAGTTTGGTTCATCCACACAACTCATTTGTGACTAAGGAACAATTTGTCCTTATAAGGTATATTCAATACCAATGTACATCATATGGTCCAATCATCTATACCCATGATACAAGTAATGCAAGGAACATAACCCCTTACACACACAATATTTATATGCAATTAATCATCGATAAATTCCACTCATAATAGGAATATTTCCCAACACTATGAATGATAACACCATAGAAGAATAAATTCCTATCCGGCAACAAGTTCACATTACCAACATAAACATACTCACACTTCCCAAAGTAATTCCTTCATATTCCTATGGTAACATTAAGTTAAACAAATAAGCATGAGAGAAGCCTTAATTTCCATATGATAGAGAAAACCAATATTTATGCAAATAATATGTATCACATTTAAAAGGGTTAGAACATTCACAATCTAGGTTTCGACAAAAACCTAGAAAAGTTGACAAAACCCTAGATTTGATGGAGATGCAGACTAGAGACTTGGAAGCCTTGAACTCTTCATAATAAATGTCCAAATGCTAGCCTTGATTACCCCTTTAATGTCTTCAACAACCCAAGGATGGAATTTAATGAAGGGAGAGGTTTGGAAGGAGGAAAATCGCACCTAGAGGCTCAAAATCGTCTAACAAAATGATTTGGGAAGAAAAGTGAGGTCAAAATAAGTCAAGGGTTCAATTTATAGTCTCCGGCCCCATCGGCCCCATCGGCGACTGTGTCCGGCGACAGTGTGTGTGTTCCAGATTCTAGTTTCTAATCTATATTAATCAAACACAACAAGATTAACAAACAAATTACCTGTTTGATTACTTGAATTCTCAAGAAATACACTTTCTCTTTCTAGAACTCTCTCTCTCTCTCTACAATCTCTTTCTCAAACGTACAACTGATTTCTTTTTCTTGTCAACTTGTTACTACTAAAATACAAAATAGTAAAACTATTTATACTAACATCTAATACAAGAAAACAACAAATACAAAACATTGACTTTTATTAAGAGACTTTGGCTTTTAATGAGATTTGAATTTCTTCAGCTTTGACTTTCTCAACTTTGACCTTCAGAATTATTGATCTTGTATCCAACAAATTTATGCTCTAACAATCTCCCCCTTTGGATTCAAGATCATTGTTGAAAGATGTAGCATTAATTCTTCACTTTAAGCTATGTCTGAACAATCTCCCCTTTTACTTTGATAGTCTTCTTTCCAAAGCTTTCTTCAAACGAATAACAATCTTCTCAAAACTTTCACATAGAACTCTTTCAGACTTTTGGAAAGAAATTATCTTCAGAATCAGCTCGAATGCTTTAGCAAATAATCTTCAAAGAAAAATTCCTCAAAACTTCATAAATTCTTTGATCGTCTTCAAAACTTTAAATCTTTGTCATTTCTTTGAAATCATCTCCCTTTATCTTCACAAACTTTAACATTTCTTCATACCATCTCCACAATACATTTCTTCATATCATCTCCCCCTTTTTGATGATTTGAGCATCTGATATCATCAAAACTTTGTCGTCCAAGAAATGTTGTTTACCAATCTGATCTATCATACTGAGCATTTGATTCTGTGATCCATAACCAAGTTTCATCTAAATCTTTTCAAATCCAGACAAAATAAGAACATGTAACTCCTGAATCAACAGATGAATCAGTTAATATGCCTGTCAGTAACACAAAGTCACTGTGTGTAACAAATACACAATATAAAGGAGCTTTTTGATGTTCACTCCCCCAGGGCTTCCATCCAATCATCGAAATACCACAAAGGCAATTTCTATGAATGTTATGACAAAGAAACGAATTCTTTGTGTGTTCGTGCATGTGTAGAAAGAATTAAGCACGAATACTGCTTTTATAAGGCTCAACATAGTGTAAACCACTGAGACAACAGTAGATAAACACAGATTCTAAGTGCATGATTGAAGTGCGAAGGTGGGGCAGACTTCCTTCTTTTTCAATATCCAGATTTTCCAAATGAAAATCAGATAGATTATATGCTGCGTCCCCTTGAAAATGTGAAACATTTTCTTTTTGAGAAGAAAATGAGTAGTTGGTGGGGTTTAAACAAGAGTTGGCATGGGCTATTTGCCTGTTTCAATAACGTTCACCAAAGAATTGTGAAACGCTAGTAATGTGGCTGCCCGGCTCAGAAAGTAGTTGGTGCAGAGTTTGATATTCTTTTACTCTGATCTCACACCCTCTTTCTTTTTATCACTAAGCTCACAACTAACCAAACTCTCTTTTCCATTTTACCTCATCACACCCACACTCATTTCTTTTAGACTTCTCACACCCAATCACTAAAGGATTAACTTCATGGGTAAGAAACACTGGTTAACGTGAATCCATAGAAGTTTCAATTAAGTCCTAGCACAAAGAACCCAGTCCTACAAAGCATGAGTTGCTCAAATGGTTTAACTATATCAGTTAAAGCTCATATACAAATATCAGATATAAGTATGCTCAGTGATATAATCATGAAGATATGAGCATTTTAAACCATTGAAGTATTTTCAAACAAGGAAATTGAATGAATGAACATGAATGCAAGTAACTTGTTTGAAAATCTGACATTGTATAAAATGATCAGAAATGAATGATATATCAATTAAAGCTTAAGGTCAAGAAAAATTGATATTTGTCTATACGAAACAAGATATAGACATTCTTGAAATGACCGTTTCGAAATGAAATATCGCTCAAAATTCTTTGAATACAAGCGGAGTGTCTTACCATCGAAGAAAAATTGTTTCAATTTAGAGACATGGTAAGAACATGTTGAACAAAAATTCAAACCGGTGTGTATGAATACTTGAAAGTATATAGAAAAGACAATACGCAAGTATTTATCTTTGGAAACACACGGTTTGTTTATCAATGTAAGCACAAAATAAAAATGAAAACACTTAAAATCACACTTCCAAATTATAAAATCTGTTTAAGAATCGGGAAGTGGTTTGAACATTTAAGAACATGTTTTCTATATTTGAAAGTTGTCCTTCTTTCAGATATATATGAGATTAAGATAAGAAATTTACCTTTTCGCGCAATCTTAATTCTCAGAAAGTCAAACTGTCGTCATTTAGATATAATCATGTCAGCTTCTCTCATCCTGCAAGTCTCAAAGTCTAGTCAAAATTTATTCACAAATTTTATTCGAAAATAAACGACGGAAAAACAGTAAAACAATTATAGAACGAGTTCTGATCAGAAGTAATCAGAAATCATTGTCTTACTCCTTGTTACTTATAAGCTCCCCCTAAAATCATGCATTGCAAAGATTTTGTCAGTTAAGCAAAATGCAGAAATTAATTAATACTCCCCCTCAAATGAATGTAGATCATCTAAAATCTTCTCTTACTCCCCCTGAGATCATGAGCAAACAATTAAAGTGCAGGTATCTTTAAAACATAATGATAAAGAAAATGATGAAAAATAACAATACGTAACTTTAGTAGGTAACAACCGATTATGTCTTAAGATTTAACATACCAAGCTTAGAGACAAGAAAATTAAATCTCTTTTCATCTAAGGGTTTGGTAAATAAATCTGCAAGTTGATAATCTGTTTTTACAAAATAAAGTTCAATTGTTCCTTTTTCAACATTATCTTTTATAAAATGATACCTTACATCAATGTGTTTGGTTTTGGTCTGTTGAACAGGATTAGCAGATATGGCAATCGCACTCTTCGAGTCACAATATATTGGGATTTTATCATACTTAAATCCATAATCTCGTAGCTGTGTTCGCATCCACAAGACTTGAGAGCAGCAACTAGCAGCAGCTACATACTCCGCTTCAGCAGTCGATGTAGAAACGCATAATTGTTTCTTTGAAGCCCAGCTAACGAGCTTGTCTCCAAGGAATTGTACGTGACCAGAAGTACTCTTTCTGTCCAACATACAACCTGCATGATCTGCATCTGAATATGCAGTCAGTTGAAACCCAGTATCTTTAGGATACCACAAACCAAGGTCTGCAGTCCCCTTCAGATATCTAAAAATCCGTTTGACAGCGGCCAAATGGGATTCTTTGGGAGCAGCTTGATATCTAGAATAAAGACATATTGAGAACATAATATCTGGTCTACTCGATGTAAGATACATCAAAGAACCAATCATACCTTTATAAGTTCTAAGATCAACACTTGTACCCGAAGGATCATCGTGAATCTTAGTTCCTGGTGCCATCGGGGTGCCAATAGATTTGCAATCTTCCATTTTGTACTTCCGAAGAATGTCCAAAATGTACTTAGACTGATTGATAAAAATCCCCGTAGAAAGTTGTTTAATTTGTAATCCGAGAAAGAAATTCATCTCTCCCATCATACTCATTTGAAAACGTGACACCATGAGGTTAGAAAAGTTTTTGCAATATTTTGGATTAGTAGAACCAAATATTATATCATCAATATAAATCTGAATAAGAATAATATCAGCTTTTTCCTTCTTTATGAATAAAGTAGTGTCGATCTTACCTTTAGAGAAACCAGACTTGACCAAGAATTTGGATAAGACGTCATACCAAGCTCGAGGGGCTTGCTTTAATCCATAAAGGGCTTTGTCCAATATGTAGACATGATCTGGCTTATCTGGATTAACGAACCCTTCTGGTTGAGACACATACACTTCTTCTTTAAGAATGCCATTTAGAAAGGTTGTTTTAACATCCATCTGAAAGACTGTGAAGTTCTTATGAGCGGCGTAGGCGAGAAACATTCTGATTGCCTCTATACGCGCTACTGGAGCATATGCCTCGTCATAATCAATACCTTCCTCTTGCCGGTAGCCTTTGGCAACAAGTCTAGCTTTGTTTCTAATGACAACACCATCTTCATCCTTTTTATTCTTGAATACCCACTTAGTGCCGATCACGGTTTTACCTTCCGGTTTAGGAACCAATCTCCAAACCTTTAGGGCTTCAAACTGATTGAGCTCTTCTTGCATTGCAGATACCCAGTCCGAATCAGCAAGAGCCTCGGATACTCGTGTTGGCTCAATCTTGCTTAGGAACGAGTCATGCATACACTGATTAATAGTCGCTGACCTTGTCTGAACAAGCTTGTCAACATCTCCAATTACTTGATGTAATGGATGGTCCTTGGTCCATCGATGCTCATGTGGAAGTGGAATAGATAAATTCTGAACATGATCATCATCCTGAAATCCACTTTCAAAATCTTCAGTTTGAATTACAGGAGGGGGGTTTGCAGTTGAAGACTCAGGTGCAGAAGTATCAGTTGGAACAGCAGATTCTGACTCAACTGAAACAATTACTTGTGGCTCAGCGTTAACTTGTGGAACTTCAACTGTAGGAGTAACATCAGGAATGTGAGTTTCTGACTGAACGGGGGATACTTGTTCAGTAATGACCTCTGAAGTGACTGGATGATGACAGCTTGTATCTTCAGACCTGTCAGTCACAGCAGATTTAGATATATTAGATCCTAGAAACTCATCATAAAAGAATTCAAATAACAAATCTAAATCAGTTAAATGTGAATTAGATGTAGAAGCGTTATCCGAATTTATCGCTGTAGACACAGGTTCTGGACTGATCTGCCCAGAAGCTAATACTCCTGTGATAACGGGTTCTGAATTGATTTGTTCAGAAGCCATTTCTTCATCAAATGTAACATTGACGCTCTCCACAACTGTCTTTGACTTCTTTATATAAACACGATATGCAGCAGAAGTTGAAGAATAACTGATAAAGATGCCTTCGTCCGCTTTAGCACTGAATTTATTCAGACTCTCTCTGTCGTTAAGCACAAAACATTTACACCCAAATATGTGAAAATATTTGATAGTTGGTGTTCTGTTGTTGATTAGCTCATATGGAGTCTTCTGAAAACAGCGGTGTATTATGGAACGATTTTGCGTATGGCATGCAGTCGACACAGCTTCCGCCCACAAGAATAGAGATAGATCCGATTGACTAAGCATAGTCCGAGCGGCCTCGACTAGCGTCCTATTACGTCTTTCTACTACTCCATTTTGTTGAGGGGTTCTAGAAGCAGAATACTGATGTGAAATCCCAACTGAATCGAGATAATCATCAACAATCTTGTTCTTGAATTCTGTGCCATTGTCAGTTCGAAGGAACTTGACTTGTCGCTGCAGTTTCACCTGGGTCGTCTTTAAGAATGAAATGAGAACTTCCGGTGTCTCATCTTTTGAACGAAGAAATTTGACCCATGTGTATCTGGAGTAATCATCCACAATAACCAACACGTATTTCTTTCCTCCCAAACTCTGAGTTCTCATTGGACCACATAAATCCATGTGTAACAATTCTAACAGAGAACTAGTGCTTGGTTCAGGCTTCGGTTTGTGAGCGGCTCTCTTCATCTTACCCTTCTCACAAGCTGCACATAAGTGTTCTTTTTCGTATTTCAGCTCAGGAAGTCCCTTTACTAATTTCCCACGAACCAGCTTGTTGATGTAACGAAAGTTCAAGTGAGATAAACGTCTATGCCAGAGCCAACTTTGTTGCTGTGAAGCTTTTGTCATCAAGCATACCTGATTGTCAATCTGAACTTTTGACAAGTTGATGGTGTAGAGGTTTGTCTTTCTATGTCCACCCAAGAGTTCTGTTCCGTCTTCAATACGAACTGAGCAACTCTTAGACTTGAAGTTGACCTCTAACCCTTTATCGCAGAATTGACCTATGCTGAATAAGTTGTGCCCCAAGCCTTCGACATAACTCACTTTACTGATCGTTATGTTGTCTTGTATGATATCACCATATCCTAAAATAGGTGAAAGCTGATCGTTTCCAAATCTGACATTGCCACTGAATTTCTCTGTATAGTTAGACAATAAAGCTTTTTGCCCAGTCATATGCTTGGAACATCCACTATCCAAGTACCACATATGTCGGGTCTGCAAGAGAAATCAGGCAATAATAGATTTAGGTACCCATTTAAAAACGGGCCCTAAAGATTAGCACAACATTTTGGCATCCACTTGAAAATGGGCCCTCTGTTCTTTTGAAAACCTTTAAAATCATTTGATCTAGAAGAATATACATGATAAGATCCATACCAATCAGAAGAATCATGAGAATAAGCAAAGTCAGTTTTTCGATAATTATGATGAAATTTAGTAGTAATAGGAGATAATTGAATCAACTGCTTTATTGAATAACGCTTGTAAGAAGTTACAAGGTTTTGTTTATGAGAAGCACATTGATCAACTACATCAGAATCACTACTAACAGATTTAGTACAAGAATTATCAGTAACTGATTCAGCTATCTCAGCATCCTTCTGTTTTGGTCTCCATTTGGATTGAGCTTTCAGCTTTTTCTTCCTTAAATCTGAAACGTAAGATGTAGATTTATTAGGAAAAATAGATTTCTGTGACTGAGGTTTCTTTTGTGTACCAGTGTATTTCTGTTTCTGTAATCGCTGCTTCTTATGTTTCTTACCATTAGCATAGTAATCAGCAGTTACAGAAACTTTGTCATTACTAACACCACTTGGTAACACTTTTTCATTTTCAAGCCAAGTAGAATGATCAGGAAGTTTAGAATGAATGTCAAACATATCAGATTCTTCCATGCTCCCATCATCAGAATTAAAAGAATCATTTGCAGACTCAAATAAATCATCAGAATTATCAGAGAAAGTTTGAGGTGCCTTTGAAACTGTAGAACACTTTGTTGATTTAACTTGAAAAACAGTGTTCTTTAAAACGGTAGAAAATACATTTTGTTGAATATCCACCAAAAGTTTTTCATCAGATAAAACATTTTCAAGCTTGACTATTTTGCTTTCAAGAATAGATGTAGGAACATAAACCTTTGCAATCGCAGGTTTTGCCTTCATCTCAGATGCGGAATAACTAACAAAATAGTCTTTTGAAAGAACTTTCGGTGTTTCTGAAAGATAACTATCATTTAACTTTACATAGTTAAATGGTAGTTGCATTTTCTTTTTATTCTTTCTGTTTTCAGTTTCTTTGGCCTCATCTTCATCTGACAATTTGGTAACAAATTTGGGTTTCAAATGAGTATGTTTACCAGCACAGGCAAGAAAATCATAGTTATAAAGTGCCGGCTGTTTTCTAATAGCTTTCTTAAGATAATGGGGGTTGTTAAAACCAAGTCCCCATCTTTGCTTAACATCTACCTCTTCATTAGGAGCATTAAGAAAAATGGTTTGATCTGTTTGACCTATTTTATAAAGTTTAACTTCCAAATCATTTACCTTCTTGTTCAAATTCTTGTTTTCAACCTGCAATTTATAAACAGTTTGTGCAGATTCATTCTTTTCAAACTCATATTTATTTACTTTACCTTCAAACTCAGAAATCTTCTTTTCAAAATCATCTACTTTAGATTTAGAATCAGAATCAGATTTGCGTAAAGAATCAATCAGATCTTTGTTTGAAATAACAGAAGTATTAAGTTCAAAGATCTTCTTGTTCTTGCCAAAAGCAACTTGTTTTGATAATACTGAGAGTTGCGAACTTTCGGCTTCCGACAATCTTTGGCATAATGACCCATCTTCCCGCAATTATAACATTTGATTGAATCAATTGAAGGCTTTTCAGCAGCAGTGTAGTCATTCACAAACATCTTCTTCTCATCTGGTTTCTTCTCACCATACCGATTCTCTTCAAATCTCTTTCATTCTACCCTCTCTCGGTGCTCGTGGTTCTTTGAACTTGATGATGAATAGCGTTGAGAATTTGATCCCGGCTTCTTATAAAATTTCTTCTGAAAGGCACGGGTCAGCAATATCATGGCTTGTTTCAAACTTTCGCCATCATCACTGTCAGATTCTGAACTTGAACTCACTATCTTTTTCTTCTTCTTCTCAATCTTCTCTTTCTTTTCTTTCTTTGTCTCTCCAACCAAAGCTATAGGATCAGAAGCTTGTGCTACCTTCTTCTTCTCAGCTATTTTCTCTTCAACCTCTTCTTCATTCTGTTTCAAAGTCTCATATACCTCATGTAAAGGAGTTTCATTCAAATCCTTCATTTGCTTCATTCTTCTTGTATGCTTCTTCCACTCTGGACGTAAGATACTCAAGAATTTGACATTGTTTTCCAGTTGCTTCTTCTTAACTTTGTTCTTTGTTAACTCGTTCAGAAGCAACACAAACCTCTCATGAGTATCTTCCAGACTTTCATTCTCCTTGGCTTTAAACTCCTCATAGCTATTTATGCAGTTTGCCACTTTCATCTGGTTTCCGACCTTTGATCCCATCATCATCTTTTGTAATTGATCCCACATCTTCTTTGCATTTGCTTTATAATTGTCAATCTTGATGTAGATCTCGTTTGGGATGCTTTGAAGAAGTAAAGATCTCGCTTGTTTATCTGCTTTGTATCGGCTTTTCTGCTCTTCAGAATATTGAGAAATATCCACTATCACTGTTTTCATCTTTTGCTCTCGTTCTTCAGTTCCATCTTCACTATCAGAAGAGTCAACATCAGGTATCTGAACTGTAATTGGAGCCATTGGACCTTCAGTGATAGACAGTAAAATATTCTCTCCATTTGAATGCCGATCCATGAAATCCAAGAATCTGTCTTTTCCATTGCTCATATTCGCCTTTGAATAAAACTGGAGGTTTGACATCGGTTCCAATTGAAAGAGCATCTTTGGAAGTCATCTTGTATAAACCTGTTTGAAAAATATATCAATAAGAAACTAGAACTGATCGTTAGTCCAAAATATTAAATCACAAGAAAAATCTTGAAAAGAAAATCAGAGATTTTGATCACAAAAAGAACAATGTCCCCCTAGGCAGACTTAGCACGGGGGTCCCGCTACCCGGTTAGCGGGTGGGGTCAAGGGGCAACGCCCTTGCGGGGTCGAGGGGCAGCGCCCCTAGAGAAATTTTTTTCACTATTAAAGGCCATATTACTATTTTGAAAATTTTGACTAAGTATCAGAACTCGCAAGTTACTATTGAACTCGCAAGCCCTAAAACTCGCAGACTAAGACTTGCGCGTTCTATAAATTCTCAACCAAACGCGCAGACAAACTCGCAAGAAAACTCGCAGATATTTGCGCGTTTTGAGAAACTCGCAACCAAATACGCAGATCAAACTCGTAGATGAAACACGCAGATCGACGAAACTCGCAAGCGCCTGAACTCGCTAACCACTTTTCATACTAGAACTCGCTAACTGTGATGTGCGCGTTTCCCAAACTCGCAGATCGAAGCTTGCGCGTTTGAACTAAACTCGCTAGCCACTCTTGCGCGTTTCAACACTTAGAATAATTTCTTGAATCTTCAAAATCGCAGGCCGATAAACTCGCTAATCACTATTCCTTCTGAAACTCGCTAGCTTTGATTAGCGAGTTTGAAGAACTCGCTGGCCACTACTAGCGCGTTTCTTGAAACTCGCAAGTAGCCTTGCGCGTTTGAGACCAAAAACCTTCTTTCGACTTGCGCGTTTTACCATGATGAACTTGCGCGTTCCACGAAGAACTTGCGCGTTCTAGCGATTTAGCGCGTTCTATCGTTTTTCGACCCAAAAACCATCTTTTTCACCTGCAATCGATCTTTTCTTGATCCAATAGTTCTGAAACTCTGGATTGATGCTCGATTACAACTCTAGAACGAATTACAATCAAAGAAACTTACAAACAAACAATTACAACTCAATAATTCGATGAAACAGTACGTTTACAACTTCGAAGAAAAACTTAACAAAATCAACAAAATCGAATGAATTACAGTGTTAAAACTTGCAATTGATTACAAAGACTCAATCTATTACACATTTCGACCAAATTCTAACACAAATCTGCTTCAAAAACACTCAAAAATCCAAACTTTGAAATTTCTTCCATGAACAGTGACGAAAAACCAAAAAATTTGATTTTCTTGATTCAATTTCACTTTGGATCTGCTCTGATACCAATTGTGTGTTCCAGATTCTAGTTTCTAATCTATATTAATCAAACACAACAAGATTAACAAACAAATTACCTGTTTGATTACTTGAATTCTCAAGAAATACACTTTCTCTTTCTAGAACTCTCTCTCTCTCTCTACAATCTCTTTCTCAAACGTACAACTGATTTCTTTTTCTTGTCAACTTGTTACTACTAAAATACAAAATAGTAAAACTATTTATACTAACATCTAATACAAGAAAACAACAAATACAAAACATTGACTTTTATTAAGAGACTTTGACTTTTAATGAGATTTGACTTTCTTCAGCTTTGACTTTCTCAACTTTGACCTTCAGAATTATTGATCTTGTATCCAACAAATTTATGCTCTAACACAGTGCCATGGGCATAGTCGCGTGGCATTATCGCTACACCACCACCACGACTCTCGGTACATCACCGGAGAGAGTGACACACGAGATTGCCCTTGGGCACAATCACTGTCACAATAGCGCAGTTTGTACCGTATCCCCCTTCTCCCTTGCGACCTTGACGTGCACCTGTGACACATGTCACTGTCACCTGACACTATCGCCCAACACCTGGTTGAGTCCGAAATTCTGTCCGATCCTTCGTTCTAAGTCCCGAGACTAGTGGGTTCAATTAAAACAAGAGTGTTTCCCAAATATTTGACTCGACCGAAAGAAAATTATAAGAGGCATACAATAATCTAAATTAACTTACTAGTGGATTTCCGGATGTTACACTTGATCTTCTCTCTCTCTCGGTCGGGGCCACGTGTCCTACTAAGCCAAGCTTCTCCATGAATAGCCGGGTGTACTTCTTCACCGACATGTTCCCCTTCTTGAGAGCTTGAAATTCCTCCTCGATTTTATCCGTGGCTCGCTCGTTGCAAAACTCCTCCATGACTTTTCCCTTGAAAGAGGTCCAAGTTAGTTGAGGCCAGAACCATGGACGCAAGGGTAGATTTGGTGACGTTCCACCAAGTGAGTGTCGGGCCCCTAAACATTTGAGAGCTGAATCTCACCTTCTGACCCTCCTTGCATTCGGATGAGTCAAAGGCTTGCTCAATCTCTTGAATCCACTTCATGCAAGCGACTGGATTGTCAGACCTAAGGAATTCTGGTGGCTTAAAGCACAAGAAGGACTTGTAGGAGCAAACCCTCTTGCCTTGTCTCACACCAACCGTCACCGGCTCTTCAGTTGGTTTCTCATGATCTATACCCCCGGATCCGGCCACCACCATGTTCTCCGCAACCGTGTCATTCCTCCGGTTGCTCACACACAGTCCTCTAACATTTTCAGAAGGGACTCTTGCTTCTTGTCTATCGCCTCATTCATCATCAACATCAGATTGGCCATCATCTCAGATTGGGGAGTTGCCTCTCGAATAACCGGGTTGGATGAAGCCAGGTCCACCCATAGGATGATCTCATGCCCTCCACCTAGCAACGGTTGGGTGGATGGACGTACAACGACCTCAACCCTCTCCGGTTGATCAGCCGTTGAACCGGTTGCCTCTACACCCTCCACACGTGTACGCAATCTTCCGCGCGTACTAACCATCTATGATCTGTTATACACAACAAGGAAAGGAGAGAGAGAGAGGTTAATATAATTAAACACAAAGGAAACGTACTACTACATTCACCAATTGTCATAACAACAGTAATCCAAGCACGCTCACGTAAAACATCCTTATAATAACGTTAGCTAAGTGAAGTTATGAACATATGATACGTAAGAATCCTCGTTACCGTCACCACAACGTTCATTTAACATGATTTTCGTCGACTCTAAGACCAACTCATCTTAGAAATTCTACCTTATCTCATAAATCATTACTTAATAATCTCATCTTAAGTCTAGACATCTTACATTCATGCCTAGTTCATTTAAACTAGAGCTCTGATACCAACTTGTAACACCCTAAAAATTGGGCTAAATTTAAAATTTGAAAATTCGGCAATATGACATCTATAATTGAAGAAAACCACCCGAACAGGTAAATGTTGATGTCGTTTACACAACCTGTGAATGAATATTAAAATTGACAACAAACTAATCTAAACATATTACATCTAGATTATAATGGTTGTCAACCAAAATCCCAAAATGCTATATTTGCACGCCAAGTCTCCAAAATATAACTATCACCAAAAATGCCTCTACGACCTCATGTCCTTCTCTCAAACCTTGGGTGACCCACCGCTAAGGGAGCCTGTTATACACATCATTTGAGGAAAAAGTGTTAGGCTTAACGCCTAGTGAGAACATACAGTTTATATCAATAATTCTAGAAATGATTTCAAGACAAGTGGATAAGTAAATGTTTAATGAATTGAATTTCTAAAATGTAACGACAATCACATAAGAGCCTTCCGGTCAAAACATCTTGCAATGACGGGGGAGACCCGATTTCCAAGGATCGTGGCGAAACACAAAAGTAAGCCAATCTCTGAGTTGTGAGCTCAATGCTTGGATCCATGGCCACAAATAAGCCAGCTCGTACTAAGATGTGGGGGTGGGCACCCGAGGATCCAATGGTAATAGTCTAGAGTTTGTCACTATTTCATTACTGACTATTTGATAATAATGCACATAGTTATCACAAAGAGTTTCCAAGCACCATTTCCTTGCATAAATTAACCTTTAACGCACTAAGTCCCGAAGTAGATTAATTAGGGTTTATTCTCATTTCCCATACAACATAGTCTCAAACAAGGTTTTTCCAACGTTTCGTGATATTTGAAATCATTCCATAACCACCATTAGGTCACCATCCCATCCCATTGCAATTAAAATTTCCATTTTAGGAAACCCTAGTTATCATAAGAATGGTTTTTCCTTCATAATTTGCTCATAAAAAGCGGATAGAGTATAAATAGTTCAACAAGTAAGTTTCTCAACAATAGATTCCCAAAAACAAGGTTAGAACTCTAAAATCTCCAAAACTCATTTTTAGGTTAAAGTTTTGAGAATAAGAAAATGTAAACATAAAAATGATAATAAGTTCAAAAGTCTAGTTTTGATGTGTATAAAGTTTAAAAGAGTTGAATGTATTCACAATGTGGGTTTGTCAAAACCCTAGCAAACTCTAGATGAGAAGGTGGATCTTGAGCTTGAGGAGTACTTGAGATCTCCTCACTTAAGGTTTAAGTAACCCTAGAATAACAAGAAATGGTTACAAGAGTGGTAGCCAGGAGGAGTAAATGTGAGGAGAAGTTTGGTGAAGAAAACCTACCAAGGAGATGAGAGAAAACGAGCTCCCAACCAGCCAAAAATCAGATAAAAAGAGTTATGGCCCGCTGCCCTCTTTTAAAACCCTCAGACCGCGTCGGCAAGAGTGCCACGCGATTGTGCCCTTGCACTCTCGCGGGCACAATCGCCCGGAATGTACCGTAGGGTACTCCCCTGGCGCGATAGTGACACGACGACAATGCCGTTTGTCACAATCGCGGGGCATACCCGTTGAGTTTGTACCGTGAGCCGTTTTTCCCCGACGATTATGACCATGGAGACAATGTCCTTGGCAAGGTCGTCGAGCACTGTCCCTAGACCCCAACGTGACTCTAAAAATGGGATTTTTCTCGCTTGGTCGATGGTTCTTGCAAACTAATGATCAAAATCAGATATGGTAAGGTAAAATTCATACAGAGAGATTAGAAAGAGGCTTGAGGAAATTTCATTAATTCAGAATTTTTAAGGTGTTACATTTGGGAAGCCATTAAAGATATTGAAGAAGAAGATGAGGAAGTTGGGAGAAATTTTGAAAAAAAAAAGAGGAGAAATTTTGTGGGTAAAGTTTGTAAGCGGCGGTGATGTTGCATCTTTAATACCCAATATGTCATTTGAGTTTTAATTTTAATCCATAATAAATCATAAACTTCTTATTATTTCAAAATTGCCATTGCCTTTAATGTCCATAGATTAAAATCAATTAATAGTTTAGATCGGTTTTTACGTTTTTCAACCTATTTTTGGTTCTCATTTGATTATCGTCATATATATATATATATATATATATATATATATATATATATATATATATATATTCATACAAAATCAAATGCGACGAAACATTATAAAACCCATTGTGTTAACTATTAGGGGTTGGTTGGTTTGTAGAATGGAAAGGATATGGGGATATGGAATTCAAATCCATTCTCAACCTGTGTTTGGTTTGCAAGATTACTCGGACTTGAAATCTTAGGATTTCTTTAAAATCCATCAAACAAAGTATTTTGAAATCTTATGGGGGTGGTTGGGATTTCGTGAGATTTTCGTAAGATTTGTATATGATAATGTTTAAAAGTAATTAAGAACATTTGTTTTCTAATAATCACTTTTTAAGAAAAAAAATAATATTTAAATCTTTCTATCAATAAGAGACGTTTAAGTAAAATGTTAAAAAAAAAAAATAATATTTATTAATGTAATGACTATTTTAATAATATAATCAATGTTCTAATCTTTAAAATAAAATAAGTGTTGAAGTTAGAAGTGATTTTTTAAAAATTTTAAACTTTGATATTCTATTTTAGAAAAAAAAAAAAATAAAGGAAAAAATCCTTAAATCAAAAATCCCACAAAATCATTACATCAAACCAAATGGTCATTGATATACAATAAAGGGAAAAAAAATTTATTTTTATTTTTAATTTATAATTTAATTCGAATTGTAACCGGATATGGTTTTGAGACTCAAATTTTGGACTACGACCATTGCTCAATAAAGGGCAGTCAAAAGCCGTGCCTTCACACTCACCAGCCCCCTTTCCAAAGCCCTTGCTTTATCTCTGCAACACAAACACACACACACACACATATTACACAACTCCTCAACAATTTTCTCACACACACACACACTCGATAATCATCTAAACGATAAAGTCGAAGATCAAAAGAAGCAGAAGGAAAAGGAGAAAAGTCGAAACTCTTGTAAGGAATCTTTCATACTTTTCTCCTCCTTTATGTAAATTCACGATTAGATTAATTAATCTCTCTGCTTTAATTGCTTTTTTCATATAATTATATAAGTGTTTCATGTCGATTAGAATCATGACTAATTGTGTTCATGTAACATTACCATTAAATTGGAGCAGAAGGAACAAGTGGATTTTGAATCTGATTTGATTTTGAATTTTTGAAACCAGATAGAATCGAAGTCGATAAGGAAATGATTAAATTCATGTATCGAATTCCTGAATGTGTTTTTTAATTGTTGTTGAAAACTTTGGTGACACGAGAAGGTGATAGAGAAAGAGAGGAAGTTGTTTATTTTCAAATCCCTGGGGAAGACAAGAGCACGCTTTAAAGCAAAAACAAAACCAACTTTTTTGAGTATTTTTGTTTGTTTAAATACTCTCCATCTGTTTTTCATTTAAAGTAGCTTTTTGTCCTTTTGATTAATCGAAATCGCTAAACAACACATGCTCGTGCGAACATATTCTCGAGTCTCTCAATTTTTATATTAAAATAATAATTATGTAGATACATATATGTATCGATCTCCGCCATGGAAGCAAGCAGCCACATTCAAGCTTTTTCTCGTGCTTCGTTCCATGTCCCTTCCTTCAAACAAATTACACACATAAATAAATACACACATTCTCTTTGTTTTAATTGTTCTCAGTTTCTGCAGAAAAGCGCACACTGATCGTCATCATCATCATCTTCCTCAATCAGGTTTGATTAGTTTCTCCATAGATTCAATGCATCACGTTCCTCTCTGTTACAACTAATGATTCCCGATCTCAAATCCCGTGATTTTCATCATACATATATGTATATATATAATCACATCGCATTCATCTCTGAAATCTTATCCAGCAACCTAGCTTAATTCAAGTACGTAAAAAATTTCAGTCTCAAACGAATTTCCCTCAGTTTTGCCCACTCATACACACAAAAGTATATCCATCGATATAAGAGTATACATAGCTATACGTTACAGGCAATAAATATGTTTGCTGTTGTGTGCAGAACAAACTTTAGCCGATCTTTTGGTTTACATCAACCGCGTGCAAAAAGAACCATATAATAATCGTAAGGTATTGAATTTCTTCCTTTCCTCTTCTTCTCATAATTAAGGTATTGTTTCGCAAAAAAAAAGCTAGCTTATATCTTTGTTACATGTTTGGATGAACAAAAGCTAGCTTATTGAAAAGCTACTCAAAGTAACATTTTGAAAAGCTAGCTTATCAGCTACCAACTAACTTATAAGCTAGTTTGTCAAACATAGACTAAAAGTAACAATATATAAAAAAAGTAAGGTATATGTTTTACGGTTTAAATTAAATCTTTCACCATATATAATATTATGTAACAAGCACAATTAATGGGTCGGGTCCCCACCCCACCACACGAACATGCATGTTAGTTTGAAAAGCCAATAATTCGTGTTAGCTACAATATATGGTTTCGTATAAAAGATTCGTTATTTTATAAAAATCAAACTCGAAGAAGGAAAAAGTGTTGTGTTGTGTTGTGTTGGTTGGAGTTATAGATTTGAATAATAATAATAATAATAATAATAATAATAATAATAATAATAATAATAATAATAATAATAGTAGGGTGGTGGAAGCATAAGTATAAGCATGGGTGGTGTGTGAGTGTGATCTGTAAATCTCATGATTGCGGTAGGTTGGCCGAAGTTTTTTGTTTTTTTGTTTGGTTTTTACGACGCCACAGATACCAAGCTTTGTACCGATGCAAATTTACTGAAAGCTCTCCATATTCTTTCCTCTTTCTACGCTCGCATTAACTCTTGCCCTATACCCCTATCTATCTATCTATCTATCTATCTATTATTATTATTATTATTATTATTTTTATTTTTATTATTATTATTATCTAACCACATCCTCATCATGCTGGAAATAAATTATTTAAATCATATTCTATATTTCTTCAAGAAAAATGACTGAGAGAGTAGCTATCGTATTATTTATTATTATTATTTTTAATATATATATATATATATATATATAAACTCTGGTACCTGTTTTGATTGATTTTCCATGTGATGATGCATGATGGTGTGGTGGTTGTTGTGCGTGAGAAGGGGGAAAAATAAAGGAAAGGGAGCATGCTGTGTGCAGACCTATACTTGACTTCTTTTTTTGTTTTCTTGTGTGAGATGATTTTTGGTGGAATTTTTCATAATAATAATAATTAAAGTAAAGCCTTGATAATGATAATAAATTAATAATTTACATCAAGATATTTTAATTATATATAGGGATTAGAAGACAATTTTGAAATTACTACTTTTAAAGTTTTATGGCATTAAGTTTAGACCACAAGCTTTTCAATTTTGCATAGGTAAATTTTTCCCCAAGATAAAAAATCTAAACAATAACTTCTGACTATTTATATGTTTGGTAAAAAAAAGTTAGCTTATAAGCTAGTGTACATGTTTGGATGACTATAAGCTAGTTGATAAGCTAGCTTATTGAAACACTACTCAAAGTAACGTTTTGAAAAGCTAACTTATAAGCTAGTTTGTCAAACAAATTATTAAAGCTAAACATTTGTCTAGAACTAGATTACCATTCTAATCGCTATAGAAATTTTGTTGAATAAGTCATTAATTCGAAATTGATGCATCCCATTGCTTGCACTTAGCATTATTACTAGCTTGACGTTAAAAGTTAGTTCAAGCTACGTTGTTTGTGAAAACGTATAATCACTCTTTAAGATGTTGTGTACAAGTATTTATGCATTACATGATATTGATATAACCATCAATGTTATATTTGACAAATTAATTGATAAATTAATTATTTTGAGCAAAGTTACTCTATTCTTTTCCAAACTGGACTATAAGTCCAAGTACTAATAAATTAATTGTTAATTGATAAGTTAATTGGTGTTTATATAATAGATACTTGTTAGGTTATAAGTTAAAATATGTTTGATGAAAAATAAAGTAATAAAATAGATTAGGATATAAAATGACATGTTAAAAGTTAATTGAGAAAAGACGAGCCATAATTAGAGTCTATGGAGTTTATTAAAAAAAATATTTGAAGTAGTTTAAAAAAAACGTAGTTTATAATTAATCAAACAAAAATTTTAAATAAGTTTTTTTTTAAATAAGTTAAAAATATGAGGTGAATTTACCAAACACCATAAACATGTAATAAAATAAGTATATATTTTGAGTCGCCCATAGTTGTGTATGCTTATCCTACTCTTTTCAAATAGAACGTACACGTATTCAATGCACTACTACTATTTAAAGAATGAAATCATTTGGTGGATTTTGGAAAAACTACTTCTCACGCCATGTAAGGCAAAGCCTAAATTTCGAGTTTCCGTAATTCCCATGAAAAATATAATATTTTTTTTCTGCAATATTATTTTCACTTTCCAAAAAAGTGATATTAAATAAAGGATTTAATTTTAAATTATTTTATTTTCATTGTTATAGGTATGAAATTTTTTTATTATATTGATTTAACCATAAAAAGTCCTATTAATAAGGTTTCCAAAGCATCAAGGTAAAATATTAAACATCGCCTTTCTTGTCCATATTTTAATTTTTATGGGCCTATGTAATACATTTTTATTCCTGTTATAGACAAACCCTTCATAATTGATAGTAGTGAATACTTTTAAGAATCTAGACAATTCTTTTGATTGGAAAAAATCTTTGATTTTGCAAAATATTTTTGATCTCAATTTATTTATATTTTGAAATTGCTTATGATAAATTTGATATGAAGTTATATATCATTGTTTTTTAGTGGGTCAATTAGGATGGCATTGTATTATTATGCATTTAAAATCACCCCAAAAGTTCCCTTTAATTTTATTATAAATTCTAGAGTAAAGTAAAGTTTAAGTATTAACTTATAGAACACTCCAATTAAAAAAAATTGATTTTACATTTTTCTTGCTTTTGTTTTTTAAGACATAAACCATAATAAGTTATAGACTATGTACTTATAGACTATGTCATGTTAAATATGTTATTCAATCATCATTTATATAATGGAATAGGTGTCATAGAGAGAAGATGATCTATATAATTGAAAGATAGAAATTACCCCTTGCTTTTAGCATGAATGAAATCACTAGGGACATGTGTGTTATACTAACTAACTATATCATGCCTTTCCTTTTATGGTACTTGAATGCTTTTACATGTTTTACCTTTTATAATTAGACTTTTGTTTGTCTGCTTTCTCTACAAAGCAAAGAGTACCATTATTATTTAAAGTAAGCGCCTACTTTGATTCATCGACACTTGAATTTCGAAAAGAAAAAAAAATAGGTTCAATTTCTTGTCCCTAATTATTATTTCTTTTCAAAAAGCAAAAACTTGAACCAGGGAAAGTTCTTTGTTTTTTTTTTGTCCTTCATGTTGTAGCGTCCAGTGGTAAGGTAACATCCTGGGGGGTCAGTGAATGGTATCCCTGCTACCCAGGTTCGAACCCCGTGGTGAGCATCCTGTGACATCCATGATCATGGGCCTGTCAGATAGTGGTACCCTTAATTGGGTTGAGTCGTGGTCGACGGGGATTAGACGGGCGACACCCTTAAGTGGGAGTCCGGATACCCTGGGAACGTGTGCTTGTGTTAACTTGCCGTTCAAAAAAAAGAAAGTTCTTTGTTTTTACTAACGATTAACAAAATTAATAATTTATTTCTTTAAGTAAGCTAAAATTGTCATATCGGTAATTTTAAAATGTTAGTTACCTTGTATTTGATGAAACTTGATAGTGCAATTGATAAATTGCATTTTTACCCTAATGTAGAAACATACTACTAGGAGTAGCATTGTATCATCATTCAATGCTTTGTAATCTTTTTCATAAATGGTCGCCCTCTCCTTCTACCATTAATAAGTTCTAAATGTGACGAAAGCAACCCATTTAAACATATCAAATAAATTATTACGAATGTTTTGTATTCAAGTAATTAATAAATATATATTAAAATTTTAGGGCAAATGGCATTTTTATTTTATTTTAATGGATTGGGTTCTTGAAGTGAACTTTTAACAAAACGGCCACTCATGATTTGTTTCTTTTTTCATCGGATTGGGTCCCTAACATTGTTGCCGTTAAAAAAGTTAGTTAGGGCGAGGTATGTTTTTGTCTTTTTACATATTTATTTCATTTCCTTTAAAAATTTAAATTTGTTTGAGAACCCCGTCCCACTTTAAGGTTTGTTCTCCATCATTAGGCATGATCTTGCCCCTTTGGGAACCGAGTTCACTCGCCTCTCGTTTGGGGCTGGGGATTCTTCATAAAATCAGGAGCCAAGGATCCCCAACATGTAAAAAACTGGGGCCGTTTATTGTAGTCTCCAAACCGCCCGGTCCCCATATGTATATTGTATTTTTTTAGTATATATTATGGTATGTTTCTCAACCAATTATGACCATTTTCTTTAATCGGTGATGGAGTGGGGGTAAAAAGGAGGGTGGATGTGAATGGGGGTAGTCCCAACAAAAAATGACTGCTTTGCCTTGCCTATCCTTCATCTTGTATGATAAAACAATTTCATTGAGATAATTATAAAATGACATGATTCATACTTGGGGAGTATTAATTTGAACCGGGGTTGGATATCGATTAGAGTGTCCGTCTTGATGCGATGGAGTGAGAGCACAAGCGAAGTAGGTTGTTATGAGCCTGAGAAGAAGAAGATGGTGATGGTTGTAGCGGTAGTGGACAATGGTTTTGATTATGTACGTAGTGTTATAAGCAGTAGTGATATGCTTGAGAAAAAGTGGAGGAGGGTTGGAATTGGAAATGAATGAAAAGAGTGGCGGTGCTTCTTCTGTTAGCATGAAGATGGCAGTGAGTGATGGAGATGGAGGTTGTCACTGTGGTTTATAGATCGTCGGAGAAGCAGGAAGCTGATGGAAATGACACAGATGTGGGCCACCATCGATCCTCCCTGTGTTGAGGGTGTCGCTATATATAAAACACAATATATAGGCTATGTTTGTCAAACCAGACCAGAAGCTACCTGAAGACTGATTAACCAGTGGATGAAAAAGTCACATTTGATAAAAACTAGCTTATAAATATGTAAAATTACTAAAAATAATATCTAAAAAAAATAATAAATTACAATATTTAACAATATAATTAAAACAAATTTATAGTAATATAATATATTAATTAATACAAATAAGGTAGTAAAATAATATAATATGTTAATTAAAATAATTTGAAATTTATTATATATTATAAATTTTGAATTTTAAACCAAATTTTAAAAAAATCTATATTAACCTATGATTTTAAATAACCGTTGCATATAATACGAAAAAGTAAATCAAATACTAATTACAAAAAAAATAATAATTGGTAACTAAAATATATTGATCAATATTAAAAAAATTGATATAATTATCAATAAGTCTAAATTATTAAAATTTAATATTAATGTATAGTTAAAATTTAGAGTAAATTACATTTTTGGTCCCTATTATAAATTAATTACAATTTTAGTCAATGTGGTTGTCATTATGCTTCACTTTTAGTCCCTCTGAATAACTCAAGTTAAAAAAAGCAAGTTAAACTAAGGGTACTTTGGTCATTTTACTCTTTTTTGTCCTATTTCTTTATATTTTATTAGAAATTTAGTAATTCTAAATATTAGATTATATATAATAGTTATTTTTTATCATTAAAAAAATAAAACATTGCCTTTTAGTTTAACCATAAAAATGTGATATTTTTTTTTCTTAGTTGGTATTTTAAGTTTAATTCATAAGTTTAGTTATTATTATTTTTATTTTTAAAAAACTTTTTAAATATATGATCAATATATATGTGCCAACCATTTAAAAATTGACATGTTTACTAAAAATAAATAAATTGATATATTTTACTTTATGAATAATAAATTAAAATATAAAATTAATAATATGAAAGGAACAACGACATTTGAATTTGATTTTTTTGATCATATTTTTTTACTAATAAGATGATGTTGTATGATAAAATTTCAAAATAAAATATAGCTATTAATTTGTTAATAAAATATTGAATAAAATGATGGCTTAATCTTAAATCATTTATGTATAACAAAAATAGTTAGAAACAAAATTACTAATGAGTGAGTTGGAGTGCACTTAGAGTGGGCAAAAATTATTTGGTCAAACCATAAAATTTTAAATAAAATTAACCCATAGATATGTTTATTAATTTTATACCTTTAACTTGTTTGTAAAAAGAAATATACCAATTTATTTATTTTTAGTAAACATGTTTTTTAAATAATTGGCACATATTGTAAAATGGTTATTTTAAAATAACAAAATAATAAATAACAATTGAACTTAAAATACCTATTATTGCAAATTGATTAAAAATATTAATTTGAAGATTTATCAAAAGAAATATTAAATATAACATTTTTATGGTAAAACTCAAAAATCAATATTTTATATTTTAATGATTAAATAAACTATTAAATATTGAATATTATATATATATATATATGTATATATATATATATATATACTTAAGTTCACGTGAGACCAAACAGTTTCTGTAAGACCGGTGAGACCAAGCTTTAAAGTATGAAACTTCACACCAAAAAACTGTGAATGTAAAAAAAATCGAACTTTTCATAGGGAAAACACCGTAAATGTTACGTTCACGGTGTTTTTCGCTGTGAATGTTCGTTTTTTTTACCTTTACAGCGTCTTCACTGTGAAGGTTCGGATATACCTTCACAGTCTTTTCTCTGTGAAGGTTTGTTTTTTTTTAACTTGGTTTAAGTTTTTTTACCTTCATAGTGTGATTACATTATGAAGGTTCAAATGTTTTTTACCTTCACAGTGTTTCGGTGTGAAGTTTCAAGTTTTAAGGTTTGGTCTCACAACCACAGTGACCAAAATTGTAATTAGTTTATAAGAGGGACTAAAGTTGATATTAAAGAGCAACCACAAGGACCAAAAATGTAATTTACTCTAAAATTTATGTTATAATTTTCAGATGATATTAATTAATTAATAATAATAAATTTTAATAATTAATATTTATTTATAATTAATAGTTAATATATAATAAAGAATATTAATAAAAGACATAATTGGAATAATCACAAAAAACTTTTTATAAGAGCATCTCCAACCGCACGGTAAATCAGAGGATTTGCCGTGCGGTATCTCCAATCGGCCGGTATATCCAAATTTTTTTGCCGGTCACGAATTCCATACGCCATATTTGACGGCCCAATTTTTTTTGCCGGCCAAAAATTTTTTGGGGGACCCACCATTCTGTGTGGTAACTAAATATAAATTTGTTTTTTTTTTTTGATAAATTTGGTGTTTTTAGAAGACGATTGGAGGTGAGTTTTTTTTGGGTGTCGATGGGCCCACAAAATTTAGTGTTTTTTTTGGAAAGGGTATCCTGGGCTTATAACTCAGACTTATATATATTTTAATGATATCTAGAAAAAATAACCAATTACATATTTAATAATATAATTAAAACTAAATTATAGTAATATAATATCTATATCTATACTATATTATAAAGATTGCATAAAAAACTCTTAATTACAACTCACTAAGCTTTATGTACTATCATTTAAAGCTATCTACTTAAAATCTCTTAAAAATAACTACTAAAGCCTAATGTACTACCTGTAAAGCTTTTAACCCTAATTAATATATTTCATTCTTATCCCCCAAAATCCTTATCTCTAATCCCCAAACCCTAAAATTATGAAATTTGAATTCTGATAAACATAATCAAAAACAGGATAAACATCTCAATTTAAATATAAAAAATTTAAAATATATAAGATAATTAATGAATTTTAACAAATTACTTAATTTTTTTTATATAAAAAACATTATATTGTTAAGCCTAAATTAAACAAATTTATATATAAAAAAACCATTATCACTCAATAAAAACCATCCAAAATCGTACTGTAAATCAATAAAAAACAAAAAATAAAAATAAACATTAAAATCGTGATGTATCAAACATTATGTACTATTATTTAATGTTAATCTACTTAAAATCTCTTAAAAAACAATTAATGAATCAATATATACTACTTTTAAATGCCTTTTAACCCTAATTAATAAATTTCATTCTTATCCCCCAAAATCCTTATCTCTAATCCCCAAATCCTAAAATTATGAAATTTGAATTCTGATAAACATAATCAAAACAGGATAAACATCTCAATTTAAATATAAAAAATTTAAAATATATAAGATAATTAATGAATTTTAACAAACTACTTAATTTTTTTTATATAAAAAACATTATATTGTTAAGCCTAAATTAAACAAATTTATATATAAAAAAACCATTATCACCCAATAAAAACCATCCAAAATCGTACTGTAAATCAATAAAAAAAACAAAAAATAAAAATAAACATTAAAATCGTGATGTATCTCGCTGCATTGCACGAGTACGCTTCTAGTATTAATTAATAGTGATACATGGAAATGTCTGCATAAAAGGAAGACTCTGCAAATACCAAATTGGTGGGTGTTAAAAGGCTACAGTAGTAATATTTATCTTGTGCTTTGATAGTTGTAAATTAAGAGATTTTAAAATCTTGCATAAAATGATGGTACCTTGTGTCTAATAATTTGTATTTAAGAGTTTTTTATCCGTGTTTTATAATATAGTATAGATATAGATTATATATCGTTCGTTTTTTCTTTTTTAATTTGATATACTCAACAGTTAATATCATTTATTGTTTTTATATATATAATTTGATTTTTAAACCAATTATATACACATTATATATAATTTGGCTAGAAATTGTAGTGATTGTAGTGAGGGGTGGGGGCCTTGCTTCTGAGCAAAACAGCACCTGTAGCGCTTCACTTTGCCTTTGGTGATGGCAAAACGCATTTGCAATGCTTTGTCTTTTTCGTCCTTTGTTTTTCAATCATAATACATATTGAATATCTACCTTCCGACTTTATATGCAACAGTTGTTTCCAGATAATATTGAAATAAAATTATTATTATTTCTAAAGTCAAATATGTGATTTATTTGACCAGATAATATTGAAATAAACAACTTTTATTTCTAAAATCAAATGTGTCACTTAATAAACTTTTTGTGTACATACAAGGTTTGAATTCAGGCAAACTTAACAATTGTGGGAGGGTTAATCAGGGTTGATGTCTTACTGTCATAATTTGCCAAGTGATTGGTATAGGAATAGTCTAGGACACCTTTAAAAAAAAGGTGCAAATAAGTTATGCAAAAATAAAATGGTCATGCGTAGGTGTATTTGTGCTGGTGCACAAGCATTTTTATTACTATATTATGTGTATTAAGAACTTATTATAATTATTATTATCATTATTAACTCTCGTATACTTGTTTTTTCAAGTACTTGGGTATTATTTGTTAAACACTTATTTTTCTATCTTTTTTATTTATTTAAATTTACTCATGAAATTTGTATATAACATGCTAGATAGTTGTCATTTACAGTTTTAATATGTATTTGTTGTATCGTTTATATAGTCGGTGTTTTCTTTTCTTTCAAATCTACATATATAACAATATTAATCTTTGAAATAGTTCGGATTTGAAAAAGAAAGTAAAATAAACGAGAAAGAAGAGGGTATGCAATTTTGAAATTTTCAGCGCTAGCCAAATAAAATCTCTGCAAAAGAGAGGGATGAAGCAGGGAGGTATGTGGTTGTAGTATTTCAACTACCTTGGGTTGAGTGGATGGAAAGAGGGAGGGGGTCCCCATGTTTAGATCTGCATATCTGCCATCCCTAACGAGGCTTTCCTTGTCTTCATTCTTCTTTTTCTTTAACAAATTTATAGACTTTAATTAGTTCAGTTTTTAATGTTTATTCATAACTAAAAAAAGTAGGTTAATCCCTCTCTAGGTTGAGATTAATCATCTTAATGTCTTATGAGTGCAGCACATATCATATATATGATATATAAGCTATTATAAAATTTTACACCAAATCTAATTTGTCTTGAAAAGATTATTTCATAGGCAACGAAATCTTTTTTGTACAAATGAATATTAAGGGGTTGTTTGACAGTTGCTGAATGGTTTGGTACAAAATGATTAAGTGGTCAGAAATATTAAGAGACACTTATGATATAGTTCAAAGTGAAATAGAGTTGTTTTTGTAATTGTTCAGAATTAAATTATGGCGTTTAATGGTTAAGGGAGGTCCATGATACAAAATCATTCAAAGGGTTTTGGAACCATTAAGAGACAATTTTTTTTTGCCAAACACGATTCATCTCTTAGCGATTTAAAAATTACCTCTTAATGGAACCGTTAAGAGGTAAATAAACCCTAAGACTTTACTATTTGCAAAATTAATTTTCTGATAAAAGTGTTTTGAAAAAAAAATTATAAAAATAAAGCAAAACAACATTATATATTATGTAATCAAATCTTGTAAGTACACAATGGAACATGTGATAAAGGAAGGTAAAATACAGTAAGAGCCCTTTTGGTTTTGTTTTTATCATTTAAAACCCTATCCGCTTTTGTAAATTGCAACACATATTCATAAAAACCTTTATTTGGTGCTGGGCTGTTGGCTAAAGTGGCCGGACTATCCGATTGTTTTATATGGTACAGGCTAGTAGGTTACTATGCTTTTTACATGCATTTGTAGGATCAACTCCCAACAACTAAAATTCATCCATTTAAAAGATATCTTATAAGAGTTTAAGGTTTATGATAATCAAAAAGTATAATGTCTTGAATTTATATATATGCTTATTGTGTTTCTTAATTAACTATGTATTTCATAGTGTCTGGACAATAAAGAAAAAAGTTATAAAAGTGACAAGAAACAATTATATAGAAATAATTTTCAAGCCGAATTTAGCAGTCGAGATGAGGTGTGTTGTAAAGCTATAAATTTGTAAACGTCTTGGTCTTCAAAGTTTATTCGCAAACACAAATTAATATGACTTCAACAAATATTGGAAAACGAAGAAAAATCAAGTAAAAAGATAAAACTTTCATTGTTACCTTAAGAAAATACACTCAATGGTCTGTGTTTATACTTTGAATTTTCATTTTTACACATGCCTAAAAATTATATATTTGAATTTTATTTACAGTTTCTGTAAGAGCTGAAAAAAATTCATATAATCATCAAGAAAAGTTGTTGGTTGGAGTCGATATCTTTTTTGCTATAGGCAGTAAGAGGTTCCAACATGCCATATACAATTACAAGGGTCAAAAGGGTAAATATCCCAGATCACATTTATTCTTCTCTTTTCCAATTTCTAGTTTTTTTTTGCCAACTTGTTTTTGTCTTATACGGGTAAATCTTGATCTCCCCCTTCTTTTTAAATGAAAGTAAATGTTTTTATTCAGCTTTTGCTGTTTGCCATCTCTGCATGTTTGCATGTCTTTTTCTGTGTTTGCCCAAACAATTCCAGAGAATAACAGTGACTGTGACGAACTATGCATACACACACATATATACACACACATATACATCTTATCGCTAGAGATTTTTCATATGTAAATCAGTCTCTTTTCTCTTTCCTTTTTGGACTCTGTTTCTTGTAGTTTCCATCCATAGCGTTTCTTAACTCGCTATATTCTCGAAAGTACACGTGAAATCCGCCGTTCCATCACCTTCTAAACGCTTATCTCTGAATTCTTTTTTGTTTTTATGTTACCCACCTTTGTCTTCACCCTACACCCCTTAGTGAAAGGGTTGAGACTTGAAATGGAGAGGCCTCAACATATGTTCTAAAGACCCTTATAAAAAGAAAGTCATAGTGTTTAGTTTTTGTCTTGATTTATTGTTCAAATCTGGTGTCTGAACAAATTTAGGTGAAGAATCATGCCTCAGTTGAAGCAGATTAGAGACCCTGAGCAAAAGCATGTGATCTCCAAGAGAATTACAAGGGGAGGATCAACGAATAATCAAAAGGACTCTAGTGTTGAAGAAACAACAGATAAGAGTGTGGGAAACCGGAGGCAGGGTAGGAGAAAAGGGAAAAGTAAATTTTTGGGGAGGACACCATTAATGTTAGAGGATTCAAAAGAAGAGATTTCTTGTGGGTTATCTTCGTCTACCGAGAAAAGGCTCATGTTCCCTCGCAGGCCTGGTTATGGTCAATTGGGTACCAAGTGTGTGGTAAAAGCAAACCACTTTCTAGCTGAGTTGGCTGATATGGAGTTAACCCAATACTGTGTAAGCTTTCAATTTCTTTGGATTAGCAACATTAATTCAACATTTCATAGATACTTGTCTGACCCATGTCAATTTTATCTCTATATGCTGTTCTGTTTATTTTCTGTAATTTTAAGTATTTCATTTCTATCGGAGCAGGTTAAGATGATTCCAGAAGTGAACTCCACCAAATTGAACAAGGCAATTATGACCCAGTTAGTGAAAGTTCATAGAAACACAGATTTGGGGATGAAGCTCCCTGTTTATGATGGAAGAAGAGCGCTTTACACAGCTGGGAGACTTCCCTTTACATCAAAAGGATTCACAGTTGCAATAGTAGATGACTTGGACTGGATTGGCATTACAAAGTATGTGATTCCTTGATCACCAAATTGTCTGTTGCCTTGTTATGCTACATGTGCTCATGTTCGATCTTTGAACTCCTTTCAATATAAAATGTACTGGAAGCCATAAAAGTACTTGAATTGCTCATATTTGCCCATTTTCCATGCTTCCTTTTATGCCGTTAGCTTATGAAGCTATTCAGCAGTTGCTCTCTCTTTGGTTATGAGGTTTCCTATGTAAAATGGGAGTCTTTGGGCCGTTTACTAACTCTTACCAGCAAGAGTCACCACCCTCACTTACCTTATAGCTTAATTTTCTCAGCTATCAAAATGAATTACCGGTAAAACCGAGTAAGAGTCTCTCTCCTCCACTTATCAATTCTCGGTTTTGCCTCGGTAAGATTCTCGGTCACTGCCATGGTCACCCGGTGAATGTTTGGTAAACGGCCCCTTACTCATGCTTGCCCTTTTCTATGTTTCTTTTTATGCCATTAGCTTATGAATCTATTGGTATTTGGTCTCTGGACGAGGTTCCCCATGGAAATTGAGAGTCTTTGAGTCAAAAGATCAGATATTGAACATTGTGATATTTATTTAAACTTATGTTGCATAATTTCAGGGAAAGGGAATTTAGAGTGACTATTGAGTTTGTTGCTCATGCTAGTATGTGTCAACTACGCGAGCTTCTCTCTGGAAAACAAGTTGACACTCCTCTAGAGGCACTTAAGATAGTTGATCTAGTTTTGAAGGAGCTTACAGCTCAACGGTATGTTTTTGCGTGATTTATTTTGTCTGAATTCTTCTCCATTTCCATTATTGCTGTATACAACTTAATGCGTAAAAATAGGTACATATCTGTTGGGAGATTTTTCTATTCTCCTGACATTACAAATCCGAAGCCAATAGGTTGCGGACTACAATCATGGCGAGGCTTCTACCAGAGCATAAAACCCACCCAGATGGGATTATCACTAAATATTGGTATGATATGAAACTTTTGATCTAGAGCAATTTTTTTACATTTTACTATTCTTATTACCAATATATTTTAGCTTTTTCCTTTCCACAGACACATTGGCAACAACATTTATAGAACCACTCCCCGTCATCGAGTTTGTAGCTGAAATTTTGGGAAAACAAGTGTATACAAAGCAAATTTCTGATGCAGATAGAATAAAGGTATAGTTGTGAATATCAGTCATCTTTCTGATTGATATTGATGCGTTGTAGGTTTGACATGCTGAGTGTTACCGGTATATGTTACAACTTACATAATGTATAAATGTGGATATCTGTAATTTTGTATTATATATTTATCACCATAGCATACAGAAACATAAGTTAGCATATACCATTTCTTTATAATAAGATTGAAATCTATATAAATCAGTAATATATAGCAAATAGTTATGTCAAATTTGCGCAGATAAAAAAAGCCCTTAGAGGTGTCAAAGTTGAAGTTACACATAGAGGGAATGTACGAAGGAAATATCGCATCTCAGGGGTGACATCACAACCAACAAGGGAGCTAATGTGAGTTGTTTGAATTTCTCAATAGCTCCTTTTCCTGCAGGCCTTGTTATCATTCGCTTTTCTCATTTTGATATCCATCCTGTTTTTCTCTTCTCCCAGGTTTCCAGTTGATGAGGAAAGGACCATGAAATCAGTGGTTGACTATTTTCGTGAGGTGTATGGATTTACGATACAGCATCCCCACCTGCCTTGCCTTCAAGTGGGGAATCAGAAAAAAGTGAATTACATGCCCATGGAGGTAAATCTGGAAGTTTCTCCCAGTTTGATCCTTATTTGAAATGTGTGGTTTATCATACTTTGGTTTCTTTGCACGTTATTTAGGCTTGCAAGATTGTCGAGGGACAAAGGCGCACAAAGGGACTGAACAATAAACAGATTACTTCTTTACTAAAATTTTCATGCCAGAGGCCCAAGGAACAAGAAAAGGAGATACTACAGGTTTGAGCACTCAGAGAATTCCCCCTTTGGTTCAATCCCCTGGTTTTTGCCTTAAGAGATCATTCCTGTATCCTAAAATGGGAGTAAACTGGCCTTCCATCTGAGTCCAGTATGTCCATGTTATCTAAATTTGGTATTTATTCAGACTATGCATCAAAGTTGCTTTAAAGAAGATCCCTATGCAAAGGAATTTGGCATCAGTATTGATGACAGACTTACATCAGTTGAAGCACGAGTTCTTCCTGCCCCATGGGTACGTCTTGCATGCTATTCTTGGTTCAGCATTTGATAAAGTTGTTTACGGTCTTGATAGGTTCACCTTTGATCTTGTAATCGACAGCTGAAGTACCATGACAGTGGAAAGCAGAAAGAAGTTTTACCTCAACTTGGACAATGGAACATGAAAGATAAGGTAATGCACTGTTTATATTAGTTGTCATCTTGGCAATCATATGCAATTGCTTATGATACTGTACTATTTTCATGACACAGAAAGTGATAAATGGAAGCATTGTTAACTACTGGGCTTGTATCAACTTCTCACGCACTGTCCCAGATAGCGCAGCTCAAAGTTTTTGTCATCAGTTGGTCCAAATGTGCCAAGAATCTGGCATGGTAAGAATATCTCAATCGTTAGCTTTCATAGATTATTGTTTACTGAAACATTCAAAGGATAATGTAATATAAAATTTCGTTCGAGATTTCAGGAATTCAAATGTGACAGCGTGGTTCCTGTCTACTCAGCAAGACCAGATCAGGTAAAGAAGGCTCTAAAGCATGTCTATACGGCCACTGTAAATAAATGCGGAGGAAAAGAGTTGGAATTGCTTATTGCAATCCTTCCTGACAACAATGGCAGTTTGTATGGTATGTAGCTTTCATTTGCCTATTTCCGAACATGGTTTTGCTTTCTGTTGCTAAGTTGCTTCAATTTCAGGTGATGTGAAACGGATATGTGAAACGGATCTGGGGTTGATTTCACAATGCTGTCTTACAAAATATGTTCTGAAGATCAGTAAACAGTATCTCTCAAACGTTTCGCTCAAAATTAATGTCAAGGTCAGACATTTTATGAAAAAATCATATTATTTACTCATGAACATTCTATTATTCATTTTGGTTTTCTTACTCCGTTCTTTTGTTGTACTTTTACATTCTTGTCCTACCCCAGATGGGAGGAAGGAATACTGTGCTATTAGATGCCTTAAGATGGAAGGTCCCTCTGGTTAGTGACATCCCGACGATAATTTTTGGAGCTGACGTAACTCATCCAGAGTCCGGAGAGGATAGTAACCCATCAATCGCTGCGGTAACAACAACAAAACCTTGGCATACAGTTTACCTGCTTTACATTTGAGCCTGTACTTACAAATCTTTTAATAAAAAAGGTTGTTGCCTCTCAAGACTGGCCAGAAGTTACAAAGTATGCAGGGCTTGTCAGTGCTCAACCTCACAGGCAAGAACTTATTCAGGACTTGTATAAAACTTGGCAAGATCCCCAACGTGGAAAAGTTAACGGAGGCATGATCAGGTGCATATGCGAACTTCGTGTGAACAATAAAAAACACGGTTGTTTTTATCAGCGTTAATGGAATAGTTGATCTAATAACTTGAGTTGTTAAACTGCAGAGAGCTCTTGCTATCTTTTGAGAAGGCAACAGGGAAAAAACCACTGAGGATCATTTTCTACAGGTACAACCGTACAAGAAGGAAGACCATTTACATAGGTTTTAGTGGTGGTTTACCTAAAAATCAAAGGTAGTTAGGTATGCTCACTTTTGTTTTTGTATATTCCTATTTGCAGGGATGGTGTAAGTGATGGGCAGTTCTATCAGGTCCTACTCTATGAACTTGATGCAATTCGTAAGGTTGGTTAATGATTCTTTAAACACGTATCTGTTGCTTCAAACCATTTGTTTTCTGGTGCTTATTATGCAAACTGTTGTACATCCCTAGGCTTGTGCTTCTCTAGAACCTAATTACCAGCCTCCAGTGACATTCATCGTTGTCCAAAAGCGACATCACACGCGGCTCTTTCCAAGCAACCACAATGATAGAAAAAGCACTGACAAGAGTGGCAACATATTACCCGGTATATTTCTTTTTTTTATCGTTTTTCACTTTCTGTTGCAAAAGAAGTGACTGTTCTTGTGAAATTAATGCTACAAAACACTTCAAACTTTTTGCATTAATAAACAATTTTGGAAAAAATTTCCAAGTATGACGCCATAGATAATTTAAATTAGCTAGTTCTTGCAAACTGCAATGTTCTTTTATGCATTAGCACAAAGATTGTTTGCAATAAAAAGCCAAGTACAAAGTTTCAAAATTTACTCTTTTTCTAAGCATTCTACTACAAACAAAAATGTTACTTGTTTACATCATTTTCCATTTTCTGGGTCTCATCTCATTTCTCTCTCACATATCACATTTGACAAATTACATTGTTAAATAAAAAGAACCCAAGACTTTGTTACAAACTTGTTCTCAGGCCCGATCCTGACATTTTTTAGGCCCTGGGCGAGATGTAAAAATGGGCCCTCGATAACTACGAAATTATTTTCAATATATTGTTTATATCATCAAAAATAACATTTAATTCAAATAACACTAATAATTCATATAAAACCGATTTCCCCGGTATTCCTAGCGCAAGATCAATCAATAATCATTTCTAAATTAATATTATCTACCATATCATTTTTACATAACATTGTCAATCAGTTCCACCATCAAAGACATCTTATGATATAAACATATAGATTGAAATCATTTGACATTACTATGTTGACCATTCAGAATAACAGTGTAAGTAAATCATCATAAATCAGTAGATATTCCACATGTTACTTGATTAGATATTCCACATGTTACTTGATGTTAATCATCATTTTAATCTTTTAGTGATGAAACAAACTTTTTAAGAACCATCAATTTTAGAATCAAAAGTTCATGTTGATTATAGTTTGAAATCTTATTCTTATTTTCGAGATAAGAGAGTACTTAAGATTGGGGCACCCAATATTAGATAATAAAGAGTCAATATTGTATGGAAAAAAGTATCTTTGAAATCCTAAATATATCTATATTGGATCGTCTCATATAGTTTGGTAATTGTTTTTAAAATGTAAGAGTTTTCTTAGTTAGTAACAAGAAATCTACTATATTCTAACACAATAATAAAATTCATGCGGATGAAATAATGAAAAGAGTATATAGAAGATGAGTAATGGAGTATATATCAAAGATTATAGACAAAAATAGTTTTTAGATATTAGTACTAGATCAAAAACATAAGAGAAACAATAAGCAATACTATAAATGAAAGACTAAATAACTTTTTTACAAATTCTATGCCCAAATTCTTTTTGGGTTCTATTATATACTTTTTTTTTTGTCTTTTTTATTTACAATTTTTTAACTACTAATATATAGTATATGCTAAAAAAATTGGGGCCCTATTTCGTTTGGGCCCTGGGCGTACGCCCGGCCCGCCCTCCCCTAGGGACGGCCCTGCTTGTTCTGCTAGGCTAAAAATGTTGGATTTGGCAAACTGCAGGTACGGTGGTGGACACAAAGATTTGTCATCCAGTCGAGTTCGACTTCTATCTTTGCAGTCATGCAGGAATTCAAGTATGAAACTGCACCATCTCATTCAATATGAACACCAGATGGAATTTATTATCTTTTGTGGAGTTTACATTGTCAAATGTGTTATATATCTTTTAGGGAACTAGCAGGCCGGCTCATTATCACGTTTTATGGGATGAGAACAATTTCACGGCTGATGAAATTCAATCTCTAACGAATAATCTCTGCTACACGTAAGATACTTGCTTCTGATTTATCATGCTAATTACTCCTGTGCCCTTGTAATATATTAACCAAGATACTTCCGTTGCAGCTATGCCAGGTGCACACGATCCGTTTCTGTAGGTAAACCTTTTAATTATACAATCAAATTTCGTGCCATCCCTTTCTTTTGTTAGAGCAAAAAGATAGATTAAGAAAGGTCACTTAGCAATGACCAGAAACACAAAATAAAGAGGACCATAAAACGGTCCAGAAACTGAATTTGTTTCAACATAAGCAAAATTCAAACTGTAAAGATGTAGAACAGAAACAGGTTCTAACTTCAGTTTTCTTCAAAACCCGTTACCGTCTTGTATAAAGTTGAAAAAAATGAAATTGATTTATTTCTGGTAACAGGTTTTGAACCAAGAACCGGTTCTGTGGTTTTATAACCAGATTTATGCCACATAAATGATGAATTCCTACAATATAAGAAAATTTTTATGTGTTGCAGTCCCACCTGCATATTACGCTCATCTGGCTGCATACCGAGCACGTTTCTATATGGAACCTGAAGTCCACCATGACAACGGGTCCATGCACAGCATGTGCATGGTCAAAGGTGCAGGTGTTCGTCCCCTTCCGGCATTGAAAGAGAAGGTAAAGAAGGTGATGTTTTATTGTTAGGTAGGCCATGTTTGAAAATGTTAGGGTAGCATTAGATGAATATGTTGTACTGATTTAGTTTTGTACAGAAATGAACATGCATCAAACATTTAGCTACTGCAAATAGGTTTTCGTTTCTTTAGTTCCTCATTTACGCTTTGGTCTGTATTGTAGAAGATATTGAATACGGTCGTTATATGATGTCATATTGTTGATATGATACAATATACCGACCGGATTTGTTATAATTGAGGATCAGATTATCATTTGGACTGCATTTGATTAATTTGTTGCATCACCGAATGTTTGTTTTTGGTTTTGTGTGCTTCTTTTGGTAGGTAATGGTTTTGATGCAAGTGTTGCAACCAACCCTCTCTTGTTACTTTTAATTTTTTGTTTCACAAGTCGGATGTTCAGAAAACAACTTCTCTACTCCTTAAAGGAAAGATTTACGTACATCCATTCTCCAGACTTTACCTACATGGAATTTACTTTACCTATATGGAATTTACAAATTATGTTTGGTTTGATTTTGTGAGAATATGTGGAAGCACATTGAATTACCCTCCAAAAGAGCACTTTAGGAGAGGAGAGATTCCAACATATATAGAGGAGAAATGGTCAATGTCTAGCCAATGTGGGAGTCCAACACGACCTCTCCGACCATGGCTAGATGGGCACTAACAGAGTGTCGGTTCATAGAGTAGTAGACCTTTGGCTCTGATGCTATGTGATAATATATGGAACCTCAATAAAAGAGCTCTTGGGGAGAGATTGGAGGTTTCAACATATATAGAGGACAAATGGTCCAAGTCTCGAAGTGAGGCCCTAAGACAGACACTGATTGGTAGACCTTGGCTCTGATACTGTGTGAGAATATATGGAAGCTCATTAGATTACTCTCCATAAAAGCACTTGAGTAGAGAAGAGAGATTTCAAATATATATAGAGGAGAAATGGTCCAGTCTAGCCGATGTGGGAGCTAGTCCAACAGATCTGATATTGTAGTGTGTCTAGCCTATGTGAATCATTTTGCCATCCACCCAAGAGCAGTCGGTTCGGGCATATGCTAACCTTATGTTGCAACATTGAGTCACATTATAGAGATGTGCATCCTTAACCGGTTAAGATGGGATTTAACCTGTTAGGCCCAATCGATTAGCCCAACCAAATTAGAAATCGGTCAAGCCCAGCCAAAATAGAAATTGATCCTACACTAAGCTTAATTTGAGCGGTTACAATGACCGTTTGAGGAGCCAATTTCTAATGATGATCAAATAGGGGCCTGTTTAAATAAGAAGACTTAAGTATTGTGATGAGGTAAGAAGGAAAGGTTAAGGGAAGTTTCAGATGTGAATCGTTGAAAAAACATAGAAAAATCTATTTGAAGATGCATATGCATGTGAACCCATATAAATATCATCAGTTCACGTATACATCTTCAAATAGATTTTTTATATATTTTTTCAATAATTCACATATGAACCTTTCTTTAACATTCTCTTCTTACTTTTTCACGATATTTAATCTTATTATTTGAAACTTATCTTATATATGTATCGAGAGGTTCAGATAAGAAGTGAAAAAAGGTCGAGAATAAAAGAATAAATGATTCATATGTCAATGATTGGTTCAATTTGGCGTATAATAGGCTTCAAACGTAGACTTGTAGCAAAACTTATACACATTTAAGTGTGACCACCGCAACAAGCCGGTCTTGACCTTCCAGCCAGGAACATCAAGGTCCGGTCCTCCATGCTAAGCTACAAAGTTTATTTTAGTCGATGACCAGCTATAAATCTATTCAACATACTAATTTGTATGGTGTTATTGACTATTGAACCATGGTATTGGCATTTTTCTTTGTATCCTCATTTTCCCCAAACTAAGTTAGACTATGGACGTGTAGCGTTCAAATCTTGGTAATGTTTATACCATACTTGCATCTATTATGTTGTTGTTGGCTCATTTAGTTTCTCAAAATTTAACAAGTCTGTATTTTTCTCTTTCTATTTGAATTGTTATCGTTTACTCATATCTAGTTTTTAAACCTTAACACACACACACACACACACACACACACATAGAGTCAGGTTCATATGAGAACAATAACCAATTAAGAGAAAATGAGAACGACCGAATCACATATGATTTTTACACTAAAATCACATGTGATTCAAGCGACTTTGTGTTGGGAACTGAAAAAAACTTAAGTATGGTTAATGCTGCTAGTTCAGAATTACTACTGCTAGTCAAAGTTAGTGCTGCTTGAACAAAGTTAGTACTGCTTAGCTAGTTAGTACTGCTAGAGGTTAGTGCTGCTTAGTAGTTAATGCTGCCAAGACTAAGTTAATGTTGCTTCTGAGATAATGTGAAGATAATGCTGAAGAGATCGTGTTTAAAGATAAACATGGAAAGCTGAAGATATTCATGGAAGATATACTGAAGATATTTTATTTATTGTAATTATCTTTTATTCAGTATATGTATAGAATTGATAGAATAGTTTAGAATAATCAATTTATTCTAAGTTTTTGTTCTAGAGAGAATCAACCTCAAGGCATAGATCATAATTCTAGAGAAGTAGAATTCGTCTTGAAAGAGTCTGTTCTTCAAGATTGAGGTTGTGTGTGTAATCTTGTGATTTTAAAACAAGTTTGCAAGTTGTTAATCATATACTGTTTTGATTACTGTTACATTGAATATCAAAGTGTTATTCCGCAACTTCTTTGATATTGTTTCTGAGTATTCATAATTCTTGCTGAGAATTCGATCCTGACAAGTGGTATCAGAGCTTGTTCTCTCAGAAACATCTATTCATCATGGAAAACTTTGCAGAATCAAACAGTACTCTGGTCTCTAAGGTTCCAATGCTCAAACCCAGTGAGTTTGACATGTGGAAGATCAGAATTAGGCAATACATTCTTCTCACTGACTACTCAATGTGGGATATCATTGAGAATGGTCCTTCTGAAGCAGGAAAGATTGGACCAGATGGGAAAAGACCTCCACCAAAGACAGATGGTGAGAGGAAGATCAGACAGACAGAGATGAAGGCCTTGAGTACTCTGCTCTTGGCCATCCCCAATGAATATCAGCATCAATTTTGCAACTGCACTGATACTCAGATTCTCTGGAATGCTTTAGAGAAAAGATTTGCTAGAACTAAAAGCATCAAAAGAAATCAAAGAGATGTTCTAAAGCAGCAGTTTGAGAACTTCACTTCTTCAAAGAATGAGTCTATGACTCAAACTTTTGATAGGTTCAACAAGCTCATTGGTGAACTGGCTACTGTAGGAGTGAAGATGGAGCAAGATGATATCAACAGAAAGTTCCTCAGATCTCTTGGGGATGAATGGACTATGTACACTGTCTCATATAGACAGAGTGACAATCTGGAAGAGAAGGAACTTGATGATTTATATAATGATCTAAGAGTTTTTGAAACTGAGGTAGAAATCAAGAAGAAGCCCACTGGATATATTCACAATGCTGCACTTCTATCAGCATCTACTGATACTACTGCCAACCCTTAAGCAGTTAGTGTTGCTATTGGAGTGAATTCAGAAAAAGGCACTGAAACTATCTTTGAAGCCTTTTTGTCCAGTCACATCAACAACTCTTTGATTAATGATGATCTGGAACAACTTCACCCTGATGATCTGGTGGAGATGGACATTAAATGGCAGATGGCCATGTTATCTATGAGGGTAAAGAAGTTTATTAAAAGAACTGGGAGGAACAACTTCTCTCAGAAAAGAGAAGATGGTGCTGGTTTTGACAAGACAAAAGTGGAATGCTATAAGTGCCACATGAAGGGACATTTTGCTAGAGAGTGCAGAAGTGGTATACAAAATAACAACCACCAACAAGCTCAGAATGGAGGCTACAATCAAAATAAGAACCCTGCTCAAGCCCTTGTTTCTCAACAAGGAATGGGGTTTGACTGGAGTGACCAAGCTGAGGAAGCCATTCAGAATCAAGCTCTTATGGCAGAAGTGTCTGATCTCCCCTCTGAGGTAATTTCTAATATTTGCACTCAATCTTGCATAGACATGGTCAAAAGGTACAGGGATGATAACCAAAGCATGTGTGATGACCTCAAAAGATTAGAAAAGGACAGAAGAGACTATGTGTTGATAGTAGAGAGATTTGAAGAACAAATCAAAGGCTTTCAAGGTAATGAACTTCAACACTCTTATGACACAAACTATCCAGCTGGATTCTTTCATTGCATCATGTGCCTTTTTAGGCTCAAGCTGGGATAGAAAGCAAGAAAGCACTGTATGCTGTTGATCATGCATTTCTTGAAGTCTGCTTTGATGTCTAGTCATCATAGGAGAGGATATATCTCCTATTACCAGCTGTGGAGGATGATTCTTTTGAACTCTGGTGTTATGACTAGGTTCTTCATTAAGTTCAGCCTCTAGATTAGAGTCATTCAACTCAACTGAGGTGTTTTCAGCAGCTACTTCTGATTCTTTATCTTCTTGTATCTCTTCATCTCTACTCTGACTTAGTCCAGTAGATGGTTCCTTTTCACAGTCTTCAAAAGAATTCACTATGGGTATGGGAAAGATCACTGATTTAGATATACTTTCTTGAACTTGTGTAGACCCTGATCCTCCACATCCTGAACCTGCATAATCATCACTACTAAAACCAAAGGAGTTAGTTAGTGAATCAATGTCAAATAGCCATTGAGGACCAGTTCCAATAGGATTTGGTGTGTTCTCATTGCATTTGACATTGTCACTCTCTTCAATTATTCTAGAAGATGAATTGAACACTCTGTAGGCCTTACTCTGAGATGAATAACCAACAAGAAATCCATCATCTGCTTTGCTATCAAACTTACCTAAGTGAGTTTTGGTATTGAGAATGGTACAAGGACACCCAAAAGGTTTGAAAAATCCAATAAAGGGTTTTCTTTTATTTAAAAGTTCATAAGGAGTCTTGTTCTTTTGTTTGACCACTAGAACTCTGTTTTGGACCTAACATGCAGTATTAACTGCTTCAGCCCAGAAGGTAATTGGCAGTTTTGAATCAGCCAACAGAGATCTAGCAGACTCTATTAGTGTCCTATTTCTCCTTTCAGCAATACCATTCTGTCGAGGAGTCCTAGGAACACTATATTGTCTCTCAATCCCTTTCTCTTCACAAAAGGTGTTTAGATCATGATTTTTGAATTCAGTCCCATTATCTGATCTAATGATTTTTACTTTTTGATTAGTTTGGTTTTCAATTCTTAGGATAAAGGATTTGATCAGTCCACTTGTCTCATCCTTATTCCTTAGAAAATATACCAGGTGAATCTAGAGTAATCATCAACAATAACCAAGCAGTAAGATTTCTTGCCAATACTCATAACATTTGTAGGACCAAACAGATCCATATGCAATAACTGGAGACAAGAAGAAATAGAATTTATCTCTTTGGTCTTATGAGAAGTTTTATGCTATTTGCCTTTGAGGTAAGTAACACAATGATCATCACATGAAAAGACTTTAGAAGGTAAACCTCTTACAAGGTTGTTTTTAACAAGTTTGTTCATAGTCTTAAAATTCATGTGACACATCCTTCTGTGCCATAGAGAGGATTCATCTACAGAAGCTTTTGAAACAAGACAATTTAGAGATGAATCACTTTCAACATTGTCCATATCTAGACAGTAAACATTGTCCTTTCTTGGAGTTCTAAGTAGTATCATGCTTTCATCAACTACCTTGAACCCTGGAGCAAGGATCATACACTCAGTATTTGTAAATAATATACTATGTTGTTTGTCACAAACCTGTGATACACTTAACAGGTTGTACTTCAATTGATCAACATAGTAGACATCCTCAAATGTCATCTTACCTTTGGTGACATTACCTTTTCCACTTATCTTACCACCAGTAAGATTATCTCCAAATGCAACATGTCCTCCATTGATATGCTTGAAATCCTGAAGGCATGACATGTTGCCTGTCATGTGCCTAGAGCAACCACTATCAACATGCCATATGCTCCTTCCCTTGAGTTGTTGGTTGCCCTGCACATAAGATAGATCAGTTAGTATGAATTAGGAACCCAAGCCAAAGTGGTCTTGGGTACCCCTTTCTCATCAAAATACTTGCATTCCTTCTTGACAAGATTTTTGAATTTTAACTCCTCATACTTGGAGTACTTTGTCACAATAATAGGCTTGGAAACATGTGTGCTAGAAACAGTACTGGTTTTAGAGGTACTAACTGCCTTAGCAGCACTTGCATGCTTAGCAGTATTAACCTTGTTAGCAGTAGTAACTGTGTAAGCAGCAGAAACTGTGTTGGCAGTGTTAACCTTTGAAGAGGTACTAACTGTATTAGCAGTATTAATATTTTTAGCAGTACTAACACAGGTAGCAGCAGTAATACTTCCAGCAGCACTAACCCTGTCAGCAGCACTAACAGTTTTAGTGCTTTTGGGCACCCACATTTTAATGCTTTCTTTTAAAATCCTTTTCTTCATGGGGCCTTTCTTTTCACCATGTTTCTTTCCAGCCTTCCTATAATCAACAGATTTTTGCTTATATCTTTGAAAGGTCATCTGTTGATTAATAGGATTGAAGAAGCAGTATTTAGCCAGATGATTTAACTTGCCACATATGAAGCAAGGTTTTGGTCTATTGATTTTTTCTCAGATCAACTCCTTGCTTCTGAGCCCATTGATTATTCCAGTTTCTTTGATTTCCTCTTTTTAAACCAGAATTTAGGCTCTTGGCTTTACTGCAATCACACTGTTTACAAGATCCAGGATTCACAACTGTGGTTTGTTTGTAATGAACCTTGTTATCTTTTCCTTTGGTCTTCTCTATTTCCTTGGATTTGACCCAGATTTTCCCACATCCCTCATTGGTGATTATATTGTTTTCTACTGGGATCTCTTTACTTATATCATTATCTCTCTTCTTACTGTCTTCTTTCTCAGTTAAATCTTTAATTACTACTTCATCCAAAGGGTCTATCTTAAAGGCTTTTTCAGATAAGTCCTTTTTCTCCTTGGTTTCCAACAAGTCTGAAGTAGGAGAGATATAATTGTTGTTATAAGGAGGAGGTGTACTGTTGTATCCAATGCCAGGCTTCATCTTATCATGAATCTGAGCCTTTAGAAGAGAATCCATTGCTTTTGAAGCATATGAAAACTTCTCTATGTCAAGTTTAACTTTAGACAGTTCCTCCTTTAGCTTATCACTCTCTTCTAAGGATTTAGACAGTTTAGTCTCTAACTCATTCTTTTCCCACTTCCAATAGTTAATGTCATAAGAGTGTTGAAGTTCATTAGCTTGAAAGCCTTTGATTTGTTCTTCAAATCTCTCAACTATTAGCACATAATCTCTTCTATCCTTTTCTAACCTTTTGAGATCATCACACATACTTTGATTGTGATCCCTGTATCTTTTGACAGTGTCAATGCAAGTTTTAGTGCAAAGGTTAGAAATTACCTCAGAGGGAAGATCAGACACTTCTGCCATAAGAGCTTGATTCTGAATGGCTTCCTCAGCTTGATCACTCAAGTCAAAACCCATTCCTTGTTGAGAAACAAGGGCTTGAGCAGGATTCTTGTTCTGAGTGTAGCCTCCATTCTGAGCTTGTTGGTGGTTGTTGTTAGGAACAGCACTCCTGCATTCTCTAGCAAAGTGTCCTTTCATGTGACACTTATAACATTCCACCTTAGTCTTGTCAAAGCCAGCTCCATCTTCTCTTCTTTGAGAGAAGTTATTCCTTCCTGTTCTTTTAATGAACTTCTTCACCCTCATGGATAGCATGGCCATCTGCCATTTGATATCCATCTCCTCCAGATCATCAGGGTGAAGTTGATCCAGATCATCATTGATTAATGAATTGCTACTATGACTGGACAAGAAGGCTTCAAAGATTGTTTCAGATCCTTTTTCTGAACTTGCTCCACCAGCAGTACTAACTGCTTCAGGGATGGCAGTAGTATCAGTGGCTGCTGAAAGAAGTGCAGAATTGTGGACATAACCAGTAGGCTTCTTCTTGATCTCTACCTCAGTTTCAAAAACTCTTAGATCATTGTATAGATCATCAAGTTCTTTCTCTTCCAGATTGTCACTCTGCCTATAAGAGACAATGTACATAGTCCATTCATCCCCAAGAGATCTGAGGAACTTCCTGTTGATGTCATCTTGATCCATCTTCACTCCAACAGTAGCCAGTTCACCAATGAGCTTGTTGAACCTGTCAAAAGTTTGAGTCATAGACTCATTCTTTGAGGAAGTAAAGTTCTCATATTGCTGCTTTAGAACATCTCTTTGATTTCTTTTGATGCTCTTAGTTCCAGCAAATCTTTTCTCTAGAGCATTCCAGAGAATTTGAGCATCAGTGCAGTTGCAGAATTGATGCTGATATTCATTGGGGATTGCCAGGAGCAGAGTGCTCAAGGCCTTCATCTCTGTCTGTCTGATCTTTCTTTCACCATCTGTCTTTGGTGGAGGTCTTTTCCCATCTGGTCCTATTCTTCCAGCTTCAGAAGGACCATTCTCAATGATGTCCCACATTGAGTAGTCAGTGAGAAGAATATATTGTCTGATTCTAATCTTCCACATGTCAAACTCACTGGGTTTGAGCATTGGAACCTTGGAGACCAAAGTACTGCTTGATTTTGTAAGATTTTCCATGATAGATAGATGTTTCTGAGAGAGTTAAGCTCTGATACCACTTGTCAGGATCGAATTCTTAACAAGAATTTATTCTCAGAAACAATATCAAAGAAGTTTGCGGAATAACACTTTGATATTTAATGAAACAGTAAATTAACACAGAAAATATGAAGAATAAACTGTAAACTTGTATTGAATGCTTGAAGCTACAAGATTACACACTCAACCTCAATATTGATGAACAGGCTCACCAATACGAATTCTACTTCTCTAGAATTAGGATCTATGCCTTGAGGTTGATTTCTCTCTAGAATGATTATCAAAAGTTGTTCTTCTATCTATTCTATACATTCTATACATATACTGATCAAAAGATAATTACAAATAATAAACAAATCTTCAGTATATCTTCCATGTATATCTTTAGTATATCTTCAGTATATCCAGCTGTCATTCTTTCCATCCGGATCTCTTAAGCAGCATTAAATATGCTCAGCAGCATTAACTTCTTCTAGCAGCATTAACTACTAAGCAGTACTAACTACTAGCAGTACTAACTAGCTAAGCAGTACTAACTTTGTTCAAGCAACACTAACTTTGACTAGCAGTAGTAATTCTACTAGCAGTAGTAATACTCAACAGTATTATCCTTCAAAGTACTCTGGCAGTACTAACTCTGAACTAGCAGTAGTAATCAGCAGTAGTAATTCTGTACTAGCAGCATTAACCATACTTGGTAGAATCTTCAGTTCCCAACAAAGGGGAAGAGCATATGGCATGTTGATAGTGGTTGCTCTAGGCACATGACAGGCAACATGTCATGCCTTCAGGATTTCAAGCATATCAATGGAGGGCATGTTGCATTTGGAGATAATCTTACTGGTGGTAAAATAAGTGGAAAAGGTAATGTTACAAAAGGTAAGATGACATTTGAGGATGTCTACTATGTTGATCAGTTGAAGTACAACCTGTTAAGTGTATCACAGGTTTGTGACAAACAACATAGCATATTATTTACTAATACAGAGTGTATGATCCTTGCTCTAGGGTTCAAAGTAGTTGATGAAAGCATGATACTACTTAGAACTCCAAGAAAGGACAATGTTTATTGTCTAGATATGGACAATGTTTCTAGTGATTCATCCCTGAACTGTCTTGTTTCTAAAGCTTCTGTGGATGAATCCTCTCTTTGGCACAGAAGGATGTGTCACATGAATTTCAAAACAATGAACAAACTTGTTAAAAACAACCTTGTAAGAGGTTTACCATCAAAAGTATTTTCATGTGATGATCATTGTGTTGCTTGTCTTAAAGGCAAACAACACAAAACTTCTCATAAGAACAAAGAGTTAAATACAATTTATTCTTGTCTCCAGTTATTACATATGGATCTGTTTGGTCCTACAAATGTTATGAGTATAGGCAAGAAATCTTACTGCTTAGTTATTGTTGATGATTACTCTAGATTTACCTGGGTATATTTTCTAAGGACTAAGGATGAGACAAGTGGACTGATCAAATCCTTTATCCTAAGAGTTGAAAACCAAACTAATCAAAGAGTAAAAGTCATTAGATCAGACAATGAGACTGAATTTAAAAATCTTGATCTAAACACCTTTTGTGAAGAGAAAGGCATTGAGAGACAATATAGTGCCCTTAGGACTCCTCAACAGAATGGAGTTGCTGAGAGGAGAAATAGGACACTAATAGAGGCTGCTAGATCTCTGTTGGCTGATTCAAAACTGCCAATTACCTTCTGGGCTGAAGCAGTTAATACTTCCTGTTATGTCCAAAACAAAGTTCTAGTGGTCAAGCCAAAGAACAAGACCCCATATGAGCTTTTAAATAAAAGAAAACCCTTTATTGGATTTTTCAAACCTTTTGGGTATCCTTGTACTATTCTCAATACCAAATCTCACTTAGGTAAGTTTGATAGCAAAACAGATGATGGATTTCTTGTTGGTTACTCATCTCAGAGTAAGGCATACAGAGTTTTTAACTCTTCTTCTAGAATAATTGAAGAAAGTGACAATGTCAAATGCAATGAGAACACACCAAATCCTATTGGGTCTGGTCCTCAGTGGCTGTTTGACATTGATTCACTAACTAACTCCTTTGGTTTCAGTAGTGATGATTATGCAGGTCCAGGGAGTGAAGGATCAGGGACTACACAAGTTCAAGATAGTATATCTCAATCTGTGATCTTTCCCATACCAACAGTGGATTCTATTGAAGACTGTGAAAAGGAACCATCTACTGGACCAAATCAGAGTGAAGAAGAAAGTAGAGATGAGGAGAATCAAGAAAATCAAGAACCAGAAGTAGCTTCTGAAAACACCTCAGTTGAATTGAATGACTCTAATCTAGAGGTGGGACTTAATGAAGAACCTAGTCATCACACCAGAACTCAAAAGAATCATCCTCCACAGCTGGTAATAGGAGATATATCTTCTCCTATGATGACTAGAAATCAAAGCAGACTGCAAGAAATGCAAGACCAACAGCATACAGTGCTCTCTTGCTTTTTATCCCAGCTTGAGCCGAAGAAGGCACATGATGCTATGAAAGAGTCCAGTTGGATAGAAGCAATGCAAGAAGAGCTACTGCAATTCAAGCTGCAAGATGTTTGGGATCTGGTAGACCTTCCTAAAGGCCAAAGAGCAATAGGAACAAAATGGGTTTTCAGGAATAAGAGAGATGAAAGAGGCATAGTAATAAGAAACAAAGCAAGGTTCGTGGCTCAAGGGTATACACAAGAAGAGGGAATAGACTATGAAGAAGTATTTGCACCTGTGGCTAGGATAGAAGCAATTAGATTATTCCTGGCTTATGCTTCTTATATGAAATTCAAAGTCTATCAAATGGATGTAAAAAGTGCATTTCTTTATGGCTCAATTGAAGAAGAAGTATATGTCTGTCAACAACCAGGGTTTGAAAACCCAAGCTATCCAGACAGGGTATATAAATTGAAGAAAACACTTTATGGACTGCATCAAGCTCCAAGAGCATGGTATGACACTCTGTCATCCTATCTCTTGGAAAATGGCTTTGAAAGAGGAGTCATTGATAAGACTCTGTTTATCAAGAGAAAGAAGAAGGATATCTTGCTGGTCCAAATCTATGTTGATGATATTATCTTTGGATCCACAAGAGCCATCATGTGCAAGGAGTTTGAGGAACTAATGCATCAAAGGTTCAAGATGAGTTCCATGGGGGAACTTACTTTCTTCCTTGGACTCCAAGTTCAACATAAGTCAGATGGAATCTTTATCTGTCAGTCCAAGTATGTGCAGGACATTCTAACCAAGTTTGGTTTCTCAGATTCAAAACCTGCCAGCACACCTTTGGAGACACACAAGCAGATAACAACAGATCTTGAGGGGGAGGATATGGATGTTCATCATTATAGGTCCATGATTGGCTCTCTCATGTATATTACAGCCTCTAGGCCAGATATAATGTTTCCAGTCTGTGTATGTGCAAGATTCCAAGTTAGGCCAAAGCAATCTCACTATCAAGCTGTTAAGAGGATATTCAGATATCTCAAAGGGCAACCCAGATTGGGACTTTGGTATCCTCATGACTCACCATTTGACCTACTTGCATACTCAGACAGTGATCTTGGTGGAGCAAACTTGGACAGAAAATCTACTTCTGGAGGATGTCAGTTTTTAGGTGCAAGACTAGTTTCATGGCAGTGCAAGAAACAAACCACAGTGTCCACATCTACAACAGAGGCAGAGTACATAGCAGCTGCAAGTTGCTGTTCTCAAGTCTTATGGATTCAGAATCAAATGCTGGACTATGGGGTAACCTTTTTACACACTCCAATTTTTATTGATAATAGCAGTGCTATTAGCATTGTGAATAATCCTGTCAAGCACTCAAAGACAAAGCACATTGAGATCAGGTATCACTTCATAAGAGACTGCAATGAAAAGAAACTTATTCAAGTTGTAAAAGTTCATACTGATAACCAGTTTGCTGATCTATTCACCAAAGCCTTTGATGTGGGTAGATTCACTTTCTTGGTAACAAGTGTGGGAATGATCAACTCTGAATAAGCACCTTCTCAAAAAAAAAAAATGGTTACATACCTGTATATTGTTTATTTGTGGTGTTCCTAATCTTCTTTTTCAGGATATGTATAGCAGTACTCAGTGTATCACAAGCTTAAAAGAGTAAGTATGGTTAATACTGCCAGTACAGTTTTAATACTGCCAGTGCACAGTTAATACTGCTAGTGGTTAATACTGCTCTCAGTTAATACTACTAGTTAGTTAATACTGCTAGTGGTTAATACTGCTCTCAGTTAATACTGCTAGTTAGTTAATACTGCTAGTGGTTAATACTGCTAGTTAGTTAATACTGCTCTCAGTTAATACTGCTAGTTAGTTAATACTGCTAGTGGTTAATACTGCTCTCAGTTAATACTGCTTGTTAGTTAATACTGCTCTAGGTTAATACTGCTTATGTTCCGAATACTATAAATACTCTTTGCCCGCCTAAAAAGTTCATAACGACTCTTTGCATACTGTTCACTTGTGCTCTAAACCCTTTCTCTCTCAAGTTCAAAGTTTTCAGGCAAGAACGTTCAAGATCAATGGCATTAATGGCATTCATAGATGCGCACAATGAAATCGCGATGCTACAAAAGCCCAAACAAGCCGCTGGTTTCCACCAGATTGTGGATTTCCTCAAGCCAAGCCATATTGCCCATGCTCTCACTGTATCACCATCAATCTATATCGAGCATCAAAGGCAATTCTGGGCAAATGCCACCATTGTTACTGAGAATGGTGTGCAAATGATCAAGACAAAGGTGTGTGGCAAGCCCTTGACAGTTACTGAAGAGGTAATTTGCATCAGTCTATGTCTAGACGATGCCTCTGGTATAACTTCTATCTCTAATGATGAACTGTTTTCTACTCTTACAAGAATGGGGTATGGAGGCCCATTGGGTGTGTTCAAGTTCTCAAAAGCCAAATTTTCACCCCAATGGCGTTTCTTTGTCCATACCCTTATGCACTGTATCTCTAAAAAGACTACTGGATGGAGTGAGTTCAGTAGCACCATTGCTTATGCTTTGGTGTGCTTGGCCACTGCCAGAAAGTATAATTTTTCGAAAATGATTTTAAGTGATCTTGTCTCAAACTTGGGAAGCAAAAAGAGCTTTTATATGTACCCCAGGTTTGTCCAAGAAGTTATCACCCACGAATTGACGGATATGCCTCATTTTGATGGGGTATATGTACCTAAACCCCCTAAAGGCAAGGTTTTCTCAAATATGAGAAGATCTGCTGGGGACTCGGAAGGAGTAGGCACCCCATTGTTCTCTACAATGATGGCGGTGTCCCACACTGATGAAGGTATGGCAGCAGGGTCAAGGCCCCCATTAGACCATCCCACTACTAGCCAATCCCAACCTTCCCACTCTAAATCAATTCCCCAGTCTCTTCTTGATAAACCAACTTCACCAATCACCCAAACATACAAAAGGAAACAGGTAAAGAAGGCTCCTTCCATTCTTGTACCTTCCCCCACTAAGCCTTTAAGCCCTCTAAGGGAGGATTCTCCCTTACAGAATATCTACAGGGAAACCACAGGGGTGTCTCCCAACCCCAAGGAGGTGCTCACTGAGGAGAGGGTTGAGTATATGGGTGCTGAGGCTGCCACTACTTCTGCTAGCACAGAGAAGGACAGTGGTAACATAACTAAGACCTCCCCCATGGCAACTTTGAATGAGCAATCATTCAAAGGTCCCAGGTGCCAAGAAACCACGAGGGTGGATAGTGCTTCTGCTAGGCAGAAGACTTCCACTACTAAAAGATCCCATGATCCTTCAATAGGGGGTAACACTCCTGGAGAAGGAGAGGACAGATATGACTATCTTGAATTGATGGACACAATGGCCAACATCAACAGGGATGTGATCAAACAGGGCCAAGATATAGAAGAATTGAAGCTGATAGTTCTGTCACAACAAGAGCAGATCCTCAACTTAAAGCAAATGGTCAGAAAATTGATTCTCCAAAAGAAGAAAAAACAATTTGTGCTTAGAAGGAGGAACCCTTTGACTGATGCTTTCAACAAAGGGGAGAAGCAAGAGGGAGAACCAGAGAAAGAAAGTTCAGCTGAAAAGAGAGTCGAAGTTGAGAGGGAGACAGAGCATGGAATAGAAGAAGAAACTGTTAATGCTGCTACAACAAAAGAAACATTTAATGTTGCTGAGGTAAATGAAGCAGCAGAAACAGGGCTCTCTGTAGAGGAAATGGAGATAGCAGAAACCTTGATTAAAGCCAAGAATGATACTCCTAAGGCTACTCAAAAGGTCAAGGGAGTAGTCATCAATGAAGGAGGGATCTCAAAGAAGGGAAAAGAGAAAGAAGTCTTGAAGGATATAAAGGGAAAAGGAAAGGAAAAGATGGCTGAAGCTGAAATGCCTGCAAAGAAGAAGACTCAAATTGAAATAGATGAGGCAATAGCAAAGCAACTTCAAGATCAAATGGAAAAGGAGGAGCAGCTTCAAACAGAAACAGATAGAGAACTTGCAAGGCTCATGGCAAGAAAGTTAAATGCAGAATATCAGAAAAGTATAAAAGAAACAGCTCAGGCCAAGAAACTTCAAGTCAAAAAGATGCCAATCCAAAAACAGAAACAGAAAAGACAACCCTCCAAGACATTTTTGGCCAATCAAGAAAGAAGAAAAATGATAAATTTCCTGAAAGGTGCAATTGGTGTCAAGGGGGAGATGTTCACCAACATGGCATACACTCAGGTTGAGGAGTTGTATTAGAAAGAGATGGCTAAGCTTCAAGGGGATTCAGCCCAAAGGGAAGAGGCTGAGAGAAGAATGAAGGAAAGGCATGACCTGAACATTCAAAGACCATTTCCTGAGGAGAACACACCCTCAAAAGACAAAGCTGAAGAGATGAAGGAAGAACATGAGGGTGTTGGTGAAGAAGCCAAATCTGGAAAGAGGGTGAAGTCAATTGCTTCCAAAAGGCAGTATAAAAGGGCAAGAGTGGAAGAAAAGGCAGAAACTGCAGCAGAAACTGAAGCAGAATCAGTGCAAAGTCCAGAGCAGTCTAATAAGCAAACTGATGAGAGTATGGATCTGTACATGACCATAGTAGAACCTATGAAGGCTGTTCCAATCTCCATGAAAGCTCCAGAGATCATCTTCTGGGACATTCTAAGAGATAGTGGAAAGAATTTCTTCAAAATCAAAAGAGTAGGTGATACATTTGAAGCATATTCAACATGGGGGAGAGTTATCAGAAGTTGTTCAAGAGCAAATATAGAGGAAATGTACAAAGTGGGGATGAAACTCTATGAGCCTGTGTTGAAAGGTACTAAAGAAAATCTTCTCAAGGTAACAATGGAATACTTGTGCATGATGTTTGATCCAGAGAGAGTGGCTTATAGGATTAAAGATCATAATCATGAGTTTGTATTCAAGAAGATTGATAAATGGATATTGTTTGAAAACTGTGGAGTATACATGATTACTATTGACAACTGTTATCATGAATACTACCTGGTGGACAAAATCTATGAGCATAGCAAGGAGAAGCTAGTAGGAATGCTAAATGCCAAACTAGTATGCACAAAGGATTCAGAAATGGCCAAGATTATGGTAAGAAGAACTGTAAATCAAAGTTTGGGCCTAGATCCAAATTTGGGAAATTGAACCTGAGGTGTTGAAATCATCTTGAAGATCAGATCTGAAGAACTTGACTTCTCTTCCTAAAAGTCAAGTTAGGGGGATATTGTTGGGAACTGAAGAAAAACTTAAGTATGGTTAATGCTGCTAGTTCAGAATTACTACTGCCAGAGGACTTCAAAAGTTAATACTGCTGAGTATTACTACTTCTAGTAGAATTAATACTGCTAGTCAAAGTTAGTGCTGCTTGAACAAAGTTAGTAATGCTTAGCTAGTTAGTACTGCTAGAGGTTAGTGCTGCTTAGTAGTTAATGCTGCCAAGACTAAGTTAATGCTGCTTCTGATATAATGTGAAGATAATGCTGAAGAGATCGTGTTTAAAGATAAACATGGAAAGCTGAAGATATTCATGGAAGATATACTGAAGATATTTTATTTATTGTAATTATCTTTTATTCAGTATATGTATAGAATTGATAGAATAGTTTAGAATAATCAATTTATTCTAAGTTTTTGTTCTAGAGAGAATCAACCTCAAGGCATAGATCATAATTCTAGAGAAGTAGAATTCGTCTTGAAAGAGTCTGTTCTTCAAGATTGAGGTTGTGTGTGTAATCTTGTGATTTTAAAACAAGTTTGCAAGTTGTTAATCATATACTGTTTTGATTACTGTTACATTGAATATCAAAGTGTTATTCCGCAACTTCTTTGATATTGTTTGTGAGTATTCATAATTCTTGTTGAGAATTCGATCCTGACACTTTGGCCGCGAGATAAGCCTGAACGCCTTGTCACTGCTCCTGTGATGACCATGTTCCATAATCAAATGTAAAATACATGGGATTTGCCCTTTTTCTTTTTTCTTATTTTGATCATGTTCTCGTTGATCTGCCCTCTATAAAGATGATTATATATATATATATAGAGAGAGAGAGAGGGAGGGAGGGAGGGAGGGAGAAAGAGTGAGTGAGGTTCAGGGGAAACCCCCAAAAATTGAAAAAATGAATTCATCTATACGGTATGCACATGTACATACAAATAATTGAAGATGTTTTGTTGGCTTTAATGCACATGTACATGTTATACACATGTAATTACATACAAACTACTTATATGCACATGTGCATTCGTACATATGAATGGTTAGTAGGGTGTTGCTCAGTTTTTCTTTTTTACGGTTTCCCTTTAATCTCACACACATATATATATATATATATATATATATATATATACCCATTTGGATGTAGTTTTCTGGAGATTACAAAAAATATATATACCGAAGATTGTACATATCACCACTCTCTTGAGAAGGTGTGGTCGATAAGGTTAATATGGTCATTTCACTATCCCCAAACTGTTTGCTTTTAGCTAGCATTCTTTGTATCAAGAATTTTGTAATAAAGATTAGTCTATTTCTTTTTCACCATTCTAGGATTTTTGAACATTTTCATCTTTGAGGTATGCTCATGTAGCTTTAGTTACACCGTAACATGATTTGTCCATTTGCCGCCTCTGTTGGATTGATTTGATGTATAATAAAGTAAAATGGTGTATATATATTATCATAAAGCTGGAAGCTTAATTTAACATTTGTTTGCTTAATTATCGTTAGTTTTTTTATTGTGGTTGCACTTTAACTTTCACCTCTTATAAAAGAAATCTCTATTTTGGATTAGGTTTAAGTTGAAATCTTCGTACCTTTTTGTTGTTTGTTGGTTTTACATTTTAACCGGAAAGTTTCTCATTCCCGAATCTTCTACATTTGGGGTTTTCATCAAAATTAATTTTTGGGTTATTATTGTTGTCCTAAGTCATATTTAGTGAACTCAAAAAAATAGTTATATGGGATAGATAGTCTGTTTACGACAAGCAAAGCTGTGGTTGTTTAGGTTTGTATGGTCATCATTTCTAAATATATAATTGGAACATTAGAGCAGCTATCTTTTAGATATGTTCATGTCTCTTTGAGATAGCATGTGCATTGTTGTTTCATTATCATTCAATGTTTTAAAACCCGGTTTTTTGGTTGACCTGGTGTAGTGACCAGGTCACGGTTCAACCACCGGGTCAACCAAATACAGTAAAAAAACACACATAAGCATAAGTTTTTCATCAATCCAAATACATCAAAACGAAACATAACGATCAAACCAAATCATGGATCTTGAATCATTAGAGTGTTAAATGCATCAAGCTCATGATCGCTTAGTAATTGAAATTCGCTATCTACTTCATTGTCATCAACGATCTCGTCACTTTCTACAATATCAAATAAACAAAATATTGTTGGCGAGGGTACATAAAATATAGAGGGAGAAGAAGAAAGTGATCAGAACTCGGATAAAGAATTAGAGATCGCGTGAGAACTCCCTTTCCTTAAGTGATATTTCGACCTTATTCTTCCCGGGTATCACGAATTCACTCGAGGATAATCTCAATTCACCGTATCGATTTACACAGAAATCGATCATATTTAAACACCTTGAGAATCGTAACTGACCCTATATTAATAATGATAATAATACCCCAATGAATGAAATTGATTGTTGGACTGGCGGTTACAAATTGATATCATAAATAGAGCGGTTACAAATATGATTTCCACTAATACAAAAATGCCTTTTTGTGACGGTTTTGAAAAACCGGGTTTTGTAACGGTTTGGTAAAAAACCGTTACAAAAAAGTCGCATAAAAATTATAGGGTTATTTCAGTGACGCATTTTAAAAAAAGCGTTACTATTACTAAACACCTAGAAACATAAACTAACGTTTTAGACAAAAACCATTACTAAAAGGTTCCCTACTGTAACGGCTTTGGACTGTTTTGAAAATCGTTGCTTTATGTTGTGATTGTTTTTAAAAAACGATACCATAAGGAACCATTTAGTAACGGTTTTTGTCTAAACCGTTGTTTTATGTTGTAACGATTTTGAAAACCGTTGCCAAAACTAGAATATATACAACAACGTTTTTTTTTTAAAACCGTTACTGAAAGTCAATAGGTAAACATGACCTTCCAACGATCCCGGGTCATAGTTAGCTTACACGAGTGTGCACTCCACACCTCCTAACTCGTGTTATAACTTAACTATCAACCCCATTATTATGTTGTGAATCCAATTACATAAAATGAACCTATGATTTCACTAAAATCACCAACAAATATTAATGTCACGTAAAAAGCTAAAAATAAACTAAAATTACAAAACCAAATTAATATATATAGAAATAAAAAAATGTCACCTGGCGTTTGAGAAGCCGGTTCGTGCTCTTGCTCGTCAAGCATATTTTCTAAATCATTGTAATCAAGTTCTTCTTCCGGCTCTTCTTCGACCATCCAAAAGTCCGTCTTATCAATGTATTCGTAATCAATAGGATCATAAGACCTTTATCAACCTTGAGTCTACAAAAACATTTACAAAAAAAATAAAATAAAATATAACTTGTAAAAATAAAATAACATTGCTATTATTAAATATTTTCCTACAATATAACGCGCCTATTTTGTAAACGCAAGTTGTAATGAACAAATACAAGATCATTTAGCCTTTGATGTTCCAACCTATTCCTCCTTTTCGTGTGAATCCTCTCAAAGACACTCCAATTTCGTTCGTAACCGGAAGAAGACGCGGTTTGACTTACTATTCTAATAGCAAACTTTTGCAATACCGGAGTATATCCGCCAAATAATTTCCTCCACTCATCTATAAAAGAAATGGTTAGCAAAAAATAAATTTCATAATAATGTATTTAATAATAATGTATAAAAGTTAAATACCTAAATGGTACGTGGACGAGTAATAGTACGAGAAGCAACAACACTAGTTCTACCAAAAGTGCCTTCACTGTCCTATGACATTGTAAGATCTAAAATGTCCCTACCGGAAAAATTCTTCTCAACCATATCAAAAACACCTTGAAACACCTCTCTCTTATAACAAAGATTCTCACGATCATACTGAAAAGCTGGATTTAACCAATAAGCCGCACAATGAATACTTTTTCTTAACATACTATCCCAACGACAATCAATTGTGTCAGTATAAGGCTTGTATAATTCTTTCTCCTTTTTAAACAATTCCTTAACCCCTTTCCTTGCCCGATGCATTCCCTCATAAACATAACCCAATGCACGTGACATAATCGCAAAAGCCTTAACAAAGGAGTCATCACTTTCACCATAATCAAACAATTCCTCCAAAAACTTTTTGTTCAAGATAATTTGTTTACATTCAACCGCATTTCCCACTTTCAACATCTTCTTAAACTCATTAGATATGACCATTGCTTGTAAATTGACTTTATGCAAACTTTTCAATGCAATGAACGCGGTACCAAAATGAGTAGCACCTGGACGGATGATTTATGTCCAACCATGTCTTTTTCTTAACCAATTCAAGGGCCACTTATGATTATAAATAAAAACAGTAACCCTGGATGCAAGAGTGACCAAACTTTTGACGTTATCCAATTCTGAAACATCCTTTAACACAAGATTAAGACAATGTGCGACACATGGAGACCAAGTAATAGAAGTATATCTTTCACATAACTTACTACTACCAAGTTGTAATTAGCAGCATTGTCAGTAACAATTTGAATCACATTTTTTTCTCCTACCATTTCAAGAATCTCAACAAACAAATTACACAAATTTAAAGCATTGCTCTCTATATCGGATGCATCAACAGATTTAAGAAATGATACCCCTTTCGGACAATAAACCAAGAAATTAATCAAATGTCGTTGCCCAATATCCCTCCACCCATCACTCATAATCGTGCAACCACTTTCAATCCATTGAGTTCTATACAAATCAATTAATAGAGAAACATACTTCCTTTCATCTGTCAATAAATTGACCCTCAAAGCATGATAATTAGGTGCTTTGTACCCATGGCCAATACTCGCTATTTTATCTACAATATGTTGAAAATAAGGAGAGTTTCAAGCATTCATACGTACACATGCATCATAGAATCACATAGCAATAACTAAATTGATATCATGTAGGTTTTTCTTACTTTGCATGGCAGATTTAATAGTGGGTTGAGAAGGATCATTTATACCTTTTTGAAAAAAAAAGTATGAAGACTTGATGTAGCTTTCCTTTTTCCCGCTTTACCGGATCGTGCTTTGACATTTTGCGCTTGTGTTTCCCCCGTTTCATCATCCGAGATAGTAATACCGTCACTATCATTATCCGCTTCCTTTTTTTGTTTCAAAATACCTTGCATAGTAAAACGAACTTCCAGAGTTACTTTTTTACAAGATGCAACCTCACCGGTAACACCGACAAGATGTTTCTTAACTCTATTTATCCCACCACCACAAATAATTTTTTTGACAAAAACTACATATGTATGTTTTGTGTCCCTTTTATATATTCCGGAAATACAACACCCGCTACTTTGCAAAAATGAGCAATTTTGGACATTAAGTATCAAACCTATAATGCTACTTCAAAATATAAAATGATGCTAAATTGCTCCCCATTAAAATAGAGAAGAAATCCATGAGCATCTTGGCCTTGGCAACATCAAATACCTAACATTCGCAAAACCCCATGGTCAGAGTTTCACCCTTTCTCACCTCCTCTTGCTTCTAACTACACTACTCACAAGTTAATTTATTTGTCATAAATCCATTAATTACTACTGCTAACAAAGGTGATAGTATTACTCATGTGTTGATCCAAACTCTCTCAGTGATTTGATAACGACCCTCTTCTATACTTAGTGAAAATTACGTTTTAATATGTATTAGTGTTTCACCATCAGCGATCAGACTGAGTCTGTTCAGTTATCGCTGATAGTCTTTTTTATAAACATTTCTATGTATTAGTGTTTCACTATCAGTGATTAGGCTGAGTCTGTTCAGTTATCACTGATAGTTTCTGATGTAAACAGTAACGTAATTCCTAAAGACAAGTCTCGCTTCAACATATGTTCATAGCTGAATCAAAGACGAAGCTGCTGAACAAAGAGAAGTCTACTAGTGATCTGATGCGGATATCAGTGAAGCAAAGACAACTCTACATATACGCGAAGGAACATGAGGAAAAGCTTCAGCGATAGCTGAACCTCTTTATCTCTGAAAGAAGAGATATTCAGCGATCAAAAGATCACAAAGCTTATGTCTCAAGTTTCCTTTTGTCTATCCTTGCACAAACTAGTACTATGTGTCAGAACGGACATGTCTCTGCCACCATACGTACAACAACTCTGTCAACTACACTGTTCATGACCCGGCCGAAAGCATGTCTCCCAAAAGTCAGACTCTCAAAGCCAATCAGTGAACACCACGTGTAAAGTGCCCTGCCATGCATTTAATGCATAGGGTATAAATAGGAAGTTCACCCCTCCATCTGTGGGTGTGCTCAATCCTTGAACTCCATATAGAAGCCCTTGTTTTCTATATCTCTTAAATCCCCCATTCTCTGAATTTCTTGTGCAATCATCTTAGTGTTTCTTAAGTTTGTTTAGATTGAGTCTGTCTTAATCTTATTCCGCAACAAACTTGTAAATTGTATTTTGATTTATCAATAAACAATTTATTAAACTTTAATTTCTGTGTTTGTATTCAACCCCCCCCCCTTCTACAAACTTGTTAAGCACCTCCGGGACCAACAAGTGGTATCAGAGCAGTTTGTTTAATCTAATAAACAAGATCTTGCTAAATACTCTTCCTTGCTATTCTAAAATGGCACTAAACACAAACACAAACTACTATGATAATGGTTCACTTTCTAAACCTCCTCGATTTAGCAGAGATAACTTTTCTCTATGGAAAAATCGAATGATGCTATTTCTTGAAGGTGCGGATCCTACTATACCCGAATATATAGAAAACGGACCCTATGAACCTGTTATAATTATAGCTGCGGTTCCCGCTACTGCCACCACTGAAGCTGTCCCTGAACGATATGTCGTTAAGGAAATAAGACAGTGGAGTGATGAAGATAAAAAGAAGATAGGCATAGATGCAAGAGCAAAGACCATTATCTCAATGGCTCTGCCTGATGAAGTTTTTCATTCCATCATGCATCTGAAAACTTCTAAAGAAATGTGGGAAACAATATGTGTTCAATATGAGGGCACCACTGAAATTCAAAGGACTCGAAAGATTAACTTGGTAAGACAGTATGAAAGTTTTATCGCTGGAAAGAATGAATCTCTTTCTGACATTCATCAGCGGTTTAACTGCCTAATCATTGACCTAAGAACTGTTGGAAGGACCTATTCTAATTCTGAGGTCCTAACAAAATTCTTGGAAAGTCTTCCTGAAAGCTGGGACAGTTATTCAATATGTCTTAAGCTGACAAAAGACTTACATACTTTCTCTCTAAGCACTCTGTATGGAATATTGCTCAACTATGAGCAATCTAATCTCCTGAAGAAGAATCTTGTAAAAGATTCTAAAGACTCCAAAAGCACTCCTATTGCTTTAGTCTCTTCAGAGATAATTCCATCTCAGCGATCTACTCTCACCATCACTGAGTTAGATTCTGAATCTGAGGATCTATCAGACCCTGATCTTTCAGAGTTTGATGAGTCCTTAGCACTCTTGACAAACTCTTTTAAGAGATTTGCAAGAAAGAGTAACTTCCGAAGAAGTAAACCTCTCTCTCTTACTGAAAATCCAAAATCAACTCCGGTTGATAAGGCTACTGCCACTTGCTATAACTGCGAAAAAATTGGACATTTTGCTAGTGAGTGCTGGTCAAAAAAGGTCTTCAAACCTTCTACCTCAAGAAGATCCAGTGATGACAAATACCATAAGCTGAAGAACAAATATCAAAAGTTGAAAAGCTATCAGCGAAAAGGTAAATGTCTCATCGCTGAAGAACATGACTGGGCTGAATCAGAAGAATCATCTTCTGATGAAGAAGAAGTCGCTAATCTTTGCCTCATGGCTGAAATTAAAGAAGAAGTAGAAGAACCATCTGAACCTTCTATGAGCTACATATCATCTCAGGTATCTATCTCTACAAATCCCTCTCTGCCTGAAGCTGAGAGAAGTCGAGCTGTTGATGTGCTGACAATTGACCTTTATAATGCTCTAAACGACAAAACTCAAGCTGAGAATAAAAATGTACATTTAACTCAAGAGCTAGAGAAATGTCATGAAAAAATCAGTGAACTAAATCTTTTAGAAGAATAGTTGAAAGATCAAGTCATTATAAATGAAATCATCAGCATTGAACGCGAACAAGCCATTGCTGCTCTAAAAGCAGAAAAGGCTCATGTTGAAAAATGGTGCAAATCATCAACAAAGATCTCTGAGATAATAAATGCTCAAACTCCTGAAAGTGATAGAACTGGTCTTGGTTTTTGGACACCACAGGATGATCCTAAAGAAGAAAGTTCCTCGCTTAAGTTTGGAACTTTTGTCACATCTTTCTTTGACACTTCTTATAATCAATTCTATCCCTGTTCTTCTTCAAATCCCATCACTGAGGAAAAATCCAAAGACACTAAGTCTACGGATAAAGGAAAGTCCATTCTCCTTCCTCAGAAGGCAACCAGGAAAGCAAAGATGAAAATTCCTTCTAAACCTTCAGCTAAGATATCCTCTAGCTCTGTGATAGAAATTTTTGATCTCTGTCCTCCAAAGCTAAAGATTGACCTTAGACCAAAGAGATCTGAAGAAATGAAAATCCCTCCTATATCTCATGAGAAAAGCCTTCTCGGACCTGGTCCTGCTCATCTTAAACTTGCAAAACCTTCTACTGATCCTAAAACCATTTTCAAATACAGAAAATGTTATCACTGTGGTTTTACTGATCATATTGCAAGTAAATGTCCAAATGCCACCAAAGCTGATAAAACAACTAAAGTGAAGAAAAATGCCTCTAAGGCCAAGAAAGTCACCAAAGTTGAAAAATCAACCAAAGTGAAATATACCACTAAGGTTAAGAAATTAACCAAAGTGAAGATTACCACTGAAGCTGATTCTTCATCAGCTGTGAAGACTGCTGAATCTTCATTATCCACTAACTCTGAAGGACCCATTGGAAAGTGGGTACCAAACAACGCTTAATCTTCCTTATGTATGCAGGGATCAAAGGGCATCTGGTATCTCGATAGTGGATGTTCTCGTCATATGACTGGACAAAGAGACCTGCTCACTGAATACAAGGAACAGAAAGGTCCCTCTGTGACCTTTGGTGGAAATGGAAAAGGATTTACCCGAGGGTTTGGTGTCCTCAGCAATGGGACAACTACCTTTCGAAGAGTCGCTTATGTAGATGGACTGAAGCACAACCTTCTAAGCATCAATCAGCTATGTGACAAAGATTACGAAGTTCGCTTTTCTAAGAAAGCATGTTCAGTGGTAGATGAAAAAGGAAAACTTGCTCTTAGTGGTCATCGTAGAGAAAATGTCTATGTAATAGATATGGACTCTACTATCACTGAAAACTTATGTTTTCTCTCTAAGGCCTCTTCTGATGTCAACTGGCTTTGGCATAAAAGGCTCTCTCATCTAAATTTCAAAACCCTGAATTCTCTCTCATCTAAGGAACTGGTTTCTGGTCTTCCTCAGCACTCATATGCTAAAGAATCTCTCTGCTCAGCATGTGAAAAAGGAAAACAAACAAAAGCTAGTTTCAAGTCGAAACAAGTTTCCTCAGTGACAAGTCCTCTTCAGCTCTTGCATATGGATCTGTTTGGCCTTGTCAACATCCAATCAATAGCTGGAAAGAAATATACACTTGTCATTGTAGATGAATATTCTCGCTACACCTGGGTTATCTTTCTTCGCTGTAAGAGTGATACTCCAGAAGAACTAATATCTTTTGTAAAAAAGATGGAAGTGCTGAACAATCTTACTGTTCGCTCAATTAGAAGTGATCATGGAACTGAATTCAAAAACAGTTCCCTGAACAATTTCTTTGAGAACAAGGGAATCTCTCACAACTTCTCTTCTGTAAGAACACCTCAGCAAAACGGAGTCGCTGAAAGAAGAAACAGAACAATCATAGAAGCTGCTAGATCAATGCTCAGCGATTCTCATCTCCCTACTCAATTTTGGGCAGAAGCTGTAAACACTGCAAGTTTTACTCAAAACAGATCGCTGATAATAAAGCGATTTGGTAAGACAGCTTATGAACTTTTTCTTGGAAGGAAGCCTTCTATCAGTTTTCTTCATATCTTTGGTTGTCAGTGCTTTATCTTAAACAACAGAGATCAACTTGGAAAGTTCGACCCAAAAGCTGATGATGGAATATTTCTAGGAGATTCCTCCATCTCCAAAGCCTAAAGAGTTTTCAACAAGAGAAGACAAACCGTAGAAGAAACAATTCACGTCACTTTTGATGAAACTCGCTCAGCGAACTCCAAACCAATCGCTGACAATGAAGAGTTAAATGCTTGGATGCTTTCTCACTACAGAGAAACAGAACCTTTCTTCTCAAACCATCAGCATTCTGATCCTCCAACCGCTGATGATGATCCGAACATTATACATCCTACCGCTGAATCCATTTCATGGGTCTCAGCAGAACCTCTAAACAAATTACTACCATCAAATCTGCCTTCGTCTGAAAACCTTTCTAGTGAATCTACTCAACAGCTAATCGCTGATGAACCTCAAACGTCCTCATCAGTAAACATTCCAATCGTTGATCCAACCTCTGAGTTAAGCAATCATGCTCCTGCTCAGCGATGAACCAAAGATCACCCAATAGATCAAATTCTTGGTGATCTCGAAGCAGGTATTCAGACACGAAGAAGCTCAGGTAATATCTGTCTCTTTGTAAATTTTCTCTCTTTAATAGAACCAAAGAAGACTGATGATGCCCTCAGAGATCCAAACTGGGTCAGCGCTATGCAAGAAGAGCTGACTGAATTTTCTTGAAACAAAGTTTGGAATCTCGTTCCTAGACCATCTGATAAAACTGTAATAGGCACCAAATGGGTGTTTAGAAACAAGTTAGATGAACATGGAACTGTAACCCGCAACAAGGCTCGACTTGTTGCTCAGGGATACAGACAAGAGGAAGGCATAGACTATGATGAAACCTTTGCCCCTGTGGCCAGGCTGGAAGCAATTCGACTATTCTTAGCTTATGCAGTCTATAAAGATTTCATCGTTTATCAAATGGACGTAAAATCAGCGTTCCTAAATGGAAAGCTGAATGAAGAAGTCTATATAGAACAACCACCAGGGTTTTATGATCCTAAGTATCCAAATTATGTTTATAAATTGGATAAGGCTCTCTATGGTCTAAAACAAGCCCCTCGTGCTTCGTATGACACTCTCTCATCTTTTCTTATCTCTGAAAATTTTGAACGTGGCAAAATTGATAATACGTTATTTTTCAGAAAGGTAAAAGGTCATATAATTCTTGTACAAATATATGTTGATGACATAATATTTGGTTCTACTAACCCATCTCTGTGTACTCGCTTCGCTGAAAGAATGAAGAAAGAATATAAAATGAGTATGATGGGTGAGCTGACATATTTTCTTGGTCTTCAGATTAAACAATCTGACAAAGGTACTTTTATCTGCCAAGGTAAGTATGTTAAAGATATGCTGAAGAAGTTTGATCTCACACAAACTTCAGCGATGAAAACTCCTATGGCACCACCCCTGACACTTAACAAAGATCCTTCTGAAAACCTGTTAATGTCACTGCCTATAGAGGAATGATTGGCTCCCTGCTGTATCTAACAGCGAGCCGGCCTGACATTATGTACTCTACTTGTTTATGTGCACGCTATCAATCTGAACCCAAGGAATCCCATCTGATCGCTGTAAAGCGAATTTTCAGATATCTGAAAGGAACTCCTAACCTCGGTCTTTGGTATCCCAAAGACTCAGGGTTCGATCTAACTGGATATTCTGATAGTGATTTTGCAGGCTGTAAACTCGACAGAAAAAGTACCACTGGTGGATGTCAACTCTTGGGAGGAAAGCTGGTAAGCTGGACAAGCAAGAAGCAAAATTATGTGTCCACTTCCACAGCTGAAGCTGAATACGTAGCCGCTGGAAGCTGTTGTTCTCAAATCTTGTGGATGAGAAATCAACTATTAGATTATGACCTTCAGCTGTCAAAGATTCCTATCTATTGCGACAGCAGTAGTGCTATCTCTATAGCAAATAATCCAGTGCTACATTCAAAGACAAAACACATTGAGATCAGATATCATTTTATCAGAGATCATGTGATGAATGGTGATATTGAACTTCACTTTATCCCTACTGACTTTCAGCTTGCTGATATATTCACCAAACCTCTTGACGAGACAAGGTTCAACTTTCTCATCAGTGAGTTTGGAATGCTGAACCTTGAAGAATAATTATTCAGTGTTCATGTATTGTGTCAGTAATCAAAAGTTCCTCTTTCATCATTCTCTCTGATAAATATTCTGACACTCAGGTATGTTTTCTCAATCCCTACAACTGAATCTTCATTCAGTTGAGATGTTTTTTAAAATATAAACCTTAATCACTGAATCTTTCTTCAAATGATTAAAAGCTTTTTGAAATTAAATTTATCACTGATATTTCTTGTCAGTAATCCTTTTAAAAAGAAAATCTATCCCCATCTTTACTATCAGGGATATTTTCAAAAAGAAAATCAATCGTTGATTTTTTTTTCAGTGATAATTTCAAAACGGACAAATGAATACTCTCTCTCTCTTCTATGACGTCATTTGAACCGACAATCCACGACATACCTTTTATGACACGTTCGTCCGTTGCTCTTCTATCCAATCAACTTCGTGGGACGTGTCCATGTCATGATGAGCATTTGTTTTCCCGCTTCTCTCACACTCACACTTTCTCTCTCTCTCTCTCTCTCTCTCTCTCTCTCTCTCTTATAAAAAGAATGTTTTTCCATTCTTATCAATTTACGCTTTCTGAAAATACTTTCAAAGCAAGAATACTCTCTCAAGCATTCTAGCAATTCTCAAGCATTTGCATCTTCAACCTCACAGGTCAACAGGTTATTCTTGATCTTCTTCTTATTCTTGTCTCAAATCTCATTCATAAAATCATTTTCATTTTTGATTTTATTCTTTAAAAACCATCTTACTTTGATTTTCTCTATTCAAAAATCTTTGGTTTTTCTTCTTGTTCTTGAGTCTTGTTCTAAGATAAACTGTTTTCCTCTACAAATATGTTGATTTCCTACGTTTCTTTCCCCAAATAGAAACTAGCAAATCTTCTTTATTTTAAGACTAAACCTTTCTTCTACTCGTTTATCTACTCATCATTCAGAATGACTCAATCTGCACTGGTCGCCTCAAAGAACGTCAAGTTCGCCATCTCCGATTCTGAGCTTCCAAAGAACAACCATCTTGCTTGCCTCGACTTTGATGGTGTCAAGTATCCTCATCTGAAGGAGGCCGCAATGTTTCTGAAGCAATCCTGCATTGCTTACGCTATCACTGTGTATCCCACACCTTCTAAAGCACTACTTCAGCAATTCTGGTTCACAGCTGAAGAAACCTCCCTCACCAACAAAAAGGGTGAACAGGTTCTGCCATCTCCTTCAGCACTCAACTTGGCTCAGGGATGATGACTGCCCTAGGCCTGAGGAAAGCTCTGCGTTTTCCCGACAAACCCAGTAATGGATTCGACGCCTTGCCAACTGACGTTGAACTCATCCAATTCCTGGATTCCATGGAATACGCTTGGGAACCCAAACCAAGAACTACGATTCCCAACAAGAAGCTGACTCTTGTGAAGAAGGCACTGGTGCCTTCCCAGCTCAACTACATCTTCTCACACATCATTCAGTGTATGAGTGGGAAGAGTGGGTCACTGGACCAAGCCAGCAAGGTTCAGGTCCAGATGGCTTACTCAGTGATAACTGGACGCAACTTCGACTACGCAACAACTATCTTTGACGATCTGAAGTCAAAAATAGAGAAGACTGAGAGGGATCCCAAAGTTCCCTACGTACGCTTCATCTGCGCGTACCTGAAGTTCCTCTTTCCTACCACTTACCCCACCAACTCGGATGCATCCTTTCCGAAAGTGGGTCAGCGATCCTTGGAGGTCAAGCCGCTCCCCAACGAGGTAAGTATTTCTGAACTTCACTCTCGACTCTCGCTCCTCACTTCTTCATCTTCAGCGGCCACGCAGGAGGTTCCTTCTTCTGCTATCCCTGTCGCTACCCTTTCAAAACGACCATCAACTGGTTCCCCTGGTCCTTCGAAGAAGGCCAAGGTGACTAAGGAGAAAGCTACTTCTAGCTCTATACCTAAGGATGTTTCTCTACAAACTTCCTTGGATGCTTTTGTGGGTCTCTCCTCCACATCCTCAGCGACAACCACTTCAACCGTGCCAGCGATCTCGGTCGCTGTCACAACAACAGTGACAACCTACGATCTCAGCTCAACAACCGGAGGTACCCCTATCCCTACATCTTCTATCCCCATCTCTAGTCCTTCTATTTCTTTGATCTCTAACCCTCCTTCTATCTCTACTCCACAGTTTGGACCCATAGGACCTGAACATCAATCTTTTGAGGAATCTTTACAATTCTACAAAATGTTTGATAATTCAGGTATCCCTATAACCTTAAACACTTCTCCAAACTCACCATATAAGCCTGGTTCTGAAAAACTAACTTATCTTTCAGGTCCTAGTTTGGCGACTGTTGACACAAATGTCAACACTCTGAGTGCAAAGGTGGACTCTATGACTGCATCTCTCAACAACACCACCAACGCTGTTCAATCAGTTGGTGAAGCGCTGAAGACGCTGACTGCCACCTGCGCCTCCAAAGCTGACGTTTCTCAACTCACTACTCTCCAAGAAGCGATTGACAAAGTCAAGGAAGACTCACAACAACAGTTTGTAGCTCTGTCTACAAAGGTTGATGCATGTGAAGTCCTTCTTCAGCAGATCCTTTCCCACCTGAAGGAACCAGTTCCAAATCCTGCTCCTTCATTTACAGAAGACGATAGAAATGCTCTATGCGTAGCTGTGGATTTTATTCATCAAGCTACGTCTGAATTCCCTGTACTTGAAGATCGGCTCAAAGGACTGGAAGCTGATGTCCAGAAGTTGTCCACCGCTGAAACCTCTACTCCTTCCAAAGATCTCTCCCTTTGTGATAATGACAAAGAGGGGGAGAAAGCATCTGAAGAAAATAAGGAGAAAGAAGCTGATGCTGCTGAACATCTAAAGGAAACTCCCTCTCAGGTTGAGGGGGAGATAGCTGCTGACAAAGCCCCTCCCACCATCGCTGATATAGTCGATGATGAAGAGGAGGAAGAAGACGATGATGAAGACCTTGATATTGAAGATCAAGAGGATGATTCTGATCAAGATGATGATGATGACGATGAAGAAGATCAATCTCTCTGGTGTTCTTCAGCCGCCACATTATCAGCGATAACTTCGAAAGAAGTTATCCAAGCAGGGGGGAGACAAGAAACATCTTCAGGAACCCCTTCCCAAAGCAAAGGTGCATCTGCTGAGGGAACCCTGAAGATGATCTCACTACCTGAGGAGAATCCTTCTCAGGTATGCCTTACTCTTGTTCCTTTTTACTTCTATAAAAATCCCACCCCTGTTTCTTTCTAGCCTTTATCTTTCTCTCCTTCCCTAAATAAATCTAACCTTTTTCATCTTCTGACCAGACAGTTCTCTCCCCTGCTTAAGGGTAAAGAGCTCCAGATAATCCCAGCTGTTGAAGCTGATGACCAAATAATCCCAGTCTCTGTCAGAGAGATTGATGAAGAGGATGAAGAAGAAGAAGAGTCCCTGCAACATCATGGAAGGCCCTCTAGACCCTCTCACTAGTCTGAGGAAGAGAGAAAGAAAAGAACAGAGATGATCTCTCATCTGGAGAGTCAACGACGAAAGGTCCCCTCTCAATCATCAGAGCTGAAATTCCTGACTGACGCTGAAATTGAAGAATCCGTCAGGGCTGAGAAGCTGATTGCTGAATGTCAAAGAGATGCCTCTCTGGCTCTCAAAATTCAGTCTTCTCAAGTCAAAGACAAGAAGCTGAAACGCAAACCAGTAGAAGTCCAGGCAGCTCTGTTGAAAGAAATTGAAGAGGAACGCTCCAAAGAAAAAGCGGTCAGCGATAATACAGTCGAATGGTGCAAACACAAAATCGACTATCGCTCTGACCCAATGAAGATCGTAGCGGTTGCCATCTCTGGAAGAAAGAAGAAGGATAAGCTCTCTGTCACCATGGAAATTACCAGAGAGGATGGAAGCTGCAAGGCTATGTTCATTTCAAAGCTGGAAGACTTCGGCTACATGGAGTGGCTTGAGTTCAAAGATGCGCTGAAAAAATCAAAGTCTACATACAGAGGCTACGTTGAAAGGGTGAATGATGCTCTCATCAACAAAGTCGCTGCAATACTAAAAGTGCCATCTACTCTTCCCTCAATATCCATGCAAGTAAAGAAAAAGTCTGTCTCCTCCTCGTCTGATAATGTCGTAGTGATAAGGAATGAAACCTCCATCAAATTCTCCAGAGAAGCTCTGTTCGGTCCTCCTCCTGATCTTTCAGTTCTAGATCTCTCTCTGCCTCCTCGCGGACCATATGCTACAGGACAAGTTCTTGAAGAACCTTTTGGAATCTTCTTCAGAGATGACGAGGAACAACTCAGATTTCAAAGGGTCTCTGAAATCCCTCTCTGTCCCCTCGCTCTTCTCAAGGATATCATGTGCCTATGGTGTACTCTCTCTCCTGCTGCTGAGCCAATCATAACGATTATCTGCAAATAATCTTTAGAGCGAAGGAAAAAAGGAGAAGAAATACCTGAGTATTTGATCAATCCTCCTAAACCCTCTTAATAGCTGATAGATTAGTTTCCTTTTATGTAATCTATTAGTTATACTTACAGTAGTTAGTTATTCACTTGTACTTATGATTTTCATATCTTGTAATTCTATCCCTGAATTAAATGAAAATTGCAGTGATGTACTTAACCCTATCAGTACTGTAAAAGATCCCTCAAAATAGTAATTGGGACATGCATGCTATGAGTCCTTTTTATTCCTATATTTTGAATCATAAAGTAATTTTCTTTAGTTACTTTGTCATTATCAAATAGGGGGAGATTGTTGATCCAAACTCTCTCAGTGATTTGATAACGACCCTCTTCTATACTTAGTGAAAATTACGTTTTAATATGTATTAGTGTTTCACCATCAGCGATCAGACTGAGTCTGTTCAGTTATCGCTGATAGTCTTTTTTATAAACATTTCTATGTATTAGTGTTTCACTATCAGTGATTAGGCTGAGTCTGTTCAGTTATCACTGATAGTTTCTGATGTAAACAGTAACGTAATTCCTAAAGACAAGTCTCGCGTCAACATATGTTCATAACTGAATCAAAGACGAAGCTGCTGAACAAAAGAGAAGTCTACTAGTGATCTGATGCGGATATCAGTGAAACAAAGACAACTCTACAAATACGCGAAGGAACATGAGGAAAAGCTTCAGCGATAGCTGAACCTCTTTATCTCTGAAAGAAGAGATATTCAGCGATCAAAAGATCACAAAGCTTATGTCTCAAGTTTTCTTTTGTCTATCCTTGCACAAACTAGTACTATGTGTCAGAACGGACATGTCTCTACCACCATACGTACAACAACTCTGTCAACTACACTGTTCATGACCCGGCCGAAAGCATGTCTCCCAAAAGTCAGACTCTCAAAGCCAATCAGTGAACACCACGTGTAAAGTGCCCTGCCATGCATTTAATGCATAGGGTATAAATAGGAAGTTCACCCCTCCATCTGTGGGTGTGCTCAATCCTTGAACTCCATATAGAAGCCCTTGTTTTCTATATCTCTTAAATCCCCCATTCTCTGAATTTCTTGTGCAATCATCTTAGTGTTTTTAAGTTTGTTTAGATTGAGTCTGTCTTAATCTTATTCCGCAACAAACTTGTAAATTGTATTTTGATTTATCAATAAACAATTTATTAAACTTTAATTTCTGTGTTTGTATTCAACCCCCCCCCCTTCTACAAACTTGTTAAGCACCTCCGGGACCAACATCATGCCACTGGAGCATAGTCGTAATCTCCATCATCATCGTCACCATCTCCCTCTCATGTCGCTGGAGCATAGTCGTAATCTCCATCATCATCATCATCATCATCATCACCATCCCCTTCGGAACTAGCTGCTGGTGAATAGTCGTATCCATCACCACCATCAACGTCTTCGTACACATGCTTCAACTTAGACCACCAAATTCCAATTTTCATGTTTACAAAATCCATTTTCTTGATATATTAAATGATAGGGAAATACTAAAGAAGTTTTTTTATTGGGAATAATGGTTGCTTGAGATCTGCTACAAAGAATTCTAGTTATAGTCTTGAGTGTGGAATGGACAAACTGAGATGCCATATTTATTGGTGTAGAAATGTAACACCCGCATTTTGGTACGATCTCTTCATGTGCATTTTAATCAAACCGTTAAACCGATCATATTCTATTTCAGCGTTAGACTTAGAATCTGAATCGTGGGCTTCTCGGGTCAAAATCTGGGATGTTTGGAGTTTCGGTACTCGCGGGGCGATTGTGCCCGCGATTGTGACAAGAGTCACTCTCGCGGGACACTATCGCGAGAATTGTACCGAGACTCAAGAGGAGATGGCGACAGTGCCCGCGATTGTGACAAGGGTCACTCTTGCGGGGCACTATCGCGATTGTGACAAGTGGAGTACTTGGGGTTTTGGGGGAAATCAAGTATTGGGTGAATTAGTTACATCGTTGGGTTTTAATGAAGAATATATGTATGGTATTTTATTGGTAAATCTTGTTATTTAAAGTCTCCTCAATAGTGGGAGTCAAGGTTTATATGTGGGTAACCTCTTACATACAATTTTCTTACATATATGTTTTATGTGAGCATTCCTTATGCTAGTATGTTTTGTTAGTTGGTTTTAGTGCAATGGATCCATAGGCATGGTATTCTTATGTCTCGTCCGGACATTAGATTTACCCTTGGCACGGGATACGCATCGGGCTCCATGGTAAGTAAGGTGTGGGCCTATACGGTCGGGCAGGTCCATGGACAGTAAGGTGTAATCCCCTTGTGCTCGAGTTCCCCTGTTTTGGAACTCTCAAGAATAGACGTGGAGTGGTTGACTTGATGTTTTCGAGCAATAGACTTGGAGTAGTTGAGCTCGCTATGTGGTTTATACTTATTGGTATCAAATGTTGAACGCTAATGGTTTACTTGGCTTGTTTTGATTTAGCTCACGACTAGATCGGTCGCATGACTTCGAATGGGTTTATCATTTAATTATTATTTCCGCTTAATTATTCTCACTAGCCTTTAGCCTAACACTTGTTCTTTGGTGGTCATGTATGGCAGGTCATTCTAGCGGTGGGGCTCATCGGGATTAAGAGGATCACCTTGGGGTGAAGAGCGGCCTTTTTGAAGATTTAGTGACCAATCCTCTGAAGTATATAGAAATTACCCTTTTTGGAAGAATAGCGACACCCGACCTTAATCTTATTTGTCCAAGTTAGATTATTAGGTTGTCGATTTATATTCTTTAGATTGCTTTGGGTTTTGTAATTGTCATATTTAATCCCCGTGTTGGGTCGACATACTCTTGGGCTGGTTTGTTTTATACAATGTATGGAGGTTGTTCGATCTTTCCTTTTGGGTGGACTAGTTTACTCTAGTTACAGACGTTATATAGCCGAATTTTCAATTTTTTTTTAAATTTACCCTAAATTTTAGGATGTTACAATAAAAGGTAAGAAAAATAGGTTGACTCGCTTTAGTGAAGTCCATACACAAGTTAAACGAAAAGAATATATGTGCCACACACAAAGTGTATACATGGCAACACAAACATTATTAGTACAATTTGTATGACTGTGACTGCGAGTGCGGGCCACAAGAGAAAAAAATGTCGAATTTTTCTACATGGTGCTAGCAGCGGAAATGGAATAACATTAGAAACAAAAAATCTGGTGCCCTTTTTCTATAATAAATGTTGACAGGCATATCTCTCTCTCTCTCTCTCACTTGACAGATGTAAACAGAAAGACTTCTGACAGAAGTTATTCATAATAATCTGAACTTGTAGGTCGTATCTGATACTTGGGAATTTTACCATGAGTACATATTCTATTTGGCGAGTGGTAAAATTTCACCCATTTTGATGTAGTTTCATGGAGATTACAAAAATATACCAACAATTATATATCAACACTCTCTTAAGGATTAAGTTGTAGTCGTATGGTCATTTCAAAATGCCAAAACTCTATGTTTTAGTGATATATCATGTCCAATTCTTTGTCACTGAAAAATTCTACTTACACTAAAAAAAGATTTGTCCATCTGCCTCTCGAAGAATTTGGATTGATCAGATGTAATAAAAAGCAAAATAAGGCATTCATATTATCAATAGCTTTCGGGGTTGTTTGTTTACCTCTTAAATACCTATATGAAAAGGTTTGGAACCTAGACAAATTAGACGGCTCATCCCCGTACACCGATTTTTATTAAATATAACAAAAATGATGCAATAGGGAGACATAAACTAGTGCTTTTAAAAAATACAACAAGGAGACATAAACCAGTTTTCGAATGGAGGGAGATGTGATCTTGATGAACACATCTCTCTAATCTTCTCTTCAAGTTTTAAAAAAAATTGAATGGATCTTTCAAGAAAGTAGTGTTTTTAAGCATAAAATCCATCATCTAGCAGGCCGTTCTTTAACATGTTAAATGTGTGATATTGTATAGGCCCGAAAAATTTGGGGACTACTTTTATATTTTTAGGGCTTTTCATCAACGAATGCAGAAAATATGGATTGAATCATTCGCAATGGAAATTCCTTTCAAGGTGCTTGCTTCCACCAGTGGCGCGCACGCGGGCGAAGGGTATAGGCCTCCCTGAGTGTTACTTAATTTCTATCATAAAACAAAAGTATTACACTTTATAATCGTCTTTGTAATTTGTATACATGTATCTTTGTCGTCTCATTTTGCAATGTAATCAAAAGTTTTAGGTGTAACAGGGTCTCAAAAAGATTGGAACGTCCCTGGGAAGGAATTGAAGTCCTGCGAAGCAGTTGGGATATGCAATCAAGAAACATATTTGACCTGTGTGCTGCTACACGCCAAAATCAAGACCCGAAATCTAACTTGAAAACAAAAAAAGAAAAATGTTTAAGACAAGAAGAAGGCTTGAATATAAAATATTGGCAAAACACACTTATGATATTTCAAAATGATACTGTCTCCACAAAAATGCTAATGTCAATACCAAATGAATGGGAATTAACATTTGTTAGTTTAAAGGTTTGCTTTACAAAGGCTAAAAGTGGGGGAAATTGTAAATAGTTCTAGACTTCTAGAATCTCAAGAGTAATACTAGCAAGAAGCTAAGTCATTTTAAAAGATAACTTTACACAAAAAAACACTTAAAATACCACAATATTTCTACTACTTTTTATCATCTAAACAACTAAAAACAAGAAGGAACGCAAGATATTTGATATTTCTACTTCTTTTAATCAATTATCATCTAAGCAAGAAAGAAATAGAATACTTGATAACTTATTCAACCATAAAATAAATATACATATTCTATTATATTCCAGTTCCATAAAAGAATTGAAGTGATTCACAAGTGATGAGAATCGAGAACACTTAGGAGGCGTTTGGTTCGTAGAATGAAATTTGATGGAATTAGAATCTATCGTTTGAAGGAATTGGAATCCATCCTTTGAAGGAATTGGAATGAAATTTGATGGAATTTGACCACACCTTTGTTGGTAGGAATTTAAATCCTTTACTTAGCCAAAGAATGATAAATTTCTTAAATTGTGGAATTTAATGCAATTCAAAGGATTCCACCATTTTAATTATGTGAACCAAACATAGGATTTGGAATTTGGTCAAAGGAATTATCCATTCCAATTTCTTCAAAATCCATTAACCAAACAACCCATTAGTGATTTACTGACTTAGATCTTAGAAGTTAAAACAGATCGATTAGGGCCTTAGCGCAGGGCAGTAAGCCAGCAGATCAATTTAGGAATTACCGAATTAGGAGCAGATCGATTTACGGAGTAGCTGATTAGCGTGAGGTATCGATTTGGTCACTTGTTGCTGTGGTGTAGATCGATTTAGGGCAGAAACAGGTTGAGTCAATTGGGAGAGACAGAGAGTTATGAGAGATGAGAGGAAACCGTGTATAGAACATATCTAATTTAATTCCATCATGCATCAATTAAATTGTGTGAAATCATCCATGTGTAGCTTTTTAATGTAGGATATTTTTGCTTATAAGTGAGATTTGCCATGCACATCGCCTACTAATTAATTCATAGTTTTTTTTACGTAGTTCGCAGTTGTGATTCAAAGACCATTACGTAGGTCTGCTAATAGATTATGTTATAGATACAAACATAACTCGTCGCAAATAGGAACCCACTGATTATGACTGAGATTTGGTATGTTATTGTGACTGAGATTGTGTATCCTTATTTTTCCAGTAACACAAAACAGTGCTTTTAGCAAAAAGAGTAATTTTGTACAATAAGTATCAAGTCAATAATGTTATTTCAAACATAAAATCATGCATGTTAACATACTTCCCAAAAGAACTGGAGAAGATACCCATGTGCATCTTGGCCTTGACAACATCAAATACCTAAAATCTCAACAAGGGAAAACTGGGATCCTCGGAAAACCCCATGGTTAATTAGTGTTTCCCTTTCACACTTCCCCGCTGGTAACTAAACTACTCTCAAGTTTTTTTCTTAATAAAAATCAGTTAATTACTACTGCTAACAAAAGTGATGGTGTTACTTATGCTGCTGGAGCATAGTCGTAATCTCCATCATCATCGTCACCATCCCCTTCAAAACTAGCTGCTGGTGCATACGCATAACCATCATAGTCTCCATCTCCATTTTTCTTGCACCACCACCCTCCAATTTTCAGGGTTACAAGATTCATTTTCTTAAGGAAGGAAAAATTCAGGTTGTAGTTTCGATTATTGAGAAGCAATATTTATGGGTGTGGAAAGGTAAGAGAAGCAAGGTGACTTGTTTTGGTAGCTGCCGGTGCATAGTCGTAGTCATCATCACCATCATCTTCTTGATCTTCATGCTTATTGCACCACCAACCTCCAACTTTCATGGTTAGAAGATCCATTTTCATGAAACATTGTAAATAAGATATTGGGATATAGTAAAAAGAGTTATATGTCCGGTAAAATGGTTCTTTGGGATGGGTTATGAAAATTTCTGGTTATATTTTTTAGTATCGAATGGACAAAATGAGAAAGCTGTATTTATGGGAGAGGAAAAGGTAAGAGAAGCAGGTTGACTCGTTCTAGTGAAGTCCATACACGACAATAAGTGTGGAGGTAAATGCAAAGAGTGTGCCTTTCAAAAACTTGGTACATGGCAGCACAATTCATATCTGGTACAATTTGTATATCAGAAGTGCTAGTGGTAAAGCATTTATGTGCCTTTCAGGTGCAAGGTTGGGTCCCAAGGGAAAAAAAGGTAGAATTTTCTACAGCAACAAAAACGGGAATAACATTAGGAAAAAGGTTATGGTGCCTTTCTTTAAAGAAATGATGACATGCATCTCTATTGCTCACTTGACGGAACCTTCATAGAATATTTCAAATGTGGACACCATATAACATCAATTAACAAAATAGTTGTGATCAAAGTTGCTATATATTAGTCCGAATCTGGGTATATGGGTATTTTACCATGGGGGCAGATTTTTAGGCGTGTGGTAAATAGTATTGGCGGACTAGTATTTTGGCCTAGCAGGTGCACCTTTAAGATGGATATCAAAGATCCATAAAGTTGTCCAATGTGTATTAAGCCGAATTTCACCGTTTCGAGAGATTTTTTAAGTTTTTGGTTGATTTCGACGGATTTGTTTTAGGTTTTTTGGTTGAATTGGAGAGATTTTTTCGGTTTTTTGGTTGATGTCCCTCGTATCTTTTAATATCCCGGAGCACCATTTAGTTTATCGGGTGTACCTTTCATACCCAAAAAGAATTCTACTTGTGAAAATGGGTTTCATGGATATTACAAAATTAATAATAACCACGACTAATATCATCACTCTCTTGTGAAGTTGTGGCTGTTAACGTTAACATGGTCATTTCATAATCCCAAAATTGTATTTTTTGGCTAGCATCAATAGTTATCAAATTTTTGTGATATATGTTATGTCCAATTATTTGACAATTATATTCTAGGATTTATAATGCTTCATCTATGAAGCATGCTCATGTAGCATTAGTTACACTAAAAAAAGAAATATAGTGATTCGCTCCAATCAATGTGATTAACAATGACGTAACCGCAAAAAATGTTAAAATTTAAGCTAGACAGTTATTGGTAGTTTAATTTTAGTTATTTATTGCATCGTTTCATTACACCGTTTGGGAAAAGGTGCAATGGTTGGTTGTACTTTTATAGTTATGTCTGTGTCTCTGTAAACTATTGGGAAAAACAGAAATAATCAATATATAGTTTGTGACTTTGTGTGTTTACAATTTCGTATCAATTTCTCTCCAACATCTGGTATCAGAGCCTTATGAATACAAACGGCAACAACAGTGGTGGGATTCAACCTCAATTACCAAAACTCAATGGAAGGAATTATCATCATTGGCACATACAGATGCGTGTTCTATATGAATCACAAGACCTTTGGACGCCGGTAGAAAATGGTTACACCGAACTAATTCAACAAGAGGAAACTACGCCTCAACAGATCCCGGAGATTGTGGCCTAGTATTTTGGCCTAGCTGGTGCACCTTTAAGATGGATATCAAAGATCCATAAAGTTGTCCAATGTGTATTAAGCCGAATTTCACCGTTTTGAGAGATTTTTTTAAGTTTTTGGTTGATTTCGACGGATTTGTTTTAGGTTTTTTGGTTGATTTCGAGAATTTTTTTCGGTTTTTTGGTTGATTTATCAACTCTTGTACTATTCTACTTTTATTTGGCTGTCTGTTTGCACCCTTATTTCTATAGAGATAAGAAAACAACAAATACGATCCTACTGCTTCTAAGTGATATATAATATGCATAATAGCCGACCAAATCTAAGTTTTTTATGTAATTACTCGAAAACCCAATGCAAAAAGGGGAATAATTGGAAAAAAAACTTCATAAAACTATAATTGCTTTGCTTAATTAGTACTATTCTAATTATGCATCAAGAAAGTCTTGGTTCGAAAGAAATTGCTACATTTTTCAATTTCTACTTATGTATCATGTTTAATATATTTCTTAGTCGAACTAACCGCTACAATATAAGAAATTTGGCGATATACATTAGTTCAGAACATTTATTTGGATTTAATTAAGGTTGTGTTTAGTTACTATTTTTCCTGGAATTATATATTAACCATTGAACCACCATCATATTTCTTTGTTTCCTTCATTTTCTGGAAATGGAGTTCACTGTACTTTGCAAAAATGAGTATTTTGAACAACAAGTATCAAGCAAATAATGTAATTTAAAAACATCAAAATCATGCAAAATTGTTGACGCAGTGAGAAACGTGGAATGGATCGACTAGCGTCAAACCCGAAATTAAGACAACCTTCACAAGCGTGAAGCTTTAAAACGAGAGAACTTGTAAGCTGATAAACTTGCTCAAAGGCTTTGATTAATTGAATTAATAAAAAGTGACAAGCTAAAACATTATTAAATAGGCTAAGAATTGTAGCTAAACTAGGAAACGTTAAAGGAATGGAAACTAAACTAGCTAAAATAATCCTAACTTGAAGGCTAAGAAAACTATGAAAAGGAAACTAAATAATTAAGGAAACTAAATAATTAAGGTGGAGCTGACACGTTTCGCGGCGCGAGCTAAGGTCTTGCGGCGCGAAAATACTTTTGGACGGCTCGGTCGCGTTTCTCCTCGATCTGTCGGGCTAGGCGATCTGTATCAGTCTCCTCCACCTCTGAAGAACTCGACCCCGAGTTCTCATCTAAGGGGAAATCATCCGCGTAGTAGTCGTACAGATCGGCGACATTGAAAGTGTTGGAGATGTGAAGCGAATCAGGAAGAGCGACGACATAGGCATTGTCGTTAATCTTTTTGGTAATCTTGAAAGGTCCGTACTTTTTGGGCTGGAGTTTTCCGTAGGTTCCAACGGGAAAACGCTCTTTTCGAAGGAATACCATCACATCATCCCCTTCTCGAAATACCTTCTTTCGTCGGTGTTGATCCGCTAGTTCTTTGTTCCGTATGGCAACGGCTTCAAGACGGGCCTTTACATCTTCTTTAACAGCTTGGACATTTTTGGCCATATTTTCAGCGGCAACACTTGTTCCCGGAAGTCGAGGGAGTTGGATTAAATCCACAACATGCTTTGGAACGGAGGTGTAAACCAGAGAGAATGGAGAGCAACTCGTTGCGGAATGGACGACACTATTGTAAGCAAACTCAATTTGTAGGAGGTCAAGATCCCACTGTTTTTGTTTACTCCCGCAAACACTTCGTAACATATTCCCAAGTGTGCGATTCATAACCTCCGTTTGACCGTCAGATTGTGGGTGCGCTGTAGTGCTCTTGTTAAGCGTGGTTCCGAACAGACGCCATAAAGTGATCCAGAAGTGGCTTAGGAACTTTGCATCACGATCGGAAGTGATAGTTTTCGGAACACCATGAAGACGGACAATCTCCTTGAAGAATAGTTTGGCGATGTTACTCGCGTCCGCCGTCTTTTTGCATGCAATAAAGTGGGTCATCTTCGAAAAACGATCCACAACAACGAAAATCGAATCAACTCCTCTTTGAGTTCGAGGTAAGCCAAGAACAAAATCCATTGACAAATCTTGCCAAATATCCTCCAGAATCGGTAGCGGTAAATAAAGACCGGTGTTTTGGCTTTGACCTTTTGCAACTTGACAGGTGTAACACTTTCGCACAATAGTACCAACATCTCGTCGTAGATGCGGCCAATGGTACCGTTCAAGCACACTAGCGACGGTTTTATCGCGACCAAGATGGCCACTTAAACCTCCTCCATGCAAATCCCTAATCAATTTTTCACGAAGGGACGAGTTTGGGACACAAAATTGATTGCCTTTGAAGAGATAACCATCCCGCATGTGGTAGTCATCCATCGGTGACCCGGATTTGCACTTGAGAAAAATATCCTTGAAGTCGTCATCTTCTTCGTATTGTTCTTTGAGGGCTTCAAATCCAGTAACTTCTTGGGCAAGAGTAATCATCAAGGTGGCACGTCGACTCAAGGCATCGGCTATGCGATTGAAAATTCCGGATTTGTGTTTGATCACGAAAGGAAACTTTTGCAAGTAACTAACCCATCGAGCATGCATTTTTCTCACCGATTTTTGGCTATTAATGAACTTCAAGGCTTGATGGTCGGTAAATAAGACGAACTCTTTTTGCACAAGATAATGCTCCCATTGCTTTAAGGCACGGAAAACGGCATAAAACTCTTGATCGTACGTACTCCACTTTTGTCGAGCTTCACTCAATTTTTCGCTAAAGAAGGCAACCGGTCGCTTTTCTTGGGAAAGAACCGCTCCTACCCCAATTCCGCTTGCATCGCATTCAACTTCAAATACTTTATCGAAATCGGGTAAGGCAAGGACCGGAGTGGAGCTTAGCTTTTCCTTGATTAAGGCAAAGCTATGATCTTGATTGGGGCCCCATTGGAATTTGTTTTTCTTGAGGCATTCCGTGATGGGGGCGGTAATCGTGCTAAAATCCCTTACGAATCTCCGATAAAAAGTGGCCAATCCGTGAAAGCTACGAACATCGGACACGGTTTTAGGAGTGGGCCATTCTCGTATTGCGCGCACCTTTTCTTCATTGACTTCAATACCGGCTTCTCCAATGATAAAACCCAAAAATAGAAGCTTTGGGGTGCAAAAGGTGCACTTTTTGAGATTAACGTAAAGCTTATTTTCTTGGAGTACGGTTAAAACTTGTCGTAAATGCGTGAGATGGTCGTCCTTACTTCGCCTATAGATAAGAATGTCGTCAAAGTAGACGACGACAATGGATCCCATAAAGGGGCGTAGGACTTGGTTCATAGTCCGCATGAACGTACTTGGGGCGTTAGACGTCCCAAAAGACATGACGAGCCACTCATACAATCCGAAAGGAGTTTTGAACGCCGTCTTCCACTCATCACCCGGACGGATTCAAATCTGATGGTAACCACTTCGGAGATCGATCTTAGTGAAGATCTTGGCGCCGGATAGCGAATCAAGCATGTCTTCCAAACGAGGAATGGGAAAACGGTACTTGATCGTGATTTTATTGATGGCGCGACTATCAATACACATCCGCCACTGATTACCCTTTTTCGGCACGAGAAGAACGGGAACGGCACATGGACTTAAACTTTCCCGAATAAAACCTTTCCTCAAAAGGTCTTCGACTTGCTCCCGTAATATCTCGTTTTCTTTTGGGCTCATGCGATAGTGAGGAAGGTTCGGTAGACTGGCGCCCGGAATGAGGTCTATTTGGTGTTGAATATCCCTCATGGGAGGTAGCTCGGGCGGTAAATCTTCAGCGGTTAAGTCTTTGAAATCTCGGAGTATCTCTTCAACTTCTTTCGGGGCCTCGTTAGACTTTTCGACGCTCATTAAACCTTTAACAATGACGGGACAAAAGGTTTGTGTTTCCTTGAAGGTGTCTTCGAGGAGGCGTTCGTTGGATGTGACGACTAGAAAGCTTTCACCTTTCTTTTCCGGGATGCGGTCGAATTGAGCTACGGGTGCCATGGCGATTTTACGATCACCTCAACGAAAGAACATGATGTTGTCTCTTCCCCGATAAGTCACATCATGGTCGAATTGCCATGGTCGGCCGAGTAGAATGTGACATGCGTCCATCTCGAGTACATCGCAAAGAACTTCCGCTTTGTAGTGCTTTCCAATGGATAGAGGAACCTTGCATGTTTGAGTAACACGCACTTGGGGTCCTTTCTTCACCCACCCAAGGGAGTAAGGCGCGTTGTGTGGTTAGGTCGACAAACCAAGGTGGTCAACGAGTTTTTGTGACACCAAGTTTTCGCAACTTCCATTATCAACAATCAAGTTGCAAACTTTCTTGTTGATCGCGCAATATGTACGAAAGAGATTCTTCCGTTGTCCTTCTTCTTTTGGAGCGAGAAGGATGCGCTGGAGTATTCCTCCAGATTTTCTTCCGCAAATTCTAGATCATTGTATTCGTCTTCTTCTTCGTTTTCACCTTCTTCGACGAGTGCAGTAGTCCGCCGTTGGGTACACTCGTTGGATCGGTGGTCGGGTTCACCGCAACGATAACACTTGGAACCCATTGGTTTCGCGTAAGGGTTGACGGGTTTTGGTGCGGTTGGTTTAGCGATGGTTGTAGTTTGGGGTGGAGTAGGGTTGCGAGGAGCTTGGTTGGCTATGACGTTTTTTCCTTTATCGGATGTAGAGTTAGAGGTGTCGGTTTTAGTTTGAGATGGGTACATTCGATAGGGTGATGATCGCGTGGACTTCTCTAGAAGTTCGGCCTTCAAGGCCACACTGGATGCTTCCGCGACGGTCCAAGCGGTTTGAAGCCCAATCTTTTCTTGAATCGAAGTTTTCAACCATTGATGTAGCGGGCGACTCTTTGACCTTCGGACTCACCGATGTCGTTTCGATCTGATATACGAATGAATTCGGTCGTGTAGTCGGATACGGATCTAGACCCTTGAGAGCAATCTAGATACATCTTGTAGAGGATTTGTTCATAATCTTCTGGAAGAAAACGCTCCGTCATTAATTGCTTCATCCGTCTCCAAGATCGTACGGGACCTCGGCGTTGACGTTGTCGTTGAGTCACTAGTTTGTCCCACCAGACTGTGGCAGTGCTTTTTAGGCGGAAAGCAACCATCTTTATCTGCTTTTGTTCCGGAATCTCCATGATTTCGAAAAATCTATCGACTTCGATTTTCCAGTCGAGAAATTCTTCTACGCTGGTGTTGCCGTAGAAGTACGGGATGTCGGCTTTCATTCGATAGTCGGGGTCGTTACGTGGTAGTCGTTCTTCCTCCTCATGTTCTGATTCGGAACTGGAAAGAACACTAGGGGTTGGTTGGCGACGGGGTGGGTGTCTATGGACGGGAGGCCTGTCTCGTATCGGATGCCCGTTGAGGAGATTGGCGAGGTTATTGGTGAGGATGAAGGTGTTGGCGTTGAGTGCGGTGACGATTTGTTCGGCGAGGTTGTTGTTGGCGTTCGCGAATGCGGTATCGAGGGTCACGGAAAAGGCCGCGGTGATTGCCTCAATATCGGCTTGGTTGAGTGTTGGCTGATCTCCCATTATGACGTCGGAAAAGAGACAGGGATTCTGTGCTCTGATACCAACTGACGCAGTGAGAAACGTGGAATGGATCGACTAGCGTCAAACCCGAAATTAAGACAACCTTCACAAGCGTGAAGCTTTAAAACGAGAGAACTTGTAAGCTGATAAACTTGCTCAAAGGCTTTGATTAATTGAATGAATAAAAAGTGACAAGCTAAAACATTATTAAATAGGCTAAGAATTGTAGCTAAACTAGGAAACGTTAAAGGAATGGAAACTAAACTAGCTAAAATAATCCTAACTTGAAGGCTAAGAAAACTATGAAAAGGAAACTAAATAATTAAGGAAACTAAATAATTAAGGTGGAGCTGACACGTTTCGCGGCGCGAGCTAAGGTCTTGCGGAGCGAAAATACTTTTGGACGGCTCGGTCGCGTTTCTCCTCGATCTGTCGGGCTAGGCGATCTGTATCAATTGTTTCCAAATAGAACTAGAAAAGAATTCTAAGCACGTTGGTCTTGACAGCATCAAATACCTAAAATCTCAACCGGGAAACCGGGATCTGCTGAAACCCCATGACTAAGATTTCCTCCTTTCACACCTCCTCACTGCTAACTACACTACTTAATTTCTTTATAAAATTCATTAGTTACTACTCCAAACAAAAGTGACGGTGTTACTTAGCTCATGCTGCCGGAGCATTATCGTAATCTCCATCATCGTCGTCACCGTTCCCTTCAAAACTAGCTGCAGGTGCATACTCGTAGCCATCATCACCATCGTCGTCTCCATCTCCGTGCTTCATGCACCACCAACTTCCAATTTTCATGTATACAAGATCCATTTTCTTGATATATTATAAGATATTGTGTAAAACGGTTCTTTATGATGGGATAAGAAACTTCTGATTTTAATTTCGATATTCAATGTAAACACTGAGAAGCTATAGTTATAGGCGTGGAAATGGTAAGGGATGAATGTTGACTCATTTTAGTGAAGTCGATACACAAGTATAAGTGTGGAGTTAAATGCAAAGAGTGGGCCTTACAAAAAGTGGGTACATGGCAGCACGAGATGTGCCTTACAAAAAGTGGGTACTCATTTTTGCAATATTTGTATGGGTTCGAGTGCTAGTAATAAAGCATTTATGTGCCTTTCAGGTAAAAGCTAGGTTGGGTCACAAGAGAAAAAAGTAGATATTTTGATGGAAATCAAAACCTCAAAAAAACTCGCACAGATGAAGCAATAAAACTTGGAGAAAGGAGAGAACCTCTATTTTGTAAACCAAAATTCAATATTAAACTGTTATCGATTTACAGCAAAGAGATCAGCACATCTCCTATTTAAGCAACAAAAAAACTAAAGAAATAAACCCATTAACTCCTAAAAAATAGCTACCACTACCCATTATTCCCCACTAGACTTGGTCAACTAAAGACTAAGTAATAAAACCCGATTAACCAGATTACCGACCTGTGACACGTAAACAAAACCCGTTTAACCCAACATATTTTCTACGGTTTCTGCAAGATGAAAAGGGGAATAACATTAGAAAAAGATTGTAGTGTCTTTTTTCTTCTTCTGTAAATTAATGTTGACAGTCGTGTCTCTCCCTCACTTGACAGAACTTTCAAGGGATATTTCTAATGCTGAGACCATATAGCATCAATAAACTGAAAGACTTGCATTAATCCCAAGTTGTTTACAGTAATCTGAATTCCTTAGTCCAAATATGGTACTTGGATATTTTACCATAGGTGCAAGTTTAAGCGAGTGGTAAAATAATTCCAACCATTCGGATGTGGTTTCCTGGATATTACAAAAATATAGCAGCGATTAATATCACCACTCTATTGAAAAGCTGCGGTCGTTAAGCTTAACATTCTCATTTCACAATCCCAAAATTTCATGTTTTTAGCGAGCATCTCTGTTATTCAAAAGTTTGTGATGTATTTTATTGTGTCCAATTCATTTTCACCATTCTCTGATCGTAATTCCTCATGAAAAAACGTTTTCCAACAGCCTCTTTTGTTTTCGTTTTCCATTTCATCACTCGAATGCAACTGATTTTTAACCAAGTGTAATTCTATTAGACTAAGATATTAATTTGTAAAGTTGGTGGTACCAAAGTGTAAATATTATCTTTATATATACCGGTGAATGTGAATGAATAGGGACACGGTTTTCTGACCATATTCTTACATGGTATCAGAGCGTACCTAAACCCTAGCCGCAAACACCTAACAAACCCTAGCCGTCATCTTCCTCCCACTGCTGCTCCAGTCTTCTGCCATCTTTTTCTGCCATTCTCCGGCGTGAACAGTGCTCCGTGAACAGTACTTCCGGCGTGAACAGTACTTCCATCGTGAACAGTACTTCCGGCGTGAACAGTACTTCTGGCGTGAACAGTACTTCCGGCAGATTGACCCAAATTTCTGCCGTTCTCACCACAGGATCGATCTGACTCATGGCCTCCCTGCATCCCGCTGTCACTGTCACCAACATCCGGAACTTCATCCCGATCATTCTGGAGATGGACGACGGACAGTATACGTCATGGGTCGAACTATTCAAGATCCACTGTCGTGCACACGATGTCATCCATCACATTCTTCCCGACGAATCTTCTTCATCCAAACCTGCGGCCGACAAAGACAAAGAGAAAACAGATGATGTGGCTCTCTTCAAACGTCTGGATTCCATTGTCCTTCAATGGATCTACGGTACGATTTCTAAAGACTTGTTAATTACTATTCTAAAACCAAATTCAACAGCCGCTCAAGCTTGGACATCGTTGGAAAACATTTTCATCGATAGCAAACCCTCACGGGCTCTGTATCTAGTAAACATATTCAATAATGTCAAGCTGGAGTCTTTCTCTAATGTTTCCGCTTACTGTCAAGAGCTTAAGACTTTATCCGATCAACTCACCAATGTTGATGCCCCTGTTTCCAACGACCGTCTGGTTCTTCAACTCATCAACGGACTTGGCGAGAAATACGAAAGCCTCGCCACCTTACTCCAACAATCCACCCCTCTTTCGGATTTCTACACTGCCCGATCCAAACTGATCTTGGAAGAAACTCGCAAGAATCAAAACATCCAAGGCCACGACTGAAGCGACAGCCATGAACGCTCAAACAACCGCCACTAACGAGGATCGACGTTCATCAACCGAAACCTCGTACCGTGGCGGTGGGCGTGGACAGTTTGAGTCTCTTGACTACGGCGGCAGAGGGCGCCATACTGGTAGAGGGGGTCGGGACGCGGTCGCGGACGTGCCTCACACTCTCAGTCGGGCTACTATCCACAACCACCATCCATCGGGTGGAATGCTCCATGGCCAACACAACCATGGAACACCCCTCCTGCATCATTCCCTACGACACCGGCCAACAGGTACCGTACTATTCCTAGAAACCCTAATTTTGCAGGTATCCTTGGCGCTAATCCGTACGGCAATCCGGGTTCCGAGCACTCATACAGCCCGACCAACATCGAGCAAGCAATGCACACGATGACATTAAATCCGGACCAGAACTGGTACCTTGACTCCGGCGCCACGAACCACATGTCACACACCACAGGTAACATTTCCAATTATGTCTATAATGGTATACAAAACAACATCGTCGTTGGCAATGGTTCTCAAATACCTATCCTCGGAACCGGTCATACCACCCTCCAACCACCTTACCCACCTTTAAAACTCAACAATATCCTTCACGCACCTAAACTTATCAAAAACCTTCTTTCTGTTCGCCGACTAACCACTGATAATCCTATTTCCATTGAATTTGATCGTTTTGGTTTTCTTGTGAAGGATTTTCAGACACGGATTCCTATCATCCGATGTGACAGCACTGGCGATCTCTATCCTCTTTCATTACCTTCCGCTCAAGTTACACCACCTACTACTTTTGCTGCTTTGACGCAAGATCTTTGGCACAAGCGTCTGGGCCACCCCAGTTCCTCTCTGTTACGAGTATTAAATAAACGCAATTTTATTTATGTTAAGACTTTTTCGGATAAACACTTATGTCAATCGTGTGTTTTTGGCAAGTATATTAAATTACCTTTCTATGATTCTACTCTTGTTACGTGTTTACCCTTTGATATTGTGCATAGTGACTTATGGACCTCCCCGGTTCTAAGCTCCGGGGGTCACCGTTATTATATCTTGTTTTTGGATGACTACACCAGCTATCTATGGACTTACCCTCTCACACACAAATCCCATACACATTCCACTTTCCTATCCTTCCACACTCTCATCCGCACTCAATTTGAACGTGCAATTAAAAGCTTCCAATGTGATAATGGAACCGAGTACAACAATAAATCGTTTCACGATTTCTGTGCTCAACATGGAATGGTTTTTCGATTCTCATGTCCCCACACTTCTTCTCAAAATGGGAAAGCCGAACGAAAAATTCGTTCCATAAACAACATCATCCGCACTCTTCTCACCCACGCATCCCTACCGCCAACCTTCTGGCATCACGCCCTACAAATGGCCACCTACATACTTAACATACTTCCCTCCAACACCAAAAACAACGCCACCCCCGCACTTCTTATATACAACAAACACCCCACATACACTCATCTTCGAACTTTCGGCTGTCTCTGCTATCCCCTCATCCCATCTCCATCTATTAACAAACTTGAAAACAGGTCCACCCCGTGCGTCTTTCTCGGTTACCCCTCCAATCATAGGGGGTATAAATGCTACGAACTCTCCACCAGAAAAATCATCCTCTCTCGTCACGTTGTGTTCGATGAGACCGTGTTTACGTTTGCCACACTTCACTCCTCCCCCCCCTTCCTACGACTTTCTTCACTCCCACCAATCCAGTAAGCTCCATCCGTATGTCTGGGAATCCGTCACCTCCACAAACCAATCCACATCCCCAAATGAACCTCTTACCCCTTTCCCCCATCCTCCACAAGCCGAAACCCCCCCTCCCTCGCCGTCCCCAACTTCACCTCAACCGACTCCCACCTTCCAAACCTACTCACGTTGACCCAAACCACGCGAAAACCCACACCCCACCGACACACACCAACCGCCTCCCCCACCCGCCAAAACCTCACCTAACCAAGACCCACCACCACCACCCACCCGCACCATGCACACACGTAGCATGACCGGCATTTCAAAACCAAAACAACCTTTCAATCTCCATACCTCTGCCCCATTTAAGCCTTTGCCCCGCTCCCCTACCGAGGCACTCAAAACTCCCGTTTGGAACCAAGCCATGACTGATGAGTTTAATGCCCTTATCGACAATAATACATGGGAATTGGTACCTCCCCAACCGAAGATGAATATCATCCGGTGCATGTGGATTTTCAAACATAAGACCAAATCTGACGGATCTCTTGAGCGCTACAAAGCGCGCTTAGTTTGTGATGGCAGGTCACAGCAGGTTGGCGTCGACTGCAACGAAACGTTTAGCCCGGTGGTCAAACCGGAAACCATTCGCACGGTCCTCAGCATTGCGTTATCCCACCAGTGGGAAATCAACCAACTGGATGTTAAAAACGCATTTCTCCATGGACACTTAGCGGAAACAGTGTACATGCATCAACCCATGGGATTTCGGCATCCGTCTTATCCTAACCATGTTTGCAGGTTAAAGAAGTCTCTCTACGGCCTCAAACAGGCACCTCGTGCATGGTATCAACGCTTCACTGACTATGTCACTAAGCTTGGCTTTCGACATAGTGCCTGCGATCACTCCCTATTTATCTACAGACACGACCGAGACACGGCCTATCTTCTTCTCTACGTCGACGATATCGTTCTCACTACATCATCATCGGCTCTCAAACGCCACATCCTAACTCATTTGTCCAATGAGTTCGCTATGAAGGACTTGGGCCATCTCAGCTACTTCTTGGGTATCTCGGTCAAGCGTGACCCCACTGGCCTATTCTTATCTCAACAGAAATATGCTGCTGACATTCTTACTCGGGCAAACATGACTGAATGCAATCCTGTCCACACTCCAGTTGACACCGACGGGAAGCTCAACCACAACTCTGGGGAATTGATCGATGATCCCACCACCTACCGCAGGCTTGGAGGTGCCCTACAGTATCTCACATTCACACGTCCTGATATCTCCTACGCCGTCCAACAAGTTTGCATGCACATGCACGCTCCGAGGACGTCACACATGAATGCCCTGAAACGCATTCTTAGATATGTCAAAGGCACCATTGACATGGGATTATACATGAGTCGTACATCAGTATCCACTCTTATGGCTTACACCGACGCTGATTGGGCGGGTTTTCCGGACACCCGCCGTTCCACCTCTGGCTACTGTGTATTTCTGTGAGACAACTTACTGTCATGGTCCTCTAAGCGTCAGTCAACAGTCTCCCGTTCGAGCGCCGAAGCTGAGTATCGAGGTGTGTCTAACGTCGTTGCCGAAATTTGCTGGCTCAGAAACCTCCTTCTCGAGCTTGGCCATCATCCCACACGCACATCCTTGGTCTACTGTGACAACGTTAGCGCCATCTATATGTCGGAGAATCCAATCCAACATCAACGGACCAAGCACATTGAGATCGACATCCACTTCGTCCGAGAGAAGGTTCAACGCGGCCAGATTCGGGTTTTACATGTCCCGTCATGCTACCAGCTAGCAGATATCTTCACCAAAGGCCTACCTCTAGTACTCTTTCACGACTTCAGATCCAGTCTAAGCATCCGTCGTACTCCTCCTTAGACTGAGGGGGTATATTAGACTAAGATATTAATTTGTAAAGTTGGTGGTACCAAAGTGTAAATATTATCTTTATATATACCGGTGAATGTGAATGAATAGGGACACGGTTTTCTGACCATATTCTTACAAATTCAACATTCTTACCACATCTGGTCATCGAAAAGGCCGTGGCATGCAGTGCGGCCACAATATTATCACCCACAAAGTTGATGTTTAGGGCTAGGATTTTGGTTAATAATATTTTTACATCTTCTATATTCTATCTTATTGCATGATTTCTGGTGTTCCTTCATTTCACGGATCTTTTAGGTAGACATCTTTCACTATTTATATATAAATTTTTAATTTTTGAATTATTTTCATAAACAAAAATGGTAGTGCTCAATGTACGTACCCTCCTGAAGTTATTCTCATTTATTTCTCTTCAATTCAGTCAAAAGTCAAATGCATGTTGTATACTAGAACATATTTAACTTAATTCCCTCCTGCATCAACATCACTGCGAACGATCAATTAGAATTATGTGAAATCATCCATTTATAGCTTTTTAATCGGTGAGATTTGCCATGCCCATGACCTACTAATTGATAGTTTTTTTTATGTAGTTCGCAGTTCTGATTCAACAACCTTTAGAAGGTCTGCTAATTGATTATGATGTGGATCCAAAACATAATCCATCGCAAATAGGAACCCGCTCATTATGACTGAGATTTGGTATCCTTATTTTTCCCATGACACAAAACAGTACTGCTGTTTGCAAAAACGAGTAATTTTCTACTATAGGTATCAAGTCAATAATTCTATTTCAAACATAAAATCATGCATGCTAATAACATACTGCCCAAATGAACTAGAGAAGATACCCATGTGCATCTTGGCCTTATACATCCAATACCAAAAATCACAACAGGGGAAAACAATGGTTAATTAGTGTTTCCCTTTCACACTTCCTCGCTGCTAACTACACTACTCTCAAGTTTTTTTCTTAATCAAAAATCCGTTAATTACTACTACTAACAAAACTGATGATGTTACTTATGCTGCTGGAGCATAGTCGTAATCTCCATCATCATCGTCACCATCTGCCTCTGATGCCGCTGGAGCGTAGTCGTAATCTCCATCATCATCGTCACCATCCCCATCAAAACTAGCTGCTGTATAGGCATAACCATCATAGTCTCCATCTCCACTTTTCTTGCACCACCACCCTCCAATTTTCATGGTTACAAGATCTTAAAGTAAGAAAAAATCAGGTTGTAGTTTTGATTATTGAATAGACAATCTGAGAAGCAATGTTTATAGGTGTGGGAAAGGTAAGAGAAGCAGGTTGACTTGTTTTAGTGAAGTCCATACCCGAGTATAAGTGTGGAGTTATATGGAAAAGGTGTGCCTTACATAAAGTGGGTACATTGCAACATGGTGCGTATTTGGTATGATTTCTATAGCTGCGAGTGCTAGTGGTAAAGCTTTTATGTGCCTTTTAGGTGTTGCTGCTAGCTGAAAAGGGGAAAAATATTAAGAAAAACATTATGGCACTTTTTTTCTTAAGAAATGATGGCAGACATCTCTCTCGCTTACTTGACCGAACCTTCAAGGAATATTTCAATTATTGACACCATATAATATAAATAAAGAGAAAGACTTGTGATCCAAGTTGCCTAGAATAATATGAACTCCTAATATATATGTCCGACTATGGGTACGTTCGTATTTTACCATGGCTGCATCTTTAGGCTAGTGGTATAAAACTTCATCCATACCCGATGTGGTTTTATGGATACTACAAAATTATAACCATGATATAATATCTCACTATCTTGAAATGTTGTGGCCATTAAGGTTAATATGGTCATTTCATGATCCCAATTGTTTGTTTTTGGTTAGCATCTCTAGTTATAAAAAGTTTGTGATATATATTATGTCCAATTCTTTGTCATCATTCTAGGATTTTCTTGGCTGTCTCCTGCTACATATCTCAAAGATAGTGGTCCTAAAACATGATTATATATATATATATATATATATATATATAGAGAGAGAGAGAGAGAGAGAGAGAGAGGGAGAGAGGGAGAAAGAGTGAGGAAGAAAGAGTGAGTGTGGTTCAACGGAAAACCCCCAAAAATTGAAAAAAATGAATTCATCTATACGGTATGCACATGTACATCCAAATAATTGAAGAAGTTTTGTTGGCTTTAATGCACATGTACATGTTATACACATGTGCATATCAGAAAAATTACATACGTTCGACTTGTATGCACATGTGCATTCGTACATATGAATGGTTTGTAGGGTGTTGCTCAGTTTTTCTTTTTTTACGGTTTCCTTTAATCACAACTCTCTCTCTCTCGCTCTCACTCTCTCACTCTCTCTCTCTCTCTCTATATATATATATATGATAGTAAATCAAATAATTAAGTAGAAATATTTTGTAAATATTTCATTATTCTGTGAATATTTGTTTTTAATAGGTTTCCTAGTTTGTATAGGTTTCCTTCATTCTTGTACTCTATAAATTGGTGGGAATAGAATGGTGGAGGCATCGACTCTTTTTACCAATCTTACAATATATATATATACATACATATATATATATATATACATACATATATATATATATACATACATATATATATATATATATATATATATTTCACACTTTTTACTAGTTGAGAGTATACATGAAAGCTACTCTCTCACATAAATGTCAATTCTGCATCCATCTAATACGCCGCCCAAGACTCCAGCTTTGTGTGGGATATATTTGGATCCTTTATTTGATTCTTATTTTCAAGAAGTACAAAACACTATACCTTGTAAAAAACATAGAGTAACCTTGGCATAGCCTAGGACACCCATTCCAAAAAAAATAATAATTAAAAAAAAACATGAGTCATCTTGGACGGTAAGTATTAAACCAATAATGTTATTTTAAATCACAAGATGATTCTAAATTGTTGCCCACTTGATCTAGAAATGAAATCCATGAGCATCTTGTCCTTGTCAACATCATATCCCTAAAATCTCAACACTGGGAACTGGGATCCCTGTGGTAGGGGGTTTCCCAGCCCCTTTCTCACCTCCTCACTGCTAACTACATCAAGTTATAATTTCTGTCATAAATCAGTAAATTACTAGAGCTAACAAAAGTGATAGTGTTACTCATGCTGCCGGAGCATAATCATAATCTCCATCATCATCGTCACCATCTGCCTCTGATTCCGCTGGTGCGTAGTCGTAATCTCCATCATCGTCGTCACTATCCCCTTCGAAACTAGCTGCTGGTGCATAGTCATAGCCATAATCACCACCATCATCGTCTCCATCTCCATGCTTCTTGCACCACCAATCTCCAATTCTCATGGTTACAAGATCCATTTTCTTGATATATATATATATATATACTATAAGATATTGGGAAATTTATTTATCGGGAAAAATGGTTGTTTGAGATCGGCAACAAGAATTCTTGTTATTGTTTTGAGTATCGAATGGACAACCGAGAAGCTATATTTATTGGTGTGAAAAAGTAAGCAACACAGGTTGACTTGTTTCAGTGAAGTCCATACACGAGTATAAGTGTGGAGTTATATGGAAAGGGTGTGCCTTACAAAAAGTGGGTACATGGCAGCACAATTGGTGTAGCTGAGTGTGCTTGTAGTAAAGCATTTATGTGCCTTAAGGTGCATGGTGGGGTAGAAAAAAAAGGTGGAATTTTCTACAGTTTCGTGCTAGCTAGCTGAAAAGTAGAATAACATTCAACAAAAGATTATTGTGCCTTCTTTTCTGTAAGAAATGTTAACAGCCATCCCTCTTCCTCACAAGACTGAATCATCAATGGTTATTTCTAATAATGTTTAGTTGTTGACACCAATAACTTAAATAAATAGAAATACTTGTGTGATCCAATTAATTAGTTGTGTAGGGTAGTGGTAAAATTTCACCCATTTGGATGTAGTTTTCTGGAGATTACAAAAAATATATATACCGAAGATTGTACATATCACCACTCTCTTGAGAAGGTGTGGTCGATAAGGTTAATATGGTCATTTCACTATCCCCAAACTGTTTGCTTTTAGCTAGCATTCTTTGTATCAAGAATTTTGTAATAAAGATTAGTCTATTTCTTTTTCACCATTCTAGGATTTTTGAACATTTTCATCTTTGAGGTATGCTCATGTAGCTTTAGTTACACCGTAACATGATTTGTCCATTTGCCGCCTCTGTTGGATTGATTTGATGTATAATAAAGTAAAATGGTGTATATATATTATCATAAAGCTGGAAGCTTAATTTAACATTTGTTTGCTTAATTATCGTTAGTTTTTTTATTGTGGTTGCACTTTAACTTTCACCTCTTATAAAAGAAATCTCTATTTTGGATTAGGTTTAAGTTGAAATCTTCGTACCTTTTTGTTGTTTGTTGGTTTTACATTTTAACCGGAAAGTTTCTCATTCCCGAATCTTCTACATTTGGGGTTTTCATCAAAATTAATTTTTGGGTTATTATTGTTGTCCTAAGTCATATTTAGTGAACTCAAAAAAATAGTTATATGGGATAGATAGTCTGTTTACGACAAGCAAAGCTGTGGTTGTTTAGGTTTGTATGGTCATCATTTCTAAATATATAATTGGAACATTAGAGCAGCTATCTTTTAGATATGTTCATGTCTCTTTGAGATAGCATGTGCATTGTTGTTTCATTATCATTCAATGTTTTAAAACCCGGTTTTTTGGTTGACCTGGTGTAGTGACCAGGTCACGGTTCAACCACCGGGTCAACCAAATACAGTAAAAAAACACACATAAGCATAAGTTTTTCATCAATCCAAATACATCAAAACGAAACATAACGATCAAACCAAATCATGGATCTTGAATCATTAGAGTGTTAAATGCATCAAGCTCATGATCGCTTAGTAATTGAAATTCGCTATCTACTTCATTGTCATCAACGATCTCGTCACTTTCTACAATATCAAATAAACAAAATATTGTTGGCGAGGGTACATAAAATATAGAGGGAGAAGAAGAAAGTGATCAGAACTCGGATAAAGAATTAGAGATCGCGTGAGAACTCCCTTTCCTTAAGTGATATTTCGACCTTATTCTTCCCGGGTATCACGAATTCACTCGAGGATAATCTCAATTCACCGTATCGATTTACACAGAAATCGATCATATTTAAACACCTTGAGAATCGTAACTGACCCTATATTAATAATGATAATAATACCCCAATGAATGAAATTGATTGTTGGACTGGCGGTTACAAATTGATATCATAAATAGAGCGGTTACAAATATGATTTCCACTAATACAAAAATGCCTTTTTGTGACGGTTTTGAAAAACCGGGTTTTGTAACGGTTTGGTAAAAAACCGTTACAAAAAAGTCGCATAAAAATTATAGGGTTATTTCAGTGACGCATTTTAAAAAAAGCGTTACTATTACTAAACACCTAGAAACATAAACTAACGTTTTAGACAAAAACCATTACTAAAAGGTTCCCTACTGTAACGGCTTTGGACTGTTTTGAAAATCGTTGCTTTATGTTGTGATTGTTTTTAAAAAACGATACCATAAGGAACCATTTAGTAACGGTTTTTGTCTAAACCGTTGTTTTATGTTGTAACGATTTTGAAAACCGTTGCCAAAACTAGAATATATACAACAACGTTTTTTTTTTAAAACCGTTACTGAAAGTCAATAGGTAAACATGACCTTCCAACGATCCCGGGTCATAGTTAGCTTACACGAGTGTGCACTCCACACCTCCTAACTCGTGTTATAACTTAACTATCAACCCCATTATTATGTTGTGAATCCAATTACATAAAATGAACCTATGATTTCACTAAAATCACCAACAAATATTAATGTCACGTAAAAAGCTAAAAATAAACTAAAATTACAAAACCAAATTAATATATATAGAAATAAAAAAATGTCACCTGGCGTTTGAGAAGCCGGTTCGTGCTCTTGCTCGTCAAGCATATTTTCTAAATCATTGTAATCAAGTTCTTCTTCCGGCTCTTCTTCGACCATCCAAAAGTCCGTCTTATCAATGTATTCGTAATCAATAGGATCATAAGACCTTTATCAACCTTGAGTCTACAAAAACATTTACAAAAAAAATAAAATAAAATATAACTTGTAAAAATAAAATAACATTGCTATTATTAAATATTTTCCTACAATATAACGTGCCTATTTTGTAAACGCAAGTTGTAATGAACAAATACAAGATCATTTAGCCTTTGATGTTCCAACCTATTCCTCCTTTTCGTGTGAATCCTCTCAAAGACACTCCAATTTCGTTCGTAACCGGAAGAAGACGCGGTTTGACTTACTATTCTAATAGCAAACTTTTGCAATACCGGAGTATATCCGCCAAATAATTTCCTCCACTCATCTATAAAAGAAATGGTTAGCAAAAAATAAATTTCATAATAATGTATTTAATAATAATGTATAAAAGTTAAATACCTAAATGGTACGTGGACGAGTAATAGTACGAGAAGCAACAACACTAGTTCTACCAAAAGTGCCTTCACTGTCCTATGACATTGTAAGATCTAAAATGTCCCTACCGGAAAAATTCTTCTCAACCATATCAAAAACACCTTGAAACACCTCTCTCTTATAACAAAGATTCTCGCGATCATACTGAAAAGCTGGATTTAACCAATAAGCCGCACAATGAATACTTTTTCTTAACATACTATCCCAACGACAATCAATTGTGTCAGTATAAGGCTTGTATAATTCTTTCTCCTTTTTAAACAATTCCTTAACCCCTTTCCTTGCCCGATGCATTCCCTCATAAACATAACCCAATGCACGTGACATAATCGCAAAAGCCTTAACAAAGGAGTCATCACTTTCACCATAATCAAACAATTCCTCCAAAAACTTTTTGTTCAAGATAATTTGTTTACATTCAACCGCATTTCCCACTTTCAACATCTTCTTAAACTCATTAGATATGACCATTGCTTGTAAATTGACTTTATGCAAACTTTTCAATGCAATGAACGCGGTACCAAAATGAGTAGCACCTGGACGGATGATTTATGTCCAACCATGTCTTTTTCTTAACCAATTCAAGGGCCACTTATGATTATAAATAAAAACAGTAACCCTGGATGCAAGAGTGACCAAACTTTTGACGTTATCCAATTCTGAAACATCCTTTAACACAAGATTAAGACAATGTGCGACACATGGAGACCAAGTAATAGAAGTATATCTTTCACATAACTTACTACTACCAAGTTGTAGTTAGCAGCATTGTCAGTAACAATTTGAATCACATTTTTTTCTCCTACCATTTCAAGAATCTCAACAAACAAATTACACAAATTTAAAGCATTGCTCTCTATATCGGATGCATCAACAGATTTAAGAAATGATACCCCTTTCGGACAATAAACCAAGAAATTAATCAAATGTCGTTGCCCAATATCCCTCCACCCATCACTCATAATCGTGCAACCACTTTCAATCCATTGAGTTCTATACAAATCAATTAATAGAGAAACATACTTCCTTTCATCTGTCAATAAATTGACCCTCAAAGCATGATAATTAGGTGCTTTGTACCCATGGCCAATACTCGCTATTTTATCTACAATATGTTGAAAATAAGGAGAGTTTCAAGCATTCATACGTACACATGCATCATAGAATCACATAGCAATAACTAAATTGATATCATGTAGGTTTTTCTTACTTTGCATGGCAGATTTAATAGTGGGTTGAGAAGGATCATTTATACCTTTTTGAAAAAAAAAGTATGAAGACTTGATGTAGCTTTCTTTTTTCCCGCTTTACCGGATCGTGCTTTGACATTTTGCGCTTGTGTTTCCCCCGTTTCATCATCCGAGATAGTAATACCGTCACTATCATTATCCGCTTCCTTTTTTTGTTTCAAAATACCTTGCATAGTAAAACGAACTTCCAGAGTTACTTTTTTACAAGATGCAACCTCACCGGTAACACCGACAAGATGTTTCTTAACTCTATTTATCCCACCACCACAAATAATTTTTTTGACAAAAACTACATATGTATGTTTTGTGTCCCTTTTATATATTCCGGAAATACAACACCCGCTACTTTGCAAAAATGAGCAATTTTGGACATTAAGTATCAAACCTATAATGCTACTTCAAAATATAAAATGATGCTAAATTGCTCCCCATTAAAATAGAGAAGAAATCCATGAGCATCTTGGCCTTGGCAACATCAAATACCTAACATTCGCAAAACCCCATGGTCAGAGTTTCACCCTTTCTCACCTCCTCTTGCTTCTAACTACACTACTCACAAGTTAATTTATTTGTCATAAATCCATTAATTACTACTGCTAACAAAGGTGATAGTATTACTCATGTGTTGATCCAAACTCTCTCAGTGATTTGATAACGACCCTCTTCTATACTTAGTGAAAATTACGTTTTAATATGTATTAGTGTTTCACCATCAGCGATCAGACTGAGTCTGTTCAGTTATCGCTGATAGTCTTTTTTATAAACATTTCTATGTATTAGTGTTTCACTATCAGTGATTAGGCTGAGTCTGTTCAGTTATCACTGATAGTTTCTGATGTAAACAGTAACGTAATTCCTAAAGACAAGTCTCGCTTCAACATATGTTCATAGCTGAATCAAAGACGAAGCTGCTGAACAAAGAGAAGTCTACTAGTGATCTGATGCGGATATCAGTGAAGCAAAGACAACTCTACATATACGCGAAGGAACATGAGGAAAAGCTTCAGCGATAGCTGAACCTCTTTATCTCTGAAAAAAGAGATATTCAGCGATCAAAAGATCACAAAGCTTATGTCTCAAGTTTCCTTTTGTCTATCCTTGCACAAACTAGTACTATGTGTCAGAACGGACATGTCTCTGCCACCATACGTACAACAACTCTGTCAACTACACTGTTCATGACCCGGCCGAAAGCATGTCTCCCAAAAGTCAGACTCTCAAAGCCAATCAGTGAACACCACGTGTAAAGTGCCCTGCCATGCATTTAATGCATAGGGTATAAATAGGAAGTTCACCCCTCCATCTGTGGGTGTGCTCAATCCTTGAACTCCATATAGAAGCCCTTGTTTTCTATATCTCTTAAATCCCCCATTCTCTGAATTTCTTGTGCAATCATCTTAGTGTTTCTTAAGTTTGTTTAGATTGAGTCTGTCTTAATCTTATTCCGCAACAAACTTGTAAATTGTATTTTGATTTATCAATAAACAATTTATTAAACTTTAATTTCTGTGTTTGTATTCAACCCCCCCCCCCCTTCTACAAACTTGTTAAGCACCTCCGGGACCAACAAGTGGTATCAGAGCAGTTTGTTTAATCTAATAAACAAGATCTTGCTAAATACTCTTCCTTGCTATTCTAAAATGGCACTAAACACAAACACAAACTACTATGATAATGGTTCACTTTCTAAACCTCCTCGATTTAGCAGAGATAACTTTTCTCTATGGAAAAATCGAATGATGCTATTTCTTGAAGGTGCGGATCCTACTATACCCGAATATATAGAAAACGGACCCTATGAACCTGTTATAATTATAGCTGCGGTTCCCGCTACTGCCACCACTGAAGCTGTCCCTGAACGATATGTCGTTAAGGAAATAAGACAGTGGAGTGATGAAGATAAAAAGAAGATAGGCATAGATGCAAGAGCAAAGACCATTATCTCAATGGCTCTGCCTGATGAAGTTTTTCATTCCATCATGCATCTGAAAACTTCTAAAGAAATGTGGGAAACAATATGTGTTCAATATGAGGGCACCACTGAAATTCAAAGGACTCGAAAGATTAACTTGGTAAGACAGTATGAAAGTTTTATCGCTGGAAAGAATGAATCTCTTTCTGATATTCATCAGCGGTTTAACTGCCTAATCATTGACCTAAGAACTGTTGGAAGGACCTATTCTAATTCTGAGGTCATAACAAAATTCTTGGAAAGTCTTCCTGAAAGCTGGGACAGTTATTCAATATGTCTTAAGCTGACAAAAGACTTACATACTTTCTCTCTAAGCACTCTGTATGGAATATTGCTCAACTATGAGCAATCTAATCTCCTGAAGAAGAATCTTGTAAAAGATTCTAAAGACTCCAAAAGCACTCCTATTGCTTTAGTCTCTTCAGAGATAATTCCATCTCAGCGATCTACTCTCACCATCACTGAGTTAGATTCTGAATCTGAGGATCTATCAGACCCTGATCTTTCAGAGTTTGATGAGTCCTTAGCACTCTTGACAAACTCTTTTAAGAGATTTGCAAGAAAGAGTAACTTCCGAAGAAGTAAACCTCTCTCTCTTACTGAAAAGCCAAAATCAACTCCGGTTGATAAGGCTACTGCCACTTGCTATAACTGCGAAAAAATTGGACATTTTGCTAGTGAGTGCTGGTCGAAAAAGGTCTTCAAACCTTCTACCTCAAGAAGATCCAGTGATGACAAATACCATAAGCTGAAGAACAAATATCAAAAGTTGAAAAGCTATCAGCGAAAAGGTAAATGTCTCATCGCTGAAGAACATGACTGGGCTGAATCAGAAGAATCATCTTCTGATGAAGAAGAAGTCGCTAATCTTTGCCTCATGGCTGAAATTAAAGAAGAAGTAGAAGAACCATCTGAACCTTCTATGAGCTACATATCATCTCAGGTATCTATCTCTACAAATCCCTCTCTGCCTGAAGCTGAGAGAAGTCGAGCTGTTGATGTGCTGACAATTGACCTTTATAATGCTCTAAACGACAAAACTCAAGCTGAGAATAAAAATGTACATTTAACTCAAGAGCTAGAGAAATGTCATGAAAAGATCAGTGAACTAAATCTTTTAGAAGAATAGTTGAAAGATCAAGTCATTATAAATGAAATCATCAGCATTGAACGCGAACAAGCCATTGCTGCTCTAAAAGCAGAAAAGGCTCATGTTGAAAAATGGTGCAAATCATCAACAAAGATCTCTGAGATAATAAATGCTCAAACTCCTGAAAGTGATAGAACTGGTCTTGGTTTTTGGACACCACAGGATGATCCTAAAGAAGAAAGTTCCTCGCTTAAGTTTGGAACTTTTGTCACATCTTTCTTTGACACTTCTTATAATCAATTCTATCCCTGTTCTTCTTCAAATCCCATCACTGAGGAAAAATCCAAAGACACTAAGTCTACGGATAAAGGAAAGTCCATTCTCCTTCCTCAGAAGGCAACCAGGAAAGCAAAGATGAAAATTCCTTCTAAACCTTCAGCTAAGATATCCTCTAGCTCTGTGATAGAAATTTTTGATCTCTGTCCTCCAAAGCTAAAGATTGACCTTAGACCAAAGAGATCTGAAGAAATGAAAATCCCTCCTATATCTCATGAGAAAAGCCTTCTCGGACCTGGTCCTGCTCATCTTAAACTTGCAAAACCTTCTACTGATCCTAAAACCATTTTCAAATACAGAAAATGTTATCACTGTGGTTTTACTGATCATATTGCAAGTAAATGTCCAAATGCCACCAAAGCTGATAAAACAACTAAAGTGAAGAAAAATGCCTCTAAGGCCAAGAAAGTCACCAAAGTTGAAAAATCAACCAAAGTGAAATATACCACTAAGGTTAAGAAATTAACCAAAGTGAAGATTACCACTGAAGCTGATTCTTCATCAGCTGTGAAGACTGCTGAATCTTCATTATCCACTAACTCTGAAGGACCCATTGGAAAGTGGGTACCAAACAACGCTTAATCTTCCTTATGTATGCAGGGATCAAAGGGCATCTGGTATCTCGATAGTGGATGTTCTCGTCATATGACTGGACAAAGAGACCTGCTCACTGAATACAAGGAACAGAAAGGTCCCTCTGTGACCTTTGGTGGAAATGGAAAAGGATTTACCCGAGGGTTTGGTGTCCTCAGCAATGGGACAACTACCTTTCGAAGAGTCGCTTATGTAGATGGACTGAAGCACAACCTTCTAAGCATCAATCAGCTATGTGACAAAGATTACGAAGTTCGCTTTTCTAAGAAAGCATGTTCAGTGGTAGATGAAAAAGGAAAACTTGCTCTTAGTGGTCATCGTAGAGAAAATGTCTATGTAATAGATATGGACTCTACTATCACTGAAAACTTATGTTTTCTCTCTAAGGCCTCTTCTGATGTCAACTGGCTTTGGCATAAAAGGCTCTCTCATCTAAATTTCAAAACCCTGAATTCTCTCTCATCTAAGGAACTGGTTTCTGGTCTTCCTCAGCACTCATATGCTAAAGAATCTCTCTGCTCAGCATGTGAAAAAGGAAAACAAACAAAAGCTAGTTTCAAGTCGAAACAAGTTTCCTCAGTGACAAGTCCTCTTCAGCTCTTGCATATGGATCTGTTTGGCCTTGTCAACATCCAATCAATAGCTGGAAAGAAATATACACTTGTCATTGTAGATGAATATTCTCGCTACACCTGGGTTATCTTTCTTCGCTGTAAGAGTGATACTCCAGAAGAACTAATATCTTTTGTAAAAAAGATGGAAGTGCTGAACAATCTTACTGTTCGCTCAATTAGAAGTGATCATGGAACTGAATTCAAAAACAGTTCCCTGAACAATTTCTTTGAGAACAAGGGAATCTCTCACAACTTCTCTTCTGTAAGAACACCTCAGCAAAACGGAGTCGCTGAAAGAAGAAACAGAACAATCATAGAAGCTGCTAGATCAATGCTCAGCGATTCTCATCTCCCTACTCAATTTTGGGCAGAAGCTGTAAACACTGCAAGTTTTACTCAAAACAGATCGCTGATAATAAAGCGATTTGGTAAGACAGCTTATGAACTTTTTCTTGGAAGGAAGCCTTCTATCAGTTTTCTTCATATCTTTGGTTGTCAGTGCTTTATCTTAAACAACAGAGATCAACTTGGAAAGTTCGACCCAAAAGCTGATGATGGAATATTTCTAGGAGATTCCTCCATCTCCAAAGCCTAAAGAGTTTTCAACAAGAGAAGACAAACCGTAGAAGAAACAATTCACGTCACTTTTGATGAAACTCGCTCAGCGAACTCCAAACCAATCGCTGACAATGAAGAGTTAAATGCTTGGATGCTTTCTCACTACAGAGAAACAGAACCTTTCTTCTCAAACCATCAGCATTCTGATCCTCCAACCGCTGATGATGATCCGAACATTATACATCCTACCGCTGAATCCATTTCATGGGTCTCAGCAGAACCTCTAAACAAATTACTACCATCAAATCTGCCTTCGTCTGAAAACCTTTCTAGTGAATCTACTCAACAGCTAATCGCTGATGAACCTCAAACGTCCTCATCAGTAAACATTCCAATCGTTGATCCAACCTCTGAGTTAAGCAATCATGCTCCTGCTCAGCGATGAACCAAAGATCACCCAATAGATCAAATTCTTGGTGATCTCGAAGCAGGTATTCAGACACGAAGAAGCTCAGGTAATATCTGTCTCTTTGTAAATTTTCTCTCTTTAATAGAACCAAAGAAGACTGATGATGCCCTCAGAGATCCAAACTGGGTCAGCGCTATGCAAGAAGAGCTGACTGAATTTTCTTGAAACAAAGTTTGGAATCTCGTTCCTAGACCATCTGATAAAACTGTAATAGGCACCAAATGGGTGTTTAGAAACAAGTTAGATGAACATGGAACTGTAACCCGCAACAAGGCTCGACTTGTTGCTCAGGGATACAGACAAGAGGAAGGCATAGACTATGATGAAACCTTTGCCCCTGTGGCCAGGCTGGAAGCAATTCGACTATTCTTAGCTTATGCAGTCTATAAAGATTTCATCGTTTATCAAATGGACGTAAAATCAACGTTCCTAAATGGAAAGCTGAATGAAGAAGTCTATATAGAACAACCACCAGGGTTTTATGATCCTAAGTATCCAAATTATGTTTATAAATTGGATAAGGCTCTCTATGGTCTAAAACAAGCCCCTCGTGCTTCGTATGACACTCTCTCATCTTTTCTTATCTCTGAAAATTTTGAACGTGGCAAAATTGATAATACGTTATTTTTCAGAAAGGTAAAAGGTCATATAATTCTTGTACAAATATATGTTGATGACATAATATTTGGTTCTACTAACCCATCTCGGTGTACTCGCTTCGCTGAAAGAATGAAGAAAGAATATAAAATGAGTATGATGGGTGAGCTGACATATTTTCTTGGTCTTCAGATTAAACAATCTGACAAAGGTACTTTTATCTGCCAAGGTAAGTATGTTAAAGATATGCTGAAGAAGTTTGATCTCACACAAACTTCAGCGATGAAAACTCCTATGGCACCACCCCTGACACTTAACAAAGATCCTTCTGGAAAACCTGTTAATGTCACTGCCTATAGAGGAATGATTGGCTCCCTGCTGTATCTAACAGCGAGCCGGCCTGACATTATGTACTCTACTTGTTTATGTGCACGCTATCAATCTGAACCCAAGGAATCCCATCTGATCGCTGTAAAGCGAATTTTCAGATATCTGAAAGGAACTCCTAACCTCGGTCTTTGGTATCCCAAAGACTCAGGGTTCGATCTAACTGGATATTCTGATAGTGATTTTGCAGGCTGTAAACTCGACAGAAAAAGTACCACTGGTGGATGTCAACTCTTGGGAGGAAAGCTGGTAAGCTGGACAAGCAAGAAGCAAAATTATGTGTCCACTTCCACAGCTGAAGCTGAATACGTAGCCGCTGGAAGCTGTTGTTCTCAAATCTTGTGGATGAGAAATCAACTATTAGATTATGACCTTCAGCTGTCAAAGATTCCTATCTATTGCGACAGCACTAGTGCTATCTCTATAGCAAATAATCCAGTGCTACATTCAAAGACAAAACACATTGAGATCAGATATCATTTTATCAGAGATCATGTGATGAATGGTGATATTGAACTTCACTTTATCCCTACTGACTTTCAGCTTGCTGATATATTCACCAAACCTCTTGACGAGACAAGGTTCAACTTTCTCATCAGTGAGTTTGGAATGCTGAACCTTGAAGAATAATTATTCAGTGTTCATGTATTGTGTCAGTAATCAAAAGTTCCTCTTTCATCATTCTCTCTGATAAATATTCTGACACTCAGGTATGTTTTCTCAATCCCTACAACTGAATCTTCATTCAGTTGAGATGTTTTTTAAAATATAAACCTTAATCACTGAATCTTTCTTCAAATGATTAAAAGCTTTTTGAAATTAAATTTATCACTGATATTTCTTGTCAGTAATCCTTTTAAAAAGAAAATCTATCCCCATCTTTACTATCAGGGATATTTTCAAAAAGAAAATCAATCGTTGATTTTTTTTTCAGTGATAATTTCAAAACGGACAAATGAATACTCTCTCTCTCTTCTATGACGTCATTTGAACCGACAATCCACGACATGCCTTTTATGACACGTTCGTCCGTTGCTCTTCTATCCAATCAACTTCGTGGGACGTGTCCATGTCATGATGAGCATTTGTTTTCCCGCTTCTCTCACACTCACACTTTCTCTCTCTCTCTCTCTCTCTCTCTCTCTCTCTTATAAAAAGAATGTTTTTCCATTCTTATCAATTTACGCTTTCTGAAAATACTTTCAAAGCAAGAATACTCTCTCAAGCATTCTAGCAATTCTCAAGCATTTGCATCTTCAACCTCACAGGTCAACAGGTTATTCTTGATCTTCTTCTTATTCTTGTCTCAAATCTCATTCATAAAATCATTTTCATTTTTGATTTTATTCTTTAAAAACCATCTTACTTTGATTTTCTCTATTCAAAAATCTTTGGTTTTTCTTCTTGTTCTTGAGTCTTGTTCTAAGATAAACTGTTTTCCTCTACAAATATGTTGATTTCCTACGTTTCTTTCCCCAAATAGAAACTAGCAAATCTTCTTTATTTTAAGACTAAACCTTTCTTCTACTCGTTTATCTACTCATCATTCAGAATGACTCAATCTGCACTAGTCGCCTCAAAGAACGTCAAGTTCGCCATCTCCGATTCTGAGCTTCCAAAGAACAACCATCTTGCTTGCCTCGACTTTGATGGTGTCAAGTATCCTCATCTGAAGGAGGCCGCAATGTTTCTGAAGCAATCCTGCATTGCTTACGCTATCACTGTGTATCCCACACCTTCTAAAGCACTACTTCAGCAATTCTGGTTCACAGCTGAAGAAACCTCCCTCACCAACAAAAAGGGTGAACAGGTTCTGCCATCTCCTTCAGCACTCAACTTGGCTCAGGGATGATGACTGCCCTAGGCCTGAGGAAAGCTCTGCGTTTTCCCGACAAACCCAGTAATGGATTCGACGCCTTGCCAACTGACGTTGAACTCATCCAATTCCTGGATTCCATGGAATACGCTTGGGAACCCAAACCAAGAACTACGATTCCCAACAAGAAGCTGACTCTTGTGAAGAAGGCACTGGTGCCTTCCCAGCTCAACTACATCTTCTCACACATCATTCAGTGTATGAGTGGGAAGAGTGGGTCACTGGACCAAGCCAGCAAGGTTCAGGTCCAGATGGCTTACTCAGTGATAACTGGACGCAACTTCGACTACGCAACAACTATCTTTGACGATCTGAAGTCAAAAATAGAGAAGACTGAGAGGGATCCCAAAGTTCCCTACGTACGCTTCATCTGCGCGTACCTGAAGTTCCTCTTTCCTACCACTTACCCCACCAACTCGGATGCATCCTTTCCGAAAGTGGGTCAGCGATCCTTGGAGGTCAAGCCGCTCCCCAACGAGGTAAGTATTTCTGAACTTCACTCTCGACTCTCGCTCCTCACTTCTTCATCTTCAGCGGCCACGCAGGAGGTTCCTTCTTCTGCTATCCCTGTCGCTACCCTTTCAAAACGACCATCAACTGGTTCCCCTGGTCCTTCGAAGAAGGCCAAGGTGACTAAGGAGAAAGCTACTTCTAGCTCTATACCTAAGGATGTTTCTCTACAAACTTCCTTGGATGCTTTTGTGGGTCTCTCCTCCACATCCTCAGCGACAACCACTTCAACCGTGCCAGCGATCTCGGTCGCTGTCACAACAACAGTGACACAACCTACGATCTCAGCTCAACAACCGGAGGTACCCCTATCCCTACATCTTCTATCCCCATCTCTAGTCCTTCTATTTCTTTGATCTCTAACCCTCCTTCTATCTCTACTCCACAGTTTGGACCCATAGGACCTGAACATCAATCTTTTGAGGAATCTTTACAATTCTACAAAATGTTTGATAATTCAGGTATCCCTATAACCTTAAACACTTCTCCAAACTCACCATATAAGCCTGGTTCTGAAAAACTAACTTATCTTTCAGGTCCTAGTTTGGCGACTGTTGACACAAATGTCAACACTCTGAGTGCAAAGGTGGACTCTATGACTGCATCTCTCAACAACACCACCAACGCTGTTCAATCAGTTGGTGAAGCGCTGAAGACGCTGACTGCCACCTGCGCCTCCAAAGCTGACGTTTCTCAACTCACTACTCTCCAAGAAGCGATTGACAAAGTCAAGGAAGACTCACAACAACAGTTTGTAGCTCTGTCTACAAAGGTTGATGCATGTGAAGTCCTTCTTCAGCAGATCCTTTCCCACCTGAAGGAACCAGTTCCAAATCCTGCTCCTTCATTTACAGAAGACGATAGAAATGCTCTATGCGTAGCTGTGGATTTTATTCATCAAGCTACGTCTGAATTCCCTGTACTTGAAGATCGGCTCAAAGGACTGGAAGCTGATGTCCAGAAGTTGTCCACCGCTGAAACCTCTACTCCTTCCAAAGATCTCTCCCTTTGTGATAATGACAAAGAGGGGGAGAAAGCATCTGAAGAAAATAAGGAGAAAGAAGCTGATGCTGCTGAACATCTAAAGGAAACTCCCTCTCAGGTTGAGGGGGAGATAGCTGCTGACAAAGCCCCTCCCACCATCGCTGATATAGTCGATGATGAAGAGGAGGAAGAAGACGATGATGAAGACCTTGATATTGAAGATCAAGAGGATGATTCTGATCAAGATGATGATGATGACGATGAAGAAGATCAATCTCTCTGGTGTTCTTCAGCCGCCACATTATCAGCGATAACTTCGAAAGAAGTTATCCAAGCAGGGGGGAGACAAGAAACATCTTCAGGAACCCCTTCCCAAAGCAAAGGTGCATCTGCTGAGGGAACCCTGAAGATGATCTCACTACCTGAGGAGAATCCTTCTCAGGTATGCCTTACTCTTGTTCCTTTTTACTTCTATAAAAATCCCACCCCTGTTTCTTTCTAGCCTTTATCTTTCTCTCCTTCCCTAAATAAATCTAACCTTTTTCATCTTCTGACCAGACAGTTCTCTCCCCTGCTTAAGGGTAAAGAGCTCCAGATAATCCCAGCTGTTGAAGCTGATGACCAAATAATCCCAGTCTCTGTCAGAGAGATTGATGAAGAGGATGAAGAAGAAGAAGAGTCCCTGCAACATCATGGAAGGCCCTCTAGACCCTCTCACTAGTCTGAGGAAGAGAGAAAGAAAAGAACAGAGATGATCTCTCATCTGGAGAGTCAACGACGAAAGGTCCCCTCTCAATCATCAGAGCTGAAATTCCTGACTGACGCTGAAATTGAAGAATCCGTCAGGGCTGAGAAGCTGATTGCTGAATGTCAAAGAGATGCCTCTCTGGCTCTCAAAATTCAGTCTTCTCAAGTCAAAGACAAGAAGCTGAAACGCAAACCAGTAGAAGTCCAGGCAGCTCTGTTGAAAGAAATTGAAGAGGAACGCTCCAAAGAAAAAGCGGTCAGCGATAATACAGTCGAATGGTGCAAACACAAAATCGACTATCGCTCTGACCCAATGAAGATCGTAGCGGTTGCCATCTCTGGAAGAAAGAAGAAGGATAAGCTCTCTGTCACCATGGAAATTACCAGAGAGGATGGAAGCTGCAAGGCTATGTTCATTTCAAAGCTGGAAGACTTCGGCTACATGGAGTGGCTTGAGTTCAAAGATGCGCTGAAAAAATCAAAGTCTACATACAGAGGCTACGTTGAAAGGGTGAATGATGCTCTCATCAACAAAGTCGCTGCAATACTAAAAGTGCCATCTACTCTTCCCTCAATATCCATGCAAGTAAAGAAAAAGTCTGTCTCCTCCTCGTCTGATAATGTCGTAGTGATAAGGAATGAAACCTCCATCAAATTCTCCAGAGAAGCTCTGTTCGGTCCTCCTCCTGATCTTTCAGTTCTAGATCTCTCTCTGCCTCCTCGCGGACCATATGCTACAGGACAAGTTCTTGAAGAACCTTTTGGAATCTTCTTCAGAGATGACGAGGAACAACTCAGATTTCAAAGGGTCTCTGAAATCCCTCTCTGTCCCCTCGCTCTTCTCAAGGATATCATGTGCCTATGGTGTACTCTCTCTCCTGCTGCTGAGCCAATCATAACGATTATCTGCAAAGAATCTTTAGAGCGAAGGAAAAAAGGAGAAGAAATACCTGAGTATTTGATCAATCCTCCTAAACCCTCTTAATAGCTGATAGATTAGTTTCCTTTTATGTAATCTATTAGTTATACTTACAGTAGTTAGTTATTCACTTGTACTTATGATTTTCATATCTTGTAATTCTATCCCTGAATTAAATGAAAATTGCAGTGATGTACTTAACCCTATCAGTACTGTAAAAGATCCCTCAAAATAGTAATTGGGACATGCATGCTATGAGTCCTTTTTATTCCTATATTTTGAATCATAAAGTAATTTTCTTTAGTTACTTTGTCATTATCAAATAGGGGGAGATTGTTGATCCAAACTCTCTCAGTGATTTGATAACGACCCTCTTCTATACTTAGTGAAAATTACGTTTTAATATGTATTAGTGTTTCACCATCAGCGATCAGACTGAGTCTGTTCAGTTATCGCTGATAGTCTTTTTTATAAACATTTCTATGTATTAGTGTTTCACTATCAGTGATTAGGCTGAGTCTGTTCAGTTATCACTGATAGTTTCTGATGTAAACAGTAACGTAATTCCTAAAGACAAGTCTCGCGTCAACATATGTTCATAACTGAATCAAAGACGAAGCTGCTGAACAAAAGAGAAGTCTACTAGTGATCTGATGCGGATATCAGTGAAACAAAGACAACTCTACAAATACGCGAAGGAACATGAGGAAAAGCTTCAGCGATAGCTGAACCTCTTTATCTCTGAAAGAAGAGATATTCAGCGATCAAAAGATCACAAAGCTTATGTCTCAAGTTTCCTTTTGTCTATCCTTGCACAAACTAGTACTATGTGTCAGAACGGACATGTCTCTACCACCATACGTACAACAACTCTGTCAACTACACTGTTCATGACCCGGCCGAAAGCATGTCTCCCAAAAGTCAGACTCTCAAAGCCAATCAGTGAACACCACGTGTAAAGTGCCCTGCCATGCATTTAATGCATAGGGTATAAATAGGAAGTTCACCCCTCCATCTGTGGGTGTGCTCAATCCTTGAACTCCATATAGAAGCCCTTGTTTTCTATATCTCTTAAATCCCCCATTCTCTGAATTTCTTGTGCAATCATCTTAGTGTTTTTAAGTTTGTTTAGATTGAGTCTGTCTTAATCTTATTCCGCAACAAACTTGTAAATTGTATTTTGATTTATCAATAAACAATTTATTAAACTTTAATTTCTATGTTTGTATTCAACCCCCCCCCCCCTTCTACAAACTTGTTAAGCACCTCCGGGACCAACATCATGCCACTGGAGCATAGTCGTAATCTCCATCATCATCGTCACCATCTCCCTCTCATGTCGCTGGAGCATAGTCGTAATCTCCATCATCATCATCATCATCATCATCATCACCATCCCCTTCGGAACTAGCTGCTGGTGAATAGTCGTATCCATCACCACCATCAACGTCTTCGTACACATGCTTCAACTTAGACCACCAACTTCCAATTTTCATGTTTACAAAATCCATTTTCTTGATATATTAAATGATAGGGAAATACTAAAGAAGTTTTTTTATTGGGAAAAATGGTTGCTTGAGATCTGCTACAAAGAATTCTAGTTATAGTCTTGAGTGTGGAATGGACAAACTGAGATGCCATATTTATTGGTGTAGAAATGTAACACCCGCATTTTGGTACGATCTCTTCATGTGCATTTTAATCAAACCGTTAAACCGATCATATTCTATTTCAGCGTTAGACTTAGAATCTGAATCGTGGGCTTCTCGGGTCAAAATCTGGGATGTTTGGAGTTTCGGTACTCGCGGGGCGATTGTGCCCGCGATTGTGACAAGAGTCACTCTCGCGGGACACTATCGCGAGAATTGTACCGAGACTCAAGAGGAGATGGCGACAGTGCCCGCGATTGTGACAAGGGTCACTCTTGCGGGGCACTATCGCGATTGTGACAAGTGGAGTACTTGGGGTTTTGGGGGAAATCAAGTATTGGGTGAATTAGTTACATCGTTGGGTTTTAATGAAGAATATATGTATGGTATTTTATTGGTAAATCTTGTTATTTAAAGTCTCCTCAATAGTGGGAGTCAAGGTTTATATGTGGGTAACCTCTTACATACAATTTTCTTACATATATGTTTTATGTGAGCATTCCTTATGCTAGTATGTTTTGTTAGTTGGTTTTAGTGCAATGGATCCATAGGCATGGTATTCTTATGTCTCGTCCGGACATTAGATTTACCCTTGGCACGGGATACGCATCGGGCTCCATGGTAAGTAAGGTGTGGGCCTATACGGTCGGGCAGGTCCATGGACAGTAAGGTGTAATCCCCTTGTGCTCGAGTTCCCCTGTTTTGGAACTCTCAAGAATAGACGTGGAGTGGTTGACTTGATGTTTTCGAGCAATAGACTTGGAGTAGTTGAGCTCGCTATGTGGTTTATACTTATTGGTATCAAATGTTGAACGCTAATGGTTTACTTGGCTTGTTTTGATTTAGCTCACGACTAGATCGGTCGCATGACTTCGAATGGGTTTATCATTTAATTATTATTTCCGCTTAATTATTCTCACTAGCCTTTAGCCTAACACTTGTTCTTTGGTGGTCATGTATGGCAGGTCATTCTAGCGGTGGGGCTCATCGGGATTAAGAGGATCACCTTGGGGTGAAGAGCGGCCTTTTTGAAGATTTAGTGACCAATCCTCTGAAGTATATAGAAATTACCCTTTTTGGAAGAATAGCGACACCCGACCTTAATCTTATTTGTCCAAGTTAGATTATTAGGTTGTCGATTTATATTCTTTAGATTGCTTTGGGTTTTGTAATTGTCATATTTAATCCCCGTGTTGGGTCGACATACTCTTGGGCTGGTTTGTTTTATACAATGTATGGAGGTTGTTCGATCTTTCCTTTTGGGTGGACTAGTTTACTCTAGTTACAGACGTTATATAGCCGAATTTTCAATTTTTTTTTAAATTTACCCTAAATTTTAGGATGTTACAATAAAAGGTAAGAAAAATAGGTTGACTCGCTTTAGTGAAGTCCATACACAAGTTAAACGAAAAGAATATATGTGCCACACACAAAGTGTATACATGGCAACACAAACATTATTAGTACAATTTGTATGACTGTGACTGCGAGTGCGGGCCACAAGAGAAAAAAATGTCGAATTTTTCTACATGGTGCTAGCAGCGGAAATGGAATAACATTAGAAACAAAAAATCTGGTGCCCTTTTTCTATAATAAATGTTGACAGGCATATCTCTCTCTCTCTCTCTCACTTGACAGATGTAAACAGAAAGACTTCTGACAGAAGTTATTCATAATAATCTGAACTTGTAGGTCGTATCTGATACTTGGGAATTTTACCATGAGTACATATTCTATTTGGCGAGTGGTAAAATTTCACCCATTTTGATGTAGTTTCATGGAGATTACAAAAATATACCAACAATTATATATCAACACTCTCTTAAGGATTAAGTTGTAGTCGTATGGTCATTTCAAAATGCCAAAACTCTATGTTTTAGTGATATATCATGTCCAATTCTTTGTCACTGAAAAATTCTACTTACACTAAAAAAAGATTTGTCCATCTGCCTCTCGAAGAATTTGGATTGATCAGATGTAATAAAAAGCAAAATAAGGCATTCATATTATCAATAGCTTTCGGGGTTGTTTGTTTACCTCTTAAATACCTATATGAAAAGGTTTGGAACCTAGACAAATTAGACGGCTCATCCCCGTACACCGATTTTTATTAAATATAACAAAAATGATGCAATAGGGAGACATAAACTAGTGCTTTTAAAAAATACAACAAGGAGACATAAACCAGTTTTCGAATGGAGGGAGATGTGATCTTGATGAACACATCTCTCTAATCTTCTCTTCAAGTTTTAAAAAAAATTGAATGGATCTTTCAAGAAAGTAGTGTTTTTAAGCATAAAATCCATCATCTAGCATGCCGTTCTTTAACATGTTAAATGTGTGATATTGTATAGGCCCGAAAAATTTGGGGACTACTTTTATATTTTTAGGGCTTTTCATCAACGAATGCAGAAAATATGGATTGAATCATTCGCAATGGAAATTCCTTTCAAGGTGCTTGCTTCCACCAGTGGCGCGCACGCGGGCGAAGGGTATAGGCCTCCCTGAGTGTTACTTAATTTCTATCATAAAACAAAAGTATTACACTTTATAATCGTCTTTGTAATTTGTATACATGTATCTTTGTCGTCTCATTTTGCAATGTAATCAAAAGTTTTAGGTGTAACAGGGTCTCAAAAAGATTGGAACGTCCCTGGGAAGGAATTGAAGTCCTGCGAAGCAGTTGGGATATGCAATCAAGAAACATATTTGACCTGTGTGCTGCTACACGCCAAAATCAAGACCCGAAATCTAACTTGAAAACAAAAAAAGAAAAATGTTTAAGACAAGAAGAAGGCTTGAATATAAAATATTGGCAAAACACACTTATGATATTTCAAAATGATACTGTCTCCACAAAAATGCTAATGTCAATACCAAATGAATGGGAATTAACATTTGTTAGTTTAAAGGTTTGCTTTACAAAGGCTAAAAGTGGGGGAAATTGTAAATAGTTCTAGACTTCTAGAATCTCAAGAGTAATACTAGCAAGAAGCTAAGTCATTTTAAAAGATAACTTTACACAAAAAAACACTTAAAATACCACAATATTTCTACTACTTTTTATCATCTAAACAACTAAAAACAAGAAGGAACGCAAGATATTTGATATTTCTACTTCTTTTAATCAATTATCATCTAAGCAAGAAAGAAATAGAATACTTGATAACTTATTCAACCATAAAATAAATATACATATTCTATTATATTCCAGTTCCATAAAAGAATTGAAGTGATTCACAAGTGATGAGAATCGAGAACACTTAGGAGGCGTTTGGTTCGTAGAATGAAATTTGATGGAATTAGAATCTATCGTTTGAAGGAATTGGAATCCATCCTTTGAAGGAATTGGAATGAAATTTGATGGAATTTGACCACACCTTTGTTGGTAGGAATTTAAATCCTTTACTTAGCCAAAGAATGATAAATTTCTTAAATTGTGGAATTTAATGCAATTCAAAGGATTCCACCATTTTAATTATGTGAACCAAACATAGGATTTGGAATTTGGTCAAAGGAATTATCCATTCCAATTTCTTCAAAATCCATTAACCAAACAACCCATTAGTGATTTACTGACTTAGATCTTAGAAGTTAAAACAGATCGATTAGGGCCTTAGCGCAGGGCAGTAAGCCAGCAGATCAATTTAGGAATTACCGAATTAGGAGCAGATCGATTTACGGAGTAGCTGATTAGCGTGAGGTATCGATTTGGTCACTTGTTGCTGTGGTGTAGATCGATTTAGGGCAGAAACAGGTTGAGTCAATTGGGAGAGACAGAGAGTTATGAGAGATGAGAGGAAACCGTGTATAGAACATATCTAATTTAATTCCATCATGCATCAATTAAATTGTGTGAAATCATCCATGTGTAGCTTTTTAATGTAGGATATTTTTGCTTATAAGTGAGATTTGCCATGCACATCGCCTACTAATTAATTCATAGTTTTTTTTACGTAGTTCGCAGTTGTGATTCAAAGACCATTACGTAGGTCTGCTAATAGATTATGTTATAGATACAAACATAACTCGTCGCAAATAGGAACCCACTGATTATGACTGAGATTTGGTATGTTATTGTGACTGAGATTGTGTATCCTTATTTTTCCAGTAACACAAAACAGTGCTTTTAGGAAAAAGAGTAATTTTGTACAATAAGTATCAAGTCAATAATGTTATTTCAAACATAAAATCATGCATGTTAACATACTTCCCAAAAGAACTGGAGAAGATACCCATGTGCATCTTGGCCTTGACAACATCAAATACCTAAAATCTCAACAAGGGAAAACTGGGATCCTCGGAAAACCCCATGGTTAATTAGTGTTTCCCTTTCACACTTCCCCGCTGGTAACTAAACTACTCTCAAGTTTTTTTCTTAATAAAAATCAGTTAATTACTACTGCTAACAAAAGTGATGGTGTTACTTATGCTGCTGGAGCATAGTCGTAATCTCCATCATCATCGTCACCATCCCCTTCAAAACTAGCTGCTGGTGCATACGCATAACCATCATAGTCTCCATCTCCATTTTTCTTGCACCACCACCCTCCAATTTTCAGGGTTACAAGATTCATTTTCTTAAGGAAGGAAAAATTCAGGTTGTAGTTTCGATTATTGAGAAGCAATATTTATGGGTGTGGAAAGGTAAGAGAAGCAAGGTGACTTGTTTTGGTAGCTGCCGGTGCATAGTCGTAGTCATCATCACCATCATCTTCTTGATCTTCATGCTTATTGCACCACCAACCTCCAACTTTCATGGTTAGAAGATCCATTTTCATGAAACATTGTAAATAAGATATTGGGATATAGTAAAAAGAGTTATATGTCCGGTAAAATGGTTCTTTGGGATGGGTTATGAAAATTTCTGGTTATATTTTTTAGTATCGAATGGACAAAATGAGAAAGCTGTATTTATGGGAGAGGAAAAGGTAAGAGAAGCAGGTTGACTCGTTCTAGTGAAGTCCATACACGACAATAAGTGTGGAGGTAAATGCAAAGAGTGTGCCTTTCAAAAACTTGGTACATGGCAGCACAATTCATATCTGGTACAATTTGTATATCAGAAGTGCTAGTGGTAAAGCATTTATGTGCCTTTCAGGTGCAAGGTTGGGTCCCAAGGGAAAAAAAGGTAGAATTTTCTACAGCAACAAAAACGGGAATAACATTAGGAAAAAGGTTATGGTGCCTTTCTTTAAAGAAATGATGACATGCATCTCTATTGCTCACTTGACGGAACCTTCATAGAATATTTCAAATGTGGACACCATATAACATCAATTAACAAAATAGTTGTGATCAAAGTTGCTATATATTAGTCCGAATCTGGGTATATGGGTATTTTACCATGGGGGCAGATTTTTAGGCGTGTGGTAAATAGTATTGGCGGACTAGTATTTTGGCCTAGCAGGTGCACCTTTAAGATGGATATCAAAGATCCATAAAGTTGTCCAATGTGTATTAAGCCGAATTTCACCGTTTCGAGAGATTTTTTAAGTTTTTGGTTGATTTCGACGGATTTGTTTTAGGTTTTTTGGTTGAATTGGAGAGATTTTTTCGGTTTTTTGGTTGATGTCCCTCGTATCTTTTAATATCCCGGAGCACCATTTAGTTTATCGGGTGTACCTTTCATACCCAAAAAGAATTCTACTTGTGAAAATGGGTTTCATGGATATTACAAAATTAATAATAACCACGACTAATATCATCACTCTCTTGTGAAGTTGTGGCTGTTAACGTTAACATGGTCATTTCATAATCCCAAAATTGTATTTTTTGGCTAGCATCAATAGTTATCAAATTTTTGTGATATATGTTATGTCCAATTATTTGACAATTATATTCTAGGATTTATAATGCTTCATCTATGAAGCATGCTCATGTAGCATTAGTTACACTAAAAAAAGAAATATAGTGATTCGCTCCAATCAATGTGATTAACAATGACGTAACCGCAAAAAATGTTAAAATTTAAGCTAGACAGTTATTGGTAGTTTAATTTTAGTTATTTATTGCATCGTTTCATTACACCGTTTGGGAAAAGGTGCAATGGTTGGTTGTACTTTTATAGTTATGTCTGTGTCTCTGTAAACTATTGGGAAAAACAGAAATAATCAATATATAGTTTGTGACTTTGTGTGTTTACAATTTCGTATCAATTTCTCTCCAACATCTGGTATCAGAGCCTTATGAATACAAACGGCAACAACAGTGGTGGGATTCAACCTCAATTACCAAAACTCAATGGAAGGAATTATCATCATTGGCACATACAGATGCGTGTTCTATATGAATCACAAGACCTTTGGACGCCGGTAGAAAATGGTTACACCGAACTAATTCAACAAGAGGAAACTACGCCTCAACAGATCCCGGAGATTGTGGCCTAGTATTTTGGCCTAGCTGGTGCACCTTTAAGATGGATATCAAAGATCCATAAAGTTGTCCAATGTGTATTAAGCCGAATTTCACCGTTTTGAGAGATTTTTTTAAGTTTTTGGTTGATTTCGACGGATTTGTTTTAGGTTTTTTGGTTGATTTCGAGAATTTTTTTCGGTTTTTTGGTTGATTTATCAACTCTTGTACTATTCTACTTTTATTTGGCTGTCTGTTTGCACCCTTATTTCTATAGAGATAAGAAAACAACAAATACGATCCTACTGCTTCTAAGTGATATATAATATGCATAATAGCCGACCAAATCTAAGTTTTTTATGTAATTACTCGAAAACCCAATGCAAAAAGGGGAATAATTGGAAAAAAAACTTCATAAAACTATAATTGCTTTGCTTAATTAGTACTATTCTAATTATGCATCAAGAAAGTCTTGGTTCGAAAGAAATTGCTACATTTTTCAATTTCTACTTATGTATCATGTTTAATATATTTCTTAGTCGAACTAACCGCTACAATATAAGAAATTTGGCGATATACATTAGTTCAGAACATTTATTTGGATTTAATTAAGGTTGTGTTTAGTTACTATTTTTCCTGGAATTATATATTAACCATTGAACCACCATCATATTTCTTTGTTTCCTTCATTTTCTGGAAATGGAGTTCACTGTACTTTGCAAAAATGAGTATTTTGAACAACAAGTATCAAGCAAATAATGTAATTTAAAAACATCAAAATCATGCAAAATTGTTGACGCAGTGAGAAACGTGGAATGGATCGACTAGCGTCAAACCCGAAATTAAGACAACCTTCACAAGCGTGAAGCTTTAAAACGAGAGAACTTGTAAGCTGATAAACTTGCTCAAAGGCTTTGATTAATTGAATTAATAAAAAGTGACAAGCTAAAACATTATTAAATAGGCTAAGAATTGTAGCTAAACTAGGAAACGTTAAAGGAATGGAAACTAAACTAGCTAAAATAATCCTAACTTGAAGGCTAAGAAAACTATGAAAAGGAAACTAAATAATTAAGGAAACTAAATAATTAAGGTGGAGCTGACACGTTTCGCGGCGCGAGCTAAGGTCTTGCGGCGCGAAAATACTTTTGGACGGCTCGGTCGCGTTTCTCCTCGATCTGTCGGGCTAGGCGATCTGTATCAGTCTCCTCCACCTCTGAAGAACTCGACCCCGAGTTCTCATCTAAGGGGAAATCATCCGCGTAGTAGTCGTACAGATCGGCGACATTGAAAGTGTTGGAGATGTGAAGCGAATCAGGAAGAGCGACGACATAGGCATTGTCGTTAATCTTTTTGGTAATCTTGAAAGGTCCGTACTTTTTGGGCTGGAGTTTTCCGTAGGTTCCAACGGGAAAACGCTCTTTTCGAAGGAATACCATCACATCATCCCCTTCTCGAAATACCTTCTTTCGTCGGTGTTGATCCGCTAGTTCTTTGTTCCGTATGGCAACGGCTTCAAGACGGGCCTTTACATCTTCTTTAATAGCTTGGACATTTTTGGCCATATTTTCAGCGGCAACACTTGTTCCCGGAAGTCGAGGGAGTTGGATTAAATCCACAACATGCTTTGGAACGGAGGTGTAAACCAGAGAGAATGGAGAGCAACTCGTTGCGGAATGGACGACACTATTGTAAGCAAACTCAATTTGTAGGAGGTCAAGATCCCACTGTTTTTGTTTACTCCCGCAAACACTTCGTAACATATTCCCAAGTGTGCGATTCATAACCTCCGTTTGACCGTCAGATTGTGGGTGCGCTGTAGTGCTCTTGTTAAGCGTGGTTCCGAACAGACGCCATAAAGTGATCCAGAAGTGGCTTAGGAACTTTGCATCACGATCGGAAGTGATAGTTTTCGGAACACCATGAAGACGGACAATCTCCTTGAAGAATAGTTTGGCGATGTTACTCGCGTCCGCCGTCTTTTTGCATGCAATAAAGTGGGTCATCTTCGAAAAACGATCCACAACAACGAAAATCGAATCAACTCCTCTTTGAGTTCGAGGTAAGCCAAGAACAAAATCCATTGACAAATCTTGCCAAATATCCTCCAGAATCGGTAGCGGTAAATAAAGACCGGTGTTTTGGCTTTGACCTTTTGCAACTTGACAGGTGTAACACTTTCGCACAATAGTACCAACATCTCGTCGTAGATGCGGCCAATGGTACCGTTCAAGCACACTAGCGACGGTTTTATCGCGACCAAGATGGCCACTTAAACCTCCTCCATGCAAATCCCTAATCAATTTTTCACGAAGGGACGAGTTTGGGACACAAAATTGATTGCCTTTGAAGAGATAACCATCCCGCATGTGGTAGTCATCCATCGGTGACCCGGATTTGCACTTGAGAAAAATATCCTTGAAGTCGTCATCTTCTTCGTATTGTTCTTTGAGGGCTTCAAATCCAGTAACTTCTTGGGCAAGAGTAATCATCAAGGTGGCACGTCGACTCAAGGCATCGGCTATGCGATTGAAAATTCCGGATTTGTGTTTGATCACGAAAGGAAACTTTTGCAAGTAACTAACCCATCGAGCATGCATTTTTCTCACCGATTTTTGGCTATTAATGAACTTCAAGGCTTGATGGTCGGTAAATAAGACGAACTCTTTTTGCACAAGATAATGCTCCCATTGCTTTAAGGCACGGAAAACGGCATAAAACTCTTGATCGTACGTACTCCACTTTTGTCGAGCTTCACTCAATTTTTCGCTAAAGAAGGCAACCGGTCGCTTTTCTTGGGAAAGAACCGCTCCTACCCCAATTCCGCTTGCATCGCATTCAACTTCAAATACTTTATCGAAATCGGGTAAGGCAAGGACCGGAGTGGAGCTTAGCTTTTCCTTGATTAAGGCAAAGCTATGATCTTGATTGGGGCCCCATTGGAATTTGTTTTTCTTGAGGCATTCCGTGATGGGGGCGGTAATCGTGCTAAAATCCCTTACGAATCTCCGATAAAAAGTGGCCAATCCGTGAAAGCTACGAACATCGGACACGGTTTTAGGAGTGGGCCATTCTCGTATTGCGCGCACCTTTTCTTCATTGACTTCAATACCGGCTTCTCCAATGATAAAACCCAAAAATAGAAGCTTTGGGGTGCAAAAGGTGCACTTTTTGAGATTAACGTAAAGCTTATTTTCTTGGAGTACGGTTAAAACTTGTCGTAAATGCGTGAGATGGTCGTCCTTACTTCGCCTATAGATAAGAATGTCGTCAAAGTAGACGACGACAATGGATCCCATAAAGGGGCGTAGGACTTGGTTCATAGTCCGCATGAACGTACTTGGGGCGTTAGACGTCCCAAAAGACATGACGAGCCACTCATACAATCCGAAAGGAGTTTTGAACGCCGTCTTCCACTCATCACCCGGACGGATTCAAATCTGATGGTAACCACTTCGGAGATCGATCTTAGTGAAGATCTTGGCGCCGGATAGCGAATCAAGCATGTCTTCCAAACGAGGAATGGGAAAACGGTACTTGATCGTGATTTTATTGATGGCGCGACTATCAATACACATCCGCCACTGATTACCCTTTTTCGGCACGAGAAGAACGGGAACGGCACATGGACTTAAACTTTCCCGAATAAAACCTTTCCTCAAAAGGTCTTCGACTTGCTCCCGTAATATCTCGTTTTCTTTTGGGCTCATGCGATAGTGAGGAAGGTTCGGTAGACTAGCGCCCGGAATGAGGTCTATTTGGTGTTGAATATCCCTCATGGGAGGTAGCTCGGGCAGTAAATCTTCAGCGGTTAAGTCTTTGAAATCTCGGAGTATCTCTTCAACTTCTTTCGGGGCCTCGTTAGACTTTTCGACGCTCATTAAACCTTTAACAATGACGGGACAAAAGGTTTGTGTTTCCTTGAAGGTGTCTTCGAGGAGGCGTTCGTTGGATGTGACGACTAGAAAGCTTTCACCTTTCTTTTCCGGGATGCGGTCGAATTGAGCTACGGGTGCCATGGCGATTTTACGATCACCTCAACGAAAGAACATGATGTTGTCTCTTCCCCGATAAGTCACATCATGGTCGAATTGCCATGGTCGGCCGAGTAGAATGTGACATGCGTCCATCTCGAGTACATCGCAAAGAACTTCCGCTTTGTAGTGCTTTCCAATGGATAGAGGAACCTTGCATGTTTGAGTAACACGCACTTGGGGTCCTTTCTTCACCCACCCAAGGGAGTAAGGCGCGTTGTGTGGTTAGGTCGACAAACCAAGGTGGTCAACGAGTTTTTGTGACACCAAGTTTTCGCAACTTCCATTATCAACAATCAAGTTGCAAACTTTCTTGTTGATCGCGCAATATGTACGAAAGAGATTCTTCCGTTGTCCTTCTTCTTTTGGAGCGAGAAGGATGCGCTGGAGTATTCCTCCAGATTTTCTTCCGCAAATTCTAGATCATTGTATTCGTCTTCTTCTTCGTTTTCACCTTCTTCGACGAGTGCAGTAGTCCGCCGTTGGGTACACTCGTTGGATCGGTGGTCGGGTTCACCGCAACGATAACACTTGGAACCCATTGGTTTCGCGTAAGGGTTGACGGGTTTTGGTGCGGTTGGTTTAGCGATGGTTGTAGTTTGGGGTGGAGTAGGGTTGCGAGGAGCTTGGTTGGCTATGACGTTTTTTCCTTTATCGGATGTAGAGTTAGAGGTGTCGGTTTTAGTTTGAGATGGGTACATTCGATAGGGTGATGATCGCGTGGACTTCTCTAGAAGTTCGGCCTTCAAGGCCACACTGGATGCTTCCGCGACGGTCCAAGCGGTTTGAAGCCCAATCTTTTCTTGAATCGAAGTTTTCAACCATTGATGTAGCGGGCGACTCTTTGACCTTCGGACTCACCGATGTCGTTTCGATCTGATATACGAATGAATTCGGTCGTGTAGTCGGATACGGATCTAGACCCTTGAGAGCAATCTAGATACATCTTGTAGAGGATTTGTTCATAATCTTCTGGAAGAAAACGCTCCGTCATTAATTGCTTCATCCGTCTCCAAGATCGTACGGGACCTCGGCGTTGACGTTGTCGTTGAGTCACTAGTTTGTCCCACCAGACTGTGGCAGTGCTTTTTAGGCGGAAAGCAACCATCTTTATCTGCTTTTGTTCCGGAATCTCCATGATTTCGAAAAATCTATCGACTTCGATTTTCCAGTCGAGAAATTCTTCTACGCTGGTGTTGCCGTAGAAGTACGGGATGTCGGCTTTCATTCGATAGTCGGGGTCGTTACGTGGTAGTCGTTCTTCCTCCTCATGTTCTGATTCGGAACTGGAAAGAACACTAGGGGTTGGTTGGCGACGGGGTGGGTGTCTATGGACGGGAGGCCTGTCTCGTATCGGATGCCCGTTGAGGAGATTGGCGAGGTTATTGGTGAGGATGAAGGTGTTGGCGTTGAGTGCGGTGACGATTTGTTCGGCGAGGTTGTTGTTGGCGTTCGCGAATGCGGTATCGAGGGTCACGGAAAAGGCCGCGGTGATTGCCTCAATATCGGCTTGGTTGAGTGTTGGCTGATCTCCCATTATGACGTCGGAAAAGAGACAGGGATTCTGTGCTCTGATACCAACTGACGCAGTGAGAAACGTGGAATGGATCGACTAGCGTCAAACCCGAAATTAAGACAACCTTCACAAGCGTGAAGCTTTAAAACGAGAGAACTTGTAAGCTGATAAACTTGCTCAAAGGCTTTGATTAATTGAATGAATAAAAAGTGACAAGCTAAAACATTATTAAATAGGCTAAGAATTGTAGCTAAACTAGGAAACGTTAAAGGAATGGAAACTAAACTAGCTAAAATAATCCTAACTTGAAGGCTAAGAAAACTATGAAAAGGAAACTAAATAATTAAGGAAACTAAATAATTAAGGTGGAGCTGACACGTTTCGCGGCGCGAGCTAAGGTCTTGCGGAGCGAAAATACTTTTGGACGGCTCGGTCGCGTTTCTCCTCGATCTGTCGGGCTAGGCGATCTGTATCAATTGTTTCCAAATAGAACTAGAAAAGAATTCTAAGCACGTTGGTCTTGACATCATCAAATACCTAAAATCTCAACCGGGAAACCGGGATCTGCTGAAACCCCATGACTAAGATTTCCTCCTTTCACACCTCCTCACTGCTAACTACACTACTTAATTTCTTTATAAAATTCATTAGTTACTACTCCAAACAAAAGTGACGGTGTTACTTAGCTCATGCTGCCGGAGCATTATCGTAATCTCCATCATCGTCGTCACCGTTCCCTTCAAAACTAGCTGCAGGTGCATACTCGTAGCCATCATCACCATCGTCGTCTCCATCTCCGTGCTTCATGCACCACCAACTTCCAATTTTCATGTATACAAGATCCATTTTCTTGATATATTATAAGATATTGTGTAAAACGGTTCTTTATGATGGGATAAGAAACTTCTGATTTTAATTTCGATATTCAATGTAAACACTGAGAAGCTATAGTTATAGGCGTGGAAATGGTAAGGGATGAATGTTGACTCATTTTAGTGAAGTCGATACACAAGTATAAGTGTGGAGTTAAATGCAAAGAGTGGGCCTTACAAAAAGTGGGTACATGGCAGCACGAGATGTGCCTTACAAAAAGTGGGTACTCATTTTTGCAATATTTGTATGGGTTCGAGTGCTAGTAATAAAGCATTTATGTGCCTTTCAGGTAAAAGCTAGGTTGGGTCACAAGAGAAAAAAGTAGATATTTTGATGGAAATCAAAACCTCAAAAAAACTCGCACAGATGAAGCAATAAAACTTGGAGAAAGGAGAGAACCTCTATTTTGTAAACCAAAATTCAATATTAAACTGTTATCGATTTACAGCAAAGAGATCAGCACATCTCCTATTTAAGCAACAAAAAAACTAAAGAAATAAACCCATTAACTCCTAAAAAATAGCTACCACTACCCATTATTCCCCACTAGACTTGGTCAACTAAAGACTAAGTAATAAAACCCGATTAACCAGATTACCGACCTGTGACACGTAAACAAAACCCGTTTAACCCAACATATTTTCTACGGTTTCTGCAAGATGAAAAGGGGAATAACATTAGAAAAAGATTGTAGTGTCTTTTTTCTTCTTCTGTAAATTAATGTTGACAGTCGTGTCTCTCCCTCACTTGACAGAACTTTCAAGGGATATTTCTAATGCTGAGACCATATAGCATCAATAAACTGAAAGACTTGCATTAATCCCAAGTTGTTTACAGTAATCTGAATTCCTTAGTCCAAATATGGTACTTGGATATTTTACCATAGGTGCAAGTTTAAGCGAGTGGTAAAATAATTCCAACCATTCGGATGTGGTTTCCTGGATATTACAAAAATATAGCAGCGATTAATATCACCACTCTATTGAAAAGCTGCGGTCGTTAAGCTTAACATTCTCATTTCACAATCCCAAAATTTCATGTTTTTAGCGAGCATCTCTGTTATTCAAAAGTTTGTGATGTATTTTATTGTGTCCAATTCATTTTCACCATTCTCTGATCGTAATTCCTCATGAAAAAACGTTTTCCAACAGCCTCTTTTGTTTTCGTTTTCCATTTCATCACTCGAATGCAACTGATTTTTAACCAAGTGTAATTCTATTAGACTAAGATATTAATTTGTAAAGTTGGTGGTACCAAAGTGTAAATATTATCTTTATATATACCGGTGAATGTGAATGAATAGGGACACGGTTTTCTGACCATATTCTTACATGGTATCAGAGCGTACCTAAACCCTAGCCGCAAACACCTAACAAACCCTAGCCGTCATCTTCCTCCCACTGCTGCTCCAGTCTTCTGCCATCTTTTTCTGCCATTCTCCGGCGTGAACAGTGCTCCGTGAACAGTACTTCCGGCGTGAACAGTACTTCCATCGTGAACAGTACTTCCGGCGTGAACAGTACTTCTGGCGTGAACAGTACTTCCGGCAGATTGACCCAAATTTCTGCCGTTCTCACCACAGGATCGATCTGACTCATGGCCTCCCTGCATCCCGCTGTCACTGTCACCAACATCCGGAACTTCATCCCGATCATTCTGGAGATGGACGACGGACAGTATACGTCATGGGTCGAACTATTCAAGATCCACTGTCGTGCACACGATGTCATCCATCACATTCTTCCCGACGAATCTTCTTCATCCAAACCTGCGGCCGACAAAGACAAAGAGAAAACAGATGATGTGGCTCTCTTCAAACGTCTGGATTCCATTGTCCTTCAATGGATCTACGGTACGATTTCTAAAGACTTGTTAATTACTATTCTAAAACCAAATTCAACAGCCGCTCAAGCTTGGACATCGTTGGAAAACATTTTCATCGATAGCAAACCCTCACGGGCTCTGTATCTAGTAAACATATTCAATAATGTCAAGCTGGAGTCTTTCTCTAATGTTTCCGCTTACTGTCAAGAGCTTAAGACTTTATCCGATCAACTCACCAATGTTGATGCCCCTGTTTCCAACGACCGTCTGGTTCTTCAACTCATCAACGGACTTGGCGAGAAATACGAAAGCCTCGCCACCTTACTCCAACAATCCACCCCTCTTTCGGATTTCTACACTGCCCGATCCAAACTGATCTTGGAAGAAACTCGCAAGAATCAAAACATCCAAGGCCACGACTGAAGCGACAGCCATGAACGCTCAAACAACCGCCACTAACGAGGATCGACGTTCATCAACCGAAACCTCGTACCGTGGCGGTGGGCGTGGACAGTTTGAGTCTCTTGACTACGGCGGCAGAGGGCGCCATACTGGTAGAGGGGGTCGGGACGCGGTCGCGGACGTGCCTCACACTCTCAGTCGGGCTACTATCCACAACCACCATCCATCGGGTGGAATGCTCCATGGCCAACACAACCATGGAACACCCCTCCTGCATCATTCCCTACGACACCGGCCAACAGGTACCGTACTATTCCTAGAAACCCTAATTTTGCAGGTATCCTTGGCGCTAATCCGTACGGCAATCCGGGTTCCGAGCACTCATACAGCCCGACCAACATCGAGCAAGCAATGCACACGATGACATTAAATCCGGACCAGAACTGGTACCTTGACTCCGGCGCCACGAACCACATGTCACACACCACAGGTAACATTTCCAATTATGTCTATAATGGTATACAAAACAACATCGTCGTTGGCAATGGTTCTCAAATACCTATCCTCGGAACCGGTCATACCACCCTCCAACCACCTTACCCACCTTTAAAACTCAACAATATCCTTCACGCACCTAAACTTATCAAAAACCTTCTTTCTGTTCGCCGACTAACCACTGATAATCCTATTTCCATTGAATTTGATCGTTTTGGTTTTCTTGTGAAGGATTTTCAGACACGGATTCCTATCATCCGATGTGACAGCACTGGCGATCTCTATCCTCTTTCATTACCTTCCGCTCAAGTTACACCACCTACTACTTTTGCTGCTTTGACGCAAGATCTTTGGCACAAGCGTCTGGGCCACCCCAGTTCCTCTCTGTTACGAGTATTAAATAAACGCAATTTTATTTATGTTAAGACTTTTTCGGATAAACACTTATGTCAATCGTGTGTTTTTGGCAAGTATATTAAATTACCTTTCTATGATTCTACTCTTGTTACGTGTTTACCCTTTGATATTGTGCATAGTGACTTATGGACCTCCCCGGTTCTAAGCTCCGGGGGTCACCGTTATTATATCTTGTTTTTGGATGACTACACCAGCTATCTATGGACTTACCCTCTCACACACAAATCCCATACACATTCCACTTTCCTATCCTTCCACACTCTCATCCGCACTCAATTTGAACGTGCAATTAAAAGCTTCCAATGTGATAATGGAACCGAGTACAACAATAAATCGTTTCACGATTTCTGTGCTCAACATGGAATGGTTTTTCGATTCTCATGTCCCCACACTTCTTCTCAAAATGGGAAAGCCGAACGAAAAATTCGTTCCATAAACAACATCATCCGCACTCTTCTCACCCACGCATCCCTACCGCCAACCTTCTGGCATCACGCCCTACAAATGGCCACCTACATACTTAACATACTTCCCTCCAACACCAAAAACAACGCCACCCCCGCACTTCTTATATACAACAAACACCCCACATACACTCATCTTCGAACTTTCGGCTGTCTCTGCTATCCCCTCATCCCATCTCCATCTATTAACAAACTTGAAAACAGGTCCACCCCGTGCGTCTTTCTCGGTTACCCCTCCAATCATAGGGGGTATAAATGCTACGAACTCTCCACCAGAAAAATCATCCTCTCTCGTCACGTTGTGTTCGATGAGACCGTGTTTACGTTTGCCACACTTCACTCCTCCCCCCCCTTCCTACGACTTTCTTCACTCCCACCAATCCAGTAAGCTCCATCCGTATGTCTGGGAATCCGTCACCTCCACAAACCAATCCACATCCCCAAATGAACCTCTTACCCCTTTCCCCCATCCTCCACAAGCCGAAACCCCCCCTCCCTCGCCGTCCCCAACTTCACCTCAACCGACTCCCACCTTCCAAACCTACTCACGTTGACCCAAACCACGCGAAAACCCACACCCCACCGACACACACCAACCGCCTCCCCCACCCGCCAAAACCTCACCTAACCAAGACCCACCACCACCACCCACCCGCACCATGCACACACGTAGCATGACCGGCATTTCAAAACCAAAACAACCTTTCAATCTCCATACCTCTGCCCCATTTAAGCCTTTGCCCCGCTCCCCTACCGAGGCACTCAAAACTCCCGTTTGGAACCAAGCCATGACTGATGAGTTTAATGCCCTTATCGACAATAATACATGGGAATTGGTACCTCCCCAACCGGAGATGAATATCATCCGGTGCATGTGGATTTTCAAACATAAGACCAAATCTGACGGATCTCTTGAGCGCTACAAAGCGCGCTTAGTTTGTGATGGCAGGTCACAGCAGGTTGGCGTCGACTGCAACGAAACGTTTAGCCCGGTGGTCAAACCGGAAACCATTCGCACGGTCCTCAGCATTGCGTTATCCCACCAGTGGGAAATCAACCAACTGGATGTTAAAAACGCATTTCTCCATGGACACTTAGCGGAAACAGTGTACATGCATCAACCCATGGGATTTCGGCATCCGTCTTATCCTAACCATGTTTGCAGGTTAAAGAAGTCTCTCTACGGCCTCAAACAGGCACCTCGTGCATGGTATCAACGCTTCACTGACTATGTCACTAAGCTTGGCTTTCGACATAGTGCCTGCGATCACTCCCTATTTATCTACAGACACGACCGAGACACGGCCTATCTTCTTCTCTACGTCGACGATATCGTTCTCACTACATCATCATCGGCTCTCAAACGCCACATCCTAACTCATTTGTCCAATGAGTTCGCTATGAAGGACTTGGGCCATCTCAGCTACTTCTTGGGTATCTCGGTCAAGCGTGACCCCACTGGCCTATTCTTATCTCAACAGAAATATGCTGCTGACATTCTTACTCGGGCAAACATGACTGAATGCAATCCTGTCCACACTCCAGTTGACACCGACGGGAAGCTCAACCACAACTCTGGGGAATTGATCGATGATCCCACCACCTACCGCAGGCTTGGAGGTGCCCTACAGTATCTCACATTCACACGTCCTGATATCTCCTACGCCGTCCAACAAGTTTGCATGCACATGCACGCTCCGAGGACGTCACACATGAATGCCCTGAAACGCATTCTTAGATATGTCAAAGGCACCATTGACATGGGATTATACATGAGTCGTACATCAGTATCCACTCTTATGGCTTACACCGACGCTGATTGGGCGGGTTTTCCGGACACCCGCCGTTCCACCTCTGGCTACTGTGTATTTCTGTGAGACAACTTACTGTCATGGTCCTCTAAGCGTCAGTCAACAGTCTCCCGTTCGAGCGCCGAAGCTGAGTATCGAGGTGTGTCTAACGTCGTTGCCGAAATTTGCTGGCTCAGAAACCTCCTTCTCGAGCTTGGCCATCATCCCACACGCACATCCTTGGTCTACTGTGACAACGTTAGCGCCATCTATATGTCGGAGAATCCAATCCAACATCAACGGACCAAGCACATTGAGATCGACATCCACTTCGTCCGAGAGAAGGTTCAACGCGGCCAGATTCGGGTTTTACATGTCCCGTCATGCTACCAGCTAGCAGATATCTTCACCAAAGGCCTACCTCTAGTACTCTTTCACGACTTCAGATCCAGTCTAAGCATCCGTCGTACTCCTCCTTAGACTGAGGGGGTATATTAGACTAAGATATTAATTTGTAAAGTTGGTGGTACCAAAGTGTAAATATTATCTTTATATATACCGGTGAATGTGAATGAATAGGGACACGGTTTTCTGACCATATTCTTACAAATTCAACATTCTTACCACATCTGGTCATCGAAAAGGCCGTGGCATGCAGTGCGGCCACAATATTATCACCCACAAAGTTGATGTTTAGGGCTAGGATTTTGGTTAATAATATTTTTACATCTTCTATATTCTATCTTATTGCATGATTTCTGGTGTTCCTTCATTTCACGGATCTTTTAGGTAGACATCTTTCACTATTTATATATAAATTTTTAATTTTTGAATTATTTTCATAAACAAAAATGGTAGTGCTCAATGTACGTACCCTCCTGAAGTTATTCTCATTTATTTCTCTTCAATTCAGTCAAAAGTCAAATGCATGTTGTATACTAGAACATATTTAACTTAATTCCCTCCTGCATCAACATCACTGCGAACGATCAATTAGAATTATGTGAAATCATCCATTTATAGCTTTTTAATCGGTGAGATTTGCCATGCCCATGACCTACTAATTGATAGTTTTTTTTATGTAGTTCGCAGTTCTGATTCAACAACCTTTAGAAGGTCTGCTAATTGATTATGATGTGGATCCAAAACATAATCCATCGCAAATAGGAACCCGCTCATTATGACTGAGATTTGGTATCCTTATTTTTCCCATGACACAAAACAGTACTGCTGTTTGCAAAAACGAGTAATTTTCTACTATAGGTATCAAGTCAATAATTCTATTTCAAACATAAAATCATGCATGCTAATAACATACTGCCCAAATGAACTAGAGAAGATACCCATGTGCATCTTGGCCTTATACATCCAATACCAAAAATCACAACAGGGGAAAACAATGGTTAATTAGTGTTTCCCTTTCACACTTCCTCGCTGCTAACTACACTACTCTCAAGTTTTTTTCTTAATCAAAAATCCGTTAATTACTACTACTAACAAAACTGATGATGTTACTTATGCTGCTGGAGCATAGTCGTAATCTCCATCATCATCGTCACCATCTGCCTCTGATGCCGCTGGAGCGTAGTCGTAATCTCCATCATCATCGTCACCATCCCCATCAAAACTAGCTGCTGTATAGGCATAACCATCATAGTCTCCATCTCCACTTTTCTTGCACCACCACCCTCCAATTTTCATGGTTACAAGATCTTAAAGTAAGAAAAAATCAGGTTGTAGTTTTGATTATTGAATAGACAATCTGAGAAGCAATGTTTATAGGTGTGGGAAAGGTAAGAGAAGCAGGTTGACTTGTTTTAGTGAAGTCCATACCCGAGTATAAGTGTGGAGTTATATGGAAAAGGTGTGCCTTACATAAAGTGGGTACATTGCAACATGGTGCGTATTTGGTATGATTTCTATAGCTGCGAGTGCTAGTGGTAAAGCTTTTATGTGCCTTTTAGGTGTTGCTGCTAGCTGAAAAGGGGAAAAATATTAAGAAAAACATTATGGCACTTTTTTTCTTAAGAAATGATGGCAGACATCTCTCTCGCTTACTTGACCGAACCTTCAAGGAATATTTCAATTATTGACACCATATAATATAAATAAAGAGAAAGACTTGTGATCCAAGTTGCCTAGAATAATATGAACTCCTAATATATATGTCCGACTATGGGTACGTTCGTATTTTACCATGGCTGCATCTTTAGGCTAGTGGTATAAAACTTCATCCATACCCGATGTGGTTTTATGGATACTACAAAATTATAACCATGATATAATATCTCACTATCTTGAAATGTTGTGGCCATTAAGGTTAATATGGTCATTTCATGATCCCAATTGTTTGTTTTTGGTTAGCATCTCTAGTTATAAAAAGTTTGTGATATATATTATGTCCAATTCTTTGTCATCATTCTAGGATTTTCTTGGCTGTCTCCTGCTACATATCTCAAAGATAGTGGTCCTAAAACATGATTATATATATATATATATATATATATATATATATATAGAGAGAGAGAGAGAGAGAGAGAGGGAGAGAGGGAGAAAGAGTGAGGAAGAAAGAGTGAGTGTGGTTCAACGGAAAACCCCCAAAAATTGAAAAAAATGAATTCATCTATACGGTATGCACATGTACATCCAAATAATTGAAGAAGTTTTGTTGGCTTTAATGCACATGTACATGTTATACACATGTGCATATCAGAAAAATTACATACGTTCGACTTGTATGCACATGTGCATTCGTACATATGAATGGTTTGTAGGGTGTTGCTCAGTTTTTCTTTTTTTACGGTTTCCTTTAATCACAACTCTCTCTCTCTCGCTCTCACTCTCTCACTCTCTCTCTCTCTCTATATATATATATATATGATAGTAAATCAAATAATTAAGTAGAAATATTTTGTAAATATTTCATTATTCTGTGAATATTTGTTTTTAATAGGTTTCCTAGTTTGTATAGGTTTCCTTCATTCTTGTACTCTATAAATTGGTGGGAATAGAATGGTGGAGGCATCGACTCTTTTTACCAATCTTACAATATATATATATACATACATATATATATATATATACATACATATATATATATATACATACATATATATATATATATATATATTTCACACTTTTTACTAGTTGAGAGTATACATGAAAGCTACTCTCTCACATAAATGTCAATTCTGCATCCATCTAATACGCCGCCCAAGACTCCAGCTTTGTGTGGGATATATTTGGATCCTTTATTTGATTCTTATTTTCAAGAAGTACAAAACACTATACCTTGTAAAAAACATAGAGTAACCTTGGCATAGCCTAGGACACCCATTCCAAAAAAAATAATAATTAAAAAAAAACATGAGTCATCTTGGACGGTAAGTATTAAACCAATAATGTTATTTTAAATCACAAGATGATTCTAAATTGTTGCCCACTTGATCTAGAAATGAAATCCATGAGCATCTTGTCCTTGTCAACATCATATCCCTAAAATCTCAACACTGGGAACTGGGATCCCTGTGGTAGGGGGTTTCCCAGCCCCTTTCTCACCTCCTCACTGCTAACTACATCAAGTTATAATTTCTGTCATAAATCAGTAAATTACTAGAGCTAACAAAAGTGATAGTGTTACTCATGCTGCCGGAGCATAATCATAATCTCCATCATCATCGTCACCATCTGCCTCTGATTCCGCTGGTGCGTAGTCGTAATCTCCATCATCGTCGTCACTATCCCCTTCGAAACTAGCTGCTGGTGCATAGTCATAGCCATAATCACCACCATCATCGTCTCCATCTCCATGCTTCTTGCACCACCAATCTCCAATTCTCATGGTTACAAGATCCATTTTCTTGATATATATATATATATACTATAAGATATTGGGAAATTTATTTATCGGGAAAAATGGTTGTTTGAGATCGGCAACAAGAATTCTTGTTATTGTTTTGAGTATCGAATGGACAACCGAGAAGCTATATTTATTGGTGTGAAAAAGTAAGCAACACAGGTTGACTTGTTTCAGTGAAGTCCATACACGAGTATAAGTGTGGAGTTATATGGAAAGGGTGTGCCTTACAAAAAGTGGGTACATGGCAGCACAATTGGTGTAGCTGAGTGTGCTTGTAGTAAAGCATTTATGTGCCTTAAGGTGCATGGTGGGGTAGAAAAAAAAGGTGGAATTTTCTACAGTTTCGTGCTAGCTAGCTGAAAAGTAGAATAACATTCAACAAAAGATTATTGTGCCTTCTTTTCTGTAAGAAATGTTAACAGCCATCCCTCTTCCTCACAAGACTGAATCATCAATGGTTATTTCTAATAATGTTTAGTTGTTGACACCAATAACTTAAATAAATAGAAATACTTGTGTGATCCAATTAATTAGTTGTGTAGGGTAGTGGTAAAATTTCACCCATTTGGATGTAGTTTTCTGGAGATTACAAAAAATATATATACCGAAGATTGTACATATCACCACTCTCTTGAGAAGGTGTGGTCGATAAGGTTAATATGGTCATTTCACTATCCCCAAACTGTTTGCTTTTAGCTAGCATTCTTTGTATCAAGAATTTTGTAATAAAGATTAGTCTATTTCTTTTTCACCATTCTAGGATTTTTGAACATTTTCATCTTTGAGGTATGCTCATGTAGCTTTAGTTACACCGTAACATGATTTGTCCATTTGCCGCCTCTGTTGGATTGATTTGATGTATAATAAAGTAAAATGGTGTATATATATTATCATAAAGCTGGAAGCTTAATTTAACATTTGTTTGCTTAATTATCGTTAGTTTTTTTATTGTGGTTGCACTTTAACTTTCACCTCTTATAAAAGAAATCTCTATTTTGGATTAGGTTTAAGTTGAAATCTTCGTACCTTTTTGTTGTTTGTTGGTTTTACATTTTAACCGGAAAGTTTCTCATTCCCGAATCTTCTACATTTGGGGTTTTCATCAAAATTAATTTTTGGGTTATTATTGTTGTCCTAAGTCATATTTAGTGAACTCAAAAAAATAGTTATATGGGATAGATAGTCTGTTTACGACAAGCAAAGCTGTGGTTGTTTAGGTTTGTATGGTCATCATTTCTAAATATATAATTGGAACATTAGAGCAGCTATCTTTTAGATATGTTCATGTCTCTTTGAGATAGCATGTGCATTGTTGTTTCATTATCATTCAATGTTTTAAAACCCGGTTTTTTGGTTGACCTGGTGTAGTGACCAGGTCACGGTTCAACCACCGGGTCAACCAAATACAGTAAAAAAACACACATAAGCATAAGTTTTTCATCAATCCAAATACATCAAAACGAAACATAACGATCAAACCAAATCATGGATCTTGAATCATTAGAGTGTTAAATGCATCAAGCTCATGATCGCTTAGTAATTGAAATTCGCTATCTACTTCATTGTCATCAACGATCTCGTCACTTTCTACAATATCAAATAAACAAAATATTGTTGGCGAGGGTACATAAAATATAGAGGGAGAAGAAGAAAGTGATCAGAACTCGGATAAAGAATTAGAGATCGCGTGAGAACTCCCTTTCCTTAAGTGATATTTCGACCTTATTCTTCCCGGGTATCACGAATTCACTCGAGGATAATCTCAATTCACCGTATCGATTTACACAGAAATCGATCATATTTAAACACCTTGAGAATCGTAACTGACCCTATATTAATAATGATAATAATACCCCAATGAATGAAATTGATTGTTGGACTGGCGGTTACAAATTGATATCATAAATAGAGCGGTTACAAATATGATTTCCACTAATACAAAAATGCCTTTTTGTGACGGTTTTGAAAAACCGGGTTTTGTAACGGTTTGGTAAAAAACCGTTACAAAAAAGTCGCATAAAAATTATAGGGTTGTTTCAGTGACGGTTTTTATAAAAAACCGTTACTATTACTAAACACCTAGAAACATAAACTAACGTTTTAGACAAAAAACATTACTAAAAGGTCCCTACTGTAACGGCTTTGGACTATTTTGAAAATCGTTGCTTTATGTTGTGATTGTTTTTAAAAAACGATACCATAAGGAACCATTTAGTAACGGTTTTTGTCTAAACCGTTGTTTTATGTTGTAAAAACCGTTACCAAAACTAGAATATATACAACAACGTTTTTTTTTTGAAAACCGTTACTGAAAGTCAATAGGTAAACATGACCTTCCAACGATCCCGGGTCATAGTTAATTACACGAGTGTGCACTCCACACCTCCTAACTCGTGTTATAGCTTAACTATCAACCCCATTATTATCTTGTGAATCCAATTACATAAAATGAACCTATGATTTCACTAAAATCACCAACAAATATTAATGTCACGTAAAAAGCTAATAATAAACTAAAATTACAACACCAAATTAATATATATAGAAATAAAAAAATGTCACCTTGCGTTTGAGAAGCCGGTTCGTGCTCTTGCTCGTCAAGCATATTTTCTAAATCATTGTAATCAAGTTCTTCTTCCGGCTCTTCTTCGACCACCCAAAAGTATGTCTTATCAATGCATTCGTAATCAATAGGATCATAAGACCTTTATCAACTTTGAGTCTACAAAAACATTCACAAAAAAAATAAAATAAAACTTAACTTGTAAAAATAAAATAACATTGCTATTATTAAATATTTTCCTACAATATAACGTACCTATTTTGTAAACGCAAGTTGTAATGAACAAATACAAGGTCATTTAGCCTTTGATGCTCCAACCTATTCCTCCTTTTTGTGTGAATCCTCTGAAAGACACTCCAATTTCGTTCGCAACCGGAAGAAGATGCGGTTTGACTTACTATTCTAATAGCAAATTTTTGCAATACCGGAGTATCTCCGCCAAATAATTTCCACCACTCATCTATAAAAGAAATGGTCAGCAAAAAATATATTTCATAATAATATATTTAATTATAATGTATAAAAGTTAAATACCTAAATGTTACCTGTACGAGAAGCAACGACACTATTTCTACCAAAAGTACCTTCACTGTCACAAAACTTTCCTATGACATTGTAAGATCTAAAACGTCCCTACCGGAAAAATTCTTCTCAACCATATCAAGAACACCTTGAAACACCTCTCTCTTATAACAAAGATTTTCACGATCATACTGAAAAGCTGGATTTACCAATAAGCCGCACAATGAATACTTTTTCTTAACATACTATCCCAACGACAATCAATTGTGTCAGTATAAGGCTTGTATAATTCTTTCTCCTTTTTAACCAATTCCTTAACCCTTTCCTTGCCCGATGCATTCCCTCATAAACATAACCCAATGCACGTGACATAACCGCAAAAGCCTTAACAAAGGAGTCTTCACTTGATGTAGCTTTCCTTTTTCCCGCTTTACTGGATCGTGCTTTGACATTTCGCGCTTGTGTTTCCACCGTTTCGTCATCTGAGATAGTAATACCGTCACTATCATTATCCGCTTCCTTTTTCTGTTTCAAAATACCTTGCATAGTAAAACGAACTTCCAGAGTTACTTTTTTACAAGATGCAACCTCACCGGTAACACCGACAAGATGTTTCTTAACTCTATTTATCCCACCACCAAAGATAATTTTTTTGACAAAAACTAGATATGTATGTTTTGTGTCCCTTTTATATATTCCGGAAATACAACACCCGCTACTTTGCAAAAATGAGCAATTTTGGACATTAAGTGTCAAACCTATAATAATGCTACTTCAAAATATAAATCATGCTAAATTGCCCCCCATTAAAATAGAGAAGAAATACATGAGCATCTTGGCCTTGGCAACATCAAATACCTAACATTCGCAAAACCCCATGGTCAGAGTTTCACCCTTTCTCACCTCCTCTTGCTTCTAACTACACTACTGTAACACCCCGAATTTTCGTTTGGTTTTGCGAGGTTGTTAAAGAAGAAAAGAGGATGATGTTTCTGTCTACAGGGCGCACGGGTCGTGCGCCATCCTTCAGGAAATGCGCACGGGTCATGCGCATGAAACAGTGCACAAGTCAGTGGAAAACGCACGGGTCGTGCGCCCTCCCCTTTGGAAAACGCACGGGCCGTGTGCTGTGTTGGGAGTTGTGCAAATCCTTGGCTAAATATATCTTTTAGAAATCTCAGATATTTCTCTCTCTCTCTTCTTTTCTCTCTTTTTTCTTCTCCGATCTTCAAGGCTCTTTTGGTTGCTAGTTTTCGGTGTTTCTAGCGAGGGGTCGGTGTTTTAAGCTTCACCTCTACGTCGTGGTCATTATCTGGTTTTCCGGGTTTTATTCTGAAAACCGACCGGTGAGTTCCTACTATCATTTTACAAACTTTATACATGTCAAAACTCTTATTTGCGAAATCTAAAGTATTCCTACGGTATGATTTTATGTTCTCTACATTTTGTTGTAAATGAAGTTTTTGGTGATTCTCGGGGTTCCCGGTCAGTTTTGACCAAAATGACGGGTTCCGCCCTATTGAAGTAAAATGATGTTTTACTTACACATTACGTGATTATGTAAAAAGAATGTTTATGAACTCATTTTAATGATTTTTATTCTTACTAGAAGTTGAACTGGAAGTAGCATTTTGTTTATAAAATGTACTTAGCACCATATATTGATTTATGGTTGGTCACATATGTTGTTGTGACGAGTCCTTACCATTACTAGTGGATCCCTAGGTTTTGGAGTAGACTGTTTTGTTGGGAGGCTATATTCCCCAAATATGTAGCTATGGATCACATGTTCCGTGATGAGTTTATGGTACGGTTATGTGAGGCCGGTTACTAGCCATGGTTCATGGTGATCCTAGTGAAGGAGTATACATTGGTTTTCCTTGGGAGTGCGATCTCACCTCGTAGCACGGACTCTGGGTTCATTGCTGAGGACTCCAAGTGTTTAGCTCATAACTCGGATTTGTGGTCTACTTTGTGTTACACCACTCTCCTTGGTAAAATGGTCCTTTTATCACCGTTTAAGAGTTTTGGACCGAAGAGGCCCGATTGTGGCGAAATGTTATCTTTACGAACTAAACCTTTATGAAAAGATTTCTTTATGATATTGATGTTTATATCTTACGAGCTTTATAAACTGTATGTTCTCACCAGGCCTTATGGTTTGACACTTTTTCTCAAATGACGTGTATAACAGGTTTCCATTAGCGATGGGTGTCGGGGTTTTTAGAGAGTCGAGTTTTGAGTCTCGAGGTTTTTGGAGATGTTTTAGTATTGGTGTTGGGCATTGTTAAGTCCCATTCTTTTGATGAAATCCTTGTATAGAATTGTATAGTCTTAAGGACTGACCCCATTTATGGGAAGTTAATGGATTTACCTTTGTCATTTGTCAGGTTTTAAATGTTTTAATTTACTCTGAAATTTAGAGTGTTACAAGTTGGTATCAGAGCTCTAGTTTAAGCGAACTAGGCATGAATGTAAGATGTCTAGACTTAGACTGAGTATGCTAAGAATTGATCTGCGAGATTGGGTAGAACTTCTAAGATGGGTTAGTCTTAGAATCAACGGAAAGTACGTTTATCAGGAGTTGTGGTGATCGTGACGAGAACTTTTATGTGCTATTTGTTCATAATCTCACTTAGCTAATGCTATTATGAAGATATCGTACGTAAGTGTGCTTGAATTTCTATTTCTATGACAATTGGTAATGTGGTAGTACGTTTCCTTCGTGTTTATTCAAATCTCTCTCTTATCTCTGTCTCTGTTCTGTGAAGCAGTTCAGGATGGTGAATATGCGTGGTAGACCGCGTATTCGTGTTGATGGTTTGGAAGCGACAGCCTCCACCGCCGACCAGCCAGAAGGTGTTAAGGTTGTGGTGCATCCACCTATTCCACAAATACTACGTGGGGGGCCAGAGGTCATTCCGCGTGTGGACCTGGCTTCGTCCCACCCAGTAATCAGGGATGCTAGTTCCCCTTCTGAGATGATGGCCAGCATGATGTTGGCAATGAGGGAAGAGATGGCAAAGCAGCAAGAGTTTCTGCTAAAAGTAATTGAGGACCGTGATGTGAACAATCGTAGAAGTGAGACGGTTGTGGAAAACATCGTAGCAGGTTCTGGAGGCGCTGGTACAGGGGTCAGGGCTGAGGAGAACAGGATTGTTGGTGCTCCGAGAGATAGGAAAAGTTGTTCCTACAAATCCTTTTTGGGTTGCGGACCGCCAGAGTTCTCTGGTTCTGATGACCCGGTCTTGTGTGTAAAGTGGATCCGAGCGGTTGAGCAAGCTTTTGGCTCTTCCGAATGTGGTGATGATCAGAGGGTGCGGTTCGGTACCCAATTGCTGAGGGACACTGCACTCATCTGGTGGAATATTATCCAATCCACTCTATCTCCTGAAGTGTTGGCTCAGTTGTCTTGGGCCGAGTTCAAGAAGAAGTTGCTAGAAGAGTTCTGTAACGAGAGAACGATGGACCGAATTGAGAAAGAGTTCCGGTCCTTGGTGAAGGGAAGCCTGACGATGAGGGAGTACACCCGTCAGTTTATGGAGAAGCTTGGTCTGGTGGGGCATGCTGCCCCAACAGAGAAGGATAAGATGAAGGCCTACCTGCGGACATGCAATCGATGGTCCATAATTCCAAAGCTTCTAACCTCCGAGAGATGGTGGAGGAAGCTCAATTCATGGAAGAGATGTTCGCGAAGAGCAAATCTGAGAATTCTGTGATAGTGTCTGATAAGAGAAAGTGGGAGAGCAGTTCGGTACCTCCCAAGCGGACCCGACCTTTTGTCGGAAACCGCAACTTTAGTAGTCATCAGGAAGCTAAGTGGTGCCCGAGGTATCGAACCAAGCATCACGGTAACTGTAACAACAATTCTCAAACTTGCTTCAAGTGTGGGAAGCCTGGTCATACTGTCAGAGATTGCCCGGTCAGGGAGATCATCTGTTTTGAGTGCAAGACACCGGGACACTCGAGAAAGGATTGCCCGAAGCTTGTGTCGGGTAGCGCGCCAGCAAGGAAGGAGAACCCTCCGAAGGTTCAGAGTCGAGCATTTCAGATGAGGCCGAAGAGGCTAGAGCATCCGCTGATGTGGTATCGGGTACTTTTCTTATAAACTCTGTACATGCTCGTATTTTATTCGATACGGGTGCTAGTTTCTCTTTCGTATCTGAATTGTTCCGTCAGAAAATTTCTATGCCCACTACTAGTCTTGAGGATACATTAGTAGTAGAAATAGCCAATGGTAGTCAAGTTCTGATCCGCGAAGTTCTGAGGCAGTGTACTCTTAGTATCGAAGGGAAAGAATTCTCGATCGATCTATTACCGATGTTAATCGGGGGTTTTGATGTTGTAATCGGTATGGATTGGTTGTCAAACAATCAGGCCGAGTTCGTGTGTTCCAAGAAGATGATTCGACTTCCTAACCCCTCTAGAGAGGTCGTGGTCATCTATGGTGAAAAGAGGAAGGGTGAAGTGGCAATAATCACAATGGCAAGAGCACGCAAGTGTTTAATAAAAGGATGTTCGTCTTTCCTAGCCTATGTGATCGATGCTAAGTTGGAGAAATCAAAGCTGGAAGATGTGAAGATCGTGCGTGAGTTTCCAGATATCTTTTTGGACGACTTGCCCGGGTTACCACCCGATCGGCAGGTAGAGTTTCGGATTGATCTTGTGCCTGGTGCTGCACCAATCGCTAAAGCACCTTATCGCTTAGCGCCATCGGAGATGCAAGAGATGGTAGCACAACTCCAGGAGCTATTTGAGAAAGGATTCATAAGACCGAGTTCGTCACCTTGGGGAGCTCCGGTCTTATTTGTCAAGAAGAAGGATGGCACAATGAGAATGTGCATTGACTATCGTGAGTTGAACAAAGCTACAGTGAAGAACAGGTATCCGCTTCCGAGGATAGACGACTTGTTCGATCAACTTCAAGGAGCGGGTTGTTTCTCCAAAATCGACTTACGATCAGGTTATCACCAAGTGAAGGTAAGAGAAGAAGATTTTCCGAAGACGGCTTTCAGAACGCGTTACGGCCATTATGAGTTCCTTGTAATGCCTTTTGGCCTGACGAACGCACCAATAGTGTTTATGGACTTGATGAATAGAGTATGCCGACCTTTCCTCGACAAGTCGGTCATTCTATTCATCGATGACATATTAGTGTACTCCAAGAGTGAGTCGGAACACGAACAGCATCTACGTGAGGTTCTGGAAGTATTGAGAAGAGAAAGATTGTACGCCAAGTTTTCCATGTGCGACTTTTGGCTTAAAGAAGTACAATTTCTGGGGCACGTAGTCACTCGAGAAGGAGTGAAAGTAGATCCCTCCAAGATTGAAGCTATGATGAATTGGGAGCCTCCTAAGAGTCCGTCAGAGATCAGAAGTTTCTTGGGTCTGGCATGATACTACAGGAGATTCATTCAAGACTTTTCCAAGATCGCTTCTTCCTTGACAGTTCTGACTCGGAAGAATGTGAAGTTCGAATGGACCGAAACCCAAGAGAAGGCGTTCCGGATCCTTCAAAAGAAGTTGTGTGAAGCTCTGATCTTGACACTACCTGAAGGGTCGGAAGATTTCGTGGTTTACAGCGACGCTTCAAAGATGGGATTGGGTTGTGTGTTGATGCAACGAGGTAAGGTAATCGCTTATGCCTCGAGGCAGCTCAAAATACACGAGCAGAATTATCCAACCCATGATCTGGAGTTAGCAGCGGTGGTGTTCGCTTTGAAGCTTTGGCGACATTACCTCTACGGCACGAAATGTACTCTGTACACGGATCACAAGAGCCTGAAGTATGTCTTTGATCAGAAAGAGCTGAATATGAGGCAAAGGAGGTGGCTCGAGTTGCTGAAAGATTACGAATGTGAATTGCTTTACCATCCCGGTAAGGCGAACGTGGTGGCCGATGCGCAAAGTCGGAAGGACTATAGCGGAAGCATTCGAGCTACCCATTCAAGAATCGAACTTGTGTCTAGTCTTGTTGAGAATATCAAGTCATCACAGGTGGAAGCACTGTTAGAGGAGAATCTCAAAGAAGAAGTCATGACAAAACAGCGTTTACTCTTGACAGAAGATAGCCGTGGAGTGAAACTGTTCAGCGATCGTGTGTGGGTGCCCAAGATAGGGGGTAACCGTGAGCTGTTACTAGAAGATGCACACAAGTCCAGGTATTCCATACATCCGGGAAGCACAAAGATGTATAGGGACTTGAAGTTGCATTATTGGTGGCCGGTAATGAAGCTTGATGCGGCACGTTACGTTGAGCGTTTTGTGACGTGTTCGCAAGTTAAGGCCGAACATCAGAGACCGTACGGGAGTCTTCAGTCTTTAGAGATTCCCGAATGGAAATGGGAGCATGTCACCATGGACTTCGTGACGAAGTTGCCTAAAACTCTTCGAGGTCACGATACCATTTGGGTGATAGTTGACAGATTAACGAAGAGCGCTCATTTCTTGGCCATGCACGAGACTCTACCGATGGATAAGTTAGCAAAGCTTTATATCGATGAGGTGGTCTCGAGACACGGCATACCATTGTCGATCGTGTCGGATCGCGACAGTCGGTTCACTTCGAACTTCTGGGATGGATTTCAGAAAGAGCTAGGTACTCGAGTGAAGTTGAGTACGGCTTACCATCCGCAAACCGACGGGAAGAGCGAACGAACGATCCAAACTTTGGAAGACATGTTGAGGTCTTGTGTCATCGATTTCGGGGGTAGCTGGGACACTCACCTGCCTTTGGTGGAGTTTTCCTATAACAATAGCTACCACTCGAGTATCGGAATGGCACCCTTTGAGGCTTTGTATGGGCGAAAGTGTCGGACTCCCGTATGCTGGCTTGAAGCGGGAGAAAAGCAGTTTGCTGGACCTGAGATCGTGCAAGAGACTGCCGATAAGGTCAAGTGCATTCGTGAAAGAATGAAAGCGGCTCAAGATCGTCAGAAGAGTTATGCCGATAAGAAGAGGCGGCCGATGGAATTCCAAGTAGGCGACCGTGTTATGCTTAAAGTGTCGCCGTGGAAAGGCATTATACGGTTCGGAAAACGTGGGAAGTTGAGTCCCCGTTTCCTTGGACCTTTCAAAGTGCTTAAACGGGTGGGTTTGCAAGCGTACCAGTTGGAACTGCCACCGGAGTTGAGCAGAATACACAACACGTTTCATGTTTGCTACCTCCGGAAATGTTTGGCGGTAGAAGACAGCGTCATTCCCCTTTCAGAGTTAAGGGTTGACGAAGGCAACCGTTGTGTAGAAGAACCCGGCGCCATCTTAGAGAGAAAGTCTAAGAAGTTGCGTCATAAAGAAGTCACCTTGGTCAAAGTGCAGTGGAAGCATCACCGAGGAGCAAATGTGACGTGGGAAGCCGAGGAGGATATGAAGCGAAGATATCCTCACCTTTTTGAGTAGTTGGGATTTCAGGGACGAAATCATTCCCAAGTTGGGGAGGATTGTAACACCCCGAATTTTCGTTTGGTTTTGCGAGGTTGTTAAAGAAGAAAAGAGGATGATGTTTCTGTCTACAGGGCGCATGGGTCGCGCACCATCCTTCAAGAAATGCGCACGGGTCGTGCGCATGAAACAGTGCGCAAGTCAGTGGAAAACGCACGGGCCGTGCGCCCTCCCCTTTGGAAAACGCACGGGTCGTACGCTGTGTTGGGAGTTATGCAAATCCTTGGCTAAATATCTCTTTTGTGAGATTTCTTTTAGAAATCTCAGATATTTCTCTCTCTCTCTTCTTTTCTCTCTTTTTTCTTCTCCGATCTTCAAGGCTCGTTTGGTTGCTAGTTTTCGGTGTTTCTAGCGAGGGGTCGGTGTTTTAAGCTTCACCTCTACGTCATGGTCATTATCTGGTTTTCCGGGTTTTATTCTGAAAACCTACCGGTGAGTTCCTACTATCATTTTACAAACTTTATACATGTCAAAACTCTTATTTCCGAAATCTAAAGTATTCCTACGGTATGATTTTATGTTCACTACATTTTGTTGTAATTGAAGTTTTTGGTGATTCTCGGGGTTCCCGGTCAGTTTTGACCAAAATGACGGGTTCCGCCCTATTGAAGTAAAATGATGTTTTACTTGCACATTACGTGATTAGGTAAAAAGAATGTTTATGAACTCATTTTAATGATTTTCATTCTTACCAGAAGTTGAACTGGAAGTAGCATTTTGTTTATAAAATGTACTTAGCACCATATATTGATTTATGGTTGGTCACATATGTTGTTGTAACGAGTTCTTACCATTACTAGTGGATCCCTAGGTTTTGGAGTAGACTGTTTTGTTGGGAGGCTATATTCCCCAAATATGTAGCTATGGATCACATGTTCCGTGATGAGTTTATGGTACGGTTATGTGAGGCCGGTTACTAGCCATGGTTCATGGTGATCCTAGTGAAGGAGTATACATTGGTTTTCCTTGGGAGCGCGATCTCACCTCGTAGCACGAACTCTGGGTTCATTGCTGAGGACTCCAAGTGTTTAGCTCATAACTCGGATTTGTGGTCTACTTTGTGTTACACCACTCTCCTTGGTAAAATGGTCCTTTTATCACCGTTTAAGAGTTTTGGACCGAAGAGGCCCGATTGTGGCGAAATGTTATCTTTACGAACTAAACCTTTATGAAAAGATTTCTTTATGATATTGATGTTTATATCTTACGAGCTTTATAAACTGTATGTTCTCACCCGGCTTTATAGTCTGACACTTTTTCTCAAATGACGTGTATAACAGGTTTCCATTAGCGATGGGTGTCGGGGTTTTTAGAGAGACGAGTTTTGAGTCTCGAGGTTTTTGGAGATGTTTTAGTATTGGTGCTGGGCATTGTTAAGTCCCATTCTTTTGATGAAATCCTTGTATAGAATTGTATAGTCTTAAGGACTGACCCCATTTATGGGAAGTTAATGGATTTACCTTTGTCATTTGTCAGGTTTTAAATGTTTTAATTTACTCTGAAATTTAGAGTGTTACAACTACTCACAAGTTAATTTCTTTGTCATAAATCCATTAATTACTACTGCTAACAAAGGTGATAGTATTACTCATGCCACTGGAGCATAGTCGTCATCTCCATCATCATCGTCACCATCTCCCTCTGATGCCGCTGTAGCATAGTCGTAATCTCCATCATCATCATCACTATCCCCTTCGGAACTAGCTGTTGGTGAATAGTCGTAGCCATCACCACCATCAACGTCTTCGTACACATGCTTCAACTTAGACCACCAAGTTCCAATTTTCATGTTTACAAGATCCATTTTCTTGATATATTAAATGATAGGGAACTACTAAAGAAGTTTTTTTATTGGGAAAAATGGTTGCTTGAGATCTGCTACAAAGAATTCTAGTTATAGTCTTGAGTGTGGAATGGACAAACTGAGATGCAATATTTATTGGTGTAGAAATGTAACACCCACATTTTGGTACGATCTCTTCATGTGCATTTTAATCAAACCGTTAAACGGATCATATTCTATTTTAGCGTTAGACTTAGAATCTGAATCGTGGGCTTCTCGGGTCAAAATCTGGGAAGTTTGGAGTTTCGGTACTCGCGGGGCGATTGTACCCGCGATTGTGACAAGAGTCATTCTCGCGGGCCACTATCGCGAGAATTGTACCGAGACTCAGGAGGAGATGGCGATAGTGCCCGCGATTGTGACAAGGATCACTCTTGCGGGGCACTATCGCGATTGTGACAAGTGGACTACTTGGGGTTTTGGGGGAAATCAAGTATTGGGTGAATTAGTTACATCGTTGGGTTTTAATGAAGAATATATGTATGGTATTTTATTGGTAAATCTTGTTATTTAAAGTCTCCTCAATAGTGGGAGTTAAGGTTTATATGTGGGTAACCTCTTACATACAATTTTCTTACATATATGTTTTATGTGAGCCTTCCTTATGCTAGTATGTTTTGTTAGTTGGTTTTAGTGCAATGGATCCATAGGCATGTGTGACTCCGTGATCGTTTACCAGATAAATCAAACAACAAACAATATAAAGATTACCAACCTGTTTGTATTACAAACGCGGATTACAGATGTTGATATTGGTTCCAGTTTAAGCTCACTCTCTCTGAGTTCTTTATTGATCGATGTTGGTTCTCTTGTGTTATATGAGAGAGAGATAGATAAATAAGTTAACTTAAACAAACAAAACAATAATAATATCTAGATATGTAATATCTAGATATTATATTAAAAACTAATATAATAATTAACTAAATATCTAAAACATAATATATAAATAATAAATATCTAGATATTATAACTTTGACTATTATTACAGAATATACCCTAGACTATGTATTGAGAGCGACTTGTGAGCGTTTAGCTTCAGATTGCGATCTTTGTTTTGGATGATCTTGAATCCTATACATATGTGATCTAACAATCTCCCCCTTTGGATCAAGATCATTACTAAAATGATTTAGCAATCTTGTCTTCTCTTTCAGCTCAGAAGATGCAATCTCTTTCTCTCTTCAATTGTAATAATCTCCAAGTTTAACTTCGAATGCTTTTAGCAAAGTATCTTCAAAGAAAATTTCCCTCAGAATAGTATGTCTTTAGAACACTTTGAAGAATCTTTTCTTGATTAGCTCTTCTCTTCTCTATCTTCAGAATAGTTGTAAGAGTTCTCTAAACCTTTGATCTCTCACATTTCTCTGTAGGCTCTTCTCCCCCTTTTTGATGAAAAGTACAATGGCTTCATCAAAACATATGTCAACAAATGTAATGCTTATAGAGCCCCTGATCCGTCAATTCAAAAGATATTCATCCAGATCTTTGCAAATCTAGACAAAGTAGTCGTGTAACACCTGAATCAACTAATGAATCAGTTAACATGCCTGTTAGTAACACTAAGTCACTGTGTATAACGAATACACATTGGAAAGGAGCTGTTTGATGTTGACTCCCACAGGGCTTCCATTTAATCATCGAAACACCACAAAGGTAATTTCTATAAACGTTATGACAAAGAAACAAATTCCTTGTGTGTTCGTGCTTGTGTTAGAAAGAATTAAGCACTTGATGATTTCTTATTGGCTCAAAAATTGTGTAAACCACTGAGACAACAGTAAGTTAAACACAGACTCAATGTGCATGATTGAAGTGCGAAGGTGGGACAGACTTCCTTCTTTTCAATATCCAGATTTTCCAAATGAAAATCAGATAGCAAATGTGTTGCTTCCCCTTTGAAAATGTGAAACACTAGTAATGTGGATGCCCGACTCAGAAAAAGTTGGTGCAGAGTTGTGATATTCTTTTAACCGGTCAAAAAGATATGATCTTTTAAGCTTCTCTTAAACTTCTGCAAAAGTCTTAAGTCAAGTCAAAGTAAAATTTATTCACTTAAATTGAAAAGACAAAAAGCAGTAAAACTTTTAAAGTACGAGTTCAGATCAGAAATAATCAGAAGTCATCACCTTTTTACTCCTCCTGAAATTATGCATTTGTACATTATCAGTTGTAAAAGATATGCATAAAGTTTCAGAAAAGTATGTACTCCCCCTTGAACGTTGATTTCCTCATTTGAGTATCGGTGTACAATTTCATTTTCAGCACGGAGTAAGGTCTTTTGATCTTTGAAGTGCGGGTCTTGAACTGTTGTGTTCAAAAGCCTCTAGATCTCCTACTCCCCCTTGACAGTAGGTGCCTTCAACACATATTTAACAGGTTTTGGTACCCACTTGTATTTGGGTCCATGAGTGTTAGTTGCAGTTCGTATGGGGGTAACAGAATAAGAACCATACAAGTAATGGTCACTTGTCTTGTGAACAGGATCATGTTTACGACAATAAGAACAATAGAATTTCTTATCTTACAACTTGATTAATTGATCTCTCGTGTAGACGAAATCAGGTTTAACTTTATGCGCATTGTTCTTCTTGGCATTAGGCGTATGTACACATGAGTTTTTACATTTCAGCTCTTCTTTAACTGGTGTCCTGTTGTTCCAGACCAGTTCTTCTTCCTGGAAGCTTCTTCTCCTTCTTTGTGTACCTGAACTATCTATATTCCTGTCATAGAAAAGATTAGTAAAATGAATCTGATTAGAAGATTTAACTGACCTTATGAAAAGAGCAGTTTTCTGATGTGAGTTTGCGGCTGAACCAACTGAATTATTTCTAGGTGAGTGGATTTTTGACTCTGGAGTCGTTCGCTCAGTCACCACCACCGTCTTTGAAATAATATCTTGAAGCTCTTTTACCTTTGAAGAATAACCGTCTCTTTCTTTGATAAGGAGCTCAATCTTCTTCTGAAATGCAGACTTCTTTTTCTTCTCTGTCAGTGCAAATTTAGGCAATTCAGATAGCTTTGCATAATCTTCCTAATAGCAGCTTCAAGGATGCTTCTCTCTTCTTCAAATCCCTTCTGAGCACCCTTCTGATCATTTGCCTTCCTCTCTTTGGAGAACTGATCTCTCTCCAAAATGATTACTTTCTCAAAGTCTTCAACTTTTTGAGAAAGCATTAAACATTTAAGCTCGAGTATCTTCTTCTCTTCAATACTCTTCTTGGAAAGATCTGCAATCTTCTTTTTAAACTCTGATAGTTTCTTTTCAAGCTCAACATTTGCACTCTTCAAATCTTTGGACTTCTTCTCATTGCTCTCAACAGACTCTTGCTTCTGTATTTGAGCTTCCAGATGAGAAATCTTTTTTTTAGCGCATTATTATCAGCTTCCAAATATTTAACTTTTGATGACATTTTTGATCCTGTCATACACTTCTCAATATGTTCCCATATAAGCTTTCCTATAGCCCTTTCGCGATCTAATGTGAGAAAAATCTCTTTTGAAATCTCTAAAGTCATTCCATTCAATAGGAAAGATCGGGCTAATTGGTCAGCTTCATGTCTCTTTTTCTGCTCATCAGAGTATGCATTAAGTCTTAATTGAAGCTGAGCTGGTACTTTTTCTCCATTCTCCTTCACATGAGTATAAGGTTTTGTTGGAATTGTCATTATTCCTTCCCTCAGAGATTTTCTAATTAAATCATTCATTTCATGTCTTTCAATGAAATCTATGAACCGACTTTTCCACTGATCAAAGTCTCCCCTAAAGAGTATTGGTGGCTTGGAGTTGGTTCTAATGGACAGAACATCTCTGGATGACACCCTGTTTAGATTAAGAGAAAACTTGACAGATATGTTCGTTAATGCAAATTAAAATCAGAAAACAATTCAGAAATAAAAATTTCCAAATTTAACCAAGTCTGGAAATGGAGGAAAAAGTCAAACTTTGTGTTTGAAGAAGCTGGCGCAAAATGGATTTTGCGCGAGAAGCAGGTCGCGCGAACTGGGAGGTTTGCGTTAGACGTTGGTTGCGCAAAGATGGTTCGACCGGGAAGATGTAAGAAATGATGCTCGACCGGTATAATTTTCTTTCGACCGGTAAGATGTAAAAAGATGGGTCGACCGAACTTTGTTTTCTGAAGGAATTCTTTGACCGGTATGTTGTAAATTGTAGTGGTCGACCATCGAAAAAGAAATTGGACCGGTATTCGAATAACAAATTGTGAGTTAATGGAATAGTGAGTGGAGATGCTATGCTTTTCTAACAAATGTCCACGTATCAAAGAAAGATAGCACAATTAGTGGAGAATTGCCAACAAACAAACTTGATTAAGTTTGATGGTGGACACGTGTGATGGTTTCATTGCAATTCAACAATTAGTATTGGAAAAGGTGGTCAGGTGATATATCTATGTAAAACTTAAAGGACCGATATGTTGCAAAGTTAGACCGATATATATAAAAAAAAATAAAAAATTGACCGGAAGTAGAAGATTTGACCGGGATGAGTGTTTGACCAGAAGTGCAATGACCGGTATTGCAATGACCTTAGACCGATACAAACAATTTTAGACCGGTATTTGGAGTGTGTACCTTTGACCGATAATCAGCTCAAAAGACCGGATAGCCTTTGACCGATATTGATGTGAAGACCGATAACAAAGGACCGATATATAGCAAAGGATCGGTACGTTGTCTTCTTCGATTAATCGACCTGTAACTCTAAAATTGAACACTCTAGAAGTCGATTTACCACACCAAAATTTGACAATAGGATCTACTTACCAACAACAACAATACACAACACTTTGATTTCGAAAACAACCTCAAGATTAAGATTTTGATTTATAGCACAGTGGTTTGAGAAATTGAAGAAGACAGAGTGATGAAAATTTGATTTTTGAATCTGGATCAGGCTCTGATACCAATTGTGAGTCCGTGATCGTTTACCAGATAAATCAAACAACAAACAATATAAAGATTACCAACCTGTTTGGATTACAAACGCGGATTACAGATGTCGATATTGGTTACAGTTTAAGCTCACTCTCTCTGAGTTCTTTATTGATCGATGTTGGTTCTCTTGTGTTATATGAGAGAGAGATAGAAAACTAAGTTAACTTAAACAAACAAAACAAAAATAATATCTAGATATCTAATATCTAGATATTATATTAAAAACTAATATAATAATTAACTAAATATCTAAAACATAATATCTAAATAATAAATATCTAGATATTATAACTTTGACTATTATTACAGAATAGACCCTAGACTATGTCTTGAGAGCGACTTGTCAGCGTTTAGCTTCAGATTGCGATCTTCGTTTTGGACGATCTTGAATCCAATAGATATGTGATCTAACAGCATGGTATTCCTATGTCTCGTCCGGACATTAGATTTACCCTTGGCACGAGATAGGCATCGGGTTTCATGGTAAGTAAGGTGTGAGCCTATACGATCGGGCAGGGTCCCATGGACAGTAAGGTGTAATCCCCTTGTGCTCGAGTTCCCTTGTTTTGGAACTCTCAAGAATAGACCTGGAGTGGTTGATTTGATGTTTTCGAGCAATAGACTTGGAGTAGTTGAGCTCGCTATGTGGTTTATACTTATTGGTATCAAATGTTGAACGCTAATGGTTTACTTGGCTTGTTTTCATTTAGCTCACGACTAGATCGGTCGCATGACTTCGAAATGGTTTATCATTTAATTATTATTTTCGCTTAATTATTCTCACTAGGCTTTAGCCTAACACTTGTTCTTTGGTGGTCATGTATGGCAGGTCATTCTAGCGGTGGGGCTCATCGGGATTAAGAGGATCACCTTGGGGTGAAGAGCGGTCTTTTTGAAGATTTAGTGACCAATCGTCTGAAGTATATAGAAATTATCCCTTTTGGAAGAATAGCGACACCCGACCTTAATCTCACTTGTCCAAGTTAGATTATTAGGTTGTCGATTTATTTTCTTTAGATTGCTTTGGGTTTTGTAATTGTCATATTTAATCCCCGTGTTGGGTCGACATACTCTTGGGCTGGTTTATTTTATACAATGTATAGAGGTTGTTCGGTCTTTCCTTTTGGGTGGACTGGTTTACTCTAGTTACAGACGTTATATAGCCGAATTTTCAATTTTTTTTTAAATTTACCCTAAATTTTAGGATGTTACAATAAAAGGTAAGAAAAATAGGTTGACTCGTTTTAGTGAAATCCATACACAAGTTAAACGGAAAGAATATATGTGCCACACACAAAGTGTATACATGGTAACACAAACATTATTAGTACAATTTGTATGACTGCGAGTGCGAGTGCGAGTGCGAGTGCGAGTGCGGGCCACAAGAGAAAAAATTGTCGAATTTTTCTACATGGTGCTAGCAGCGGAAATGGAATAACATTAGAAACAAAAAATCTGGTGCCTTTTTTCTATAATAAATGTTGACATGCATCTCTCTCTCTCTCTCTCTCTCTCTCTCTCTCTCTCTCTCTCTCTCACTTGACAGATGACTTATGACAGAAGTTATCTGATACTTGGGAATTTTACCATGTGTACATATTCAATTTGGCGAGTGGTAAAATTTCACCCATTTTGATGTAGTTTCATGGAGATTACAAAAATATACCAATAATTATATATCAACACTCTCTTAAGGATTAAGTTGTAGTCGTATGGTCATTTCAAAATGCCAAAACTGTATGTTTTAGTGATATATCATGTCCAATTCTTTGTCACTGAAAAAGTTCTACTTACACTAAAAAAAATTTTGTCCTTCTGCCTCTCGAAGAATTTGGATTGCCTCTCGAAGAATTTGGATTGATCAGATGTAATAAAAAGCAAAATAAGGCATTCATATTATCAATAGCTTTCGGGGTTGTTTGTTTACCTCTTAAATACCTATATGAAAAGGTTTGGAACCTAGACAAATTAGACGGCTCATCCCCACACCGATTTTTATTAAATATAACAAAAATGATGCAATAGGGAGACATAAACTAGTGTTTTTAAAAAATACAACAAGGAGACATAAACCAGTTTTCGAATGGAGGGAGATGTGATGTTGATGAACACATCTCTCTAATCTTCTCTTCAAGTTTTAAAAAAAATGAATGGATATTTCAAGAAAGTAGTGTTTTTAAGCATAAAATCCATCATCTAGCATACCGTTCTTTAGCATGTTAAATGTGTGATTTTGTATAGGCCCCAAAAATTTGGGGACTACTTTCATATTTTTAGGGCTTTTCATCAACGAACGCAGAAAGAAAATATGGATTGGATCATTTGCAATGGAAATTCCTTTCAAGGTGTTTGCTTCCACCTGTGGCGCGCGCGCGGGCGAATGGTATAGGCCTCCCTCAGTGTTACCTAATTTCTATCATAAAACAAAAGTATTACACTTTATAATCGTCTTTGTAATTTGTATACATGTATCTTTGTCGTCTCATTTTGCAATGTAATCAAAAGTTTTAGGTGTAACAGGGTCTCAAAAAGATTGGAACGTCCCTAGGAAGGAATTGAAGTCCTGCGAAGCAGTTGGGATATGCAATCAAGAAACATATTTGTGCTGCCACACACGCCAAAATCAAGACCCGAAATCTTACTTGAAAACAAAGAAAGAAAAATGTTTAAGACAAGAAGAAGGCTTGAAAATAAAATATTGGCAAAACACACTTATGATATTTCAAAATGATACTGTCTCCACAAAAGTGCTAATGTCAATTACCAAATGAATGGGAATTAACATTTGTTAGTTTAAAGGTTTGCTTTACAAAGGCTAAAAGTGGGGGAAATTGTAAATAGTTCTAGACTTCTAGAATCTCAAGAGTAATACTAGCAAGAAGCTAAGTCATTTTAAAAGATAACTTTACACAAAAAAAACACTTAAAATACCACAATATTTCTACTACTTTTTATCATCTAAACAACTAAAAACAAGAAGGAACGCAACATATTTGATATTTCTACTTCTTTTAATCAATTATCATCTAAGCAAGAAAGAAATAGAATACTTGATAACTTATTCAACCATAAAATAAATATACATATTCTATGATATTCCAGTTCCATAAAAGAATTGAAGTGATTCACAAGTGATGAGAATCGAGAACACTTAGGAGGCGTTTGGTTCGTAGAATGAAATTTGATGGATTAGAATCTATCGTTTGAAGGAATTGGAATCTATCCATTGAAGGAATTGGAATCCATCCTTTGAAGGAATTGGAATGAAATTTGATTGAATTTGACCACACCTTTGTTGGTAGGAATTTAAATCCTTCACTTAGCCAAAGAATGATAAATTTCTTAAATTGTGGAATTGAATGCAATTCAAAGGATTCCACCATTTTCATTATGTGAACCAAACATAGGATTTGGAATTTGGTCAAAGGAATTATCCATTCCAATTTCTTCAAAATCCATTAACCAAACAACCCATTAGTGATTTACTGACTTAGATCTTAGAAGTTAAAACAGATCGATTAGGGCCTTAGCGCAGGGCAGTAAGCCAGCAGATCAATTTAGGAATTACCGAATTAGGAGCAGATCGATTTACGGAGTAGCTGATTAGCGTGAGGTATCGATTTGGTCACTTGTTGCTGTGGTGTAGATCGATTTAGGGCAGAAACAGGTTGAGTCAATTGGGAGAGACAGAGAGTTATGAGAGATGAGAGGAAACCGTGTATAGAACATATCTAATTTAATTCCATCATGCATCAATTAAATTGTGTGAAATCATCCATGTGTAGCTTTTTAATGTAGGATATTTTTGCTTATAAGTGAGATTTGCCATGCACATCGCCTACTAATTAATTCATAGTTTTTTTTACGTAGTTCGCAGTTGTGATTCAAAGACCATTACGTAGGTCTGCTAATAGATTATGTTATAGATACAAACATAACTCGTCGCAAATAGGAACCCACTGATTATGACTGAGATTTGGTATGTTATTGTGACTAAGATTGTGTATCCTTATTTTTCCCGTAACACAAAACAGTGCTTTTAGCAAAAAGAGTAATTTTGTACAATAAGTATCAAGTCAATAATTTTATTTCAAACATAAAATCATGCATGTTAACATACTTCCTAAAAGAACTGGAGAAGATACCCATGTGCATCTTGGCCTTGACAACATCAAATACCTAAAATCTCAACAAGGGAAAACTGGGATCCTCGAAAAACCCCATGGTTAATTAGTGTTTCCCTTTCACACTTCCTCGCTGGTAACTACACTACTCTCAAGTTTTTTTCTTAATAAAAATCAGTTAATTACTACTGCTAACAAAAGTGATGGTGTTACTTATGCTGCTGGAGCATAGTCGTAATCTCCATCATCATCGTCACCATCCCCTTCAAAACTAGCTGCTGGTGCATAGGCATAACCATCATAGTCTCCATCTCCATTTTTCTTGCACCACCACCCTCCAATTTTCAGGGTTACAAGATTCATTTTCTTAAGGAAGGAAAAATTCAGGTTGTAGTTTCGATTATTGAGAAGCAATATTTATGGGTGTGGAAAGGTAAGAGAAGCAGGTTGACTTGTTTTGGTAGCTGCCGGTGCATAGTCGTAGTCATCATCACCATCATCTTCTTGACACTACAAAATTTTCGACCTTTTCCGACGGCCAAATCCGCCGAAAATCCGCCGGAAATCGGCGTTTTCGGCGGATTTTCGGCGGATTTGGTCGGCCGGAAACAGGGGCGCCGCAAATCATTTTTTTTGGCGGCATTTTCGGCGGATTTAGATTTTCGGCGGATTTTTCGGCGGATTTGGCCGTCGGAAACGGATCCGATTTTTTTTAAATTTAAATGATTTGATTAATTAAGAAATTTAATTTTAACTATTTGCGGCGGATTTTCGGCGGAATATTCCGCCGAAAATAGTTATTTATTTATTTTTATTTGTACTCAATTTATTTATTTATTTTTATTAAAAAAAACTTTCGGCGAAATATGTCGGCGGATTTTCGGCGGAATATTCCGCCGAAAATAGTTAATTATTTATTTATTTATTATTTTCAGCGAAATACCAACGATACGTTATTTATCGACGATCAGTATTACCAACGGATTTTAGCGACGGATTAACGACGACTACGTGACAGCGACGTTTATAGACGGATTACCGACGGAACGTTAAAAAAAATAATTAAAAATACAAAAAATCTGTATAAAAACCTATTAAAAAACATTGATAATTCACATGCAAAAACCATTACAAAACATTGTTGTCTTTAATACAATATCATCTTAAATCTGTAAACTAAATTCAATGTAGTCTGTAAACTAAAACATTGGTAATGGTAAGTGGTGTTTCGGGTCTTCTCTTTCGTTATGAGCTCCATTCTTAGCTTTGCACGCCCAATCGATCTGCAACCACAAAAATAGGATATCTATGTTAATCAAATAAAATCTTGAATTATTCCAATTAACAATCAATCATTAATTCGAGATTCTAGTACAACCGTACACAGTTAACGGTAATAATTCAAACATACCAATTTGGTATAACATCAAAATAATAACCATTCATCAATATATGCGTTTCAGTTCGAAAATGGTTAAAAGAAAAACTCACCTCGATGACAACAAACGAGGAATTTAAACTTTAACCGAGACGACGATCGAAACCGAACACTTGCACAAACTTTGAAGTAAAATGTCAAGAAAGAGACGCTAAAATGGGCGATATCACCAACCAACCCACCTATATGCACAAGTGCATATAGCCTAGTTCAAATGGTAGCTCAATGTATTCATCAATATATGCGTGGAAATATATGCGTTTCAGTTCGAAAATGGTTAAAAGAAAAACTCACCTCAATGACGAAAAACGAGGAATTTAAACTTTAACCGAGACGACGATCGAAACCGAACACTTGCACAAACTTTGAAGTAAAATGTCAAGAAAGAGACGCTAAAATGGGCGATATCACCAACCAACCCACCTATATGCACAAGTGCATATAGCATATATGCACAAGTGCATATAGCATATATGCACAAGTGCATTTAGCCTAGTTCAAATGGTAGCTTAATGTATTCATCAATATATGCGTTTCAGTTCGAAAATGGTTAAAAGAAAAACTCACCTCAATGACGAAAAACGAGGAATTTAAACTTTAACCGAGACGACGATTGAAACCAAACACTTGCACAAACTTTGAAGTAAAATGTCAAGAAAGAGACGCTAAAATGGGCGATATCATCAACCAACCCACCTATATGCACAAGTGCATATAGCCTATATGCACAAGTGCATATAGCCTAGTTCAAATGGTAGCTCAATGTATTCATCAATATATGCGTGGAAATAGATGCGTTTCAGTTCGAAAATGGTTAAAAGAAAAACTCACCTCAATGACGAAAAACGAGGAATTTAAACTTTAACCGAGACGACGATCGAAACCGAACACTTGCACAAACTTTGAAGTAAAATGTCAAGAAAGAGACGCTAAAATGGGCGATATCACCAACCAACCCACCTATATGCACAAGTGCATATAGCCTAGTTCAAATGGTAGCTCAATGTATTCATCAATATATGCGTGGAAATAAGAATTAGGGTGACCGTGCAGTCAATAAAACATTAAATCTTCTCACCAATTCTTTCTAAGGCAAGATATACAAAAAAAAAAAGTTACAAGCATTGAAGGTGTTTTAGATACAAGTTCACCTATTGGGCTTTGCCATGCTCAATTGGTAAGATAAATGATATCGATAAACGCTACCCAATAAGTGTTTAGTAAACACCCCCTAAATTAACCAACAAATATATATAATCTCTTTTACCTTTCTTGAGCACCACTTGATTTTTTAATCACCCAATCTTGCTACTCCTCATACAGCTTGCTGCACAAGTGTACACACTGTCAAAATTTTGGTATCCAAGGAAAATATCTAAAGGAGTCTAAAATCATGAAAGATTATAAGGAAAAAAGTACTATACCATATTATAACAAGAGTGCACAGCATTGAAACTAAACATTGAAGGAACTGCTTTATCACAACTAATGACCAATTTACATGGCTTCAAAATTTAACATGTGGCTGTAACATATAATTCAGGTATGCTCATGTTAAAACACAGATCACTTCCAGTCAAATGAAACTTGCAGATTGTAAGCACTTAGAACCATGCAGATTGTTTACACAGATTACAGTCCAATGAACTGTTAAAAACACAAACTGTGTTTAGACTGTGAAATGAGATTATTCAAACTATGTAACACAAATCCTTTAAACTTGTAACCTGCAAATCAATAACTTTGAAACACACAGATGCAAACTGTGCAGACTGTGTTTGAACCATGACTTGCAGATTGAAATAAACAGATCTTTAAACCTTGCAAATCCAAACTATATTTAAAACACTCGCAAGCTGTAATCAAACGCGCATATTGTATGACCTGCAAAACAATTTGAACTTCAGTTGAGACAGAACTCGCAGGCTGCAGACTTCATAAACTCAAAACTTCAAATCAAAACTCGCAATATGATTAAAAATTTCAGATCAAGTGAAATGGAAAATCCCAGGTTGCATCAATTGAACAGATCAAATGCAAAATCAAACTAGCAAGAAACTTGGATTAGAACTCGCAATTAACTGCACAGTATAAACTCGCATATGCCTCGATTGAAACTTGGATTTTCACAAACTTTGATCTTGTAGTCTGTGGTCTAAGAGAATTCAAAACTCGCATAATCTGTGTGAATTCTGATTCAACTCAGCAGACCCTATTAATTGAAAATTGCTTTATCACAACATTTTGCTGCAATTGTTCTTTAAATGAAGAGAGCAGTACAACATAGTGTGCTTGCACATAATTTTTGTGAAAGAATGATTTAATAAATGACACAATCAAAAAAAGCATAGGCACATACATAGGACACAATGATGATATCACAGATTCTTGAAATCAAATTATAAACAAAAATATAATAGAAAAGGTGAGTTTAAGTTTAATTAGAAAAGGTGACTTTATCATATAATAGATCCTTAGGCTTTTTGTGCACACCTATTTTTAAATCCTAACGCAAGAACGATCTTTTGATCTATATTTAAACACTGAAATCTTCAGAAACTTTCAGAAATCGACACACACACACAAGTGCACTGACTTTCAGAAATCGATTTTTCAAATCTGTATGCCCAAATCGTTTTTGAGAAATCGAAATATATACATCGAACCAGAGAATACAAGATAGATACCTGTAGAGAGAGAGCGAGAGCGCCGATGAGAGACAACGAGAGCGATGTGAGAGAGAGCGATGTTGACGGGAGAGAGAGCTCGGTGGACAGGGAGAGCGATGAGAGGGAGAGCGACGAGAGAGAGAGAGAGGCGTGAGTTTTTTTAGGGTTTATTCAATTTTTCATTTTCCTACCAATTATTTTCACAATTAGAGAGGGAAATTCAATTTTTCATTTTCCTACCAATTATTTTCATTTTAGGAGTAATTAAAAACAATGTTTTAAAAACCAATAATTTAATGTCCACAAGTTAAAACAATAAAAATACACGTAACAAAAAAAATTACATCAATCCAAAAACATTAAAAAAAATTACATCAATCCAACTAAATCCCTTAAAGATCAACTGTATCCATTAAAGCCCAACTAAATCCCTTAAAGCTCATTTGTATCCATTAAAGCCCAACTAGGTGGGTTAAAGCCTAACTAGGTATGTTAAAGCCAACTGGATACGTTAAAGCCATACTGGATCTGTTGAAGCCATATTGGATCCATTAAAGCCCAACTAAATCCCTTAAACCTCATTTGTATCCATTAAAGCCCAACTAGGTGGGTTGAAGCCCAACTAGGAACGTTAAAGCCCAACCGGATCCGTTAAAGCCAACTGGATACGTTAAAGCCAACTCGATCCATTAAAGCTCAACCGAATCCATTAAAGCCCAACAAGGTACTTTAAAGCCCAACTGTGTAGTTAAAGCCCAACTAAATCCCTTAATGATCAACTGTATACATTAAAGCCAAACTGGGTACGTTAAAGCACAACTGGATCCATTAAGGCCCAACTGGATCCGTTAAAGCCCAACTATGTACGTTAAAACCTAACTGTATCCATTAAAACTCAACTAGATCCTTTAAAGACTAATTGGATCTTTTAAAGACTAACTGAATTCTTTAAATACTAGCTGGATCTGTTGAAGCCATATTGGATCCATTAAAGCCAAACTGTGTACATTAAAGCCCAACTGGGTACGTTAAAGCCCAACTGGGTACGTTAAAACCGAATGGATATGTTAAAGCCCAACTGGGTACGTTAAAGCCCAACTGGGTACGTTAAAACCCAACTAAGTACGTTAAAGCCCAACTATATCCATTAAAGCCCAACCGGGTACGTTAAAGCCCAACCGAATCCACTAAAGCTCAACTGTACCCATTAAAGCCAAACTGGATCTATTGAAGCCCAGCTAGGAACGTTAAAGCCCAACTTCATCCATTAAAGCCCAATTGGATACATTAAACCCCAACCGAATCCATTAAAGCCCAGTTGGATCCATTAAAGACCAACGGGGTAAGGTAAAGCCCAACTAGGTACATTAAAGCCCAACCAGGTACATTAAAGCCCAACTAGAACCGTTGAAGCCCAACTAGGAACGTTAAAGCCCAACCCGATCCGAAAATTAACTATTTTCGGCGGATTTTATTTTTTTAAATAATATAGAAAATCCGCCGAAAATCCGCCGAAAATGTTATAAATTTTCCGACGGATTTCCGACGGATTTTTATTTTTTATTTTTTTAATTCATTTAAAAATAATAATTAATTAACTATATTTGGCGGATTTTCGGCGGATTTTATTTTTTTATTTTTTTAAATAATATAGAATATCCGCCGAAAATCCGCCGAAAATTTTATAAGATTTTCGGCGGATTTCCGACGGATTTTTATTTTTTATTTTTTTTAATTCATTTAGAAATAATAATTAATTAACTATTTTCGGCGGATTTTCGGCGGATTTTATTTTTTTATTTTTCTAAATAAATAAGAATATCCGCCGAAAATCCGCCAAAAATTTTATAAGATTTTCGGCGGATTTCCGACGGATTTTTATTTTTATTTTTTATTTTTTTTAATTCATTTAAAAATAATAATTAATTAACTATTTTCGGCGGATTTTCGGCGGATTTTATTTTTTTATTTTTTTAAATAATATAGAATATCCGCCGAAATTCCGCCGAAAATTTTATAAGATTTTCGGCGGATTTCCGACGGATTTCCGACGGATTTTTATTTTTATTTTTTATTTTTTTTAATTCATTTAAAAATAATAATTAATTAACTATTTTCGGCGGATTTTCGGCGTATTTTAATTAATTAATTTAATTAATTAAAATCCGCCGAAAATCCGCCGAAAATAGTTAATTAATTATAATTAATAAGAAAAAAATTAAAAAAAATTATATTCCGTCGGAAATCCGCCGAAAATAATTGATTTTTTTAATAAAATTAAATTTTAAAAAAATTCCGGCGGATTTTCGGCGGATTTCCGGCGAAAGTCAAAGTGGGTTGACCCGTTTGACTTCCGTCGGAAATCCGCCGAAAATTTCCGGCGGAAAAATCCGTCGGAAAAATCCGCCGAAAATAGTCTTTTATTTAGTAGTGTGATCTTCATGCTTATTGCACCACCAACCTCCAACTTTCATGGTTAGAAGATCCATTTTCATGAAACATTGTAAATAAGATATTGGGATATAGTAAAAAGAGTTATATGTCGGGTAAAATGGTTCTTTGGGATGGGTTATGAAAATTTCTGGTTATATTTTTTAGTATCGAATGGACAAAATGAGAAAGCTGTATTTATGGGAGAGGAAAAGGTAAGAGAAGCAGGTTGACTCGTTCTAGTGAAGTCCATACAGGACAATAAGTGTGGAGGTAAATGCAAAGAGTGTGCCTTTCAAAAACTGGGTACATGGCAGCACAATTCATATCTGGTACAATTTGTATATCAGCAGTGCTAGTTGTAAGGCATTTATGTGCCTTTCAGGTGCATGGTTGGGTCCCAAGAGAAAAAAAGGTAGAATTTTCTACAGCAACAAAAACGGGAATAACATTAGGAAAAAGGTTATGGTGCCTTTCTTTAAAGAAATGATGACAGACATCTCTATTGCTCACTTGACAGAACCTTCATAGAATATTTCAAATGTGGACACCATATAACATCAATTAACAGAAAGAGTTGTGATCCAAGTTGCTATATATTAGTCCGAATCTCGGTATATGGGTATTTTACCATGGGGGCAGATTTTTAGGCATGTGGTAAATAGTATTGGCGGACTAATATTTTGGCCTAGCAGGTGCACCTTTAAGATGGATATCAAAGATCCATAAAGTTGTCCAATGTGTATTAAGCCGAATTTCACCGTTTCGAGAGATTTTTTAAGTTTTTGGTTGATTTCGACGGATTTGTTTTAGGTTTTTTGGTTGAATTGGAGAGATTTTTTGGTTTTTTGGTTGATGTCCCTCATATCTTTTAATATCTCGGAGCACCATTTAGTTTATCGGGTGTACCTTTTATACCCAAAAAGAATTCTACTTGTGAAAATGTGGGTTTCATGGATATTACAAAATTAATAATAACGACGACTAATATCATCACTCTCTTGTGAAGTTGTGGCTGTTAACGTTAACATGGTCATTTCATAATCCCAAAATTGTATTTTTTGGCTAGCATCAATAGTTATCAAATTTTTGTGATATATGTTATGTCCAATTCTTTGACAATTATATTCTAGGATTTATAATGCTTCATCTATGAAGTATGCTCATGTAGCATTAGTTACACTAAAAAACGAAATGTAGTGATACGCTCCAATCAATGTGATTAACAATGACTTAATTGCCAAAAAGACATTCAGCCCAAGTTTTTGTTGATTTATCAACTCTTGTACTATTCTATTTTATTTGGCTGTCTGTTGCACCCTTATTTCTATAGAGATAAGAAAACAACAAATATGATCCTACTGCTTCTAAGTGATATATGGTATGCATAATAGCCGACCAAATCTCAGTTTTTTATGTAATTACTCGAAAACCCAATGCTAAAAGGGGAATAATTGAAAAAAAAACTTCATAAAACTATAATTGCTTTCGTTTAATTAGTACTATTCTAATTATGCATCAAGAAAGTCTTGGTTCGAAAAAAATTGCTACATTTTTCAATTTCTACTTATGTATCATGTTTTATATATTTCTTAGTCGAACTAACCGCTACAATATAAGAAATTTGGCGATATACATAAGATCAGAACATTTATTTGGATTTAATTAAGGTTGTGTTTAGTTACTAATTTTCCTGGAATTATATATTAACCATTGAACCACCATCATAATTCTTTGTTTCTTTCATTTTCTGGAAATGGAGTTCACTGTACTTTGCAAAAATGAGTATTTTGAACAACAAGTATCAAGCAAATAATGTAATTTAAAAACATCAAAATCATGCAAAATTGTTTCCGAATAGAACTAGAAAAGATTTCTGAGCACGTTGACAGCATCAAATACCTAAAATCTCAATGGGGAAACTGGGATCTGCTGAAACCCAATGACTAAGATTTCCTCCTTTCACACCTCCTCACTGCTAACTACACTACGTAATTTCTTTATAAAATCCATTAGTTACTACTCCCAACAAAAGTGACGGTGTTACTTAGCTCATGCTGCCGGAGCATAATCGTAATCTCCATCATCGTCGTCACCGTCCCCTTCAAAACTAGCTGCAGGTGCATACTCGTAGCCATCATCACCATCGTCGTCTCCATCTCCATGCTTCATGCACCACCAACTTCCAATTTTCATGCATACAAGATCCATTTTCTTGATATATTATAAGATATTGGGTAAAACGGTTCTTTATGATGGGATAAGAAAACTTCTGGTTTTAATTTCGATATTCAATGTAAACACTGAGAAGCTATAGTTTTAGGTGTGGAAATGGTACGGGATGCATGTTGACTCATTTTAGTGAAGTCGATACACAAGTATAAGTGTGGAGTTAAATGCAAAGTGTGGGCCTTACAAAAAGTGGGTACATGGCAGCACGATGTATATTTTGCAATATTTGTATGGGTTCGAGTGCTAGTAATAAAGCATTTATGTGCCTTTCAGGTGAAAGCTAGGTTGGGTCACAAGAGAAAAAAGAGAAAAAAGTAGATATTTTCTACAGTTTCTGCAAGCTGAAAAGGGGAATAACATTAGAAAAAGATTATAGTGTCTTTTTTTTCTTCTGTAAATTAATGTTGGACAGTCGTGTCTCTCCCTCACTTGACAGAACTTTCAAGGGATATTTCTAATGTTGAGACCATATAGCATCAATAAACTGAAAGACTTGCATTAATCCCAAGTTGTTTACAGTAATCTGAATTCCTAAGTCCAAATCTGGTACTTGGATATTTTACCATAGGTGCAAGTTTAAGCTAATGGTAAAATAATTCCAACCATTCGGATGTGGTTTCCTAGATATTACAAAAATATAGCAGGGATTAATATCACCACTCTATTGAAAAGTTGCGGTCGTTAAGCTTAACATTGTCATTTCACAATCCCAAAATTTCATGTTTTTGGCGAGCATCTCTGTTATTCAAAAGTTTGTGATGTATTTTATTATGTCCAATTCATTTTCACCATTCTCTGATCGTAATTCTTCATGTAATTCGTCATGAAAAAACGTTTTCCAACAGCCTATTTCGTTTTCGTTTTCCATTTCATCACTCGAATGCAACTGATTTTTAACCAAGTGTAATTCAACATTCTTACAACATCTGGTCATCGAAAAGGCCGTGGCATGCAGTGCGGCCACAATATTATCACCCACAAAGTTGATGTTTAGGGCCAGGATTTTGGTTAATAATATTTTTACATCTTTTATATTCTATCTTATTGCATGATTTCTGGTGTTCCTTTGTTTCACGAATCTTTTAGGTAGACATCTTTCACTATTTATATATAAATTTTTAATTTTTGAATTATTTTCAAAAACAAAAATGGTAGCGCTCAATGTACGTACCCTCCTGAAGTTATTCTCATCTTTTTCACTTCAATTAAGTCAAAGTCAAATGCATGTTGTATACTAGAACATATTTAACTTAATTCCCTCCTGCATCAACATCACTGCGAACGATCAATTAGAATTATGTGAAATCATCCATTTATAGCTTCTTAATGGGTGAGATTTGCCATGCCCATGGCCTACTAATTGATAGTTTTTTTTTTTATGTAGTACTGCTGTTTGCAAAAACGAGTAATTTTCTACTATAGGTATCAAGTCAATAATTCTATTTCAAACATAAAATCATGCATGCTAATAACATACTGCCCAAATGAACTAGAGAAGATACCCAATACCTAAAATCACAACAGGGGAAAACTACACTACTCTCAAGTTTTTTTCTTAATCAAAAATCCTTTAATTACTACTACTAACAAAACTGATGATGTTACTTATGCTGCTGGAGCATAGTCGTAATCTCCATCATCATCGTCACCATCCGCCTTTGATGCCGCTGGAGCGTAGTCGTAATCTCCATCATCATCGTCACCATCCCCATCAAAACTTGCTGCTGGTGTATAGGCATAACTATCATAGTCTCCATCTCCACTTTTCTTGCACCACCACCCTCCAATTTTCATTGTTACAAGATCCATTTTCTTAAAGTAAGAAAAAATCAGGTTGTAGTTTTGGTTATTGAATAGACAATCTGAGAAGCAATGTTTATAGGTGTGGGAAAAGGTAAGAGAAGCAGGTTGACTTGTTTTAGTGAAGTCCATACACGAGTATAAGTGTGGAGTTATATGGAAAGGGTGTGCCTTACATAAAGTGGGTACATGGCAGCATGGTGCGTATTTGGTATAATTTGTATAGCTGCGAGTGCTAGTGGTAAAGCTTTATGTGCCTTTCAGGTGTTGCTGCTAGCTGAAAAGGAGAATAATATTAAGAAAAACATTATGGCACCTTTTTTCTTAAGAAGTGATGCCAGGCATCTCTCTCACTCACTTGACCGAACCTTCAAGGAATATTTCAATTATTGACACCGTATAACATAAATAAACAGAAAGACTTGTGATCCAAGTTGCCTAGAATAATCTGAACTCCTAATATATATGTCCGAATATGGGTAGGTGCGAATTTTACCATGGTTGCATCTTTAGGCGAGTGGTATAAAACTTCATCCATATCCGATGTGGTTTTATGGATACTACAAAATTATAACCACGATATAATATCTCACTATCTTGAAATGTTGTGGCCATTAAGGTTAATATGGTCATTTCATGATCCCAAAATTGTTTGTTTTTGGTTAGCATCTCTAGTTACTAGAAGCGTACTCGCGCAATGCAGCGAGATAAATCACGATTTTAATGTTTATTTTTATTTTTTGTTTTATATTGATTTACAGTGCGATTTTGGATGGTTTTTATTGACTGATAATGGTTTTTTTATATATAAACTTGTTTAATTTAGGCTTAACAATATAATGCTTTTTATATAAAAAAAATTAAGTAGTTTGTTAAAATTCATTAATTATCTTATATATTTTAAATTTTTTATATTCAAATTGAGATGTTTATCATAATTCAAATTTCATAATTTTAGGATTTGGGGATTAGAGATAAGGATTTTGGGGATAAGGATGAAATTTATTAATTAGGGTTAAAAACATTTAAAAGTAGTACATATTGCTTCATTAATTGTTTTTTAAGTGATTTTAAGTATATTAGCATTAAATAATAGTACATAATGCTTAATACATCACGATTTTAATGCTTATTTTTATTTTTTGTTTTTTATTGATTTACAGTACGATTTTGGATGATTTTTATTGAGTGATAATGGTTTTTTATATATAAATTTGTTTAATTTAGGCTTAACAATATAGTGTTTTTTATATAAAAAAAATTAAGTAGTTTGTTAAAATTCATTAATTATCTTATATATTTTAAATTTTTTATATTTAAATTGAGATGTTTATTCTGTTTTGATTATGTTTATCAGAATTTAAATTTCATAATTTTAGGGTTTGGGGATTAGAGATAAGGATTTTGGGGGATAAGGATAAAATATATTAATTAGGGTTAAAAGCTTTACATGTAGTATATTAGGCTTTAGTAGTTATTTTTAAGAGATTTTAAGTAGATAGCTTTAAATGATAGTACATAAAGCTTAATGAGTTGTAATTAAGAGTTTTTTATGCCATCTTTATAATACAGTATAGATAAAAAGTTTGTGATATATATTATGTCCAATTCTTTGTCATCATTCTAGGATTTTCTTGGCTGGTCTCGTGCTACATATCTCAAAGATAGTGGCCCTAAACTTCCTACTATATTTAGAAATGACCATACAAACCTTAACATACAAGTTAGAATAAACAAGTTAGAATTGATCAAGACATCAATAGTATGCCAAAAATTATGATGAAAAAACAAAATGTTGAAGATTCAAGAGCAGAAGACAAAATGGAAACCAAAGAAACGCATTTGTATAAAAAAATGGAAAGAAAAAATGCAGTGGTAACAGAAGTAAAAATCCATAGCGGTGACTGAAAAGACGAACAAAAGAAAAGGCAGAAAATTTTAACTTAAAGCACGTAGAGCTCAAACCACTAAAGCCCCTAACTTACGTGACGTAACTGAGATAATTTTGAATTTTATGGCGCAACAAGTAATTTTATAATTATTTTACTTTATTACATCTGATCAATCCAACATCTTCAAGGGGCATGTGGACAAATTCTTTTTTTAGTGTAACTAATGCAACATGATCAGCATACCTCAAAGGTGAAGCCTTCTAAAATCCTAGAATGATGTAAAAAAAATTATAACCGGAGACACTAGCCAAAAACGTACAATTTTGGTATTGTGTTAACCTTAATGACGGCCACAACTTTACATGAGAGTTATGATATTAATTAACCGTGGATATATTTAATTTTTGTAATATCCATGAAACCACATCGGATATGGGTGAAATTTTACCACATGCCTAAAGATGCACTCATATACCCAGATTCAGACTAATATATATTAGGAGTTCAATTTATTCTAGGCAACTTGGATCACAAGTCTTTTTGTTTATTGATGTTATATGGTGTCAATATTTGAAGTATTCTATGAAGGTTATGTCAAGTGAGCGAGATCATTGATTTTCCTAATGTTATTCCCGTTTTCATCTAGCAGCAACTGTAGAAAACTTCTACCATTTTTTTTCTCTTGGATCCCAACCTTGCACCACCTGAAAGGCACCTGAATGCTTTGCAGCTATACAAATTGTACCAAATATGCATCGTGCTACCAGGTACCTACTTTTTAACACCACACTAATGTTCATGTATGGGCATCACTAAAACGACTTGTTGTGCTGCTCTTGTGCTTTCTGCAGGTGAAATTTTACTCAGACAATGTGTGTCTTACCAACGTTGATGCTACGGCTCCTCAAGGGAGTAGGAGTGGCTACTTATTTTGGTTATCTTCTTTGTATTATATGAGAAATGGTCACAAGTTCATTAGTAAAAGATTGGGACATGTTTGTGATGGGGTGGGATCTGTTTGTTACTTACTCGCTCAATACTGCGGGGTTATGATTCAGCAATATGTGTTGGGTTAAACGAGTTTTGTTTACGGGTCACGGGTAGCAATTATTTAGAAGTTAATGAGTCTTTTACACCAAGTTTAATGGGGAATAACGGGTAGCTATTATTTAGGAGTTAATGGGTCTTTTTCAGTTTTTAGTTTTTTGCTTAAATAGTAGTAAATGTTTTTTTCTTTTGAAGCAATTTGAACGTATGTAGTAGCATAAAGTTTCCTACAATTTAAATTTCTCTTCTCTCTTCTTCAAGTTTATTTTCTTTAGTTGTGTGTGAGGTTTTTTAAGGGTTTTGATTCCAACAATTGGTATCAGAGCTGCGTTCGGTTGAGGAGGGTGTGAGTTATTCTTGATCACAAGTTGAAGAATTTAAACAGCAGCTCCGACTTCTTTTGATCGGGCTTGTTCTAGCATTTACGAGAGTCTAATCGGAGGTGCGTGATAAACGGACAGAAAGACATCAAAGCAGGTGGCTTTGATTCGGTTCGTTTTGCGGGTGATGGAAGACGGTAAAGGTGGTTGTGATCTTGTCTTCTTGATCGGTGGAAAAGTGCTCTCGAAACAAGCTTGATTAAAGAGGTTGGGGCTGTCACAAGAATAGAATGGCGATGGTATCAGTGAAAGAAGGAGGTTCGATTCCATATCAAGTCCCCGTTTTGACCCCAACCAATTATCCGGTGGGGCGGTCAAAGTTAAGTCGATTATGGATGTGCATGGCATATGGGAGACGGTCGAACCGAGGGCTTTAGGCGAAGAACCGGATCCAAAGAAGATGAAACAAGCTCTTGCCTTCTTGTTTCAAGCTATACCCGAAGACATGGTTTTGCAAATGGCGAGTTACACAGATCCAAAACAAGTGTGGGGCGGTCTAAAAACACGATATTTGGGAGTGGATCGGGTGAGAACGGATCGGCTTGCAACCTTGAAGAGGGAACTCGAAGGTTTGCGCATGAAGGAGGGCGAAACGTTTGATGACTTCGCGACCAAACTGACCGGTTTAGCTTCAAAGGCGAGGAGTCTTGGTTACGAGCTTGAAGAAGTGGACTTGGTGAAAAGGCTACTTGACTCGATTCCCAAATCATTTCTCCAAATCGTGGCTTCAATAGAGCAATGCTTCGATTTGGATACGATGCTATTTGACGAGGCCGTTGGAAGATTGAAGGCGTACGAGGAACGTTTAAAAGGAACGGAGAAAACGGAGGACATTTAAGGTGGTTTATTGTTGGTAAATCAAGAAAAATCGCACGGTTGTAACCATTGTGGCAATGGAGGTTCAAATCGGGATGACTTCGGACGTGGTCGGGGAAGAGGTCGTGGGTTCGGGAAGAGTCGAGATGGTAATGAACGTTTCCGGGATAAAAGCCACGTTAAATGTTACAAATGTGGAGAGTATGGCCACTACAACAATGAGTGTCCTAAATAGGAGAAGCAAGAGGCAAATCTGATCGAAGACGAATTGGCACTGCTGTGAACGAGTGGTACGAACAAACCGTTTAAGGGGGTGATTGTTGGGTTAAACGAGTTTTGTTTACGGGTCACGGGTAGCAATTATTTAGAAGTTAATGAGTCTTTTACACCAAGTTTAATGGGGAATAATGGGTAGCTATTATTTAGGAGTTAATGGGTCTTTTTCAGTTTTTAGTTTTTTGCTTAAATAGGAGTAAATGTTTTTTTCTTTTGAAGCAATTTGAACGTATGTAGTAGCATAAAGTTTCCTGCAATTTTAATTTCTCTTCTCTCTTCTTCAAGTTTATTTTCTTTAGTTGTGTGTGAGGTTTTTTAAGGGTTTTGATTCCAACAATATGTTGGCCTCTTCTTTGGCTGGTACATATTTTTGTGTAGATACCAATGTGGGGATATTTCTGACGCGAACCATCAGAAGATGGTTATTTTTTGGGTTGTTGGTTTCATCATTAAGAACCACGTATCGCACTAGATATCATTAGGAGTGCTTGTATTTTTGTTCATATTAAGGTGATTGCTAGGTTGAGTGGTTGCTCCTTGTAAACATTTTTGCTTTTAGCACTAGACCTGATTTAGCTATGTTCCCAAGGCATGTTTTGGGTCAATTTGTGATGGGATTACCCATCCCTTCTCTTACCTTTTCCACACACATAAATACACATTGTCCATTCGATACTCAAAACTATGACTAGAATTCTTCGTAGCCCATCTCAAAGAACCATTTGACCCAATAAATAACTTTCTTTACTATATCCCAATATCTTGAGTAAATTAAGCGGTCGGTCCATTTGGTTAGCTCAGAATCTGGATATGGTCCCTATTTTGAAATAAGTACAACTATGTTGGTAAGTTTAGTGAAATCATCGGTCATTTTGTGTAATTGGATTCACAAGATAATAATGGGGTTGGTAGCTAAGCTATAACACGAGTTAGGAGGTGTGGAGTGCACACTCGTGTAAGCTAACTATAACTCGGGATAGTTGGACGGTTGTTTGGTGGTTTGTAAATGAAACATTGCACCGGGAGGGTTATGCCGCGGGTTAACCCACACGGCTACCCACATCGTGCACTGGTTTGTGGGGTTGAAACAGTAGCCCGGGCGGGTTATGCCGCGCGCTTCCCGCGCCGAGAACTATTGCAAATTTCGTTTTTGTAAACCCCTAATCCTTTTGTAACCCCCAAAATCTCTTTGTAACCCCCACCATAAAGTCCAACAATCAATGCCATTGAATGGAAATTATTATCGGTTACGATTCTCTAGGTGTTTAAATAGGATCGATTTCTGCCATAATCGATACCGGTGAATTTAGATTATCCTCGAGTAAATTTCGTGATACCCAGGTAGAATAGGGTCGAAATATCACTTAAGGAAAGCGAGTTCTCACGCGATCTTACATTCTTATCCATGTCGATCACTCTCTCATCTTTCTCTCCATCGATCTTTGTGCCCCAGTTCACCAACAATCTTAAGGAATATTTCTCATCGTGTGAGAAATGGCGAGTGATAAGTCCGTGAGAGATATGACGACCAAGTTCACCAAGCTTAAAAAATTCAAAGGTGTCGACTTTCATAGATGGCAAAAGAACACTACAAAAAAAACAGATTTTTCCGGCGGAAAAATCAGCTGAACATCCGTATTTCCGACGGATTTCTGGCCGGAAATCAGGGCGCCACAAACTCAATTTTCTGGCGGACTAAACTTTTCCGGCGGCCAAAATCAACCGGAATTTTTTTTTCAAAAAAAATATAATTTCATAATTTAATAGTTAACTTAATTGAAATTACTAAACTTCCGGCGGATATTTCCGTAGGAAAATTAAATAAAGTTTCAAAAAATATTTTCTGAAAATAAAATTAATAAATTATTTCCGGCAGATCCGGAGGATATTTTCGCCGGAAAATTAGATAAATTTCCAAAAAAATATTTTGCTAAAAATAAAATTAATAAATTAAATAAATTTTGAAATTCGCCGGTTTTATTATTTCTAAAAAATTTTATAATTGGGTTTCATCAATAAATCATCAATAAAAATTGGTTTCATAAAAAAATAGTCCAAAAATTCACATAATCTATTTTTGAAATATACATAATCAAATTTTTCGATACAAATACACATTTTTCTATTAATAATACATATTGAATAAAAATAAATAATTGTTTACAATTACATTCAAACCAATATTAATGTACATTAACAAGATTTGCATATCTACATATTTTTACAAATAATAATATACATCTTCATTGTTTGTAGATCACCTTTCTCACACAAATGCCTAATTTGCAAAAAAATAAATAATAATAAGATGAAAATTAAATATTCAAAAGCAAGTAAATATTACTCCAAACCATTTTGTATAAACATATCTAATTTTTTTTATAAACATAAAACCAGATTTAGAATATTTTTTAAAAAATAAATCAATAAACATTTTTTATAAAAAAATATATCTGAAATATCTTTTACATAGAAACAGATATGCAATAGATTTTCGAAAACAAATATGTAATTTTTTGTAAAATATTTTTTTGGAAACAAAGTTGAAATATTTTTATAAAATCAAATCATGAAGTTTTTATATATATAAACAGATTTGGAAATTTCTTTAAAGACAGATCTGGATATATATTCTTTTAGAAAACCAGATGTGAAATTATTTTTATAAAATCAAATTTGGCTTTTTTTTAATAAAAACAAATCTGTAAGAGATCTATTTTAAAAAAAACAGATATGAATGTTTTAAATAAAAAACGGATCTAAGTATGGAGGGGGGAGAGTGAGGACGAGAGAGAGAGAGAGACGAGAAACTTGTAGCGCGATGGAGGGGAGAGAGAGACGAGAAACCTGTGGCAGCGATGGAGGGGAGAGAGAGACGAGAAACCTGTGGCGGCGATGGAGACCCAAAAGGAAAGGAGGGAGGCGATGGAGAGATGGGGGTTATGAGATTTATCTCATATTTTTTAGGGTTAAGGAGATAGTGGTTTCTAAAAAATAAAAGGGGGTGGGGAAACAATATGGGGGGTCGGGTGGGGTGGGGGGAACGAAATTTTGGGGTGGGAAGGACGGAAACCAAAAAAAATGGTGAAATAAAATATGAAATTAAAGATATATTTATATAAATTCCATAATTATAATAAATAATTAAAGTTTTAATTTAATATATTTATGGTCTTAATAAAATCTAAAAATATTTTTAAAGATTTTCCAAAGTTTCAGAATTTGATGAAAAAAATTATATAAAAGATTATTTAAATCAGTTCTCATAAAATTGTAATATTTTTTGTTCTTAAATAATCTAAAAAATATTTCTCATATGTTGTGAATTAGATTATCAACTATTAATTAATTTTTAGTTTATAAAAATATATTGATAGAGGTCGTGTAAAAGCCCAACCGTATCCATCAAAGCTCAACCGGATCCGTTAAAGCCCAACTGGATCCGTTAAAGTCTAACTGAGTACATTAAAGCCCAATTTGATCCGTTAAAGCCCAACTAGTACGTTAAAGCATGTCAGGATCGAATTCTCAACAAGAATTATGAATACTCAGAAACAATATCAAAGAAGTTTGCGGAAGAACACTTTGATATTCAATGAAACAGTAAAACAAACAGTAAATATGATGAATGATTTGTAAACTTGTATTGAATGCTTTAAATCACAATATTACACACTCAACCTCAATCTTGAAGAACAAGCTCTTTCAAGACGAATTCTACTTCTCTAGAATTAGGAACTATGCCTTGAGGTTGATTCTCTCTAGAACAAAAACTTAGAATGAATTGATTATTCTAAACTATTCTATCAATTCTATACATATACTGAATAAAAGATAATTACAATAAATAAAATATCTTCAGTATATCTTCCATGGATATCTTCAGCTTTCCATGTTTATCTTTAAACACGATCTCTTCAGCATTATCTTCACATTATCTCAGAAGCAGTATTAACTTAGTCCTGGCAGCATTAACTACTAAGCAGCACTAACCTCTAGCAGTACTAACTAGCTAAGCAGTACTAACTTTGTTCAAGCAGCACTAACTTTGACTAGCAGTATTAATTCTACTAGAAGTAGTAATACTCAGCAGTATTAACTTTTGAAGTCCTCTGGCAGTAGTAATTCTGAACTAGCAACATTAACCATACTTAAGCTTTTCTTCAGTTCCCAACAATCTCCCCCTAACTTGACTTTTAGGAAGATAAGTCAAGTTCTTCAGATCTTCTTCAAGATGCTTTCAACACCTCAGGTTCAATTTCCCAAATTTGGATCTAGGCCCAAACTTTGATTTACAGTTCTTCTTACCATAATCTTGGCCATTTCTGAATCCTCTGTGCATACTAGCTTGGCATTTAGCATTCCTACTAGCTTCTCCTTGCTATGCTCATAGATTTTGTCCACCAGGTAGTATTCATGATAACAGTTGTCAATAGTAATCATGTATACTCCACAGTTTTCAAACAATATCCATTTATCAATCTTCTTGAATACAAACTCATGATTATGATCTTTAATCCTATAAGCCACTCTCTCTGGATCAAAAATCATGCACAAGTATTTCATTGTTACCTTGAGAAGATTTTCTTCAGTACCTTTCAACACAGGCTCATAGAGTTTCATCCCCACTTTGTACATTTCCTCTATATCTGCTCTTGAACAACTTCTGATGACTCTCCCCCATGTTGAATATGCTTCAAATGTATCACCTACTCTTTTGATTCTGAAGAAATTATTTCCACTATCTCTTAGAATGTCCCAGAAGATGATCTCTGGAGCTTTCATGGAGATTGGAACAGCCTTCATAGGTTCTACTATGGTCATGTACAGATCCATACTCTCATCAGTTTGCTTATTAGACTGCTCTGGACTTTGCACTGATTCTGCTTCAGTTTCTGCTGCAGTTTCTGCCTTTTCTTCCACTCTTGCCCTTTTAGACTGCCTTTTGGAAGCAATTGACTTCACCCTCTTTCTAGATTTGGCTTCTTCACCAACACCCTCATGTTCTTCCTTCATCTCTTCAGCTTTTTCTTTTGAGGGTGTGGTCTCCTCAGGGAATGGTCTTTGAATGTTCAGGTCATGCCTTTCCTTCATTCTTCTCTCAGCCTCTTCCATTTGAGTTGAAACCCCTTGAAGCTTGGCCATCTCTTTCTGATACAACTCCTCAACCTGAGTGTATGCCATGTTGGTGAACATCTCCCCCTTGACACCAATTGCACCTTTCAGGAAATTTATCATTTTTCTTCTTTCCTGATTGGCCAAAAATGTCGTGGAGGGTTTTCTTTTCTGTTTCTGTTTTTGGATAGGCATCTTTTTGACTTGAAGTTTCTTGGCCTGAGCTGCTTCTTTTATTCTTTTCTGATATTCTGCATTTAACTTTCTTGCCATGAGCTTTACAAGTTCTCTATCTGTTTCTGTTTGAAGCTGCTCCTCCTTTTCCATTTGATCTTGAAGCTGCTTTGCTATTGCCTCATCCATTTCAATTTGAGCCTTCTTCTTTGCAGGCATTTCAGCTTCAGCCATCTTTTCCTTTCATTTTCCCTTTATATCCTTCAAGACTTCTTTCTCTTTTCCCTTCTTTGAGATCCCTCCTTCATTGATGACTACTCCCTTGGCCTTTTGAGTAGCCTTAGGAGTATCATTCTTGGCTTTAATCAAGGTTTCTGCTATCTCCATTTCCTCTATAGAGAGCCCTGTTTCTGCTTTTTCTGTTTCTGCTGCTTCATTTACCTCAACAACATTAACTGTTTCTTTTGTTGTAGCAGCATTAACAGTTTCTTCTTCTATTCCATGCTCTGTCTCCCTCTCAACTTCAACTCTCTTTTCAGCTAAACTTTCTTTCTCTGGTTCTCCCTCTTGCTTCTCCCCCTTGTTGAAAGCATCAGTCAAAGGGTTCCTCCTTCTAAGCACAAATTGCTTTTTCTTCTTTTGGAGAATCAATTTTCTGACCATTTGCTTTAAGTTGAGGATCTGCTCTTGTTGTGACAGAACTATCAGCTTCAATTCTTCTATATCTTGGCCCTGTTTGATCACATCCCTGTTGATGTTGGCCATTGTGTCCATCAATTCAAGATAGTCATATCTGTCCTCACCTTCTCCAGGAGAGTTACCCCCTATTGAAGGATCATGGGATCTTTTAGTAGTGGAAGTCTTCTGCCTAGCAGAAGCACTATCCACCCCCGTGGTTTCTTGGCACCTGGGACCTTTGAATGATTGCTCATTCAAAGTTGCCATAGGGGAGGTCTTAGTTATGTTACCACTGTCCTTCTTTGTGCTAGGAGAAGTAGTGGCAGCCTCAGCACCCATATACTCAACCCTCTCCTCAGTGAGCACCTCCTTGGGGTTGGGAGACACCCCTGTGGTTTCCCTGTAGATATTCTCTAAGGGAGAATCCTCCCTTAGAAGGGGAAGGTACAAGAAGGGAAAGAGCCTTCTTTACCTGTTTCCTTTTGTATGTTTGGGTGATTGGTGAAGTTGGTTTATCAAGAAGAGACTGGGAATTGATTTAGAGTGTGAAGGTTGGGATTGGCTAGCAGTGGGATGGTCTAATGGGGGCCTTGACCCTGCTGCCATACCTTCATCAGTGTGGGACACCGCCATCATTATAGAGAACAATGGGGTGTCTACTCCTTCCGAGTCCCCAGCAGATCTTCTCATATTTGAGAAAACCTTGCCTTTAGGGGGTTTAGGTACATATACCCCATCAAAATGAGGCATATCCATCAATTCGTGGGTGATAACTTCTTGAACAAACCTGGGGTACATATAAAAGCTCTTTTTGCTTCCCAAGTTTGAGACAAGATCACTGAAAATTATTTTAGAAAAATTGTACTTTCTGGCAGTGGCCAAGCACACCAAAGCATAAGCAATGGTGCTACTGAACTCACTCCATCCAGTAGTCTTTTTAGAGATACAGTGCATAAGGGTATGGACAAAGAAACACCATTGGGGTGAAAATTTGGCTTTTGAGAACTTGAACACACCCAATGGGCCTCCATACCCCATTCTTGTAAGAGTAGAAAACAGTTCATCATTAGAGATAGAAGTTATACCAGAGGCATCGTCTAGACGTAGACTGATGCGAATTACCTCTTCAGTAACTGTCAAGGGCTTGCCACACACCTTTGTCTTGATCATTTGTACACCATTCTCAGTAACAATGGTGGCATTTGCCCAGAATTGCCTTTGATACTCGATATAGATTGATGGCGATACAGTGAGAGCATGGGCAATATGGGTTGTCTTGAGAAAATCCACAATCTGGTGGAAACCAGCGGCTTGTTTGGGCTTCTGTAGCATCGCGATTTCATTGTGCTCGTCTATGAATGCCATTGATGCCATTGATCTTGAAAGTTCTTGCCTGAAAACTTTGAACTTGAGAGAGAAAGGGTTTAGAGCGCAAGTGAACAGTATGCAAAGAGTCGTTATGAACTTTTTAGGCGGGCAAAGGGTATTTATAGTATTCGGAACATAAGCAGTATTAACCTAGAGCAGTATTAACTAACAAGCAGTATTAACTGAGAGCAGTATTAACCATTAACAGTATTAACTAACTTGCAGTATTAACTGAGAGCAGTATTAACCACTAGCAGTATTAACTAACTAGCAGTATTAACTGAGAGCAGTATTAACCACTAGCAGTATTAACTAACTAGAAGTATTAACTGAGAGCAGTATTAACCACAAGCAATATTAACTAACAAGCAGTATTAACTGAGAGCAGTATTAACCACTAGCAGTATTAACTAACTAGCAGTATTAACTAACAAGTAGTATTAACTGAGAGCAGTATTAACCACTAGCAGTATTAACTAACTAGCAGTATTAACCACTAGCAGTATTAACTGTACTGGCAGTATTAACCATACTTACTCTTTTAAGCTTGTGATACACTGAGTACTGCTATACTTATCCTGAAAAAGAAGATTAGGAACACCACAAATAAACAATATACAAGTATGAACCACTTTTTGAGAAGGTGCTTATTCAGAGTTGATCATTCCCACACTTGTTACCAAGAAAGTGAATCTACCCACATCAAAGGCTTTGGTGAATAGATCAGCAAACTGGTTATCAGTATGAACTTTTACAACTTGAATAAGTTTCTTTTCATTGCAGTCTCTTATGAAGAGATACCTGATCTCAATGTGCTTTGTCTTTGAGTGCTTGACAGGATTATTCACAATGCTAATAGCACTGCTATTATTAATAAAAATTGGAGTGTGTTGAAAGGTTACCCCATAGTCTAGCATTTGATTCTGAATCCATAAGACTTGAGAATAGAAACTTGCAGCTGCTATGTACTCTGCCTCTGTTGTAGATGTGGACACTGTGGTTTGTTTCTTGCACTGCCATGAAACCAGTCTTGCACCCAAAAACTGACATCCTCCAGAAGTAGATTTCCTGTCCAAGTTTGCTCCACCTAGATCACTATTTGAGTATGCAAGTAGGTCAAATGATGAGTCATGAGGATACCAAATCCCAATCTGGGTTGCCCTTTGAGATATCTGAATATCCTCTTAACAGTTTGATAGTGAGATTGCTTTGGCCTAACTTGGAATCTTGCACATACACAGACTGGAAACATTATATCTGGCCTAGAGGCTGTAAGATACATGAGAGAGCCAATCATGGACCTATAATGATGAACATCCATATCCTCCCCCTCAAGATCTGCTGTTATCTGCATGTGTGTCTCCATAGGTGTGCTGGCAGGTTTTGAATCTGAGAAACCAAACTTGGTTAGAATATTCTGCACATACTTGGACTGACTGATAAAAATACCATCTGACTTCTGTTGAACTTGGAGTCCAAGGAAGAAGGTAAGTTCCCCCATGGAACTCATTTTGAATCTTTGATGCATTAGTTCCTCAAACTCCTTGCACATATTGTCTCTTGTGGATCCAAAGATAATATCATCAACATAGATTTGGACCAGCAAGATATCCTTCTTCTTTCTCTTGATGAATAGAGTCTTATCAATGACTCCTCTTTCAAAGCCATTTTCCAAGAGATAGGATGACAGAGTGTCATACCATGCTCTTGGAGCTTGATGCAGTCCATAAAGTGCTTTCTTCAATTTGTATACCCTGTCTGGATAGCTTGGGTTTTCAAACCCTGGTGGTTGACAGACATATACTTCTTCTTCAATTGAGCCATATAGAAATGCACTTTTGACATCCATTTGATAGACTTTAAATTTCATAGAAGAAGCATAAGCCAGGAATAATCTAATTGCTTCTATCCTGGCTACAGGTGCAAAGACTTCTTCATAATCTATTCCCTCTTCTTGTGTATACCCTTGAGCCACCAACCTTGCTTTATTCCTTATTACTATGCCTCTTTCATCTCTCTTATTCCTGAAGACCCATTTTGTTCCTATTGCTCTTTGGCCTTTAGGAAGGTCTACCAGATCCCAAACATCTTACTGTTTGAATTGCAGTAGCTTTTGTTGCATGGCTTCTATCGAACTGGACTCTTTCATAGCATCATGTGCCTTCTTAGGCTCAAGCTGGGATAAAAAGCAAGAGAGCACTGTATGCTGTTGGTCTTGCATTTCTTGCAGCCTGCTTTGATTTCTAGTCATCATAGGAGAAGATATATCTCCTATTACCAGCTGTGGAGGATGATTCTTTTGAGTTCTGGTGTGATGACTAGGTTCTTTATTAAGTCCCACCTCTAGATTAGAGTCATTCAATTCAACTGAGGTGTTTTCAGCAGCTACTTCTGGGTCTTTATCTTCTTGACTCTCCTCATCTCTACTTTCTTCTTCACTCTGATTTGGTCTTGTAGATGATTCCTTTTCACAGTCTTCAGTAGAAACCACTGTAGGTATGGGAAAGATCACAGATTGAGATAAACTATCTTGGACTTGTGTAGTCCCTGATCCTCCACACCCTGAACCTGCATAATCATCACTACTGAAACCGAAAGAGTTAGTTAGTGAATCAATGTCAAACAGCCACTGAGGACCAGAACCAATAGGATTTGGTGTGTTCTCATTGCATTTTACATTGTCACTTTCTTCAATTATTCTAGAAGAAGAGTTAAAAACCCTGTAAGCCTTACTCTGAGATGAATACCCAACAAGAAATCCATCATCTGCCTTGCTATCAAACTTACCTAAGTGAGATTTGGTATTGAGAATTGTACAAGGACACCCAAAAGGTTTGAAAAATCCAATAAAGGGTTTTCTTTTATTTAAAAACTCATATGGGGTCTTGTTCTTTGGCTTGACCACTAGAACTCTGTTTTGGACATAACAGGCAGTATTAACTGCTTCAGCCCAGAAGGTAATTGGCAGTTTTGAATCAGCCAACAGAGATCTAGCAGCCTCTATTAGTGTCCTATTTCTCCTCTCAGCAACTCCATTCTGTTGAGGAGTCCTAGGGGCACTATATTGTCTCTCAATGCCTTTCTCTTCACAAAAGGTGTTTAGATCAAGATTTTTAAATTCAGTCCCATTGTCTGATCTAATGACTTTTACTCTTCGATTAGTTTGGTTTTCAATTCTTAGGATAAAGGATTTGATCAGTCCACTTGTCTCATCCTTAGTCCTTAGAAAATATACCCAAGTAAATCTGGAGTAATCATCAACAATAACCAAGCAGTAAGATTTCTTGCCTATACTCATAACATTTGTAGGACCAAACAGATCCATATGCAATAGCTGGAGACAAGAAGAAATTGTATTTATCTCTTTGGTCTTATGAGAAGTTTTGTGTTGTTTGCCTTTAAGACAAGCAACACAATGATCATCACATGAGAAGACTTTTGAAGGTAAACCTCTTACAAGGTTGTTTTTAACAAGTTTGTACATAGTCTTGAAGTTCATGTGACACATCCTTCTGTGCCATAGAGAGGATTCATCCACAGAAGCTTTTGAAACAAGACAGTTCAGGGATGAATCACTAGAAACATTGTCCATATCTAGACAATAAACATTGTCCTTTCTTGGAGTTCTAAGTAGTATCATGCTTTCATCAACTACCTTGAACCCTGGAGCAAGGATCATACACTCTGTATTAGTACATAATATGCTATGTTGTTTGTCACAAACCTGTGATACACTTAACAGGTTGTACTTCAATTGATCAACATAGTAGACATCCTCAAATGTCATCTTACCTTTTGTAACATTACCTTTTCCACTTATTCTACCACCAGTAAGATTCTCTCCAAATGCAACATGTCCTCCATTGATATGCTTGAAATCCTGAAGGCATGACATGTTGCCTGTCATGTGCCTAGAGCAACCACTATCAACATGCCATATGCTCTTTCCCTTGAGCTGTTGGTTGCCCTGCACATAAGATAAATCAATTAGTATGAATTAGGAACCCAAGCCACAGTGGTCTTGGGTACCCCTTTCTCATCAAAATACTTACATTCTTTCTTGACAAGATTTTTAAACCTTGACTCCTCATTTCTGGAGTACTTTGTCACAATGATGGGTTTAGAAACACATTTGCTAGAAGCAGTACTGGTTTTAGAAGTACTAACTGCATTAGCAGCACTTGCATGCTTAGCAGTACTAACCTTGTTAGAAGTAGTAACTGTGTTAGCAGTATTAAAATTTTCAGCAGTACTAACACTGGTAGCAGCAGTAATGCTTCTAGCAGCACTATCTCTGTCAGCAGTACTAACAGTTTTAGTGCTTCTAGGCACCCACATTTTAATACTTTCTTTTAAAACCTTTTTCTTCATGGGACTTTTGGTTTCAACAGATTTCTTCATCACATGTTTCTTTCCAACCTTCCTATAACCAACAGGTTTTTGCACAAATCTTTGAAAGTTCATCTGTTGGTTAATAGGGTTAAAGAAACAGTGCTTAGCCAAATGGTTTAACTTACCACATATTAAACAAGGCTTTGGTCTATTGATTTTACTCAGATCAATGCCTTGTTTTTGTGCCCATTGGTTATTCCAGTTTCTCTGATTTCCCCTTGGTTTATCATGTTTTTGGGGCTCAGATTTACTGCATGCACACTGCTTGCAAGGGATAGGATTTACAACAGTGGTCTGCTTATAGTGAACCTTCTTGTTCTTTCCCTCAGTCTTCTCTATCTCATTGGACTTGATCCAATGCTTTCCACATCCCTCATTGGTGATTATGTGGTTTTCTATAGGAATCTCATCACTCACAGTGTTGTTCTTATTCTTGACAACTTCATTCTCAGATTTATCCTTAACAACTACTTCATCTAAGGGATCAATCTCAGTGGCTCCCTTAGGTAGGTCCTTCCTATCCTTTGTTTCTAACAAATCTGAACTAGGAGGGATGTAGTTGTTGTTATAGGGTGGTGGTGTGGTATTGTACCCTATTCCTCTTCTCAGTTTATCATGAATCTGAGTTTGTAGCAAAGAATCCATTGCTTTGGATGCATTAGAAAACTTTTCTACATCTAGTTTGACTTTAGCTAGCTCTCCTCTTAGCTTTTCACTCTCTTCTTTGGATCTGGTCAGTTGAAGTTCTAAGTCATTCTTCTCCCACTTCCAGTAGTTTGTGTCATAAGAGTGTTGAAACTCATTTGCTTGAAAACCCTTAATTTGCTCTTCAAATCTCTCAACAATCCTCACATAATCTTTTATGTCCTTTTCCAATCTCTTAAGGTCATCACTCATGTTCTGGTTGTGATCCCTATACCTTTTAACAGTGTTAATGCAATTTTGAGAACAAAGATTGGAAGTTACCTCTTTTGGGAGATCAGACACCTCTGCCATTAGAGCTTGGTTTTGGATGGCCTTTTCAGCTTGATCACTCCAATCAAACCCCATACCTTGTTGAGAGACAAGAGCTTGTGCAGAGTTTCTGTTATTATTGAAGCTTCCAGATTGAGCTTGTTGGTGGTTGTTATTTTGAGACATTCCACTTCTGCATTCTCTAGCAAAGTGTCCCTTTTGATGGCATTTGTAGCATTCCACCTTTGACTTGTCAAATCCTGCTCCATCTTCTCTTCTTTGGGAGAAGTTGTTCCTCCCAGTTCTTTTGATGAACTTCTTAACTCTCATAGAGAGCATGGCCATCTGCCATTTAATGTCCATCTCTTCAAGATCATCTGGATGGAGTTGTTCCAAGTCATCATTAATAAGAGAAGAGTTTCCATGACTGGCCAGAAAGGCTTCAAATACAGTTTCAGTGCCTTTCTCTTGATTTGCTCCATTGGCAGCACTAACTGATTCAGGATTGGAAGTAGAATCAATTGATGCTGAAAGGAGTGCAGCATTGTGAACATACCCAGAGGGCCTCTTTTTAGCCTCTACCTCAGATTCAAAAACTCTTAGATCATTATATAGATCATCAAGTTCCTTTCCTTCCAGTTGATCATTCTGTCTGAAAGACACAGTATACATGGTCCATTCATCACTCAGGGACCTTAGAAACTTTCTGTTCAGATCATCTTGATCAATTTGTACTCCCACTGTAGCTAGTTCACCAATAAGCTAGTTGAACCTGTCAAAAGTTTGAGTCATAGACTCATTCTTGGTTGACATAAAGTTCTCATATTGTTGCTTCAGAATGGCTTTCTGATTTCTCTTGGTACTTTTGGTACCTGAGAATCTCTTCTCTAAAGCATTCCAGAGCATCTCTGCATCAGTGCAGTTGCAGAACTGATGTTGATATTCATTGGGAATAGCCAAGAGCAAGGTGCTCAAAGCTTTCATCCCTGTATGTCTAGTCTTTCTTTCTGCATCAGTTTTTTGTGGAGTTCTCTTTCCATCTGCACCAATCTTTCCTGCTTCAGAAGGACCATTCTCAATGATGTCCCACATAGAATAGTCAATGAGAAGTATGTACTGCTTGATTCTGATCTTCCACATATCGAATTCATTGGGTCTGAGCATTGGAACCTTTGAGACCAGAGTACTGTTTGATTCTGCAAAGTTTTCCATGATGAATGAATAGATGTTTCTGAGAGAACAGGCTCTGATACCACTTGTCAGGATCGAATTCTCAACAAGAATTATGAATACTCAGAAACAATATCAAAGAAGTTTGCGGAAGAACACTTTGATATTCAATGAAACAGTAAAACAAACAGTAAATATGATGAATAATTTGTAAACTTGTATTGAATGCTTTAAATCACAAGATTACACACTCAACCTCAATCTTGAAGAACAAGCTCTTTCAAGACGAATTCTACTTCTCTAGAATTAGGAACTATTCTTTGAGGTTGATTCACTCTAGAACAAAAACTTAGAATGAATTGATTATTCTAAACTATTCTATCAATTCTATACATATACTGAATAAAAGATAATTACAATAATATCTTCAGTATATCTTCCATGAATATCTTCAGCTTTCCATGTTTATCTTTAAACACGATCTCTTCAGCATTATCTTCACATTATCTCAGAAGCAATATTAACTTAGTCCTGGCAGCATTAACTACTAAGCAGCACTAACCTCTAGCAGTACTAACTAGCTAAGCAGTACTAACTTTGTTCAAGCAGCACTAACTTTGAGTAGCAGTATTAATTCTACTAGAAGTAGTAATACTCAGCAGTATTAACTTTTGAAGTCCTCTGGTAGTAGTAATTCTGAACTAGCAGCATTAACCATACTTAAGCTTTTCTTTAGTTCCCAACAAAGCATAACAAGAGTTGTTAAAGTCTAGATGCATTAAAGCCCAACCGTATCCATTAAAGCCCCACCGTATCTATTAAAGCTCAACCGGGTCCATTAAAGCCCAATCGAATCCATTAAAGCCTAACTGTGTACGTTAAAACCCAACCGGGTGTGTTAAAGCCCCAACTGGATCCGTTAAAGCCCAACTAGGTACGTTAAAATCCATCTGAATACGTTAAAGCCCAACTGGATACGTTAAAGTCCAGCTGGGTACGTAAAGCCCAACTAGGTACATTAAAGCCCAACTGGGTACGTTAAAACCCAGCTTGATCCGTTAAAGCCAACGGGATGCGTTAAATTCAACTGGATCCACTAAAGCCCAACCTGATCTATTAAAGACCAACTAGATCCGTTAAAGCCCAACTAGGTACGTTAAATCCCAACTTGGTACGTTAAAGCCCAACTGGGTACGTTAAACACCAACTGGGTACGTTAAACACCAACTAGGTACGTTAAAGCCCAACTGGATACGTTAAAGCCTAACCGTATCCATTAAAGCACAATTGTATCCATTAAAGCCCCACTGAGTACGTTAAAGCCCAACTAGATCCCTTAAAGCTCAACTGTATCCATTAAAGCCCCACTAGGTACGTTAAAGCTTAACCGGATCCATTAAAGACCAACTGGGTACGTTAAAGTTCAACTAGATCCATTAAAACCAACCGGATCCATTAAAGCCCAACCGGGTACGTTAAAGCCTAATTGTGTAGTTAAAGCCCAACTAAATCCCTTAAAGCTCAACTGTATCCATTAAAGCCCCACTAGGTACGTTATAGTCCATCTAGATCCGTTAAAGCCCAATATAATCCATTAAATCCCAACCGCATCCATTAAAGCCCAACTGAGTACGTTAAAGCCCAACTGGGTACGTTAAAGCCCATCTAGATCCATTAAAGCCCAACTGAATCCGTTAAAACCCAACTGCATCCATTAAAGTCGATCGGATCCATTAAACCCAACTGGATACGTTAAAACCATACTGGATCCGTTAAAGCCATACTTGATCCGTTAAAGCCCAACTGGATACCTTAAAGCCATACTGGATCCGTTAAAGCCATACTTGATCCGTTAAAGCCCAACTGCATCCATTAAAGCCAACCAGATCCATTAAAGCCCAACCGGATCCATTAAAGCCTAACCAGATCCATTAAAGCCCAACCGCATCCATTAAAGCCCAACTATGTACGTTAAAGCCCAACTAAATGCCTTAAATCTCAACTGTATCCATTAAAGCCCCACTGGGTACATTATAGCCCATCTAGATCCGTTAAAGGCCAATATAATCCATTAAAGCCCAACCGGATCCATTAAAACCCAACTGAGTACATTAAAGCCCAACTGGGTACGTCAAAGCCCATCTAGATCCATTAAAGCCCAACTGGATCCGTTAAAACCCAACTGCATCCATTAAAGCCCAAATGTGTACGTTAAAGCCCAAATGGATACGTTAAAGCCATACTGGATCCGTTAAAGCCATACTAGATCCGTTAAAACCCAACTGCATCCATTAAAACCAACCAGATCCATTAAAGCTCAACTGTGTATGTTAAATCTCAACTGGATACGTTAAAGTCATACTGGATCCGTTAAAGCCCAACTGCATCTATTTAATAATTTAGTGTTTTGGGCGGATTGTTGGCGGATTTTTATTTTTTTAAATTCTTTTAAGAAAATAGTATTTAATTATTTTTGTGTTTTCGGCGGATTTTCGGCAAATTTTAATTATTTTTATTTTTTTCCAAATTCTTTTAAAAAAATAAATATTTAATTATTTTAGTGTTTTAGGCGGATTTTCGGCCGATTTTTATTTTTATTAAATTCTTTTAAGAATAATAGTATTTAATTATTTTTGAGTTTTTGGCGGATTTAATTTTATTTTTTTTTCAAATTCTTTTAAAAAAATAAATATTTAATTATTTTAGTGTTTTCGGCGGATTTTCGGCGGATTTTTATTTTTTTTTAATTCTCTTAAAAAAATAGTATTTTAATTATTTTTGTGTTTTCGGCGATTTTTTTTTCAAGTTCTTTTAAAAAAATAAATATTTAATTATTTTTAGTGTTTCGTTTTTTTTAAATTCTATTACGAAAAAGTATTTAATTATTTTTGGGTTTTCGGCGGATTTTGGACAGATTTTAATGTTTTTTCAAATTCTTTTAAAAAATAAATATTTAATTATTTTAGTGTTTTCGGCGGATTTTCGACAGATTTTAATTTTTTTATTTTTTTTAAATTATTCTAGGAAAAATAAATATTTAATATTTTAGTGTTTTCGGCGGATTTTAATTTTTTTTTATTTTTTTAAAAAAAATATTTTATGTAAAATAAATATTTAATATTTTAGTGTTTTCGGCGAATTTTTGGCGGATTTTAATTTTTTTTAAAGTATTCTTAGGAAAATAAGTATTTAATATTTTTCGGCGGATTTTTGGCGGAAAGTAATTAATTAATTTAATTAATAAAAATTTGCCGGAAATCCGCCGGAAATGGTTAATTAATTATAATTAATATGAAAAAAAAATTAAAATTAAAAATTAGTCGAAAACCGCCGAAAAAAATATTAATTTTTAAAGAAAAATAATAAAAAAAATTCGGCGGATTTCCGGCGAAAGTCAACGAGGTTTGACCAGGATGATTTTTACCTGGTTAATTAATTATAATTAATATGAAAAAAAAAATTAAAAAAAAAATTAGTCGAAAATCCGCCGAAAATATTAATTTTTTTTTAAAAAATAGTAAAAAAAATTCGGCGGATTTCCGGCGAAAGTCAACGAGGTTTGACCAGGATGATTTTCACCGGAAATTCGCCGAAATATTTCCGGCGAAAATTTCCGCCGAAAACGGCCGCCGGAAAAACCTGTTTGTTTAGTAGTGGAAGATGCATTTTTAGTTGACAACATTGAAGGTATTGTACGTGCTAAGCACTCCTATGGCGGAGGTGATGGAAGATGAGACGTTGGAGATGACTCGGCGTCACGACAAATGGGAGAACGACGACTACATCTGTCGTGGCCACATTTTGAATGGTATGTGTGACTCCCTCTTTGACATTTATCAAAACGTCGAATCTGCCAAAGAGCTATGGGACTCTCTTGTGTCCAAATTCATGGCGGAGGATGATTCTAGTAAGAAGTTCCTCGTGTGTAATTTCAATAGTCACAAAATGGTGGACTCGAGGCCTGTGATGGAGCAATATAATGAGCTCCTTCGCATTTTTGGCCAATATGCTCAACACAATATGAAGATGGACGAATCCATCTCCGTATCGAGCATAATTGATAAATTATCCCCCTCTTGGAAAGATTTCAAACACATGTTGAAACACAAGAAGGAAGAGTTGTCCCTTGTACAACTCGGTAGTCACTTACGCATAGAGGAATCTCTTTGGGCGCAAGAGGCTGAGAAACCTAAGATAAAAGAGGTTTCTGCCCCTTCGGTGAACATGGTGGAAGAGGGAAAATCCAACAACTTCAAGGGAAATCGCAAGTTCAATGAAGCCAACAAAGGGCACAACAAAAAGGTTAAATTAACCTGTTAGACTTGTAGGACGACCGACCATCTCAAGCGGGATTGTCGGGTTGTCAAGAATAAAAGTGTAGCAAGCACAAGTGATGGTGGGCAAGGATCCAAGGATCAAAACCCACGGAAAGGATAGTTTCTTAACTTTGGTTTTAATTCAAATTTGAATTACGTACCACTTAGATCCGAATCATTTTATGTGCAGTATGATGATGATGCTTGGTGGATTGACACGGGTGCCTCGAGTCATGTGTGTAAGAATCGACGTTGGTTCACTTCATTGGAACCGGTTGAAGAAGGATCTGTGCTACACATGGGGAACGAGTCAAATGCTCCCATTCTTGGTCGCGACTTAGTTAGGCTAGAGTTTAGTTCTAGCAAAATAATTGAACTTATTGACGTTTTGTTTGTACCACAAATTCAAAAGAATTTGGTTTCCGGTAGTGTCTTGAATAAGTTAGGATATAGGCATGTTTTTGAGTCCGACAAGTTTATCTTGTCAAAAGGTGGCTCTTTTGTAGGATTTGGCTATTTGTTAAATGACATGTTTATGTTGAGTTTGAATAAAAATAATTTTGTTTCAAATTCTGTTTATGTTGCAAATGAGAATTGTGTAGATTCTATTTTATGGCATGCAAGGCTTGGTCATGTTAATTTTAAAAGAATGGTTGAAATGTCAAAGGACGGTCTTATTCCGGCTTTTGACGTTAAAACCGGAAAATGTAAGACTTGTATGTTGACAAAGATCACTAGACAACCTTTTCCTAATGTGAAAAGAGATTCGTCGGTGCTTGAATTAACTCATAGTGACCTTTGTGATTTGCATTCAACTCCGTCTTTTGGTAATAAAAAAATATGTCGTTACTTTTATTGACGACGCTTCACGTTTTTGTTATATTTATTTATTGCACTCAAAAGATGAAGAGTTAGAAAAATTTAAGATTTATAAAACGGAAGTTGAATTGCAAATGAACGGTTTTATTAAATGTTTACGCACCGATCGTGGTGGGGAATATTACAACCCCATGTTATTCCAATCGGTAGGAATTATTAATGAGACTACGGCGCCTTATACACCACAACAAAATGGTGTGGCAAAACGGAAAAATAGAGTTCTCAAAGAAATGGTGAACTTTATGTTATCCTACTCGGGATTGAGTGATGGATTTTGGGGTGAAGCCATGTTAACGGCTTTATTAAATAGAGTTCCCAATAAAAGGAACAAGATTACCCCATATGAACTTTGGTTCAAGAAGAGGCCTAACTTGAATTATGTTCGAGTTTGGGGTTGTCGAGCGGTTGTTCGACTACCCGAACCCAAAAGGAAAACCTTGGGTGAAAAGGGTATTGAATGCATCTTTGTTGGATATGCCGAGCATTCCAAGGCCTATAGGTTCTATGTTATTGAACCTATTGATTCTATATCAATTCACACTATTATAAAATCAAGAGATGCATTATTTGATGAGACTAGATTCTCTTCAATACCTAGGCCAAAGGACATAGTTCCAAGTACTAGTGTAACTAGTGAGGTTGAAGAACAAGTAATTGTTCTAACCGAATCTCCGATGCTTCGAAGGAGCAAAAGAGGAAAGATTGAAAAATCCTTTGGTCCCGATTTCCATGTGTACTTGGTAGAGGGATCAGGAGATGAGATTGGGTCACAATTCTCTTATTGTTATAGTATTGAGGAAAATCCAAAATCATTTGATGAGGCTATGAAGTCTCAATATATTGCTTTCTGGAAAGAAGCAATAAATGATGAGATGGATTCCATCATGGGGAATCATACTTGGGTATTATCGGGCTTTTAACCGGGTTGTAAACCGTTGGGATGCAAGTGGATCTTCAAAAGGAAGATGAAAGCCGATGGATCAATCGACAAGTTTAAAGCTCGATTAGTAATCCAAGGCTTTAGGCAACGGGAATGCATCGATTATTTTGATACTTATGCCTCGGTTGCAAGGATCTCCACGATTAGATTGTTGATAGCCTTAGGTGCTATCCAAAATTTAGTGATTCACCAAATGGATGTCAAAACGACATTCTTGAATGGTGACTTGGAGGAAAAAGTTTACATGAAACAACCAGAAGGTTTTGTTATACCGGGATGGAGCATAAGGTATGTAAACTTGTAAAATCATTGTATGTGATTAAACAATCACCCAAACAATGGCATCAAAAATTTGATGAGGTTATCTTGTCCAACGGTTTTATGTTAAACCAAGCGGACAAGTGTGTATATAGCAAATTTGACACATCCGATAACGGAGTAATCATTTGCTTATACGTTGATGACATGTTGATCTTTGGCACCGACCAAAATCAAGTTGATAAAACCAAAGAGTTTTTGTCATCAAGTTTCTCCATGAAAGATATGGGAGAGGCGGAGGTGATCCTTGGAATAAGGATCAAGCGTGAGAACAAAGTGATTGCAATTACGTAATCTCATTACATTGAGAAAGTACTAAAGAAATTTAATTGCTTTGATTGTTCTCCGGTGAGTACTCCATTTGATCCGAGTGTGAAGCTTATGCCCAATTCGGGTGAAGTTGTGTCACAACTCGAGTACTCAAAGGCTATTGGATGCTTGATGTATGCCATGACAAATACTAGGCCGTATATCGCTTTTTCCGTAGGCAAGTTGAGTAGGTATACTAGCAATTCTAGTTTACATCATTGGCAAGCTATAAGACGAGTATTTAAATACTTGAAAAAAACTATTGATTATGGTTTGTCATATGTCGGGTTTCCTTCGATCTTAGAGGGATATTCGGATGCAAGTTGGATCACCAACTTAGAAGATCACTCTTCTACGAGTGGTTGGGTGTACTTGCTTGGTGTAGGTTCCATCTCATGGGCTTCTAAGAAGCAAACTTGCATCATGAGTTCGACCATGGAGTCATAATTTGTGGCGTTAGCCGCTGCTGGTAAAGACGCGGAGTGGCTAAGGAATTTAGTCCACAAAATTCCATTGTGGCCGAAACCAATATCACCCATTTCTATCCATTGTGATAGTGCGACTACTTTGGCTAAAGCTTATAATCAAGTATATAATGGCAAGTCTAGACACTTAGGTGTTAGACATAGCATAATTCGTGAGCTAATCACGAATGGGGTGATTTCGGTTGAATTTGTTCGGTCGCAACAAAATCTAACGGACCACTTGACGAAGGGGTGATCTAGGGACTTGGTCTACAAGTAGGTAATAGGGATAGGATTAAAGTCCATCTAAATCTCTAACGGTGAGACACCCAATTCCTTTCTAATACAACGTTAGAAGTTGAATTCAATGGGAAAGCTCACTCTAAGGGATTGGAGCACAAAATAATCATCCCAAGGTATGTGTTTGGTACTGCAAGTGAAGGAGGTAATTGTTCTTTTGTAAAAGTGCATGTGCAGGTGCATGATGAAAGGAACTACCTATATGAGTGTGAAGTGTGACCGCTTCAAGAAGCTTGGACTAGGCTTTGATACACTCACGAATGGATAAGGACACATGGCTTGTATAGTGTCAAGTTTAAACATTAGAGAATCTTTTAAATTTATGTGTATGTTATTTTCTGGTACTCAAATGGGTTGAAGGGTTCAATCCATAGGACACCCAGATTCTCGAGTATTTGAAACGTGTAATGTTCTAAGAAGGAAATTCAATCTTTTAGACATTTTCATTTATGCATGAGTTTGTTTTGCTATATTAATTTTGTTTGTGAATCAAGGATTGCAATAAAATGGGGGAGGAATGTTGGTGATTTTTGTAAAATCAAGGGTCATTTTGTGTAATTGGATTCACAAGATAATAATGGGGTTGGTAGCTAGGCTATAACACGAGTTAGGAGGTGTGGAGTGCACACTCGTGTAAGCTAACTATAACCCGGGATAGTTGGACGGTCGTTTGCTGGTTTGTAACTGAAACAGTGCACCGAGCGGGTCATGCCACGGGTTAACCGCACGGCTACCCGCACCGTGCATTGGTTTGTGGGGTTGAAAGAGTGGACTGGGAGGGTTATGTCACGGGCTAACCCACGTGGTTACCCGCACCGAGAACTGTTGCAGATTTCGTTTTTGTAACCTCCTAATCCTTTTGTAACCCCCAAAATCTCTTTGTAACCTCCACCATAAAGTCCAACAATCAACGCCATTGAATGGAAATTATTATCAGTCTTTAATATAGTGTCGGTTACGATTCTCTAGGTGTTTAAATAGGATTGATTTCAATCGATACCATAGAATTGAGATTATCCTCGAGTGAATTTTGTGATACCTAGGCAGAATAAGGTCGAAATATCACTGAAGGAAAGCGAGCTCTCACGCGATCTCACATTCTTATCCAAGTCGATCACTCTCTCATCTTTCTCTCCATCGATCTTTGTACCCCAGTCCTCCAACAACCTGGTCGTTTGGTTTGCATTTGCATTTCGTTTCAACATGTCCCTGTCACTGACACCGTTAAATCAAGGGCAAATCGGTCAATTTACCCTTTAATTAATAATATTGGTGAAAACACCATTTAGCTAATGACAAGTGTCCACCTCATTACCCTCTTAACCCATTTGATCATTGACCCTTCCCAACCCACCCCCACCATCTCCTTCCCCTTCCAAAGAGTGAGATTTGTTTTCGCACGTCATTCCGCTGTGAGTAATCATCGGGTTTCGGTTTGCTCTGAACCGGTGCCAATAACTCAAGACTGTGATTAAACAGGTTTGTATATTTCCCCATTTTTGGGAGGCTCTTGCTTTGGCAATTTTATATACCACATGTCCGTTTTTCGGATTTTTGTTATCCCTATTTTTAGGGTGTTACAAGTTGGTATCAGAGTCTTAGTTTAAGTGAACTAGGTATTGTTTTAGCATATCTAGACTTAAGCTTTAGACTTTATAGTTTCACTGTCCACTTGGGGTAGGAATCCTAGGTGGGGAGAGCGTTAGGATTACGGAATTACTTTAATTGAAAGTTGTGATGATAGTGACAAGAATTCTTGTGTATGGTTCATTCATAATTTCACTTAGCTTATGCTATTATGAATGCATTGTTATGTGAGCATACTTGGTTTACTATTATTATGATAATTGATGAAGGTATTAGTACGTACAATGAGTTCAACTCGTTTAGTCTTTTCTCAATCTATTTCTTGTACATGTATGGCAGATTGAAATGGTAAACACTCGAAGTAGGTTACCAAATACACCGGAGGGCCACATGGAAGTGGAGTCTACAGCTGATTGGCCTCCTATGGGCGTAACTACCGAGAGACCTCCCATACCTATAATCTTGGGAGGAGGACCTGAACAGATTCTGCGCCAGAATCTCAATGCGAGTAATGCCATCATGGAGGAAGTGTCCATGGAGACCCGGATTCGGGATAGCATGATGTTGGCCATGAATTCAGCCATGGCCCAACAACAAGAGTTTTTCATGAAGCTCCTAGAAGATCGAGACGCTAGTAACAGACAACCGGAGACAATGGCGGAAAACATTGTTATGGGGTCGGGTGGACCGGTTGTAGTATCTGTTGAAGACCCAATGGATAATGGGAATAAGGCAAAGACGAAGGGGTGCACCTACAAGGCGTTTCTGGGGTTCCACCCTAAATAGTTTGTGGGATTAGATAACCCGGTGGCTTGTATGTATTGGCTCAAGGAGGTGGAGATGACCTTCGAGTCCAGTGAGTGTGATCCTTCTCAACGGGTCAAGTTTGCTTCTCAACTACTTCGGGGAGAGGCTCTGATTTGGTGGAATCTCACTCGATCCGCCCTCACTCCTGAAGTTATGGCTAAGTTAACTTGGCCGGTGTTCAAAGAGAAGATCATGGATAAATATTGTAGTGAACGTTCGTTGGATAAGCTGGAACGGGAGTTCCGAAATCTGAAGAAAGGGACTCTGTCCATTGCCGGATACTCCAAACTCTTTTTGGAGAAACTGAACTTGGTAGGACATCTGGTCCTTGATGAAAAGTCGAAGATTAAGGCCTATCAGCAAGGTCTACCGGCCGAGATGCAAATGGCGGTGAGAAATGCTAGGGGTTTGACCTTGCAAGAGGTCATCGAAGAGTCTTTGCTCATTGAGGATGACATCAATGCGGAAAAGGAAGAAAAAAGGCAGATTGGAGAGAAACAGAAGTGGGAAGGGCCATCTGGGCCAGTTCGTCAATCAAGACCCTTTGTAAGCGAGAGAGCGGGTGATCAGCGTCGTAAGGATCGGTGGTGCCACAAGTGCAAGTCAAAGCACTCGGGGCCATGTGCTACAAGAACTTACTCCGGTCCAGTAGGGTGTGCCAAGTGTGGTAAGAAGAGCCACACAACTCGAGAGTGTCCCATCCGGGGGCCGGTGTGCTATGAGTGCAGAGAACCGGGGCATATGAAGAGGGATTGCCCGAAGCTAGTAGGAGGAAATGGTGGAAATTCTGTGGGTTCGACGGCTAGAGTCGAGCAACCACCAAGGGCGCCGAGTCGAGCTTTCCGGATGACTACCGAGGAGGCAAAGGAGACCGCTGATGTTGTTTCATGTACGTTCCTAGTAAACTCCTTGCCAACTCGTGTTTTGTTTGATTCGGGTGCTACATGTTTCTTTGTATCAAAAGTTTTCTGTAAGCAATTTGTCACTCCTATTAGTGTCCTCCTCGATGCGCTAGTGGTAGAAATAGCTAATGGAGATCAAGTAACTATTTGAGACTGATTTTGTGATTGTACTTTAGAGATTGATGGGAATCCTTTCGGAGTAGATTTACTACCCATGGCTATAGGAGGGTTCGATGTGGTCATAGGTATGGATTGGTTAGTGAGGCATAAGGCTGACATCTTTTGCTCCAAAAAGATGATCCAAGTGCCATTGCCGGAAAAGGGTGTGGCTACCATTTATGGGGAGAAAGGAAAGAGGAATAATCCCATTAATTCATCTCTTAAGGCTCTCAAGTTTCTAGCAAAGGGTTACCCTTCGTACTTGGCCTATGTGGTGGACGCGAAGAAAGAGAAGAAGTCGGTAGAAGATGTGGAAGTGGTGCAAGATTATCCGGACGTCTTTGGAGCGGCAAGTGGAGTTTCAGATCGACCTCACCCCAGGAGCGGCTCCAATAGCCCGTGCTCCATATCGTTTGGCACCAACGGAAATGAAAGAGATAATGACGCAACTACAAGAGTTGTTGGAGAAGGGTTTCATTCGACCGAGTTCGTCACCTTGGGGAGCACCGGTATTGTTCGTGAAGAAGAAGGATGGATCCATGCGGATGTGTATCGACTACCGAGAGCTAAACAAAGTCACGGTGAAGAATAAGTATCCTTTACCTCGCATCGACGACCTTTTTGATCAACTCCAAGGCGCGGGATGTTTCTCGAAGATTGATCTTCGGTCCGGGTACCATAAAGTGAGAGTGAAGAAGGAAGATATTCCAAAGACGACTTTCCGAACGAGATACGGTCATTATGAGTTTCGCTTCGGCCGTATTCATGGATTTGATGAACCGTGTGTGTCGCCCATTCTTGGATAAATCCGTAATCGTCTTCATCGACGATATTTTAATATATTCAAAGGACGAGTCCGAGCATGAGAAACACTTACGGGAAGTATTAGAGGTTCTAAGAAGGGAGAAATTGTTTGCGAAATTCTCAAAGTGCGAATTCTAGCTCCAAGAGGTGCAATTCTTAGGGCATGTGGTATCAAAGGATGGAGTAAAGGTGGACCCGACAAAGATCGAGGCAATGATGAGTTGGGAACCTCCAACAAGTCCGACAGAGATTCGAAGCTTCTTGGGTTTGGCGGGTTACTACCGGTGTTTCATTCAAGACTTTTCCAAGATAGCTACACCGCTCACTTCACTCACAAGGAAGAACGTCAAGTTCCTTTGGACCGATGCACAAGAACGAGCCCTCCAGACGCTCAAGAGGAAGTTGTGCGAAGCTCCGATCTTGTCCTTACCCGAGGGATCGGAAGAATTTGTGGTGTATAGTGACGCTTCCAAGATGGGGCTTGGGTGCTTACTAATGCAAAGGGGGAAAGTAATAGCCTACGTGTCGCGACAATTAAAGGATCATGAGAAGAATTATCCGACTCATGACTTGGAGTTGGCGACGGTAGTTTTCGCATTAAAGTTGTGGCGGTACTACTTGTATGGGCCAAAGTGTACTCTTTTCACGGATCACAAGAGTCTCAAGTACATCTTCGATCAAAAGGAACTCAATATGCGGCAAAGGAGATGGCTCGAGCTTTTGAAGGATTACGATTGTGACCTACTCTATCATCCCGGTAAGGCCAATGTGGTGGCGGATGCATTGAGTCGAAGGACTTAAGATGATGGTGTCAAAATGTCCCTTACGAGGATTGATGTGGTATCAAGTTTGTTGGAGAGCATCAAGTCGTGTCAAGTGGAAGCACTCAAGGAGGAACATCTCAAGTCCGAGATCATGGTGAAGCAAAGCGGACTTTTGACAGAAGACGGTCGTGGACTCAAGCTTTTTCAAGGGTGAATTTGGGTACCGAAGTTGGGAGGAAATCGGGCATTACTTCTCGAGGAAGCACACAAGTCTAGGTATTCTATACATCCCGGTAGCACCAAAATGTATCGGGACTTGAAATTGAATTATTGGTGGCCGGTGATGAAATTGGACGTGGCTAATTACGTGGAGAGGTGTGTCACGTGCCTCCAAGTCAAAGTGGAGCATCAAAGGCCGTATGGAAGTTTGCAACCATTGTCCATTCCCGAGTGGAAATGGGACAACATCACTATGGATTTTGTGACGAAACTACCGAAGACCTTGCGCGGTCACGACACTATTTGGGTAATTGTGGATTGGCTAACCTAGAGTGCACATTTCCTTGCAATACGGGAAACTTTGCCAATTGAGAAATTGACCAAACTTTACATTGATGAAGTGGTGTCGAGGCACGGAGTCCCGCAATCTATCGTATCGGATCGGGATAGTCGCTTCACATCGAACTTTCGGACAAGTTTACAGAAAGAGTTGGGCACTAGACTGAATTTGAGGACGCCTTATCATCCTCAAACAGACGGGCAGAGCGAGAGGACGATTCAGACACTAGAGGATATGTTGAGGTCGTGTGTAATAGATTTAGGGGGAAGTTGGGATTCACATCTACCATTGGTGGAGTTTGCGTACAACAACAGTTTCCATTCTAGTATTGGAATGGCACCGTTTGAGGCACTGTATGGGCGGAAGTGCAGAACCCCGGTTTGTTGGCTAGAAGCGGGCGAAAAGCAATTCGTCGGGCCAGAAATAGTACAAGCGACGGCGGACAAAGTGAAAGAAATCCGGGAAAGGCAAAAGGCGGCACAAGACCGACAGAAAAGTTATGCGGACAAGAAAAGAAGATCGGTCGAGTTTCAAGTGGGCGATCGTGTCATGTTGAAAGTATCTCCATGGAAGGGGATTATCCGGTTTGGGAAGCGTGAAAAGCTTAGTCCTCGTTTCCTTAGACCTTTTGTCATCTTGGAGAAAATTGGGTTAGAAGCCTATCGGTTGGATTTACCACCGGAAATGGATGGAATACATCCTACGTTTCACGTATGTTACCTTCGGAAGTGTCTAGCCGAGGAGGAAAGCGTGATTCCATTGTCGGAAATTCGGGTGGACAATGGGAATCGTTGTGTGAAAGAACCGGAGTAGATTTTAGAATCGAAAGTGAAGAAGTTGAGGCATAAGGACGTGGTTATGGTTAAAGTCTAATGGAAGCACCATCGGGGAGCTAACATTACTTGGGAGTCCGAAGATGATATGAGGAAGCGATACCTTCACTTGTTTAATTTAGGATGAGATTTCGGGGATGAAATCCCAATTAGGTGGGGAGGATTGTAACACCCAGAAATTCTCAAGGTAAGTATTTGTTCCCTTAAATACGTTAATTGTGTCTATTTGAAAATATGAGCCTTTGTATGCATTTAATGATCGTTATTATATTGAAATATTATATAAACAGATTTACCATCTTAATGGTTTTAACCTCGCGCTCGTAATCGGTTTAGAATACATTTTTGGGCTGTGGGGAGAGTGACGCGAGAGTGCCACGCGATAGTGACAATGTCACTATCGCCGATCACTCTCGCGTGGAGTGTACCGAGAGTGGGGGAGGCCACGCGATTGTGACATGCGATAGTGCCAATGGCACTATCGCCGGGCACTATCGCGGTCGGGGTTGTATGTCTTAAATGAATTCCTTGGCCGATTTTAATCATAATCCAACATTTCACTCTTTTCCCTTGGCGATTTTGGAGCTTCCCAAACCACTTCCATCCACCCCCAAAACCCTAACCCTCATAAATACAACACCTTCTAGTGGTTGGATCATTGATTTCATGCAATAACTCTCCTCAAAGCAGATTCTAGGGTTTCTCCAACTCTCATCTTCATCTTCAAGTCTCATCCCTTCAACTTCTAGGGTTTCCATCTTTTCTAGGTTTTGGTTCAAAACCTAGATTGTGAGTTTACTAAACCTTTTTTAAAACTAGATACAAATCATAATCTCTTACTTGTATTATTGTAACATTTCTCAAAATGTCTATCTCTATGTGTTCAAATATTTGATGCTGGTTTTATGTTTAATATGTTGGGAGATTTTATTTGAGTATCTTGACATGATCTACTCTAGTTGCCAAGTATTTGGGCTTTATTTCATGTATACATGACATTGGCATTTTGGCATGATTTGGGGTATATGTGACATAGTAGATGATCTATTTTACTTGGAATGCTTTCTTAGTGATATTGTATCTAAACATTGGTTATGTTGGAATTTGATCTCATATTGGACTTATGTGATAGGATGGTAGCATTGTACCCATGGTTGGTATCGAAATGTATTGGTTGAAATATACCTCAAGACCTCTTATAAGTTATGTTGGACGAACCAAGTCAGTAGACACTAGGAGGATGTAGTCTTGGGCGCCACCATGATGTTATGCGCCTAGACCTCCGCCATTCGGGGAATTTCCTTAGTTGTAGTCGTCGGATGTGTCGGTCCTTTCGGGTGTCTCTTGGTAGATGGCATCAAGGTATATCGACTCTTTGGGTGGAACTTTATTGGTGCTATGGGTCTCCCCTATTGACTCCACATTTGTTGAACTTTGGTTAACTACTGATAAGAATTGTAACTGTTCATGCATGCTCATTATTGTTCAACTCACTAGGCTTTTTTTGGCCTAACACTTGTTTGGTGTCGATGTGTATCTCAGGTTCTAGCGGCGCTGGTTCTAGCTGGCATAGTGCTTGGGTGAGAGCTTGGGGAATACTTGCAAATGGACATACATTGGATAGAAGAACTTTTGGAACTATAGATGACAACCCTTTTGTAATCTCTTTTCTAGTTGTAGAAGTTAGATTTGTTGGTTGTTAATTTATTGTCTGTTAAATTACAACTGTGATTAAACAGGTTTGTATACTTCCCCATTTTTGGGAGGCTCTTGCTTTGGCAATTTTATATACCACATGTCCGTTTTTCGGATTTTTGTTATCCCTATTTTTAGGGTGTTACAGTCAGCTTATAAAGCTCAGTGGGTTCATGGTTTGTTTGAATTAAATCATATCACATCATACATATTAACTTGTAAATTCTGTTAGGGGTGTTCATCGGTTGACATCCAATGGATGTGAGAGGAACCGAACCGATCCAATGGATGATGTTGGATTTTTCTAACCGAACCGATCCAATCATCCATTGGATGTTGGATTTATCCAATCCAATGGATGATTGAATTGGTGTGATTCCATCCATTGGATGTTCTTATTGGATATCCATTAGATCAGATTGGATATCTGTTGGATATTCTTATTGGATATCGATTGGATCGGATTAGATCCAACCGACATCCAATGGATGATTAGGTCGGATCGGACATCCAATGTGTTAATTTAATGCAATTTTCTAACAATGAAACAAATTGATTAATCACTTTTAATTTGTGTTAAAACCAATACAAGTAAGATTAAGAATTCAAAAACCAAAACAAAACAAATTTATATTTAAGCAAATTGCAAAAAAAAAAAAAAAAATTGGATGATTGTTGGATGGAAAATTGGATGTTTAATTGGATGGGTAATTGGGTATTGGTCCGTTCGGTACAATCGGTTTTGGTCGGTTCTGGACTGCCATCCAAGAACCGATATATCCAAATTGGATGTTGAGATTTTCAATGCGGTCCAATCCAATTAAAATTGGATATCTATTTATGGTCGGTCGGTTCCTATCGGTTGACTTTCTACACACCCCTAATATCTGTAACCAATAGTATGCGTTTTTTGAAAACATGCAACACTGAAATAAAAGAGATCTCATAAATTGTCTCGTCGGGTATGGGTCATTTTGTGACTAGCATTCCCGGGTTATCCAACCTGCACTTGTCTCGATACCCATTACGGGGTCGTGCCACTTGTCGTGTGACTTACTGGTCAAATACCCAACCTTTGAAACCACCCATAAAACTTCCATATGAAATAGCATGCTAGAGTTATTCGAAAACAAAATAAACACAAAGCATGCAACTGATCATAAATAAGATACATGTAAAATATGTTATATCATGCATGTAAACTGAAACATCATGCAAACGTAGACATCACCATACAAATAATATAATGCTGAAAATAAATTTGTACATAGGTATGCATCTCATTGTAAGTCTCATGAAGACTCAGTGTAGGCCGGCTACTCATAGCTCTCATCCGAAAACCTACATATTTTATATCATAATATCCAATTATTTCTCCAAAAGTCAACATTAGTCAACCATGGTCAAATTTGACCCAACCTAAAGTCAAACTCCAAATTCGAGTCTCTTAATGTCTCAATTGATCTTATCGTTAAAATTCTTGTGGGTCAAGCGAGGTAAAAGTCAACTCTTTGTAAAAATAATAATTTTATAATTATATAAATTATTTATTCCGAAATAAAGTCCTAAAATCCCAACTTAATCTTTTTCGGCACTTTATTCTAATTATTAAATCAAATAATTAAATTAAATGGTTTAATACAATACTACAATACTCTTAGGAATGAATAACTATATAATTTCTCTGTTCTGAATTAAAGTGTCTCAAATAATTAATAAATTCAATTACGACATTTTAAATCTAATTAATAAATCATCCATATAAATTTTATGATTTATTAAAATGTCCCATACGAATAAATAATTAATTAAGAAATCTTAAATTAATTAATTAAATCACTAAAATAATTGAAACCCAACTAACTTAATTAATCTAAAATATTTAAACTCATATTGATTTAATAGGCTAAAAATCCCAACTCGGGCTCCTATTTCTTATATCCATTAAAAGCTTCCATAATAAATTGGTAGTACTAGCCCACTTGCATTATAAATCTAAATAGAAAATTCACCCCAACCAAGGCTTCGGCCCAAATGAACAGTCAAGCCACAACATAGTGAACAACATTCACACTCGTTGGCAGTCCGAAAATCGCCCAATCAACCTTGTTATTTCACTGTTTTTAGTGATTTTTTTTTTGTTCCTAAAACTCTATATTATCATTTTCCTTAACCATAGGAACAAAAATCAACGAAAACCGTTAACTATTGAGTCCCCATTTCTCATTTAAAATTTGGGTTTTCAAACCACCTGAAAATTAGCACAAAAACTCGAAATCGGACCTTCAAAAATAAAATTTGAGACATAAGGCTACCAAGGTTCGATAAAGGACTTAAAAAATGAAGCTATCCATATAAAGAATTTGAAATTTGGTTGAGTATTTTACCTCCAATCGTCGATAAACGGAGCTTTTCGTTAACGAACTTCACCATCCGATTTCTCTCTCAAAACTTGACCAAAACTTGATTTTCTTGAACCAAAATGATCTTCAAGCGGTTACCTTTACTTATCTATGACTTTTTTGTCCTAATAGTTGACAAAACGAGCCAATAAGAAGCTTCAAAGGAATTGTCATTTTCGAATTTCTGAAACAAATCAGATTTGCACTATTTACGGAACACGTCCGTCTGAAATGAGGAGGTTGCTGTCTGACACTATCCTGAACTATCAAATAATGGCATTCGGCCCCCTGACTTCAATAATTTCGTCAACTTTACACTTTTCACCCCTCATCTGACATTTTCTTTCAATTTTAGTCAGATTGCATAATAACTCCTTTATTCATTTCTCACTTCCATTAAATAGCATAATTGGTTCATTTTCACATTTTTCTTCACATTTTTGGTCCAATAAAATAAAACGCATTTTATTTTATTTTTCTTTTTTTCCTCTCTTTTTCATATTTATTTATTTTCCCAATTTTGAGATGTCACAAAATTAACTAACCATTTTAATTAGAGTTTGTCATAGAACCAAAAGTGAAATAAAATGACAACCACAGTGATCAAAAGTGTAATTAGTTTGAAAGAGGGACCAAAGTTGATAATGAATGGCAAGACGAAAACTGTAATTTACTCTATATATTATGTTATGTATACATTCATACATTTATATATAATTGTAATTATTACACGAATCGCTATTTGTGGACCGCAATTACACCGCTTTACCATCGTGATAACCGCTATATCAAATCATGGTCCTGACGGCAATTTCAGATTTTGACCGTTGTAAGAGCATAGACGGTAGTACATCATTTCAATTTCATTTACGATTTGTTGTTCTGTATCATTTAAATTGAATTGCGGACAATAGGGTCATTAAGACTGTTTATATTTCACTCTCTTTGAAGTTAAAAGTTGGTTTGTTTAAGGCAACACTTATATTTTCTTTTTCTATTTGTTAATAGCAAATGTGTGCATCATTTATCTTCCTAAGGACTTTAAGTTGGATGTTCCTATTGGCCCATACGAGACTTACGAAGACGAACTATTTGGATGCAAGGTACTATTTACATGGGAAATCTTTGTCTATTTCTTCTATACAAGATAATCCTTTTTTATTCTTTTGAGCTGGCGTACACAAGTCTATTATATTCCTTGTCTTGTTGCTTTTGAGTGCCCAAGCAGGCAGATTTATGCCATGTTTACCAACTTGTTCTTGGCTCTTAGAAATCACAGAGATAAATGCTAATTGTGGAGCCTAATCCAAAACATATTATATTTTTATTGTTTTGAAGAAAGTCAATTTGGTATCCTTTTAGATGGCAAATATGAGAGCTTTTAAAGAACCCAAAATGTAGGAAAATAGGTGATGTTCTTAGCTAACAAGAAACCATTGGCCTAGAACATCACAACTTGGCTTGCACAGAGAGAGAGAGAGAGAGAGTGAGAGAGAGAGAGAGAAGGTCTCCATCTCTGTAGGACCGTAGCAGGGAGAAGACTTGGTGACATTTCTTAATTGGGAAAGTTGTAATGCTACACTTACATGTCTCTTCTCTTTGTTTAGTCTTTTCCATCTTCAAATATCACACTTCTTTCGATATCACACTTCTTTCTTTAACACAATTAACAATGCTTTATGATCGTGCAAAATATTGAATCATAACACAAGTCCAATTCGGAGAAAGTATATGATTAATCTTTGGCGAATCTCCATGACAAATAAACCAAGAATTTACGAAGTGGATTTATCCCAAACTGTAAGTATGCCCTTTTGTGTTTAAAATTTAGAATTGTAACCACAAGGGCAGAGTATGGTGGATAACGCCAAGTTGATGATAAAATCATCCTGCTATCTACTATGCGTTTGGGCAAAGCCTATAGTCGCAACTTGGCATGAGACTAGTCTGGAAGCCTGAGATCACCGATTTCCAAAAAGTTTAGAATTGCATGCATTTTTTGAAAACTGTTTGGTTTTCCTTCTTTTTTTCTATTTATAAATTCATCTTGAAATATAGATTTGGAGTTTGATCATCATCTCTTTTTAAGCACAGAGGGTTAAAATGCTAAGACAATTCAAAATTTTGTATGTGTCATCAAGAAAATGCTAAAACTATTAATTGCTTATTGAGAACTATGTAATATTTTATAGGTCAATGGTTGAAGGCATATTCATCCTATCGTGTGTTCTGAGTCTTTATTACAATAGGTTTTTACCTCTGAATCTTATGATTTCCATAGGTTCTGAACTTGATAGTTGATGCTTTGTTGTAAGGGTGTTTAAAAGAAAAATTTGTGGTTGCGTTGTATTTGGTGTCTTTACGGATCCTTCTACAAGTTCCTTTTCATGGAAACCTGTACATAAAATTAGGTAAAAAAATGGGGTAAGTAGGACTTAAAATTCACACACTAGTTTTAGTATAAATAAAGTTCTTACAATTTCATTTGCCACATTCCTAACATTCCTAACATTCCTAACATCATCGTCTTTGTATTCTCCATCTTTCATTTCACGTGCCTTCCTCCACATGAAAGACCAGGAATTTCATCTTCATATTCGACAAGTTCTTTATTCTTGACCTAGTATTTCATCAACTACATGTTACTTAAAGGCATAATAGCAAGTCTGCAAACATGGGAAAAAGGACTTAAACCCAAAATCATTATGTTCAACAACCATGGCCAGAATTACCCCATGACCAATAGAAACGAAGGATTTTAATAGAATACAAATAGAAACCCATCCTTATGTCTACCCCAAAAATAAACAGTTAACTTTTAATGAAAACCTTGGGTCTTAAAAGAAAGTGGTCAAGTTTAATATGCATGGGTGCCTAATCATTGAGTCTAGGGTAATGAGGCACTTAAGGTGGATAAAAAGGAAACTGATGTTATAACTCGAATAGGAATCACATACAATAAGACAATGAACTTACTAGTTTTTCTCTTAGTCCAAAGTATCCCAAACGTCCCAACCGATGTAGGTACTTAGCCTTAGCACGCGCTTGTTTTGCCGCATTAGACACATCCTTGCAATGTAGATATAAATATACATCAATACTTAGACTAAAAAAATAAAGATAAAACAACAATAATTATCGCATAAATCACTATGGATTAACCCGAGAATTTCATTTGATTTCTCTACCGATCTATGTGGGTGGTTCGTGTATTTAGCTTCTACTCAAACCTCACACTTAGATATTTTATCATTATAACACTTAGGAATCATGTCAAGTTTGATCATTCTTTGTAGTGATCTAAAATTGACATGTCCTAATCTAGAATTCCAAAGGAAAGCAAGATCCACAATATACACGGAAGCAGTGCTAGTGCCTGCCTTATTATTATTATTATTTACAATGGCAGCATCGACAGTACTTACAGTGCTATGTACAGAGAGTTTGAAGAGTCCCTCATCGAGGTAACCCTTCCCAACATACGCACCACCTTTGGTGATGACAAATTTTTCCGACTCAAATACAACTTTGAACCCTTTCTTAACAAGAATAGGGCCAAATATTAAGTTCTTAGTTAGAGACGGTACATGCAAAACATCAGATAGCACAAGATCCTTTCCAGAAGTCAACCACAACATGACCTTCCCCTTTCCTTCAACCATCACGGTAGATGCATTCCCCATGAACATTGGTTCCTCTTCCTTCACCTTTTGATAAGTATCAAACAAGCTTCTTAAATTGCATATGTGACGTGTTGCTCCGGTGTCGAACCACCAATCTTCAACATTGGTCACCATGTGTGCTTCAAAAACTCCAATGAATTGGTTTGGGGAGTGGGTGAGGTTTGCATTATTATTTGCCCCACTGGCTCCTCTACCACCATTTCCGCCAGCACCACCATGATCGCGTCTATGTCGACAGTCCTTGGCTCTATGACCCGGTTTCCCACAGACCCAACAATGCATGATTCTCTTGAAAGTTTTCTTTTGAGGGGCCATCGGACCTTTCCCGGAAGGAAAAGGCCTCTTAGTCATCGTGGTTTTCCCTTTGAATTTAGGGAATTTTGGCCTCGAAGAGCTTCCATCAACCATGTTGGCGTTTGGTTCCAAGGGGATGGCATCGACTTTCTCATTCAGTCGATTATCTTCCTCCACTCTTAACTTTTGGACCAATTGCTCAAAACTTATGTCCTCCGATAAATGCTTCAAGTAGAGCTTGAAGTTTTTCCATCAGTGAGGAAGTTTGTCTATGATCGACCCAACCAGGAAATTGCTATTTATTCCCATGCCTTCCACTTTTAGCTCATGGATAAGAATCTGCAATTCTTCAACTTGCTTCATCACCAGTTTGGAATCAACCATCCAGTAGTTTAGAAATTTCCATACAACGAATCTTTTGGAACACGCAACTTCGTTCTTATATTTCGTGTCCAAAGATTCCCAAATCTCCCTTGCTGTCCCAAAGGAAGAATATATATCGTATAGGGAATCATCAAGTGCATTCAGAATATAATTTCTGCAATTATATTCGTTTGATCTCCATGCCTCGATAGTTCTTTCATGTGCAACCACTTAAACTTGAGTGTGTGGCGTTCCATCTTGGTTTACCGGTGGATTCGGTGATAGTTCATCCTCGGTGAGGACGTTGGAAACTCGAAGTGTTGTTAGATAAAACAACATTTTCTTTGCCAACGACGGAAATCCGATCCTTTAAACTTTTTTGGGTTTCTCCACGTGATTTTTCAACACGTTTGATTGATTCATCTCTCCTAACAACACATTTTGTCTTAGATTGTTAGATATGATCAACCCCACACAAAAAGGTGTACAAATATTTATGAATTAAATACAACAAAATAGGATTCTTTTACAAATTTATGTAGGAAACATAAAAAACAACACAATCGTAAAACTTACTTGTAATCGTAGATTCATCGCTCCGAGAAATCGATTGAGGCCTGCGTTTTCGTACAGTATCCTAAGACAAAATTTCACCCGGTGTAACGACGTTGTCTTGAGGATACAACAATCGTATTCAAGTTTGATACTTGAATCTATCGAATTAAAGAATGTTTGGAGATGAACAAGATAGAGAGAAACCCAGATTTTTGATGAATTTTCGTACCAAAAAAATGAATGTGAAAAGTGCAACATTTATATGTGCAGTCTGTTAACCGAAATAACTGCCAGGAAGTCCACGTGACTAGTGGCTCAGGTTCATAACTCGCTCAAAGCACTGTTCTTTCATGCACCATCGATTTCACAATTAGTGACCTCGACCCCAAGAGGCCCAAGGCCCAATCTTTGACATTTAATATGTATTTATTAATGTCAAATAAAGCCCATCAATCACACCACAATCCAAGCCCAAGAAATTAAATGATTCATTTAATGCTCAATAGTTTTGATTTATGAAGTGGTGTAAACTTTATCTTGGCTCCTATGTGGGACAAGGTTTCTCAATTCTACACTAAGTTCCAACATGTTAAACCCCTAACCTTTTTGAGGATGTGGTTGCATTCCCAATTTATTCATCTTGATCCCCTCTATCTTGATCTAAATAGGAAAATAGCAAATAAAGCACATAATATTCAACAAAGAGACTTCTGATGTCATATATATGCATGTTTGGCAGAACTATAGTCATAGAAGATACTATACAAAGCAAACGAGAAGAAGGGGAAGAGGTAAAAGTCAAACAAGGCATAGAAATGTTATGATGGTCGATAGAGATCATGAATGATTCCATATCATGAATGGGCCGAAGCAAGTGATCCTGTTTTTGTGTCCACAAACTACTAGCAGGTGCAGTCTTAAGTCTTAGAATGTGCAGGCTCGAATCAATAGCTTCAAGGGTTGTTATTTGGCTCGAAGGTAACAATTTCTAGGGCTGTCTAGTTGTCATTCCGGGACTTTTGGGTGTTGATTAGAAGGGGGCTTGTTATTTTCCAACCATGAAATCAGCTCCAACGGAAGCAGAATTAAGTTGTTGTCGAGCCACTCAGGGTTGTGTTTAAAGAATGTTTAGGATTGGTTTTGGAGGGACATTTGGACTCGTTTTGGGACAAGTTATGTTTAGAGAGACGTTTACACTTGTTTTTGGGGTGTGACTGAAGTGTTGATAGACTCAATCAAGGCGCTGTCTAAACGGAAAGTTATTCAGATTATGTACATTGTTGTCATTCGAGAAAGTTGTACGTTGCTGTCGGTTCAACCTGAATGATGTTATTCTAAGCCAAAAAAGAAAATACTTGTTGTTGCTCTAAGCTAAAACAGAAACAGGAAGCTACTGTATTCAAATTTCAGATATGTGCAATTCAATATATATAGCAGCAGCAAATTCAAAGCTTAAAACAAATTTGTTGCTATCCTTGGTCTGCAATAGAAAGGAGTAAGACAACATGCTCAATTGGCCATGGATGAACCTATTACATCTTTGTATGTTCACATATTGTCAATTTTCAAGCTTTAAACTTCCTTCACACAAATATATTTTAAGGCTAATTTAAAGAAGATTACTATTGAACGTTCATATATTAGCCAAATGTTAATTTAAAACACTCACCATAAATCATATGTAATTTCATTTGTGTGCATGAACACCCACTTATCCATCTCTAGGATCCCCTTAATAACATATAAATTACACAATACCATGAACATTTAACAAAATATGAAACAAAATCCAATTGCTCGTCGGACTATACATAGGAAACAAAGAGATAATCACACGTAATCCTCATCCGAATAAGAGGCAATCAAAACGTAGATAGTGAAATAAACGATAATTCATTAACAAGTACCCTCGAATAGACCAAATTCTACTTTTGTTTATGATCTCAAGCAACAAGAATGAAGCTCTTAAAACATGTACCAAGTATTAATGCTTAAATTCAAACATATAAACATGCCAAGAAGAATGAAACTTTCAATAACAGAATATTAATTGACCAAAATTCAAATCAAAAAGCGTCAAGTAGAAGAATTGAATTAAATATCGAATCAGACATGTAAAGGTTTTATAAATGAATTCCTATTTATTTCAAAACTAGGAACTACAGATATAGGAAGACCAACTGATAACACCAATTTTTGGTGTTATTTGAATACTACTAAGCGAGTAAACGTGGCTTGTTTCAGGAAAATTAGCGTAATCTTTTGATCATTTCCAAGAATTATTACAACATCTTGTGAGGAGAAGCATAGCAGTGAATAAGTGGCAATTTGGAACGATGTTAGAAACTTTTCTGTGATGTGGAAGTTGCCCTGATAGCCGAACAGGGACTTAGGCGACTTGCCCCGCAACTTACATCCCGCGGCCCATTTTTTGGACACGCGCGACTTACCCCGCGGCCTACAAGTCGCGGGTAAGGCCGCGAGAATTACTGTTTCGAATCCTGCAGCCTTTTTGTCATTTTTTGAAAGGGTTTTTGGGGTGACACTGTTTTTGAGCAGACGACGGCGGCAAGGGGCGATTTTTGAGAGTAGATTCAAGCAAGAGACAAGACGAAAAGGTGGGGAGATCTGGTGGAAACGGATCATCGATCTTGTGACAATCTTTTGCTGCAAGATTCAAGATCTCAGGGAGTGTTTGTTTTTCTAAACCATTTGTTTTTCGCAACAATGTTCAGATATACTTTTGGTTCATTTTCGTCTTCCATTTCTGTTAACCCCAACATGAGCTAAACTTCTCATGTTGGGGTTTGGGCGATTATTTGGTGATGTTGATTTAAACTTGTGATTTGGTTTGTATTTAGATGATTATTTTTTTAATGAAGAATATGATGAGTTTTCAATGTAATTCATTTTAGTCTGATCAGCTAGTTGGATATTTCTTGATTATCTTACTCTTCGAGAGACGTGTAAGACAATTAGATGTGTTTATCATATGCCTATGGTGCAAATTGGATAGAGATATAACAATTTCACCATAGATATGTTAATTTCGCTTTCATAAGTATTTTAACTTGAATTTTGAGTTCGAAAGAAGAAAAGTCATTATTAAGTACTAGTATTGTTATAGCTTGAGAAAGTGTAGCAATCACATTAAAATTAATAATTGAACCTGTGAATCATCTAATTCAAACCATTACTTGTTTTCTGAAACAATCCTTATATGAATCCAACCGCCAACTTTATTATCAGCAGTTGACTGTTTCAATTTCTAAAAGCCTCCTTTTTGTCGTCTGAGCTTAATTCATTGTGCAAAACTTCAAAACAATCCAATTTTTATTTCGTCTAGTAAATAGTTAATATAGTCTTGTGGTACTCAATACCAAGTTCCTATGGTTCGATACTCGTACCTCCGTACGTATTACTTGATACGACACCGTACACTTGCGGTCCATGTGGGAAGGGTGTAAACCCGACCTATCACCAACCCCTATCCATGAAAACATAAACAAAATGGTACAATTTTTTGACTTAATGTTATATTTATGTATTGCAGCTATTTAATTTCAATTCCTTTTAAACTATGTATCAAGAATTTTAACCAGCACATGAGTAAAGAGAAAGATCATGAATCTATATAGAGAATTTTATCAACTATGTATCAAGCTTCTAAACTTCTAAACTTGTTTGTGAGGTGATCAAATAATTGGGGTGGGACTGAAGTCTTGGTAGACTCAATCAAGGCGTTGTCCAAACATAAAGTTATTCAGATTATGTTCATTGTTGTCATTCCAGAAAGTTATTGATGTCGGTTCCACAGAATGATGTTGTTCTAAGCCAAAATAGAAAATACTTGTTGTTGTTCTAAGCCAAAATAGAAACAGGAAGCTACTGTATTCAAATTTTAGATATGTGCAAATCAATATAGCAGCAGCAGATTCGAAGCTTAAAACAGATTTGTTGCTATCCTTGGTTTGCAAAAGAAAGGAATAAGACAACATGCTCAAACAGATCTGGTATACAAGCTGCTGTGATCAAAGGTTGTCCAGAGAGTTTTGGACATTATATTTGTTATAATATTTATTTTATATTATATTTAGATGATACACATGTGATTAAATGGCAAGCTTGGCCTCCAAGCTTGGTAACTTGGTCACCAATCCTCCATCTTTTACTTGGTGCCTACTCCTTTCATGGCTATAAATATGGCATCTTCCCTAACCATTTTGATCATCTCTTTCTCTTAACTTTCACTAATTAACACTATAATACTCTCCCTAATATATCATTTCGATATATTTAGTTTATGTGAGGTCGAGAGTGTTCTTGATATTCGGTGGTGTTCGTGAAGTTTTAGTTAGGAGATCGTGGATCTCAAGATCCTTGTACAAGCACTTTGTAATTTCCTTGGTTGGTAATAATATTCTTGCTCTCTCTCTTTGGTGGATGTACACTATCACACCGATAGTGGAACCACGTTAAATCACGGTGTTATTTGTTTTGAACTTGCTATAATTATAGATAATAACATATTTATTATTATCTATATTTTGTGGGTTTATTTTTCTACGTTAGAGAATTATTGTGCAACATCTAGATTATTGTTATCCGCATTTGTTGTTGGGTTAATTGTGCACTTGGATTTCTACTCGTTTGGGACCTTAGAAATCAATTCACTAGTTTTGCATTTGTGAGGCACATTTCTACCTAACAATTGGTATCAGAGCTTTGGATCTAGATTTGGGTTTGTGTTGAAAATATACATAAATCAGTTTGCACATTTTTTTTCTCTATGTCTGACGTAGAAAACCTAATTGGTGCTGGTTCCTCAAACCAATCCCAAAAACCGTACCAAGAAGGTACATTTAATTTGTCCGGGGCTGGGATTCGAATACAGACTTGGAATGGGGACGGTGACTTTGGTAAATGGCAATTCACAACATCTGCTGCACTTAGGAAAAATGGAGTCCATCCTGTAGTATTTGCCAAAGACGAGTTAGACCCTAACATGTCTGAACTTAAGGCTAAAGAAATGGAAGCATGGGAATTTACTACTTTACAGATGGCTATGGGAGAAAATGTTATATCTAACATTGTCTCTGAAAAGACAGCTCAAGTATTTGGAGCAAGCTTGAGAATTTATATCTCAATAAAACATTGACCAGATTGTTACTGATGCGGTCGTGTCTCTTCTTCAAAATGAAGGAAGGCACAACCATTAAAGCTCACATGACCGAATTTGAAGATATCATCATGAAGTTGAAGGCAACGGATGCGTTTCTTGCGAAAGATGAAGAAGCACTTGCTATGATCCTGTTGTATTCATTTCCCGAGAAATATTCCCAATTCACTAACAGTTTTATTTATGAAAGAGAAACTCTTTCTTTGTCTGATGTGAAAACAGGAATGATTTCTGAAGATCAAAGAATTCAAATGAGGATCGGTAACAATCCCAGGGAGAACAATTACAGTCAAGGCCTATTTGCTGACAGAGGCCGAGAAGATCGACAGTCTTCAAGAAGAAGAAACCGTGGGCGCTCTCAGTCCCGTCGTCCTGGCAATCGTGGGAAATCAAAGACATGTGGCAACTGTAACTATTGCCACAAGCTAGGTCATTGGGTGAAAGATTGCCCGAGTCTTAAAAACAAAGACAAAGACAACGCCAAATCATCAGTTGTTGCAGCCGAATATTCAACTATTTAAATATATATATATATATATATATATATATATTTGAAATTATATTTTATATATTTGTATCTCCTTAACTATCAATCAGATATATTTTCTCTTGTTTATTTCTAATAAAGTATTTTCTAAATCTTCGAATTATTATTTTTTCAATGATATCAATATTTTGATATTAACATATTAACTTTAAATTTGTATCCGATGTAAATATTTCTTTATCGAAAAACATAACTTACATTATCGATTATATATATGATCATATTTAACACTTATCTTAAAGATTTAAGATAGTTAAATGAACGTAATTTTGTCATTATTATACTAGTGAAAACGGGGTGTTACAATTCTCCCCTTCTTATAAAAACTTCGTCCTCGAAATTGATTCGGAGATATGGTCTTATTTCTCCATTCTTATTTTATTTCCCATGTAGTAGTCTGTGGTCCATGATGTTACTTACAATTGACTAACATCCAGATTATTTCCTTGTTTCGGAGTTTCTCAATTTACAACTTAGAAATATCATAGTCTTAAATATAATACTTCAAACTTTCATCCTTTTTTTTCTCTTGCTTCTTAATGTTATCTACAATCTAAATATCCTCATATACTCTACTCTTAATCCTTTATTATAGCACTAGATCACAATTATTAAATGTCGATCTCTTTTGGATACACTCAATTTCCCTATCATTTACATATATTCAAACATCTTCATTTGTCGATATCTTAACTCCTATGCTCCTCCACATATTGGATATCTCCTACCAATATTTAATCATCTGATGATCACCTTACGTCAGTACTTATCCTTACATCATTGACTTAAAAAGTTGATCATACTAATCCACAGTTCCCTATACCAACCATTAAGTTCTTAGATTGCATTTCATGACACTAGATTCTTCGTCATACCTTATCATAGGGCAATAATTTCATCAAACATTTTCTTACTTGACGTTATTTATTATCTGAATATCCTTATATACTCTATTCAAAATCACTTCTCGATCATGATTCCTAACTATGGTATACGTTTGGATACAATTATATCTCCTACTATGTAATTAAATTCCATTTAAATTTAAATTCCATCATTTATAGATACCCTTGGTTATCTGCACATCAAATATCTCCTACTGATATTTGAGAGTCAAATTACTACTTATCCTTGTAGCACTGGCTTAAATCTTTACTCTACCAACCACAATGTCAACACCAGATATGATGATTTTAGATTGTATTTCCTGACATTGGATAAAGGAAATGATTTAAGTAACCATATAAATTTCTTTATCAAACTATAAATTTTCTCTGACCTTTACTAATCACAATTGTTTTTGGTATACATTCTCCCGTCATACTATATTGGAATTTAAAATAGTAGTATTTAAAAAACATATTTCTTCTCTATTAGCAACATCATGCTTTCGCTGCGCACTCTGATCCTTTTCATACTTCTTTTTTTCATATTTAACTATTGCTGATACATCAGACTTTGTTTTATCCATACGATTCTAATTTCTTATTGCATTAGCAATATACCATGATTCATTCATACATTGTTATTTAAACTATATCCTTTATCACATAATTTAAAACTTTTATTTAAAAAAAAATTACACATGCAACATTCTGAAATAACCTTGACAACGTATACTACACTCAGTGGTTGTGATCCATTGGGCATGGCACACTTTTCCACGCTCTCACGGTAAACTTATATCCTGGCATAACCCACTTGTCATGCTCTTATGTCAAACTTTTAACAACCACTACCACTGCGTTTAGTAAAACAATACATATTTCATGTTCTTGCATCTTTGAAAACATATTTTAAAATCAACAGATCATAGCATGAACAATTTTTTTTTTCACGATAACCATTTATGCATCTCTATTGGTGCTATATGACTATACATTTAGTGTCGCTCCCTACACCTGGTCGATTTTAAACTTGACATAAATTTCTATTGGTATTTGTTAATACTGATTTTGTAGTAATCATTGTAATTATTTTCCTAGTCTATACTGTGCTTAGAGTGCTTATCTGTGTTGTTAAGGCTAGGGGTATTTAAGTCCCCTTAGGCCTTTGTGTTTGTAACTTTGCTCTCATTTTGAATACAACGTACACATTTGGAGCTCTCTACTTTCTCTCTCTAGAGATTTAGTGATTCTTGGACTTTCAATTGGTATCAGAGCATTCTGAATTTTGAGAGGACTAAGAGATTGTGTATTAGATTCTGAATTTGTGGATTGAAGCAGAAAATTTGATCGATTTTCTTGATTTTTACAAGAAAAACTCATTTTTTGCTTTTTCATCAAATTTGGATAGGTTTCTGGTCTATTTGTGTTGAATTTGGATTCATTAGATTCGTTTTTAGTAATCGATCATATTTGTTTCATATAATTTTGTATGAAAACCAAGTTTTTGACCTTTGATTTTGAGATTTAAAAAGTTTCTGGAAAAACAGTTCTCGTACTGTTCTATCATCGAATTTGAGTTTTTTGTGGTTTTAATCAAATTTCTTGTTGGAATTGTGATAAAAAGTTGCTTTCGATAATCAGTGTGTGAATTTCTTGGTTTAATTACATTGTTTCAACCGACCTTGCAAAATTTTTCTTGTATTCTTCGGTTTGCGCAAGTTCATATAGGTTTACGCAAGTTCTTATTACTTTGCGCAAGTTCATATAGTTCTAATCCTTGTGTTAGTGTATTTCAGGTTTGCACATTGGTCTACTCACGCAAAGCATATTTTGCGTATTCAGTGCTTTCCGAAAAGTTCATTTTGCGCATCTCGTTGATTACGCAAAGCTCAGTTTGCGCAACCTTCTTGTCCCGAAAAGTTCATTTTGCGCATCACATTGATTACGCAAAGTTCAGTTTGCGCAACCTTCTTGTCCCGAAAAGTTCATTTTGCGCATCACGTTGATTACGCAAAGCTCAGTTTGCGCAACCTTCTTGTCCCGAAAAGTTTTCTCGCATCACTCAAGTTACGCAAAGTTCTGTTCGTGTATCATTTGGCTTACGCAAAGCTCAATTTGCGGATCTCACTGTTGGGAACTGAAGATGTGAACAAGTCTTTAATGCTGCTAATTCAGTATTACTACTGCTAGTAGAATTAATACTGCTAGTCAAAGTTAGTGCTGCTTGAACAAAGTTAGTACTGCTTAGCTAGTTAGTACTGCTAGTGGTTAGTGCTGCTTAGTAGTTAATGCTGCTAAGATCAAGTTAATGCTGCTAGAAGAAATTAATGTTGCTGAGCATAATTAGTACTGCTTATGACTTAAAGATCCGGATGGAAAGGATGACAGCTGGAAAGAATCAAGATATTCATGGAAGGCTTGAAGATAATGATGGAGGATATACTGAAGATATTTTATTTATTGTAATTATCTTTATTCAGTATATGTACAGATTTGATAGAATAGTTTAACACAGATTTAATTAATTCATTCTAAGTTTTTTTAGAAAAAATCAACCTCAAGGCATAGTTCCTAATTCTAGAGAAGTAGAATTCGTATTGGTGAGCCTGTTCATCAATATTGAGGTTGTGTGTTTAATCCTGTAACTTCAAGCATTCAATACAAGTTTACAAGTTGTTAATTATATACTGTTTTGGTTTACTGTTTTATTGAATATCAAAGTGTTATTCCGCAACTTCTTTGATATTAGTTTCTGAGAATTTATTCTTGTTAAGAATTCGATCCTGACAAGTGGTATCAGAGCTAGTATTCTCAGAAACCTGCAATCATCATTCTTCCTTGAAATCAGAAATCATCAATGGCTAAAGTTTCAGATTCTTCAAGCACAGAAATCCCCACAGAGGTAATGTCTAATCTTTGCTCTAAAACTTGTATGGAAACTATTAAAAGGTACAGGGATCACAACCAGACAATGAGTGATGACCTTAAAAGATTAGAGAGAGATATAAAAGACTATGTAAGAATTGTTGAGAGTTTTGAGGAACATATTAAAGTTTTCCAAGCCAATGAACTTCAACATTCTTATGATACAAATTACTGGAAGTGGGAGAAGAATGACCTAGAACTTCAGCTGAAAAAGTCTAAAGAGGAAAATGAAAAGATAAAGAGTGAGTTTGAGAAATCCAAGTTGGATATTGAGAAATTTTCCAATGCTTTTAAAGCAATGGACTCTTTGCTCCAAACTCAAATCCATGACAAACTTAGAAGAGGAATAGGCTATAACACCACACCACCACCATACAACAACAATTACATTCCTCCTATATCAAACTTACTAGAGACCAAGGATAGGAAGGAATTGCCTGTTGGAGCCACTAAGGTAGATCCTTTAGACAAAGTGGTGGTTGAAACAGACTCTGAAGAAGAGAACTCTAGTGAAAAGAGTAAGGACAACACTGTGAGTGGTGAGATTCCTCTAGAAAATAACATTATCACCAATGAGGGATGTGGAAAGGCTTGGATCAAGTCTAAGGACATAGAAAAGACTGAGGGAAAGTCTGAGAAGGTCCATTATAAGCAAACCACAGTTGTGAATCCTGTCCCTTGTAAACAGTGTTCTTGCAATAAATCTGAGCCCCAAAAACATGATAAACCAAGGGGAAATCAGAGAAACTGGAATAATCAGTGGGCACAAAAACAAGGGGTTGATTTGAGTAAAATCAATAGACCAAAACCTTGTTTTATCTGTGGTAAATTGAATCATCTTGCCAAACACTGTTATTTCAACCCTATCAACCAAAGAGTCACTTTTCAAAGAAAACCACAAAACTCTTTTGGTTATAGGAATAAAAGAAGGAATCAATTGGCTGAGAAAAGAGCACCTTTAAAGTCTCATGCTCAGAACAAGTTTGCTAATACAAAGAAAAATGCTCCAAATAAGCCAAGGAGTAATGTAAAGACAAAGAAAGCAAACAACTTTGTTCAAGTTTGGGTTCCAATTGTAAAGAAACCTGTTAGTACTGCTATCCCAGGTAGTACTGCTAACAGAAATAGTGTTGCTGCAACCAATACTACTGCTAACAAGGATAGTGCTTCTACTAGTATTAATGGTGCAAAGCCTATAATCTTGACAAAGTATTCCAGCCATGAGATTCCTAAACAACTCATTCAGACCAAACTGACAGATTATATAAATGAGAAAAGACAACCCAAGACTACTTTGGCTTAGGTTCCCTCCAAGACTAACTGATTTATCAAGTGTGCAGGGCAACCAAAAGCTCAAGAGAAAGAGCATTTGGCATGTAGATAGTGGTTGCTCTTGGCACATATCAAGTAACATAGACTGCCTTCAAAGCTTCAAAAGGTTTGATGGAGGACATGTTGCTCTTTGTATGATACTCCAGATGGAGGTAAGTTCAAAGGTAAGACAAGTGGTTAAAGAATGATGGAAAATGGAGAGATGGAATAAAAGTGTGTGGTACAAATGAAAGGTTATGGACAACACAAGCTTAAAAGGTGTAAGTGCAGTTAATGCTGCCAGTACAGTTTTAATACTGCTAGTGGTTAATACTGCTCTCAGTTAATACTGCTAGTTCAGTTAATACTGCTAGTGGTTAATACTGCTCTCAGTTAATACTGCTAGTGGATAATACTGCTCTCAGTTAATACTGCTAGTTCAGTTAATACTTCTTAGTGGTTAATACTGCTTGGTAGTTAATACTGCTAGTGGTTAATACTGCTTGTTAGTTAATACTTCTCTCAGTTAATACTGCTAGTTCAGTTAATACTTCTTAGTGGTTAATACTGCTTGGTAGTTAATACAGCTAGTGGTTAATACTGCTTGTTAGTTAATACTGCTCTAGGTTACTACTGCTTATGTCCCGAATACTATAAATACACTTTGCCCGCCTAAAAGTTCATAACGACTCTTTGCATACTATTCTCTTGCGCTCAAAACCCTCTTTCTCTAAAGTTCAAAGTTCTCAGGCAAGAAGTTTCAAAGATTCATGGCATCAATGGCGTTTATTGACGAACACAGTAAAATCGCGATGCTCCAAAAGCCAAAACAAGCTGAAGGTTTTCATCAGATAGTCGACTTTCTGAAGTCTAGCCACATTGCCCATGCTCTCACTATGTCTCCATCAATCTATATCGAGCATCAAAGGCAGTTCTGGGCTAATGCCACCATTGTTGCTGAGAATGATGTGCAAATGATCAAGACAAGGGTCTGTGAAAAACCTTTGACAGTTACTGAAGAGGTAATTCGCATCAGTCTACGTCTAGACGATGCCTCTGGTATCTCATCTATCCCTAATGATGAACTGTTTTCTACTCTTACAAGAATGGGGTATGGAGGCCCATTGGGTATTTTTAAGTTCTCAAAAGCTAAATTCTCACCCCAATGGCGTTTTCTTGTTTATACCTTGATGCACTGCATTTCTAAAAAGACTACTGGATGGAGTGAGTTCAGCAGTCCCATTGCTTATGCTTTGGTCTGTTTGGCCACTGCCAAAAGGTACAATTTTTCACAAATGATTTTCAATGATCTTGTCTCAAACATGGGAAACAAAAAGAGCTTTTATATGTATCCCAGGTTTGTCCAAGCAGTAATCAACCATGAATTAACGGATATTCCTCATTCTGATGGAATATATGTACCAAAACCCCCTAAAGGCAAGGTTTTCTCAAATATGAGAAGATCTGTTGGGGACTCGGAAGGAGTAGACACCCCATTGTTCTCTACAATGATGGTGGTGTCCCAAACCAATGAAGGTATGGTAGCAGAGTCAATGCCCCCATTAGACCAACCCACTGCTAGCCAATCCCAACCTTCCCTCTCTAAAATTTTTCCTCAGTCCTTTGCTGTTAAACCCACTCCCATAATATCCAAGACTTATGTCAAGAGAAAGGTACACAAGGCTCCTTCCCTTGGTGTATCTACTATTAACCAAGAGCCTCAAAGCCCTCTATTGGAGCACTCTCCAGTAGAGAATATCCAAAGGGAATCCACTAGGGTGTCTCCCAACCCTGAGGAGGTTCTCTCAAAGGAGATGAATGAGCATATGGGCGAGAAGGCTGCCACTACTTCTGCTAGCACAGAGAAGGCCAGTGGTAACATCTCTAAGACCTTCCCCATGGCAACTTTGGGTGAGAAATCAACCAAAGGACCCTGGTGCCAAGAAACCAAGGGGGTAGTTGGTGCTTCTGCTAGGCAGAAGGCCACTACTAAAAGATCCAAGGATCCCTCAAGGATGGGCAAAACATCCACAAAGGGTGAGGACAGAACTGAAACTGATGAATTGATGGCAAAACTTTCCAAGGATCCTTCAAGGGTAGGTAAAACACCTAAAGAAGGTGAGGATAGATATACTTACTGGGAATTGATTGAAGCATTAGCCAACATCAATGTTGATGTGGTTAAACAAGGAAAGGAAATTCAAGAGTTGCAGCAAGTGGTCATCTCCCAACAAGAGCAGATTTCCAAACTCAAGCGATTGGTAGGAAAACTCATTGCCAAGAAAAGGAGAAAGCAGTTTGTTCTAAGGAGGAGAAATGGGGCAACCAAAAAGAAGGAGGAAAATGCTTCCAAAAAGGGGGAGAATTCAAGCTCAGAACAAATAGATCAACAGATTGAGGGGGAGTTTGTTGAAGAAAGGGCTGAATTTGTTCAAGAAAAGGCAGCAGCAGAAACTGTTAGTGCTGCTGAAACTACACAAGCAGCAGTAACAGGATTAACATCTGAAGAGGTTGAAGTAGCAGAGATGCTAGTAAAAGCAAATAATGACACTCCCAAAGCAAAGGGAGTGGTCATAAATGAAGGGGGAGACAAGAAATCAGAACAGAAAGACATGGCTGCAGATGTAAAAAGAAAAGGGAAAGAAAAGATAATAGAAACTGATCAACCAACTAAAAAGCAAAAGATGATTGAATCAGATGAAGCATTAGCCAAGAAACTGCAACAAGAGTTAGATCAAGCACAGAAAGAGCAGGTTGAGAAAGACAGAGAGATAGCCAGAGCACTAGCCAATGAACTAAATGAAGCATTTCAGAAAGGGTTGGAAACAAAGAAAACTAAGAAAAGAGAAATAATCTTGAGAAAGGCTATGATGGCCAGATCAAGTGCAAAGAAGAGAAGACCTTCATAAACTTACCTTGCAACTCATGAAAGGAACAAGATGATAACTTTCTTGAGGAGTGCAATTGGTGTGAAGAAAGAAATGTTCATAAAGATGACTTTTGATCAAGTCAAGGGACTGTATGAAAAAGAAATGGGAAAACTGAAGAATAATGAAAAGGACAGAGTGGAGTTTGAAAAGAAAGCTAAGGAGAGGCATGATGTGAATATCAATAAACCCTTCCCTGAAAGTGAAGAGGGAACTCCAACAAAGGAAAAGGCAGAGATTAAAGAAGAAGAGACTCTAGCTCAGAAGATTAAGAAGATAAAAAGAGTTAAGTCTATTGCTTCTAAAGGTCCTAGATCAGAAGAAAGGACCAAGGAAGAAAAGAAGAAGGAAACTACTATAGAGCAAGGGCAAAGGATATTGAAGAGAACCAAGATGATGGCAAACAGAAAGAGAGTTGACAAGAAGCCCAGAGTAGAAAAAGAAAAGAAAGCTGAAACTCAGGAAGAAGTACCACAGAGTTCAGATGCAAACATGTACATGGTGATAATGGATAAAATTCCAAAGCCTATCTCAGCTGAACCTGTTGGATTCAAACCTCCTGAAGTTATTCATTGGGATACTATGGAGGTGGATGGCAAGGAGTATATCAGATTAAAAAGAAAGGATGAGAAGTATGAAGTCTATAACACCTGGAACAAAATTGTCAGAGAGTGTTCAAGATCTGATTTGGAAGAAATGTTTGAAGTGGGAATGAAAGTTCATGCAGATCAGTTGACAGCTCCAGGGTTACCTATTATGAAGTTAGTTATGGAATATTTGTGCATGTTGTTCAAACCAGAAGCAGTAAAGCATTTGATAAAAGATGTATTTAAAGCTGTTAGAGGATGGACTCTATATGAAAGGAGTGGAGTCTATGAACTGGCATTGGATACTTTTCACATGGAGTATTACTTGGTGGATAGGGTCTACAATCACACAAATCTAAAACTTCATGCCATGTTGAATAAGAAGTTGGGTTGTGCACCAAATTCAGAAATGGCAAAGTACCTAATTCAGAGAACTATCAATCAGAGTATGGGACTGGATCCTAACATTGGAGTAGATCAATGAAGATTTTGGAAGCATTTGAAGAGCTTGACTTCTCTTTCTAAAAGTCAAGTTAGGGGGAGATTATTGGGAACTGAAGATGTGAACAAGTCTTTAATGCTGCTAGTTCAGTATTACTACTGCTAGTAGAATTAATACTGCTAGTCAAAGTTAGTGCTGCTTGAACAAAGTTAGTACTGCTTAGCTAGTTAGTACTGCTAGTGGTTAGTGCTGCTTAGTAGTTAATGCTGTTAAGATCAAGTTAATGCTGCTAGAAGAAATTAATGCTGCTGAGCATAATTAGTACTGCTTATGACTTAAAGATCCGGATGGAAAGGATGACAGCTGGAAAGAATCAAGATATTCATGGAAGGCTTGAAGATAATGATGGAGGATATACTGAAGATATTTTATTTATTGTAATTATCTTTATTCAGTATATGTACAGATTTGATAGAATAGTTTAACACAGATTTAATTAATTCATTCTAAGTTATTTTAGAAAAAATCAACCTCAAGGCATAGTTCCTAATTCTAGAGAAGTAGAATTCGTATTGGTGAGCCTGTTCATCAATATTGAGGTTGTGTGTTTAATCCTGTAACTTCAAGCATTCAATACAAGTTTACAAGTTGTTAATTATATACTGTTTTGGTTTACTGTTTTATTGAATATCAAAGTGTTATTCCGCAACTTCTTTGATATTAGTTTCTGAGAATTTATTCTTGTTAAGAATTCGATCCTGACACTCACTACTTACGCAAACCATCTGTTTGCGTGTGTTCCAGACTTAGCATTTTTTTTTTGAACTTCTAATTTTCTCAAAATGTCTTTGCAAGCTCAAGTTTAGAAGAATGATCTGATGATGTCATTGGGGTCTGACACACGTCCTCCCGTACTGATTAACGAGAATGAATTTGAACAGTGGCAGGACCGATTCATTAACATCATAGAACGACAACCGAATGGGGATAACATGATGAAATCTCTGACTGAGGGTCCTATGGAGAGGCCGATGAAAGTTATACCAGCTACTGCAACTACTATGGCTTCAACTGTTGAAAAAGCTTTAAGGGAGTATGATGTTGATGAATTGTTAAGATATCAAGCTGATAACCAGGCCAAATCAAATCTGATTCTAGCTCTACCCAATTCGATCTACAACAGAATTGACTGTTTCAAACAGAATCCTATGCTTATGTGGACTCAATTGGAAAAGATCATGCTTGGAACAGCTGTGTCAACTCAACTGCGTCAGACAAGGTACATGAATAATTTTGAGTAATTTAAAGCGAAAGACGGGGAAAGTCTGAAGAGCGTATTCGATAGATTTTGGGCTGTCATCAATGATCTGTATAAGATCAAAGTTACCAAGACTGAATTGGAGGCCAACCTGAAGTTTCTGAATGCACTCTAACCTGAATGGAGCAAATCATGTCATCGGATGAGAAATGATGTCAGGATTTCTACTATGCCCATTCAGGAATTGTATGAAATTCTGATGACAGATGAATCCATGGTGATGGAAAAGAAGGCTAAGCTTGATAAGAAAAATAAGCCTAAGACTATTGATCCAATTGCCCTCTTAGCTAGTCAATTAGCCGAACAAGCTTTGACAGAAGATGCTTATGATGGTTCCACAGAAGATGATGGGGAAGCCTTGGAGAAAGCAATGATACTTCTCTCGCAACACTATCAGAAAAGGTTTCAGCGTAGAACTGGATCCAACAATCTCCGTTTCACTTCCGGCTCAAAGAAAGTTGAACCTGGTACACCATCAAAGGCATACACTCTAAAGTATGAACCGGTTAAGGTGGCTGAACCGAAAAAAGAAGAGAAAAAGGTGATGAACTGCTTCAACTGTGGCAAACCGGGTCATATAGCAAAGGATTGTAGAGTGAAGGTTGTTAAGGACTCAACTTTCTACAGAAAGAAGATGGAACTGGCTGAGAAGAGAGAAAACGGAACTATTCTGATGGCTGAAGAGGAGTACTGGTTGGATCATTCAGATAACGAGGCTGAGAATGAAGAGACTACAGCCATGTGCTTCATAGGGGATGACAAGAGTGATGATGGAGAAGATGACACCTCTACTGATGATTCTGAGGTAACTTTGTTTATTCTCAATTGAACATTATTGTCAATGCTTTACATGATTTTCGTTCTAAGTTCATATCTGAAAAGCTTGAAAATCAAGAAAAGTGTGTTTTGATTGAAAAACTGAAGATTTCTCTGAAAGATGAAAAGATCATTTTAAATGACGCAAAAAAGAAATTTCAAAAGAATTTGAATGACTTAGAATTATCAAATCAGACTTATCGTGATTCTTTGACTGAATTGACTGATTTGAACAAAAGTTTATCTGATAAAATAATTGTGTTAGAAGAAAAATTGTATAAGAGAAATCAAACTGAGCAGACTATATATATGAATAAACCTAGGAGTGACGAGGCTATAAAAGAAAGGTGGGGACTTGGTTTTGAAAATCCTCATTGTCTAAACAATGTTATTTCAAAAACCCCAACCTTATATAATTTTGATTATCTAACTCTTGTGAATTATGCTCCTCAATTTAAAATTGACTGGTTAAATGAAAAGCAAGTTTTAGAAATTGAAAATAAAAAGAGGATGCATAACAAGAAAATGGAAATGCCATTTGTTTATACTTCTGAAAATGCCAAGTATTTTCCTAATCAATCAAAGAAATCCAGAAAATCTCAAAATGTTTTAAATGTCAAGTCTTCCAATCTATCTTCACTACCAACTGAATATGTTGATATATATGCTAATACTAATAAAGAAAATGCATCTCCGGTGTCTTATGATTCTAGGAGATACATTCCCCCATTAGTATTAGAAGGTAAGATAGTTGATCTTGAAGATAAATTGGAAGAACAAAGTCTTCAAACTGATTTAGAATACGATTTATTTCTTTTTATAATGAAAACAAGTTTTGAAGACAAAATTTCTACTGGATTTTCTAAGGATTCTAAGGAAAATACTCAAGTTGTTAAAAATAGTGTGCATTTGCGCAACCAGTTGGTTACGCAAATCGACACTTTATGCAAGCCGTTGATCGCGCAAACTTCAGTTTGCGCCACCAATGGGATGCGCAAACCTCCTCCTGACTTGTGCATTTTTCAAAATTCTCACTCCAAGGCTAGTTCTTCAATATCGAATGCTCAGGCTGATTTCTTAGATAAAGTTTCTTCTTCTGATTTAATTATTGATGATTCTTTAACGCTAAATGTTCAATATAATAAAAAGAAGCGTAAAAAACGAAGGTCAAAGAAGTCAAGAAAACATGATAGTGACTTGTCTGAAAATTCTAATTCTTCTGATTTTTCTGTTTCAGATCGGACTGTGAAGAAATCTCCAAAGCTGATATGGAGGGTTAAACAGCAAACACCCGAATCTGAACAGTTAGGAGATAAATGTGTAGAAAATCTTTGTGATATTGATACATTTGCTTCTTGTAATAAAACCTCAAAATATCCAATTCAGTAAATGATTCACATAGCAAAGAATGTCTCATATGCTTCTTCTAGTTCTGATTCTGATGATTGTGTTTCTTCCTCTATTGATGATTGCTTTCATGATTGTTTGCATAATAAATCTGTGAAAAATAAAAGACAAAAATCTAACAAGAAGGGACCCATAAGCATATGGGTACCTAAATCTATGTAGTTTATGTTTGTGCAGCTTAGTCATTTATGGTATCTGGATTCGGGGTGTTCCAAACACATGACGGGCAACAAATCACTTCTCTCAAATTTTAAAGAAAAATGTTGTGGTCGTGTTAATTTTGGAAACTGTGAGACGACTCCAATTCTTGGTTATGGTGATCTTGTTCAAGGTAATATAACTGTCAAGAGAGTCAGCTACGTCGAAGGTCTAAGCCACAACTTATTCAACATCGGACAGTTATGTGATAAAGATCTTGAAGTTAGCTTCAAATCTAAAAGAGTTGCTGTGAAGAATGATAGTGGCCGAGATCTACTAGTTGGAAAGAGAAGATCCAATCTGTATACTATTGATCTTTCCAAAGTCAACATCCCATCAGACATCTGTCTACTTTCTAAAGCTTCAGTTCATGAAAGTTGGATTTGGCATCGTCGATTAGCTCATCTCAACTTTAAGTATATGGATCGCCTGGTCAAGAATGATTCAGTGAGAGGTCTTCCAGTACTTCGTTTTCAGAAAGACCACCTCTGTCAGGATTGTGAGAAAGGGAAGATGGAGAAAGCTCCTCACAAGCCAAAGCCTGAACCATGCACTTCAGATATACTTGACTTACTGCATGTTGATTTATGCGGACCAATGAAGACAAAGAGTATTGGTAAGAAAAGGTATGTATTGGTGGTTGTTGATGATTACTCAAGATATACATGGGTGAAGTTTATCAAATCCAAAGATGAAACCCCAGACATTCTCATCAACCTCATCAAAACAGTTCAGACCAACAAGCAAAAGAAAGTCAAGGTTGTCAGATCAGACAATGGTACTGAATTCAAGAACAGTACTCTTCAAGCTTTTTACGAGGATCAAGGAATTCAACAACAGTTTTCTTCGGCTAGAACACCGCAACAGAATGGGGTTGTTGAACGTCGCAATAGAACACTTGTTGAGGCTGCAAGATCTATACTTGCTTATTCTGGTCTTCCTTTGTCTCATTGGGCTGAAGCTATTTCAACTGCATGTCATACTCAGAACCGATCAATTCTACATCGCCGATTCAACAAAACACCATATGAGCTGATAAACGGTATCAAACCGAATGTCAAATATTTCAAGTCTTTTGGGTGTAAGTGTTACGTTCTGAATGACAGGGATAATCTGAACAAGTTTAGTCCGAAGGCAGATGAGGGTATTTTTCTGGGTTATTCTTCTAACTCTACAGCTTACAGAGTCTTTCTTATCTCAGCAAGAAAAGTGATAGAGAGTGTAAATGTCAAATTTGACGAAGCCGCTGATTTGGTTTCTGGTCAACCAGGCTCAGAACCCGTACTTACTGGGAATTCAGCTTCTGAACAACACAGTTCAGAACCTTCACTTCAATCTACAAAGCAGGATTGTTTTTCTTCTATTCTTAATCTTTCTGATTTAGATTTTCTCTTTGAGAATTTTTATGATGATGTTCCTAGATCTAACTCTGAAAATGTCTCAAATGTTTTGAATCAGGAAACTGAGAGCACATCTACTCCCAATTCCGCTGCAACTATCTCTGACACTGATGTTATTCCAGTACCTCCTGTTATTCAAACTAGTATTTTTGCATCTGATTCAGCACCATCAGGAACTGAACCTATTGAAGAAGAATCGTTACAAGAACAACCTGTTCAAGAGGAATCAGTTCAGGAAGAAGAACAAACTGTTATTATTCAACCAACTCTTCCAGAATCTGATCCAGATGTTGTTGAGCTACCTCCTCCTCCAGTTGAAACTGTTTCTATCTCTTCAACTGACTTAGAAGCTTCTGAACCTCCCTCTCAACAATTAGAAGTGGTTCAAGATGTAATTGATACTCTCCCTCATACCACAAAATGGACAAGATCTCATCCAATTCATCAAATTATTGGAGATCCTCAAGCCAGTGTGTCTACACGTTCCAGGACGGCTACTTCCAACGAATGTCTCTTCACTTGTTTTCTAAGAAAGATTGAACGAACCAAAGTTTTTGAAGCGTTAGAGGATCCGGATTGGATTATAACTATGCAAGAGGAGCTCAATCAATTTGACGCACTGAAAGTTTGGAGACTTGTACCATGGCCGAAAGGAAAAAGCATAATTGGAACAAAGTGGATATTCAAGAACAAGAAAGACAAAGATGGTATCGTTATTCAGAACAAAGCTAGATTGGTAGCCAAGGGATATCGACAAGAAGAAGGAATTGACTACGATGAAACTTTCGCGCCAGTTGCAAGATTAGAAGCTATCCGTATGTTTCTCGCCTTTGCTGCTTATCGCAACTTTACCGTGTATCAGATGGATGTCAAGACAGTCTTCCTCAACGGGAAATTGAAAGAAGAAGTCTATGTATCTCAACCAGAGGGGTTTGTTGACAAAGACCGTCCTGATCACGTATACTTTCTCGATAAAGCATTGTATGGCCTGAAACAAGCACCGAGGGCGTGGTATGATGAGTTGTCAGCCTTCTTGATCAAATCTGGCTTCACCAAAGGATCCATCGATACCACTCTTTTCATTTATAGATCAAACTTGGATATCTGCTTAGTTCAAATATATGTAGATGATATTATTTTTGGTGCGACTAATAAATCTTTGTGTACTTGGTTTTCTGATCTTATGACTTCTAGATTTCAGATGAGCATGATGGGAGAAATTAATTTCTTCCTTGGCTTACAAGTGAAGCAGCTTCCAGATGGCATTTATATCAACCAGTCGAAAGTACGTGTTTGACATATTGAAGAAATTCAAGATGGACAAGTCGTCTTCAATTGGTACGCCTATGGCACATGGAGCCAAAATCGGACTTGATCCAGATGGAAAAGTTGTGGATCAAAAGACATATAGAGGGATGATCGGATCGCTGATGTATCTAACTGCCAGTCGCCCGGACATAATGTTCTCTACATGCTTCTGTGCCAGATTTCAAGCCAAGCCTAAAGAATCTCATCTATTAGCAGTCAAGCGCATTTTTAGATACATTAAAGGAACTCCTTATTTAGGTTTATGGTATCCTAAAAGTTTTGACTATAAGTTGATTGCTTATTCTGATGCAGATTTTGGTGGTAATCAATTGGACCGGAAGAGTACTTCAGGTCACCTTCAATTTTTGGGTGACAGACTGATAAGCTGGGCGTCGAAAAAGCAAAACTGCTTGTCTATATCAATAGCCAAAGCTGAATACGTCACTGCAGCTAGTTGTTGTGCTCAAGTGCTTTGGATGAAAACGCAACTTCACGATTACGGGATGCTATACAAGACAGTGCCAATCTATTGTGACAGCAAATCCACGATCGCGATATCAGTCAATCCGGTCCAGCACACTAAGACCAAGCACATAGATATGCGGTACCATTTCATAAAGCATCATATGGAAGAAGGTACTATTGAATTATATTTTGTACCAACTGAATATCAACTTGCTGATATCTTAACAAAAGCTTTAGATGAAAAGCGTTTTAATTTTCTGCTTTCAAAACTTGGCATGTTGAATTTAAAAGTTTAAATCTTTACAAATTTTATTCTATAAAGTAGAATTTTACAGATTTTCTTTATTTTGAATAAAATGTTTGTCTAGGATCTTTTACAAGTTCTTTGTTTATATTAAAGTTTTATATGTTCAAATTTCAAGTCTTACAAAAGTCGAAAAGTCAGCAACATGTTTGTAGCTTTTGATACTGCTTTAAAGATATGTGAGTCGGAATTTTTATAGTTTACTTTACTTAGATTACCTAAATAATCAGAATTATAGATCGGAAAGAAAATATGGGCTAAGCACTTAGATGTTGACCTGAGTGATTGAGATGAATTATAATTTCATAAAATACAAAAATCTCTGAGTTTAAAAGTTTGTACCTGTGACCTTTCTGGTTTGGGAAAGTAAGTTCTGTGGGATTCTTGTCATCTGGTCCCCTAAGGTCATTTGGTCTGGGAGTGATCGAACCCAAATCCTTCTATAGAACCAGATCGAAAGTCATGTTCTACTGGTATGAATGGGTTTAGGATGTGTCGATGTAGCCTTTCTGATCCGGGAAAGTAAGTTCCAAGGGGTGCTCGACACCTAGTCCCCTAAGACCAACTGGTGTCCCGCAAAGTTCAGTTTGCGCAACCAACATGACACGCAAAGTTCAGTTTGCGTATCCCTTTGGTCACGCAAAGTGTACTTTGCGTATCATACTTGACACACAAACCTCGATGTTTTTGTGTTGTTAGTTTAGTTTAGTTTGCATATCATTAAGGACACGCAAAGTCTACTTTGCGTAACCTGTTGGTCATGCAAAGTCTACTTTGCGTAACCTCTTTGACACGCAAACCTTGTTGTTGTGTGTTTGTTTCAAGTTTAGTTTGCGTAACATGTTGGTCACGCAAAGTCTACTTTGTGTAACCTACGTGTCCCGCAAACCTTGTGGTTTTGTGATGAAAATTTTCAGGTCAGGTTTTCGTAACAAGTTAATCACGCAAACTTCAGTTTGCGTATCATGCCTGTTCTGCAAACTATTTTTTGCGTATCATGCCCATTGCGCAAACCTCACTTTGCGTTTCTAACTTGTTGCGCAAACCAGACTTAGAATTTTTTTTTTCATTTTTTTCAGTTTTCTTTCTTTGTCTAATTTTTCGTCGTTTTTGTTTTCCAGGTCTTTAAATGTCTTCTCATACCCAAACTGATCCAATGATACAAGATGAGAATGAGGTTCTCGATGATCCGTATGATCAAGCTTCACACGAGACGCCGATGTCGCCTGTTCCTTCAGTAGCGGCCAATCTATCTACATCTCGCCGAACACCGAACGATGTCTTTCCAATCATGCTGTATATTCTGCCATACAAGCCTGTGGGTCCAACAATACTATATCAAGTTCTTAGATTAACAACACATAAAGATTACCAACCTGTATTGATTATCACAAATGGTTACAAGGTTGATCGATTCAAGCTTTGATTGTGTTTTCTGTGTTTTTCTCTCTAATACACCTTTTAGTGTGTGTTTTTATATGTTAAAACTTATCTGATCTAATAGAGAGTTGGTAGAGAAACACAAAGATCTAAACTTAGTGTGTCTAACACACTTCCTATAATAATATCTAGATATTATTTCTAATAACTAAAGAACTAAACTAGAAACTAATATAACTAACTAAGTTAACTAATATCTAACAAACTAGATATTAAGTTAACTATTACAATAACAAACAATTACATTGACATTTATTACAAATGACATAGACTTTAATATTGAGAGTCGACGTTTTGTCTTTAGCTTCAGATTGCGATCTTCAGATTGGATGATCTTGAATCCAATGAGATTGTGTCTTAACAAAGCCGAACAATTACTTTGTGGATTTTGACATAATCAAGATACATCCGGTGATTCGAGCGATTCTCAGAGGTCATCCACTTGCACAGGCTTTTACTTCATGTGCTGACGTTCCGGAAGTCTATATTCAGCAGGCCTGGCATACTATTACAAAGAATGAGCTTGCTCGTCCGCACAGATTTGATATGCAGATTGATCAATACGATTCATTTCTTTCATACAAGCGTCTACGTCTCATTCTGGAGCTTCCTGAGCCCAACTCCAGACCAGGCAGAACTTCTTATGACAGCTTTCCTTCTGAAGAGGATGTTCTTGAAGGAATTAGAAAGCTTGGATATACTGGCAGATTGAACAGAGTTAGTGATTTTGACAAGTCACATCTTCCTCCAGTTTGGTATGCTCTCTTCTCTGTTCTCATCAGGTGTCTTACGGTAAAGCATTCTGGAACGGACAGTGCTAGTCTTCTTTATCTTCGATTGTTCCATGCAGTCATCTATGACTTGCATGTCGACTATACATATATATTCTGGACTGAACTCTCGGAGAGTGTACAAGACAAGCTTACAAACAAGAAGCGCAAGTTCATTCCATTTATCAGATTCTTAATGTTGATCATTTGAAGTATACTCAGAAGCAATTCAGCTATTCCACGCAGATTATCTTGGCCACAGGTTCCGGATACAGAAATTCTCTACATTCAGAAACAGAAGCAGTCGTTCAACTACTCCATGACCATTCCATATGCTTTAATCGCCAACTACGCTGATATGACCGATGATAGCGTCATTGAGTACTGCATGGAGAATGAATTTATGGAAGCTGCACAAGATGAGCCATCTCATGACACACAAGTTGCTGCTGTTCAAGCGGTTGAAGATGAAGAAGTTGTTGCTGTTAAAGAGATTGAAATTGAAACAACTGTTGAGAATGAAACTGAAGTATCTGCAGAACAAGAAGCAGTTGCAACTCAACAAGTTGATGATGTTTTTGCTGATCTCGATGATACTGCTGTTGATGCTGATGTTATTGTTGATGAAGATGAAAATAGAGATGTTGATGATGATATTCCTGGCAGTGAAGATGATGATTCTGATAGTGATGATGGTGATGATGCTGATCAACCGAGTCTTCGGGTTTATGAAAGAAATTTCAGGGAATCAGAAGTGGTTGTTCAAGAAGATGTTGAGTCTGAAGAAGAGTCTGTTCCGATTAACGCTGCAGTTGCCAATATTCATGTTGATGAACTTGACTTAGCATTTGTCAATGCTTCAACTTCTCATCAGGTTCAAGCTACAACAGTTTCTCCTACTTCTAGTGTCGAGACTTCTTTAGTCGAGGTACGAGATACAACGGCTAAATTCTCTACTCTGAATGAGATGATTCAAACGATGAATGAGCAGTTTGAAGAGCACAAGCAAGCGGAAATTCAGAAATTGTGTGCTTTCTTCAAGGGTAAAATGCCAGAAATTGATACATCTTCTATCCCTGAAGTAATTCCTTTCAGACGCCCATCTGGGGTTGTTATTAGAGATCCGTCTTCTGCTGTTCAAACATCTGCTCCTGCAATCATGTCTATTCCTCTACCTCCACCGTTCACGCAATCTGTTGGTGTGTCTTCTTCAATTCCTCCTGTATCGACTTCAAGTACTCAAGTATCCGATCTTCCGATATTTGAGTTATCTGATATGTTATACGCTCGACTTCTGTCTATGTCATCGCCTACTCAACAAGACAAAGACTTGCTTTCTCTTTTACAGACTTTTCAACCCACTCCAACTCCGTCTCCGATTCCAGCTTCTACGCCTACTTCTGCTCCTGACAGAGTCTCTGCATTATACGAAGAATTCACTTCTTTTCGGACTGAAGCTCGGACAAATTTCTCGGAGATCAAGGAAGGCATTTCTCTATTGACTCAAGCTCTTACATCTCTTTCTGACCGCTTTGATCGTCATTAACTAAATTACAGAACTGAAGTCGGTCCATCTCTTAAACGTCGACATGACCAGGATGATCCCGATCCTCAAGGTCATGAGGGGGAGATGCATAAGAGACAGAGGATGGAGGGTTCGTCTGCTAGAGAGGATCAGTCACAAGAAGAGGCGGCTAGTGCAGAAAAGAATGCTGACAATGTACAAGATTGCAGCATTGATGATCTTGTGAATGTGATGATTCAAAGTGTAGATTTATCTTCCATGGAAAATGTCTTGAATATTTCTAAACAAGATATTCAGAATGACATGCAGATTGTTGTTTACGAGGATCCAGACACTGCAGTAAGGTCACATGAGATAGATGATTCAGAGATTGCTAATTATATGAGAAACTTCTTTGCAAACTTCATTAAGATAAACTCAGATGACGACGATGATGTCAGATTCGAGAACTTTGTAAGGTGAAAGAAGAGGAATGTGATGACATCATCATCTTATCCGACATTGAAGATGATTCTGTGTTTATGGATGCTAAGGATGAAGAAATTACAGATATGTTGTACAGAGATCTTCTTTCTCAAGAAGAGGTTCCTGAAGATACTACTTTTCCTGAAGCTACTCCTGATATTTCTACTCCTGTTGCTGCTACTGCTCCGACTACCTCTGCTCCTTCAGGTACATTTGAAGTAGGTCAGTCGTCCAGAGCACAAGTTGATGTTCTTCCTTCTGAACCTGTGATTCCACCTTCTATTCTAGAAGAAGGACCAACTTTGACCAAGCAGGAGAGACAAAAAAATCTTCATCAAAGATATATGGCTTCAAGGCAAAGATAAGCTTTTCTAGAAGACACTCAGAGAAATATTTTCGTTTCTAGAAGAAGGCCGATCAACATTTATGCTATCCTTGGTGTTGAAAAGGAGGCAGAGGCATATCAATATGAATACTTGATGCTCATCATGTGCCAGCGCCGTAGAGACAATAGCGTTTCTTCTCCACATCTGATTGTCTGAGTTATCAGCGTCACAATAAACAAGCTAGTTAATATCTGGTATCCGGAATTCGTAGTGGAAAGAAGAGATTGCAACCGATATACCTTCTCAAAGGCAGATTTTTCTGATCTTTCTATTGATGATATTGAGTTCTTATATGATCATTTCAGAAATCTTTATCATAGAACTCAGGATGTTTCTCAAGAGCTTTTTGTCATCAAAAGATTCATTCGACGGCAAATCAGATTCTTCAGAGTGTTTGATTTTTAGATGGCCGTTGAAAGCTTTCAGCCAGTTGTAAATCTTCTGAGGCCCAATCGAAGCTTGCCAGACTTAGATTCTTATCCTTTATTCACCATAATTCAAGATCCATATGGAGTTGTCTACAAGAATGGCTCAAGTCAAAAATGTTTTCTCAGATTTGAAGAAATTGCCCATTACTCAGATGGAACTTTGAAGGTGATCAAGCTTTAGTTGGAACAACATCTGAAAGAAGCTCAAAGAAGATTTTTGGAAACAAGAAGTAAAGCTTTTCTGGTTGATAATAACAAGATTCGACTTCTCAAGAGGACATTGAATACAATTCATGAGAGATTGAACCTCCACTCAACTCTAAGATGACTGGAAGTTTTAGTTGGATTGAATAAACTTCGTCAAAGAGAAGAACGTCAATGATTCTCCAAAGTCGCTTAGTCGGTCAATGCTGATTCAGAAGATTATTTTTGAAGACCACTGCGCCAATGATTACTAAGGGGGAGATTGTTAATACTGATTTTGTAGTAATCATTGTAATTATTTTCCTAGTCTATACTGTGCTTAGAGTGCTTATCTGTGTTGTTAAGGCTAGGGGTATTTAAGTCCCCTTAGGCCTTTGTGTTTGTAACTTTGCTCTCATTTTGAATAGAACGTACACATTTGGAGCTCTCTACTTTCTCTCTCTAGAGATTTAGTGATTCTTGGACTTTCAGTATTATCTGAAAATCTTCGAGGAACATTTCTAGATTTTCATTTACGTTTGACACATTCTATAACTTGTATTCTTGCTTAACAACTTTTATGTATAGTATAAATGTAACATATCTTTTTCTCAAGCACCAACTTATTTTAATCACTGATGAAATTCTTTATTTCACGTATCTATCTAACATTATGCATTGATTCTCCATTCATGTTACATATCTTAAACATATTGTTTTTACAAGTCACCTTAATGTCATTCTTTGTCAACTATTCCACCCAAAATCATATCAAACCCATATAAATACATCAATTTAACAAGGTAACTCTACGATCCATATTGATTGAACAATCCTTAACAATTTCTTTAACCTTTATCTGACCACTTGCAGCAAGCACTACATATTTCTTATTGTAATTTCTTAAGTTATCTATTCTAGTAGCGGAAATTAATCTTCTAGATGTACATGAATTGAATAAACTAGGGCATAATAACTATTAACAAGAAATGGACCCAAACATTGTCAGTGTTAGTGATTCATTTGACCTCGTTTGTTGTACTGACATATTCCATAATCCTTACCTCTGTTCCTCCTTCTCATTTCCATTCTTAACAAAACTTTCTCATGTCAACCTCTATATTATTGTTGAACTATGTTGAAGCTTAGGGCAACTTCATACGATATCCTCATCATATCGCACTTATGGCAAGTACATCTCTCTATAAACTCCTTTTATGTTCATCCTAAATTTTCACATATGTAGATCCCAATGCTATATTTGTACTTGGCAAAGTCACAAGCTCCCAAACTTATTGTTGATAAGATAGCTAACTTGGATCTCTATGCATATTTCTTGACCTTAGATGGTTAATCAATATATTTTCCACCTATAACATCCTTGGTTACAACCTCAAAGTCTTGCTCTTAACACAAGCCTCAATCGCATCCTCTAGTAGTATACAAAGTTTTCATGAAGTGACAAAAACAATTTTCTTATTGTTTACTATTCTAATAGCTCGGTCTCTACCTCAACCTTTCCTTTAGTTTTGGCATACCAAAAAAACTTAGTAGTATGTTTACATTTATGACACCCTCACTTACGTACATTGTTCTACCATTCCTTTCTAGACATTCTTGTAAAAAAATGACAACATATAGGTGTTCCATAATCCTCTTTCTAAGTCATAGTTGTGTATGCAAGATGTATTGACACATATACTTTCATTAATAACTTTTGGACTAAATAATATTTACTCCTAACATAGTTTGTTATTTTGAAATACATCGCATTGATCTAAGCATATACTGAGTACGTTTGAGAATAATCCTTTGTGTTGTATTTGTAGAAAGTGTGGGAAACAAAGAAAAATGATGGTGGTTCAATTGTCAGCAACTTCGTAATTAAATGTTTTATATTTTTAACATGACGACCATAAAAACCTTGTATTGACATGATGCTATTTCTTGGCTCAATCTTCTCGGAACATGGCTTGCTTCCCACTGAAGAAGCCAGCAGTTTATTGAAGATTCATTTTTTTTAGTTACAGTTGGAACATGTTTATCATTACACTCTTTTTTTTCATTTGAAATATCTTTCCTATTCAATGTCGAGATACATTCTAGACCATCATCATCATCATATGTCTTTAATAGGTATGCACACGAGATGAGGGTTGTACACTTTTGAAGGTAGTGGCGAGGAAGAAAAATATGAAGACATGGATGGTAGTTCAGATAACAAAGATATCCGGTCATTCATCTAATAACGAAAATGAACCTATTTCTTATTTGCATATGACAAGCAACAATATGGCTAGAGGCTTTAGTAGGGCAACAATATCACTATTGGGCGTGGTGACCCCTACGCCGATGACTACGACAATTATGTAGTTGGCAATTTTACAGAAGAAGTGGAGAAGATCCAGCAAGGGGATGATACAAGGTTTTTGCCCCATCCCAAGATTAGTATCGAGGACTAGAGGCCCTAATACTTCAACGCAAACGCCTCGGCATGCGAGTTAGCGGTCGCCCATCCGGTGGGTAAGTAGATATGATATAAGGTTTTATTATAGTACATAATAAAACTTATACTAATGTCTTTTGTTTTGTAAATTTTGTAATTCTGAAGGTATATATACGCACATGTTGTTCTCTCCATCATTTTGTTCATGTTTAGTGGTCTGTGCTCATGTTCGACCTTTTTCTGGTTTGTACATAGTTAGTAAAATATTTTTTTAATTATACAGATTAAATGTATGTAGTGTAAGTTTCACTAGGACCCGACGATATCGTACCTTGTAGAATAGGTATCCAGACCACATGAGGGATGCACATAAATAGGCCTAAGGATCATGGGCATTCTTCGACGGTCACGACTTCATATATGAAACACAACCGGACTGGATCCCAAAGCCGCATTCGCCAATGATTATTGATCAGGTGCATGGTTGAATCTTTGTAATATTTTTTAATTATTTTATATTGATTTATGTGTTATGTCTTCACAAGTAGGGGATGGTGACGCATTTAGGCAACAGTCTAGGGTGAACCGGCAGTTTAAGGGGATGTTGTTCAGGCACAATGTAGGATCAATTAGTGTCGTTTAGCATCGGAATCGCATGGTAGTTATGTCTATTATACAAAATGCATACATATTATGAATATATATATATATATATATATGAATTTTTTGTCTACTAACGACTTAAGTTGTCTATTGTAGAAAGATGTATGGGGTCGTGAGCCCACTGCTGCTGAGTTTTTTTTAGATGTTCCACTACATCAATAGGAAACCGTTCCGGGTGGTGCAAGCAGTCCGACTACGGACCCTCCGATCTACGTTTATCCGTGGCAGCTAGAGTAGCGGTGAGTTTAATTTTCTTACTCTCGACTTAGTTTGTTTTTATAGCATGGGTTTGTTTTATAGGATAGATAACTATTGTTTTATAGTAGCAGATATGTATAGGACATACTTGCGGCGTAGGGAGGAGACATACGTCGGCTCAGATCCCAACACCATTCCCCATAATGACCTAGAGCGGTGGGAGCATAGAGTCAAAAGTCGGTAGATGGCCGCTTGTTTGGATTTGGGACGGGTCAGGATCCCTGGTCCGGTTTGATATAACTGGCGCTTCAAGTGCCAGTAGTAGTAGTGGAAGCTCGTACAGTAATCAGGCGTAGGTATATTTAATAATAGTATATGTATATTGTTTTTAATCATTTATCACTAACACAATGTGGATTATTAATCAAATGTTTAATAATTCCAAGTATATGCGCTAAAAGAGAAGTTGGCGAGTTATGAGGAGGATCATGAGCAGTTTCAGAGCCGGTTGGAGGATGAACAAAGAAAGACGACAGCTTTGGAGCGGCAACAAAAGGAGAGAGCTGACGAGCTAGCTCGACAGTAGGCGCTAGCCGAGCAGTTTTCTACTTTTATGAGGCAGTTTCGTTCTAGAAATCCTCCCCCTCCTCATCCCCTATATTAGATAAGGATTTGAAATTTTTTGTAATAAATATTACTTTTGCACAGGTTCAATTTTACAGGAAACACTATATTTTTCAATTATTAAAAAACAAAATTACTAACAGACACTAATGGAAATCTGTCTGTGATTCGAATAGGTTCGTTGATGATCCATATCGATCGGTATTGGGATCTGTTGGTATTAAACACGATCGATGTTCCATCCATAAATCTTGCCTTCGGTGATTCGTAGGTCGTCAGTGATGCCTTTACCCACCATATGATGTGCAAGAGACTTTCACTAACGGATTACCGATGGATCCGACTTTTAGCAGTGGATCTGTCTATTACACACTCTTCTTTTTCTAATTTAGTGCAATCAACAAGATTCAAGTTGGGAGTGTGGATTCTATGTTATGTACTTCATATTTCCTTTTTCCTGATATCAACAATCTCTTTTCTCGACTAGGGTATGTATGTGTTAAATATGTTTTATTGTGTCTATTGCACTCAACCTTGTGGTTATAACAATAACTATTTTATTTTGCATCTAGGTACCATGGAACGACACAACACCCCTTATAAAAAGAATGTTGGATGATATAGCTAAAACATGGGCTATGATAGCTATATATTTTAGGTCTCAAAATAGGAATTAAAAAACCAATTCTTTTTTATCATTTTGTTCCTAAAATGGATCTACTAAAGCCCATTGTTTATTTTGTGAATCCGGGCCCAAAAAAGGAAAACAAAAGATAAATATCAAAATCCCAAGTTTTGGGCCTCTTTCTCCCTTGTTGAACTCCCCATCGCAAGCAGCAAAGTCGCACAAAATAACACTCTAGCGAATTGAAGTCGGGAACGATTAGGGGCGACTATCTTGGCGGCGAAAGTCGTCGAAAACACCACCAGAGACACTGTTTCAATGTAATCCAGAGCCTCACGCGACTTTCTCATTTCAAAAACCGCCGGGATACTCGCCTTAGAGACTTTGGTCAAGGCTATATGAATGGCTTACTCGGGCGACTTTCTTGGTGGCTAAACTCGCCGGAAAACTCGCCAACGATGAAATGTAAGGACCAGGTCTGTTTTCTCTTCTTTTTGGAGTGGTTTCTTCCTTAGGGCTCGTATAAATACTCATTGCCAACCGTTTTTTAAGAGGGGACCGAAGAATAAAAATGCAACAACATAAGGAGGCAATTTGGGAGCTTTCACCATCGATTTCTCATCACTTTTTGGTAATTTCTTGCACATTTTGATTTGTTAACCATAGTTTACCATGTGTGGCTAAGCTCTTTCATTCCAACAATAGTTAAACTTTTGGTTTGGATGCATTTGCTTTGAGGTTCAATTGTAATTGATTAGGACAAGTTCATTTGTTGGATTTCTATGATTAATGTCAAATTTACTTTAATGTTGGGTGATTTGGCCAATTTCTTGATGTTCATGACAACATTTGCTAGTCAAATATTTAGATATGTAATTTTAGAGATTTTGACAAAGTGACAATTGAACATACATAATTTTATTAAGGTTTTCGAGATGGATTCATGAAATATTGCAATCAAAGTCATTTTAACCTGAGCTTACGAGCTTATAACTTTGATTAGGTGTTTTTTTTCACCATATAAAGCTAATTGCACCTAGGAGTCTAAGAGCTTGTTTAGACTCTTATTTGCGATTAAGATTTGATTAAAGAGCATATTTTTAATAGATCTTTAGTTAAGGAAAACCTCAGATTGTCAGAGCTTGTTGGCAATTTTAACCAATTTGGACTTGTCCGTTTTGTTACATATCCGGGATCGATGATAGGTGTTTATGTCCTTATCAAAGTAAGTTATTGTTGGACTTTCGTATAATCATTTAGAATCGTATGTTAGATATAAATTAATCCACCCCCACCCTTTTTGCAATTTAATTTTAATTAATTATATTTTGTTTGAATTAACCAACATTGATAGTTAGACTGCTGTAGATTCGACCTGCCTTACCATTGTTGCAATTTGGATTGTCAACAAAGGATTAGTTGGATAAATATTATTTGGTTGACTCGGCGTACGTCAAAATTTTGCCTTTGTTGTCGGGGACTCGATAGTCTAACAGTTTATGCTTAGATCTACACGTACACGTACATCGCAACCCATAGATTTAGAAATCAAACGGATAGCCAAACGATTGAGGAAACAATCTAGGCTTCTAAATTAAGGAGAAAGGCAGGTCTTCCTCTTCACGGTAATCAACATCTGGAAAGATATTGATTTACCATCTGAATCTGAAAACGAAGTGGAGGAACCGAAGACTATGTCTGAGGAAAAGAAGGAAGAGGAGCCAAAAGTCAAGATAGATGATAAATAAGAGTGAACTTTACGAGAGCTGAGCTAGCGACACAAGATGTCACTCAAGATCCGATATGTATCACGTATCCTCAAGGTAATGCCAATTTTGTCCTGGTATGGTCGATCTCCTACCCGTCTATCACGGTTTGGAGGACGAGGATCCTAACAAGCACCTCAAGGAATTCCATGTAGTGTGTTAAGTATGAAACCCAATGAGATTATGGAAGATCTAATAAAGTTAAAGGCATTCCTTTTTTCTTTAAAATATCAAGCTAAGGATTGGCTATATTCGTTACCCCTCGGTTTGGTGACGACTTGGAACCAAACAACGAGGTTATTTTTGGATAAATTATTTCCCGCCTCCCGAGCCGCCATACTCCGTAGGAAAATTTGTAGCATAAAACAAAGAGATGTAGAAACTCTCCATAAATATTGGAAGTGATTTAAACAACACTGTGTTAGTAGACGACAACATGGGATTTTTGAGCAACTTCGTTCGCAATATTTTTATGAGGGTATCCTTCCTATGTAGAGAAAAATGAATTATGCTGCAAGTGGAGGGGCAATCTTCGATAAATCCCCAACCCAAGTTAGGGCCTTAATCACCACTATGGCTGAGAATTATCAGTATTTTTGTGTTTGAGGTAATATGAGGAGCCCCAAAGGGCTAATGAGGTAAATGTCACTAGCATTGAAAGTAAATTATATGATTTGACTAACCTTATTAAGCAATTAGTTGCGGGTAAAGAACATGTAAAGGCATGTGGAATATGCAAAGAGGTGAACCATCCTACGGACATGTGTCCTAAATTGCAAGAAGATGTCCTGGTTGCACCCGGTGATGTTGTTGATCCACACTCCCTTAGTGATTTGATGATGATCATTTTACTCAGTAATAATATTAGTTATGTTTTTATTGTTTCGGTTTCGGTGATCAGTTTATACTGAGTCTATTCAGTGATTGTTGAACACGTATTGTAACAGATTAGAACTTAAGTAAATCTTCAAAAAGAAACACCACATCAAAGAACCTTCAGCGATGTTAAAGAAATAACTGAAGATACAGACAAATCTACTCGTGATCTGAAGCAACATTCAGTGATACCTTGAATGTCTACATCAAATGTGGAATCTGTCCAAGACTCGACGATAGCTGAAGAAGTCCTCAACGACCCTTCTCTATACCTGATCAAGAGTCTTGTGCATCAAGATTGTTTGTCTTACTCTCTTTCATAAAAGGTGCGACGTCCCGAAATGGAGTAAATAAATAAATTATAAAAAGATGAAAAGAAAAAAAGAATTAAAGGAAAATAAAATAAATTTGGTTTTTATTGGACAAAAAACTGTGAAAAAAACGTGAAAGGGGGTCAATTATGCCCTTTAATGAAAGTGAGAAGTGATGAAAAAAGTTTAAGTTCAATCGGACTAAAAATGAAAGAAAAATATCAAATCAAGGGTGAAAATGTAATATTGGCCAAAATGGTTAGAGCAGGGGGCGAATATATTATTAAGAAAGTTAAGGGGCTGAAATTAAAAATTTTGCAAGTTGTATGACCTATTCCATAAATATGACAAATCTGCATATTTTCAGATAACGAAAATGACCTCTTTTGAAGGCTTGCTATTGTTTGTATTTATCAACTATTAAGACAAAGAAAAATTTCATATAAGCGAAGATAATCGGTTAGAGCACATTTTGGTTCAAGAAAATCGAAATTTCGTCGAGTTTTAGGAGAGAAATCGGAGGTTGAAGTTTGAAGTTCAAAAGCTTTGTTTATTGACGATTGGAGGTAAAATACCCAACTGAATTTCGATTTCTTTATATGGATAGCTTCATTTTTAAGTCCTCTATCGATTCTTAGTAGCCTTATGTCTCATATCTTGAACTAGAATGTTTGAATTTGCGTTTTTACTGATTTTTCAAGTGGGTTTAGAACCCCAAACTTTAAACGTGCAAATGAGACTCAATACTTGATGGTATTCGTTGATTCTAGTTCCTATGGTTGAAGGAAATGATTTTTCTAGAGTTTTAGCAAAAGAAATCATCCAAAACCATCGAAAAAAGAGCCCTAACGGCCTTGAAAACGGACAACCATCAAATTAAGGGACGACCAAAACGGCCGGACGTTGGCAGGGTGCATGCTGGGCAAGGCTTTTTCCCTTACGGGTCGTCTTTGGTATGTTGGGTTTTTCTTTTACTGTGGGCCATCAAGATTTATAAGATTTATTAGATAGAAGTCCAAATTATTGTTTGGTATTTTATTGTATTAGATTTTTATTGGGTTATTTACTCCAGAGTAATTAGAAGAGTCTAATTTAATTATTTAGTTAGGAGCCGTTTGTTTTTTAAGAGGTCTAAAGTCTCAAGTTATAATTCCTTATGATTAATAAGAGGTGATGTGTAAAAAAATCTAAACGATTCAGACTTAAGAGTCATTAAGAGGTTTTTTTTTAAAAACAAACAACCCCTTAGACTCTTTATTGGATCTTAATTATGTAAAGTTTATTTAATTTATTGAAAGATTAATTTATTATTATAAGTTTAATTAATTTAATTGATTTCTATTTTAATTGATATATGATAGGATGTAAATTGTTGTATTTAAGATTTAATGAAGTCAAAGTTCTAAAGTCAATGTATAAATCAAAGTCAAAGAAAGTCAATTTAGTTTAGTTTACATTCTTTATAAAGAAAGTCAATATAGCTTTGGGAGAAAGATTTGTGCACAATTTCATCAAAATTTGAAGAAATCAGTGAAGCTTTCTAAAAATAAATTGTGTTCTGTTCTTGACTCTTTTTAGTTTGTCGATTTCTTGAATGTTTTGATACAAATTTGTATTCATAGATTTCGTTTTCAATATCAGTATCATTTTTCGTTGGTTATTGTTCAAGGGTTTCAAGAAATTTGATTCAATTTGATAACAATCGATATATGTTCTTGATTTTTTCTGTGAATTAGACTTGTTTGATCCATTTTAGAGTTTAACTCTTTATGTTTTCTGGTTGTTTACTGATTTAGATCTTATTTTTCAAAGCTTAACATCTGAATCTTGTATTTGAGATATTAATTTGCAGGTTTTGACATTATGTCATCGTGAAGAAGATGAACACTTGCGACAAGTTGTTTATCGTAAGGCAAAGAGTTAGATGGTCAAACAGGAATACATGGAATGAATTTGGTCAACTATGGTGGCTTTGATCTATGAGTGCATGGGATAATAGGATATAGTTGTGTTGCTGACTAGCAGTTATGAAGAAGAAAGCATGGCATGGTGAACTTATCGTAAGTGATGCATACGACAAGTAGCTTATCATAAACAAAGAAGAAATCAAAGTCAAAGATTGCTAGTATGGATGGTAACGGGGCGGGTTTACAATAGATAGCCCCGGCTCCGGCGGGTACGGGGGAACGACTACCCGGCCCCGGTCAACATCCGGTCTACCCCCGCCCCCGTTAACCCGGTTCGTACCCGCTTATCCAACCCGGTCAAGACCCGGATTTTTTAAATATTTTATATATACTTTTATATTTTTATATTATATATACCACCTTTGTTAGCACATTTTGAAGTATAAAATCTATCACTTTCTTATATTCACATATGGTACATTTACTGATTCCAATTTACTAACTGTATTAAAAAATTTGAATCTGCATATTGCATATGGTCATCTTCGATATTATTCATATATATATATATATAATATAAAAGTATAAATTTAATATATATATATATATATATATATATATATATATATATATATATATATATATACTATATTATAAAACACGGCTAAAAAACTCTTAATTACTACTTATAAAACACAAGGTATTACCATTTTATGCTTAAATTTTAAAAATCTCTTAATCACAACTTGGTATGCATAAGGTACAACTCCTTATATGAGTGTTAATTTGAGCAAGTAAATCATATGTATCTTGGAAACCTGGACTCAAAAAGTAAATTTATAAGTAAATATATGATTTACTCCATATATATCTTTTTTCTGATAAGCTATTACACTAATTTTTTATTTTCATTTACAATTGCTCACCCAGATGCATTGCATGGGTACACTGCTAGTATATAATATAAAAGTATAAATTTAATATATATATATATATATATATATATATATATACCGGGTACCGGGCGGGTCGGGGTATGTCACCCGGCCCCGTCCCCGGCCCCGGTTTGAGCCTACCGGGTATCCCTGGCCCCGGTCCCCGGACCCGTTTTTGCAGGGATTCCCCGGCCCCGTCCGGGTCGGGTCAAATCACCATCCCTAATTGCTAGTGAGCTTATCGCAACTCTCTCTCTCTCTCTCTCTCCCCTATAGCATGCTTATCGTATGAGTCTGTTACGCTGAACTAATCACAACTCACTGATTTTTTTTTATCTGAACTTAACGTAAGTCACTGTGCATGCAGGGGCGGAGCCAGAAATTTTTTCTAGGGGGTGCCTAGAAAAAATGTAAGAAAATTCATGATTTCAAGGTTGAGAAACCTTTTTAGTATATATGTTTTTTAATAAATAGTTGTTATAAAAATAGTTGTAGTAAATAGTTGAAAAACATGAGTGACCTAAACAACATAACTATATATATATTTTTTTTGAACGGCAAAGAAAATTTTATTACCCAACAAAAAAGTTACAAAGGAAAGAAAAAAATACCATACGACCACAACCATCAACAACACAAGGAATAAAAAAGAGACCAACACAGTCAACCAAAAGCACGAGAAAAAAAACACAGCCGAGGACTCGTTTGCGAGGGACAAACGCCACCCCGGGGGCTGCCGGAAACCCAACACTACAGCTCCCACACTATGTCGTCGTCTAAGTCGAACCCGGACTGCTCAAATCTGTGCATAGCTCTTGGTCTCTACATTTAATCCACCCGAACACTTTTAATTGCGTCGTGAATAATCGATCCGTGATCTTTCCTTGCTCCTTCTCAAACACCATTTTATTGCGATGTGTCCAAATAAGGTAGATAATACACCATATCGTTGCGGTCCAAATAAGGTAGATAACTATATCTATATTTATATTTATAAAAACAAATAGAGAAGACATTTGTTTTGTTCTGTTTTTGTGAAAATGTCGATACACGGAGAGACGAAAAAAAAACATATACATAAAAACTGGGAATATTATTAGGGGGAGAAGGGGCCAAGTGCACTATATTTTAAAATTTTGACCTTAATACTAATACATAAAAAAAAAGGGGGGGGGGGTGAGGGGGATCCACTGCACCTTCTGGTGCTAAGGTGGCTCCGCCCCTGTGTGCATGTTGAGCTTATCGTGAGTAAAGAATACGTCAAGCTACTGTTGGATATGATAAGTGTATATATGCAGTTGGTTACGATAAGTTGAGGTAATCCTAACAGACGCCTATGACAAATGTCTAGTATTGCTTAAGCTTTGGACAAGTACAACTAAGGTGATGTTCGGTTTGTTTTATGTTAAAACCTGTATGGATATAGTTGTGTCTGTATGGATATAGCTGTCTGTGTGTTAACAACTAAGTTGTTGTTCGGTTGCTATGCTGAATAAACAGTCTGAATGTTAGAAATGACCATTTTACCCCGTTATTTATTTTCTAATTAAGAAAAGAGTTTATCAGTAAATTGTAAATATTTTGAAATATCTATCTTTAAATTTTGAAATATTTTTCATTAAAAGTTTGCAATACATAAATTTGGTTTTAATTTGTTTTATTATATAATTTCTTCAAACCCTACTTTGCCTTATGTCAGCCGCCATCATTAAAAGTCTTCCAACTTTTATCATCTTCAACATCCAGCTCATTAAGCTACTTTGTATCATGTGATTTGAAGCTTTGATTATTGATATGAACTTTGCTTATTGATATGAACTTCGCTATGATTTCTAGCATCGTTGATTGCAACGGATTGAAGATTAGAAGTGGGTTTCAGAGATGAAAAGGTTTTTTTCGATGTTGATATGGTTTTATGAACTTCCACAGGCTTTCTTGAACGTAATCGGCCTCTGTGTATGTGGCGCTCACAGTACTTCTGATGAGGAAGCACTGGCCAACGACACCTCCATTTCTTCCCATCGGTTCTTCTACACCTCCCTAGTTCAATAAGAAGAAGAAGGTCGGCGATGTAAGAAGAAGAACAAATGATGTCGTCACGAAGAAGAAGAATAATAAGGTCATAGTCATCTCTTTTTTTTCCTGGAGTTGGAGTGCACAGAGGTCTTTTGTGGAGGAGAACCTGTCATTTTTTTGTAAAAAGAGAAGAGGTTTAACAAAGGGTAGGTGGGGAAAATTTGTGGCTGAGTGTAAAGGACCAAGTTTTTTAGCATACCGAATCAGCCATGGGCTGACCGATTCAGCCACTACCGAACACCCGGATGGATGTGCAAATCATCTATATCCACCATCCAACTCATTAAGCCACAAACGAACAGACCCTAAGTTGGTTACAAAAGGTGCTACATAGCAGGTTACGAAAAGTTGAGGTGTTTTTTAAAATCTTACGTCAAGTTTGATTTTTGAAGAGTTTTGATCAATCACAATAGGTTTCTTAATGTTAAGAATTGTTAATGAAGTTTAAAACTAGGCTTTTTAGCGTTAAAAAGAATCCCATATCGAGTTTATGTGCCTAATGAAGGAAGACGAGTAGAACGTTTCGTCTTTGGGCTTAGAAGTGATATTCGAGAATTTGTCTCGAACAAGGAACCGTCTACGTTTCAAGTGGCGGTAAATGCAGCTGAAATGAGAGAGAATGAAAAGAATCGGCAAGCTACTGAAAGAAGTGGAGATAAAAGAAAATGGAACGGAACAGTCCGTGACTCCAAACCGTTTAAAGCTGCAAAATTTGATCAGCAGTCTGTTAATAAGTTTGAAAGTAAGCCATGTAGCAAGTGTAATCAAATGCATCAAGGAGAATGTAAGATTGATCAAGAGGGCTGTTATAAATGTGGGAAGATTGGGCATTTGGCTCGGGATTGCCAGAGTTCGAGGTCTTTTTATCAGTGTGGATCTTTTGATCATATCAGGACTAATTGTCCACAATTAAAAAAGGGATCGGTCGGAGGATATGTAGAAAAGGGAGGTGAGAAAAAGGTGGAGCCAGCTAAAGCGAGGGCTAGAGTTTTCAATATGACAGCAGAAGAAGCGGTGGAGATACCTGATGTAGTGACAGGTACTTTCTTTATAGATTCGAATTATGCAAAAGTATTGTTTGATTCAGGCGCAAATCGTTCGTTTGTGTCTCCAAATTTCGTGCATAAATTGAATGAGAAACCCAATAAGCTTAGGTATGAATTGAAAGTAGAAGTGGCTGATAATAGTCATATCTTAGTGGAAGAAGTGTATGATGGGTGTAGTATTATCATCGATGGGCAGTCATTTCCACTTCGACTGTACCCAATGGGTATGGTAGAATTTGATGTTATTGTAGGAATGGACTGGTTGGCATTTAATGATGCTCATATAGTATGCAATAAGAAATTAATTCGCATAGCGCAGCCAGGTAAAGAAGAGATAGTAGTGTTTGGAGATCGGAGAGATAGAAAATCCTGCTTGATTTCAATGATTAAGGCTAAACGGTGTCTAGTAAAAGGGTGTGTAGGGTTCTTAGATTATGTTGTAGATACTAAGAAAGAAAAGAAAGGATTAGAGTTAGTTCTGGTAGTAAGTGAATATCCAGAAGTATTTCCGGAAGATTTAACCACTTTGCCTCCTGATCGGCAAGTGGAATTTCGTATTGATTTAGTACCCGGAGCAACGTCGATTGCAAGAGCACCGTATAGACTGGCACCGGCAGAAATGAAAGAAATGATGACTCAACTGCAGGAGTTGTTAGACAAGGGGTTTATTAGCCCTAGTACCTCACCATGGGGAGCGCCAGTGTTGTTTGTAAAGAAGAAAGACGGGTCTATGAGAATGTGCATAGACTACCGGGAGCTCAATAAGTTGACTGTCAAAAATAAGTATCCGCTTTCCAGAATTGACGATCTTTTTGATCAACTTCAAGAAGCGAGCTATTTTTCGAAAATAGATCTACGATCTGGTTATCACTAGTTGAAAGTGAGGGAGGAGGATGTACGTAAGACTGCATTTCGTACGAGGTACGGACATTATGAGTTTCTAGTTATGCCATTTGGTCTGACGAATGCGCCAGCAACTTTCATGGATTTGATGAATAGAGTGTGTAGTCCGTTTTTAGATAAGTATGTCATAGTTTTTATAGATGATATACTGATCTATTCGCGTTCCAAAGAAGATCATGAAACACATTTGCGAGCGATTTTAGAATTGCTTAAACGCGAGAAATTGTACGCCAAGTTTTCAAAATGTGAATTTTGGCTGAAAGAAGTTCAGTTTCTAGGTCATGTGGTGTCAAATGATGGGATTAAGGTTGATCCGGCTAATATTGAAGCCATTAAAGGGTGGGAAGCACCGAAAACACCATCAGAAGTAAGAAGTTTTCTAGGATTGGCGGGTTATTATAGAAAGTTTATCCAGGACTTTTCAAGGATAGCTACGCTACTAACAGCGTTAACTGGAAAGAATGTCAAGTTTGTTTGGGCGAAAGCTCAAAAAGAAGCGTTCAGTAAATTGAAAGAGAGTCTAAGTAGTGCTCATGTCTTGTCTCTACCCAATGGAACGGAAGGATTCGTAATCTATAGTGATGCTTCAAAGTTTGGTCTGGGATGTGTGTTAATGCAAGAAGGCAAAGTGATTGCTTATGCATCTCATCAGTTGAAAGAACATGAAAAGAATTACCTAACGCATGATTTAGAGTTGGCAGCGGTAGTCTTTGCTTTGAAAATTTGGAGGCATTACCTGTATGGGATTAAGTGTCAGATTTACACAAATCACAAGAGCCTTCAATATCTTTTCAATCAGAAGGAGCTTAATATGAGGCAACGTAGGTGGATAGAGTTGTTAAACGATTATGACTATGATATTCTGTACCATCCAGGCAAGGCCAACGTGGTAGCAGATGCTCTAAGTCGCAAGGAGCATGGAGAAATGACAAAAGTGGTGGCATATCGAATTTATGTTGTTTATAATTTCTTAGAAGAAGTTATAAAGTATCAAGAAGAAGCAACGTCAAAGGAAAATTTGAAAAGTGAAAGAATTGTTGGAATTGTTAACTCGTTAGTTGTTGACAATCGCGGAGTGAAGTGCTTCAATAAGAGAGTGTGGATTCCAAAAGTAGGAGATCTGCGGAGGAGAGTATTGGAAAAAGCGCATAAATCCTGTTACTCAGTACATCCGGGAACCAACAAGATGTATAGAGATCTGAAACAAAGCTATTGGTGGCCAGGTTTAAAGAAAGATATTGCTCACTTCGTTGAACGATGTCTGACATGTTTGAAAGTTAAAGCTGAGCATCAGAGACCTTATGGGGAGCTTCAATCGTTAGAAATTCCAGTTTTGAAGTGGGACGAGATTACGATGGATCTTGTTACTGGGTTACCACGATCACCTAAGGGGCATGATGCCATTTGGGTGATTGTGGATAGACTCACAAAGTCAGCTCACTTCCTACCGATCAAGGAGACGTACTTATTAGAGAGTTTGGCTCGATTTTATATCGACGAAATAGTAACCAGACATGGAGTACCGTCGTCAATTATGTCAGACAGGGATGCTCGTTTTACATCAACTTTCTGGAGAAGTTTGCAAAGGGAGTTAGGCTCTCAACTTAAGTTGAGTACGGCCTATCATCCGCAAACTGATGGCCAGAGTGAGAGAACCATTCAGACATTGGAAGATATGCTTCGTGCATGTGTTATTGATTTCAAAGGTTTGTGGGAAATTCAATTGCCGTTGATTGAATTTTCCTACAACAATAGTTATCATGCTAGCATTCAAGCGGCCCCGTTCGAAGCATTGTATGGTCATAAATGTAGAACACCTTTATGCTGGAATGAGGTGGGTGAAAGACAGCTAGCGGGACCGGAAATAGTACAGGTGACAGCTGATAAGGTCAACCAGATTAGAGCAAGATTAAAGATTGCTCAAGATCGTCAGAAAATGTATGCCGATGAGCGAAGAAAACCGATAGAGTTTCAGATAGGAGACAAGGTAATGTTGAAATTCTCGCCCTGGAAAGGGGTAGTCAGATTTGGAAAGAAAGGAAAACTAAGACCAAGGTTTGTTGCACCATTTATCATCACGGGACGTTGTTGGGAACTGAAGATTCTACCAAGTATGGTTAATGCTGCTAGTACAGAATTACTACTGCTGATTACTACTACTAGTTCAGAGTTAGTACTGCCAGAGTACTTTGAAGGATAATACTGCTGAGTATTACTACTGCTAGTAGAATTACTAATGCTAGTCAAAGTTAGTGCTGCTTGAACAAAGTTAGTACTGCTTAGCTAGTTAGTACTGCTTAGTAGTTAATGCTGCTAGAAGAAGTTAATGCTGCTGAGCATATTTAATGCTGCTTAAGAGATCCGGATGGAAAGAATGACAGCTGGATATACTGAAGATATACTAAAGATATACATGGAAGATATACTGAAGATTTGTTTATTATTTGTAATTATCTTTTGATCAGTATATGTATAGAATGTATAGAATAGATAGAAGAACAACTTTTGATAATCATTCTAGAGAGAAATCAACCTCAAGGCATAGATCCTAATTCTAGAGAAGTAGAATTCGTATTGGTGAGCCTGTTCATCAATATTGAGGTTGAGTGTGTAATCTTGTAGCTTCAAGCATTCAATACAAGTTTACAGTTTATTCTTCATATTTTCTGTGTTAATTTACTGTTTCATTAAATATCAAAGTGTTATTCCGCAAACTTCTTTGATATTGTTTCTGAGAATAAATTCTTGTTAAGAATTCGATCCTGACAAGTGGTATCAAAGCTTAACTCTCTCAGAAACATCTATCTATCATGGAAAATCTTACAGAATCAAGCAGTACTTTGGTCTCCAAGGTTCCAATGCTCAAACCCAGTGAGTTTGACATGTGGAAGATTAGAATCAGACAATATATTCTTCTCACTAACTACTCAATGTGGGACATCATTGAGAATGGTCCTTCTGAAGCTGGAAGAATAGGACCAGATGGGAAAAGACCTCCACCAAAGACAGATGGTGAAAGAAAGATCAGACAGACAGAGATGAAGGCCTTGAGCACTATGCTCCTGGCAATCCCCAATGAATATCAGCATCAATTCTGCAACTGCACTGATGCTCAAATTCTCTGGAATGCTCTAGAGAAAAGATTTGCTGGAACTAAGAGCATCAAAAGAAATCAAAGAGATGTTCTAAAGCAGCAATATGAGAACTTTACTTCCTCAAAGAATGAGTCTATGACTCAAATTTTGACAGGTTCAACAAGCTCATTGGTGAACTGGCTACTGTTGGAGTGAAGATGGATCAAGATGACATCAACAGGAAGTTCCTCAGATCTCTTGGGGATGAATGGACTATGTACACTGTCTCTTATAGGCAGAGTGACAATCTGGAAGAGAAAGAACTTGATGATCTATACAATGATCTAAGAGTTTTTGAAAATGAGGTAGAGATCAAGAAGAAGCCTACTGGTTATGTCCACAATTCTGCACTTCTTTCAGCAGCCACTGATACTACTGCCATCCCTGAAGCAGTTAGTACTGCTGGTGGAGCAAGTTCAGAAAAAGGATCAGAAACAATCTTTGAAGCCTTCTTGTCCAGTCATAGTAGCAATTCATTAATCAATGATGATCTGGATCAACTTCACCCTGATGATCTGGAGGAGATGGATATCAAATGGCAGATGGCCATGCTATCCATGAGGGTGAAGAAGTTCATTAAAAGAACAGGAAGGAATAACTTCTCTCAAATAAGAGAAGATGGAGCTGGCTTTGACAAGACTAAGGTGGAATGTTATAAGTGTCACATGAAAGGACACTTTGCTAGAGAATGCAGGAGTGCTGTTCCTAACAACAACCACCAACAAGCTCAGAATGGAGGCTACACTCAGAACAAGAATCCTGCTCAAGCCCTTGTTTCTCAACAAGGAATGGGTTTTGACTGGAGTGATCAAGCTGAGGAAGCCATTCAGAATCAAGCTCTTATGGCAGAAGTGTCTGATCTTCCCTCTGAGGTAATTTCTAACCTTTGCACTAAAACTTGCATTGACACTGTCAAAAGATATAGGGATCACAATCAAAGTATGTGTGATGATCTCAAAAGGTTAGAAAAGGATAGAAGAGATTATGTGCTAATAGTTGAGAGATTTGAAGAACAAATCAAAGGCTTTCAAGCTAATGAACTTCAACACTCTTATGACATTAACTATTGGAAGTGGGAAAAGAATGAGTTAGAGACTAAACTGTCTAAATCCTTAGAAGAGAGTGATAAGCTAAAGGAGGAACTGTCTAAAGTTAAACTTGACATAGAGAAGTTTTCATATGCTTCAAAAGCAATGGATTCTCTTCTAAAGGCTCAGATTCATGATAAGATGAAGCCTGGCATTGGATACAACAGTACACCTCCTCCTTATAACAACAATTATATCTCTCCTACTTCAGACTTGTTGGAAACCAAGGAGAAAAAGGACTTATCTGAAAAAGCCTTTAAGATAGACCCTTTGGATGAAGTAGTAATTAAAGATTTAACTGAGAAAGAAGCCAGTAAGAAGAGAGATAATGATATAAGTAAAGAGATCCCAGTAGAAAACAATATAATCACCAATGAGGGATGTGGGAAAATCTGGGTCAAATCCAAGAAAATAGAGAAGACCAAAGGAAAAGATAACAAGGTTCATTACAAACAAACCACAGTTGTGAATCCTGGATCTTGTAAACAGTGTGATTGCAGTAAAGCCAAGAGCCTAAATTCTGGTTTAAAAAGAGGAAATCAAAGAAACTGGAATAATCAATGGGCTCAGAAGCAAGGAGTTGATCTGAGTAAAATCAATAGACCAAAACCTTGCTTCATATGTGGCAAGTTAAATCATCTGGCTAAATACTGCTTCTTCAATCCTATTAATCAACAGATGACCTTTCAAAGATATAAGCAAAAATCTGTTGATTATAGGAAGGCTGGAAAGAAACATGGTGAAAAGAAAGGCCCCATGAAGAAAAGGATTTTAAAAGAAAGCATTAAAATGTGGGTGCCCAAAAGCACTAAAACTGTTAGTGCTGCTGACAGGGTTAGTGCTGCTGGAAGTATTACTGCTGCTACCTGTGTTAGTACTGCTAAAAATATTAATGCTGCTAATACAGTTAGTACCTCTTCAAAGGTTAACACTGCCAACACAGTTTCTGCTGCTTACACAGTTACTACTGCTAACAAGGTTAATACTGCTAAGCATGCAAGTGCTGCTAAGGCAGTTAGTACCTCTAAAACCAGTACTGTTTCTAGCACACATGTTTCCAAGCCTATTATTGTGACAAAGTACTCCAAGTATGAGGAGTTAAAATTCAAAAATCTTGTCAAGAAGGAATGCAAGTATTTTGATGAGAAAGGGGTACCCAAGACCACTTTGGCTTGGGTTCCTAATTCATACTAACTGATCTATCTTATGTGCAGGGCAACCAACAGCTCAAGGGAAGGAGCATATGGCATGTTGATAGTGGTTGCTCTAGGCACATGACAGGCAACATGTCATGCCTTCAGGATTTCAAGCATATCAATGGAGGACATGTTGCATTTGGAGATAATCTTACTGGTGGTAAGATAAGTGGAAAAGGTAATGTCACCAAAGGTAAGATGACATTTGAGGATGTCTACTATGTTGATCAATTGAAGTACAACCTGTTAAGTGTATCACAGGTTTGTGACAAACAACATAGTATATTATTTACAAATACTGAGTGTATGATCCTTGCTCCAGGGTTCAAGGTAGTTGATGAAAGCATGATACTACTTAGAACTCCAAGAAAGGACAATGTTTACTGTCTAGATATGGACAATGTTGAAAGTGATTCATCTCTAAATTGTCTTGTTTCAAAAGCTTCTGTAGATGAATCCTCTCTATGGCACAGAAGGATGTGTCACATGAATTTTAAGACTATGAACAAACTTGTTAAAAACAACCTTGTAAGAGGTTTACCTTCTAAAGTCTTTTCATGTGATGATCATTGTGTTGCTTGCCTCAAAGGCAAACAGCATAAAACTTCTCATAAGACCAAAGAGATAAATTTTATTTCTTCTTGTCTCCAGTTATTGCATATGGATCTGTTTGGTCCTACAAATGTTATGAGTATTGGCAAGAAATCTTACTGCTTGGTTATTGTTGATGATTACTCTAGATTCACCTGGGTATATTTTCTAAGGAATAAGGATGAGACAAGTGGACTGATCAAATCCTTTATCCTAAGAATTGAAAACCAAACTAATCAAAAAGTAAAAATCATTAGATCAGATAATGGGACTGAATTCAAAAATCATGATCTAAACACCTTTTGTGAAGAGAAAGGGATTGAGAGACAATATAGTGCTCCTAGGACTCCTCAACAGAATGGTGTTGCTGAAAGGAGAAATAGGACACTAATAGAGGCTGCTAGATCTCTGTTGGCTGATTCAAAACTGCCAATTACCTTCTGGGCTGAAGCAGTTAATACTGCATGTTATGTCCAAAACAGAGTTCTAGTGGTCAAACAAAAGAACAAGACTTCTTATGAACTTTTAAATAAAAGAAAACCCTTTATTGGATTTTTCAAACCTTTTGGGTGTCCTTGTACCATTCTCAATACCAAAACTCACTTAGGTAAGTTTGATAGCAAAGCAGATGATGGATTTCTTGTTGGTTATTCATCTCAGAGTAAGGCCTACAGAGTGTTCAATTCATCTTCTAGAATAATTGAAGAGAGTGACAATGTCAAATGCAATGAGAACACACCAAATCCTATTGGAACTGGTCCTCAATGGCTATTTGACATTGATTCACTAACTAACTCCTTTGGTTTTAGTAGTGATGATTATGCAGGTTCAGGATGTGGAGGATCAGGGTCTACACAAGTTCAAGAAAGTATATCTAAATCAGTGATCTTTCCCATACCCACAGTGAATTCTTTTGAAGACTGTGAAAAGGAACCATCTACTGGACCAAGTCAGAGTAGAGATGAAGAGATACAAGAAGATAAAGAATCAGAAGTAGCTGCTGAAAACACCTCAGTTGAGTTGAATGACTCTAATCTAGAGGCTGAACTTAATGAAGAACCTAGTCATAACACCAGAGTTCAAAAGAATCATCCTCCACAGCTGGTAATAGGAGATATATCCTCTCCTATGATGACTAGACATCAAAGCAGACTTCAAGAAATGCATGATCAACAACATACAATGCTTTCTTGCTTTCTATCCCAGCTTGAGCCTAAAAAGGCACATGATGCAATGAAAGAATCCAGCTGGATAGAAGCAATGCAAGAAGAACTGTTACAGTTCAAGCTACAAGATGTATGGGATCTAGTAGACCTTCCTAAAGGTCACAGAGCAATTGGCACAAAGTGGATCTTCAGGAACAAGAGAGATGAAAGAGGAATTGTAATAAGGAACAAGGCAAGGCTAGTGGCTCAAGGGTATACTCAAGAAGAGGGTATAGATTATGAAGAGGTTTTTGCACCTGTGGCTAGGATAGAAGCAATCAGATTATTCCTAGCCTATGCTTCTTACATGAACTTCAAAGTCTACCAAATGGATGTAAAGAGTGCTTTTCTCTATGGCTCAATTGAAGAAGAGGTATATGTCTGTCAACCACCAGGGTTTGAAAACCCAAGCTATCCAGACAGGGTATACAAACTGAAGAAAGCTCTTTATGGACTGCATCAAGCTCCAAGAGCATGGTATGACACTTTGTCATCCTATCTCTTGGAAAATGGCTTTGAAAGAGGAGTCATTGATAAGACTCTATTTATCAAGAGAAAGAAGAAGGATATCTTGCTGGTCCAAATCTATGTTGATGACATTATCTTTGGATCTACAAGAGACAACATGTGCAAGGAGTTTGAGGATCTAATGCATCAAAGGTTCAAAATGAGTTCTATGGGGGAACTTACTTTCTTTCTTGGACTCCAAGTTCAACAGAAGTCAGATGGCATCTTCATCTGTCAATCCAAGTATGTGCAGGACATTTTAACCAAGTTTGGTTTCTCAGATTCAAAACCGGCCAGCACACCTATGGAGACACACAAGCAGATAACAGCAGATCTTGAGGGGGAGGATATGGATGTGCATCATTATAGATCCATGATTGGCTCTCTCATGTATCTCACAGCATCTAGGCCAGATATAATGTTTCCAGTCTGTGTATGTGCAAGATTCCAAGTTAGGCCAAAGCAATCTCACTTTCAAGCTGTCAAGAGGATATTCAGATATCTCAAAGGGCAACCCAGATTGGGACTTTGGTATCCTCATGACTCACCCTTTGACCTAATAGCATACTCAGACAGTGATCTAGGTGGGGCAAACTTGGACAGAAAATCTACTTCTGGAGGATGTCAGTTTTTGGGTGCTAGACTAGTTTCATGGCAGTGCAAGAAACAAACCACAGTGTCCACATCTACAACTGAAGCAGAGTACATAGCAGCTGCAAGTTGCTGTGCTCAGGTCTTATGGATTCAGAATCAAATGTTGGACTATGGGGTAACCTTTCTACACACTCCCATCTTTATTGATAATATCAGTGCTATCAGCATTGTAAATAATCCTGTCAAGCACTCTAAGACAAAGCACATTGAGATCAGGTATCACTTCATAAGAGACTGTAATGAAAAGAAACTTGTTCAAGTTGTGAAAGTTCATACTGACAACCAGTTTGCTGATCTATTCACCAAAGCTTTTGATGTGGGTAGATTCACTTTCTTGGTAACAAGTGTGGGAATGATCAACTCTGAATAAGCATTCTCTCAAAAAGTGGTTAAATATATGTATATTATAGTTTCTTGGTGTTACTAATCCTCATTTACAGGGCACACATAGCAGTACTCAATTCAGCCTAAGCTTCAAAGAGTAAGTATGGTTAATACTGCTAGTTGGTTAATACTGCTAGTTGGTTAATACTGCTAGTTGGTTAATACTGCTAGTTGGTTAATACTGCTAGTTGGTTAATACTGCTAGTTAGTTAATACTGCTCTCAGTTAATACTGCTAGTAGTTAATACTGCTCTCAGTTAATATTGCTAGCAGTTAATACTGCTAGTGGTTAATACTGCTTTCAGTTAATACTGCTAGTGGTTAATACTGCTTTCAGTTAATACTGCTCTAGGTTAATACTGCTTATAATCCGAATACTATAAATACCCTTTGCCCGCCTAAAAGTTCATAACGACTCTTTGCTTACTATTCTCTTGTGCTCTAAACCCTCTCTCTCTCAAGTATCAAGTTTTCAGGCAAGAACTTTCAACGATCAATGGCATCAATGGCATTCATTGACGAGCACAATGAAATCGCGATGCTCCAAAAGCCAAAGCAAGCTGCAGGATTTCATCAGATAGTGGATTTTCTGAAAGCTAGTCATATCGCCTATGCACTGACAGTGTCTCCATCAATTTATATTGAGCATCAAAGGCAATTCTGGGCACATGCCACCATTGTTACTGAGGATGGTGTGCAAATGATAAAGACGACAGTGTGTGGCAAGCCATTGACAGTTACTGAAGAGGTGATTTGCATCAGTCTACGCCTAGACGATGCCTTTGGTATAACTTCTATCTCTAATGATGAACTGTTTTCTACTCTTACAAGAATGGGGTATGGAGGCCCATTGGGTGTGTTCAAGTTCTTAAAAGCAAAATTTTCACCTCAATGGCGTTTCTTTGTCCATACTCTTATGCATTGTATATCTAAAAAGACTACTGGATGGAGTGAGTTCAGTAGCACCATTGCTTATGCTCTGGTATGCTTAGCCACTGCCAAAAAGTATAATTTTTCACAAATGATTTTCAATGATCTTGTCTCAAACTTGGGAAACAAAAAGAGCTTTTATATGTATCCCAGGTTTGTTCAAGCAGTAATCACCCATGAATTGTCGGATATACCTCAACCTGTTGGGGTATATGTACCTAAACACCCCAAAGGCAAGGTTTTCTCAAATATGAGAAGATCTGCTGGGGACTCGGAAGTAGTTGACACCCCATTGTTCTCTACAATGATGGTGGTGTCCCAAACCACTGAAGGTATGGCAGCAGGGTTAAGGCCCCCATTAGACCATCCCACTGCTAGCCAAGCCCAACCTTCCCACTCAAAAACAATTCCCCAGTCCCTTCTTGCAAAACCAACCTCTCCTATTACCCAAACTTACAAGAGGAAACAGGTAACGAAGGCTCCTTCCCTTCTTGTACCATCACCCCCCAAGCCTTTAAGCCCTTTAAAGGAGAATTCTCCTTTAGAGAATATCCATAGGGAAACCACAGGGGTGTCTCCCAGCCCCAAGGAGGTGCTCTCTGAGGAGGAGGAAGAGCATATGGGTGATGAGGCTGCCACTACTCCTGCTAGCACAGAGGAGGAAAGTGGTAACATCAATAAGACCTCCCCCATGGCAACTTTAAATGAGCAATCATTTGAAGGTCCCTGGTGCCAAGAAACCACGGGGGTGGATAGTGCTTCTTCTAGGCAGAAGACATCTACAAATAAAAGATCCAATGATCCTTCAATAGGGGGTAACACTCCTGGAGAAGGTGAGGACAGATATAACTATGATGAATTGATGGAGACCATGGGAAACATCAACCAGGATGTCATCAAGCAAGGAAAAGAAATAGAGGAGATGAAGCTGGTTATCCTATCTCAACAAGTTCAGATCACCAAACTAAAGAAGATGGTGACAAGATTGTTACAGAAAAAGAGAAGGAAGCAGTTTGTGTTAAAGAGGAGGACAAGTGTTCAAGATGATTTCAACAAGGGGGAGAATTCAGAGGCTGAAGCAGAAAAAGAAAGTATTTCTAAGATGGGATTTGATGGTAAGGGGGAGAAAGCTGCAGAAACAGAAGCACAAGAAGTAGAAACAGATAATGTTCAAGCAGCAACAGGGCTATCTGTTGAAGAATTGGAAATAGCTGAAACCTTAGTAAAAGCAAAGAATGACACTCCTAAGGCTACTCAAAAGGCTAAGGGAGTGGTCATCAATGAAAGAGGCCTTGAAAAGAAGACACAAGAAAGAAGTGAGGCAGGGTTGAAGGATACAAAGGGTAAAGCTAAGATGATTGAACCTGAACAACCAGCAAAGAAGAAAAATCAGATAGAACTGGATGAAGAAGTGGCAAAGCAGCTTCAGGCAGAAATGGAAAAGGAGGAACAGCTGCAAACAGAAACTGATAGAGAGCTTGCAAGGATAATGGCCAAGAAGTTAAATGCAGAATACCAAAAGAGTTTGAAAGAAGCAGCTCAGACAGCAGCTCAGGTCAAGAAACTTCAAGTTAAGAGGATGCCTATTCAGAAGCAAAAGCAGAAAAGACAACCCTCCAAGACCTTTTTGGCTAATCAGGAAAGAAGAAAAATGATTAACTTCCTGAAAGGTGCAATTGGTGTTAAGGGGGAGATGTTTACCCATATGGCATACTCTCAGGTTGAAGAATTATATAAGAAGAAAATGGCCAAACTCCAAGGGGACTCAGCACAAAGGGAGGAGGCTGAGAGAAGGATGAAAGAGAGACATGATCTCAACATCCAACAACCATTCCCTGAGGAAACTACACCCTCCAAAGAAGAAGCAGAAGAGAAAAAGGAAGAACCTGGGAGTGTTGGTGTTGAAGCCAAAGCTGGAAAAAGGGTGAAGACAATTGCTTCCAAAAGGCAGTCTAAAAGGCCCAGAGTAGAAGAAACAACTGGTACTACAATAGAGCATTCAGAGGTACCTATAGCAGAATCAGTTCAACTTCCAGAACAGTCTAGTGAGCCAACAGATGAGAATATGGATACGTACATGACCATAGTGGAACCTTTGAAGGCTGATCCAATTTCTATGCAAGCTCCAGAGATCATCTTCTGGGATATTCTAAGAGACAATGGAAAGAACTTCTTCAGAATCAAGAGAGCTGATGGTTCATTTGAAGCTTATTCAACATGGGGGAGAGTTATTAGAAGTTGCTCCAGAGCTGATATGGAAGAATTATACCAAGTGGGGATGAAACTTTATGAACCTATGTTGAAAGGTACTGAAGAGAATCTTCTCAAAGTGACATTAGAATACTTGTGCATGATGTTTGATCCAGAAAGAGTACACCAAAGGATTAAAGATCATAAGCATGAGTTCATATTCAAGAAGATTGACAAATGGATACTATTTGAAAACTGCGGAGTATACATGATTACTATTGATAACTGTTATCATGAATACTACCTGGTGGACAAAATATATGAGCATAGCAAGGAGAAGTTGGAAGGGATGCTTAAAGCTACATTGGTCTGTACAAAGGATTCAGAGATGGCCAAGATTGTGGTGAGAAGAACTGTGAATCAAAGCTTGGGCCTAGACCCAAATTTGGGAAATTGAACCAGAGGTGTTGAAAGCATCTTGGAGAGCATCTGGAAGAGTATCTGAAGAACTTGACTTCTCTGCCTAAAAGTCAAGTTAGGGGGAGATTGTTGGGAACTGAAGATTCTACTAAGTATGGTTAATGCTGCTAGTACAGAATTACTACTGCTGATTACTACTGCTAGTTCAGAGTTAGTACTGCCAGAGTACTTTGAAGAATAATACTGCTGAGTATTACTACTGCTAGTCAAAGTTAGTGCTGCTTGAACAAAGTTAGTACTGCTTAGCTAGTTAGTACTGCTAGTAGTTAGTACTGCTTCGTAGTTAATGCTGCTAGAAGAAGTTAATGCTGCTTAAGAGATCCGGATGGAAAGAATGACAGCTGGATATACTGAAGATATACTAAAGATATACATGAAAGATATACTGAAGATTTGTTTATTATTTGTAATTATCTTTTGATCAGTATATGTATAGAATGTATAGAATAGATAGAAGAACAACTTTTGATAATCATTCTAGAGAGAAATCAACCTCAAGGCATAGATCCTAATTCTAGAGAAGTAGAATTCGTATTGGTGAGCCTGTTCATCAATATTGAGGTTGAGTGTGTAATCTTGTAGCTTCAAGCATTCAATACAAGTTTACAGTTTATTCTTCATATTTTCTGTGTTAATTTACTGTTTCATTAAATATCAAAGTGTTATTCCGCAAACTTCTTTGATATTGTTTCTGAGAATAAATTCTTGTTAAGAATTCGATCCTGACGGACGTGTTGGTGAAGTGGCCTACGAATTTGATCTACCAGAAAGTTTGAGTGGGATTCATCCCACATTTCATGTATCAAACTTAAAGAAGTGTTTGGCAGAAACAGATGTAGTAGTTCCCTTAGAAGACATTCAGGAAGATGAAAAATTAAGTTATATTTAGGAGCCCGTAGCAATTTCGGACCTCAAAGTAAAGAAGTTGAGAAACAAGAGTCAACCTGGAAAGTAGAGGTAGACATGAAATCTCAGTATCCCCATTTGTTTAGCGATAGAATTCCGGGGACGGAATTCTCTTAAGGGGGGAAGATTGTAATATCCGGATCCGAAATTTTTATTAATTTTGGAAGTTGGGTGAAAAGTTAAACGAGACCCAAAGTTCAGGGGGGTTAAATGAAACTTTGGTTATATTTATATAACCTTAACCTTAAGTAAAGTTATCAGATTTCATACTGATAACTTTATAGACCGACTTAGAGAAAGAGAGCAGAGCTAAGCAGAAGAAAGAAAAGCGAGGTTTTGAAGAATCGATCCGTTTTTTTTGTCAAATAGAGGTATGATTATAGCTTAATACTTCTATCTGCATGTTATAGTCGGTAAATAGTCTTGTTATTCAAGCTTTTAACCGTATAATTGATCGATTTAAAAGATTTGAAGTTTCTGGGTTCTTCTGTAAAGTAGCCGACTTAGTATGAACGTCGACCGGAATGAAGGTGTTGATCGGTAAAGGTCGACCGGTAGAGTTGTTGACCGGTAAGTAGTGTCGACCGGTATGTTGAGACCGACCGGTATCGTACTCGACCAGTATATCTCCTCGACCAGTATTGTAGTTGACTGGTATTGTATGTAGTGACCGGTAAGGTACTCCGAAGTGTGTCGACTGGAGGGGTCTTGACCGGGTGCACAGTGTGTTAATTTATTTAGAGAAGGAAAGAATGTTAGTAGCGAGTTAGATTACCTATGTATTTTGATACCATCGTAGGTGGTGTTAATCGTTAGAAGGCAAAGTTTAAGCAAGAAGAATAGAGGTGAGTCTTTCAAACTAAATCTTTTATGATTTTGACAGTTATTTGATAAATGTGGGTTTTATAAACTGCACGTTTATAATATTGAAAGTTATGCAGATTTATTGAAAAAGGTTGATTTAATCAGTTTGGCATTTTTATGCTATGTTTATATAAACTTGTTTTATATATAGTCAGGACTAAGTGTATGCATACATTTGAGTCAGAAGTCTGACCTAAGTCGGGAAGTGTGACCCGCCTGCTCGTACCGGGGAGTGTGACCCGTTTATGCCATTAGGGTGTGTCCCTAAAGTAAGGCAGTACGAGACAGACATACCGTCTTTGACGGCAGTGTTGGTCAGTAGCTTAGGATACGCTTGCGAAACGTAAAGAGTGGTCAGTGATGGCAGTAGATTGAGTTATGCTTGTGAAGCGTAAATTATTTTAATGTTTGATTAAAAGAGCAAGTTATGTTTTTGAGATATAAATCTTTGTTTAAATGTTTTAAATAATATTTGAACTGTTGCAGTAGTGATTGGAGGGGACTCACTAGACCATTGGTCTAACCCTCACTCTTTCAAAATTATAACCCTGTTTCAGGTTATCGAAAGGTAGCAGGTACAGATAAGGGTAAAGAGAAGATGTGAGCTATTTTCAGATGTGAGCTATTTTCAGGAGCTAGAAGACTTCCTGCAATAGTTTACTTTTTGACTCAGTTGTGTAATAGGTGATACTTGTAAACCTTGTACTCTGAAATGTAAGCCTGGGCAGTTTTTAGACAGAAATGTTATTTTGATATATGTATAAAGATACGGGTTGTTACAAAGAGTTTTGTTAGAAGTAAGTTGATTAAAAACACAAATAGGGTGTGAGAACATATTTAAAAGAATAAGAGAACTCTACACCAACCATTTCAGAGTTAGGCAACCACATTACTGTTGTTTCACAATTCTTTCCTGAACATTGAAATAGGTAGTGAACTCATGCCAAGTCTTGCTTTAACCCCATCAACTACTCATTTCTTTCATAACAAAGAAATGTTTCAATTTTTCTTGGGGACACAGGACATATGCTATCTAATCTTTATTCAGAAGATTTGGATATTGAAAAAGAAGGAAGTTTGCCCCACCTTCGCACTTCAATCATGCACATTGAGTCCGTGGAAAACTTCTTTTTGTCTCAACAGTTTACACAATTTGAGCCTGATCAAGCATAAGTTGCTTCAATCATTTCTTACACATATACATACACACATAGAATATGTTTTTATGTCATAACATTCATAGAGATCCTGTGTATTTTCAATGATTGAATGGAAGCCCTGGGGGTGTCAACATCAAAAAGCTTCTTTCCAAAGTACATCCATTGTATTAAGTGGCTCTATGCTTTTTACAGACATCTATAACTGTTTCATTCGTTGATTCATGGTTACAACTCTCAATTTATTTGAATTTGAAAAGATTCGGATACAAAATATTTTGGAATTGATGGATATCCAATTTATATGAGGAGATAAGAGGGGAGATTTCAATCTCTAGAAAGAGAAGAAGAGACAATGTTCAAGAAAGCAAAAGAGAAAGAAGAAACAAAGTTCAAGAATTTGTTTAAAGACTTTGATTTCAATTCTGCAAAGATCTAAATGTAAATGATTCAAGAGTTGGTGACAATTTGATAATGTTTGTTTGAAGATTCTTTAAAGATAAAAGATTGAAGATTGCCATTTTCTAAGTAAAAGGAGAAATTGTTAAAGATAGAGATTGTTGAAATGTGTTAAAGTTTTGATGATCAAAAAGTTGAAAACCTGACAATTTTTTTTTTAAATCTTGAATCCAAAGGAGAGAATGTTAGGATGTAAATTGTTGTATTCAAGATTTAAGGTCAAAGTATAAGTCAAAGTCAAGGAAGGTCAATTTAGTTTAGTATACATTCTTTGTAAAGTCTTAGGTATAAATAGCTTTTTTATATAGCTTTGTTGGTAAGAATTGAGTTGTAAGAAATCATTAGATAGATTCAACTCTACTTAGATAGCGAATATTGAGTGTCTAGTGAGACAAAGTGATAAAACTCATATATAAACCATTTCTCTCATCAATCAATGAATATGGATTTTGATTCAATGTTTGCTTGATCAGAAACTGGTTTTATCAATATATTAATTTAAATTTTATTTAGTTAATATATCAATTTAATTTAGAAATTTAAGATCATTTTAATTAATTATTTATAAGAATGAGGTGTTTATAATAAATCATTAAATTATATTGATGATTTAATACTAGGAATAAAGCGTCGTACTCTGATTTAAGTATTTATTGGGACACTTTTATTTGGAGAGATGGATTTCTAAGTTATAAAATGATTATTTTGACGTTTTGGGATGTCATCAAATTTTAGACTTGGGGTTTGAATAAAGATAGTTGAGGTGGACTGAGTTGACCAATGGTTAAATTTTATCTTATTTGACCCACAAGTATTTTAATGATAAGATCAGATGCAGATATTTGAGACATTACGAGACCCACTTTTGGATTTAGGTCGAGTCGGGTGACCATAGTTGACTTTTGGAGAAATTAAGCCATTAATTGAATATGGTGGTATGAAATGTGTAGGTTTTCAGTCAAGAGCTATAAGTAGTCGATCTACATGCAATCAGGTGAGTATACATGAGACTTACTATGGAATGCATACCTATGTACAAAAATTTATATTGAGCATTATATGATTTGTATAGTGATGTGTACGTAAGCATGATGTTTCATGTTTCATACATGATACATTATATTTTACATGTTTGTTATTTATGATCAGTTGTATATTGTGTGTATATTTTGTTTTCAAATAAATTTAGCATGTTATTTCAGTCGCAAATTTTATGATCAGTTTTAACGGGTGGGATTTTGACCACTAAGTCACATTACAAGTGGCACAACCCTATAATGGGTGTCAAGACAGGTGGAGGTCGGACAACCCATAGAATGCCAGTGACAAAATGACCCATACCCGACGAGACAGTTATGAGATCTTTTTTTTTCAGTGTTGCATGTTTTCAGAAAACGCATACTATTTGGTACAGAGTTTACAAGTTGATATGTATGACGTGATATGATTTTATTCACGCAAACCATTAACTCACCGAACTTTATAAGCTGACTATAGTATGCATCTTAGGGACAGAAAGTTTCAGGTTGGACAAAGAAAAAAGGCGGCATACATAGAGACTTGCTTTGTCCATTTAAGTTCAATATTTATGTTCATGCATCTATTTTGAAGAAATATTGTAACGCAACTCGGTATGGGACGTGTTAGCCTTTAAGTTTCATATTTATTAATTTAAAGTCTTTCGCTGTAAACGGTTTTTATTAGCTGTTATTTTGGAGTATTTTGGAGAATTGTTTAGATTACGTAACATTTCTCAAGGCGAAAATATAGGTGTTACAAAAGGACATACCCATATCTTCACCAGACAAGGTATATGTACGGATTACTTTTGTGTCTCCAAACGTGTTTACCAACTACATGGTGCTACTGTTCATATGCGGCCAAAATCCTACCATATCTGAAAAACAATGACATGCATTCCACTCATCTCTTGACACGTAGATTTTACCCTCTGAGGTACATTTAATACATCAGATATAAATAGCAGTGAAGACTCTCTTCCATGCTACGCCTTCTCTATCTTCTCAACTATCTTCTCTCTTGTTCTTATCTCTCTAGAGCAAGACAAGGTTGGTGATTATAAGATTGTTTAGATTAAGATTTTTCCTTATCTAGTTTCCGCAACAATTTGTAAATTATATATTGGTCCCGACATAATCAATAAAAGACTTTGAAAAGTAAAAAGTTGTGTGCTCGTATTTACCCCCCCCCTTTCTACAAACTATTTACTCTTATTACTTGTAACAAGGATAGACTTGTTGTTCAGTGATACAGATAGGAGGAAGACATAGACTATGATCAAACCTTCGCTCCAGTGGCTAGGATCGAAGCAATTTGACAATTCTTATCCCATGATGCTCATAAAGATTTCAATGTATATCAAATGGATGTGAAGAGTACCTTTCTGGATGGCAAACTTCAAGAAGAAGTCTATTTTAAACAAATCCTAATTATCTAGATCATGTTTATAGACTGGATAAAGCTCTCTATGGGTTAAAACAAGCTCCTCGTGCTTGGTATGATACCATGCCCTCCTTTTTTATCGCTGAAAAGTTTGAATGTGGAAAGATTGATAGCACAGTCACATCATTCTTATTCAGATATATGCTAATGACATTATTTTTGGATCCATGAATACATCGTTATGTGTTCGATTCTCTTAACACATGAGGAAAGAGTATAAAATGAGCATGATTGGTGAACTAACATATTTTATTGGTCTTCATATCAAGCAATCTAAATAAGGTATTTTCATAAGCTAAGGTAAGTATCTAGATGATATGCTGAAGAAATCGATCTAACCCAATGTTCAGCTATGAAAACTCCTATGACACATCCTCTAACGCTGAACAAGGATTCCAATGGAAATCTGTTAACGTTACTAATTATAGAGGAATGATTGGCTCCTTGTTGTATCTCATAGCTAGCCGTCCAGATATCATGTACTCTACTTCTCTTTGTGTACTTTATCAATCTAAACCCAAAGAATCACATATGATCGTTGTAAAGTGAATATTCAGATACCTGAAAGGTACACCCAATTTGAGTCCAAAGACTCGGGGTTCGACTTAACAGCATATTCAGATAGTGAGTTTACAGGATGTAAGTATGATAGAAAAAGAACCACTAGATGTTGTCAGCTTCTAGGTGGAAAGTTGGTGAGCTGGACAAGTAAGAAGCAAAACATGGTATCCACATCAACTGCTGAAGATAATTATGTCGTTTTTGCTTGATAGTATGCTCAACTCTTATAGATAAGAAATCAACTCATTGACTATGATCTTCAGCTATCAAAGATCCCTATCTATTGCGACGTAATCATGTTCTTCACTTCAACACCAAGCTTATCGAGATCAGATATCATTTTATCAATGATCATGTTATGATGGTGATATTGAACTTCATTTTGTTCACACTAAGTAAAACTCGTTGATCTTTTTACAAAACCCCTTGATGAAACCAGGTTTAACATGTTAATCAGCGACCTTGGAATGCTTAATCTTAAAGATTAATTCTTCATTTTTAAGCATTACTAAGTGATATGGATAAATGTATCAATATTTTTATTCTCTCACGGAACTCCTCTAGAATGTATCTATCTCTCAAGGTACGTCTTTCTCTCTCAATCACTAACATGTTTGTTCTTATGATATAACTCTCGGTGATACTTTTTCAGAACTTAATCACTGAACTTTTATGTAGTGATTAACTATTTTAAAAGATAATGAAGATTCATTTAATTATGATGTCATTTAAACATTTTTTAACGGGAAATAGTTATCCCACCTTCTGACACATGATGTCCCTTGCCATTCCCTGTCCAATCAAACTCCTTGGACGTGTAAAAAAAACCATCATGTCCTACCGTATCTTTCTCTCACCTCTTTATCACTCATCCTACCTATAAATAACTCCCTCACACTCCTCTCACTCTTTATGCTTCAAAACTTCCAAGGCAAGAATTGTCTCTCTATCTCTCTCTCTCTCTCTCTTTAAGCAAGAACACCAAGAACACGCATTCATTCATCTACAAATCTTCAAGTTTGCAGGTGTGTTTTTCTAAATTTTGTGTTATTCTTTTGTTTCTTTACATATTTTCTTGCTTAAACAAAAAACTTCTCTTCTTAAAGAGATCATTCTTCATTTTTGGGTTTTATTAACCCTAATCTGTTTCTAAAAGCCCTAATCTTTCCAAAACCCTAACTTCTTTCAAACTCATCTCTTCAACCTAGAAAATCTTAGCTCATACATTTTTTTGTACTAAACCATCTTGTTCCTATTATTTATGTTCTTCTTCTTCTTCTAACCCAGAGATGGAGGCTGCTAAATTCATGAACTTTGCTATCAACTAATGTACCTTCAATCCAAACAACCATATGACTCTTTTGGACATTCCAAGTCAAAAATGACACTTTAAGGATGCTTTCAACTTTCTAAGGAACTACGTGCTCAGCTACGCTCTCACCTTTGCACTAGTAGCGGTTAAGGACTACCTTCAACAATTTTGGTACACTGCAATGATTGTCCAAGGCAAGGACAAGAAGGGAATTAAGTCCACGAAGATCTCATTTCAGCTCAATAATGCTTCTGCAGGCTTTGGCCCAACGACCATTCTAGCAGCTCTGAGACTTCCTAGGGCTGATTCTTATGAAAATGAACCATCTATTAAAGAGATTTTCGAATTTCTCGACAACATTTACTATGACTGGCCAACCAAGAAAGACTCCAGTGAGCTGAACAAGTCGCTGACAAAGATTGAGAAGAACATCATGTCAGCTTCCTGGAACTACCTCTTCTCTCATTTCATTTAGAGCATGGGTGGAAAGACCGGTGGACAAGATCAGGCCAGCCAAGTAGCACTAAACATAGGGTACTCAGTGATTCATGGGCGAAAGGTTGACTATGCCCAACTGATATTTCACGATTAGTTACCGAAACTGAACAATGACAACGGGAAATGGTAGTTCCCTACATCCGTTTTCTCATCGCTATATTCAGTAGGATGTTTCAAGAAAAATAGCCTAAGATTGGTTGTCTATCGCTGTCCAGGATTGATGGACAAATTCTTGACCACAAAGCCACTACTGTTGATGTCTCAATCTTCCCAAGTATGCTCAAGATTTCCTATCCTTCTACTCCCTCTACTTCTTCGTTTTCATCAGTGGAAACGACTTTGGCTCAACCCCCAGTGTCCACCCAAGTCACACAACCTCAATCTTTATCCAAGAGGAAACCATCAAAAGGCCCTCTTAGTTTTCAAAATAGGGCTAAGAAGTCCAAAAAGGGGAAAACCTCAAAACTGACTCGAAGCGTCAAGCAGTTCATATATGTCTTTGGAAGATATCGTTAAGTCTCTTGCTACTAACACTCAACAATTTTAGTAGAAAACAAGGACAAATAGCTAAAACCTTGTGGCCCAAAATCATAATCTAGTAGCTGACGAGTGTCGAGACCATCAAATAATAATCATTATATTTCCAACTGTCCCAAATCACAAATAAGATTGTAATAGTGGTAAGTCCAGGTCGAATCCACAAAGATTGGTCGTGACAATTTTCGACTTCTATACTTTTAGTACAAAAGTGGGGGTTTGATTTGATTAACTAGACTATACATGTAATTAAAAACTAATCAAAAACGATAAAAAGAAAACCCAACATCAGTTCGACTTCGATAAAGATGGTAGTACCTATCATTGATTCCAAAAACGTAAACACAAAGAACAAACCCAAGTTGATTATAGTAGTTAACAAGCTTTAACGACCTCTATTTTTCCTTAAATTCACACTGGTTAAAACAAGCTCTTCAACCCGATCTTAATCACGAATAATAAATTAAATAAGCTCTTAAGTTCTTAGACGTGATTAGCTTTATCGGACTAGAAAAACATCAACTCAAAGCCATAAGCTCGTAAGCTCGGCTTATTAAGGCCTTGAATGCGAGATTTCAAGACTTCGATTCAGAAACCTTATTGAAACCAAACGAAATCATTTGTTACTTTATCAAAATCCAAGACGATTACGTATCTAGGATTTGATTAACAATCATTCACAAGAAATTCAATCAATTAATCAGATTAACTAAAAATCCAAATGAAATTGACATTGAGAATAGAAATCGAGCAAATAAGTTTGTTCCAAATGTTTACAACGGAATCTCAAGGTATCAAACCATTCAAATCAAAGCAAACAAATGTTGGAAAGGAAAGAAAAACCTAAGTTACCTAAACCGAAAAGAAATCGGATGAGTTGCTTTTGCTTTCCCTTCAAGAAATCGACTTCTCCTCTTGTTTTCTTCTCAATATGGTACGATCCCCCCTCTATGGCAGTTTTCTCTCGTTTTTATACCTCTCCAATGAAAAACCGTAAAAAATCTGAAAAGCCCCCGATTTCAGGTCGGGCACGGTTGCAGGCGCGGCTTTGGGCACGCGGAAACTCGTGCAGGGCTCTGAATTTGCTCGACAATAGTGTCGGGCACGGGCTTGGGCGTGGATTCACCCGCGTGAGAGGTCGCGTACGTCTCTACCTCCTCTCTAGAATCATAAGCTGCTATGTTTTACCAATAAGAGAGATGGGTCCATGTTGGTTTATTTTGTCTTCTCAAATGGGCCTGAATACAAAATTAACATTGGGCTTAATTAGACCTATTTTAAGAACAAATTGATTAGAAGAATTGGGTATTTTAATTCCCATTTTTTTGACAAAAATTGCAACTATCAAAATATCCACACACTTAGAACTTTGACCGTCTTCGGGCAAACACTAAGGTTTTAGCACTAAGTAAATCTCACAAGTCGACTTTTAAGAATTGAAAATTAGACATATCATTACATGAAGGTGTAGCTTAACTGGTATAACCATAATCAACTCACAAGACAACTCGAAGATGAATGCATGCTAATTTCACAAACACCTCACAGAAGATATAAACCTATTCTAATCGCTCATTAGCACAAAGGTGTGAGTGTTTTCACTTAAAGCATCAATTCACATGAAAATGAACTACCATAGGCTTTCAGCAAGTCTCAATTATCCATTGCTAAAGGCAAACACTAAGCGTGAATCCAAAGGACTTTAGTTATGGTTTGTAACTTTGCTATAACTTGTAACTTTGCTAAAGGTCAAGGTAGGAAAATTTTTGGTTAAGTGACTAAAATTGGACTTTGAAAAAGAAACTGTGAATCAAATTGTATACTCCCATACATCATACATCAAGTAAATCATAAAATTTCTCAATTTTCGAGCTCTTATTTTTCCTGGCACTCTATGGAGACAATTGTATTTTTCTTGAAATTGGTCTCCATTTATTCATTTTTTTTTCTTTTTTTTTTTCATACTTCTTCTTCTTTTATACGATTTTTTTCAAACCTCTACCGATTATATCGACATTTTGGATCATGTAGACGGACTACAATTTAAGAGAATCTAACTAAAAGCGTGAAGTCTGATTCCCAAAGTCCGGTAAGTGAAGTGTTTGGCTAAGGGTTAAGTTGTGGTGTAATGACAAAAATGGTAATTAGGCTCAAAGGGGTGATTAAAACGGAATACATATTTAAAAGTTGGCTTTTAGACTAGATGGGTTAAAATAGCAACAAAAATGGACTTTTTGATTTTCACACTAGCATTACCTAAATGCAATCTCGAATAGGCAAAATGCAAGTTCTAGAATGACATAGACATGGAAGATGTAATGCACACGGAAATGAAATAAGATTGAATACAATGTTCAATCATGGCTCAAAAGCTCACTGTTGCATTTTTGTCCATAAAATTAGCAAGACTCACAAACGTTATCTCAAATGTGTTAATCACGACTACATAAGCAAACCACACAATTATTCATGTTATGGCATTAGAAGTAGAAAATTTGTCAACTCATGCAATTTACGTAATAATCGCCCAAAAACAAGTCAAAATTTCGAAAAATTTAGCCCTTACTCATGCAATATCCCCACACTTAAATCATATATTGTCCTCAATATATGAATTCAATGGCATAGTCTAAATCATTAAAAAGCAAAGGGAACAAGAAAACTCCCTTGAATATGTAGATTATTCCCTAATATATGATCCAAGCTTCCAAGCTTGTGGTGGGAGTCTCTTGAACTTTAGGGGAAGGGGGGGGGGGGTGGTAGAATCCGACTTCAATGAAGGTCAAACCTGGAAACAAAACCCATCAACTCAAAAGATTACTAAAATTGCATAAAACTAAAATATAATGAAAATAAAGCAATAAAAATTTTGGGTTGCCTCCCAATCAGCGCCTTTCTTTAATGTCTTTGGCTAGACACTACCCAAGCTATCCCGTATCTAACAAGTCAATACCCCATACATGTGTTTTCACGCGATGTTGGGGTGCTTTGAATTATGTCCGGATTTCAAGCGTAGGTCCTTTGCTCTCTAATGTAGTAAGACATTTCAGCTTCGCAAAGGTATCTTCATCCAGGTTCCCCTTCTCATCGTCTACCTTCGGTGTTTCAATTATGGTGAAGGTTTTCCCGGTGTCTACAAATTCCTCCTCATTTATTATATCAACCAACGGTTTAGGAAAAGGAGGGTGTACCACCACCGGTTCCAACATGTTCACATCTTCTCCCTTTTTGTCGACATGTTGTGAAGTAAGTAGGTTTGTGTCTTCTTCTTCATCCTCTTCCTCTAAGGATATTTCTGGCCTCTTATTTTTCATTGATCCCAACTTTTCTTCAAATTGAGCTTCCAACTGACGTATTGAAGACTCATTCTGGGTAATTTGGTTTTCCAGGTTCTGAAGGTTTGCCCTTGTCTCCTGTTGAAATTCCAATGTACTAAGTGCTAATGATTTAATAATTTCTTCAAGAGACATACCTGAACCCCCAAAATAGCTTTGTGTTGCCAGTGGTGTTGATTCATAGCTAGGATAAGAAGGGTCGTATCGGTTGTAGTCATACTCGTTTAAGTATGGACGGGGTTGCCATCCTGGAGTGTAGTTGCTAGAGTATAACTCGGACGGACCATGATATTGGCTTGAAAATCCTCCATAAGAATAGGATGGATCGGTGTGATACTATGATGTGGTATACCTGTTGGTTGAAAAAGCATTGGTAGTGTATGCCCCACATCTTCTCACCCGTTGTGGCTATTTACAAACCAGTTGTATTACAAGAGATGTTAGATTTGAAAGTTGAGTCTCAAGGGAAGATATATTTACCTCGTTTGAGTCTCGTGTGCTGGTATATAAAACAAAATTAACTAAAAGAAAAACAAAGTGTAAAATCTAAATAACGATCACTGAAACCAATCCCCGGCAACGGTGCCAAAAATTTGACGGGTGTCGAGACCATCAAATAATAATCACTATATTTCCAATTGTCCCAAATCACAAATAAGATTGTAATAGTGGTAAGTCGGGTCGAATCCACAGGGATGGGTCGTGACAATTATTCGACTTCTATACTTTTAGTACAAAAGTGGGGGTTTGATTTGATTAACTAGACTAGACATGTAATTCAAAACTCAAAAACGATAAAAAGAAAACCCAACATCAGTTCGACTTCGATTAAAATGGTAGTACCTATCATTGATTCTAAAAATGTAAGAACAAAGAACGAACCCAAGTTGATTATAGTCGTTAACAAGCTCTAACGACCTCTATTTTTCCTTAAATTCACACCGGTTAAAACAGGCTCTTCAACCCGATCTTAATCACGAATAAGAAATTAAATAAGCTCTTAAGTTCTTAGACGTGATTAACTTTATCGAACTAGAAAAACATCAACTCAAAGCCATAAGCTCGTAAGCTCGGCTTATTAAGGCCTTGAATGCGAGATTTCAAGACTTCGATTCGGAAACCTTGTTGAAACCAAACGAAATCAGTTGTTACTTTATCAAAATCCAAGACGATTACGTATCTAGGATTTGATTAACAGTCATTCACAAGAAATTCAATCAATTGATCAGATTAACTAAAAATCCAAATGAAATTGACATTGAGAATAGAAATCGAGCAAATAAGTTTGTCCTAAATGCTTACAATGGAATCTCAAGGTATCAAACCATCCAAATCAAAGTAAACAAATGTTGGAAAGGAAAGAAAAACCTAAGTTACCTAAACCGAAAAGAAATCGGATGAGTTGCTTTTGCTTTCCCTTCACGAAATCGACTTCTCCTCTTGTTTTCTTCTCAATATGGTGCGATCCCCCCTCTATGGCAGTTTCCTCTCATTTTTATTCCTCTCGTTTTTGTACCTCTCCAATGAAAAACCGTCAAAAATCTGAAAAGCCCACGATTTCGGGTCGGGCACGGTTGCAGGCACGGATTTGGGCGTGTGGAAACTCGCGCAGGGCTCTAACTTTGCTCGACAACAGTGTCGGGCGCGGTTTTGGGCGCGGCTTAACCTGCACGAGAGGTCACGCGCGTCTCTGTTTCCTCTCTAGAATCATATGCTGCTATGTTTTGCCAAGAAGAGAGATGGGTCCAAGTTGGGCTATTTTGTCTTCTCAAATGGGCCTGAACACAAAATTAACATTGGGCTTAATTAGACCTATTTTAGGAATTGATTAAAACAATTGGATATTTTAATTCCCATTTTTTTTGACAAAAATTGCAACTATCAGTAGCCCAACAAAAGAATTTGGAGGCCCAAATCGGGCAAATGGCAATTTCGCTTAATCGCATTGAGAATCAAGGTAAGTTACCGTCCCAAACTGAGACTAACCCGAAAGCGATTGTCATTGTTACTTTGCAAATAAGTACGGTACTAGATCCTGATAGGAATTTTAGACTAAGCTTCTGATAAACATTGCTTTTCTACCTATTGTTGATTAGAAATTAGAAACTGATATTCCCAAGGTGAAAAAGAGCGAGAGAAAATAAGAGAAAGAGGCTGAGATTGTGGGTTCCAAGTCAAATGAGGAAAAGGTTGAAGGTAGGATTATTGATTGTGGGTTCCAAGTCAAATGAGGAAAAGGTTGAAGGTAGGATTAATGAAGACAAGGGAAAGGTGCTTGAAATGGTTATCCGACCACCATTTCCCAAGAGGTTTACGCAATCAAAGAAGGAACAAGAAGACAAACACTAAGAATTTAGCATAACAAGCTAAGGTCTCTAACTGGGAGATAAAATCAATTTTCAATAAGATCGTAAATCTTAACCATAAATATTGGAACGAGCGTTTGGACAATGCTTTGTGGGCATACCGTATGACCAACAAGCCACCAATACGTATGTCCCCTTTCTGGTTGGGTATGGTGAACTAGAGCACATGCCTTACTGGATTGTCAAAAAGTGCAATATGCGGATGGATAGCGGGAGTTCTAAGGAAGCTACAGTAGCAAGAGATTAAAGAGATCAGAAATGACGCATACGAGAGCTCCAAGATCTATAAAGAACGGACCAAAGCTTGTCACGACAAGCTAATATCCCAGAAAGAGTTTGTGTTGGGGAAAAAGGTTTTACTTTTTCATATGCCTAAAGTTATTTCCCGGTAAGCTTAGATCATGGTGGGTTGGCCATTTCATAGTTGTTAAAGTTTATGCTCATGGAGTGGTGGATATTGAAAGCCCAAAAATGGGTAAGTTATTTAAATTAAATGAACGGGCATAGACTGAAATCTTATAATGAAAGTTCTCAGTCTAAGGACATTGATATTATGGCTCTTGAGCTAGCTTATGTTATTGATTATTTTGGATCGTTTCGAGGAAACGACGTTAAAAATGTGCTAAGTAGGAGGCAACCCAATTTTACTGATTTCTTAGTGTAAATTTTTGTTTTGATGTGTGATTTTTCCAGGTTCCACCAACTTCAAGTTTGCATTTCTACCCCCGCCCCCTGAAGTGCACGGAGGAACACACCTATACCAAGAACCATGTATTAGGCACACGTCATCAAATCAGGGGAGATTTCTTATTCCTTTTGTTCTTTACTACTTTTAGATTGTGCCACATCATGCATATATTGAGGGAAACAAATGGTTGAAGTATGGGGAGGGAGTTATTTGAGATTTCTTTTGTCTAGACTTACATAGTTAAGCTAGTTGATAGTTGGGGCTTTTTTTTCAAAATTTTGGCTATTTTTGGACAAAATTTAAGTGATACACATGAGTTGATTGTTTTCCTCATTATTACATGAACACGATATCATGATTGGTTATGTAGTTTGCATGAGTATTTTTGATTGGCACATTTGAGATAGCCTTTGTAAGATTTGCTAATTTTACAGACGAATTATACGTCTTTGAGATTTTTGATCCATGATTGAACATTATTTTCAATCCTACTTCTTTTTTGTGTGAATTGCATCTTCCATGTTCATTTCTATCTAGAACTTGTGCTATACTCGTGTGGAAATGGAAAAGGCCATCTTTGATGTTATTTTTAAGTCATTTAGCCTAAAAAGCCAACCCTTACATATGTATTCACTTTGATCAACCCTTTTGAGCCTAATTATCTATTTTGTTGGCATTACACCACATATTAACCCCTTAGCCAAATACTTCACCTACCGGACTTTGGGAATGAAGTTATGCATTTTTTTTAGTTAGACTCCTTGGAAGCAAGAATTATAGCTCCTCTACGGGTTCCAAAAGCGTATACCATGATATTGTAGACGTTCCGAAAAGAAAAGGAAAAGGAAAGAGAAAGAGAAAGAGATTTGTATAAAGTGGGAAAAAAAAGAAAAAAATCACAAAGCAAAAATCAAGAAAATATGAGGAAAATAAAATAAAATTTGGAGACCAATACTAAAAAGAAATGCAATTGTTTCCATAGTGAGCTTAGCTAAATAAGAGCTCAAAATGAAGTAAAATCTCATTGCTTTGGTGTATAAAATGTAGGACTACATATTTTGGTGCATGGTTTTATTTCCAAAGTCCAAAGTTTAGTAACTTGACCAAATTACAACACCATGACCCTTAGCCAAGTTACAACCCGACTTAAAGACCTTTTGGTCAACACTTAGTGTTAGTGTTGACCATAGCAATAGAGAATTGCAATAAGATTATGGTAGTACATGTGCATGTGAATTCATGCCAAGAATGAAAACACTTACCCTTTGGAGTGAATTGAGCGGATAGAATAGTTTTATACCCGTCGTGAAGGGTTTGTGAAATTAGTTTGTCTTCATCTTAGGCTTGTCTTGTATGTCAATTAGTACTATAATGGTTTAAGTGCATTTGTTGGGTCATCTGAAGATTTGAAGATGACCTCCTGATTTTCCATCTTATATCATCCTACTTAGAATATGTCTGAGGTTCTTTTAGCAGCTTGGTTTCTATACAAATGTTCGGTGAAGTCGAAGATCAGCCGAAGAAGACAAAGAAGGAGTACATCTCTCAAAGCGGATTGAAGATAGTCTCCTCAGCCTAAAGCCAAGCATGCCCAAGTGATCAACACCATCGGCCAGGATGGTGTCAATCACATATCTCTCAGGAGTATGAAGGTGTTCTCACATCTTCAGGAGCCGAAGATCTCTCAGGTCTTCGGCAGCCGATGATCTCATCTCTCCTTAGAGTATGAAGGTGTTCTCACATCTTCAAGGAGCAGCCGAATATCTCTCAAGTCTTCGATAGCCGATGATCTCTCCTTAGAGTATGAAGGTGTTCTCACATCTTCAGGAGCCGAAGATCTTTCAAGTCTTCAGCAGTCTATGCTTGAGGAATTCTTCCAAACACATTATACTTTTCTGACAAAGTATATTGTGATATCTTGCATTGACGTGGACCTCATCTGAAGATCAGACAAAGTAAGTTTTGTCTCCTACACCAGTTTAAGGAAAGGTATCTACCATCCTCTGCAGGTCAACACTTCAAGACAAAGTCACTCCAAGACAAAAGGTACATCATGTACCATGCAGAAGACCTGTTTCCATCCCTTGCTCAACAGATTTCTCATGCATTAAATGCATGAGGCACTATAAATATGATGGATGTTTCAACATGCAAGATCAACCAGCTCTACTACCTTCAAGGTCTCTAAGTGCCTGGCAACTTTCTCTCTACGAAGATCTTATTGTTTTCTAAGTGTTTTACAATTGTTCTTCATTATCTATGTGTAATATTGTTTGAATAGATTTCATCTATTCTCTTCCGCAACAATCAAAAGTTTTCTATGTGTAATTCTTGATTTCAAATCAATAAGAATTAAATTAAGTGAAAAATTGTGTGTATTGTATTCAACCCCCCTTCTACAATACTTTTCTTATTTACTTACTGCTATTTGTGACCAACAGCATTCTCATGAAAGGCTATGAATATTTATTAAAATTTGAAATCAAATCATGATTCTTCTTGTGCTAAATTCTTAGTGCATGAGGACGGTCAGAGTTCTAAGTGTGGTGATATTTTGATAGTTATGTTTTTTATATCTCAAAATGGGAATTAAATACCCAATTCTTTTTATCATTTTGATCTTAAAATGGATCTACTAAAGCCCATTGTTTATTTTGTGAATCCATGCCAAAAAAAGGAAAACAAAAGACAAAACAAAAGCCCAAGTTTTGGGCCTCTTCCTCCCTTTTTGGACTCCCCATAACAAGCATCAAAACCACACAAAAGAGCCCTCGAGCATATTGAAGTCGGGAACGATTAGGATACGTGAGGACTTTCTTAGAGGTCAAAGTTGTCGAAAAACCACCGGATATATTGTTTCGATATAATCCATACCCTCATGCGACTTTCTTCGTTCCTAAACTGCTTGGATACTCGCCTTAAACATTGTGATAGAAGGCTATATGAAGGGATTGCTCGGGCGACTTTCTTGGCGGCTAAACTTGTCGGGAAACTCACCATCAATGAAATTTAGGGACCAGATTTGTTTTATCATCTTTTTGGAACGGTTTATTCCTCAGGGCTAGTATAAATTCTTAGTGGCAACCATTTTTTAGGCCGGGGGGAGGGCGAAGAAAAAAACACAATAACATAAGGAGGTGATTTGGGAGCTTTCACCATCAATTTCTCATCACTTTTGGTAATTTCTTGCACATTTTGATTTGCTAACCCTAGTTTAGCATGTGTGGCTAAGTTCTTCCTTCCAACAATAGTTAAACTTTTGGTTTGGATGCATTTTCTTTTAGACTGCATTGTAATTAATTAGGACAAGTTCATTTGTTGGATTTCTATTATTAATGTTAATTTTACTTCAATGTTGGGTGATTTGGACAATTTCTTGATGTTCATGTCAATGTTTGTTAGTCAAATATTTAGATATGTAATTGTTTATAGAGACTTTAACAAAGTGACAATTGAACCAACTTGATTTCAATAAGGTTTTCGAGATGGGCTCATGAAATCTTGCAATCGAAGTCATTTTAAGCTGAGCTTACAAGCTTATAACTTTGAATTGGTGTTTTTCTCATCGGATAAAGTTGATGACACCTAGGAGTTTGATAGGATGTTTAAACTCTTTTTTGCGATTAAGATTTGATTAAAGAGCTTATTTTAAGTGATGTTTAGTTAAGGAAAAACTCTGATTGTCAGAGTTTGTTGGCAATTTTAAACAATTTGGACTTGTTTGTTTCGTTATATATCCGGGATCGATGTTGTGTCCATGTCAATGTAAGCTATTGTTGTGTTAGTATCGATGTATATTAAGCATACATATAAAATTAAAAAATAAATCAACAAATTATTTAATAATTCAAGTATAGAGAATAAAGAGGAAAATTAAACAGATGGTGAGGCTCGTGTATCACACAATTCCCTTAAACAGATTCGCCGTTTGTTCCCAGGGTACAACAGCGTAAGCAGTAGTACTGCCGGAGATGACAACTCGCCTGGAAAAGTCGCCGAAATAATTGTAAGCAGTAGAGAATTTCAGAGAGAGATGTATGTTCTATTGTGTTGTGTTTTGGAATGCAACCACTCCCTCCCTTTTATATTGAAAATCGAAAACGACATCATTAGTATGTAATTAAACAATATTAGAAGAATTAATCTCTAAACCGACAAGATTAATTCGTATTAATTGATAATAAACATATTAATCATTTGTCTTCAATATATTGAATTTGGGAGTTAGAGAAAACGAACAGTGTGTGGCGCCGGTAGCCGCCCGGGTTAACCCGTGGCACAACCCACGAGAGCCACTGTTTAGTCTACATTCCAGTGCACAGCGCGGGTAGCCGTGTGAGTTAACCCGCGGCATAACCCGCGAGAGCCACTGGGTCAAAAAATAAATTTAGCAAAACCAAGTTGCGCGAGCCCGAGATTTTATAGTTGCATTCATGTCCGCAGGTCACGAGCACGCACAAGTTCGCTGATTTAGCTTACGACAATCTCAATCGGCACCCCCCTGTGTGCAGGTAGGAGTTGGAGTAAAACTAATCAAAGGAGCTTGTAAGCCCCTCCCACTTTCATGGTTACAAACCATAAAACTTTTACTCCTCCTTCCTATGTGGGACACTTCCCCACACCCACTTGATTTTTACTAAACTCATCCCAAGTACTCAACTTTGAGTATCGATATCTCATTCACACATACTCCATTTTGGACACATGATATATCATTTCGAAGCTCTCATATATGAGAACATAAACCCACTAAGAGTTCATTATCTATAATACATATAAATGTATTTAAATGTGTACAAAGTTAGTAAAAACCATATATTTTACTAACTTTTTCCAACAATCCCCCACATGAATGGACATCGATCTTTGCCTATGAAAAATTCCCTACGAAATTTCGAATAGTCGAATCCTGCATAGGATAGGTACGTGTTACCCTTTAAACCTTCGCTTGTGAAACATACTTGGTCTCCTAGCTGTCAGTAGACTTGATGTCTTTGAACTGAACTACCATTTATGTAGACGACAATACATTTCACACAAGACTCTTCCTAACAAGGTCATATCCTCATAGTCGTGTTCATTATGGTCATGAACACTAGCCTGGTTCAGCGAGAGCTGTCAGGAATTACGCCCCCCACAATTCCCTTCGATGTGACCCCACTTCTCTCTCACATATGTGGTTTTCAGTAATCATTAAAATCCATACGTTTAGCCTCACTGTCACTGATTTCAGAAGTGGACTAGGAAGTTTATTAACTCCCCCATAGTGACCTCCCTTATTCATACAACTAGGTTGTCCTTTTAAACCCAGATCTTGGGATCTCTAGTCTTCTGGCTAAGGTTTCCTTTGTATGAATTATTCATTCTAGGGCTTTAGTCCCATTCCTCTCGACGACTTATAAACTAAATCTCTATTTAGGCTTTTCGTAAGCGGATCCGCAATGTTATCCTTTGACTTCACATAGTCAGTCGTGATAACTCCAGTAGAGAGTAATTATCGAATCGTATTATGTCTACGTCTAATGTGCCTCGATTTCCCATTATACATTGTATTTTGAGCTCTACCAATTGTCGATTGGCTATCACAATGTATACATATGACCATTACCGGCTTAGGCCATCTGGGAATATCTTCCATGAACTGACGTAGCCACTATGCCTCTTCACCACATTTATCCAAGGCGATAAGTTCATATTCCATTATGGATCTAGCTATAACAGTTTGCTTGGATGATTTCCAAGATATAGCCGCACCTCCAAGTGTAAACACATATCTACTTGTAGATCTGGAATCCTTTATATCATATATCCAATTTTCATCGTTGTATCCTTCGATCACAACTGGATATCTTCCATAATGCAGTGCATACTCATGTGTGTATCTCAAATATCTTAACAATCTAGTAATACTCTTCCAGTGTTCAAAAGTAGGATTACTAGTATATCTACTTAGCTTGCTCACTGCATATGCTAAGTCAGTTCTCGTACAACTCATAAGATACATCAGACTTCCAATTATTCTTGAGTATTCCACTTGTGCAACGCTATCTCCTCTATTTTTAGATAGATGTTGACTAGTGTCAATCGGAGTTCTAGCTATACTAGTATCTTCTTCATTAAATTTCTCAAGAATTTTATCCACGTAATGTGTCTGGACCATTCTGGGTTTTTGTGATCTTGAGCCAAAGAATTGCATCCGCTAAACCCATGTCTTTCATGTCAAACTTAGATTTCAACACGTCCTTCATGGACCTTATCATTTTATCATCACTGGCAATGATAAGCATATCATCAACATATAAACACAAGATGACATAACCATGAGTGGTGTCTTTCATAGAAACACATTTATCACACTCATTTATCTTAAGAATGCATTCTAACATGGCTTGATCAAACTTTTGATGCATTGCTTTGGAGCTTGTTTTAGGCCATACAAGGACTTAATAAGTTTACTAACCTTGTTCTCTTGTCCTGGGGCAACGAATCCTTCAGGCTGCTCCATATAGATTTCTTCTTCTAAATCTCCATTTAGAAAAGCAGTTTTCACATCCATTTGGTGAATTTGTAGATTTCTAATGGCTGCAATAGCTAACACCAACCTAATGCATGTTATTCTTGTTACCGGCGAATATGTATCAAAGTAATCTAGACCTCCCTTTTGTCTATATCCTTTTATTACTAATCTCGCCATGTATTTGTCAATACTGCCATCAGCTTTCATCTTTCTCTTAAAGATCCAACGGTAACCTAGTGCTTACATCCCGGAGGTAGGTCCACTAGTTCCCATGTATGGTTTTGTAAGATAGATTATATCTCACTCTTGATGGTTTCTTTCCATTGAGGTCCCTCTGAAGACGTAACCGCCTCACGATAGGTTTTGGGTTCACTTTCCAACATGTAGGTGAGAAAGTCGGGAACAAATGATTTCCTTATCTTTAGAAGATGATATTTGATCTTCCTTTTTCAAACAAGGAAATACGTCTTCGAAGAATGAAACATTTCTTGATTCCATAATTGTATTCTTGTGTATATCAAGATTTTTAGACTCATACACAAGAAACCGATAAGCACTACTATTTTGTGCGTATCCAATGAATACACAATCCACTGTTTTAGGTCCTAACTTTTGTACCTTAGGCGGAGGTACAACTACTTTTGCTAGGCACCCCCACACTCGTAAGTACTTGTAAGATGGTTTCCTACCCATCCAAAGTTCATACGGTGTTTCATCTTGTTTCTTGCACGGTATCTTATTCAAAAGATAGTTAGCCGACAAAATAGATTCCCCCCACATGTTCTGACTTAAACCAGAACTAATTAACATGGCATTCACCATCTCTTTCAAGGTACAGTTCTTTCTCTCAGCAATACCATTTTGCTGTGGTGAGTAGGGTGTTGTTAATTCATGTCGAATTCCATTTTTAGAACAAAACTCAGCAAATGGTGAAACATACTCACCTCCACTATCACTTCTAACGACCTTGGTTTTCTTTTTAAGTTGATTTTCAACTTCATTTTTATACACAACAAACTTGTTTGTTGCTTCATATTTACTTTTAAGTAAATATATAGCAATATTTCGTGCTATCATCGATGAACATGATAAAATATTTGTTCCCACCTTTAGTTGGAACCGATTTTAAATCACACACATCAGTGTGAATTAAATCAAGGGGTTCGGTTTTTCTTTCAACCTATTGGAAAGATGATCTAGTAAGTTTGGCTTCTACACATGTGGGACACTTGTGATTTGAGTCAATATCTAATTTTGGTATGCAGTTTAATTTAATTAAACGTCGAATGGAATTAAAGTTTACATGTCCTAAACGACCATGCCAAACATTAGGAAACTCAAGCATATAAGCAAAACTAGTACTTGCTTTATTCATTTCATTAACCACCATTACATTTAGCTTGAACATGCCATTCAAGGCATAACCATTTCCCACATGCATACCACTTTTGGACAAAATAACTTGTCCGATTCAAACACTACTTTCAAACCAAACTTGTTTAACAACCACCTCGAAACGAGGTTCTTGCGAAGCTCCGGGAATACAAAACATCCTTAAGTTTGAGCTCTTTCCCGGAAGTCATCTTCAAAATCACTTCTCTGACAACCTTGACATCGGCGGTGGCGGCATTCCCCATGAAGAGATTTTGCCCATTATCAACATCCTTGTAGGTGTTGAAGTTGCTCTTGTCATGACACACATGACGGGCCAGTATCAATACACCATTCTCTAGAGTTTGCACCAATCACATTCACCTCCGAGACCATGGCCGTGAGATCCGTGATCATTCCCACCACATACTCGTTTACCATTGTGGAAAACAAATTTCACGTGAACAGTTAGTACCGTAATATCAATCTTGTCACACAAAACAGAAAAATGAATTAAATCAAACACGAACTCGATTGAGAATCTGTTTCCACAAAATCGAAACAAAATCGATTTAGAATCTTTTTCCACAAAATCGATTTAGAATCTTTTTTCATAAAATCGAAACAAACTCAACAAATGTTGTGTCCTTGTCAATGTTGTGTCCTTGTCAATTTAAAATCTTGTTATATATCCGGGATTGATGTTGTGTCCTTGTCAATGTAAGCTATTGTTGTGTTAGTATCGATGTATATTAAGCATACATATAAAATTACAAAATAAATCAACAAATGATTTAATAATTCGAGCGCAGAGAATAAAGAAGAAAATCAAATAGATGTTGAGGCTCGTGTATCACACGATTCCCTTAAACAGATTCACCGTCTGTTCCCAGGGTACAACAGCCTAAGCAGTAGTACTGCCGGAGATGACCACTTGCCTGAAAAAGTCGCGAAAATAATTGTAAACAGTAGAGAATTTCTGAGAGAGATGTGTGTTTTATTGCGTTGTGTTTTGTAATGCAACCAATCCCTCCCTTTTATATTGAAAATCGAAACTGACATCATTAGTACGTAATTAACCAATAATAAAAGAATTAATCTCTAAAACCGACAAGATTAATTCGTAATAAACATATTAATCATCTATCTTCAATATATTGAATTTGGGAGTTACAGAAAATGAACAATGTGTGGCGCGAGTAGCCGCGCGAGTTAACCCGCGTCACAACTCGCGAGAGCTACTGTTTCGTCCACATTCCAGTGCACGGCGCGGGTAGCCGTGTGAGTTAACCCGCGAGATCCACTGGGTCAAAAAATATATTTAGCAAAACCAAGTTGCGCGAGCCTGAGATTTTTGAGCTGCATTCGTGTCTGCAGGTCGCGCCATGCACAAGTTCGCCGATTTAGCTTACGAAAATCTCAATCGTCACCCCGTACGCGCAGATAGGAGTTGGAGTAAAACCAAACAAATGAGCTTTTAAGCCCCTCCCACTTTCATGGTTATAAACCAAAAAACTTTTACTCCTCCTTCCTATGTGGGATACTTCCCCACACCCACTTGATTTTTACTAAATTCATCCCAAGTACTCAACTTTGAGTATCGATATCTCATTCACACCTACTTCGTTTTGCACACATGATATATCGTTTTGAAGCTCTCATATATGAGAACATAAACCCACTAAGAGTTCATTATCTATAATACATATAAATGTATTTAAATGTGTCAAAAGTTAGTAAAAAACCATATATTTTACTAACTTTTTCGAACATGTTGGACTTTTAATCTATTTCACTTTTATAATCCTTTTGAATCGTATGTTAGTTATAAATCAATCCACCCCCCCCCCCTTCGCAATTTTATTTTAGTTAATCGTATTTCTGCTTGAATTGACCGGCATTGATAGTTAGTGTTGGTCCCGAGTTAGCAAAACAAGTATTGTAGAAGGGGGGTTGAATACAATACACAAATTTTACTTAATTTTTAATTCTTTTCTTGATATAAATATCAAGAATTACACAAAGGAAACAAAAGATTGTTGCGGAATAGAATAGCTAAGAACTACTCAAACAATCTAATACAAAAAAGACTTATAGAACACAAAGACTAAATCTTAGAGAGAAAGTAATAGCTAACAACCTGCTTGATATCTTGCAAAGGAGAAATCTTGAGCTGAAAGCGTCAGAAGCAAGTAGCTAGATCCACCCTTTATATACTATCCAAGGCAATGAGTGCAAAGGACATTGATCATTTAAAGCATGGGTGGTTGAGATATTGTCAATAAATTATAAGATATTTGTGGTGACTTATCACAATACAAAAGGTAACTTTTGTACTATGAAAGTACAATATCTTAATAAAATATACTTGGTTAAAATCTTTTTGAGATGTTTTAGAAAATAAACGTCTCAATCAAATCAGAACTCAAGTGAATATCTTCTAGGTGAAGGAAGCTTCCATTCCCATTGTCAGAAGAACATTGGGAATGATGAAGTATGTCAAATCGAGAGGGTTTGACATAAGGGGGTGTTGCCGACACTGAGAGTATCGGTAAGGATAGGATTTGCCGAAAGAGAGGCAGAAGGATGTCGAATATAAGAGGGTTCGGCAGATGAGAAGTCTGCCGAATAAGAGTTAGGCAGACAAGGCTTAGTCTTCTTGAAGTCCATCTAAATCAGCAAGGTAGACTTCTTTCATGTTGATTTTGGTAGGTCTTCGACTTACTGATCTGTTCATGCATAACTAAGTTATTACAAAGAACAATACTAATTCTAAGATGTACAATCATTTACAGAAGAGTAAACACAAACTAAAGGAGAGGTCATCTTCAAATCTTAGATGACCCAACAATCTCCCCCTATTTGATGATGACATCTCATAATTAGAAATAAAGAGGTAAAACATGAATAATGCAATTTGACCCTTGTTCATACTCCTTTGGGTTCTTTTTCACATAGACCATTCTTTTTGTTTCTTTTTGGGATTTTTTAGAGTATCCGACATTTACAAGTGTAAAAGAATAAACTAATGAATTGTACAAGCTATTTAATGTTAAACTAGAAAAGCTCATTGTATTAATCTTATAAGAAGATTACAATACAAGATAAAAGAAAATTTGTACAAGAAAGATAACTACACCGAGTTTATTCAAAAGGCAGATGAGGATCGGCATCACTTTTCTTGAGTTCATCGGTGGCAGCCACATAGAGATCCTTTACAGAAAGTGGGATGATTTGAATAATCCCATGAAGAAATATAGTTTCGGCAAGAAGGATTTGACTTGCTCTGATGAAACGAATCTGCCCAAATGCGTCGTTGAAGAAGATTCCGTGACTAGGCTCATTAATCACAGTGGTGAAAGGAAGAGGAACTAGAGTCGATAAAGTCAGATCGAGATTTGAAGTATTTAGAACCTTTCCTTCCCTTCCCATTTGTACAAACACATCTTCCTTTTTAGATCTCAGCTTCGATTTGGGAGGAGGAAGACCAGACTTTAAATTCTTGATGAGCTCCTCTTCGACTGCAGTGTGGACTATATTATAAGTCCTTCGGTAGGATCTGAATTTTGTATGGAGATTTGCAAGATATTTGTCAACATCAGGCTTAAGAGCATTTTTTTTGTTTACCAAGCAGATACCAATATCCATCCATTCCGCAACCCTAAACCGAACAAGAGAATTCATCCTGTCAACTGATTTTGAAGCATCGTCCCTTGTAATCGTTAGCCGAATGACTTTGTAGTTGGAAGATGGTTTGATGATTTTAACATCTGTGATTTTGGTGGAGGAACGGAATTTGGTGAGTACTTTGTGGTACCAATCGACACACAAAGATTTAATCTCTTCATTCTTCTTAATCGAATCCTCCAGAGCACTCATCTGAGCTTTGATAGCGTCGGCAGGAGATTTTGTGATTTCGGCTTCTTCCTCGGCCAACTTTAAAGCTAGCTCGGTATCTTTATCTCGGGCCATTTGGGCCAATTTAGCAGCTTTCAATTCTTCTTCAGATAAGCCCAAATCAGGAGAGGTAATCTTTGGGGGAGGAAGATGAATTCCACCACCATCAGCAACTTTCTTTATAATGGCATCTTTGCAACGTTTTTCTTGTGCATCTACTTCATCTGGTGTTAGTTTTCTTTTGCCCTTATCTTTCTTGGGCAATTTCTCCCCCTCAGATCCTTCGACCACCTTTGGGTGGTCGGTTCCTTTCTCTTCGGCAGATGCCGACACTTTGGCGGTTTTGGTTTCGGTAGGAGCGGCAACGGCAGTAGAAGGTTCTCCCCGACTCGTACTGGTAATGATAATTTAAGGGGTAATTTGCTCCCCCTCAACCTGTTTCTCCCCCTCAGTACGTGTCGGGGAAGAAAGTCCAGCCTTAGCCGACACACGACCAAGACGTCGGTCTATCCGACCAAGAGTAGTTCTGTCGTCTGGAGTGAAGGCTGACTCAGTGATGTCTATATCAAGTGACCCAGCACAGTACTGAGCCAGCTCGGCAGGCATCAAGTCAAGGCGTTGATTTATACCCTGCAGATCACTTAGAATCTGAGAGTTGACAGAAGATTGATCCGAAGACGAACAAGATCCTGATCCCTTACATCAGAAGCAACCTTGAGAGCGGCCACAGAAAGAGTCAAGGAGGTATTGTTATCACTTAGCTTGATAACCTCCTTGAGTACGGCATCCAGAGCGTCGGAGAGAGGGGCACGAAGACCATCAATTTCATGATGCAGAACATCCAAGCACCGAAACATGTCTTTGTTCAGATCTATGCACTCAGAATTATGCTCTTTGACTAGCTATAAGAGCTTAGCTAGGGAAGTGTTGGTGATGTCCAGGGAATTTACCAGCTCAAGCTCACGCAAAGATTTACGAAGCAACTCATACTGAGTACCGAGCATCCTTACCTGGCGATTGGTATCAATAATTTCAGCAATGAAATCGGTAGGCATGAGATCGGCATCAGTGGTGCTGAAGAAGAAGAGGCTGAAGGCCCAGCCCTATCGGTAGTGGGAGAAGGGGGATAATACGGCAAGATGCGATATTTCAGTGGAGATTGCCTCTTCTGTGGACACTCTGGATGGAAGCCATCAGAAGAGGAATCTGAGGAAAAGGATGAGTGTTTGGGAGAAGGGGAAGGAGTTTTCTTTGGAGAAGGTGGAGGTGAGTGTTTAGGAGAGGGAGATAGTTTTGGTGAGGCTATTGTTTCGGATGGAAGGGGCAAAACGTCCCCTGCATCCGAAAATAACAGATCAAACATGTCCACGGTATTTCTACCGATATGTGCAATATCTTCGGGTGTGACCCCGGGTGATAGACTGTGCTGTGGAGAAGAGGGGTGTTGGTCTGGAGAGGAGGACAACTCATCTTCATATCTCAATTTAAATTTAGTAGAAAGGATAACAAGGGTCTCTGTATGTACAACCAAACCTTGTGAAGAAGATTTGGAGGAGGTAGGATAGGTTTCAGCAGATCCCCGCGGCCCAAATGGGGGAATTTCAACTTCCTCCGATTTTTGAGAATCGGTAGAAGGCGTGTGAGGTTTGGCCATTGGTTTCCAAAGCCTCTTAGAACGAGACCTAGGAGGGGATTTTGAGCCCCGTCGCTTAGTAGAAGGAGATGAAATGACCGGGGCAGCTACCGAAGGTTGTGTCGGTGGCATAGTCATTGAAGCAAGTGCGACGTTACCGGTGGCCTTTTTCTTTTTAGTGGCCACCGATTAGGCTCGGGTGGAATTGGGGGCAGTAGGGACCACCGATTGGGGAGCACTTTGAGAAAGTGGAGGCCTTTCGGTACCACTTTCCAAAAGAGTACCCTAGATCGAATTGGGAGAAGTAGTGAAGGAGATCATACCTGAGGTGATGGGAGTGTTGGTCGGCTTGATCGGTTTAAAGATGGTATGTTTGCTTATCTGAGAGATAGGCAAGTCATATGCTATGTTCGGTTCGGACAGACCTGCATCGGCACGTAGATGTGCAGAAAGCTTCTTATTGATGATGAGAGAGATGAACCGTGGAAGGGCCACGTTGTGAGTCCTCGGTGGCGTGATTGCGATGACCAACGAATCAAAAATCACTTGGGCAAAGTCGATGTGCCTCATAAAGATGAGGGCATGTGCCAACCTAGTGATAGCAGTAGGTGCTTGGTCCCACCGAGATGTTTTGTGGGAATTGCAGTAGATGAGGTGAGAGAAGAAGTAGTTCCAAACAGCACCCATGTTCTTGCGAAGGAGAGTCCCAGAACCCTTAGTCTTCCCTTCTTGCACATAGTTGAGGGTAGCAACTACCTCCTTATGTTCCCGACCAGTGGGAAAAGGAGCGTAGACATCAACCTCTGGAATCCGAAGGATCGATCGAACATCCTCGACCCCAAAAGTAAGGACGGGGTGTTCTTCAGAGGAAAGAACAGAGGCAGAGACCTGGTGAGTCTCATAATCATACTTACAGGTTAACCAAAAGCTACCAAGTAGCATTTTGCTCATCTTGGTAGTGGTCGTAAGAGCGTGTTGTAATGGTGTTTTCTGAAGCAAAATGGATACTCGATTGAACTCCGGGTGGTCCACATCAGCAGAGAGTCGTGCAACCTGATTGCATGCGGTAAATGCAAGAGTTTCCCGAGAAAGAGTAGTAGACTTGGAATCCTTGGTAGATTTGGAAGAAACCATTCTTGAAGAAAGAAAGGTTCGAAAATGTAGTTGCAGGTTTGCTTAGAAAGAGAGAAAGTCGAGAGTTTGGAAAGTTAAAAATGAGGAAGAAGAAGTAATGTTTATAGGGTAAGAAACTTGGAGGGAAAGACTTGATTTCAAATAGAGTTTAATAATAATATTAAAAGGTAATGATGGTACTGAAAAGCGTGCGAAATGGGGAAGTGGAATAGCTGAAAATGGCTAATGTCAGAGTCGTGGACGTCCCATCAACTGACACACGAACCCTGTGAAGCCACGTGGCATGACCTGATAGGTGGAGGAAGAGGTGCCGAAAAGATGTTCGGTATGAGAGATGTGGATAAGGATGACACATCATCATCACTACCGACGATACAGTATAGAATCTTCGGCAAAGAACGAATCAGTATGGATATGGTGAGAGATGCTTCAGCAAGGAAGACTTCGGTAATGAAAAGAGGCTCGGTAGTCGTGAGGGCCACCGAAAAGAAAGACAAGTTTCGGTATAAGAGAGAAGTTTCGGTATACGAGAGGTTTACGGAAAGAAAGAAAGTTGGTAAGAAAATGATATGTCGAAACTCAATTTTTTTTAACTTAAACAAAATTTAACATACCTAAGGATCCAACGAGGAAGTTGAATTTGACTTCATCCAGGGGTTTAGTGAATATATCGGCAAGCTGAAGATCTGTAGAGATAAAATGAAGTTCAATATTACCTTTAGAGATATGATTTCTTATAAAGTGATACCTAATATCAATGTGTTTAGATCTGGAGTGCAACACTGGATTGTTAGCAATTGCTATTGCATTGGAGTTGTCACATAGGATAGGTATATGAGAGTAGAACTAGTCATAGTCTTGCAGTTGATTTTTCATCCACAAGATATGTGCACAACAACTGCCAGCTGCAACATATTCAGCTTCAGCAGTAGAGGTAGATACTGTGTATGATCAGAGATCTGATAAAGAAGAATCAGAGTTTGTCAACCAATAAATTTACTAACTATGAAATCTGCTTAGTTTGATCAGAAATCTAGAGAAGTATGATCAGAGTTCTGAAGTGCAAAGATTGTCTAAGTACTAAGTCTGGATAGGAAGGTCAGAGATCTGAAGGTGTGTAATCAGACTTCGGCCAGACTTATGTACAAGTTTTATCAGAGATTTGAGAGAGTTCAATCAGAGTTCGACTAGAAAGTCTGAACTTCCAAGTTCAGACTTTTGGACTTAAAAGCTAGCACGTATGGTTATTCCATATGACTTTCCTCTACATATGAATATTGGTGGATACTAGAACACGTGTCAACATTCTATTTATCATTCTTGTATTTCACTTTAACTGTAACTTAACTTTCCTTGTATAAATATAGTTGGTTAGAATCTTGGAGTTAACTTTCCACTTGTGTATACACTCCAATTTTAATAATTTTTTCACTACAAATGTAATTCTCTCTCTCAGATCAATACATATGACATTTGGCTATTATTCTTTGATGTTCTTAATATCAATCTTGTTTAGTTCTTGATTAATTGGTTAATTTGGGTCCTAACATCTATTGATGTTTTTCCTCATAGCAAAGAGCATCCAACCATCAATTGTAATTCTCTCTCTCAGATCAATACATATGACATTTGGCTATTATTCTTTGATGTTCTTAATATTAATCTTGTTTAGTTCTTGATTAATTGGTTAATTTGGGTCCTAACATCTATTGATGTTTTTCCTCATAGCAAAGAGCATCCCAACCATGCCAAAATTGGGCTACAATTTGTTTGTTTGTGTATACATATTTGTTTGGTTTGACATGAGTTGGTTTATGTTATAAGAATCCAGAGAGACTTCAATATGGTTTTTGGCGTAGCTGTCTTATCTTTTGCATTTACATCTGTCCATTCTTTCGATCTATAACATGTCCGCTAGATCATATTTTCAGAAGAAAGAAGGTTAGGTTAGCTTCATAAAGCCAAATATAATACGACGTTGGTTACATTTCTTTATGATATTTATACCAGTTAACTTGGTTTATGGCATTAAACTTTTATTGTATTCCCTTTATCAATATTCTATTTAGTTCTTTAGCATTTCCTCATTTGTCAATTTTTTTTATAGAAAGATGCAACAAGGCAATGTTATAATAAAAATGATAATTATAAGCTCAAAACGTAGGCCCTTTTAGAGGTGGCCAAAAACCGATCTCGCGTCGCGCTGAAACAGTGTCGCTCGTAACCGGTACCAGCGGTCCTGGTGTAACCAAAAATATCTTGGCCCAGTTAAGGGTGCTTGTAACTGATTCGTGTAACAGTCTCGGTTCCGGTCCCGTGCCCAAAACTGGTCCTTTGTATTTTTTTATCAATACTTTAATACACTTTAAAAAATATAGTTGGGTCACTCATCTACACTTTAAAAATACGTTTTATTATAATTTCGGGTTAATGGCAACATTTAAAATTACATCAATTATTAAAAAAAAATGAGTAAACTCTAATTTTGGTCCCCGTGGTTTACTAAAATCTTTGAAAGTAGGACCTAAACTTTGATAACTCTAGAAACCGTCCTCGTGGTTTTCACTTTGCTTTGAAAGTGGTCCCCCGTCACTAACTCCGTTAATTTCCCCTGTTAGTGGCAGGGGCATTTTTGTCCTTTTAGTTTAATATCCTAATTCTCTTTAAAAAAAATTAAATATACAATGTATTTTTGTGTGTGCCTAAACCACGCAGAGTCTCGATCGTCCTCTGATACGGCAAAACATAGAAGTAAACCTTCCAATCTTCAGCTCCATCCTTGTCAATCATCTCTCGAATCCTCTCTACACATTGCACCCCTTTCTCCGTCAATCTAATTCTCGGATCTGCGACTCTGGTGTAGGATCCTTCGTCGACGTTTTCTTAGCTCTGTCCATATCGGACGAGGATGATCTGTTGCGGCCGTGGAGGCTTGAAAGTAGGGGCGTTGAGTATGAGGTTTATCTCCGGGAAGTCGTTGTCGTGGATGGTTGAGTCTTTGTCGGCGGCCAATTGTGTCTTCACATCACTTGACTATGGATGAAGATAGTGTGGTTGTGACAGACATGGTCCATCGAAATGGAAGGAGGTAGATGTTTATTTATTATTATTATTATTGGGGCATATTCAAAGAATCATGCAAATTGCATTTCTAAGCAATTGAACTAAAATGAAGCATAGAAACTGACGAAATTTTGGAAGCGGTGGTCAATCACATAATGGATAAGTGAATTTTTTTTTATATATGGATATGCGGAAAAAAATCCTCTATCATAAAGTTAGATATGAGTCAACAACCTATACAGTGATATGTAGTTGCAAAAAGTTTCAGTTTGCAGGAATATTGTGCTCACATATTCTTAACGTATTTTCCTTTCGTGATGTCATGAAAATACCTTCTCAATATATTTTAAAGAGGTGGACAAAACATGCTAAGATGGGAGCTACAAGTAGTACATCTGAGATTAAAGAAGGTGATGATCCTAAAGCATGTTTGGCACTACGTTATCAAGATTTGTCCAGATCTTATACTCATATTGTAACAAGAGCATCAGAAACTGAGAGAGCCTACAAAGTTGTTAGAGAAGGCTTTAAAAGAGTTTGGGATGATGTTAATGCATGTTTGAGGGAAGAAAGAGTTGAAGGTGGTGAGAAGAGTAATGGTAATAGTGAAATTAATATGGCAATAAAAGGCATAAAAACAAATAACAAGAGAATGTGTAGTAGCTCTTCGCGTCCAAAGAATGCCCTTGAGAAGACTCGTAAGAGAAGCAAAGTTTCCAAAAGAAATTTGTCTACACCAGAGGTTTGACTTTCTTTCTCTTATTTCTTAACTTGCGTTTTTTAGAATGTCTTGACAATATCAAGATTTATATATTTAACTTTGTAGGTTTCACAAGATTTAAACAAGAATCAAGTCGGTAATTATATGTCATCTTCTCAACCAAAGTTTTCATATTCCACAACACCATTCAACCTTGACCAAGTAATACATTGGTTCTTTTGTAGTGTTATTTTTATAAAGTATGTATAACTTTTTTTTGTAGTTACACTTTAAAATGGATGACATAAGTATGTATAACTTTTTTTATACAGATTGTCATGACACCTGAAAATCCATGCATTAGTACGAGTACAACTGGACCGGTTTTACAAACAGGGTCTGCACAAGAGGTTCAACTTTTTTTCGACTTGAATTTATGTTTTTAATTTGAATGATATTATAGTATATATACATATGTAATTTAATAGGTTTCACAAGAGTTTAATGAGAATGTACAAATTGATAATTGTATGTTATTATGTCAACCGATTTTTCGTATTCCATGACACCACTTTTTTTAATAAAATATTGTGTTATATTTTTTAATTTATTCAATAATTTTTATCAAGTGTTATGTTTATAAATGCATGATATATGTATGTATTTTTTTTACATATTGACTTGACACCTGAAAATCCAACTATAAAAATGAGTATGACTGGATTACTCTTAGAAGTTCAGTCTGGATATGAAGGTAGCCAATTTTTCAAGACATTGTAAAGATTTAACTTAGTGAAGTTGATGATTTCTCAAGACTAAATTAGGTTGTCATGTTTGAAATTTAATTATTATGTTAAATATTCATTACAATTGTTATGCTAGATTGGTTGATATATTTTAAATTTAATTATTATGTCAAATATTTGTCATATATAGTTCTAAGTTTATGAAATTTAGTTTATAACTTAATTGATTAATTGTTATAAAACATTAATTTCAATTTTTTTAATGTTTGAGAATAGTATTAAAGAATTTCAATGATAATCCTTTTAGACATTTATTTTAGAAACACTTATATCAAATTTAAATTTAAAGTAAAAATTCAATCAAATTTAGATTTACTAAAATCGGATTATACATAATTAATACTAAGACTGATATAAATAAAAACTATAAAAATGCCATAAAAAGTGAGATAAAAAAAAACTAAGAAATGAAATCATTTAAAAGATAGTTACAAATATAAAAAGCAGAATATAAAATTAATTTGTATAAAATAAATATATAATATAAAATCAGATTGTATAAAAAAAGAAAAAAAATTAAATAAAGAGTGAGGATGAAAAATTAATTTTATTTATTTAATATAATATATTAATAGAGTGAGATAGAGAGAAAGAAGGAAAAATAATTGTTTTTATTTAATTTAATATAATGGATAGAAACAAAGAGAGAGTTAATGTCCGTTAACCTCTCTTGTTGCAACATTTAAAATTATTTTAAAATTAATGAGTTGTCACAATTCTATTGGTGGACATGATTGGTATAGAGAAATGTGGTACAGAGGATTTTTTTTCTGTATATATATATACACACAAAAATACATTATATATTTAATTTTTTTAAAGAGAATTAGGATACTAAATTAAATAGACAAAAATGCTCCTGTCACTAACAAAGAAAATTAACGAAGTTAGGGATGGGGGACCACTTTCAAAGCAAAATGAAAACCACGAGAACGGTTTCTAGAGTTATCAAAGTTTAGGTCCCACTTTCAAATATTTTAGTAAACCACAGGACCAAAATTAGAGTTTAGTCTTAAAACTTAAAAAAATACACTTATTCAAATGGTGAATTGAATTGAAAAGTCTCATGGGTTTGAAGTCTTTGAAGAGCCATTTGTTCATCGAGGTCATCAATGTCGAGTTATTTATCATCGTCGTATTGTGAGACACTACCTTCGGTATCGATAGTTGGCGGCGTACTTAGTCCCATGGCGATTTTGTTTTCTTCTAAGTTTTGTTTCACTCCTTCAATCTCCACCTCGAGTGATGTCTTGTCTTGAAGTCTTACAACGCTATCCAAGTAATCCTTCAAGCATATGTAACACTCTAGCGACTCCTGGGTTAGTCTTGTCAGACATACTGAATGATCTTGCCAAAATTCTAATGAAGCTACGGTACTAGCTTGGATTGTTAGTATATCACGGGTGATACATGCCAAAACCGGGAATTGAAGTTGTTTTTGTTGCCAAAATTCTAATAAATTTATTTTTTCAAAATCTTCGACACTTTGCGCGGGGCATGCGGCCATACAATTAATACGCACGTAGATATTTAATTCACCCAAATCGCTATTATCAAATATAATTTTTTTACTCGATTCATTTAAAACCTCGTTCATTAAGTCTTTTCGGTTTTGACGATAACCACTAGAACTAGAACTAGAACCCGTAAATAATTGACTTAAAGAGCTTTGTTGTTGGTTTCCTCCGCCATGATAGATTTTATAAATATCAAATAAATTTTGAAAATTACGATTAAACACGTTTTTGTTCTTTTGAAACATTATTCTTGGTAGGCGTATCTAAGCCAAAAGCCACACATATTTGTGTAATTAAAACTTCAACACGGGTAACATTTAAATACGGGTTTAACGTCCAGCACAATTATGCAAAGAAAAGAGAAGGGGATCTCGAGAAATATTTTAACAATTTTGATTTCATTGAACTCATCAACATTCTCCAATCGTGATGGTCTTCGTATTGTGAAATTTTACTTACCAAAATATATAGTTGATTTAAAAGTAAAGGGTTGTTGAATAATAAATACCGGATAAAAAAGTTGTTACATTTTTAAAATCGCCAAAAATATCGTATAATCCGTCAAGCACGACCCAATCTTGATTTCCAATAGTATTATCTCATGTAATAAATATTATAGAATGCTTGAATATAATTTTTTGTTTTAGAAAATTTTCAATCATATAATAAATCGAATTCCATCGAATGGGCATATCAAAGTTCAGTCCCAAAGATTCAAAACCAGCATCTTCGCAATATTTTCTATATGTCGCGTGCATTTTTTAGATTTTGTGAGAATTCACCATAACATAAGTCTAAACTTCTTTATTACGGGTTTACAAGTATTTAAACCGTCTTGAACGGCTAAATTTATTATGTGTGCGCAACAATGTGTGTATGAAATAATTGACCATCTAAAACAGGGGCAAAGCCAACTTTAATTTCTCCACACATCGATTATTATTACTAGCGTTATCAAATGAAAAAACATAAGACTTTTTAATAATCGAAAATTGGCGATCGGATACCAATTGCTTGGATGCGTTTGAAGCCTCGAGATGACTTGCAGAAAAAAAAACCACCCAAATGTGGCGCCCCAGACGGTTCAAATGTGATTACACGTTTGCATAATTGCCACGATTACGGCTCAATCCAATGTGTCGTTATGCATATATAAGAAACTGGCAGTCCGTGTGGTGTGCTCCATACATCACACGTTAAAAAACGTTGTTACCTAAAAGAGAAAATATTTCTCGCAATTCATTTTTACAAATTTTCAAAATTTTAATTGCATCACGTCTAAGAGTATTAATCCCAAACAATGTGCAAATCAATATGAATAAAACGAAATTAGTTCAAGATGCCATATGTATTTGATTCAAATCAACCAATTACAAATTATCTCTTAATGACAATATTTCTCTCTCTAGAATCTATTCTCTCAAAGTGTTACTCACTTAACAAAGAAGATAAAGCTATTTATAGCTACAAGGTTACAAAGACAAAAACAAACTAAACTAATACTTTCACTTTTTCTTTGAGCTTTTGACTTTGACTTTTGCAATGAGAAATTGACTTGGGCTTTGACTTTCAACTCCAATGATCCTGGATCCAACGTTTAAGCACCAACAATCTCTCCATTTGGATTTAAGATCATCTTCAAGAAGAAAAACACTTTTATATCCCCCTTTGGATTCAGAAAGAAATTCAGCATTCACGAACAATCTCCACTTATTTATCTTCTTCAATCAAATTCAATTTCCCCCTTTAATGCTTTTGACAAACAATCTCATTTGAAAATCAATCTCCTCCTTTGAGTAAATTGTTCAAAGTCAATCTTCCCTTTTTTTGAAATATTTTTAGATTTTCAGCAATCTCCCCCAAAGTCTGCGATTATCTTCTTCAAGAATTTTAACAATCTCCCCCAAGATTATAAAAACCTCATTCAGACTTCAGAAAAGAAATTATCTTCAGAATCAGCTCACTTTTATTTCAACAAATAGTCTTCAAAGAAAATTTTAGTAGCAAATTTCGTCAACCTTTCAGAACCTTTTGAACTTTCTCTTTCATTCTAAATATTTCCCACATATCTCTGAAAATAAACTTTCAAACTCTATCATTTCTTGAATGTCTTCCCCATATTCCAAGCAATTAACTTTCTCTAAATCCAACATTTCTTAAAATATTTTCTCCCCCTTTTTGATGATGTAGAGTAGAGAAATCATCAAAACTTTCTTCAAGTAATGTAATGAACCATTTTCTAGCTCTCATCTCCCCTTTTTTTTATGAACGTGAGCACTTACTTCATCAAAACTTTTTGCAAGAAATGCATTCATTTTCTGACCACTGATCTTTCCATATGAGCCTTTGAACATCCGTCAATTCATAAAGTATTTATCTGAATCTTTTCAAATTCAAACAAATAGGAATGTAAACCTGAATCAACAAATGCATCAGTTAAAATGTGTGTAAGTAGCATAAAGCCACTTATTACAACAAATGTACTATATAAGGAGTTTTATTGATGTTCACTACCCAGGTCTTCCATTCAATCATCGAATAACACAAAGTAATTCTATGAATGTTCTGACAGAAAAATAAAATTTATGTGTGTACGTGCTTGTGTATGAAAGAATTTAAGCAATTTGTGCTATATTAGGCTCAAACTTTGTAAACTGTTGAGACACAAAAAGTTTTCCACGACTCAATGTGCATGAACGAAGTGCGACGGTAGGGAAATTTTCCTTCTTTTTCAATATCCACATCTTCCAAATGAAGATGAGATAGATTATGTGTTGCTTCCCCAATAAAAATTTGAAACATTTCTTTGTTGAGAAAGAAATGAGTAGCCGGTGGGGTTTAATTCAAGAGTTGGCATGGGCTCACTACCTATTTCAATGTTGTTCACAAAAGAATTGTGAAACAACAGTAATGTGGTTGTCCGGTTCAGAAAGTAGTTGGTGCAGATTTATGATAATCTTTTAACTCTATTCTCACACCCTCTTTCTTTTTATCATTTTGCTCACTTCTAACAAAACTCTCTTTTCATTTTATCTCAGCTCAATTAGAAAAACTCAACCCGTTTGAGTTATGTGAGTCCGTGTGATTGAACACGGTCGTTTACCAGATAATCAAACAACACAAAGATATAGATTACCAACTTGTTTCATTAACAACAATCGATTACAATGGTTGATACTATGAAGCTCACTATTGTTTTCTCTTTGATGAATAGAAATTGGGTCGATAATGATCTGAGTTGAGAGATATGAGAAGTTGTGAGATAATAATATCTCATAACCTTTTATATCTCACAAACTAAAATCTAGAAATAATATCTAAACTAATATCTAAAACATAATATCCTAAAATAATATCTAGATATTTAGGATATAATAATAAAATACTAAAAACGAACTTTGACATTTATTACAAACTGACATTAGACTTATATTAAGAGTTGACTTTCCGGCTTTAGCTTCAGATTGGATCTTCAGATTGGATGATCTTGAATCCAATAGATCTGTGCGCTAACAATCTCCCCCTTTGGATCAAGATCATTACTAAAAAGATTTAGCAATTCAGTCTTCTCTTTCAGCTCAGAAGATGCAATCTTCTTCTCTGTCTTCAATATGTAATAATCTCCAGGTTTTAGCTCAGAATGCTTTAGCAAAGTATCTTCAAAGAAAATTTCTCTAAAATCAGCATGTCTTCAGAATACTTTGACCTTTCGCATTTCTTTGTTAGCTCTTCTCTTTTCCAATCTTATAATGTAATGGACATTTCTTCAAGCTTTAGGTTCTCCCCCTTTTTGATGAATAGAGAAACGATTTCATCAAAACTCTGAGTAACAAATGTCTTTCATTTGGAGCCTCTGATCCGTCAATTCAAAAGATATTCATCCAGATCTTTGCAAATCCAGACAAAATAAACGTGTAACACCTTAATCAACAAATGAATCAGTTAATATGTCTGTCAGTAACACTAAGTCACTGTGTGTAACGAATACACATTGGAAAGGATCTTTGTGATGTTCATTACCCCAGGGCTTCCATTCAATCATTGAAATACCACAAAGGTAATTTCTATAAACGTTATGACAAAGAAACAAATTCCTTGTGTGTTCGTGCAAGTGATAGAAAGAATTAAGCACTTGATGATTGCTTATAAGGCTCAATATTGTGTAAACCACTGAGACAACAGTAAGTTAAACACAGACTCAATGTGCATGATTAAAGTGCGAAGGTGGGGCAGACTTGCTTCTTTTCAATATCCAGATTTTCCAAATGAAAATCAGATAGCAAATGTGTTGTGTCCCCTTTGAAAATGTGAAACACTTTCTTGTTAAGAAGAAAATGAGTAGTTGGTGAGGTTTGATCAAGAGTTGGCATGGGCTAGTTGCCTGTTTCAATAATGTTCACCAAAAAGTTGTGAAACACTAGAATTGTAGTTGCTCGACTCAGAAAAAGTTTGGTGCAAAGTTCTGATATTCTTTTAACTCTGTTCTCACACCCTCTTTCTTTTAAACATTTAGCTTACTCTCTTTTTCTGTATACCTCATCACACAATCCACACTCATTTCTTTTTTACTTCTCACACTCAATCACTATGGATTAACTTCGTGGGTAGAAATCACTGGTTAAGGTGATTCCATAAAAGTTGTGTTTAAGTCCTAGCACAATGAAATCATGTTTTCCTATGATGCATATGATGCTCAATTTGGTTGAACTATTTCAATTAAAGCTCAAATAGATCTTGAAAACATTTAAAATCACACTTCCATTTCATGTAATCGTCTTGAGATTCAAGAAGTGGTTTAAACTTTTAAATAAAAAAGTTTTCTATGATTGAAAGTTGTCCACTATTCAACCATATATGAGATGAAGATAAGGAATTATACCTTTTGAGTGCAATCTTACATCTCATGAAGTCAAGCTTAAAGTCATAAAGATATGATCTTGTAAGCATCTCTCAAAAACTGCAAAAGTCTTATGTCATAGTCAAAGCTAATTTATTCACTGAAAATGAAAATGACAAAAAGCAGTAAAACGATTAAAGTATGAGTCCTGATCAGAAATAATCAGAAGTCATAACCATACTCCTTTGACTTGAAAAGCTCCCCCTAAAATCATGCATTACAAAAAATTTGACATAAAAGGTAAATGCAGAAATTTTATGAGCTCCCCCTCAAAATAACAATGATTATCTTTGGAGTTCTTCTCACACTCCCCCTTTGATCATGAACAGAATATTGAAGTGCAGATATCTTGCGGAAATGAAGAAATGATGAAAAATTTACAATAAGAAACTGTAATAGGTAACCACTGATTAGGTCTTAAGATTTAGCATACCAAGCTTAGAGACAAGAAAATTGAATCTCTTTTCGTCTAAGGGTTTGGTAAACAAATCTGCAAGCTGATAATCAGTTTTTACAAAGTAAAGTTCAATTGTTCCTTTTTTGACATGATCTTTTATAAAGTGATACCTGACATCGATGTGTTTGGTCTTTGTATGCTGAACAGGATTAGTTGTTATCGCGATTGCGCTTTTCGAGTCACAGTATATCGGGATATGGTTGAAGTTAAAACCATAGTCTCGCAGTTGAGTTCTCATCCACAAGACCTGAGAACAGCAGCTAGCAGCAGCTATATATTCTGCTTCGGTCGTTGAAGTTGGGACACATAATTGCTTCTTCGATGCCCAACTGACGAGTTTATCACCGATGAACTGTATATGACCTGACGTGCTCTTCCTGTCTAACATGCAACCAGCATGATATGCGTCTGTATATGTTGTTAGTTCAAAACTAGTATCTTAAGGATACCACAGACCAAGATCTGCAGTCCCCTTCAGATACCTAAAAATGCGCTTCACGGCAGACACATGGGATTCTTTAGGATTAGCCTGATATCTTGCACATAAACATGTTGAAAACATTATATCTGGCCTACTGGAAGTGAGATACATAAAAGAACCTATCATCCCTCTGTAAGTCCTAGCATCAACAGCTTTTCCCGAAGGATCGGTGCTAATTTTAGTACCAGGTGCCATTGGGGTACCAATCGATTTAGAATTTTCCATCTTGAACTTCCGAAAAATATCAAGAATGTATTTTAATTGATTGATAAAAATCCCCGTTGAAAACTGTTTGACTTGTAATCCTAGAAAGAAATCCATCTCTTCCATCATATTCATTTGAAAACGTGACACCATGAGGTTTGAAAAATTCTTACAATATTTAGGATTAGTAGAGCCAAAAATAATATCATCTACATATATTTGAATTAGAATGATATCGGCTTTGTCCTTTTTCAGGAATAAAGTGGTATCTACTGTACCTTTTGTAAAACCTGACTTGACCAAAAATTTAGATAATACCTCATACCAGGCGCGAGGAGCATGTTTCAGTCCATAAAGTGCTTTGTCGAGAACGTATACATGATTTGGTTTCTCTTGATTGACAAAACCTCCAGGCTGCGAGACGTACACTTCTTCTTTAAGAATGCCATACAGAAATGTTGTCTTCACGTTCATTTGAAAGACCGTGAAGTTCTTGTGAGCTGCGTAGGCTAGAAACATTCTAATTGCCTCTAAACGCGCCACAGGAGCATATGTCTCGTCGTAGTCTATTCCTTCCTCTTGCCTATATCCCTTGGCAACAAGTCGTGCTTTATTTCTGATAACAGTACCATCTTCATCTTTCTTTACTTTGAAAACCCATTTCGTACCAATGATGGTTTTACCTTGAGGTTTGGGTACGAGTCTCAGACTTTAAGTGTTTCGAACTGATTCAGCTCTTCTTTCATTGCAGTCACCCAATCTGAATCAGCAAGGGCCTCAGATACTCGAGTAGGCTCGATCTTGCTCAGAAAGGATTCATGCATACACATATTCATTGAAGCTGACCTAGTTTGCACTAGTTTGGTTGGATCACCAATGATCTGACTTATCAGGTGTTCTTTGGTCCATTTATGTTAATGAGGTAGTGGATTATATGAATATATATATATATATATATCAATATTATCATCTATGAATCCACTTGTACCTTCTTCAGGTTATTCAGGAGGAATTATGGTTGCAGTTGAAGAAGTAGTAGGTGCAGAAGTCTCAGTAGGTACAGCTTGGTCCGGCTGTAGATTAGTCTGTACAGAACATCCTACGGATATAGCAACTTCTGTCTCTTCATTATTTGTCACAACTTCAACTGTTGGAGTCGGCATTTGAGCTTGAACTTCTTGTTTAATAGGATAGATAGATTCAATAGGGATATTTGACATGGTTGGATGAGTATTCGTTGAGTCTTCCATCCTGTCAACCACAACAGATTTCTTCACATTAGATCCAAGAAATTCATCATAAAAAAGTTCAAATAATAAATCTAAATCAGATAAATGATTAGTAGACGTTTATGCTTCATCTGATTTGAGCATTTGAGACACAGGTTCTGGACTGATTTGCCCAGAAGCTAGTACTCATGTTATCACGGGTTCTAAACAGACGTGTTCAGAAGCCATATCTTCATCAAAAGTAATGTTGACGCTTTCGACAACATTCTTTGACTTCTTCAAGTATACACGGTATGCAGTAGATGTAGAGGAATAACCAATGAAGATGCCTTCGTCCGCCTTAGCGCTGAACTTGTTCAGACTCTCTCTGTTGTTTAGAACATAACACTTAAACCCAAATATATGAAAATATTTGATTGTCGGTGTTCGGTTGTTGATTAACGCATACGGAGTCTTCTTAAATTTGCGGTGTATCATGGATCGATTCTGATTGTAGCACGCAGTCGATACAGCTATTGTTGGTCCCGAAGGTGCTTAACAAGTTTGTAGGAGGGGGGGTGAATACAAACACAGAAATTAAAGTTTAATAAATTGTTTATTGATAAATCAAAAATACAACTTACAAGTTTGTTGCGGAATAAGATTAAGACAGACTCAATCTAAACAAACTTAAGAAACACTAAGATGATTGCACAAGAAATTCAGAGAATGGGGGATTTAAGAGATATAGAAAACAAGGGTTTCTATATTGGGTTCAAGGATTGAGCACACTTCAGATGAAGGGGAGAACTTCCTATTTATACCCTATGCATGAAATGCATGGCAGGGCACTTTACACGTGGCGTTCACTGATTGGCTTTGAGAGTCTGACTTTTGGGAGACATGCTTTCGGTCGGGTCATGAACAGTGTAGTTGACAGAGTTGTTGTACGAATGGTTGCAGAGACATGTCCGTTCTGACACATCGTACTAGGTTGTGCAAGGATAGACAAAAGGAAACTTGAGGCATAAGCTTTGTGATCGATTGATCACTGAGTATCTCTTCTTTCAGAGATAAAGAGGTTCAGCTATCGCTGAAGCTTTTCCTCATGTTCCTTCGCGTATATGTAGAGTTGTCTTTGCTTCACTGATATCCGCATCAGGTCACTAGTAGACTTCTCTTTGTTCAGCAGCTTCGTCTTCGATTCAGCTATGAACATATGTTGACGCGAGACTTGTCTTCAGGGATTACGTTGGCTGTTTACTTCAGAAACTATCAGTGATAACTGAACATACTCAGTCTGATCACTGATAGTGAAACACTAATACATAGAAATGTTTATGAGAGATACTATCAGCGATAACTGAACAGACTCAGTTTGATCGCTGATGGTGAAACACTAATACATATTAAAACGTAATTTTCACTATGTATAGAAGAGGGTCGTTATCAAATCACTGAGAGAGTTTGGATCAACAATCTCCCCCTATTTGATAATGACAAAGTAACTGAAGAAAATTACTTTATGATTCAAAATTATGGAATAATCAGGACTCGTAACATACATGTCCCAATTACTATTTTGAGGGATCTTTTACAGTACTGATGGAGTTAAGTACTTCACTGAAATTTTCAATTAACCAAGAAAAGAATTACAAGGTATGAAAAATTACAAGTACAAGTGATGTACTAACTACTGTAAGTTAAACTAATAGATTACAAGAAGGAAAACTAATCTATCAGCTATCTAAAGAGGGTTTAGGAGGATTGATCAAATACTCAGGTATTTCTTCTCCTTTTTGCCTTCGCTCTAAAGATTCTTTGCAGATAATCGCTATGATTGGCTCAGCAGCAGGAGAGAGAGTACACCATAGGCACATGAGATCCTTGAGAAGAGCGAGGGGACAGATAGGGATTTCAGAGACCCTTTGAAATCTGAGTTGTTCCTCGTCATCTCTGGAGAAGATTCCAAAAGGTTCTTCAAGAACTTGTCCTGCAGCATATGGTCCGCCATGAGGCAGAGAGAGATCTAGAACTGAAAAATCAGGAGGAGGACTGAACAGAGCTTCTCTGGAGAATTTGATGGAGGTTTCATTCCTTATCACTGCGACATTATCAGACGAGGAGGAGACGGCCTTTTTCTTGACTTGCATGGATTTTGAGGGAAGAGTAGATGGCACTTTTAGTATTGCAGCGACTTTGTTGATGAGAGCATCATTCACCCTTTCAACGTAGCCTCTGTATGTAGACTTTGATTTTTTAAGCGCATCTTTTAACTCAAGCCACTCCATGTAGCCGAAGTCTTCCAGCATTGAAATGAACATAGCCTTGCAGCTTCCATCCTCTCTGGTAATTTCCATGGTGACAGAGAGCTTATCCTTCTTCTTTCTTCCAGAGATGGCAACCGCTACGATCTTCATTGGGTCAGAGCGATAGTCGATTTTATGTTTGCACCATTCGACTTTATTATCGCTGACCGTTTTTTCTTTGGAGCGTTCCTCTTCAATCTCTTTCAATAGAGTTGCCTGGACTTCTACTGGTTTGCGTTTCAGCTTCTTGTCTTTGACTTGAGAAGACTGAATTTTGAGAGCCAGAGAGGCATCTCTTTGACATTCAGCAATCAGCTTCTCAGCCCTGACGGATTCTTCAATTTCAGCGTCAGTGAGGAATTTCAGCTCTGATGAATGAGAGGGGACCTTTCGTCGTTGACTCTCCAGATGAGAGATCATCTCTGTTCTTTTCTTTCTCTCTTCCTCAGACCAGTGAGAGGGTCTAGAGGGCCTTCCATGATGTTGCAGGGACTCTTCTTCTTCTTCATCCTCTTCATCAATCTCTCTGACAGAAACTGGGATTATTTGGTCATCAGCTTCAACAGCTGGGATTATCTGGAGCTCTTTACCCTTAAGCAGGGGAGAGAACTGTATGGTCAGAAAATGAAAAAGGTTAGATTTATTTAGAGAAGGAGAGAGAGATAAAGTCTAGAAAGAAACAGAGGTGGGATTTTTATAGAAGGAAAAAGGAACAAGAGTAAGGCATACCTGAGAAGGATTCTCCTCAGGTAGTAAGATCATCTTCAGGGTTCCCTCAGCAGATGCACCTTTGCTTTGGGAAGGGGTTCCTGAAGATGTTTCTTGTCTCCCCCCTGCTTGGATAACTTCTTTCGAAGCTATCGCTGATGATGTGGCGGCTGAAGAACACCAGAGAGATTGATCTTCTTCATCGTCATCATCATCATCTTGATGAGAATCATCCTCTTGATCTTCAAGATCAAGGTCTTCATCATTGTCTTCTTCCTCCTCTTCATCATCGACTATATCAGCGATGGTGGGAGGGGCTTTGTCAGCAGCTATCTCCCCCTCAACCTGAGAGGGAGTTTCCTTTAGTTGTTCAACAGCGACTTCAACCTCCGTATTTTCTTCAGCGGTCTTCTCCCCCTCTTTGTCATTATCAACAAGGGAGAGATCTTTGGAAGGAGATGAAGTTTTTGCGGCAGCCAACTTCTGGACTTCAGCCTCCAATCCTGTGAGCCGATCTTCAAGTACAGGGATGTCGGACGTAGCTTGGTGAATAAAATCCACAGCTATGCATAGAGCAGTTCTATCGTCATCTGTAAATGAAGGAGCAGGAGTTGGAGCTGGTTCATTCAGCATGTCGAGGACTTGCTGAAGAGTAGCAGTGCAAGAGTTGATCTTTGCAGACAGGTCATCATACTGCTGCTTGGATTCTTCCCTGACTTTGACAATCGCTTCCTGAAGAGTAGCGATTTGAGAGATGTCAGCTTTGGAGGCGCAGGTGGCAGTCAGCGTCTTCAGCGCTTCACCAGCTGATTGAACAGCGTTGGTGGTGGTGTTGAGAGAAGCAGTCATGGATTCCACCTTTGCACTCATATTGTTGACATTGTTGTCAACAGTCGCTAAGCTAGGACCTGAAAGATAAGTTAGTGTTTCAGAACCAGGCTTATATGGTGAGTTGGGAGAAGTGTTTAAGGTTATAGGGATACCTGAATTATCAAACATTTTGTAGAATTGTAAAGATTCCTCAAAAGAATGATGTTCAGGTCCTATGGGTCCAAACTGTGGAGTAGAGATAGAAGGAGGGTTAGAGATCAAAGAAATAGAAGGACTAGAGATGGGGATAGAAGATGTAGGGATAGGGGTAGTTACCTCAGGTTGTTGAGCTGAGATCGTAGGTTGTGTCACTATTGTTGTGACAGCGACCGAGATCGTTGGTACGGTTGAAGTGGTTGTCACTGAGGATGTGGAGGAGAGACCCACAAAAGCATCCAAGGAAGTTTGTAGAGAAACATCCTTAGGTATAGAGCTAGAAGTAGCTTTCTCCTTAGTCACCTTGGCCTTCTTCGAAGGACCAGGGGAACCAGTTGATGGTCGTTTTGAAGGGGTAGCGACAGGGATAGCAGAAGAAAGAACCTCCTGCGTGGCCGCTGAAGACGAAGAAGTGAGGAGAGAGAGTCGAGAGCGAAGTTCAGAAATACTTACCTCGTTGGGGAGTGGCTTGACCTCCAAGGATCGCTGACCCACTTTCGGAAAGGATGCATCCGAGTTGGTGGGGTAAGTGGTAGGAAAGAGGAACTTCAGGTACGCGCAGATGAAGCGTACATAGGGAACTTTGGGATCCCTCTCAGTCTTCTCTATTTTTGACTTCAGATCGTCAAAGATAGCTGTTGCGTAGTCGAAGTTGCGTCCAGCTATCATTGAGTAAGCCATCTGGACCTGAACCTTGTTGGCTTGGTCCAGTGACCCACTCTTCCCACTCATACACTGAATGATGTGTGAGAAGATGTAGTTGAGCTGTGAAGGCATCAGTGTCTTCTTCACAAGAGTCAGCTTCTTGTTGGGAATCGTAGTTCTTGGTTTGAGTTCCCAAGCGTATTCCATGGCATCCAGGAATTGGATGAGTTCAGCGTCAGTTGGCAAGGCGTTGAATCCATTCCTGGGTTTGTCGGGAAAACGCAGAGCTTTCCTCAGGCCTAAGGCAGTCATCATCCCTGAGCCAAGTTGAGTGCTGAAGGAGATGGCAGGAACCTGTTCACCCTTTTTGTTGGTGAGGGAGGTTTCTTCAGTTGTGAACCAGAATTGTTGAAGTAGTGCTTTAGAAGGTGTGGGATCCACAGTGATAGCGTAAGCAATGCATGATTGCTTCAGAAACATTGCGGCCTCCTTCAGATGAGGATACTTGACACCATCAAAGTCGAGGCGAGCAAGATGGTTGTTCTTTGGAAGCTCAGAATCGGAGATGGCGAACTTGACGTTCTTTGAGGCGACCAGTGCAGATTGAGTCATTCTGAATGATGAGTAGATAAACGAGTAGAAGAAAGGTTTAGTCTTAAAATAAAGAAGATTTTCTAGTTTCTATTTGGGGAAAGAAACGTAGGAAATCAACATATTTGTAGAGGAAAACAGTTTATCTTAGAACAAGATTCAAGAACAAGAAGAAAAACCAAAGATTTTTTAATAGAGAAAATCAAAGTAAAATGTTTTTTAAAGAATAAAATCAAAAATGAAAATGATTTTATGAATGAGATTTGAGACAAGAATAAGAAGAAGATCAAGAATAACCTGTTGATCTGTGAGGTTGAAGATGCAAATGCTTGAGAATTGCTAGAATGCTTGAGAGAGTATTCTTGCTTTGAAAGTATTTCCAGAAAGCGTAAATTGATAAGAATGGAAAAACATTCTTTTTATACGAGAGAGAGAGGAGAGAGAGTGTGAGAGAAGCGGGAAAACAAATGCTCATCATGACATGGACACGTCCCACGAAGTTGATTGGATAGAAGAGCAACGGACGAACGTGTCATAAAAGGCATGTCGTGGATTGTCGGTTCAAATGACGTCATAGAAGAGAGAGACTATTCATTTATCCGTTTTGAAATTATCACTGAAGAAAAAATCAGCGATTGATTTTCTTTTTGAAAATATCCCTGATAGTAAAGATGGGGATAGATTTTCTTTTTAAAAGGATCACTAACAAGAAATATCAGTGATAAATTTAATTTCAAAAAGCTTTTAATCATTTGAAGAAAGATTCAGTGATTAAGGTTTATATTTTAAAAAAACATCTCAACTGAATGAAGATTCAGTTGTAGGGATTGAGAAAACATACTTGAGGGTCTGAATATTTATCAGATAGAATGATGAAAGAGGAAATTTTGATTACTGACACAATACATGAACGCTGAAGAATTATTCTTCGAGGTTCAGCATTCCAAGCTCACTGATGAGAAAGTTGAACCTTGTCTCATCAAGAGGTTTGGTGAATAAATCAGCAAGCTGAAAGTCAGTAGGGATAAAGTGAAGTTCAATATCACCATTCATTACATGATCTCTGATAAAGTGATATCTGATCTCTATGTGTTTTGTCTTTGAATGTAGCACTGGATTATTTGCTATAGCGATAGCACTAGTGTTGTCGCAATAGATAGGAATCTTTGACAGCTGAAGGTCATAATCTAATAGTTGATTTCTCATCCACAAGATTTGAGAACAACAGCTTCCAGCGGCTACGTATTCAGCTTCAGCTGTGGAAGTGGACACAGAATTTTGCTTTTTGCTTGTCCAGCTTACCAGCTTTCCTCCCAAGAGTTGACATCCACCAGTGGTACTTTTTCTGTCGAGTTTACAGCCTGCAAAATCACTATCAGAATATCCAGTTAGATCAAACCCTGAGTCTTTGGGATACCAAAGACCGAGGTTAGGAGTTCCTTTCAGATATCTGAAAATTCGCTTTACAGCGATCAGATGGGATTCCTTGGGTTCAGATTGATAGTGTGCACATAAACAAGTAGAGTACATAATGTCAGGTCGGCTCGCTGTTAGATACAGCAGGGAGCCTATCATTCCTCTATAGGCAGTGACATTAACAGGTTTCCAGAAGGATCTCTGTTAAGTGTCAGGGGTGGTGCCATAGGAGTTTTCATCGCTGAAGTTTGTGTGAGATCAAACTTTTTTAGCATATCTTTAACATACTTACCTTGGCAGATAAATGTACCTTTGTCAGATTGTTTAATCTGAAGACCAAGAAAATATGTCAGTTCACCCATCATACTCATTTTATATTCTTTCTTCATTCTTTCAGCGAAGCGAGTACACAGAGATGGGTTAGTAGAACCAAATATTATGTCATCGACATATATTTGTACAAGAATTATATGACCTTTTATCTTTCTGAAAAATAACGTATTATCAATCTTGCCACGTTCAAAATTTTCAGAGATAAGAAAAGATGAGAGAGTGTCATACCAAGCACGAGGGGTTTGTTTTAGACCATAGAGAGCCTTATCCAATTTATAAACATAATTTGGATGCTTAGGGTCATAGAACCCTGGTGGTTGTTCTACATAGACTTCTTCATTCAGCTTTCCATTTAGGATCGATGATTTTACGTCCATTTGATAAACGATGAAGTCTTTATAGACTGCATAAGCTAAGAATAGTCGAATTGCTTCCAGCCTGGCCACAGGGGCAAAGGTTTCATCATAGTCTATGCCTTCCTCTTGTCTGTATCCCTGAGCAACAAGTCGAGCCTTGTTGCGGGTTACAGTTCCATGTTCATCTAACTTGTTTCTAAACACCCATTTGGTGCCTATTACAGTTTTATCAGATGGTCTAGGAACGAGATTCCAAACATTGTTTCGAGAAAATTCAGTCATCTCTTCTTGCATAGCGCTGACCCAGTTTGGATCTCTGAGGGCATCATCAGTCTTCTTTGGTTCTATTAAAGAGAGAAAATTTACAAAGAGACAGATATTACCTGAGCTTCTTCGTGTCTGAATACCGGCTTCGAGATCACCAAGGATTTGATCTATTGGGTGATCTTTGGTCCATCGCTGAGCAGGAGCATGATTGCTTAAGTCAGAGGTTGGATCAACAATTGAATGTTTACTGATGAAGACGTTTGAGGTTCATCAGCAATTAACTGTTGAGTAGGTTCACCAGAGAGGTTTTCAGATGAAGGCAGATTTGATGGTAGTAATGTGTTTAGAGGTTTAGCTGAAACCCATGAGGTGGATTCAGCGTTAGGATGTATAATGTTCGGATCATCATCAGCGGTTGGAGGATCAGAATGCTGATGGTTTGAGAAGAAAGGTTTTGTTTCTCTATAGTGAGAAAGCATCCAAACATTTAACTCTTCATTGTCAGCGATTGGTTTGGAGTTCGCTGAGCGAGTTTCATCAAAAGTGACGTGAATTGTTTCTTCTACGGTTTGTCTTCTCTTGTTGAAAACTCTGTAGGCTTTGGAGATGGAGGAATATCCTAGAAATATTCCATCATCAGCTTTTGGGTCGAACTCTCCAAGTTGATCTCTGTTGTTTAAGATAAAGCACTGACAACCAAAGATATGAAGAAAGCTGATAGAAGGCTTCCTTCCAAGAAAAAGTTCATAAGTTGTCTTCCCAAATCGCTTTATTATCAGCGATCTGTTTTGAGTAAAACATGCAGTGTTTACAGCTTCTACCCAAAATTGAGTAGGGAGATGAGAATCGTTGAGCATTGATCTAGCAGCTTCTATGATCGTTCTGTTTCTTCTTTCAGCAACCCCGTTTTGCTGAGGTGTTCTCACTGAAGAGAAGTTGTGTGAGATTCCCTTGTTCTCAAAGAAATTGTTCAGGGAACTGTTTTTTAATTCAGTTCCATGATCACTTCTTATTGAACGAACAGTAAGATTATTCAGCACTTCCATCTTTTTAACAAAAGATATTAGTTCTTCTGGAGTATCACTCTTACAGCGAAGAAAGATAACCCAGGTGTAGCGAGAATATTCATCTACAATGACAAGCGTATATTTCTTTCCAGCTATTGATTGGATGTTGACAGGCCAAACAGATCCATATGCAAGAGCTGAAAAGGACTTGTCACTGAGGAAACTTGTTTCGACTTAAAACTAGCTTTTGTTTATTTTCCTTTTTCACATGCTGAGCAGAGAGATTCTTTAGCATATGAGTGCTGAGGAAGACCAAAAACCAGTTCCTTAGATGAGAGAGAATTCAGGGTTTTGAAGTTTAGATGAGAGAGCCTTTTATGCCATAGCCAGTTGACATCAGAAGAGGCCTTAGAGAGAAAACATAAGTTTTCAGTGATAGTAGAGTCCATATCTATTACATAGACATTTTCTCTGCGATAACCACTGAGAGCAAGTTTTCCTTTTTCATCTACCACTAAACATACTTTTTTAGAAAAACGAACTTCGTAGTCTTTGTCACATAGCTGACTGATGCTTAGAAGGTTGTTCTTCAGTCCATCTACATAAGCGACTCTTCGAAAGGTAGTTGTCCCATTGCTGAGGACACCAAACCCTCGGGTAAATCCTTTTCCATTTCCACCAAAGGTCACAGAGGGACCTTTCTCTTCCTTGTATTCAGTGAGCAGGTCTCTTTGTCCAGTCATATGACGAGAACATCCACTATCGAGATACCAGATACCCACTTTTCAATGGGTCCTTCAGAGTTAGTGGATAAGGAAGGTTCAGCAGTCTTCACAGCTGATGAAGATTCAGCTTCAGTGGTAATCTTCACTTTGGTTAATTTCTTAACCTTAGTGGTATTTTTCACCTTGGTTGATTTTTCAACCTTGGTGGCCTTTTCAACTTTGGAAGCATATTTTTTCACTTTAGCTGTTTTATCAGCTTTGGTGGCATTTGGACATTTACTTGCAATATGATCAGTAAAACCACAGTGATAACATTTTCTGTATTTGAAAATGGTTTTAGGATCAGTAGAAGGTTTTGTAAGTTTAAGATGAGCAGGGCCAGGTCCAAGAAGACTTTTCTTTTGAGATCTGGGAGGAATTTTCATTCCTTCAGATCTCAAAGGTTTAATGTCAATCTTTAGCTTTGGAGGACAGAGATCAAAAATTTTTATCACAGAGCTAGAGGATTGCTTAGCTGATTGTTTAGAAAGAACTTTCAGCTTTGCTTTCCTGGTTGCCTTCTGAGGAAGGAGAATGGACTTTCCTTTATCCGTAGACTTAGTGTCTTTGGATTTTTCCTCAGGGATGGGATTTGAAGAAGAACAGGGATAAAATTGATTATAAGAAGTGTCAAAGAAAGATGTGACAAAAGTTCCAAACTTAAGCGAGGAACTTTCTTCTTTAGGATCATCCTGTGGTGTCCAAAAACCAAGACCAGTTCTATCACTTTCAGGAGTTTGAGCATTTATTATCTCAGAGATCTTTGTTGATGATTTGCACCATTTTTCAACATGAGCCTTTTCTGCTTTTAGAGCAGCGATGGCTTGTTCGCGTTCAATGCTGATGATTTCATTTATAATGACTTGATCTTTCAACTTTTCTTCTAAAAGACTTAGTTCATTGATCTTTTCATGACATTTCTCTAGCTCTTGAGTTAAATATACATTTTTATTTTCAGCTTGAGTTTTGTCGTTTAGAGCATTATAAAGGTCAATCGTCAGCACATCAACAGCGCGACTTCTCTCAGCTTCAGGCAGAGAGGGATTTGTAGAGATAGATACCTGAGATGATATGTAGCTCATAGAAGGTTCAGATGGTTCTTCCACTTCTTCTTTAATCTCAGCCATGAGGCAAAGATTAGCAACTTCTTCTTCATCAGAACTTGATTTTTCTGATTCAACCCAGTCGTGTTCTTCAGCGATGAGACCTTTACCTTTTCGCTGATAGCTTTTCAGCTTTTGATATTTGTTTTTCAGCTTATGGTATTTGTCATCACTGGATCTTCTTAAGGTAGAAGGTTTGAAGACCTTTTTCGACCTGCATTCACTAGCAAAATGTCCAATTTTTTCGCAGTTATAGCAAGTGGCAGTAGCCTTATCAACCGAAGTTGATTTTGGCTTTTCAGTAAGAGAGAGAGGTTTACTTCTTCGGAAGTTACTCTTTCTTGCAAATCTCTTAAAATAGTTTGTCAAGAGTGCTAAGGACTCATCAAACTCTGAAAGATCAGGGTCTGATAGATCCTCAGATTCAGAATCTAACTCAGTGATGGTGAGAGTAGATCGCTGAGATGGAATTATCTCTGAAGAGACTAAAGCAACAGGAGTTCTTTTGGAGTCTTTAGAATCTTTTACAAGATTCTTCTTCAGGAGATTAGATTGCTCATAGTTGAGCAATATTCCATATAAAGTGCTTAGAGAGAGAGTATGTAAGTCTTTTGTCAGCTTAAGACTTATTGAATAACTGTCCCAGCTTTCAGGAAGACTTTCCAAGAATTTTGTTAGGACCTCAGAATTAGAATAGGTCCTACCAACGGTTCTTAGGTCAATGATTAGGCAGTTAAACCGCTGATGAATGTCAGAAAGAGATTCATTCTTTCCAGCGATAAAACTTTCATACTGTCTTACCAAGTTAATCTTTCGAGTCTCTTGGATTTCAGTGGTGCCCTCATATTGAACACATATGGTTTCCCACATTTCTTTAGAAGTTTTTAGATGCATGATGGAATGGAAAACTTCATCAGGCAGAGCCATTGAGATAATGGTCTTTGCTCTTGCATCTATGCCTACCTTCTTTTTATCTCCATCACTCCACTGTCTTATTTCCTTAACGACATATCGTTCAGGGACAGCTTCAGTGGTGGCAGTAGCGGGAACCGCAGCTATAATTCTAACAGGTTCATAGGGTCCGTTTTCTATATATTCAGGTATAGTAGGATCCGCACCTTCAAGAAATAGCATCATTCGATTTTTCCATAGAGAAAAGTTATCTCTGCTAAATCGAGGAGGTTTAGAAATTGAACCATTATCATAGTAGTTTGTGTTTGTGGTTAGTGCCATTTTAGAATAGCAAGGAAGAGTATTTAGCAAGATCTAGTTTATTAGATTAAAAAATTGCTCTGATACCACTTGTTGGTCCCGAAGGTGCTTAACAAGTTTGTAGAAGGTGGAGGGGTTGAATACAAACACAGAAATTAAAGTTTAATAAATTGTTTATTGATAAATCAAAAATACAACTTACAAGTTTGTTGCAGAATAAGATTAAGACAAACTCAATCTAAACAAATTTAAGAAACACTAAGATGATTGCACAAGAAATTCAGAGAATGGGGGATTTAAGAGATATAGAAAACAAGGGTTTCTATATTGGGTTCAAGGATTGAGCACACTTCAGATGAAGGGGAGAACTTCCTATTTATACCCTATGCATTAAATGCATGGCAGGGCACTTTACACGTGGCGTTCACTGATTGGCTTTGAGAGTCTGACTTTTGGGAGACATGCTTTCGGCCGGGTCATGAACAGTGTAGTTGACAGAGTTGTTGTACGAATGGTTGCAGAGACATGTCCGTTCTGACACATCGTACTAGGTTGTGCAAGGATAGACAAAAGGAAACTTGAGGCATAAGCTTTGTGATCGATTGATCGCTGAGTATCTCTTCTTTCAGAGATAAAAAGGTTCAGCTATCGCTGAAGCTTTTCCTCATGTTCCTTCGCGTATATGTAGAGTTGTCTTTGCTTCACTGATATCCGCATCAGGTCACTAGTAGACTTCTCTTTGTTCAGCAGCTTCGTCTTTGATTCAGCTATGAACATATGTTGACGCGAGACTTGTCTTCAGGGATTACGTTGGTTGTTTACTTCAGAAACTATCAGTGATAACTGAACATACTCAGTCTGATCACTGATAGTGAAACACTAATACATAGAAATGTTTATGAGAGATACTATCAGCGATAACTGAACAGACTCAGTCTGATCGCTGATGGTGAAACACTAATACATATTAAAACGTAATTTTCACTAAGTATAGAAGAGGGTCGTTATCAAATCACTGAGAGAGTTTGGATCAACAGCTTCAGCCCACAAAAATAGAGGTAAGTCAGATTGACTTAGCATAGTACGAGCAGCCTCGACTAGCGTATGATTTCTTCTTTCGACCACTCCATTTTGTTGAGGCGTACGAGCAGCAGAGTATTGATGTGATATCCCGACCGATTCGAGATATTCTTGAACTGTTTTGTTCTTGAACTCTGTGTCGTAGTCTGTTCTTAGAAGCTTGACCGGTTTCTGCCGATTCACCTGGGTCGTCTTCAGGAATGTAATGAGAACATCTGGTGTCTCATCTTTTGAACGTAGAAATTTGTCCCAAGTGTAACGCCAGTAATCGTCCACGATAACTAGTATGTACTTCTTTCAGCCTAGACTTTGTGTTCGCATCGAACCGCATAAGTCCATATGCAACAACTCTAACGGAGAGCTTGTACTTGGTTCAGGCTTTGGTTTATGTGGAGCTCTCTTCATCTTTCCCTTTTCACACGCTGCACAAAGGTGTTCTTTTTCATACTTCAGCTCTGGAAGTCCTTTTACTAACTTTCCACTGACCAACTTGTTGATGTACCTAAAGTTGAGGTGAGAAAGTCGTCGATGCCATAACCAGCTTTATTGCATCGAGACTTTTGAGAGTAGACAAACCTGCTTGTCAGTCTGGACTTTTGACAAATTAATTGTGTAGAGGTCGGACTTTCGAGTGCCGATCAAGAGTTCCTCGCCTTCTTCAGTGCGAACAGAACACCTCTTGGCTTTGAAATTGACCTCTAAGCCTTTGTCACAGAACTGTCCTATACTGAACAGGTTGTGTCTTAATCCTTCAACATAACTCACCTTCTTGATCGTGACATTGTCATGTACCATATCCTAGTATTGGTGAAAACTGGTCGTTGCCAAACCTAACTGTCCCATAATATTTATCTGTATAATTGGACAACATCTCTTTCTGCCCTGTCATATTCTTGGAACACCCACTATCCAAGTACCACATATGACGGGTGTGCACAAAAGAAATTACAGAACAAGGGGTTTAGGTACCCACTTAAAGATGGGTCCTACAGTGTTAGCACAGGATTTTGGTACTCATTTGAATTTGGGTCCGCTTTTCATTTGAAATTCATTTGAAGCATTAGAATGATAAGAGTGCACATGATAAGTGCCATACCAAACATCAGAATCTTGACAAGAAGCATAAACATGTTTATCATAATATGAAGACTTTCTAGCAGATAAAGATAACTGGAATAATTGCTTCATAGAGTATTGCTTGCGAGAAACAACAAGTTTTGGTTTCAAATTAGCAACATCATCAATCAAAACATCGTTACTAGGAGTAGTCTTATTACAATCAACACTACAAAAAGATTTATCAGTCTTGTCAATCGACTATTTTGGTTGCCATTGAGATTTAACTCATGGCTTTTGCTTGCTCAGATCTGAAATTTTTGAAACTCGTGAGTTAGACTTTTGAGCAACAAATGAATGCTTCTTCTTTGGGTTACCAATAGTGATCGATTTCTGTGAATGCTTAGATTTCTTCTTACCTTTCGCATTCTTAGTTTTCACAGAACTGATTTATCAACTTTCGTTGATTTTGCACTTTTTACAAACATACTGGTTTTTCCCAATGATTTCACGACAAAAGACGAATGGTTAGGAAGTTTGGCACGAAAATCAAATTGATCAAAACAATCATCTAAAACACCATCAGAGTTTAGAAAATCAAACCCTCCATCAGTTAGACCAAAACTATCATTAGATTTTGAAGCCTTAGAAAGAACAGTATTTTTAAACACAGTTGAAAACACCTTTTGTTCAATATCAATCAAAAATCTTTCATCTGCTAAAGATGTCTCAAGTTCAGAAATTTTACTTTCCAAAATTAGAGGAGGGACGTAAATTTTACCTTTAATAGGCTTCGCCTCCATTTCTTTTACAGAATAACTCTGAAAGAAGTCATTTGAAAGAGATTTCTTTTGATATATTGGATCATTATAACTATTATTCAACTTCGCATAACGAAATGAAAGTTGAACTTTAGTTGTGTTCTTTCGTTTTTCCGTTTCCTTGGCTTCATCCTCTTTTGACAATCCAGTCCAGAAAACTTTAAGCTCAGGGATTCTTTGAGCTAGTTTCAAAATTGTTAAATAATAAAGTGCAGGCACTTCAGATACCCTTTTTAAGGTAGTGAGGATTCTCATAACCAAGTCCCCAACTCTGTATTTCCTCTTTGGGTTTGTTTAGATGAATGGTTTGTTCAGTTTGACCCAATTTGTATAACTTCTCTTCCAATGCTTTTAATTTTGCAAGTAAATATATGTTTTCTTTGGAAGTTGAAGAATGCAATTTCGTAAGCTCTTTGAAATCAAACTCACTCTTTCTCAATTTAGACTTTGTTTCAGTAACCTCTTTAAGAATTATGGTCTGTTCTTTTGCGTTGGTGTAATTGTTTTTGTGTAAAGTCTCAATCAATACTTTCTTCTCAGCAAGGTCATTGCTAAGTTTCTGTATTGACTGGTTTTGTTCAATAATGACACCCTTTTCTCGCTTAAGTTTTGACTCTAATTCTTGGAGTTTTAACATCATGGCATGCATTTGATTTAAGAAATCTGATTTTTCTAAATCACATACCTCTTCGTTGTCATCTTCATCGGAATCTGCTTCAGCATCTATTTCTATCTTGCCCATGAAGCATAGATGCGCTTTGTCATCCTTCTCTTCATTCTCATCTTCTTCGTCAGATTGATCAAGCCAGAACTGATCTTCGGCCATCAATGCCTTTCCGGCTTCCTGTTGCTTGGCAAGAAGCATTTTGTTCTTGTAGTAGTCAGAGTTCCTGACTTTGGGTCTTCAGCAGTCTTTGGCAAAATGTCCAGGTCTACCACAGTTGTAGCACGTTGGAGGTTCTGATTGTTTGATCTCTTCTGCCTTATACCTTCTCTCTTTTGGCTTCCTCTCCTCTATTCTATTTCCTTCAAACCTCTTCCCTTCAACCCTCTCCTTGTGAACATAGTTGCTTAGGCCTGATGAATACCTTTGATTGTTTGAGCTTGTATTTTTGTAGAACTTTCTTTGAAAAGCCTTAGTCAAAGGGGGGATACGAAATAACCATTGTGGATGCATTGGATGGACGTCAAGTGGTTGATATTATCCCTCCGGGGCCAGAACTTCTTATTTCAGAAGGGGAATCTATCAAATTTGATCAAATGAGCATAGCCTGCTTCAGTTGTTCACAGTCATCTGAGTCAGAGTTTGCTTCAGCTTCAACCTCTTCTGATTCAGACAAAATCATCTTCTTTTTCTTCTTTTTCACAACAAGAGCAACTGTATCATCAACTGTCTTCCCAGTCTACCTCTTTTCATCCAGTATTTCATCCACCTCTTCTTCATTTTGTTTGAGGGTTTCATACACCTCATGAAGTGGAATCTCGTTTATATCCTTGATTTGCTTCATTTGTCTGGCAAACCTCTTCCATTCAGGCTGGAGTATGCTTAGGAATTTGACATTCAGCTCTATTTGTGATTTGTTGACCTTGTTCTTGCTAAGTTCATTCAGCAAGGTCACGAATCTGTCATATGTTCCTTCTAGAGACTCTCCAACTATGCCTTTAAATTCTTCATAGTTGTTTAGGCAGTTAGATATCTTGAGCTGGTTCCCAACCTTTGAACCTAGCATCATTTTCTCTAGTTAATCCCACATCTCTTTGCCAGAGGCTTTATAGCTGTATATCTTCACATATATTTCATTTGGAATGCCTTGAATAATATAAGACTTTGCTAATCTATCACCTTTTGCTCTCTCTAGGTCTTTACCATCGAGCTCACAATACTTAAGTTGAATCTTTGTTTCCATAGTTCCCTCCGTACTAGTCTCATAAACTGGTGCCATAACTCCCTCCTCTATTGATTTCATGATAAAATCACCCAAATCTTGTCTTTCTATGAAGTTCATGAACCGATCTTTCCACTGCTCATACTCTCCCCTGAAGAGTACTGGTGGCTTTGTGTCAGTTCCGATAGCTAGGGCTTCTCTGGATGTCATCCTGTTTAATTTGATGTGCAAATTAAGAACTTGTACTGATCGTTAGTCCACAAAAAAAAATCAGATAAATACTGAAAAATTTGATTAAGTCTGGAACTGGCGCAAAAATAAACTTTGCGTGAGAGGGGTTGGCGCAAAAAAAAACTTTGCGTGAAAAGCGGGTCGCGAGAACAGAAGGTTTGCGCTAGTAGAGGGTGGCGCAAAGCAAAGTTAACGTGAGATGTCGGTCGCGCGAACTGAGGTATGCGTGAACAGCTGGTCGCGCGAAAGAAACTTTGCGTTAAACGTTGGTCGCGCGAATTTGAGTTTTGCACGAGTCGTTATTGGCGCAAAAGATGGAGTCGACCGGTATGATGTTCGACCGGACTCTTGCTTCGACCGGTGTCCTGACCGGATTAATGTACGACCGGTGTTATGACCGGGGTGTTGAACGACCGAGGTTTGGAAATTGTGTACGACCGGACTTTGATGTGGACCGGTATGAGTTCTCGACCGGGGTTGTTACTTCGACCGGGGTTAGGAAGTGACCGGTGTGTAGGCTTTGACCGGATAGAATGTGAGTGTGACCGGTATGTTGCTTCGACCGATAGTGTAGTGACCGGAGTGAAACCTTCGACCGGTATGTATTCTTCGTCGATAAAATGGCCTGTAAATCCCAAATTGACCAATCTAGACAACGATTTACAGCCCCAAACTTTTACACAATGATCGACTAAACAACTATAGCAACACACAACCTTTTGATTTCGAAAACAACCACTGTTTGAAGATTTGATCGATGGCACAGTGTTCTTTAAAAATGAAGAACACGGAGAGTTGTAAGATTTGATTTTGATCTGGTATAAAGCTCTGATACCAATTGTGAGTCCGTGTGATTGAACACGATCGTTTACCATATAGTCAAACAACACAAAGATATAGATTACCAACCTGTTTCATTAACAACAATCGATTACAATGGTTGATACAATTTGAAGCTCAATGTTGCTTTCTCTTTGATGAATAGTAAGTGGGTCGATGAATATCTGAGTTGAGAGATATGAGAAGTTGTGAGATAATAATATCTCATAACCTTTTATATCTCACAAACTAAAATCTAGAAATAATATCTAAACTAATATCTAAAACATAATATCCTAAAATAATATCTAGATATTTAGGATATAATAATAAAGTACTAAAAACGAACTTTGACATTTATAACAAACTGACATTAGACTTATATTAAGAGTTGACTTTCCGGCTTTAGCTTCAGATTGGATCTTCAGATTGGATGATCTTGAATCCAATAGATCTGTGCGCTAACAAGTTATCTCCCCCACTCTTTGATATTGACCCCTCGCCTCTCGATCACTTAGGATAACTTATTGGGTAGGAAACACTGGTTAACGTGAATCCATAAAAGTTCTTTTAATCTCACACACTGATCCCATGAAAATTTTGTCCTAATAATCATCATGTTCAACAGTTTAACTTGAACATTTAAAGCTCCTAATAATGAAATACAACATCAGATAAAGGTATACTCAACTAAAGATATTAGCATGAATATTTGAGCATTTTGAAACTTTGAAGATTTTCTCACAACAAGTATATTGAATGAATAAAATGAATACAAGAGACTTGGTTGAGAATCTGACAATGTATCGAAATACCAAATATGAATGATAATCATGAAAAGCTTAGGTCATGAAATAATTGGAATGTGTCTATATGAAAAAATATAGGCATTCTTGAAAGAAGCGCTTCTGTTTCGAATGAATGTATCGTTCAACAAACATTGAAGTTCAATTGGGGTGTATTACCATCGAAAAATTATTTCAATATGAGATATGGTAATAACAAATTCAATGAAAAATACTAAATCGGTGTATGTGAATACTTGATAGTATATAGAAAAGATAATACACAATAAGTATTTATTTTCGGAAACACACGGTTATAGAAATATGAAAGTTCATAAATGAAAAACATTTAAAATCACACTTCTAAATTCATGAAATCTTTTTGAGAATAAGAAGTGGTTTGAACATTTAGGCAAATATGTTTTCATGTCTGAAATTCGTCCATCTTTCAAACATATTATCAATCTCTTACATGTTTGAAAAATCTTACAATCAACTTGAATCTCAGAAAATCAGTCTCAAAGTCATGATTGATATGATCATGTAAGCTCCCCCTCAAAATCTGCATTTAGTCAAAAGTTCATCAAAGTATAAAAGTCATAGCCAAAGTAAACATTGAAAAACGAGTTATGATCTGAACTAATCAGAAGTCATTTACTCCCCCCTAAAATATTGCATTCACAATATTCATCGTTGAAGAACGAGTCCTAAAATGTTGTGTTTAGAAGTCAAACCCTTTGACATTGAAGTCTGAGTCCTTAGCTGATTTACTCAGAAGTCTATGTTCTTTTACTCCCCCTAAACTTGAGGTGTCTGCAACACAGATGGATCTTTTGGCTTTGGTACCCACTGGTATTTAGGTCCAGGTTTGTTAGTTGCAGTTCTTTTCAGAGTAATATAACAAGAACCATACTAGTAATTCATATAATTTTTACTGACAAAATCATTTGAACTACAGTAAGAACAATTGATTTTCTTTTGTGCTAACCTGATCAATTGATTGACAGTATAAACAAGATCAGATTTGCCAAAAGATTTACCTTGATAAGCATTGTTGTTCTTTTTGGCAGTAGGTGTGTTCACAAATGATTTCTGATCTTTCTTCTCATCAGAATATCCTTTCACTTTTCAAACCAACTTTTCTTTACTTTTTTTTATATTTACCTGTACCATAAACATTTCTATTCTAGAATAGGTTAGTAGTATGAATCTGATCTTTTAAACTGACTGACCTTTTTGTTGAAACGGTTGTTTGATATGAACTTGATGCTGTCTTGAATGAACATTCAGAGTCAGATGAATCATTCTTAGGTGATTGATCAATTCAGTATGGAGTCATCTGCTCAGTTAAGTTCACCTTGAAAACGATCTCTTCAAGTTTTGTTATCTTTGAAATTAAACTGTTCATTTCTTTGGAGAGTATGTCACTCATTTTCTTTAATTCAGACTTCGCGTTCTGCTCTTTCATTGCTTTTGTTTACAGTTTAGATAACTTCTTTGTCTGCTTCTTAATCTCAATCTCAAAAACCTTCCTCTCTTCTTCAAAATCTTTCTCGACATTCTTTCTCTGATTAGATATTTCTTTAAAAACTCCAACATTTTTCTGCTCTAATCTCTTCTTATCCTTTTTCAAACTCATTTCTCTCCTTTTCCAACACATTCTCTAACTCATAAATCTTGCCAGACAGATTAGCAAAAAATTTTTGAATGATTTTCCTTCAGTACGATACTCAACTTTCTCTTTCTCAAACCTATCTCTTTCAACAATTATTAGCTTCTCAAAACTTGATACTTGTTTTGAGCGCTTTGCACATTTATGATCAACTGCTTTTTTCTCTTCAAATGTCTTTCTTGAAAATTCAAAAAATTTATTGCAAAGATTTGCTTTTCATTCTCAAAATTTTTCTTCTCTTTTTCAAATTCAACCCTTTTCTTTTCAAACTCTAATTTGTCTTTGGCAATCTGTTGCTCCAAGTATGAAATCTTTTTTTTTTCAGTTCAGCAGTTTTATTGTCCAAAGTCTTAGATATGTCTTGATTTTTCTGGACATCATCTTTATCATTGCTGACAATCCTAGCTTCTAATGTAGAAATCTTCCTTTTCAACTCCATATTTTCACTTTCTAAGACCTGTACTTTTTACTCATTTTCTTTGATGATACCATAAACTGAATTGTCAATTTCTTTTAATTTAGAGATCTTCATTTTAAGATCAACATTTTCATATTCTAAACTCTTAACCTTCTCTTCTATCTCCTTGCAATCTCTTACTTGTAAGGAATCATAAATCTGCTTCTGAAGATTTGTATCTATCTTCTTTAACATATTGACTTCTTCCATGAGAAGTTTCTTTGCAGAATGATATTTCTTTGATCTCTTTGAATAATAATCAACTGATGAAGTGAGATTTTGAATCTGAAGTTTAAGAGTACTGATTTCAGCTTCGAAATCTGTAGACATTGTCACTTGATAAAATTTGCACAAATGATTGTTAACAAAAATCAGAAAATTTTGATCACACTCAAAAATTTGTCCCCCTCCGCAGACTTAGCACGGAGTCCCGCTAAGTATAGAATTCTCAATCCATTGATATTACTTTTTGCACCATACTGAAACAGTAGAATTCGCATACCCAAGAACACAGGAAGAGCTTTTCGCATACAGCTTCATGTGAAATCCAAGCTTTTCGCACAATGAAGTATGCAAATTCTTGAACTTTTCGCACGTAGAGATGTGTGAATTCTAAACTTAGTAAAATCCCAAAATTCTCACTTTTCGCAAAAGAAAATTGTGTGAAATCCACACTTAGAAAAACTTCAAACACACTTCAGCGTGAGAATTCTAGAACATTTCGTAGATCGAAGCTTTGAACAGTAGCTTTTCGCATCCTACGTCTTGCGAACTCTTAACTTTTCGCATAAAGGAGCATGCGAGATCTGTACTTTTTGCACCAAGACTTATGGGAAATCTAGCTTTTCACGCGTAAGATCAAGAGAAATCCTCACTTTTCATATCTCACACTACGTGAATTCTGGACTTATCTCACGAAGCTTTATGCGAAATCTTCACTTTTCATATGAAGGCTCTGCGAAATCTGGACTTTTCTCACAAAGCTTTTTGCGAAATTTTCACTATTCGCACACAAGGCGAGTTCTTCGATTATGAGATGCGAGTTCTTCAGATCTCGGCCCAAAAACACCAACTTCAATCCAAATTTTGATTCAAACCTCAAAAATAGTTCACGAAACTTCAGCAATTAGTTCACGAACACAAGTTGAACAAATTACAATTAATTGATAATGATCAACAACAACAAAAATTACAAAACTGATCGAAATACTGTGCGTGAAAACTTTCGAATAAAAACTCAACACGAATCCAAATTCACTCAAATATGTTGTGAATTGGACGATGTAATCAACACTAAACCTGTTCTAGATCAAAAAACGAATACAATGCAATGATTACAACTCAAAAAACAACACTAATTCCCAAAATCGATCCTTGAACAGATGTCTCTGCGAGTTCTTGAAGTTGATCACAAAAGTCTCAGATTCTTGAGAAATTTTTTGAACTGTGCTTGCTCTGATACCAATTATTAATCCTAAATAATGTGCAACTCAAGATAAACAATACGAAATCAATTCAAGATGCCATATGTACTTGATTCAAATCAACCGATTACAAATTCTCTCGTAATGACTATATTTCTGTCTCTAGAATCTATTCTCTCAAAGTGTTACTCGCTTAACAAAGAAGATAAAGCTATTTATACCTACAACGTTACAAAGACAAAAACAAACTAAACTAATACTTTGACTTTTCCTTTGAGCTTTTGACTTTTCCTTTTGCAATGAGAAATTGACTTGGGCTTTGACTTTCAACTCCAATGATCTTGGATCCAACATTTAAGCACCAACAATGAGTTTGACGACTTACCGACTTGTAGCGTGGTTGTAGATTTTTTTTGTATCAACATCAAGTGAAGATTGTCGAAATGTCTAAATGGCAGCCCCATTTGAATGACACATTGTGTTATCATTTGCCGGTTCAAATCGGCATCAAACAACCATATTTGACCTTGATTGTCAAGTATCGGTGGGCTTGAATTACCCCCCAATCTCAACCCCGACACCTTCTTTCAGTGTCGCCTTAAGGTTGAATTTCCTTCAGCCATAAGAAGAGCTCCACACATTTTGCATTGCGCATTCTTTTTCCCGTTAGTGAGGATTACCATGTTTTAAAAATTCCCAAACTCGGACTTTCGTCCGTGCTCGACGAGAACTTTGGCAATTGTTTCGTTTCATGCATCATGATGTTCACCGACCATTTTGGTAGAAAAAAAGAGAAAGAGATGAGAACTTGCAAGAAACAAACACGAGCCGAAATCATGAAATATAGCGAGAATTGAAAACGTTTTTTTGCGTTTTTTGCATTCTTTAAGTTGGTATCTTACCCCATACATTATATAACTTATTTATAGTATTTAGGGGGACTAAAACAAGGAAAAAACGATCAAAAAATGAAAAGAAAAAAAAGGGTCAAATGGACGTAGGGCAACGGCTAGCTAGCGGCTAGTTTTTTTTTTTTTTGAAAATCTGGTTCGGCACCATAACCGGGTCCCGGGTCGGTCCCTCGAATCAACCCAAATTCTTAATCTGGGTGGTCCCATATACGGCCCTTAACGGCCCCGAGCCGGCCGGGCCTATTTGGCCACCTCTACCGCCCTTTTATAGTTATATTTTTGTTTTTCAGTCAAATTATACAATTTAACAGCAACTATACATTCAAAAACAGACTGCAATGAAATTGAAAGACGGTTCTCGCAAACTCATGTGGAGGTATGTTTTATGGATATGTTAGGCATCTGGATTATAAATCGGTATAAGTAGATAGATAGTGTTTTTTGGAGTTGAACAAGTTTGCCATTTTTTAGATGTGAAATTGCTTACATTTCCCAGATGATACGGATCTACATATCTATTTTGTTTATCAACATTTTTTTGTTGATTATTACGGTATACCAACTCTAATTGTGGGTGTTTATTTAATTTTATTTTATATTACTTGCAATTTGTGATTGATTTTCTGGTATCAATTTAATCAGATGTGATGCTCATGCTTCTTCGATTAGTGTGACGTTGTATGCTATTTTCTGTGATAATACTATCTCGTTTCTTAAAATACTACCCAGTTACTTAAAAAGAACCGAGTTTATTAAGCAACATTCATGTCCCTTACTGAAATACTATTCAATGAAATAATAAAAATCGGACTCCATTAGGCAACTACTACGATAACCATGACATTACTACCACCTCGCTGATAGGACCCGGTTGCATAATAGGGTAGTATATCATTTTGCAACACCCGGTTGTATTTGCATTCCTCTAGTAGTGTATCTCTGATAATTTATATCGGCGGAGCTCGACATATAGATGGGATTCGAATTCTAAACCTATTATATGTTTTACTCTTTGCAAGTGTTCTTTATTGAATTATATATAATTACGTGCATATTTGGGGAAAAGTAGATTACCGGAAACCCTAATTAATGGGCCTCACACGGAACCCGCCTCTAAGGACACGAATGTAAGGGGACATTTTTTGTCTCACTATGCGACCAAGGCTAGGGGGGTGGGATCTAACTGACCTGTTTGCCGGCTGAACTCCTTTGCCAACTAAACTACATGCCAAAGGCAATTACATGCATATTATATGATGATCACATCATGGGTGCATGATATTAGAAATCATGTGATAGCTGTAACGTTACAGAAACATTTAGCTGGTACCCTTTTTTAAAGCAAACATCTATAACCAAAATTTGAGTAATATATTAGATAATCAATATCTGACAGGAAGAGTAATATTGCCATGCTATGTGCCCATTGGCAGCAGATTTATTGGAGTAGAACTATATGCCATACTGCCTTATACTCCACATAATTAACATCTATTTTTATCTGCCTATATATATAAATTTGGTCACTCTATGGTTTCATTTTGTATATCTAAAACTAGGGTTTCTTAATAAAAACCTGATTATTCAAGAATCTTTATCAATTCAAGCCGCAGGAGCAATACCACTATCGTCATCGTCGTCGTCGTCATCACCATCCATGGATGTATCACTGGCATGGTTATAATAACCGTCAATGCCATCACCATAGGCATAGGCATAAGAACTAGAAATGTGGTGATGGTCATGGCCATGATAGTCTTTTTCATCATCTTGCACCTTCCCAAGCATCTTTAGACCATGGAACATTTTTTTTCTTTGTGGAAAGGAGATGGAAGCTAAAGAACAGCCAAGAAAATTGCTACTTGTTATGGTGCAGAGTGAATTGGTTAGAAAATATAGATGGAGAACTAATGAATAAATAGAGTCTGGGAATGAGATGTTAGGGGTAAATGGGGAATCAGAGAAAATATTGGTCAATGGTCCCAGTGGTTTTGTGGCCTGACTTAAAAGATACAGACGTAAATGGATTGAATCTTCTAATTAAACCTACTTCGACAAGAGACAAAACACCAATTGAGAATAATGTCTGTGGTATGAGGTACTGAAAAAAATATAGAGATAAAATTCTTTAGTTACTAGATGCTTTACCTCCCTTTTTTAGACCTTCGTGTTTATCTTTGCTGAGAATGAGATCCCAGATTCTTTTGTTTTCGGATTGGTAGATTGCTTTCCCTGATAAGGGTAGGTTTTCTTATAGGAATAGCAACAAGTAATGATTGTTCATTAACTAATCCAAAAAATTGCCAATTGATCTAATCTCTCGCTTCATGTGGATCCTTTTCATAGCAATCTTCTGGGCATGCACATGTTGAGAGCTTTTCGTTCTAATTAGATCATCTTAATGATCCATTAAACCAATTACATTTATCTAGAATGTCAATGGGACTTTCTCAAATTCTCCCACATGCTAAAGGAGAAAATGTCATCAGTTTGTCTTTTCTGAACAGGAAGCAAATTAAAATAATAAGGGTTTAAATTAATTCATGATTTCGGAGTATTTCACATTCGGAATTGATTACACATTATAAAGTTCAGTGATCAACAACGATGTCATGCTATTTTCAGGATTTATGGCATTTACACAATCGTTATATGTTTGTCAATTCGAGTGAACCCTTTCATCTTCAGTTATTCTCACGGTGAGAACCACAAGAGAGCTAGTCAAGATTTGTCACATTCCCATTGACTGATCAATAATAGTTATATAACTCGTTAATACCGAATAGTATGGTTTAGCTCAAGACTTCTCCAGGAACAAGTTTTAACCACTTGAAAAACTAAGTCGAATGTCATCTTAGTAAGTAACAGAACATTTTAGAAAACCCACAAAACCACTTTCCTAGAATTAACCTTTCATTGTTTGTCAATAACATGTTTCTGTAAAGTGTAAACTCATTAAACGATACATAAAAAAATGATATTCAAGCTCAAAAACTTGACATTACACCAAATATCCTCAATTTATTCACAGGAGCACTGCTGTAAAAATGTGAAAATGATAAAAAGGAATTAGTGCAAATCCTTTTCCTTTGTAATTTTCGAAGCCAAAGAGTGAGTATAATTGTGGGACCAAGGGGATAATAGAAGTGAGTGTGAAGGCGGAAATGTGTTGGAACAAGTGATTCCCGTGGGGAGGTGTGTGTTGCTGCCGGAGAAGTGTGCTGCACACATGGCATATCATGCGATGTGGATGCGTACATGGCACATTTCGATCCACAAAAACATATTGAATATCTTAAGGACTATTGATTTTAGGACGTATGGACGTATCTTTACGACCAAAAAGTGACTAATATATGTGACAGTTAGTGATGGCCATCTCGGCCCGACCCACCCGGCTTGGCCCGATGCCAAACCGGTTTGAAACTCGAAATCATGGACCGGTTTGTGTTTTTGGCGTTTTTGGCGGCTCGGCTCGAAACCGGTTCACGGCCCGGTTTTTGGCCCGACCCGATTTTCACAAATTCAAAAATATAGCTGTTTTCTAGCCATTCGGGAGCATTTTTTGACATTTTTTTTGTGTTTTTTACCCCTCCAAACCCATATAAATACTTGTGTTGGTTATGGATAGTGACACAAACTTACAAAACGAAAAAAACGCATACAATTCTCATTTATCGGCTCTCGCTATATTCGTTTCTCTTAAGTTCTAGTGTAATATCTCTAGTTCTCTACTCTCTAGAATTTATGTATTGTAAATTTGTAACTTAAAATTATAAATAAAATGTATTTTTAAAGTGTATTTTAGAGATTTATTATAAATAAAACGTATTTTTAAAGTGTATTTTATTGATCCAATCCAATTTTTATTTTTTAAAGTTTAGTAATTAATTATTATATAAAGAAAATTATTAAAAAAAATACGTAGCCCGATCTTGGCCCGGTTTTGGGCCCGGCCCAACCCGGTTTTTCGTAGACCGGTTTAACCCAAGCCTAACCGGGCCACACATTTTTGGGTGAAACCCGGCCCGGCCCGGCCCGACCCGAAGCCCGTTTGAACCGGTTTTGGCTTTCACTGTTGAGGTCTGAAGCCCGTTTTGGCCCGGCTCGGCCCGAGCCCGATTTTTGGCCATCACTAGTGTCAGTGGTGGTGGAAGACAATACTTGGGTGGTGGCGTGTGTGGTTGAACCCAACAATTAAAAGATAAAACAATTAAACTATATAAATGCATTATACAACTTTCAACGTACTACGACTTTCAGTCCTAACAATCTCCCCCTAAAGTTGAATAAGACATTTATCATCTTGAAATTTTCAGGCCTTGATCTTCTTTCCCTCTTGAATCTCTGAAAAACTTTGGTGTTGCTTGTCTTCATGTCTTTCTAAACTCCCCCTTGAATAAATCTCTTGGTCTTCATATTTAATGTACAATAGCCTCGACTGAACGCACTATTGAGCAGCTTTCAACAATAGAAACTCAACACATCGGATCAACACACACAAGAAAGATTACGTGCGAGTTATGTGACATTCCACGGTGCAACTTCAGTTTAAAAGACAAAAAAAATTGTCTTTGAACCGCAAGTTGAATATGCTTTCAGCTTAAGAACTTGTTTCAATCAGCTCGTAGGAGAAAATGACTCGTCGCAAACACCACTTGATAAGGGATAGAAAAATTCAATCTTGAAATCCAATGGCTTTTCAACCTCAGATTTAAGAAATTATGTTACTCTCCCTCAACTTTTGCTAGCTCCCCTTCAACATAATGATCTGTGTCTTTGAATTGTGTGACATTCTCCCCCTCATGATGATTAGGAGCATCCTAGCATCATGTATCTTCAAAGACTAACCGGATGAGTAGCAAAAGATCAGATAAAGCGATTCAGTAACCAAGGGTAACAGCTAACACAGAAACACAAGAGTAACTGTTATCACAACAATTGAGATAATTGTGTGGCCTATTTTCAGAGTTGGCAAAGGGGTATCTCTGATAGGACTTCCAGTTATCACCGAAGTAGAATATTTAAGAATTTACTTCTCAAACTGTTCCGGCAATATCACAAAGATATGTGATTTGAATCACAAAGATTTGTGCATGTGTAAAACAAATATAAATATGTATCTTTACGGCTCAAAGATTGATTCAACCTGGGACGCGGGTTTGAAATCAATAGACACAGTGAGATGAATGTGAAGTTCGGAGACCGGAGTTGATGTCTTCCTTTTTCAATATCTAAGACCTCTGAGTGAGGAATAGATAGATTATGTGCTAAATCTTCGTGCATATATGAAACAAGTATCTTTTGACATACTTGAGTGGCTGGGTGGGGTGACACAAGGTATCGACATTGGGTCCATGTTTGTTTCAATATCCATCTCTAAAGAACAAAAATGAATAGATTGTGTGGTAACCCGGATAACTGACTCGGTTTGGTAAGAACCAATAATTCTTTTCGGCTCTAATACCAATTGTAGATCCAGAAACAGTGCAAACACAGTAATAATCAATAAACAATAGATATTCAATCACAACTGCTGGTCATATGATTAGATTTATCAGTAAATGGTTTAAGGTTTACAGAGAGAATATCTGATACGACTAAGTAAACCTATGAATGACCATTAACCTCTACTAAACCCTAATCTCACTTTAAATACTAAGGGTTTGGGTCTAAAAGCCCAAAGCCCATTAGAACCAAACAAAGCCCAATATCAATTATAAAGGCTTTTACAACGCTTTAAAATAAAACAATTAAACTCTATAAATGTGTTATACAACTTTCAACTCACTAGGACTTTCAGTCCTAACAAAACTACTTTATACCTATAAGAAACCAATTTTCAACAAGGTTGTTTCAAAGGATGTAGGTATTGATTGAGGGTAATTAAGTAATTTTCTGTTTTATTTTTCTTTTATAACTTAAAATGACTGTTACAATGTAGACATGATTCCATGATTTAAGGCATTAATACTATATCCTTTCTTTTTAGTTTCTTAGTGAATAGTGGCAGTCAACATGCATGAATGTGTACTCAATGTTCATTAATGAACATTGTTCACATTGACAACTTGTTCATTTGTGAATATTGTTCACTAGTCACACATACATATTTATGTATGTGTTCATTAATGAACATGTTCATATATGTCATATTTTCATTGGTGAAGATTGTTCATAAGCTACTAATTCCATATATGACAAATATTATGTATTGAACGTTGTTCATATATGACAATTGTTTATTAGTTCACACAATTAATAAGTTACACATTCCATATTAAGCATTCCTAGTCTTTAAATTGATGTCGGTTACGATATGATAGAATTAATTACCAAAATAGTAACTTACATAGAGGACATTACAAAAATCTGTATGATTTTTCCTAAAGATACCCTTGTTCATAAGTGTTCATCTATGTCTATAACGCATATTATTTTAATTTGTTACAAGATGCCATAATGAATGTAAACCATAGATTTCCAAGATGAAGGGCTAAGATTAGTTCAGAAAGTTAACACAAGTTATAATCACGCAATCTATAGGTCGATACATAGGTACAAAATAGAAAGAAATCATTACACTAAATAAGAATTAAGAGAATTTTAATTATAGTATGACACATTTTGGTGGATTTTTAATTAATGAACTCATAAATACATATATTATATAAGTTTAAAAGTATATAATACGATTATGGTCCACATAGATATATAGCATGGTGTTTGATGTATATATATATACAGGGAGAGGTTTATTTGAGAAATGGTAAATATATGAGAAATAGAGAAGTAATCTTAGTCATTCATCTGGTCAACATTTGCGGCTTTGACCACGAAGCACCGGATAATTCCTTGTGTGGTCTATAGAAGATAGAGGGGTAATTTCGTAAAATACACGGGATGAGTTCATATATGAATCTGTATGAATCACAAAGATTCATAATTAGTTCAACTGATTCATATATGAATCTTTGTGATTCATACAGATTCATATATGAATCTGTTAGTTAGTTCAACTGATTCATATATGAATCACAAAGGTTCATATATGAATCAGTTAAAAGAGTTCAGTTGTGAATTGCACTGGTTCATATATGAACATATAGTTCATATGTGAATTATACATGTTCATATATGAACACAGCCCGTGTGTTTTGTAAAATTTACGAAATTGTCCTTCTATTTTTGGGATAGCCGCAATTTTTGACCAGTCAAAGCCGTAACTTTTGACCGGTCAAAGCCGCAATATTTGACTAGTCAAATCCGATCTTGACCATATGAATGGCTATGATTACTTCTCTATTTCTCCTATATTTACCATTTCTCAAATGAACCAAACACTATATATATATATATGGTCCCTTCATTTGCTAACCATGACATTGGTGCTAACCGTGCTAACCAATTTTCAACCAATCAGAATTATTCTAGAGTTTATGTCCTCAAAGGGTAATATGGGCATTTCATAATTCACGTCTATTTAATGTATTTTCATATTTCAAGGAGTTATTAATATGGTAGTTATCTAAATATTAAATATAACTAGAAGCGTACTCGCGTAATGCAACGAGATACATTACGATTTTAATGTTTCATTTTATTTTTTTATCGATTTACAGTACGATTTTGAATGGTTTTGAGAAAGTGATAATGTTTTTTTTATAAATTTATTTAATTTAAGCTTAATAATATAATGTTTTATATATAAAAAAATTAAGTATTTTGTTAGAATTCAATGATTATCTTATATATTTTAATGACATCTAGAAAAAATAACCAATTACATATTTAATAATATAATTAAAACAAAATTGTAGTAATACGATATATTAATTAATAGTGATACATGAAAAAGTCTGCATAAAAGGAAGGTCCTGCACATACCAAATTAGTGGGTGTTAGAAGCCTGCAGTAGTAATATGTATCTTGTGCTTTGATACTTGTAAATTAAGAGATTTTTAAAATCTTGTATAAAATGATGATACCTTATGCCTATTAATTTGTATTTAAGAGTTTTTTATCCGTGCTTTATAATATAGTATAGATATTTAATATTTAATGTATTTCCATATTTTAAGGAGTTATTAATATAGTAGTTATCTAAATATTAAATATAATATTTAATATTTAATGTGTTTCCATATTTCGAGTATGCATGTCTAGATGTTAGTGTGTATCTCAACCAATGCAGAATAGATCAGCTGATATGCACATATACAACATGTACATATTCACAATACTCAATGTGTACATATGCATCTTAGATAATGTGTGAAGATATGCATATGCTCAATGTGCACATATGCATATACTCAATATACACATATGCATATTAGATATCAGTGTGCATATATGCATATAATATTTCAGCAAACATATGCATATATGCACTGTATGCAAATGTGCACATATGCACTATCCTGAAAATCGATTTCTTCAAATCCTGAAAATCCGTTTTAACCAACTTTCCGGCCAAATTTTGGCGACCCCTATCTTGGTTTTATTCAACTCCACTTCATTTTCCGGTAACGTTGATTTATGCGGCGATGCGTTTAACCTCCCATGCATTATTTCTCCGTCTCCCTCTTTTTCCTCGGCAAACCCAACCCCACCCACCACCGCCGCCAAGAAATCGAATCATCGTCGGAAAATCAAGATTCTCATAATCGCCGTTTCCGTTGGTGGATTTTGTTATTATGCATCTTGGTTGCATTATTAACGGTTTGTTTGAAAAGAAAAAAGAAAAAGACGTCGGCGGTGGGTGTGAATGGTGTTGAAGCAGTTCCGGTGGCGCGTGGTGGCGGCGGCGGCGACGGAGATGCGGCGAGTGGTAGTGGGAAGAATGGTGGATGTGGGTTTTCAAGTGAAGGTGATGACGGCGGTGGGATTGGGAAGTTGGCGTTTTTTATGGGATGAAATCCCTAATTATTTGGGTTTTTAATTTGGTAGGCCCATGTTCCCCAAATTAAAATGAATTGTATTTTGACCGAAATACCCATGTGCATACATGCATTGTATTTTTTTCAACCGTTTTTAATATTTTAATTTAATAAAAAATCAATTAATTGTGGACCATTGATCTTATCAATCTACGGTTGAGATTGGTTAGCACCAATGTCATGGTTAGCAAATGAATGGGATACATATATATATATATATATATGTGTGTGTGTGTGTGTGTGTGTGTGTGTGTGTTCGTGCGTGCTAGAAATAAGAGAATGAAATAATGGATGATTTTTGGGTTAACAAAAGAGGTAGGTTCAAACGAAAACCACATTTTCATTGTGAACATGAGGATCAATCTTGGCCATTGATCAAAATTTAGAAAACTAATCGGTGGTTAAAACATAATAAGGTTAATTGAGAAATGATTAAGGGCAAAAATAGAAGTTTAATTAAACGTATATCTTATTTGACTTTTAATTTTCTTTTATAATTATAAAATTTTTACCTGCTTAAAGATTAAAATAAGTTATCTTAAAAATTACTAATATTATAATCAAACAAATTACATCATAAAAATGAAAATTTCGTGTTCTTCTATATGACATTCATCTCGATATATTTTTTTTCTTCGTTTTAACCATTATTTATGTGAAATGTTATATATGTGTTATATTCATTTTGAATATTTATGTACGTTCATATGTTTACAACAACTCTTTAATATTCATCTATTACTATGATATTCATCATGAATATACAACGTAGTATAACATTCATCATGATAATTCTGTATTTTTACGTGTATTCAACAAATCTTCAATATTCATACGTCATATGACATTCATCATTAATATATATATATATATATTTATATTTATATATATATTTACTATAACATTCATCATGAATATATGCGTGTTGAAGAATGAGCCGACGACTCATAGACAGTGGCTTGGTTCAGGAAAAAAACGTTCTGATACGTCTATAAAAATTTGAAACTAACACTAGGAATCTTTGACAACAGTATCACGAACCAATATTATTTTGACACACGAAAAGGATAATATGTTCACGTGTATATAACAACATTTCAACATTATATATTAGTATGATATTCATCATGAATATATATATATATATATATATATATATATATATATCACTACAAAACAAATGCTTATCACCGACGGATAAATCCGTCAGTGATCCGTCGGCAAAAGTGAAATCCGTCGGTAAATGGTCGTCGGTATAGCAGTGGTCAGCGTTCAGATTACCGATGGATCACCGACGGATTTTACCGATGGATCACCGACGGCTTATTTTTCCGACGGATCACCGACAGTCTCTATTTTCCGACGGATTACCGATGGATTTTCACCGACGGATCATTTCCGACGGATTTAGCGACGGAATTCCTACGGATATTTAATAAATAAAAATTAAATTAAAAATCATTTGCCGACGGATTATCCGTCGGTAATTTAATTTTTTTTTTAAATTAAAAATTTCCAGTTTTTAACCTGTACAAAACCTGCCAATTTTTAATTAATACTAAGTTTTAAATTGTACATAACCTTAATTTAATATCTATAAATACATAAACGTAGTACAAAAACGTAATCCTACGGAGGGGGAAAGGGTGATCTTGAAACTTCCTCATAAACACCTCAAACTGCTCAATTCGCTCCTGCATCTGCCTTCTCTCTACTTTATCTCTCTCTATTCGCTCCTGTATCCGGATCCTCTCTGTTTCCTCTCTATGTAGTCGCTCCTGCATCTGGATCCTCTATGCTTCCTCTCTCTCTACCCTCTGTCTCAACTCATTCAACTGAAATTCAACATTTGACATACATATATAGTACAATGTTAGACAACATTTAACAAACATATGATTGACAATGTTAAACAGCATTTGACAAACATACCTCCTCATCGCGACGGTCGCACGTGCTCCCGCTCGAACTGGCACCTGAATCACCGGTCTTAGCATAATAGGGATCCTGACTGGTCCCCCATCCAAAAATACGGCCCTTACGCCGTCCTCCGACACTGCGCTCCCACAACTCGACGTCATTAGGAGGTACAGTGTCGGCAATTAAGTCCGGGTATTCATCTTCCCTAATCCAATGGTAGTTATCCTACAGTTTACCAAATTAGACATTGTCAAGTCAACTAACCTATCATTTGTTCTAACCCAGTCAAAATCCTCTCTTCTACAAGAGTTCTCGAGTTCAGAAATTTTACTTTTAAAACGAGTGGAGGAACATAAATCTTTCCTTCAACTGGCTTTGCCTCCAATTCCTCTGTAGAATAGCTTTGAAAATAGTCGTTAGAAAGAAATTTTGACTGTGTAGAACTGTAACTAGAATTCAACCTCTCATATCGAAATGGAAGTTGCATTTTAGTTTTGTTCTTTCTTTTCTCAATTTCCTTAGCTTCATCCTCATCTGATAGTTTAGTCCATTTAACTTTGAGTTCAGGGTATTGAGGTGTCAATTTAAGAAATCCAAAATCATACAAAGCAGGCATTTTTGAAATACCCTATTTTAGATAGTGTGGGTTCTCGTAACCAAGACCCCAGCACTCACTACTCTCTTTTGGTTTGTTAAGGTGAATGGTTTGTTCAGTCTGACCCAAAGTATAAAGTTTTTCTTCCAAAACATTCACTTTCTCAGTCAAATATTTGTTTTCTTTTTTAAAGGATAAACACTTTTTCGCAACCTCTTTCACCTCAAGTTCACACAGTTTAAGTTTTGAAGTTGTTTCAGATAATTCATTATAGATAACAGTCTTTTCTTTCACACTAGTATCAATGTTTTTGTGTAAAGCCTCAATCAATACGTTATTCTCACCAATATCATTGTTGAGCTTCAGTATAGATTGGTTTTTCTCTTTAATAATACCTTTCTCGCATTTAAGCTTAGACTGCAAATCCTGAAGTTCAATCATCATGGATTGCATTTGTTTTAGAAAATCAGATTCGGACATATCACATACCTCTTCATTATCCTCAGCATCAGAATCTGCTTCAGTAACATTCTGAACCATGAAGCACAAATGAGCATTTTCATCTTTGTCCTCATCTTCTGAATAATCTAGACATTACCCGTCTTCGGCCATCAATGCTTTGCCAGCTTCTTGTTGCTTAGCCAAAAGCATTTTATTCTTGCGGACCTTCGGTTTCTGGCAATCCTTAACATAGTGGACTACTTTCCCGCAGTTGTAGCACTTTACTGGCTCAGATTCCTTCTTCTCTTCATTTCTGTACCACTTTTCTTCAGGCTTTTTCTCTTCAAACCTTTTACTTTCAATCCTTCCTTTGTGTTCATAATTTCTTATTCCCGATGAGGATCGTTGACTGTTTGACCCTGGTTTCTTGTAGAATTTCTTTTGAAAAGCTTTAGTCAACAGTAGCATGGCCTGTTTCAAATTCTTACAGTCATCGGAATCAGAATCCTCTTCACTTTCAACTTCATCAGACTCAGATACAACAACTTTCTTCTTCTTCTTCAAGCTCACAGACCTCTTTTCTTTCTTCTTCACTACCAAAGCCACTAAATCTGCTATTAACTTCTCAGCTTTCTTCTTCTCATCTTTGATCTCCTCTACTTCTTCTTCGTTCTGTCTCAAAGTCTCATATACCTCATGGGGTGGTATCTCATTCAGATCTTTCATCTGCTTCATTTGCCTTGTAAACCTCTTCCATTCAGGCTGTAGAATACTCAAAAACTTGACATATAATTCTATCTAAGACTTCTTGACTTTATTCTTGCTGAGCTCATTCAGAAGTGTCACAAATCTATCATAGGTAGCTTCAAGATTTTCACTCTCCTATGCCTTAAACTCTTCGTAGTTGTTCAGACAGCTTGATACCTTCAGCTGGTTACCAATCTTGGATCCGAGCATCATTTTCTCAAGATGATCCCACATTTCTTTCCCTGAAGCATTATAACTGTCTATCTTGACGTATATCTCATTCGGAATCCCTTGAAAAATAAATGATCTTGCCAATCTGTAAGCTTTCATTCTTTTCTTTTGTTCAACAGTGTACTCTTCGACTGGCAATGGGTACTCCTTGTTTATTACTTCCTCTCCTTCAGTTTCAACTGTATGAATCTTGGTAGGAGGTTTCATCACTCCTTCTTTAATGGATAATCTGATATAGTCTCCCAAGTCATTCCGATCAATGAAATCTAAGAACCTATCATTCCACTGTTCGTATTCTCCTTTAAACAATACTGGTGGCTTTACATCCGTACCGATTGCTAGAGCCTCTCTGGAAGTCATCTTTGATATTGCACAAAACTGATCGTCAAAAATTCAGAAACAAACTGGATCTTCAAAAATCAAACTTAGTCAACCCACGGAAAACTCAGAAAATTCTCTAAGTATGAAACTCGCAAAACAAAGAGATTTGAACTTCGCGCAAACAGTGATGTGCTCGTTTGAGGTTCGCGCACGCTGAATGATGCGAGAACATGATTTGCGCTAAAAATGATGTGCACGATCTGACTTCACGCACACGGAGTCGTGCGAGTTTTAGCTTTGTTCAGAGAGTGACTTGCAAGTTCTTCGAGATGCCAATTCGCGCAATGCGTCTGCAATGCGTTCAACACTTAGAAAAAAAAATCGACTTTTTAGTTCGCGCAAACAATCACTTCTCGCAGATCAACCACTTCGCGCAAGACAAAGAAACTGAACAGTAGAAACACGCAAACAATGTTTTGCGCGTTTTATCTTCTCGCACGATGCTTCTTGCGAGTTCTTCACTCAAATCAAACTTTTTCTACGTTCGTGTTCTTCATGATGGCCTTTGCACGTTCTTTGGATCTAGCGTGTTCTTGATGTTTACGTCCAAAAATTCTATCTTTTTCTCTGAAATCAACTCAAATCTTCACAAATCGATCTGAAACTTTGTAGATACACTCAAAAACAAACCTCGAACAAATTACAATTGAAAGATTTCGATCAAAAACACTAGAAATTACAATTCGATCTAGAATAGTACGAAATACAAACTTTGAACCAAAAATACAATCAAATCCAAAATTCACACCTAAATGATGTAAATTAGGTAACACAGTACAAACAACAAATGTTCTAGACACAAATTCGAGTACAATAGAACCAAATTCAGATTAAAAAACATCATTGAATTGTAAAAATCGAATCTTCACAGAGTTCTTGCGTGTTCTTGAAAAGTCGACCAAAAATCCTTGAAATTAGATCACAATTTTTGAAAATTCGTATGCTCTGATACCAATTGTGTGTCCCACAATTAGTACAAATCAAGATGACACCATTGATTCAACAATTAATTTCCATTTCAATTTCACAATTCAATTACAAAGGAACTCTTGAATATTTCTCTCTCTAAAACTGTTAAAGCACATATTTATTGGATTCAAGATCATAATTATCTGAAGATGGAAATCTGAAGTTAAAGCTGATAAAGTCGTCTCAACAAATAGTCTAGGGTCCTTTTGTAATAATAGTCAAAGTATGTTTTCGTATTTATTTTATTAGGCTTTAGATTTTAGTTATTTGTGTATTTGGGCCAAGCCTTGGAAAGCCCATTAGGCTTAGTTAGCCTAAATATAAATAGTTTTTGTTTAGTGGTAATTAGGGTTAGAGATCTTAATTGCAAATTAATTATTGAGAAAGGGTGTTGGGTGGTGGTGTGCGCCGTGAACAGTAGAAAGGAGAAAGAGATCGATTTCAATTCCAAGCTTGTAATCCTTTGAATCCATTGAATATCAATATCAGGTTTGATTTATTATATTGTTTATGTGCTTGCTTGATTGAATGATTGCGTATTGGGACACACAATTGGTATCAGAGCACAGTACAGATTGGATTGAATAAGTTTTTGTTCGGTTCTAATTTTCTGTCAAAGATTCATAATTTTTATTGTGTGATTGTTTTTTCAAGTTATTATTAGTTGGATTGTGTTTGCTTTACCTATTATAGTGATTGGGTATTGTTTGATTTGATAATTGCATTGATTTTGTTTATCAATTTGTTGATTTTTATTTTCTGGGTTCGGTTAGGAGTCGCTACTGTGTGTTCAATCGATTCCATCATAAAGTGGTTTTTACTGAAATTAATTGGTACCAATCTGTTCTAATCATTTAATCGATCGTTTTTGCATAGTTTGGGAGTTTAATTTTGTGTTTTGATCTGTTTCTGGGCTGATTATTTGAGTTTCTGGGTCGATACTGTGTCAAGAACACTCCGGTCAAACATATCGGTCTTTGTTTCTATCGGTCTAAGTCCACTTCCGGTCGAATACCTTTATCGGTCTATAGCATTCGACCGGGACACTCACTGCCAACATCCGGTCTTACCAATATCCGGTCTTACCCAACATCCGGTCTTACCAACATCCGGTCTTACCAATATCCGGTCTTACCAAACATCCGGTCTTACCAATATCCGGTCTTACCAAACATCCGGTCTTACCAATATCCGGTCTTACCAACCATCCGGTCTTACCATTCTATCGGTCAAATCACTCGACCGGACTTTACAAGTTCCCGGTCGAAGGCAATATCGGTCTTTGCACTTCCCCGGTCGAACAAGTTCCCGGTCGAACTCTCGACCGGTCTTTACAAGTCTCTGGTCGACTCAATATCGGTCGAAGCACATCCCCGGTCGATTTTTGCAAACTGTAATAGGGCATCTAAATGTCAAAAAACTTCTCTAGGGGCGCTGCCCCTCGACCCCGCAAGGGCGTTGCCCCTTGACCCCACCCGCTAACCGGGTAGCGGGACCCCCATGCTAAGTCTGCGAAGGGGGACAAAGTTCTGTTCGTGATCAGATTTTTTCTGAATTTCTTTCTAAGATTTTCAGTATTGTGTGATTTTATCTTGACTTCTAACGTGATCAGATTTTTTCTGAATTTCTTTCTAAGATTTTCAGTATTGTGTGATTTTATCTTGACTTCTAACGATCTCATCCAGTTGATTTTATCAATATCAGATAAGTTTGATTTCTAATCATATAAGTAAAGATGTCTCGGGAAGCTCTTGCTATTGGAACAGATGTGAAGCCACCAGTACTCTTCAAGGGGGAGTACGAGCAATGGAAGGACAGATTTTTGGACTTCATTGATCGACATGATTTGGGAGATGAAATCAGAAAATCTCTGAAAGACGGGATCATGACACCTCCGACCAAGGTTCTCACTGTAGCTGGAGAAAATGGTCAAGAAGAAGAGACAGAGTACAAATTACCGATTGGTGAATATTCGGAAGATCAGCTGAAGAGACACAAGGGTGATAAGCTGGTAAGATCATTTATTCTCCAAGGCATACCGAATGAAATATATGTCAAGATTGACAGCTATAACGCTACCGGTAAGCAAATGTGGGATCAATTGGAGAAGATGATGATCGGATCCAAAGTCGGCAATCAGCTCAAAGTATCTACATGCCTGAATAATTATGAAGAGTTCAAAGCCAAAGCTGGAGAGTCTCTCGAAGCTACTTATGACAGATTTGTCACTTTGCTGAACGAGCTCAGCAAGAACAAGATCAGCAAATCTCATGTGGAGCTGAATGTGAAATTTCTCAGCAATCTTCAGCCTGAATGGAAGAGGTTCACCCGTCAGATGAGACAATTGAAGGATCTGCATGACATTCCTCTTCATGATGTTTATGAGATCCTCAGACAGAATGAGGAAGAGGTAGAAGAGATCAAGGCTGAGATGAAAAAGGCTGACAAAGCAGTTGCTGATCCAGTTGCTCTTGTGGTTAAGAAGTCAAAGAAGAAGAAGGTGATAGATTCTGATTCGGAAGAAGCTGATTGTGAGGAAAAGTCTGAAACTGACGATTGTGAAAAACTGATGGAAACCATGCTCATGTTAACCAAGGCTTTCCAAAAGAAGTTCTATAAAAAGCCAAACTCCAATAGTCAGCGATACTCGTCTGGTCCGAACAACTACAAGCATAAAGAGAAAGTTGAAGAAAGGAGATCAGAAGAAATGAAGAAGGATGGAGCTGAAGAGACCAAGAAAGAAGAACCGATTAAGTGCTACAACTGTGGTAGACTCGGTCATTTTGCAAAGGACTGCCGAAAATCAAAAGTCCGAAACTCAGACTATTACAAGAATAAAATGCTTCTAGCCAAGCAACAAGAGGCTGGAAAAGCATTAATGGCCGAGGATGAATACTGGCTCGACCACTCGGATGAAGAATCTGAAGAAGGAGAGAAGGATGAGACGGCACATATGTGCTTGATGGGGAAGAACCAGTCAGAAGCTGAAGCTGATTCGGATGATGGAGATACTGATGAGGTATGTAACTTTACTGAATTTGATTTATTGAACCAAATGAATGCCATGATGTCTAAACTCCAAGAATTAGAGTCGAAACTGAAGCGTGAAAGAGGTGTCATAAATGAGAAAAATCAATCTATACATAAACTTAGTAATGATATTGCTGAGAAAAATGTATTAATTGAAACTTTGCACAAAAATATAGACACCAGCGCTAAAGAAAAGACTATTATTCATAAAGAGTTATCTGAAACTGGTTCAAAGTTTAAAGAATGTGAGTTTAAATCTAGAGAGATTGCTAAAAGGTACTTTTCTACTTCAAAAGAGAATAAATCTTTAATAGAAAAGGTGAATGCTTTGGAAGAAAAATTACATTCTTTGGGACAAACTGAACACACTATTCATTTGAACAAACCTAAAGAGAAACCTGATACTTGGGGACTTGGTTACAAAAACCCACATCATCTCAAAAAGGTGATATCTGAAGTGCCTGCACTTTATGACTTTGGGTTTATGTTATTGGCTCCTCAACATCAAGAACTCAAACCTTTTTGGACTAGTCTGTCGGAAAAAGATAAAGCCAAGGAATATGATAAAAGAAAGAACACAACTAAAGTTCAACTTCCATTTCGCTATGAGAAGTTGAATAACAGTTATCGTTCTAATAAATCAAAATTTCTTTCAAATGATTATTTTGAGAGTTATTCTGTTAAAGAGTTGGAGGCTAAACCCATTGAAGGTAAGCTGTACGTTCCTCCCCTCATTTTGGAAAGTAAAATTTCTGAACTTGAGAATACTCTTTCAGATGAAAGAATTTTGATGGACTTAGAACAAACTGTTTTTTCAACAGTGTTCAAAAATTCTAATTTTCCTAAACTCCCCAAGGCTTTAAATTCGGATGACAGATCTGGTTCACTTAATAATGAGCTTAATTTCTTAAACTCTAAAGGCGTTTTAAATAAGTGTGTTTCTCAGTTTGATTTTTCTTCTAAACTTCCTCATCATTCATCTTGTGTTGTAAATTCCTTTGGATTACCCAGTATACATGAAAAAGGTGAAACATCAACGAAAGTTGATAAATCAGTTTATGTGAAATCAAAGAAAGCAAAAGGTAAGCAACAAAAATCTCAGCTTTCACAGAAACCGATCCACACTGGTAAGCCAAAGAAGATGCATTCTCTTAATTCTCATCATTCTAACTCTAAAGTTTCAAATGTTTCAGATTTGAGAAAGCAAAGGGTTGAAGTTAAGACTGCATGGATACCGAAACAGAAGATAGACGAGAAAGCTAAATCTAGTTCTAGTTTTATTTTGAATAAAGAGACTTCTAGTAAAGATGATTTGAGTGTGAATGTTGCTACTTTTAAAAATAATCTTGTTGATTCTCGCAAGAAATATTCTATAAAGCAATTATTTCAGTTAGCTCCATCTAGTACTAAAAAGTTTTTAAATTATGGTGAATGTGATTATGCTTCTCGTAGATATTCTGATGTTTGGTATGGTTCATATAATGTTTCATCTTATCATTATCATACGTCTTATCATGCTTCTGGTTTTCAAAGAAAAAGTGGACCCAATTTTAAATGGGTGCCAAAATCAAGTACTAACAGTGGAGGTCCCATTTTTAAATGGGTTCCTAAACCTCTTCTTTCTTGATTTGTTTTGTGCAGACCCGTCATATGTGGTATTTGGATAGTGGGTGTTCCAAACATATGACCGGGCAGAAGAGTATGTTGTCTAATTATAAGGACAAATACTGCGGCACAGTTCGTTTCGGAAATGATCAGTTTTCACCTATTCTGGGATATGGTGATGTTGTACATGAAAATCTTACGATCAAGAAGGTGAGTTACGTTGAAGGCTTAGGGCACAACCTATTCAGCATTGGCCAGTTCTGCGACAAAGATTTAGAGGTTAATTTCAAGGCCAAGACATGTTCAATACGCACTGAAGAAGGAAAAGAACTCCTGGTCGGATCTCGCAAGTCAAACCTCTACACCATCAATTTGTCAAAGGTCCAGGCTGACAATCAGGTCTGTCTACTATCAAAGGCCTCGATGCAACAAAGCTGGTTATGGCATCGACGACTTTCTCACCTCAACTTTCGGTACATCAACAAGTTGGTCAGTGGTAAGCTAGTGAAAGGTCTTCCAGAGCTGAAGTATGAGAAAGAACATCTATGTGCAGCGTGTGAAAAGGGAAAGATGAAGAGAGCCCCACACAAATCAAAGCCTGAACCTAGTACCAACTCTCCATTAGAGTTGTTGCATATGGATCTATGCGGTCCTATGCGAACGCAAAACTTAGAAAGGAAAGAAGTCATGTGTACATACACATCAAGCCAAGAAGAACAATGTGCATAATGGTAAACCTGAACATACCTACACGAGAGATCAATTAATCAGGTTGTCAGGTAAGCAATTCTATTGTTCTTACTGTCATACACATGATCTTGTTCAAAAAACAAGTGATCATTTCTGGTATGGTTCTTACTCTGTTATTCCCATAAGAACTGCAACTAACAAACATGGACCCAAATACCAGTGGGTACCAAAGAAAAAGGATGATTCTATGTTGCAGGCACCTACTGTCAAGGGGGAGTAGGAGAACTAAGGCTTCTAAGTAAATCAGCTTAGGACCCGTACTTCAACGAAGTTTGACTTCTAAAAACAACAGTTTAGGACTCGTACTTCAGTGATCAAAAGACCTTACTCCTGTGTTGATAAGAGATTGTACTCCAATACTCCAATGAGAAAATCAACCATCAAGGGGGAGTGCATACTTTTCTGAAATTTTATGCATCTGTCAGATATGATATTGAGGGGGAGTCAATGATTATATTTTTCACTTATAATTTTTCTGATGCATAATTTCAGGGGGAGTAAAGGTGATGACTTCTGATTATTTTTTATCAGAACTCGTGCATTAATTGTTTTACTGCTTTATGTCATTTCAATTTCAGTGAATAAAGTTACTTTGACTAGACTTTTAGACTTTTGTAGGTTGAAAGATGCTTCAAAGATCATATCTTTATGACTTTAAGATTGACTTCGCGAGATGTAAGACTGTACTCGAAAGGTATAATTTCTTTCTCTTCATCTCCTCCATGGTTGAAAGACGGACAACTTTCAATCAGAAGAAAACATGTTCTTAATTGTTCAAACCACTTCCCAATTCTCAAAAAGTTTTCTTGATTTGGAAGTGTGATTTTAAATGTTTTATGCTTCATCATTGAGCTTTAACTGATAAAGTTAAATCATCTGAGCAACTTTTGCTTCTTAGGAAATCATGGGATCAGTGAGTGTGCTAGGACTTAAAAGAAACTTCTATGGATTCACGTTAACCAGTGTTTTCTACCCAAGAAGTTAATCCTGTAGTGAAAGAATGTGAGGAGTCCAACAAGAAATGAGTGTGGGATGTGTGATGAGGGACAATATTAAAAGAGAGTTTGGTTAGTTGTGAGCTTAAAGATTAAAAGAAAGAGGGTGAGAGATCAGAGTAAAAGAATTTTTAAACTCTGCACCAACTACTTTCTGAGTCGGGCAGCCACATGTCTAATGCTTCACAATTCTTGGTGAACATTATTGAAACAGACAACTAGCCCATGCCAACTCTTGACTTTACCCCACCATCTACTCATTTTCTTCTCAACAAGAAAATGTTTCATTTTCAAAGGGGACGCAGCACATATGCTATCTGATTTTCATTTGGAAAATCTGGATATTGAAAAGAAGGAAGTCTGCCCCACCTTCACACTTTACTAATGCACATTGAGTCTGTGTTTAACTACTTGTCTCAGTGGTTTACACTTATTTGAGCCTTATAAGCAAACATCATCTGCTTAATTTATTCTATCACTTGCACGAACACACAAAGAATTTGTTTCTTTGTCATAACGTTCATAGAAATTGCCTTTGTGGTGTTTCGATGATTGAATGGAAGCCCTGGGGGAGTGAACATCATAAAAGCTCCTTTATATTGTGTATTTGTTACACATAGTGACTTTGTGTTACTGACAGGCAATTTTAACTGGTTTATTTGTTGATTCAGGTGTTACCTTTCATATCTATCTATTTTGTCTGGATTTGTAAAGATCTAGATGAACATCTTAATGAATTGACGGATAATCAGTGGTTCTACTTGCAAGATCAATGGTGGATAAAATTTCTTGAAGAAACGTTTTGATGAACTCTTTGCTCTTTTCATCAAAAAGGGGGAGAAGCGTCAATCAAGAAATGTGGAGATCAAAAGTTTTTGAAAGAATTTCTGAAGATGATTTGCTGAAGTATTCCGAGCTGAAACTGGAGATAATTTATTTCCAAAAGATATTCTCATCGATTGGGGAGATTGCTACATTCTGAAGACAAAAAGGAAGATTACATTTTCTGAGCTTAAAGAATGATCTTGATCCAAAGGGGGAGATTGTTAAAGCACATATTTATTGGATTCAAGATCATAATTATCTGAAGATGGAAATCTGAAGTTAAAGCTGATAAAGTCGTCTCAACAAATAGTCTAGGGTCCTTTTGTAATAATAGTCAAAGTATGTTTTCGTATTTATTTTATTAGGCTTTAGATTTTAGTTATTTGTGTATTTGGGCCAAGCCTTGGAAAGCCCATTAGGCTTAGTTAGCCTAAATATAAATAGTTTTTGTTTAGTGGTAATTAGGGTTAGAGATCTTAATTGCAAATTAATTATTGAGAAAGGGTGTTGGGTGGTGGTGTGCGCCGTGAACAGTAGAAAGGAGAAAGAGATCGATTTCAATTCCAAGCTTGTAATCCTTTGAATCCATTGAATATCAATATCAGGTTTGATTTATTATATTGTTTATGTGCTTTCTTGATTGAATGATTGCGTATTGGGACACACAAAAACAATACTCGCATCTAGCCTAATGAGTCTACTAACGAAAAATTATTTATAACTAAAAACTCTTATAACACAAAAACACTCACAACACACTAAACAATGACTTTGACTTTTCTTTATTACAAAGACTTTGACTTAGCTTGAGAGTTGACTTGAGCTCTTTGACTTGACTTTCATCTTCAGTCTCTATGATCTTGTATCCAACATATATTTGTGCACTAACAAACGCAATGAAGTGTGGACCCTAGTGCCTCTGCCTAAGGGCAAAAATCGCAATAGGGATCAAATGGGTCTTCAGAAACAAGAAGGATGAAGATGGGGTGGTCATCAAAAACAAAGCAAGACTGGTGGCAAAGGGATATTTCCAAGAAGAAGGAATTGACTACGAAGAAACTTTTGCCCCTGTGGCAAGGCTTGAAGCAATAAGAATCTTCCTTGGTTTTGCAGCCCACAGAGGTTTTAAGGTATATCAAATTGATGTCAAGTCAACCTTTCTAAATAGGCAAATTCAAGAAGAAGTATATGTTCAACAACCACCAGGGTTCGAAAGCTCTAAATACCGAAATCATGTCTACTTCTTGGACAAAGCTTTGTATGGACTAAAGCAAGCCCCCAGAGCTTGGTATGACAGACTTTCCAACTTCTTCCTAGCTAATGGTTTTGAAAGAGGTACAACTGATACAAATCTATTTTTTAAGAAGAGAAAAGGTGAGATTCTGCTTGTACAAATTTATGTGGATGACATTATTTTTGGGTCTACTAATGAATCTTACTGTAAGAAGTTTGAAACCTTGATGAAGAGTGAGTTTGAGATGAGTATGATGCGAGAACTAACGTTCTTCCTAGGATTACAAGTCAAGCAAACTCTAGAGGGATGTTTTTTAAATCAATCAAAATATGTCTTTGACATACTTGAAAAATACAAGCTCTCTGATTCTTCAACAATGAGGACACCAATGGCCACTGGATCCAAGCTCTATGTTGATCCAGAGGGTAAATCTGTGTAATGTAAACTCTACAGGGGTATGATTGGGTCTCTTTTGTACTTAACTGTAAGTAGACCTAATATAATGTTTGCTACATGCCTATGTGCAAGATTTCAAGCTAACCCCAAGGAATCTCATCTTTTAGCTGTAAAGAGGATCTTTAGATATCTAAAGGGCACCAAGAATCTTGGCCTTTGGTATCCAAAGAACTTTGGCTTTGATCTTGTGGTTTATACAAATTTAAACTATGGAGAATGCAAGCTTGACCGAAAGAGTACCTTTGGTAGTTGTCAATTCCTATGAGGCAAATTGGTTAGTTGGACTTCTAAGAAACAGAATTGTGTGTCAACCTCTACGGCAGAAGTTGAATATGTGGCTACTTCTAGTTGTTGCTCACAAGTTCTGTGGATGAGGACCCAATTGAGGGACTATGGTCTTGCCATTGATAAAATACCCATCCTCTATGACTCTAAAAGTGCCATTGCGATCTCAGCCAATCCAGTACAACACTCCAAGACTAAACATATAGATACTAGGTATCATTTTCTAAAACACCATGTGGAGCAGGGTAGAGCTGTTCATGGGCGGTAAGGCCCGCTAGACCCGGCCCGCCCGGCCCGTTAGAAAAGTGGGCTTGGACAACCAGTTTAGAAAATATGAGCGGGCTTAGGCGGGACCGTTCAATTTAACGGGCGGGCTCAGGCTATGAAAAAGAATTTTGGACAGGCCCGCCCAGCCCGTTATACAATTATAACCAATTATTATTTTTATATAATTAATATTGTATTAAAAAAAGTTCAGAAGTGGTTTTTGGTTGGACCTCCTCTACTATGTACCAACCACCGTCTAAATATATATGTAATATGTCGTATAATACGTTTATGATCTTGATCTTGAAATATTAGGTGGTTAATATTTTGTTGTTGAGGAATCCGAACTTCGGAGGGTGATAATCTTTGCAGAGGAAAAGTCCATACTCCATATTTTATGAAAAAATCTTTTTCTTACGTTGTGTACATTTGTATATTTACGCTTTTTTAGTTGGAAAAAAATATGTATTTTGGATAATTTTACACAACTTACCATTTTATATAAGTTTTTTTAAATGTAAATTTTCAGACACGTTAGCTCGTTGGCAAGCCCGACCCGTTAATAGGACGGGTACGGGCAAGTTCTCAAGCCCATAAAAACGGGCTTGGGTTTACTGTATTAGGCCCGTTGGACAGGAAATATATGTTAGGCCCGGCCCGTGACCCACCGAAGCCCGCAAATGATCACCTCTAGAGCAGGGCACCACTGAAATGTATTTTGTGCCCACAGATTATCAACTTGCGGACTTGTTTACAAGAGCCCTAGATGAGAAGGGATTTTCCTTTCTTGTTGGCAAGTTGGGAATGCTAAATATGAGTTTATTCACAGAGCCTCCGTACCTTGGCATAGAGCCTATGTCGTACATATTTCGTTTCAGTATCTTTTCTCTTCTGTATGTATAGATCAATCTTGCATGTATAGTTGTCTTTTAATTCATCTCTTGTGATCAAAAGCAATGTGGTTCTTTGATCTATGTTTCGTGCAAAACTTATCAAATCTGATCCAAGCATAGGTCAAGGGGGAGCAAAAGGAGTCGAGCAAAGGAGACCTTGACCATTCAAGGGGGAGCAAGAGAAGCCAACACTCGAGAGGAGTTTGCAGAATCAGGTATGTTCTTCGCACATCTACAAGGACAAAAACACTTTTATCGGACACGAATTTCCAAATATGTCCGAAATTCCCAACCAAAACATGTCCAAACTTTGGGTGATCAAAAATCTTAAATGTCTTTCTTTAATTAGAATTTTTTTGTCAAAGAGCCTCTGAGGTCTCTCACAGAGCCTCTGTGAGATACATCAAAGCCTCTGTGTCTCATAAAGACACCTCCTGACCTCTAATCCCCTATTTAGTTGACCAACTCGATCATCTCATCGATATAAAATGCTTTTGGGTGATAAAGAAGTATAATTGTGCGTGACAGAGCACACCCCAAACCTCAGAAGCTCTTAACCCACAGAGCTTCTGACATTCTCAACACTTGTGCATTTTCAAAGGTTTTGGGGTGCGAGTTATTTTTAAAAATGACAGACATTTGGTTATAGCAAATGACACGCGCGTCAGATTAGTGGGAGGCGCACATACTCGATTGTGCACCGCCCTAAATGACGTGGCAACATGTAATTGAGACGTAATCTATACCGTCGTTTTTTGGAAATGGTCCATTTCTAGCTAGGTACTTATTACGGATTTCAAAATTTTCTTTTTTACCGCTTAATTTTTTAACCCTCTCACACCATAAATACCCAAACCCTTTCATCTTTCACTCTTTTACCTGCAACTTTTGCTCTCAAGAACACAAGGCAAACCTGCAAATCTCTTTCTTCTCCATTCTTCCATTCCAATGGCTTATCAAACAGCGTCCACTGGAAACTCCAACAACTCTCAATATTCCATTGCTCAAAAAGATGATTCTGCATTTGTAGGTCAACAAAACCAATTGTCAAGCTGAATGATTTCTTTCACTAGGCACCAATATCACACTACCTCTCTTCAACTAAAGCCCAATAATCACAATATTGTTCTTGACCCCAATGGATTCCCTGCTGAATATGCACCATTAATCAAACTCCTAAAGAATCACTTCCTAAATAAGGCCCTAACCATGACTAGGTCTGATGTCCTTGAAACCTATGTCCAACAATTTTGGCAAGGATGCCGATATGAGAAAATCCCTAACTATGGCCATTGCATAATGGGGTATGCTACCTGTGCTGGAAGTGACAAGGTTCTGGAACTTGGCCTCAACAAAAGGATGGTATTTGACATTTTCGAACTCCCAACCAAGGACCAGCTGAACTTGACAAAGTTTTCAGAGGAACCCTTTGATGAGGAAATCTTGGATTTTCTTAGGTTTATTGGGTATGCTAAGACCATAGCTAAGAGGACAGAATTCAGACGTCAGAACTTGCCACCTCTGTGGAACGTCCTCTTCTCGATACTGAACCGGGCTCTGACGTGCAAAGTAGGAAGCCCTAATCAATCTAGCCACAACATACTGGCTATTATGTATGGGATCTACTACGATCTCCCTCTAGACTACGCAAAGCTGATCTTCAGAGAGATAATGAACGTTGTACTCACAAAGGAAAAGGATCAGAGGAGAGAAAAGCAACCAATTACCCTTGTATTCAAAAGGTTCATTGTCGTTCTACTTGGCAATGAAATAGTGAGTCCAGACAAACTACCCTTTGTGGATAAGATGACAAAGATCTATGAGATGAAGTCTCATAAACCCACCACCTTGGCAACTGGATACCCTAACGCTCGACCTCTGCCAGCCAAACTCTTAACCTATTTGGGTAGTGAAGAGGATAAGCTAAAATACGTTCGTGGACACAGGACTCATGAACCGAGTCCTACAACCCCTCCATGCATAGGATTCCTTGTTGGTGAGATTGTTATTTATCTTAGGGATGATGTAGCAGAGGGAGTACAGGAGAATGTGGCCGAAGTGGCACGTGAGGAAAGAGTAGTTGAGGGGAAAACCCTGAGAGTGGGGTGGGGAAGAGTTCACTAAGGAGGAAAAGAAAAGAAAACACAAAAAGAGGACCGCAGAAGTAGAGGTCCCAAACCCCGAACAGACTGTGGTTGCTGAGGTTCAAAAACCTATTAAAAAGAAGAAGAAGGCTAAGAAGCCTAAGGTCGATGACGAGGAAAACAATGCTGGAAAGGCCTCTGTACCTCCTCCAGAGGTACACGCCTATGATGTGCCTTTGAAAAAGGCCAAGAAGAGAAGGTTTGTCAAGTTGGATGACAAGACCAAACCCAAGGCCTCAGAAGAGGATCAGGCCAAAATTCTTCTGAAGGAATCTACAGAGGAGAAGGAAACTCCTCTGCAAAGGAGAAAGAGGAAAGTGATAATCAAGGAAAGTCCCAACTTTAACAAGGACACTACTGAAGAACATATCAGGCCTTATAGCCCTCTGAAGGTAGTTGTGGATATAGCTAAGGAGGTGGTGGAACAACTAAGTTCCCCACCAAAGGAAGATGGTCAAAACCTAACCACGGAGGGTTTAGGATTTCTCGATGCCACAATTGCAGTCGAGGATGTGACTAGGCTTCCTAGTAGTGATGAGGAAGACAGGGGTGAGGAGAGAGAAAAATAGTTGGAGGAAAATGAGGGTGAAAAAGTGTTGAGTCAATATTGTATTCAAGATTAAAAGGTGAAGTTGTCATTGTTTGTAATGTTGTAATAGTCAAAAGTGTTGTAAAGTCTTAGAAAAGTCAAAGTAGTTTAGTCTCTTTGTAATATAAGGTTGACCATATAAATAGGGTTTGTTTAGTTTGTGATTAGGTAATGAGACTTTGACATTGTCATATCTAGAGAGAATACGTATGAAAGATTTTGGAGAGAGAAAATCTGTAGAGAGAGAAAGTTCAAAATCAATTAATACAAGTGAGATTTATGATTGAAATATGTTTGTATGGGACTTTCAATTAGTATCAGAGGATTGGGAGAAAGTTTTGTGCACTAAATTGATTACATTTTCGTCCAGATCTAGAAATCAGGGAAGTTTTTTTTTTAAATTTGTGATTTGTTTTGAAAAAATTTCTTGTTCTTGTCGATTTCATGTTGATTTGATGAAAATATATGTTGTTTGATTTCGTTTTTGATACTAGATTCATCTTTCGTTGATGATTTGTCAAGGATTTCAAAGATTTGATTCAATTTGATGATTTTTTGAAAATTTGTGTTCTTGAGAAAAAGTTCACTGTTAAAAATTTTGAAGTTTGATTTTCAGATCAGTGATTGATTTAATCTGTTTTTGTGTTGATTTGTTCATAAAAAGTGTTATTAGGCATGAATGTATCAAAGATTTCAAGTTTTAATTCACAAAAATCAGTTTTGAAATTTTTGATTTGAAGGTGTTCTTGAGATGTTCTTGAGCTTTTTGTTACAAATCTGGATTTTGATCTGAAAATATTGAAGTAAAATGTCAAAAATGTGTTTTTGAGTTTATTAAATCCGTAATAAATTTGTTAACACTTGTTGTTCAGTACTTGTTGTTGTTTTTTTTTTTTTTGCGGATTCATAGATCTGATGAGAAGCAAATAAAAAGAAGCAGATCATAGGAAATTCGAAAGCACATGATTTTATAGAACTCTTATGTTGTTTCTTGGAAGATTCAAGGCTACCAAGTTTTTGAATACATTTTTTTATGGAAAACCAGAAGATCATTGCATCCATTCATGTTGAATATCTCAATAGCAACAGGACGTAACTGGTATTTGAAGATTTCGCATGACACATTCAAGAACTCGCATGATGATCTTCATCCATGAAGAACTCGTATAACCTCAACAATTCGCATGAAATTTCAGTCACAGAATTCGCATGCTACACTAAACAAAGGAATTCGCATATGATACGGATTTCGCATGAGAATGTTAAACAGCAGAATTCACATACTGGTTATTTCGGGAATTCGTATGTCACTTTTCGCTTGATGCTTCTCAAATCAAAGAATTCGCATCTAAATCAAATAATTCGCATCTGAACTAAAGAATTCGCATGAAGCTAAAGAATTCGCATGCGACTATGTACGAATTCTTAACTTAGAATTTTTTTTTTCCAGAAATTTTTCGATCGTGTTCTTGAAGTGGGTCTACGTTTAAGAGTTCTTTGGTTGATTTCGTTGCTTCTAATCTCTTCCTCTGATGTTCTAGAGCACAACACAAGTTTTAGATTCTAATTTGGTTGAGAAACGAGCGAGATATACGTGTTTGAAGTTTCACCGGAGCTTTGTCGGAAAATCGGGATTCGCCGGAATCCGTTTTTAATTAATGTTTTCGATGTTATAACTCCATAATCATGCTCACTTATTGTTTTTCAGTGTTTTCCATGTGATTACATCTCTTAAACGATCGCAATACGATCGCCGGAAAATTGAGTTAACCAAAGTTTGTTCTCATCGACATTCAGTCCATTAATCGCTTCATGATCAAACGTTTTTCGTGGGATTCGATTAAGGAGTGATCAAGGAACAATTTGCAATAGATTGCATCGACTTTCATTGAGTTTTGAAGAAGTGATCAGGTCGAGAAGTTGAGGAAGATGAACAGTACTAACGTACTTGTCGTTAGTTCCGTTAAGTTTGTAACAAAATTGGTCCATTCTCTGTTAGACCATTAGTTTTTGTTAAATTTTTAGTCCTTTTTGTTGTTAGGTTCGTTAGGTCTGTTGACTAGTTCTAGGTTGTGGCAGATTTGGTCCTCAAGTTGCATCTTTCAGAAACTTTCATTTTTAGCCCTTGTAGTTTTCACTTTCAAGTTTTTACAGTTTTAGTCCCTCTATTTTTATTTTTATCTTTTGTTATTTTTAGTCCTTCTAGTCTGTAAGTTTAGTGTTTTTACATTTTTAGTCCCTATAATTTGTAATTTTGTGTTTTTGTCGTTTTTAATTCTCGTTTTTTGTCGAGTTTTAGTATTTTTCGCTTTTAGTTCTCGTTTTTCGTGTATTTTTCATTTTTTTGTCGTGTTTAGTCCCTCTTTTTCATTTTCTTTTCATTTTTAGTCCATTCTGTATCATTTTTGGCTGTTTTAACTATTTCTGAGCGTAACTGATATAATTTTCTATATTTTTGCAGGTTTAGAGATTAAAGTCAAATTTTTCCGCGTTGATCAGGATTAACTTTTGGAAGACAAATTTTATAATATGTTTCTCAAATTTTAATTTTCTGAAAATATTTCTGATTTTAATTGTTATATTCATATTTTCAAGAGTGTGCACAAAATTCTACATCTAATCGAAGTTTTCTTTTGACGATCACATCTTTTACAGATTTCAAGATGTCGTATATTGATGAAAAGAGAAATGTTGTTTTGACAAAAAGAGACTGTGTTATCTTTTATATGCCAGAGATTCCAGCCCTTGAAGCAGAAAATAAGAATCTAAAAATTCAGAATTCATCTCTTCTTGATCAGATCAATAAATTGAAAGATAACTCTAAAGTTTTAGAGAATGATTTTATTTGCTCAGATTGCATTTCTAACTCTAAAATTAATTTTGCAGGGATCATTGAGTCAAAAGAGAAAGAGATTTCTAATCTTCAAATCAAATTGAAAAAATCTGAAAAGGAATCCAAATTTTTGAAAGGAAGTAATGCAAATTCTACATGGTCCAAGAAAGAGTTGATGCAAAAAGAGTTTGATGATCTTAGAAGAAGAGCAAATATTGCTAGTGAAACATGTGATGGACTGAAAAAGATAAACTCACAAATATTTTCTGAACGAAACCAGTTGAGAGACAAAGTGTTCAGTCTTGAAGTTGAAATAAACATGCTTAAAGAGAAAGCCTCAAAAGAGATAAACAACTCAAGAACTCAAAAGGAGATAAAGAAGATTGATTGAAAAAGAAAGGATTTGGAAAGAGACAATATTGAGTTGAAGAAGAAAATTTCTGAATTGGAAGATCAAATTGCCAAAGATAAGAAAGAAATTGAGAAGGAAAAGACTGCATTTGAGAATGCAAGAAAAGTTTTTGCACAAAAGTTTTCTGGCTTTTCAAGGAAATCTTTTGAAGACAAGAAGATAGTTGAACTTAAATGTACAAAACTTTCTCAATAGTGTCATATTTTGATAAAGTCATTATTATGGAAAGAGATAAGTTTGAAAAAGAGAAGAAATTAACTGAAAAGAAGAATGTCGGATTATTCAGAGAAATATCTGATCAAAGAAAAAGTGTTGAAAGAGACTTTGAGGAAGAAAGGAAGGTTTTTGAGACAGAGATTACCAATCTTTCAAAGAAGCTATCTGAACTATTAGCAAATGCATTGAAAGAACAGAAGATGAAGTCTGATTTATAGAAGAAGCTTGATACATTGTCTGAAGAAAGAAACAATTTGTCCAACAAAATTACAGAACTTGAAGGAATCATTTTCAAGGATGAATTGAGAGCACAACGAAGTCCAGATATAATTGGTCAATCACCCATGAATGATTCAGCTGCATCAGAATGTTCATTCAAATCAGTTGCAAGTTCAAATTTTACAAATGTTTCTAATAATCCTTTATTTGTTGATTCAGATGATATTGTGTCTAAGCAAGAAGATCATATTCGTCCTACAAACCTTTTCTATGTCAAATCTATTGATGGTTCAGGTAACATCAGAAGGAATAAGTCTCAACAGAAAACCATTTGGAGAAGGAAAGATGAGAAAGACAATTCAAAGTCATTTGTTCCTACACCTCAAGTGAACAAAAAGAACAATGCTCCGAAAGGTAAATCTTTTGGTAAGTTTAATTCTTCATATTTTGTAAATCATTTAATCAGACTTGCACAAAAGAAACTTTGTTGTTCTTACTGTGGAACTGATGATTTTATTCATAAATATTATGCTCAAAATTGGTATGGAACTTACATAATCACTTCTCAGCAAAATGAACTTAAAAGGTTTAAATCTAATGAGAAGTGGATTCCAAAATCTAACCACTATGGACCCAAATACCAATGGGTACCAAAACCTGTCAAATCTGTTTTACAGGTACCATAGGTTTAGGGGGAGTAAGAACATTGGTTTCTGGTTATACTAGATCAGAACCCGGTCTTCAATGTTTAAGATGTTTGGCTTTTGAACAAAGCAGTTCAAGACCCGGTCTTCAATGATAAAGATGGACAGTTACTATTCTCGTCGAAGAATACGTGACGATGGCTTCTGAATATCTCAGTTCAGAACCCGCTCTACACTGATTTTCTTCTTAAGGATGCTCATCAGATAACATCTTTCAAAATGAGTTTTTACTTTGAGGGGGAGTTTATAAGATTTCACTGTTATATTTTTAAGGAGGAGATAAGAAAAGTTACTTATACTTTCACTGTCATATTTTTCTAATGAGTTGAATTTTTACAGATACCAAGGGGGAGTATCTGAAGTTTTGTCAAGGATACTTAACAGATAATATTTTTTTAGGGGGAGTTAAGATGTCTACATTGAAGGTATACATTTCTGAATCTTAATCTCTACCACATTTTGAAAGAAGAACGACTTTCATATGTAAAAAACATGTTTTCTTAAATGTTCAAACCACTTCGTGATCTCAAAAAGATTTTACGAATTTCGAAATGTGATTTTAAATGTTTTTCATATCAAGTGCTTTATTGTCTATTTGTTTCTAAAAGATCAATACTTGTGTATTATCTTGTCCATATACTGTCAAGTATTCTTATGCAAACTGGTTCAGTACATTCTTATTGACTTTGTTATTACCATGTCTCATAAGATAAATCTTTCGATGGTAATACTCCCGTTTGAAATTCAATGTTGTTTGAGATCAGACGTCATTTATTCTTTAAATGTGCGTTCATTGTTAAATTGTTTATATTCTGTTCATATAAATAAATGCCCGTTCTTTGATATCCCTTATTATTTTTCTTCATGATATTTGATCTGATTAAATCATTGTCAGATTCTCAAAACAATGAAATTGAATTATCATAAATGTTCAAAGTTTTGAGAGATCTTAAATGTTCACATTGCTCAAATTTCATTCTTATTATTCATGAGCATACATTTTCTGACAATATACATTTTTAGGACAATATACATGGGACTCAGTGTGGGTGCTTAAAAATACTTCCATGGATTCACGTAACCTGTGTTTCCTACCCAAGAAGTAATCCTGAGTGATTGAGGGGAGAGGGGTCAAAAGATTAGAGTGTGGGAGTGTGCTGAGGTAAAATGTAAAAGAGAGTTTGGTTAGAAGTGAAATGTTTAAAAGAAAGAGGGTGAGAGATCAGAGTAAAAGAATATCAAACTATGCACTAAACTTTTTCTGAGTTGGGCAGCCGCATAATCTGTTGTTTCACAATTCTTCGTGAACAACATTGAAATAGGCAACTAACCCATGCCAACTCTTGTATAAAACCCCACTAGCTACTCATTTTTTTCTCAACAAAAGAATGTTTCATATTTTTCAAGGGGAAGCAGCACATAATCTTTTTGATCTTCATTTAGAAGACTCGAATATTGAAAAAGAAGAAAATTTTCCCCACCTTCGACCCTTTCTCATGTACATTGAGTCTATGTATAACAATTGTTGTCTCAATGGTTTACATTATTTTGAGCCTTATCAAAGAAATCTTTATGCTTAATTCTTTCATACACAAGCACAAACACACAGAAAATTTGTTTTTCTGTCAAAACGTTCATAGATTAACCTTGTGTTATTCGATGATTGAATGAAAGTCCATGGGAGTGAACATCACACAAGCTCCTTATACAGTACATCTGTGGTACTTAGTAACTTTGTGTTACTTACAGGCATCATAACTGTTTCATTCGTTGATTCAGGGTTACCAATCTTAATTTGTCTGAATTTGAAAAGATTCGGATAAATACATCTTATGAATTGACGGCAGAATATCAGATCAGACAGAGATTGTTCATAAAAATCTTTGGTGGTGATTGTCTATTTTTCTACATGGGGGAGATGTGTCTGTTACTCATCAAGACTGTGCTTATATAGATCATTGGGGGAGATATTTCAAAGACAGAGTTGACCTTGAAATGTTTTGATGATTCTGATTCTCTTAATTCATCAAAAAAGGGGAGATATTTCAAGATTTCAAAGTCAGATTAAAGTTGGTCTTATCCGAAAGGGGATAAGTTTTCAAAGTTCAAATTCAAAGAGAAAGCAAAGTCAAGTACAAGTTGTAAAGCTGAAGAAATTTCTACTTCAAGTCAAAGCAAATTCAGATTTTTGTTGTGTTAAAGATATTTTCTGAGAACTTGTTGTATTTTTGTAACAAGTGGAGGAAATTGAAGAAGATTATAAAGGTTTGAAGATATTAAAGTTTGCGAAGAAAGTCAAAGTTGTTCAAAGATTTGAAGATGATAAAGATTCTTTGTTGAAGATTTTTCAAGAAGAAGATGACCTGAAGATTAGTGTCATTTTTTTTAATCTTGAATTCAAACGGGGGGGATTGTTAAGTCAATATTGTATTCAAGATTAAAAGGTCAAGTTATCATTGTTTGTAATGTTGTAAAAGTCATTGTAATAGTCAAAAGTGTTGTAAAGTCTTAGAAAAGTCAAAGTAGTTTAGTCTCTTTGTAATATTAGGTTGACCATATAAATAGGGTTTGTTTAGTTTGTGATTCGGTAAGGAGACTTTGACATTGTCATATCTAGAGAGAATACGTATGAGAGATTTTAGAGAGAGAAAATCTGTAGAGAGAGAAAGTTCAAAATCAATGAATACAAGTGAGATTTATGATTGAAATATGTTTGTATGGGACTTTCAAAAAGATACTGATGGCACACAACCAAAGCCCACTCCCAGTGCAAGCCACCCATCCATCCCTACAGATCTAGTGCAGATGGATGTTGAAGAAAGAGTGCACGCTCTAACCCTAACCCCAACCAGCCGGACAGAGGAACATCTTTCCTCCTATGTGCCATTAATAGTCGGGGAAACCAAAGCAACCCCATCCTCTCAAAAGGATGGAGGTGAAGTTATAAGTGTTCTGTTTCCCCAAAACACGCCACCCACCTCTGTAGAGGCATTTGTTGCCTCTGATACATGCACGAGAGAAAACCAAAGCACTTCAGAGGTGCTTGTGAGCAAACACGATGACTCTGCGGGTCTAGATCACCCAAAGAGTCCACTTATCAATACTCAAGTGATAGACTCTGAATATACACTTGAGAAAATTGATAACATAACTTCTGTAGATATTTCCCCATCTAAGCGACATTGAGGATCAGAAGGAAATCCTACGGAGCCCAACCTCAACACAAGCTCCCTATGTGCCAAACGCTCATTGGCAGAATCTGGACCATGTGTTGGTCCAGAGGATACTCCCAGTACGTATGTCACGAAGGATGAATTTAAAACCTTCGAGGATAATATGTACAGAAGGCTTGACGAGTTGCAAAGCTCAATCCCCACCAACACCATGACCAAGGCAAAGCTTCAACTGATAATAGAGGCTTTGAAGGCGAACACAAAGGCTCTGGGTGAACTAAAGCAGATCACAGCCCAGAACTCTCTGGCAATACTTAAATTGGTTCAAGCCTCTGCCACCTCTACAACGCGTGAAGACTCAAATTGAGTTATCTCTGTCATGGACAAACAAATCGATGTAATCAAAGTCCTAGGCGAGATCGTAGTCGTTGAGGCTCAAAAGACCGCTGTAGAGACCTCAGCCTCTGCAGTCAATGATCTTACCAATCTGCAGAATGAAATCAAGTACATGACTCGCAGTGTCATGGTCCCTCTGCAAGCACCATCTACCTCTCGGCCACAGAACCCTGCAGAAGCTAGTTATCCTTTAACTCTCGCCACCAAATGCGAACTACACAAGATGGGGGAGAGGATTCTGCAGGAAGTACATAAGATTGGTAAAACTATGATGCCTAAGGGTCAGTCTGTATCAGAGGAACTAAAGCGCACCGTAGCTCTGATGAAATTCAAAACAGACTACGAGGTTACTAAAGCTACAATGGCGGCCCAATATGTGGTCTCTATAATTTCATACCACGCCAAATCCAACCTCTGCCGAAAAAAGAAATGCAAGGAACCTTCCTCTTGCCAGGATGAGGCAGAGCAGAAGAGGACCAAACACGATGACCAAGGGCCCGATGGCTCTAGTCCCTCTGGGCATCATGAGGGGGAGAAAGCTATGACATCCAACTCTGAGCCTACTGTGGCCACTCACCTCAGAGCCATATCTCAAAAGAAGTGAACCTCAGAGGGCATAACCCAACGTTTAACATCTTGTGCCTCTGAGATGAAAAATCTTAAAGTTGACGTTTCAACACCAATCATCTCTGCTGGACCATCAACAAAGGTAAAGGTCAATGTTGGCACCGAAACTATTGCAGAAGAGCTTGAGAAGTTCGTAGAACCATCAAGTCCTTATGTCCATTGCCCCTATACCTTCTATCCAATTTTCTACTCTGGAGTTGATTAATACCCCAGATCATGCAGAGATTCCACAACAAACCTTGCCACAGAAGAAACCTTCAGAACCCAAAGACAAAGCTAAGACACCTTCTGCAGCTGCTACTTCTGAGAGCAAGAAACCAACTGAAGATCGAGTGAAATGCATAGTTGATTCAATGGACGCTATGAGGATACCCATTCCAAGGCCACCAAAGAAGAAGCTATCTTTCCATTAGAACATCTATAGTTACTTATACAGTACAGAGTGCGAAGAAGTGTTCTTACAACCCAATATGCATCCTCTGATAAAGGAGGATGTAAGAAGAAGGTTCTTAGAGACTGCGCAAGAAAATCCAAAGGTCTAGTCTCTCTCAGATATAAACCAAGTTCTGGGACTCTCTCTGCATTCATTTGCCAACAAGGCGATAATGTACGTGAAGTATGTGGTTGAGAGAACGGATGGAAAGAAATATACATTCATAGAGGCAGATCTCTAGAATCTTTGTGCCTATGAAATGCTTCAACTTCATGCCTTCATAGAGAAAATATTGGAGAAAAGAAAAGAGTTCATGATCTCCAACGGATGCATCAAAGAGGTCATGCGTGTGCACATCAAGTATCACAGTAAGATGGACTTCGAAGTTGCTCTGCGACTTGGAGTCGAGAAGTTGTCGATCACAAGACCAGATGATCTTATTCCGGGCATAGAGGACATACCCTCTAACTCTCTAATTGTTGAAGCTGAAAACAGATTTGTCTATAGGGATGATGATGGTAAGAAGAAAATTTTCAAGCCTCATCAGAGCCACAAATATTCCAACAACACCTTGTTGAAAATCAAAAACACTATCCTAAGGAAGATTGGTACAGAGACAATGCAGAACGGGCCAGCAGAGAAGATGATTGATAATATTGATGCGCAACTGAGGTATAGGGAACTCATTCTTAGCATGCAGAAGACATTAGTTGAGAACTTCACTCAGTCGATCAATGATTTCCCTATGTAACTTTTGTAATATATTCTCATTCATGTAATGTAATTTCAATATCATGTACTTGCATTCTGGCATTTCTTTATATATGAATGAAAATTTTGTCTTCAGAGGTTGAGTTCCTTTCACCTCTTAAGTTTCTTACTTAGCCATACACTCACAATTCAAAATTTTTATTTTACAATACTTAGGGGAAGATTGTTAGCTCCATTCATTGTATAGAAAAGTATTGAAAAATAGGCTAAGTATAGGAACCTCAGAAGACTGTCTCAATACACCAAGTTCAACACAGAAGTGTCGAGCTCAGAAGCTCTATCAACCATTCAACCGAGAAGCTCTTAATGTGAAGATCACTTTCAGACCACAGAGCCTCTATGACCCTTCACAGAGCCTCTGTGGTGGCTACGCTCTGAAGAATGGAAGACTTGAAGATTTGTGAATGCAATGGAGAAGACAAGATCACATGCAGATCACGTGACCCTGTTGTACGAAGATCTTCAAGATCAATAGTGCATCCCCATGATGGTTTTACTTTTCAGGTGGCATTCCTTATATGGAATGTCAGCCTTTGTCTTGTATTATTGTGTGCTCTCCCCTTGTATATGAAGAGAGCACCTCCTAAATTCACTATAAGCGAGCACACACAATTCACCACGATTTGTCTAGTATTTCAAATATTTGTAGAGAGCATTTTCTACCGACAGTAGTGTGTGTTCTTGGTGTAACAGTTCAAGTTAATGAAGATAATATTTATGTGACTAATTCTCATTTGTCTATTGATTTCTTTATTGCTTGATTGTGTGTCTACTACCGAACCAAACCATCTTTCTACATATAAATCAATTCCGCACATATACATCTCTGTTTATGTAGATTGTTCGGTTAATCACTGTCTAGAACATCAAAAAAGGGATCAACAATGTAGCGCATGTGAAAAGGGAAAGATAAAGAGAGCTTCACATAAACCTAAGTCTAAACTGAATACGAGTGATCCCTTAGAGTTATTGCACATGGACTTATGTGGTCTAATGCGTACACAGAGCATCAACTACAAGCATTATGTACTGGAGATAGTAGATGATTACTCACGATACACTTGGGTCAAATTTTTAAGGTCAAAGGATGAGACTCCCGATGTTATCATCTTATTTCTAAAGAGTGTCCAAGTGAACATGCAGCGAACAGTGAAGTTGATTCGAACAAACAATGGCATAGAATTTAAAAACAAAACAGTTGACGATTATCTCGAATCGGTTGGGATAACTCATCAGTTTTCTGTTGCCAGAACGTGTTAGGGTAAATTGTTTGTTAAATAGAAGTTTGGGGTGAAAACTATAATTTATTGAAAGTTATTTGTTAATGGGCTTTTGGGCCCATAGGGCTTGCACGCCATATTTATTAGTTGTCTAACCTAGTTTTCTAGGTTAATGGTCATTAGAAAGTTTACCTGAGTCATATTGAAATTCTCTCTGTAAACCTTAAACCCTTTACTGATAAATCTAATCATATGACCAATAGTTGTGATTGAATCATTATTTGTTATTGATTATTATTGTGATTGCAATGTTTTCGGGATCTACAATTGGTATCAGAGCAAAGAGACAAGATTTTTGATCCAAAAGTGCATTAAAGATGAATTCCAGAGACGCTCTAGCTATCGGGACCGATAACAAACCTCCTGTACTTTATCGGGGGGAATATCAGCAATGATACGATAGATTCATGATCTTCATTGAATCAAAGGACGCCTATCCAGAGATATACAAGTCCCTGACAGAAGGACCACCTACTGCCCTAATGACTGAAATACCCGCAAATGAGGAGAATGGTACATCTGCTCTTACGGTCCCAAAGACAGTCGCTCAAATGACTGGTCCAGAAAAGAAACTATACGAAGGGGAACGTCTCGCAAAAATTGTAACATCCCAGGCCAACCGTACTAGATATTGTGCGCTTTGTCCACAAACTTGGACTCACGGTTTTAAAACGCGTCTAATAGAGGAGGTATCCAGTCCCTTATAAGGCAACTTTTGTTCCCCTCCCCAACCAATATGGGATCTTACAATCCACCTCCCTTGGGAGCCCAACGTCCTCGTTGGCACATTAGTCCGGCTCCCGGCTCTGATACCATTTGTAACATCCCAGGCCAACCGTACCAGATATTGTCCGCTTTGTCCACAAACTTGGACCCACGGTTTTAAAACGCGTCTAATAGAGGAGGTATCTGTTGGTCCCAAATAGCAGATAGTAAAGAAGAAAAGTATTGTAGAAGGGGGGTTGAATACAATACACACAGATTTTTACTTACTTTTAATTCTTATTGATTTTAAATCAAGAATTACACATAGAGAACTTTTGATTGTTGCGGAAGAGAATAGATGAAATCTATTCAAACAATCTTACACTAAGAGAAATGAAGAACAATTGTAAAACACTTAGAAAACAATAAGAACTTCTTAGAGAGAATGCAGTGCACTTAGAGAGCTTGAATGCTTGAGAGCTGGTTATCTTGCATGTTGAACCATCCTCCATATTTATAGTGCCTCATGCATTAAATGCATGGAACACCTGTTGAGCAAAGGATGGACACAGGTCTTCAGCAAGGATGGACACAGGTCTTCAGAAGGATGGACACAGGTCTTCAGCAAGGTACAAGGTACATGATGTACCTTTTGTCTTGAGGTGTTTTGGCTTCAAGTGTTGACCTGCAGAAGGATGGTAGAGACCTTTCCTTAAAATGGTGTAGTAGACAAAACTTACTTTATCTGATCTCCAGATGAGGTCCATGTCAATATGCAAGATATCACAATATACTTTGTCAGAAAAGTACGATGTGTTGGAGAAATCTTCAGGCCTTGAAGATTAAGAGGTCTTTGGTTGCCGAAGAGATCTTCGGCTTCTGAAGACACTGAGAGGTCTTCGGCTCTTAAAACTGAGAGGTCTTCGGCTCCTAAGAGAAGTCTTCGGCTTCTGAAGATGTCTTCGGCCGAAGACGTCTTCGGCCGAAGACGTCTTCAGCCGAAGAGGTCTTCGGCTCCTGAAGACTTAGATTGGCACCATCCTGGCCAATGGTGTTAATCAAGTGAGCATACTTGGCTTTAGGCTGAGGAGTCTATCTTCAATCCGCTTTGAGAGATATTCTCCTTCTTTGTCTTCTTCGGTTGATCTTCGACTTCACCGAACATTTGTATAGAAACCAAGATGCTAAAAGAACCTCAAACATATTCTAAGTAGGATGATATAAGATGGAAGATTAGGAGGTCATCTTCAAATCTTCAGATGACCCAACAATCTCCCCCTATTTGAGGATGACATCCATACTAAAGAATAAAACAAAGAGAGTACTGAATAAATTCATTTTGACCCATATTTACTCTTTTTGGGTTCTTTTCACATAGATTTGTTTTTTTTTTTTCGTATAAGGATTTATAAGTGTATCCGACATTTACAAAAGAATAAAAGAATGAAGTATATATGTACAAACTAAATAAAAGAAATGCACTTGTATTAAATGTGACTTAACAAAGCAAAAATTACAAGTACATAGGTAAGATAGAGTGTTGCTTCATTCCTTCTTCTGTCTTTTATGAAGTTCACCCATAATGTCATGTCGAAGAAATGCAGCTTGAGAATTAACGGGGATAAGAGAGAGAATGGCTACCAGAAACTCGGTGTGAGCGATAGATATTTCTTCATGTCTGAAGAATCTCTTAGTTTCCGTCTCATCCAAGAAATAGACTCCTTTGTATGGACGCCCTGTCACAGTGCCTGGACCCAAGGACGGACCACCTGGTATCTTCAGATTCAGATTTTGAGAACTGGGAGTCATTCCTTTGGCAGCGAGATCCTTGAAGATGTGTTGTTTGTCAGAATGAGAGATTTGTGGAGGGGAGGAGAGACACATCTGCTTTAGAATCTCAACTTGAACTTCTTCATCATGAGAATGCTTGTACTTCTTGCCAATGTTCTTCATTTTCTCCAGAAGAGTGTTCAGAGACCTTTTGACCGAAGGCTTGTGTCGACTAAGGGACTTGGATAAAAGTTCAGAAATTTCATACCATTCAGAAAGTCCGTAGTCGTCCAAGTCGCAGAATCTGGTAGCCTGCTGAGAGCCGTCTTCTCTGCGGATGACAATTCTGATATCTATCTCTGATCGTTTGGAGGAGCCAAACTTTACTTCAACAATTTTAGATTTCAACTTTCGTTCCATCAAAGATTTTCGGTACCATAGAATGTCATCAGAATCAAGCTCAGCTACTTGTTGGATGTCAACTTTAGAAGGAGGTTGAAGTTTTAGCCTATCAGCTTCACAAACAAAGGCTTTTATAGCAGAAGCCTTTTGTTGTTGGGAAAGCATGGCCTCTTCATCAGCAGATAGCTTTTTCTTTCCTTTGTCTATCCCTTGACTTGGAAGCAGCTCCCCCTCAGTTGGAGCATCAGTAGAAACAACAGAAGTGGGACCCTGACGGCCGCTGTCTGAAGAGACTTGAACCACCAGCTGTTTCTCCCCCTCAGCGGCAGTCGGGGGAGTAACCAAGAAAGAATCCAACCGCTGATGAAGAGACAGAAGAGACTGAAGAATCTGAGTGGAAATGGCACTGTGAACCTGCGAAGCTGCCTGAAGACGCCGGACCTCCGCATCACGAGCATCAGAGGCCGCTTGAAGAGCAGCAACTGAGGTCTCAAGAGATAACAACTTGTCGCAAGTGACTTTCACGAGGGAGCCCAGAACGTTCTGATGTTCGCGAAACTGAGCACCAATGAGACGATGTTGTATGTTAGCTTCCTGAATGTCTGCTAGGATTTCTGGGGGAATGACAGGAACAGGAGGAGTGTCTCGCGCTGCCGTAGCTGATGCCTGACACCGTGAAGGCGTAAGTGGATGATGAGGAAGAGGAAGAATCCGAGATTGTTCTTCATAGTAGGCATTGCTCTAGAGGAGAGCATCGGTAGCAGGTGATCGTGGTGATGAAGATAAGTCATCGGAGGAGCTACCGTCAGCGGAGGTAGCCATAGGAGAAGAGGAGCTCTCTGGAGAATGTGGAGGAGAGCGGTAGGCGGAGGTAGAGGGTCCTGCTTGAGTTGTCACCTTGTTTTGACCTTGACCCTATTGCAAGTAAGCCAAATACCGTGAAATACCCTCAACACTGGCCTTGGGTAAGACCAGAGTCTCACCGGGTCGTGCACAAGTGTCGACCATGAAATGGTCGGGTGATAGGCCGTGCAGTGAGAAGTCAGAGCCTTGGTCTGGGGAGAAGACCAAGTCATCCTCATCCCCGAAGGAGGAGGGGGAAGAGGGAAGGTGAGGGTCCCCGAAAGTCTCACATGCATCCTTTGGAGAGGATACAGAGGAGGTGGCAGTAGGTGTAGCAGATTCCCCGGGCCCGGATGGGACAATTTCAACACCGGCCGATTTTGAAGAATCGGTGGGTGGAGTATGTGGGTTGGCCCTAGAAACCTTCCTCTTTATTTTGGGAGAAGAGGGAGGGGAAGAGGTAGAGTGCCGCCGCTTTGAGGTGTGGAGGTTGACCTGGGTAACCACCGAAGGTCCTTTCGGTGGTATGGTCATTTGGGCAAGTGCGGCGGTGCCTGTAGCCTGTGAGGAGTGAGTGCTAGCAGGCGTCACTAGGGAGAGGGAAGAGGGGGCCACTACAGAGGAGGGACCTTTGGACACCGGAGTGTCCTTTGCATCACCCCATTGTAGATCGGGAGAGTTGATGAAGGAGACCATACCTGGAAGGAGAGGATTATCAGTCGCCAAGGGACCCCGTTTGAGAAGGGGTCTTGTCACAAGCGGGGAATGATAGTCATAGACGACCCGATGATCCGCCTCAATTGCATCAGCAAGTAAGTTGTTGATTATAAGCCAAATGAACCGCGGGTAAGCAACATGCGGTCGCTTAGGCGGTGTAATGACAGAGATCAACTCGTGAAAAAAATACTGAGCGTAATCGATTTTACGCTGGAACATGATAGCATGGGCTAGTTGAGTAAGGTAGGATGGACATTGATCATGTCCACCAGTCTTCTTACTCAGGCAGAAAGTAATATGAGAGAAAAAGAAGTTCCAGATACCTCCCATATGCCGGCGGAGAAGTGTGCGACGACCCCGATCATTTTCCCCATGAATATAGTTCAAGGCCGCAACCACCTCATCATGTTGGGTGCCAAGAGGAAATGCGTCATAACAATCGTAGGATGGAAGAGCAAGGGCCCGCCTAACGTCTTCGACACCGAAGGTGATGTTCGGAGACGTCGGTTCCGAAAGAATGGAAGCGGAGACTTTGTTGGTTGTTGCATCGTAAACACATGTGAGCCAAAAATTCCCAATGAGCATTTTGCTCATTTTTGGCGGGTTTTTTGTCAACGCAAATCGAAGAGGCGATTTTTGAAGAAAGGAAGAAATAGGATTAAATTCCTTATACTTGGGATCACACTCCAATCGTGCAACATGGTTGCATGGATTGAAGACAAGATCCGTAAGAGAAGTGGGAGGAGTAGGGGGCATATGCTTCTTGGGAGCCTTTGAAGAAGGAGAGGTGGAGGAAGCCATGAAAAAAAAGAGAAGAGAGAAGAGAAGTAGTAGGGATGGTAAAAAAAATGAAAGAGGATTAGTATTTATAGAGGAAATGAAGTTAATTTGAATTTGAAAAAGGGAGGTAATTATGGAAGAGATTATAGGGATAGGAAGAAAAAAGAGGATTTGATGGGATATATGGAGAAAATATGGGAAAAGGAAATATAGGGAGGAGATTATGGAAGGATTTGGAAGGAAAGAAGAGGGAGTAGGAGGTGTAAGAAAAAGGAGGGATGGGATAGGATGGGTAGGGTAATTCTTGAGAAAGGGAAAAGAAGAGAAAAAGGAAAAGAGGGTGGGGTGGGGTGGGGTGGGGGTCGGCCGAATATGGGTTTTGGGGGGGGGGGATTTTTTTTTTTTTTTTTTTTGAAGGGGAAGGGTGTGAGAGCCGAAAAAAAATTTGGAAAGAGGGGGAGGATGTTCGGTGGATAGGGGAGGCCGAAGGGGGAGAGGTTAGGGGGTAAGGGGGTCGGTTGGGGTGTGGTGGTGTTCGGCGACAAAGGAGCCGAAGAGGGGGGAGGTATTCGGTGGCTTGGCGAGGGAAAAGGGAGGAATAAGGGGTTGTTCGGTGGCTTCGGTGGTTAGGGTAGGCCGAAGGGAGAGGGAGGGGGGAAGAGAGGGAGGCCGAAGGGAGAGGGAGGGGGGAAGGGGAGGGAGGCCGAAGGGAGAGGGAGGGCCGAAGGGAGGGAGGGGGGAAGAGAGGGAGGCCGAAGGGGAGGGAGGCCGAAGGGAGAGGGAGGGGGAAGAGAGGGAGGCCGAAGGGGAGGGAGGCCGAAGGGAGAGGGAGGGCCGAAGGGAGGGAGCCGAAGGGAGAGGGAGGGCCGAAGGGAGGGAGGCCGAAGGGAGGGAGCCGAAGGGAGGGAGCCGAAGGGAGAGGGAGGGGGAAGAGAGGGAGGCCGAAGGGGAGGGAGGCCGAAGGGAGAGGGAGGGCCGAAGGGAGAGGGAGGCCGAAGGGGAGGGAGGGCCGAAGGGAGAGGGAGGCCGAAGGTGGGGTCGGTGGGGTCGGTGGGGAGAGGGGGTCGGTGAGGTCGTTGGGGAGAGGGGGTCGAAGGAAAGGTAGTGGGGTCGGTGGGTAGGGGTTTCGGCTAGGGGGAGTTTAAGGGGTGTGCTCGGTGTGGGGGGGGGGGAAGGGGAGCCAAAAAAAAATTAAGGGGGTGGTTGGTTCGGCTTGGTGAGGAAAGGGAAGAACCGAAGGGAGAGAGGGGGGAGAGAGAGCCGAAAAAAAAATTAAAAAATACAACTTTTTTTTTTTTAATTTCTTTTCTCTCATTTTTTTTTTATAATTAAAAGTCGGCATTTAACATACCGAGTTCTCCGATGAGGAACTTGAATCTAGCTTCGTCAAGAGGCTTGGTGAAGAGATCCGCCAGTTGGAGATCGGTAGGGATGAAATGGAGTTCGACATCACCTTTGGAGATGTGATCTCGGATGAAATGATACCGGATGTCGATGTGCTTGGAACGAGAGTGCAGCACTGGATTGTTTGCGATTGCGATCGCACTTGAGTTGTCACACAGAATCGGGATATGAGAGTACATTTGATTGTAGTCTCTCAGTTGGTTCTTCATCCAAAGGATTTGAGCACAACAACTTCCAGCAGCTACGTACTCAGCCTCAGCGGTAGAGGTTGAGACTGAGTTCTGCTTCTTGCTAGACCAACTAACAAGCTTGCCACCAAGGAGTTGACAGCTGCCAGTGGTGCTCTTCCTGTCAATCTTAGAGCCTGCAAAATCAGAATCTGAATACCCCATTAGATCAAAACCTGAGTCTTTGGGATACCAAAGACCCAGATTCATGGTACCTTTCAGATACCGAAAAATGCGTTTAACTGCAGCCAAGTGAGATTCCTTCGGATTGGCTTGGTAACGCGCACACAGACAAGTAGCAAACATAATGTCTGGTCTACTTGCAGTAAGATAAAGAAGAGAGCCGATCATGCCTCGGTAGCTGGTGATATCCACAGATACACCATCCGGATCAGCATGGAGTTTCAAAGGTGGTGCCATAGGAGTTTTCATGGGGGAGGAGTTTTCAAAATTGAACTTTTTCAGAAGATCACGTATGTATTTGCTTTGATTTATAAAGATTCCTTCTGAAGATTGTTTAACTTGAAGTCCTAAGAAAAAGGTAAGCTCCCCCATCATACTCATCTCATATTGGCTTTTCATGAGAGAGGCAAACTCATCACACAGTGACTCATCAGTGGCACCAAAAATGATATCATCCACATAGATTTGAACAAGAATAAGATTACCTGAGGTTTGCTTGATGAACAAAGTGTTGTCAATTTTACCTCTTGTATACTTGTTCTTCAGGAGAAAGTCAGCAAGAGTGTCATACCAGGCACGGGGAGCCTGCTTTAGACCATAGAGAGCTTTGTCTAACCTGTACACATAGTCAGGATGGACTGGATCTTCAAAGCCAGGGGGCTGTTTCACATAGACTTCTTCAGCTAGCTCCCCATTCAGAAAGGCACTCTTGACGTCCATCTGGAAGACTCTGAAGTTCTTGTAGGCAGCATGAGCAAGGAAGATTCTGATGGCTTCAAGTCTGGCAACTGGAGCAAATGTTTCATCATAGTCAATTCCTTCCTCTTGCCTATATCCTTGTGCAACTAGTCGGGCCTTGTTTCTGATCACGGTGCCTTCTTCATCCATCTTGTTTCGAAAGACCCACTTGGTTCCTATGATGGTTTTTCTGGAAGGACGAGGAACCAATCTCCAGACTTTGTTTCTTTCGAACTGAGAAAGTTCTTCTTGCATGGCAGTGATCCAACATGGATCAGCTAGAGCTTCGTCAACTTTCTTTGGTTCAAAGAGAGAAAGGAAGTTCACATAGAGACAAATGTTACCGACACCTCTTCGAGTCTGTACACCAGCTTGTTGATCACCAATGATTTGATCAATGGGGTGATCTTTTGTCCACTTTAGGGCAGGGGGTAAAGAAGGAGGGTAAGAGATTTGTAGAGGAGAGTTGGAAGGGCAATGTTGAGGAGAGATGGATGGAAGATCTGCTTGTATAGGTGAGGAGTGGATGTCAGATGGGGAGACTGGGATGATTGTATGTTGAGGTTGGGTAGGCTGAGGATCATCCTCTTGATGAGAAGAGGGGTTGTGAGAAGTAGAGGGTTCATTGTTTTGGTAGAGAGAAGTGGGAACTGTGTAGGGAATGTCTGATGATGTTGGAAGAGGACCATCATCAACACAGGAGGACATCCATCTGTTCAATTCTTCATCATCACAAGAAAGGGATGATATCTTGAGGTCAACAAATTTGACATGGATGGATTCATCAATGCACTTCCTTCAGAGGTTGTAGACTCTGAAAGCTTTGGAAGTGAGAGAATATCCCACGAAGATTCCTTCGTCAGCTTTGGGATCAAATTTTCCCAAATTTTCTCTATCATTGAGAATATAGCAGACACACCCAAAGACATGAAGAAAACCAATGTTGGGTTTTCTACCATAAAAGACTTCATAAGGAGTCTTATTATGTCTTTTTACAATGATAGACCTATTTTGGGTAAAGCATGCAGTGTTGATTGCTTCGGCCCAAAAGTAGGTAGGGAGGTGAGATTCACTCAACATGGATCGGGCAGTTTCACATAGTGTTCTGTTCTTTCTTTCCACTACACCGTTCTGTTGTGGAGTTCTGACGGCAGAGAAGTTCTGAGAGATGCCTTTTTCATTGAAAAAGTCATCCAACATACTGTTCTTGAATTCTGTTCCGTTGTCACTTCTTACAGATCTTACCAGCTGCCCATTCAACACTTCAGACTTTTTGATGAACTTTATAATTTCTTCAGTATTGTCACTTTTATACCTGAGAAAAAATACCCAAGTGTAACGAGTGAATTCATCAATAATAACCAGAATGTACCTTCTACCACCAAGGCTTGGAGTACTGACTGGTCCACACAGATCCATGTGGAGCATCTGAAGAGGTTGAGTGATGGAGAAGCATTGCTTGGACTTGAAGGAAGATTTTGTGAGTTTCCCTTTCTCACATGCAGCACACAGCTTTTCTTTCACAAAGGATAACTTTGGCATGCCCGTAACGAGCTCCTTGTTTGAAAGGACATTCAAAGTCTTGAAGTTGAGGTGAGAGAGACGCTTGTGCCAGAGCCAACATCTTTTGGCAGAGTTTTCAGAGACAAAACAGATGTTTGTTCCGAAGGATGAGCTATGTCCCATGTCTATGACATAGACATTTTCTTTGCGGTAGCCAGAGAGTACAGTTTCCATCTTTTCGTTGAAAATGATGCATGAAGATAATTCAAACATCACCTTGTACCCCAGATCACACAGTTGGCTTATGCTTAGGAGATTATGCATCAAGCCTTCAACATAAGCTACTTTATTAAAGGTGATGGAACCATTTGAGAGTGTTCCATCACCTTTAGTCCTTCCTTTAGAGTTATCACCAAAGGTGACAGAAGGACCTTTGGTAGGCACGAAGTCAACAAGGAGAGATTTGTTGCCGGTCATATGTCTTGAGCACCCGCTGTCGAGATACCAGATTTGTTGGTGCCCTAGACCCTGCAATCACAAGAAAATCAGTTCTTTGGTACCCATTTGGAGATGGGTCCTTTTGAGTTAGAAGGAGAAGAAGTATCCTTGGAAGCATTTTTATCAATTCTCTCCAGAGGACAATTCTTAGCGAGGTGAGAGGTATTACCACAGTTATAACATTTTCTATATGTAAAAACCTTTTTGGAGCTTTGACCAGATTCCTTGTGATGACTGGTCACATTGACTTTCATGGCCTTGGAGGGTAGAGGAAAGTCAAGAGGCTTAGGACCCAAGATACCTTTGCCAGAGTCAGTTGAAGGAATAGAAGAGGGTGTCTTGGAATTTAGCTTATTTAACATCACAGCTCTGGGGATTGGAAGAGAAGATGGTTTCTTTGAGTTTTTCTTGGGAAGTTTCTTTTGGGGAGGAAGATTGGCAACAGATTTTCCCTTTTTGGAGAAAGGGATTTTGTTTGAAGAAGGCTTAGGAAAAGAGGGTTTGGGTTCAGAAGAGGAAGACTCGTTTATTTTTAAGGAACACATAGACTCAATAATTGGTTTAGAAGGGTCATTTGAGTCTTGGGTTTCCTCACTCTCATTGGGTGAATCAATGCTCTTAGCTTTGATGAACATTCCAAATTTGAGATCTTTAGAGGGATCAGAAGAGTCCAAAGGTTCAGAGTTGTCATAGTTCTCTTCAGAGGATTCATATAATGAGGGAAGAGAGAAAGGAGCATGAGTGTCAGAAGGAGGTTCAAGGTCATATTTCCCGAAGCCTAGTCCAGACTTGTCATCACAAGATATTTGATCGTGAAAAATCCTTTCTAAATTTTTGGACGAGCTTGTCCACTTTTTCACAGTTTCTTGCTCCTTTTTAAACTTTTTAAGAAGTTTATTTTTCTCTTTAGCAAGAGTAAAGTTTATAGTTTTCAAACCATCAAGCTCAGCCTTGATTTTATCAAAGTGTTTTAGTTGAGAAAGACAGATTTGCAGTTGAGAAGAAAGAGATTTTATCTGAGCATTTGCCTTTTTCTTTGCATCCTTGGCTTCATAGAAGTCAATGGTCAAAGAGTCAAAGGCTTCAATTTTCTCAGCATCAGAGAGAGAGAAAAATGGATGTACCTGAGTGGATGAGGTAGAGCACTCAGCAGACACAAGAGCCATGGAGGTGGAAGAAGTTTCACCATCATCAGCATCATCTATTTTAGCCATAAAGCAGAGATTGGCCATTTCCTTATCACTTTCGGAAGTTGGTTCATCTGCCCAATCATTAGATTCGGCAAGAAGACCTTTTCCTTTGTTGGCTAAAAGAGCATTCCTTTCCTTCTCTCTCTTGTACTTGGCCTTGTACTTTTCAGCACGGTCAGAGTTTGAAGGAGCAGAAGTTTTTGATTTTTGAAAAGAGGGTTGAAGAGAATCAGACTTGGTTCTGACAAACCTGGAGGATGTACGGTTGGAGGAGGGCAGTCTAGACTTATCAGAGGACCTGCTTCTGCATTCAGAAGCAAAGTGTCCCTTCCTCCCACACCTGTAACATTTCTCATTTGATTTGTCAGAGGAAACATTTTTTGAAAAGGTAGAGGAGGGTTTTTTAGAAAACCTGGGTTTTCTAGAATGGAAGTGAGGTTTGCCTTTAGAAAATCCAGCCAGCATGGCAACACCATCTGACAGCTGAGCCACAGAGGTCTCCTCTCCTTCATCATCAGCCTCACTGAGATAGGCTTCTGAAGGGTCATTGGGGTCCTCTTGACTATCGTTGTCAGAGTCAGAAGGATAGGTGATCCTAGGGACACACACAGTACTTTTGGAAGATTCACCGACAAGGGCTAGAGAAGAGCCTTTGATGTCTTTTGTGAATGACTTCCTAAGGAGTTTAGACTGCTCATAGTTGAAGAGGGTGCCATACAAGGCAGTGAGAGGCATAGAGTCAAGATCCTTGGTAGACTTGATACAAGTACAGATGTTTTCCCAAAACTCAGGAAGACAGTCCATGAACTTGCACAAGACTTCCTCATTGTCATATATGCGACCCACAAGTTTAAGATCATTGAGAAGACTGTTAAAGCGATTGTAGTAGTCTGAGAGAGACTCACCCTTCTCATGAGAGAAGAGTTCATACTTTCTTACAAGGGCAATCTTTTTGCTCTTTTTCACCTCAGACGTACCTTCATAAAGAACACACAGAGTGGACCACATTTCTTTTGCAGTAGAAAGATTAACGAGAGAATGATAGACCTCATCAGGCAGAGAGAGGGCAATGATGGCTCTGACTTTAGTATCAAGAGCTATAAGACGTCTGTCTTCATCATTGTATTTACTGGGGTCCTTTAGAATGTATCTCCCAGTAGCTGGAGTCCTTTCTTCTTCAGAAGAGTCCTCATCAGCTTTTCCCTTGTCTGCATTATATCGGTCCCAAACTCTAGGCATAAAGGGACCTTCATGTAAAATAGTTGGATATCTGCTGTCAACTCCTTCTAGGAAGAGTATCATACGACTTTTCCACAAGAAAAAGTTATTGGGGTTAAACCTTGGTGGTTTGGCTATAGAGCCATTGTCGTATGAAACAGCATTGAAGTTTTGAGAAGAATCATTTTTTAAAGAGGAAGAAGAGGCTGCCATTACGGATCTAGTTTATTGAGTTAAACTAAACCGCTCTGATACCACTTGTTGGTCCCAAATAGCAGATAGTAAAGAAGAAAAGTATTGTAGAAGGGGGGTTGAATACAATACACACAGATTTTTACTTACTTTTAATTCTTATTGATTTTAAATCAAGAATTACACATAGAGAACTTTTGATTGTTGCGGAAGAGAATAGATGAAATCTATTCAAACAATCTTACACTAAGAGAAATGAAGAACAATTGTAAAACACTTAGAAAACAATAAGAACTTCTTAGAGAGAATGCCAGTGCACTTAGAGAGCTTGAATGCTTGAGAGCTGGTTATCTTGCATGTTGAACCATCCTCCATATTTATAGTGCCTCATGCATTAAATGCATGGAACACCTGTTGAGCAAAGGATGGACACAGGTCTTCAGCAAGGATGGACACAGGTCTTCAGAAGGATGGACACAGGTCTTCAGCAAGGTACAAGGTACATGATGTACCTTTTGTCTTGAGGTGTTTTGGCTTCAAGTGTTGACCTGCAGAAGGATGGTAGAGACCTTTCCTTAAAATGGTGTAGTAGACAAAACTTACTTTATCTGATCTCCAGATGAGGTCCATGTCAATATGCAAGATATCACAATATACTTTGTCAGAAAAGTACGATGTGTTGGAGAAATCTTCAGGCCTTGAAGATTAAGAGGTCTTTGGTTGCCGAAGAGATCTTTGGCTCCTGAAGACACTGAGAGGTCTTCGGCTCTTAAAACTGAGAGGTCTTCGGCTCCTAAGAGAAGTCTTCGGCTTCTGAAGATGTCTTCGGCCAAAGACGTCTTCGGCCGAAGACGTCTTCAGCCGAAGAGGTCTTCGGCTCCTGAAGACTTAGATTGGCACCATCCTGGCCAATGGTGTTAATCAAGTGAGCATACTTGGCTTTAGGCTGAGGAGTCTATCTTCAATCCGCTTTGAGAGATATTCTCCTTCTTTGTCTTCTTCGGTTGATCTTCGACTTCACCGAACATTTGTATAGAAACCAAGATGCTAAAAGAACCTCAAACATATTCTAAGTAGGATGATATAAGATGGAAGATTAGGAGGTCATCTTCAAATCTTCAGATGACCCAACAATATCCATTCCCTTATAAGGCAACTTTTGTTCCCCTCCCCAACCAATGTGGGATCTTACAAATGTACATTCTCCAAAGCTTGACAAACGATGTATACGCAAGCATAGACATCTACAAGCCTACAACAAAAGTAATGTAGGACCAGATTCGCAAAATGATGATGGGTAGTATAATAAGCGATTAGTTGAAAGTTACCAGCTACATTGCCCGATATGACAATTTCAAGGCAAGAAAAGGCGAGACACTCACTGAAACATACGAACGGTTCAACCACCTTCTAAATGAGTTGCACAAAAATAAAATCAGCAAAACCAACACTGAGAATAACATTAAGTTCATGAACAACCTCCAGTCAGAATGGAAGACGTTTGTTTCACACATCCGCCATACCTAAACCCTGGAGAAACTTCCCCTGCATGAACTGTTTGAAATGCTTTTACAGGACGAAGATGAAGTTCTCGAACTGATGGGAAATCAAAAGTCAGATGTAAAGCAAGTGGCTGATCCCTTAGCTCTCGTCTCAGACAAAAGAAGTTGTTGTTACAATCGAGCCTCTGAAAAGGAACCAACAAAAAATGATTCTGGACTAGAAAATACTGACAGCGATTCAGATCCAGAATACACCCAGATCAAGGAAGTTGTGATGTTTCTATCTCAAGCCTTTCAGAAAAAGAAGTTCTTCAAAAAGCCATCATCAAACAGTCAAAGGTACTCCACTTCACCTCACAAGCGACATGAAGGCAAGAAACGATTCGATGAAGGAAAGAAGGGCGAGAAGAAGCATGATGAGGGAACCAAGGATGAGCCGATCAAATGCTACAACTGTGGTCATCTGGGCCACTTTGCCAAAGAATGCCGAAAGCCAGTCGTTCGCAACTCCAAATACTACAAGACCAAGATGTTGTTGTCCAAAGAAAAGGAAGCTGGTAAGGCTCTCATGGCAGAAGATGACCATTGGATCAATTTATCTGATGAAGAAGAAGATGATGCAGAAGCTCACATGTGTTTCATGGGTAAGCACTCGACACAGTCTGATACAGACGACGAAGATCGCAGTTCCACATGTCAGGTATATGCTCCTATCCATAAAACCTTAATTAATCAGATGGAAATCACCATGCAAAAAGTTAGACTCTTACAAGCGAACCTCAAAAGAAAAGTCTCACCAAATTTCCACCTTAGAAACACAAGTGTCCAAACAGAAAAAGACCCTAGAGGATCTTCTTGTAGAAAATGCTGGACAATTGTGTGAAATTTCAAGTCTAAAGGAACAATGTGAGGATTTTTCAAAAGAGTCCAAGGAGTTAAAGACCAAAGTAGATGAACTTACTGAGAAACTTCATTTGTCATAAAATGAGAAAATTGAGATTGTCAGTCAACGTGTTTCGTGTGAAAAGAAAATTAATAACTTAACTGAAAAGTTAAAGGAACTCGAACTGAAACTGTATAAAATTGGTCAATCTGAACACACAATTCATCTGAATGCACCTAAAGAATTCCAGCATTCAAATCAAGAGAAGGGTCTCGGTTATGATAACCCGCATTATCTGAAAAAGGCTTTGTCCAATGTGCCCACTTTATATGCTTTCGAATTTTTGGGTTTGGACAAGACTTATCTAGAGTACAAAATCAGATGGACCGGGTCACTTGATGATGAGGATCCGGAATTGGAAACTTTGAGAAGGAAAAATATTGTCACTATGTTACTTCCTTTTGTGTATGACTCATTGAATGCGTCATATGACACCGATAAACCCACTTTTCTGTCAAATGACTATTTTTGAAGTTATTCTCAGGCTGAACTTGATTCAAAACCTGTTGAGGAGGAATAAATGGACCGCAAAATCTATGTTCCACCTCTGATTTTAGAAAAGAAAATTGTTCAGCTAGAAGAGTCATTTGCACAGGAACGACTCACTTTTCAAAAGGAAAAACAAGAGTTATTATCCAAACTTGAGTGCCTCAATTTCGATCAAAAGGAATCTGGATCTAGGGAGGAAAAGGAACATATTCAGACAGAGATAAACAAGCTTACTTCACAACTGTCTGCCTTGGCAATAGATCTGATGTAAGAACAACTTTATAAAGTTGATCTTCAAGCTAATCCTGACATACTCCCAGGTGAGAAAATTAATTTGTCAGAAAATTCCTATCCACCCTCAGACACCTCTTCCTGTAAAGCCTTTTTGGCTGATTCTTCACCAAACACTTCTGATAAAGGAAAAGAGCCTCAGTTACAATTTTTCCAAAAGGATCACTATTCTGATTTTCAAAATGCTTCCGCCAATGATCCACCTCAAAGCACAAATTCTTCTAGTTTCCTGAATCCCACAAGTGATAAGGTTCCCTCTGATGAGGAAATGGAATTTTCAACATTTCTGAATTTCGAGGTGTGTCCAGACAGTCAGTTAGACCAATTTGATTTCAATCCTTTGCTTCCAAGTCATGTTGATTTTCTGAATTCAACTTGTGAGCCTCCGGTAAATTTTTACAAGGGCGAGAGTTCCAAATCAGCCCCTCCAAACACTTATGTGAACAAATCTTCTAAATCTAAATCAAAAAGTCGTTCATAGAAGAAGAAAAAGACCGGACACTCAAACAAGAGACAATCCTCAAAGTTCAAAAATTCTGACTATGAGTTTAACGGTATTTCAGATACTTTTGGTCGAAGGAAAGATGTCAAATACAAGTGGGTAGCTAAGAAGTCTAAGGAGAGCACGGCGAAGACGTAATCAGTTAATCCAGTTTTGAATTGTAGGAAAAACAATAACAGTCATGATGCTTTTAACTTTAAAATTTTGGTTGAACGAAATGGATTGTTTCCTTTGAAAGTTTATTCCATTCAGCAATTGCTTCAACTATCTCATGATTGTGTTTGTTGTTCCAACTGTGGATTGAATGATTTTGTTGATCGTAGATATGCATCTGATTGGTTTGGTTCTTATCATGTTTATAATTATCATTCAAAGTTTGATGCACCACGCCGTAGAAACAGACCCAAGTCCAAACGGGTCTCCCAGACAGGTGTTACTTCTAACCCCAAAGGACCCATTTACGAATGGGTACCTAAAAAGACTTAACTTGTTTTGCAGAACGGTCATGTCTGGTATTTAGATTCAGGCTACTCTAAACACATGACCGGAAGAAAGGAGCTTCTCACAAACTTCACCGAGAAATTTTGTGGGAATGTACGTTTTGGGAATGTTCACTACCCTCCAATCTTGGGATACGGAGACATAATTAAGGACAACCTCACCATCAATAAGGTGTCTTACGTCGAAGGTCTTGGTCATAACCTATTCAGCACCGGTCAATTCTGCGACAAGAATCTGGAGGTCAACTTCAAAGCCAAACGGTGTAGCGTCCGGATTGAAGATGGAAAAGAATTACTTGCTGGAATGTGTCGCACAAATCTCTATACGATTGATCTCTCGTCTCTGAAAGCAGAAAAGGAAGTTTGTTTGATGTCCAAAGCTTCAACTGAACAAAATTGGTTATGGCATCGTAGACTCTTGCACCTGAACTTCAAGAACATCAACAAGTTGGTGCTCGGCAGACACGTGAAAGGTATGCCATATCTCAAGTTTGAAAAGGATCACCTATGTGTCGCTTGCGAAATGGGTAAGATGAAGAAGGCTTCTCATAAGCCTAAAGCCGCTCCGAGTACTTCACGGTCCCTCGAACTCATCCACATGGATTTGTGTGGACCGATGCGTGTTTAGAGTATCAACCACAAGAAGTATGTTCTAGTCATGGTCGATGACTTTTCTCGTTATACGTGGGTCAAATTCCTTCGATCTAAGGATGAGACTCCTGAACTGATCATCTCAAATCTGAAGAGCGTTCAAGTAAATCTCAATCAATTAATTCAGACCATCAAGACGGATAACGACACAGAGTTCAAGAATCAAGTGCTTGACAGGTACCTAAATTCAGTGGGCATCACCCACAACTTCTCAGCTGCTCGTACTTGTTAGTGTATAATTGTATCCATGATTTAATAGGAAAAGTCAAGTAAAGAAAAGTCAACAAAGTCTAATGTAATAGTTAGTCTATTGTTCATGTGTTTTGAGAGTTCCTTTGTTGTGAGAGAACCTTTGTAAGCCTTTGAGAGAAGTGTAAATACATGTGTTATGAGAGAACTATTTCTTGAGAGAAGTAGCTTAAGTGATACTTGAGAGAAGTGTTATTTGAGAGTTTCTTAGTTGGATAACTTGAGAGAAACATATGTGGTATAAATACTTTGTATTAGTGTTGTGATTGTAAGCACCTCATTGTACACATTCAGATTAAGAGATATATGATTGGAATTTTCTCTCTCTACTCTCTCTCTCTCTAGATCTTGATCACTGTCATATTGAATCTTGATTGAGATTGTTTAGAATTGCTTTATTTTAATCTGGGAATACATTTTCAATTGGTATCAGAGCTATACCAAACAGATTTAGAAGAGATTTGCACAAAAAATTAAATTGATTTTCTGGAATTATTGGATTTTCTTGGAAAATTTTCAAGAACACAAATTGTTTTCTGAAATTCAAAATTGAAACAAATTCGCAATTGATAATTGGTGTTTGGTTGCATAAGTGATTAGATTGTGATCGATCTCTGTATAGAAACACTTTATCTCATAAAACAATCACAAAATCAAACTGAATTTTGGAATTTTTGGGTTTTGTTGGCATTGAACACTGTATCCTTGCAGATTCACTGTGATGTTGATTTTTCGATAAATTTGTTGTTAGAAAATGTTTGGAATTGGTTATTGGTAGTGTTGATACAATTTTGAGAATTGAATTTTCCAGGTTTGAATTCTTAGATCTATTTTATGAATTCCATCAAGAACACGCAAGTGACCTTGAAGAACACGCACACCACAGTGATGAACACGCAAGCCTCTACGAGTTTTGATTCCTAGCTTGTGCGAGTTTGAACATTTCATGTGTCTTGCAAGTTTTTATGCTGCAAAACTCATTTGATTTGCAAGTTTGAAACTAAGTAATCTGCAAGTTCAAGGTCTGTGTAATTTGCGAATTCATGCTCATGTGATCTGCCCAATTCATGTAATCTGCACATTCCAGGCCAATTAATCTGCGAATTTTGATTTCCAATTGCTTGAGAGTTCGAATCCATGAAGCTTGTGCGGGTTTTAATTTCCAGCTTCGTACAAGTTTGATAATTCCAAGCTTCTGCGAGAAGCATCACTTCACGTAAGTAAACTTCTGCGTGAACTTACTTCACGCATGCCATCTTATGCGAGAACCACACTTCACACACAACACTTTGCGAGAACTAGACTTCACGCACAAAACGTTTGCGAGTTTACATTCATTTGAGCGTTCTGGACTTAATTTTTTTTTCATTGAATTTTTTTTTTCACATTAACAAAGTCACGAAGTGGGTCTTCGATATAGATTTTTTAATTGTTTTGGTTGTTTCTAATCTGTTCTACTAGTGTTACAAACCACAGAGCAACTTTCAGAAGTGATTTTGGTTGAGAATCGAGCAAGATATCGACGTTTGAAGTTTCGCCGGAGTTATTGCCGGAAAACCGTGTTTCACCATAGATTGTTTTTTATCGATGATTTCTCTTTATTAACTTCATAATAACATTGCTTAACTGATATACCTTATTTTTTTGTTCATTGCAGCTATTAAAACTCGAAAAGAACGTCGTCGGAATCTCAACTTCACCGGAGTTCTTCACATCGAGATACAGAGCAACACTCACTGCATGTTCGAATATTTTTCGTTGGAATCGATTTTGGAGTGAACAAGGAGTATTTTCCAACTTGTTTCATTGATTTTCGTCGAGAAACGAAGAAGATATCGTCGATTGAAATTCACAGATTGTTTTTGGAAGAAGATGAACAGTGACTTGACGAAGTCCATTAGTAGCTCGTTATCTCCGTTAGAAATCTGACATTTTGGTCCTAGTGCGTTAGTTTTATTAGTTCTAGTTACAATTTTAGTCCATTTTCTGTTAAGTCAGTTAGTACTTTTAGGAATGTGTCATTTTCGGTCCTTGTCGTTAACCTTTGTTAGTTTTTCCGTTAATTTCCTTACAATTTAAGTCCTAATCTGTTAGCTTTGTTAGGTGTGTTAAATAGTTTTAAAATTTGTTAGTTTAGGTCCCTCTCTTATAGGTTTTAAACTTTTGGCACTTTTAGTCCCTATAGTTTGTAGTTTCATTCTTTGTTATTTTTAGTCCTTCTAGTTTTCAATCTTTCGTATTTTTACGTTTTTAGTCCCTAGATTTTATATTATGTGTTTTTGTCATTTTAGTTCTCGTTTTTCGTCGAGTCTTATTATTATTTTTTTAATTTTAGTCCTCGTTTTTCATATTAGTTTCGTATTTTGTCGATGTTAATCTCTATCTTCATATTTTCTTTCATTTTTAGTCCGTTTTATGTCATTTTTAAGCTTATCTGATATTTTTTTGTGCTAATCCAAGTTTGACTTTCAGTCAAATCTTCTGAACTGTTTGGAAACGATCTTTCATAATCAAGCTAATCATTCAAGATGTCTTCTACAGGCAAACATTCTACTGAGAGAAAGAGGATGATCAACAAAGATTTGGAGCACATTGTGTTAATTCCTCATATCATAATGGATGGAAATGAAACATTTGTTTCAAATTCCAAATTGACAAATTCTGATAAAATTCCTATTTGTGCAAAATGTACTGATATTGAAAAATATGATTTTGCAGGAATTATCAGTGCAAGAGAGAAGGAAATTAAAGAAAGAGAGAAAGAGATTAAAGAGAAAGAAGAAATCATTGCTTTAAAAAAAATACAATTGTCACGTGAGAAAGAGATCAAGCTGAAAGAAAGAAAGATCGAAAATCTTCAAAGACAACTGAAGACAACTGAACAAAGATCTTCTGCACAGCAAGCTGAATCAGTTGAGCTTCATCAAAAGTTTAAGTCTTTCGAAGAGAAGATTTCTGCATTAGAGATACAAAATGCTGAATTGTTAAAAAGCCTCCAAGCAGAAAAAGAAAAATCAAATTTGGAAAAGGATTCCATTCAAAAGCTTTCTGATTTTTCAAAGAAAGCTAACCAAGAGAAAAAGGATCTTGAGCTTATATGCCTTAAACTTTCCAAGCAAGTGTCTGATTTTGAAAAGATTCTAATTACTGAAAGAGACACATTTGCTAAGGAAAGAAAAGTTCTTGAAGATAAAACTACTGAATTTCCCAAACAGATCTCAGTTTTACAAGACTTATTAGAAAAAGAAAGACAAATTTTCAAAGAAAAGAAAAAGTCTTTTGAGTCTGAAAAGAAAAATTCTGAAAAGAGAAATGTTGGGATTTTCAAGGATATTTCTGATAAAACCAAGAACTTAGAAAAAGATTTTGAACAAGAACGTTCACATTTTGAATCTGAAATATCCAAGCTCATGTCCAAGATCTCTGTTCTATCATCAGATGTGCAAAAAGAACAGAAGGCTAGATCTGATTTGAAACAGAAGTTTGACACACGTATTTCTGAAAGAAACATTTTATCTGAAAAGATAAAGAACTTGGAAGCTGCAAACATTGAATTGTCAGATAAAGTAACAGCTGGTGTGATTAGTCAATCACCTGTTGATAATTCAACATAATCAGTCTGTTCTTTCAATACAGCTTCGAGTTCCATCCATAAAAATGTTTTCAACAAGAACAGTGTCAAACCACAAATTGTCAAATCAAATCAGATCAAACCATCTAATCTATTTTATGATAAATTTGTTGATGGTTCACCAAATTTTTATGTTAACTCTCTTGGGAAACAATCAAAGAAAAATCAGATGGTCTGGAGAGTAAAAGATTCTGATGAAGAGAAGAAGAATGACAGATCATTCAAATCCACAACAAATGCCAAAAAGAACAGTGTGCATAAAGGTAAATCTTTTGGTAATTCTGATATGTTTTACTCGACTAATCATTTAATCAGGATTGCTCAGAAGAAAATCTGATGTTCTTACTGTGGAGAGAATGACTTCGTTCCGAAAGAAAATGCTCGTAACTGGTACGGTTCTTACAGAATTACTTCTCATATTTCTGATTTTAAAAGATATAAATCTAATAAGAGGTGGATTTCCAAATCTAACATACCAGGACCCAAATACCAGTGGGTACCAAAAGCTAAAACTGTGTTGCAGGCACCTAAAGTTTAAGGGGGAGCATGATGTTTGACTTATAAACACATCAGTTTAGGACTCGGTCTTCAATGTTTAAAGATAAGGATATTTTGAAAATATCCATGGGAGCTTATCTGATCAAAATCATTATATCATGATTTAAGGGGGAGCTTAAATGTAAGTATCTTCTAATCTAGATCTCTGATTGTTTGAAAGAAGAACAACTTTCAAGCATGAAAAAAGTTTTCTTAAATGTTCAAACCACTTCTCTATTCTCAAAAGATTTCATGAATTAAGAAGTGTGATTTTAAATGTTTTTCATTATTAAGCTTTACTGTTTAACTGACCGTGTGTTTCCAAAGATCAATACTTGTGTATTATCTTGTCTATATATTGTCAAGTATTCATACACACCGGTTCAGTACTTCATTTGAATTTGTTATTACCATGTCTCATAATGAAAAATCTTTCGATGGTAATACTCCCGTTTGCTTTCAAATATTGTTGAGCATCAATCATCATTTCCAAATTTGTGCTTTCATTGCAAAATTGTTTATATTCGTTCATATAAACAAAATATCCAATTCTTTGATACCCTAACCATTTCATTTGATCTGATTGATACATTGTCAGATTCTCAAAAACAATTCTCTTGATTTCATTTCATTAATTCAATATCTTTGTTTTGAGAGATCTTCAATGTACAAATGCTCAAATTTCATTCATATTCTTAAATGAGCATACATTTTGACAATGTTATCATTTTTATGCTTAATTGTTCAAGTTAAATTGTTGAACAACCATTCTTTATAGGACAAATTACATGGGAATCGTGTGAGCACTTAAACATAACTTCCATGGATTCACGTAAACCAGTGTTTCCTACCCCGGAAGTTATCCTAGAGTGATTGAGGGGTGAGGGGTGAGGGGTTTTAAATCAAAGAGTGGGGGAGATAACTCATCCGGTTGAGTTTTTCTCATTGTGTGGAGCGGAAAAATGTAAAAGAGAGTTTGGTTAGAAGTGAGCAAAATGTTAAAAAGAAAGAGGGTGTGAGATCAGAGTTAAAAGAATATCAGAACTCTGCACCAACCACTTTCTGAGTCGGGTAGCCACATCTACTGATTGGTTCACATTCTTTGGTGACCATCATTGAAACAGGCAGTGAGCTCATGCCAACTCTTGCAATTACCCCACTAGTCACTCGTTTCTTTCTCAACAAAGAAATGTTTCATTTTCATTGGGGACGCAACACATATGCTATCTGATCTTCACTCGGAAGATTTAGATATTGAAAAAGAAGGAAAGTTGTCCCACCTTCACACCTCTTTCATGCACATTGAGTCCGTGTAATACTTGTTGTTGTCTCAACATTTTACATAATTTGAGCCTTATGAAACACAATCATTGTGCTAAATTCTTTCATACACAAGCACGAGCACGCAAAAAATTTGTTTTTCTATCAGAACATTCATAGATAAACTTTGTGTTTTTCAATGATTGAATGGAAGTCCTGGGGAGTCATCATCAAACCAGCTCCTTAAATTGTACATTCGTTGTACACAGTAACTCGGTGTTACTGACAGGCACTCTTAACTGTTTCATTTGTTGAATCAGGGTTACCACGTTCATTATATCTGAATTTGCAAAGATTCGGGTATATACAGTTCATGATTCAGTTATTCAGATCAAAGGGCGGCAACTGTCAAATCATCATAAATGAGGAGATTGTTACGTTGAATACAAAGGGGGTGATCAAAGATAATATTGAAATTGAAGATGTTTTGATGATTATGGTGCTCACAATCATCAAAAAGGGGGAGATATCTACAAAGATCAATTTCAAAGTCTGAAAAGGGGAAGAAACTCTGAAAGAAGTTCAATTTCAAAGATAAGTTTCAAGATGAAAGTTTGTTTGGATCAAGAAGATTCTAAAGAATTCTGAAGAAGAAAGATGATTCATTCAGATGATTCGAGAAAGTTTGTTTTTCTGAAGACTGATCAGAGATCACAGTGATGAAGATACAGTTTTCAAAGATTCCTCAAGTTCAAAAGTTTTTCAAAGATTTCAAAGCTTTCAAGACTTGTTGACTTTCCAAAGATGCAAAGTGCAAAAGACTTTTCAAGATTCTTCAAAGACTAATGCAAAGTGCAAAAGACTGTAAAGCTTCAAAGTTCAAGACTGTGAGAGATAAAAGTTGAAGAATCAAGTGTTGAAGACTAATGTCAAATTTTTTATTAAATCTTGAATACAAAGGGGAAGATTGTTAGTGTATAATTGTATTCAAGATTTAATAGAAAAATTCAAGTCAAGAAAAGTCAACAAAGTCTAATGTAATAGTTAGTCTATTGTTCATGTGTTTTGAGAGTTCCTTTGTTGTGAGAGAACCTTTGTAAGCCTTTGAGAGAAGTGTAAATACATGTGTTATGAGAGAACTATTTCTTGAGAGAAGTAGCTTAAGTGATACTTGAGAGAAGTGTTATTTGAGAGTTTCTTAGTTGGATAACTTGAGAGAAACATATGTGGTATAAATACTTTGTATTAGTGTTGTGATTGTAAGACCTCATTGTACACATTCATATTAAGAGATATATGATTGGAACTTTCTCTCTCTACTCTCTCTCTCTAGATCTTGATCATTGTCATATTGAATCTTGATTGAGATTGTTTAGAATTGCTTGATTTTAATCTGGGAATACATTTTCAGTACTCCTCAGCAAAACGGGGTAGTAGAGCGCCGAAATCGAACTCTCGTAGAAGCCGCTCGTACGATGTTATCCCAGTCCAAGCTCCCTCTTTTCTTATGGGCAGAGGCAGTTGCAACCGCATGCTACACTCAAAATCGTTCAATCATCAATAAACGGTTCAACAAGACTCCATACGAGGTCATCAACAATCGCATCCCCAACATCAAGTATGCTTTCGGGTGCACGTGTTTTGTATTGAACGATAAGGACGATCTCGGCAAGTTCAACCCAAAGGCGGACGAAGGAGTGTTCATCGGTTACTCATCTCAACCCCAAGCATACAGGGTCTACAACAAACGGACAAAGACCGTCGTTGAGAGTGTGAATGTGACTTTTGTCGAGACTGCTAATATGGCTTCTGAACACCTCAGTTCAAAAACCACTTTAACTGGTGTGTTAGCTTCTGGACAACTTCGTTCAGGATCTACACAATCTCCAGTAAATTCAAATCAAGCGTCTACGTCACAAGCCAATCTTTCAGATTTGGATTTACTTTTTGAGCATTTTTATAATGAATATTTTAATCCTAAGACTAATGATATACCGTGTAACAGGATTCCAGCTCAAACACAGGACGTAACAACTGTCACTGGTCCATCCGCATCAAGTGAATCAACCTTATCTGATGTTGCCACTCCTACTGTCACTGAATCAGAATCACCAAACTTGTGTGATCCCCTCCGACCTCTCAAGCTACTACTGAAGCACCGGCAATAGAGCAGCTCCTGAACTGACCCCTGCTGAAGATGTTCAAGAATCACCATCTCCAGCAATCCCGAAAATCATCACAGATACATCACTTGCTGAGTCGTCCTCTGCTACTCGCACGACTCCAACACAGGAGCTTCCACTTCACAGGTCGTCGTCACTCGAAGACATTCAAGATCTACCCCTAGGTGGCTATGTAGACCCTGATACCTCCCAACAAACATATCAACCTCTCCCACATACCACCAAGTGGACACGAGCTCATCCCCTACATCAGATCATAGGCGACCCCAACGCACCTGTTCAGACTCGATCCGCTACCGCAAATGACTGCCTCTTTTCTTCGTTCCTTAGCCGCATCGAACCCTCAACCGTCTCCGAATCACTAAATGATCCAAACTGGGTGATAGTTATACAAGAGGAGCTCAATCAATTCGAGAGCCTCAAAGTGTGGCGACTTGTTCCCAGGCCAAAGAATAAGACGGTGATTGGGACGAAATGGATCTTCAAGAAGAAGAAGGACGAAGATGGAATCATAGTACGAAACAAAGCACGTCTGGTAGCCAAAGGATATCGCCAACAGGAAGGAATTGATTACGATGAGACGTTCGCACCGGTTGCTTGGATTGAAGCGATTCGAATGTTCCTTGTCTACGCCGCCCACAAGAACTTCATTGTATTTCAAATGGATGTGAAGACCGCTTTTCTGAATGGCGTTCTCAAGGAAGAAGTTTATGTATCGCAACCACCAGGCTTCGTGCGTTCTGACAAACCACATCACGTCTACATTCTTGACAAGGCCTTGTATGGTCTCAAGCAATCACCACGAGCCTGGTATGATGCACTCTCTTCATTCTTAGTTAAAGCTGGATTTTCCAAAGGTAAGATCGACACCACCTTGTTTATTAAAAATGAAAAGCATGATATCATTCTTGTACAAATCTATGTCGACGATATAATCTTTGGCTCAACAAACCCCAAGTATTATCATAACTTCTCAGCCCTCATGAGCAAACATTTTCAAATGAGTATCATTGGTCAAATGAACTTTTTCCTGGGTCTTCAAGTTAAACAATTAGCCACGGGAATTTTCATAAATCAATCTAAGTACATCTCGGATATTCTTCGGAAATACCAGATAGAAAATTCTGCACCCATGAAGACGCCCATGTCTACAAGTAATAAACTACACTCCGATCCTGACGGAAAGGATGTGGATGCTAAGACCTATAGAGGCATGATTGGTTCCCTGATGTACTTGACGACTAGCAGGCCAGACATTATGTTTTCGACATTCTTGTGTGCAAGATTTCAGTCAAAACCAAAAGAGTCTCATTTAGTTGCAGTTACGCGTATATTTCGTTACTTAAAAGGTACTATTGATCTTGGCTTATGGTACCCGAAAGAGACAGGTTTTGAGATGACGACTTATTCAGACGTTGACCATGCCGGAAACATGCTAGATCGGAAGAGCACGTCGGGGAATGTCCAGCTCTTGGGAGATCGACTAGTCAGCTGGGCATCGAAGAAACAAAACTGTGTCTCAACCTCTACCGTTGAGGCAGAGTATGTAGCAGCCGCCAGTTGCTGCTCGCAGGTGATTTGGATGCGAACTCAACTAAAAGACTATGGATTCCACTACTCGAAGATCCCCATTTACTGCGACTCGAAGAGCACAATTGCTATATCTAGTAATCTCGTCCAACACACGAAGACGAAACACATAGATGTGCGCTATCACTTCATCAAAGCTCACATCGAAAGGGGTACAATCGAACTCTACTTTGTTAATACAGAACATCAGATAGCAGACCTGTTTACCAAAGCCTTGGATGAAAGACGCTTTCAATATCTCGTGTCCAAGCTAGGTATGCTTAATCTGAAAGTTTGACCCTTCTACAGACCTGTACGAGTCTCATTCAATAACGAATGATTATGACTTAATGATCCAGTGATTTGTCTCTGAATGCTCAAGTAAACACTTATTGGTTATTGCATTTTACTCATCAAGTTCTGTACTAGTTTCAAAACTTCTGTATTAATAAGTTAGATTTCGTTCGTTTCTATTTTTCGTGTGTTTCCTTTTGTTTCTTCGTTTTATTGTGATCTGTTTCATTGTTTCGGTTCGTTACCTCAATTACTTAAAGCTTGTGTCGTTGCTGGTAGAATTCTCAGTTTGTTCTTGTGTTAAGGGGGAGCCATACTATGTGAAATGTTGTAAGTTTTATCGTTCTCCGTTCGAGGGGGAGCAAGTAAGTTTTCTTGTGATTTCCTTTCTGCTCAGCAAACGTCAAGGGAGGGAAATTTCTTTGAAGAGGAAAACGAAATCTCCAATTGAGGGGGAGCTTTATTTTTTCTATTTCTTTTTTTTTCTTTTCTTTTCTTCTCTTGAATTTTACGTTAATCTCATTTTTTTATTTACTTTAATCTCTTTATTGTTCAATAAAAAAAATCGGGGAAAAGGAACCGGTCCAAGTGGGAACCCGGCCCAAACCGGGACCAACTTAAAGAACCGTGACCCAGAGGTTTGCCCTAAAGCAACCCCGGACTCTCTCCTTCTTTCTCTCTTCTATCGATCTAACTCTCTCTCATCTCCCGGTATCTCTCTAGCCCTCTTTCACTCTCCATCGATCTATCTCTCTATCGCTCGATCTTCTCTCTCTCTAACTCGTCGTTGAACTAAGGTACGTTTCTCTATATCTCTATCTCTCTCTCGATATCACTGTAACAACCCCTCCCCTCCCCCGGTCCGTCGATTAGGGTTCACCCCTCACCATTGCTACCACCGTGGTCTCGATCGAGCGACGACCATGAACAAACGCCATTGCCACAGCCGCCGCCGCTATGGCAGGCGGCGAAACCACTGGGTCCTTCGAACCCAAAGTCACCGTTGTGAGTTAGGGCTTGGCGCAAATCAAAATTGTTTGGGCTCCATGATAGTTATTTGATCGTTTGGTTTTGCTTGCTGCTAAATTTTCGTTGGAAATCGAATTGGGTCTTATTCCCGGTTTTGGTTGCTTCCCGGTACCGGTTGTCCCAACCCAACTTTGGGAGTCGATATCCCGGGGTCAGTTCACCGGGAACTCCGTTTTCATGTTAGTTAATCGATTATTGGGTTTGCGTATCTTGATCTTGGGTTAATTTTTCTCTATTGATTGTTGGCCTAGTTGTTGAGTTCGAATAAATGTAACTCGGTTGTCATGTCGATGCGTTCTTGATTTTATTTGATAATGTTGATCTGAATTTATCTAATGATGTTGAGTTGTTTGGGTTTGCTTAAACGTTTGTGAGATTTCGCCTTATTGGCTTTCCAACGATGATTTGTTGGTTTTCAGCCCGGGAGCCGGGTCCCGCTACTTCCCGGTACCACCCGGTTTCTTGACCTCCCGGATCTTGACCTCCCGGGGTCGAGAGATACTCTGGGCTCGTGTATCCCGGGTCCCGGTATCATAGAACCTTCGGTCTCCCGGTATTCCGCCGGTATAGATCTCTCGGGACTTGTCCACTCCCGATTCACAATCTCCCGGGACGCGGGCTTATTAGCTCCCGGTGCGTGTGCCCCATGTCATGTTCTCCCAGGGACATGTAACCCTGGATCGACCGACTCCCGGTCTCTCCTGGCACCAAATGTCAGCTCCCGACCCTTGCAACCCTGGGACGGTACATTAACCAACCTCGGGTCTTCACTCCCGGGATGTCATCTCCCGTCACCCAAGCGCCCGAATCGTTTCCCAATAACGCCCGGGGTCTGACCAAAACCGGTCCCTCGTCTACCGGGGTGAACCTTGACCATCCCCGGGTGTCGAACTCCCGGGGTAGACCTATTCCTGCTTATATGCTCTTTTAGTTTATTAAATGAGGACAAATCAAATTGTGTGAAGTATATATCATTATCTATTTAAAACCATTGATGTTAAGTTGTTAAAAGCGGCTAAACCCTGAGCGTTACATTGTTATCTTGGTTTTGTACTCGTTATGGAACTAGTTCCGAAGTGATATGCATTTCAACCCAGGAACTAGCTAAATATAACGGGATTCTGTACTCTACCATGGCATAAAATCCAAATCAAGACATTGATCCAATCGCCGACGCCGCATTAATCCATCCAAATCAGTACCTCCCGCTCACTCCAAACAACTTCCATTTAGACTTCTCTCAGCCCCAAGGCCAACCCCAAGTGATCCTTGAGATCCTCAGAGGCCACCCTCTCTCGTATGCTCTCACGGAAACTGCTGATGTTCCTTAACTGTATCTCCAGCAGTTCTGGCAATCTTTCACGCATATAGAAGAAGAAGAAGATGGATTCCATCTGGAGGTCAGAATTGACATCACACAGATACTTCTCACACGCGAGCTTTTTCGACAATTTCTCCTTGTACCAACCGCTGACTCCTTTCCGAGCAGAGACAGTTTCGAGCCTATCGTCTCAGACTTCACGCTGTGTGCAAACATCAACTCTCTGGGATATGCGGTGCCTCTATCTTTCCCTTCAGCATTCAACCACTGGCACCTAACACCTATATAGTACACTATGTTCACGTACCTCAACAGATGTTTATCTGCCATCACTAAGGGCATAGATCATACTAGTGCCAACTTACTGCGCCTCTTTCATGGTGTTGCATTCCACCGACATGCTGACTACACCGATATTCTATGGTTCGAGTTAGACCAAAAGGCCTGAGACAGCGCAACCAAACGACGGAACTTCATCCCGTTTATGCATTTTCTTCAGATATTCATTAGGAACTACATGCAAATCCATCCCACGATAGCTCGACGCTCCTATCATCCGGTATGTCCTCACCATCCCACTCATCGTCTTCCAACTCGAAATGAAATCACCAACATAGTTGCTAGACGTATCCCTGATGGGTTACTGGCCTACGCTAGTCCAACGACACTGAGTGTGATAAAATATAGACGTGCACATGGTATACCTGCTTCTATAGTCCATCCAAAACCGGAAGGACCTCCCCAGGGAGCACGACCAAAGAGGCGCGAAGGTCCACGCACGAGAGGAGGAAGAGTCTGGAGAGCTGGGGGATCCCATACCGGGTGTGTTGAGAGATAACATTGTAAGGGGAACTGAAGCGGGCAGTGCCATTAGACCAAGAGAGGCCAGCACTTCTCGCCGATCACCTACCCCACTACAGACAGACTCTCAGATTTCGGAAGAGGATACCGCGACAGAAACTGATCAGCTTCAGTCATCTTCCCACGCTGAATCTGAAGTTGCCGACAACCAGTCCACCACCCCATCTGAATCTCAAACCGAGTCAACGGAACCAATTGACGAGCCATCTGACTCTGATAGTGACGATGACCAGCCCTCACCCGGAGACATAAGGAGAGTGGAGGGAGTTCAAGTCGAAATGCAGATGTAAATAGAGAGAGGGAAAGAAAAAGTAAACATAATCTTGAGCGTACACGAGTGATGAGGCAACCACCTCAGGTTGACCTCCCCTTAGCCACTATTAGCCATGTAGCTATATGTATGCAACAAAATCCACTGATTACTATCTCGAACTCAACTTTTGTTTCACATGTTACGGTAGTCGAAGATATTGTATCAACCAACAAAATTACTTGTCAAAGCTTACTTCCACGAGCACTATCATTACTTCCACTAGTATTGCCAATAATACCTAATCCAAGATCTTGGGATACAAGCCAACAAACACAACAAATCAGGCTTCAGCCCGATGAATTCTAGAGTTGACATCATAAAACATTCAATCAAAATCTGATTAACCCATTCATATTTCCAACAAAATATGCAAACCAACATATTTCTTTTCACCAAAAATCAATAAAACAATGTGGTTACCCATATCATATGTGTGAAATATAATCAAACACGAATAATTATCAAGTTCACCCATCTGTATATAAATATCCCACGAATAATACTCATAAGGTTAGATATAAGGTTCATGTCTCACATAAAGTCACTCATTCATGCTATATTCGACTCATATGATTCCTCATGATAGTTATTTCTTCATCAATGACGTTATTGATATATAAGTAGGGGAGTCCTACCATAACCGACCGATAAAGGATCTAAAGCAGTTCATCATTACCGTAGGCTAACATAAGCATATCATGTGACCTCCCACGTCGATACATACATAAATGCAACCTCCCAAGTCTGTGTATATGCATAAATGCGACCTCCTAAGTCTGTGTATGTATGTAAATATGGTCTCCCGGATCAGTGTATGTATTTGGCAAGCTCCATGCCTAATAGTCGTGTGACCAGGCTCCCAACCCCTAATTAACCTAGACATTTTTTAGTGAACGACCCACATCCAATGTTTTTTTTATCAACATGCATCAACACAATTCAACATATCTCTTATCTTCTATCGACCCCCAACCTTAAACATCTAACGGACAATGTTCCACGTTATATGTCTTTTTTGTAAAAATGCATCAATAATCCGACATATCACATATGTTCATTATAACAAATCGAGCATGCTTAAGTAAACATCAAGTTTCAACACATCAAAGTATATTTCACAAAGTTATTTATAATCTTGTAGCATACTCGTTTTACATTCAAGTTCACTTTTGATAAAAGCATTTAATAACCACATTTTATATCACCGATTAAATCATGCATTTTTCCATGACATGCATTTGAATACAAACATAAATTGTTTATGTCAGAATACATATGTTTAATGTGTACCCCATTTAAAATCTACTTGAATTCACCTCGTTGGGCGGATGATGATCCGACGCTTTACCATCCTTTAACGCATATTCTCCACATATAAAACATCTCACAATAAAAATCTATTACTAACTTTCTTTAATAGATTATTCTAATTCCCTTTAAACATATTTCAAAACTCCAACATATAACCATTCTAATGTCAAATTCATTTAAAAGAAAATTGCAACCAAATCATTAGTTTCACCATTCTTGAACCTTTAAAGAATTTTAACCTTAAAGTATCAAATAAGGTTTGCATACCCATAAACCCTTCCATAGTATACCAACTTATATACACATATACACACCAAAATAAATATGAAATTTCCAATCTTGAACTCATAACCAAAGGATATATATTGCATAAATACTAAACTTCTTGATTTCAATACATACCTTCAGTTATACAATGAAACCTTCACCAAATATTTTGATTTTTTATTATGTTGCTCTCCTCAATGATACGAACAAGTCATGTGAAGAAGTCAACAGCTAAATCGTAAGAAATCATGACCTAAACAGACTTTTTCTCTCTGATTTTGCAGCTAGAAGGTCCTAGGAGACGTAACTATAAATTGTCCTAAAAACATGCTTAAACTCCTCTGAATTCAATCTCCACCATCCGGATTATACGAAGTTGCCCCTAAAATTTCAGCTCAATCGGACCAAGTTTGCTTGTCGATCAGACCTCATGATCAAAACTGCATTATTCAGTGCAAAAGTCCGACAAATAACTCATTTGCTTTCATTCCTTCTTCTTCCTCTTTTTGGTTCATCTCCTACTTAGTTTCCCCATTTTCATTCTCTTTTTTTATTGATCTTCCAACAAAAATTGAAGTGAGAGAGGGAGTAAGAGGCGATGGATGAATGAAAAGGGTTGTTTTTTTATATGGATTAAAGTATTTTCTCAAAAATACTCTAATTAATACGATATACGTATACGGGATTCATAGAATCCTTATCTTATTTAAGTATAAAAATTGTACATCCTAAATTGCGGGTGCTACACAAACCAATCAAATCCCTTCGGTGAACCCTAAACCCATCCCCCAAATAACCATGTTCCCTCATCCATCTCTGATTTGATATCGATCTCCTACATCCCCGACTATACCTTTCCTTTCCCCTCACAATTGCAGCACCAATCTTCATCTCCGACCCCATTCAAGTTATTCGTATCTCTCTCGAATCTAGTCGCGTGATATGATCATTGGACTAGTCTCACAAGATCTCTGCATGTCCCATGCTCATTTACCTGGTCACTTAGACCAAACCCAAAATGATGAAAGTGGAGATTAGTTGGAAAGCTTGTGTTTCTTTATGGGTTGATTCATCTTATTGCAAAGATTCACTCTGATCATACCAAAGGAAAACTTATATGGATATGGGATAACAGTAAGGGGAAGGGTGACGGGTGGCGGGTAGAGGACTCACGGTGAAGGAGTAGGGATGGCAAAAATAACCGAAACCGATGGTGAAAACCGAAAACCGAAATTTTCGGGCCGGGTTCGGGGACTTCTTATCGGGGACGGGGCGGGGATCGGGGATATATTCGGGGATTTTATCGGGGACGGGGACGGTGATCACCGGCCCGGCCCGATATGTGTATATATATAAATATTAATGTATTTACATATATATATATATATATATATGTTAAATTATATATATAATATCATTAAAAGAAAATTACAAACATTATATTAAAATTTAAAATCTTTTAATCCATTTTATCTCAACTCCCCAAACAAGCCTCCCGAAAAAGTTTATTTTATTTGTTTAATCGTGAAACCGTAATGTTAGTTGGATTATATATGAATTTTATTTACTTTTATATCGTAATTTAAGACATTTTTTAGGCATTTAGACTTACGTTCATAAAAATTGTAATTTATTTTTAGTTGTGACAATTAACATTTTGTAAAAAAAAAATCCGGGCCGGTTTCGGGTTCGGGTATAACCAACGGTGAATGGGAAAACCCAATGGGGAAATACGATTTTTAACCTTAACGGGTTCCCCAACGGGGATCGGGGAAACCGCGGGGACCCAACGGGGATCCCCGATAAGATCCACGACGGGGATCGGGACGGTTTCGGGGACGGTTTTGGTTATCGGTTTCGGGGACGGGAATACCAATAACCGGCCCGAACCCGGCCCGTTGCCATTCCTATGAAGGAGGTTACTTACGACGAGGATAGAGTTGATTTGGGGTGGTCGGAGAATCGAGAAATGAAGTGGTCGAACGGTGATGATAGATTTGATTTAGGGGTATATTGACATAAATATATAAAATATAGTATATATTTTATATAAACAATTTATAAAATATTAAAAACACTTGTACACAAGCTTTAAAAGGTTGTTCATTTAATTTTTTATAATAAAAACATGTAAAATGACCGAATTACCCCTAGCTAATGGGGTCTCCGTAAGGGAGTTAGAAAAAATGATCCATTTCAGAGCTAAATGAAAAAGTATGTACAATTTTTATGCTTATTGAAACACATGAACAATTTCCAGATTTTCGATGTAACCATAATGACCGATATATGGAGTTTATTAAACACATTCTCTAGTCTTATTTGAAAATTGATGTAATAAATATGTCTAACATTTCAAGTAAACCTGCAAAGTTTTTATTTATTTATAACTATTATCCATTAGGATCATGTGAGTTAAGTCAGTTTTTTATGAGACACGTGAGACCTTAGAGCCTTTGAATGGATTCTATACTTGAAACTCATGGACGATTTCCAGATTTTCGTTGTAACTACAGAACCAAAAGTGGATTTTATTTAAAAACATTATCTACTCTTGTTTTGGAAATTGACGCGATAAATCTAGATAACATTTAAAGTAAGCCAACATTTTTTTTTCTTTTAAATATTACCATATTTGGGATTATGTGAGACAACTCAGTTTTTTGTCAGACACGTGAGACCAACTTGGAGCCCATGGATGAATTTTTGTTTATCTCATCGGTCATTATAAAACACTACAATAAAACACTTATTAGGGTGAACTTTGACCAAACTTTAAGTTTATTGACCAAGGAACTGTGTTTTATCTAAAGACATTACAATAATTTATTAGGGTGAACTTTGACCACCTAATAATTTTATTGATAAAGTTAGACAACCTAAGAGCATCTCCAACAACTATGTTATTTTTCTAAAATAGAGTATTAAAAGTCAAAATTTCTAAAAAAAAATCACTTCCAACTCCACACCTATTCAATTTTAGAGATTGTAGCATTGATTATATTATTAAAATAATCATTACATTAATAAAATATTATTTTTCTCTTATAAACATTTTACTTCAATGTCTCTTATTGGTACAAAGATTAAAATATTATTTATCTTTCTTACGTTGTGTTCTCGAAACTACTTTTACGAAGGAAAGGAAAGGAAAGGGAGGGAAAGGGAAGGAAAGTAAAAAAATCGTGTTCTCAAAACTGTTTTAAGAGAGAAAAGAAAGGAAATGGAAGAAAAGTAATGATAAGTTTACTCCCAAATGTGGGAGGAAAGGGAAGGAAATGAAATGAAATAAATTAAAACCATTTAAAAAAATTACTAAAATTATTAAAATTACAAAACTATCCAACATTTTACTATAAATAATATATTTTTAAAGATAATACTTGTAAAAATGATACCTTTCCTTTCGTTTCTCTCCTGTTCAAGAACATGAAAAACTATTTTATTTTATTTTATTTCCTTTCTTCCTTTTCGATAACACCAGAGCCGGTCCTGAGATTTCGGATGCCCATGATGGAAAGTCAAAAAATGCCCCTCTCCCTTCTTCGAGGATGAGTGGGGTTGGAGATGGTGGAAGAGTCGAAAACACGGGAGTAGTTTAATTTAGGTATCCTTGCTTTATAAAATTGCTACATGACTCACATGAAGGGTAATTAAATTAAAGTAACTTAACAGAGTTGGAACAAAGGCCTTTGGTTGTAACAAAAAAAAACCTATACCCACACGGGATAATTAACCGAAAACAAAATATATGAATATGATTCCTGAGACGACTGTTCTATAGCCATAGCCCATAGAGAACAACCTACAAGGGCTCTTACAGAGTGAAAACGTCTTATTTCATTTTTATAAATATGATCTTTTTCAAAACCTACCGGGAGAGCTACCCTCATTCTATCTCGTGGAAAATCTTTCACTCGTGGTGAAACAATATTATTTCTTTATAAACCGACAATAGATAGAACTAAAAAAGCACAAGTACGAGTTAATTACATACATCAAAAGAGCACAAAGATGTAATAAATAGAAATTGCAATTTCTTTGCAAATGTTTTCAAGTGCCCTCCATAACAACTTCTATGGCCATCATCACTTAGTACAACAATCCCACAACCATCTCAACATATTTTATAAGAGTAACATCATATTGTATGTTTCAAACTAATAAAAAGAATATTTCTAACTTTTTATTTTAAGCAAGGATAAGAAAGAAATCAAGAATCAAAGAATGCAAGGTATTTATCAAGCAAGAAAAAAAAATCAAAGAATGAAAGTATTCATCTATGTAAGCAGTAAGTAGAGAATACCTAATCGATTTTGGGTTTTAGAAGCAAGAAATCGATTTTAGGGCAGCAAATCTGAAATCGATTTTGGGTTTTAGAAGCAATCAAGTCGAGCAACGATCTAGGATAATTCTTCGACTTAGGGCAGCAGAACGAGCGATTTTGGGCAACATAATGAGATGATTTAGGGCAACGATTAGAGAATTGAGAGCGATGAGTATGAGATGTCGAGCGATTTAGTCAAGGCAAGGGCAGCAAACGGCGAGAATCGTTGAGAATGGGACGGAGGAGTGATTGTCTGATTGGAGCGTGATCAGACGATGATGGAGCTAGGCTAGAGGAGCAATTCGTTGAGCGTGAAATTGAGAGCGATGAGAAGAGGCATGTGATTACTGGGTCTATCCAAAGGTAAGAAGGTATGGGCTGGTGATGCCCTTTCGGCTTTTGCTGCCCATGGCCATGACCCCCTTGGAGAACACAAATGAAAAAATTGTTTCCTTTCCTTTCTTTTCTCTTCCTTTCTTTTTCATCCATTCTTTTCTTTTCTCTCCAAATTAGAGAACACAACGAAAAAGTCGTAGCATTAGTTTTGAAGAAAATTTTGTTATTCATTGAATGAAAGTAGGGGGACTGAATTTGTAAAATGATGAAAGTTAAAGGACAAAATCGAAAATCCTCGATCATATATGCCTCAGATTCATTTGAAGAAGCCCTCGATACTTCTTGTCTTGCATAGAAAGACATCGAATAAGAACATCAAATCGCCATCGATACACGAAAGCTATAAGCTTCAAGATTCTACGATCTGAAAAGGCAAGATTGTTGGATGGCGAGTGTGGAGATTGCGATGAAACTATCGGATTCAGCGGACAGAGATGAGAGCTGTTCATCGAGGCCTACAACGGCGAAAACAGGTGAAGGTCTGAGACAGTATTACTTGCAACACATCCACGATGCTCAACTTCAGGTTCGCCAAAAGACTCATAATCTCAATCGCCTTGAGGCTCAGCGTAACGAGCTCAATTCTCGAGGTAGGTTTTCAAAATCCCCAAATTGGTTTTTAAAAGTAGAACCCTAGGGGGATCATTGGTTTGAAATCAGATGCTACTGTTGTGTCGTGAATTTTATTTGTGTTTGAATTCCTTGTGTGCTATTGAGTATAAAATCAGAATCTCGGTAAAACTCAGCGGAAAGAGCTTATTCTTGAGCTAGTTCTTGAAAATCCCCAGAATGAGGATTCTAAGAAGACGCTATAAATTACAGGAATTTCGCTGGAGCTCTTTTGATTGATATCAGTATTGGTTTTGTTGCTTGTTGAGGAGACTATTGTTAAGAAGCAGATGCTAGTTCCCAAGGTGGAACATTTAATTCTTGAGGTAGTTCTTGAAAATCCCTAGAATGGGGATTCTAAGAAAACGCTAGAACTAGAAGTTATTGGAATTTCGGTTGAACTGTTAAATCCGTTGATTGATCTCACTATTGATTTTGTTGCTTGTTGAGGAGACGATTGTTAAGAAGCAAAAGTGCATTCCCATGGTGGAAACATTCATTTTCTTGTTTTGTCAGCTACTACATTGCTTGTGTGCATGGAAATTTTGCTGAGCATAAAAATTTGTTTTCATGGATTACATTCTATTCCAGACTTTATTGTGCATATGGTGTCAGGGTGTGTGTATATATGTGCATGCTATTGATGCCAATCTCAAGAAAATCGAAACCTCTAAGCTAGAACTTTCATATGTTTCAATCTGCTTCACAAACACATGAAACTAAACTGTAATAATAATCCAAAAAGTTTTTATTTACAATATTATATGATTGTGTAGAAGTGTGTCTTCATGTAGGATGTATCAAAAAATTGAGAATTTGTTAGTCAAGGACCAGTATTCTTTTTATACATAAGAGAGGAATCGTTTTTATTTGAGCTATGTGTTCAGGCTTATGTGTAAGAGACTATTTAAGATACTAAATACCATTTTTTTATGTTCTTGTTTTCTATTTCAATGTGCATTTCTTGGTGTATGCATGACCTTTAGATATGAAAATACATAATGCTTTAGACTGTCCTTTGATTAATTTATCTGAATATGAAAACTGAGGTGGTGTTTTAAATTGCATTTCAACTTCATTATTCAGGTAATTTTTTGAAACATCAAACTGAATAGCTTCTATTTTACTGTGTTACTCATTGATTTCGTCTCATTAGTTGCATGACTTAGGAACAAGGAATTTTGTTATGATGTTCTTTATACATTGGGGTGGAAAAAATCAAGGACCTAAGTCCCATTACTTATGTTGGACTATTTTTGCTCATTTTTGTGTCAATTGCATATGGTTAGAATGTTACATGCATGTGGAATGATTTATCTCTACACTTCAAAGCCTTTTTCAAATCGGTTTATGCTCTACTCCAGTTGATAAGATCTAATGTAAGTATGTAACTATACTGATACTTTTAAATCCAGAGACCGGGAACAAGAGGAAACCTTACAAGTGTATGTTTCAGTGAATTGTGGTATTACCCTTCATTAAATAGCATCTCAGAGTTTCATGATTAAAGTGGGGTGGGGGAACCATCCACGGGAAACAAGATGTAACCTTTGAGGAAAGGTGCAATTTTGGGAAGCAAAGACCATAATTGGCAAAGTTTCCCTTGTTAGGATCGTATATTACTTCAAGTGTGTGGAACAGTAAAAAGCAACTTACTGTAAATTTTAAGTCTCTTGTGAATCTGCTTATCTTCTATTCCAGTACTTGCGTTTGTCTGTAACTACCAGCATATTGAAGGCACCCAATTCAAGAAACTCAAGACCATTTGAGCTGGAATTTGGTTATATTCTTGTCCGAGCACACATGTTCAGAAATCTGAAAGGATGAAACAATTGTTTTAACAACTTGAATATGTTATGATTCTGTTGGAGTGTGTTTGTGTGCTAAGCAGCCTATAAAAATTGCAAACTGATGTTTGAATGTGTTCATGCTCTATTGACTTATGCTTGAAGTATTTACTTGTGAAGCTGCAAGCCAGCAACTATTTTCGTGTTCTTCTCTATTGACAGTGTGAAAACAATAGAAGATGATTGAGGGCCATGAAGCAATGGGTTTTGATTTATTAGTTCAGATTTTGTTGAGTATTTCTATTGTATTCGTGTCTTGTGCCTTTGTGATATACTTTTTCAGATTTTAATATTGGGCTGTTAACTTGTTTTACGTTGTAATGTCAAATTATAGTCAGGATGCTTAAAGAAGAGTTGCAGCTGCTTCAAGAGCCTGGATCTTATGTCGGTGAAGTTGTCAAAGTAATGGGGAAGTCAAAAGTACTCGTCAAGGTTAGTGATGTTTTATATTATGTCTGAGGATGATTTTGTTTTATGGGTTTTAAATGTTACTTGAAGCCTAATCGATATCGTAGGATGTTTGTGTTATGAGACCTCTGTTAGTTTTACATATAACCGAAGGAAAAGAGAGGTCAGCCGAGAAAGGGGGTCCACCACATGGGAAAGGAGAATATATCATCACTGATGGATGTGAGCAATTTGGTTAGTAGAGGGGTAGTTAAGGCATTGCACTACCTTTTGTGTTCTTTGATAGTTTAAATATGGGTGAGGTGGGAAGAGTCGGTTATTGCTTGATTTTCCTTGTTATCCCTGGAGAGACTACTAGCCTCTCGAATAGCCAGAATTGTCCATACAAATTGAACCTTGCCATTTTCAGTTTATAACAAAGTGGTTTCAGAGCACACGTATCCTTTCTGACTATGGCGCCTCCCAAAATTGATCTTGTTACGCAAAGGGTGGAATCGGTGGAGGAAGAGATTATGAACATTCAGTCCACCTTGTCTGGGTTACAGCAATCTCTATAGCAACAATTTAGTGATCAACTCTCCTTGATCACACAAAAGTTCTCAGAGATGGCATAAAATAACCACCAAATGCACTCGTTGATTCAGTAAGAGGTGCGTGCTACAATTTCGGAAACCAAACATCCTTTTTCTGAGCATTCACCGAAAGAAGCCCATCCAATGGGGAACCGGTGTTGGGGGAAGGAGCGGGAGGAGACCCAAACAATGGTGGAGGGGCTAATTCGTGGATTAGGAAACTGGATATTCCTTTATTTGATGGTGTTTGAGCGTTATTTCAATTTCTACCGATTGAGTGAAGCGGATAAGATGAAGGCATCGGTGGTGGCCTTAGAAAGGGATGCACTCCTTTTGTACCGGTGGGAACATCGTAGGAAGCCGATCCAGCGCTGTGAGGAGATGAAGATGATGTTGCTTCGTCAATTTCGACAATCCAGTACCGTACCAGATCTCTACACGAACAATGGTTGGCCTTAACTCAGGTTGGTTTTGTTCTTGAGTATCAGAAAGTTTTATTGGATTAGCTGCTGCTCCATTAAATGTTCTAGATGAAATCGCTTTGGGCCATTTTATAAATAGGCTAAAGGCTGAAATGAGGGCACATGTCAGGTCCTGGGGAACGTCGTTGTTCTCAACGACGCCGGTTTCTTCTCAACCAAGATTGACAATGGTTCCTTCCACCCGAGAGCAAGGTCTTTGTTTTCGATGTGACGAGAAATGGAACATTGGTCATCGTTGCCGACTACGGGAGTTTAGTGTTTTGTTAACTCGAGAAGATGAGGAGGAAGACGAAGCGAAAGGGCCACAGTTGGAGGAGGCTGCCTAGGAATCACCGACCGAAATCTGCCTAAATTCGGTGTTAGATTTTAATTGGCTCAGTATTCACCCACTTATCATTGCGATATACAAGTATCCTCTTTGACCCCTCTTTAGGACAATCCCCCACTTCGGCGGTTTCTTTTTGTTAAGAATGGATCAGTCGTTGCTCCCCGTTCACTTAGGTTTTTTTTTTTTTAAAAACCTCTTGATGGCTCTTAAGTCTGAATCATTTAGACTTTTTTACACATCACCTCTTATTAATCATAACTAAAATAAGACTTCAGACTTTAGACCTCTTAAAAAACAAACGGCACCTTAGCCTACGAACTCCGGGAAGAAGTTGCTAAGATCCCATCGCTTACAGTTACTAACCCAAAAACTTTGAAGCTCAAGGGAACGTTGATGGGTTCAGAAGTAATAGTTATGGTCGACCTAGGGGCTACCCATAATTTTTTGTCTCCAGCTATAATTCAGAAACTGTGATATCCGATTAGCAACACGGGAGGGTTCGGGGTAATATTGGGTACAAGGGAGGAGGTGAAGGGACATGGTGAATGTCAGGATATCCGTTTGCAGATTCAAGGACTTGAAGTCCTCGAACATTTCCTTCCATTCACGTTGGGAAACTCAGACGTAATCCTTGGTATTCAATGGTTGGAAAAACTGGGCTAGTAACTATTAATTGGAAGACTCGTGGGATGAAATTCCAAGTCAACGTAATATCGGCGACTTTGAAGGGGGATCCTTCTTTGGACAGATCGAGGGTATCCTTAAAACATATGTTACGTTCTATTGTTAAACAGTGGGGTGGTTTTCTTGTGCAATTAAATCAGGTGGAGAGAGCCTCACGTTTAAACGATCTGCCATTGTCCTCGACAATTTTGCAAGATGTAATACGAGCAAACAGGGTTGTTTGAAGGGCCAAGTGAACTGCCCCCAAGGCGGGAGAGGGAACATACAATTCAACTTAAAGAGGGAGTAGATCTCGTGTCAAAACGGCCGTATTGATAACCTCATGCCTAAAAGACAGAGATCGAGCGCCTCATCCAAGGACAGGTTTTATCCGAGCTTTGAATGGCCCATCTTCAAGTCTGGTGCTACTAGTCAAGAAAAAAAGATGGATCTTGCCGTTTTTGTGTGGACTACCGAGCATTAAACAAGGTGACCGTGCTTGATAAATACCCCGTTCCCGTGATTGACGAGTTGCTTGATGAACTACACGGTCTCAAATTTTTTCCAAGCTGGATCTCAAATCAGGGTACCATCAGATTCGAGTAAGGGATGAGGATGTGGCTAAGATCGTTTTTCGGTCACACTAAGGTCATTATGAGTTTTTAGTCATGCCGTTCGGTTTGACTAACGACCCCTCTACCTTTCAATCGGTCATGAATCACATATGTAGGCCGTTCCTTCGGAAAATTTTCCTTGTTTTCTTCGATGTCATTTTAGTATATTGTCGAAGTGAGCAACATGTGGACACTTGTCGACGGTTCTGGAACATTTGGCTCAACAATAGTTCTATGCTAACCCCAATAAATGCGAGTTCGGCAAGACTGAGGTAGCATATCTTGGTCATGTGATTTCGTAGCAGGGGTGACTGTGGATCAAGAAAAGTTCAAAGTTGTGGAAGAGTGGTCTACAAGAAATTTACGGGAGTTGCGAGGATTTTTTATGGTTGATTGGTTACTATCGAAGATTTGTTTCGGGCTACACTCGTGTGCCTTTTCCACTTACAAATCAGCTGAAAGAGGATAATTTCGGGTGGTCAGCAACTACGAAAGCCTTTACGGTGTTAAAGACAACTTTGACTAAGGCCCCAATCTTGGCGATTCCCGATTTCACTCAATTATTCATTGTTGAGGCTGATGCTTCGGTTTATGGTATAGGCGCGGTTCTCTTACAAAAAAGCACCCGATTGCTTACTTTAGTCAAGTGTTGGGGGTTCGAAACTGTCTTAAATCCGTGTATAAAAAAGAATTGATGGCAATAGTCTTGGTCGTGTTGAAATGGCGTCTTTACCAAATTAGGAGGCATTTTGTGATTTGCACAGATTGAAGGAGTCTGAAATACTTGATGGAGCAATGAGAGGTTGGGATGGACTATCAGAAGTGGATGAGTAAGTTACTCCGGTTTGATTTTGAAACACAATATAAGTCGGGTGTCGCCAACAGTGTGGAGAGATTTGTTCCGCCTTTAGGGTACTACCTTACTGGGAGCACAACGTACCATCCCCAAACTGACGGACAGTCCAAAATTGTTAACAAGACGGTGAGACTTACCTCGTTGTTTCATTCAAGATAATCCTTGAAAATGGGTGCATTGGATGTTGTGGGTGAGTTCCGGTACAATACCTCATATGATGTCCACAAATATACGCCATTTGAGGCATTGTATGGTTGGGATCCACCTAAGTTGTTTCGGATTCAACCAGGAAATACCGGAGTGCCTTCAGTTGAGCAGCAGCTGTTGGATCGTGATGCTATTGTGGATGACCTTAGGGCACACCTGTTATGGGCTCAACAACATATGAAATTGGCGATAGCCAAGAGTCGTCGCGATGTCCATTTTGAAGTGGGAGATTGGGTTTACTTAGAACTTCAGCCTTACCGGCAGAAATCCATTTCCAACCGACCATTCTAGAAGCTGCAGCTTGGTTCCATGGGCCATTTCAAATTGTTGAACGCATTGATAAGGTGACGTATAAGCTCCAACTACTGGAGTCGACATGCATTCATCCCGTGTTTCATATTTCTCAGCTTAAAAAAGTTGTTGGGCAGTTGCAGACTTCACCCACGTTACCTCCTCAATTAAACACTGATATGAAGTTGGAAGTGATACCCTTGCTGGGAGTACGTTCTGTGGAAACATCTGAAGGGCAAAGGATGGAAGTTCTGCTCAGGTGGAAGGACTTACCCGAGTCTGACGCTACCTGGGAGGACTTTGAGACCATGCATCAGTTTTTTCCTCACTTTTACCTTGAGGACAAGGTGATTCCTTGGGGGCAGGGAAATATTATGAGACCACCTGTTCGTTTTACATATAGCCGAAGGAAAGAGAGAGGTCAACCATGAAGGGGGGGGGGTCCACCAAAGGGAAAGGAGAATATATCATCACTGATGGATGTGAGCAATTCAGTTAGGTGGGGGGAGGGGGGTAGTTTAGGCATTGCACTACCTTTTATGTTTTTTAATGGTTTAAATATGGGTGAGGCAGGAAGAGTCGGTTATGCTTAATTTTCCTTGTTATCCCTGACTGCCCTTTCGAATAGCCAGAATCGTCCATAAAAATCATTCAATTAACCTTGGCATTTTGAGTTTGTAACAGTTTGTCCCACAGATGCAGTTGTAAATCATAACATCCCCTACGGGAAGATAAGATACACATACACAAACAGCTGCATAGTTTCTAAAGTGGCACTCTGCCCCTCATCATTCTTAGTTATACTTGTGCTTGTGTGGCCACATATCCACCTTAGAATTTAAAGAGGCAAATTAAATAAGCAACAATAATTCATGTATTTGATTGTTTTGGAACTAAATTTGAGTCCACGACTATCACTTCTACCCATGGAGTGTTTGGCCTATTGGAAGTCCCATGTAGGTTATTGTTAGAGTTAGAAGGTACAATAATCTCTTTCTTGGAACCTCCATCCGCATTGCATTTCTCCCGTTGTAGTGAGAGGATTTTTAGATTCATTCGACAGTGTAGTTGGCACCTTCGTGGTTATTAAACAATTTTAGAAATTGAAATTTGCTATCCATTATTTGCTCAATGTCTGTTCAACGTCTTGTAGTAGTGTTCTCAGCAAACTTAGTTCTGCGTTTTTATGCTCCATAATATGTTAGATACTAACCTTTTAATCTGGTTTTACTTATATTGTTGCTAGGTGCACCCGGAGGGTAAATATGTAGTTGATATAGACAAAAGCATTGACATTACTAAGATCACTCCGTCAACCAGGGTAGCCCTTCGCAATGACAGCTATGTTCTTCATTTGGTTTTGCCAAGCAAAGTTGATCCTCTGGTTAATCTTATGAAAGTTGAAAAAGTTCCCGATTCTACATATGACATGATTGGTGGGCTAGACCAGCAAATTAAAGAGATTAAGGAGGTTATCTCAAGTTTTCTATTTTTGCTTTTTGAGCTTGAAATTCTCAAGTCTTGGTGTCATTTGATACCATAACTAAAATCTGTGGTTATTTATTCTCCAAAAAACTTCAGGTTATAGAACTTCCAATCAAACATCCAGAGTTATTTGAGAGTCTTGGAATTGCTCAACCAAAGGTACTATCATATGCAATTTCTCTATATGTCCTTTTCTAACCTGTGGCCAAATAAGCATTCAAACTATTGTATTGATTTTCTCTCTCTCTCTCTCTCTCTCTCTCTAGGGAGTTCTGTTATATGGGCCTCCTGGTACAGGGAAGACTTTGTTGGCCAGAGCAGTGGCTCATCATACTGATTGTACCTTCATTAGGGTCTCTGGTTCTGAACTAGTACAAAAATATATTGGAGAGGGGTCTCGAATGGTGAGAGAACTTTTCGTTATGGCCAGGTTTGTACCCTGTTCGATTGTCCCTTCCATGATTGTATTTTGGCCTTGCACTTTATTTCTATTTTTTTCAAGTTGCAACTTCTTATTTTATGCTCTTCTTGTCATGTTAGAGAACTTAAACTTTGGTTGGTAGCTATAACCAACATCATATATCATAATTGACTATAAGGTTTTATTAATTTGTTAGAACTTAGAAAGGTTATTACTTCCCTAGCTATATGTATGAATCTCTAATTATCACTACTCAACCTAATTGTGCTCAAGAAGATGGGACTATCTGGGAAAAGAGCTTCCATCATCTTTTCTTGATTGATGAAAAACTGTTATACAGTTGCAATTCTTTTTGTTTGTTTTTACTTATATGGTTTTGTTGTGCAGGGAACATGCTCCATCTATCATATTTATGGATGAAATAGATAGTATCGGATCTGCTCGGATGGAGTCTGGAAGTGGGAATGGTGACAGTGAAGTACAACGAACAATGCTTGAGCTTCTTAATCAGCTGGATGGATTTGAAGCATCTAACAAAATCAAGGTACTTGTGTGTCATAATGCAAGCTTAAGTCTCCAAACTTGTAATAATAATAGTTACTTGAGATATTTATTTTTCATTTTTAATAGGTTTTGATGGCCACAAACCGTATTGATATCCTGGATCAAGCCCTTCTCAGGCCAGGGAGAATTGATAGGAAGATTGAATTCCCGAATCCTAACGAAGATGTGAGTATCAATCATTATCTCGCACCTCTCAATTGGTGTATGGTTATTTCTTTGAAAATCACTAATAATAATAATATTTTTGTGCATTTTCTTTGTTGTAGTCACGATTTGATATTCTGAAAATTCATTCAAGAAAGATGAACTTAATGCGTGGCATCGATCTGAAAAAGATTGCCGAGAAGATGAATGGTGCTTCGGGTGCTGAGCTTAAGGTGAGTTCAAGTAAAGCTTGACGATGTAATTTGAATTGTTAAAAATGTAATTGGTTTTGTGTGTATGTGTGTGTTATAGGCGGTGTGTACCGAAGCTGGGATGTTTGCGTTGAGGGAAAGGAGAGTCCATGTGACACAAGAAGATTTCGAGATGGCAGTTGCAAAGGTTATGAAGAAGGAAACCGAGAAAAACATGTCGTTGCGCAAGCTATGGAAGTAATTTCAATTTATGGATTTAATTGGACTTTGTATCATTTCTTTTCAGATTGTTTTAAAACCTGCTGCAGCTTTACTTTATATTGAAATCTCTTTTAAAAAACTAGTGGGAATTATCTCATATTTGTATTAGGGAATAACTCAACCCAACACTTGACATGGTGAACGCATGGAATGTGGAAAAGTATAATTTCAGGATTGTGATTAGTATTGGTTGTTAAAATTAATCAGTAAACACCAGCAATGCAATAAAAGTCTCGTTAATATTTTTTTGAATTAATAATGCTTTTCTTATAAATAAAATTAAAAATTATGAAAGCTTTTTGTTCCCACTTAGGGCTTGTTTACCAAATTTTTCCCATATGGATAAATGTGTCTGTCTGAATAAATTGATGTTGTTTACTTTTTTTATCTGAATGAACATTCTGAATAACATAAATGACCAATTCCTGAATATGAATTTTAAGCTGTTTTATAATTTGTTGTTTATTTTTTAAGCCATATAATTATAAATTCATTGATATAATCCAAAAATCAAAACATAAATTCATAAAGTGAATATTCATAAATAATGTCGTAAATCACTTCCCTCCCAAATCCATCACAATTCTACATATACAATTCTGTGTGTATGAATGTCGATTGTGTCTGTGTGTGTATGAATGTCGGTGAATGTAGCAAGCAAACAAATTGATTGAATCAGATACACTAGTAGAATAGTCACTTTCATCCATTTCTTTGAATCAGATACACTAGTAGAATGTCGGTGAATGTAGCAAGCAAACAAATCGATTGAATCAGATACACTAGAAGAATAGCAAGCAAGCAAACAATCGGTGAATGTAGCTGCACTAGTAGAATGTAGCAAGCAAATCGATTGTGCCTGTGTGTGTATGAATGTCGGTGAATGTATATAGATTCCTTATCCCTATGATCTAGTAACCATCTTCCCCATTGCCCACCGCTTGATAAGAGCATCTCACCACCTGCAATCGAGCACTGCCCCACCACCACTCTTCCCTTTCCTGATTCGATGGTAGTCGCCATAGGGACCAAGAAGCAGAAGCTCAATCAATGGATTAATGGATCTGGGTTTCATCCCTGTGAGAGTCGTCAACCACCCCCTCCACCGTTGTAAAACTAGCCACCAGCGATGGAGAGGCTTCTAGGTCTATACGATCCTCATCCACAACCGATCAACTACATCAAACCACCACTTGGTTTTGGATCTTGTTTCAAAGATGGTGGCCATAGCAGGTCAAATTGCTAGAGATGGTGATCGGAGCAGGTCAAACCTCCACAGAACCACCATCCATCGCTGCAGCACCTCCACAGAGCCACCACCCCATTGCAGCGTCAACCACCACTGTAGCACCTGGAAGATGGACTGATTAAAGCCACTGGACATATTCAAGCATCCAAACTCGCTTCCTCTCCACTGGTTCACCGTTGTTAAAGGAAGAGAGGTTCATCATTGTTAAAATGAGAGATGGAGGTGCTGCTACAGGTTCGATTTGGATGGAGGCCGGGAGAGTGGTCGCCGGCGATGGAGGCGCTGGCCGGGAGAGTAGTCGACGATGCTGCTGGCCGGGAGAGTAGTCGATGATGGAGGCGTGAAAGGGGAGGAAGAAAAATTAGGTTAGGAGAAAGGGTCTGATGGTTTTTGTTTTTGTTTTTTGTGAAGGGTAAAAATGTCAACTTTTGGGCTTAATGGGGACAACTACCATTTTCACTATTGAGCAATTAAACCAAAGTTAGCTGTGCGATTAAGTCATTAAGCCCCAAGTAAACACTTCAGTTGTCTGTGCGAATAAGCTACTCACCCCATTAAGCCCCAAGTAAACACCCCCTTAATTGTGATTGGACTTTTAATAACCTAAAAACATAATCATCTCAATTGATCAAATTCATTTTTTTTTCATTTCTCACTTATCTTAATACTTTTTAGGTCGTGACATATTTCGTTATTGACGAATCCGTACTCTAGAAGTTGATAAATTCTTGAACAATGGATGTTCATATTCTATAATCTGTGAAACTTTTTTAAACCCATTTATAGGATGTGTAAGGACAAGTTATCAAAAGTCCCAAAAAAAACTTCAATTGTTATATCAAGGTTGTTTGAAAAAAAGAAAAAAGGTTAGACTATGCCTTAAACCCACAAATAATTACCTTAGGTTTGTGATGTAGTTTGTGGGTTTGGACCGTTGATTGGATTAATGTTTGATGGATTTCTTTATTTTTGGATTTATTTTGCAAAATAAATTTTAGTTGTGGACATATTTTTATGTGAATATGTAACATGAGTATTACATATACATAGCATAGGTCCATTTCTGACAATTTTTAGGCTTGGGGTTTTTGTAAAAAAGGGTTCCGGTAAGTACGAAAAATCTTAAAGAAATGTTTTTTTTATCATAAAAAATATAATGGAGTACAGTAAATTCTAATAATTAAGTTAATTCCAAAATTATCGATAATAATATCTAGATCAGTATCATCTAGCAAATATATAACTAAGTTAATGTCAACAAACCACAAATTATCCTCGTCATCAAACCTAGTTAAAACATGTTATAAACTATTAAAAGCAAACAAAACTATTTTAAACATATTATAAAATTATCTCATTATAACATATTGTATCATGTATGTAAACGGAAATATCATACATACGTACAAATCATATAATGCTCAAAAAATAAATTTATATGTAGGTATGCATCTCATTGTTAGTCTCATGAAGACTCACATGTCCGTGTAGATCGACTACTGATAGATCTTGATCGAAGACCTAGACATATCATACAATAATATCCAATTAATGGCTTAATTTCTCCAAAAGTCAACAATGATCAAACTTGACCCGACCTAAAGTCAAACTCTAAAACCTGATCTCTTAATATATCAAATATCTCCATTTAATTTCATCATTAAAATCCTTGTGGGTCAAACGATGTAAAAGTCAACCCTTGATCAACCTCGACTAACTTTAGTCAAACCCTAACTCTAAATCTCGATGACGTCTCAAAACGTCAAAATAGTTATTTTATAATCTTATAATTTAATAATTTATTATAAACACCCCTCTTTAGAAAATATATAATCAATTAATTAATATTAATATTTTAAAAAATATGTTAATTAAATAATAATTTAAATTAATATATTAATTAATTTAGAAGTAATTTAATTAATTAACATAAGCTAAATAATTGTACTCCCAAAATAAATAAATACCCAATATATATATTAAAGGACTCTAAAATAATAAAATTAGGCCTCATTTAAATAATATGATATTAGCCCAAATATTAATAAAGAAAAGATCCAACAACACATGGCCCAACATGAAAATCTGATTTCGACCCATCTTCCATGCGGCCCATGACGCCAAGCCAAACCCAACACCGTCGACTAGGGTAGAGGTAGCCCAAAGGGTCCGGCCCGGGGCCGCCGGAGGACCGGGACCGGGACTGGTGAGGGACCAGCGAGCCCGGGGCCGGTAAGGACATAATATGGGACCGCTGGACGTAACCAGTTATAGATTTGGGTGGATTCGAGGGCCCGGACCGTCCCGACCCGAGCCAGATTGTTTTAAGAAATAGTCGTTTTCTAGCCGCTGGGTAACGGCCATATGATCGGTTTTTGATATTTTTGACCTTTTTTTCATCTTTAACCTCCCTAACACTATAAATAAGTCATATGGTGTATGGGGTACGATACCAACTTATAAAATGCAAAAAAAAAAAAAGACGTTCACAATTCTCGTTATATGTAACACCCGGAATTTTGGTAAGTAAAATCACCCCATATGTTTCTATAGCTTCTAAATTATAGATTTTTTGTTAGGAAATCATTGCTTTTAGTTCCTACGTGAATCGATGGTGTTCCGCTCGAGAAAAGTCGGGGTTTTGGGCTCGGTACACGCCCGCCGACAATCCCGACGACTATAACAGTGTCACTGTCGCCTAGCAAAGTCGCAAACGAGAGGGCACCCGTTGGATGTCTGGGGCGACAATGCCCTGCGACATTGCCATGGCAAAGTCGCTTGGCAATGTCGCCAGAGTGGGGCAGATCAATTTATAATCGGGATTTCAACTTTTCTTCTCATTTCTCGCTTCACATCTCTTCTCTTTCTCTCCCAAATCGATCTCCCACCCTCTCATATGAAGCCTAACTCATTTTGGGGGCTTTTCTCCTGAAAATCAAGTGTTCCTTCATCATCTATGCTAGTGAGCCCAACCTATGGTGCAAGATTAAAGTTCATCTCCATTTTCTTGAGATTTTAGGATTTTAGGGTTTACTCAAAATCTAAGTGATGAGTATATCTTTCTCTCTTCTAATCTTTTTATAAGTTATAAATGTTTCATTGATGATTTCCTAGTCTTTGTGTTTCTCAAATTTCGTTTTAGATGATTTTGGGAAAGTTAGGTCAAAATTAGGGTTTTTGGTCAAAATGAAGATTTTTGGTGAAAGGTGTTTGGAGAATGATTACACTTGGATTGTTTGTTTTATGTTGGGAGCTTGTGGATCTAGGTTTTCTTGGAAGGATTGCTTGTGCATTTAAGTTTCTTCAAGGAAGCTCAATTGGGGTAAAATCCAGATTTAGCATAAATATAGCAAGGTGAGTTCATGTTGCTTTGTGAAAACTATGTATATGCCAAAATATGTATTTTGAAATAATAATGTGTTTACTTGGTATTTATCAATGTGGTGAGTATTTGACAAAGTTTTTACATTTGGTAAATTTGGGTTGATAAATTTTATGAAATGCCTATATTTGGAGTTTTGGACATTTTGAAGAGTAAATATCAAAAATGTGTTTTTTTCATGATTTATTGTACAAATGGAGTCTATGTGATGATTTATGCATTTTTGGTGTATTTGGTTTCATAAACTGTTTGGAAAATCTACGTTATTGTGTTATGAGGCATTTTGAAAATATAAAAATAAGATTTCATTTGGAAAATGGTTTGTCCAAACCAATGACGGGTTTTTCAGTTAATTTTGTTTTTAGAGCATGTGTTTTGTACGAGCGTTGATTAAATATGTTTTATCGCTTATGATGAATTTTATTGAATAGTCACTTGAATCGTTGAGCTTTTGGCTCGGTTTTGACTCAGATGGGTCTTGGGGACATTTGTCCGATGTTATTAGCTCAATGTGGAGCTTTGGACGTATTATGCATTTAAAGTGCACATTTTGTTGGATATTACATGTTTTGAGTGCGTTAGACATTTAGTTGAGTCATGTAATGTTTTAGACTGTAATACAATGGATCCATAGGCATAGGAGTCTATTTATTCAATGTGGAGTTTTGATGTCCATGTTTGAGCCTAGTGAGTGGTCCCAAGTCATGTTTTATTTAAAGCTTGTGGTGGTGCTCATGGGAGCCATATACGGAGTTAAGTCTTGCGGTGGTGCCCATGGTGAGCCGGATACGGGGACTTGTGACTTTTGTGATAAGACTAATCTAGAGGTCAAGTAGACACCAGGGTCATTATGGGAATCTTGCAGTGGTGCTCAATGGAGCCGTATACGGGGATCCATGGCCCGAGTTGAAACTCGAGAACATTGATATGTTGCTTAACTTTGTGTTCCCGCTACATTCAATAGAATCGGGTCTCCCCCATCACCGAAAGGTGTTATTTTAGGTATTGAGTATTATCCATATTTTCGGTGACGGTTTGAGTACAGATTGATATCCATGATTTGTGGTTTTGTATTATTGAGTTTCATACATGTTTTTGGATGATTTGGATAATTGAACTTTATCTTCGTTTTCAGGATTTGGTTATTTAACTCCATGGTGTTGTGGAACGAGGGTTGGGTTTTGAATTCATATTAAATGGGTATTTTGATTTAGTGTTATTCATCATGAAAATAGTGGGTTTTGGAAGGTGTTGCTTTTTCGATAAATGTGTTTTCATAATGAGTTGTGTTTTAAATAAGCAGTCTTTCACTTTTACTATTTATAATATGATGAAAACTTCTTGAACTCACTAGGCGTTAAGCCTAACATTTTTATTTTTGGCATGTGCATCAGGTCCTTGTTGGGGAAAAGGTACTAGCGACACCGTGAAGAGTTGAGTGCTAGCTAGTTAGATTGGACGAGAAGAATGTAGCTATTGGGTGATGTTTTCCGCATTCGGAGATAGCAACTATTATAGGGTTTTAGTAACACTCGACCTTCACTTAGTCATGATGTAAGGCTTGATTACTTATTGTTGATGTTAAATCCAGCTTTGTATTACAAGTTAATATAAGTGTTGAGTTGTAGAAATGGATTTACCCTTCATTTGATGTATTATTGAATGTTTGAGTTTAGTCGCTCTTTCCAGATTTTAGGGTGTTACACTATATTTTGTGATTTCGGCTCGTATTCATTTCTCACAAGTCCTGATCTCTCAATTCTCATATATTTCTCTCTTTCTCATCCAGAATGGTCGGTGAACATCATGATATATCAACCAAAACAATTGCCCAAGTTCTCGCCGAGCACGGGCGAAAGTTTGAGGTTTGGAATTTTTACAACATGGCGATCCTCACGAACGGGAAAAAGAAGGCGCAATGCAAATTGTATGGGGATCTCCTTATGGCGGAAAAAAGTTGAACCTTAAAGTGGAAGGAAATTCAACCTTAAGGCGGTACACCGAAAAAATGTGCCTGGGGTTGAGATCGGGGGGCGATCTAAGTCAACCGATACTTGACAATCAAGGTCAAATATGGTCGTTTGATGCCGACTTGAACTGGCAAATGACAACACAATATTTCATTCAAGTGGGTTGCCATTCGGACATTTCGAGAATCCTTACATTACAAATTTGATCCAAAAAAACGCTACAACCACGCTACAAGCCGGTAAGTCGTCAAACTCTTAGACGTAATGCAATTAAACATTGGAAAATTTGTAAAAATTAAACGCGAGAAATGTTCTCTTTTACCTAACAACGTTTTTTAACATGTGATGTATGGAGCACACCATACGGATTGTCGGTTTCTTATATATGCGTAACGACACATTGGATTGAGCCACAATCGTGGCAATTATGCAAACATGTAATCACGTTTGAACCACAATTATTAAAAGAAGTCTTATGAATTTATATTCTAAAGTCATTAGCATTTAATTTGATGACGCTAGTAATAATAATCAATATGTAGACAAATTAAAGTTGACTTTGACCCCTATTTTAGACGGTCAATTATTTCATACACGTTGTGCACACATCATAAATTTAGCCATTCACCGGTTTAAATACTTGTAAACCCGTAATAGATAAGTTTAGACTTATCTTACGGAGAATTTTCACAAAAGGTAAAAAAATGCACGCGGAATATAGAAAATATTGCGAAGATGTTGGTTTTCGAGCTTTTGGACCGAACTTTGATATGGCCGTTCGATGGAATACGACTTATTAAATGATTGAAAATTTGCTAAAACAAAAAAGTTATATTCAAACATTTTATAATATTCATTACATGATAATACTATTGTAAATCTTGATTGGGTCATGTTTGACGGATTATACGATATTTTGGACGATTTTAAAAATGCATCACCTCTTTTATCTGGTATATATTATCCAAAAAGCCCTTACTTTTAAATCAATTATATATTTTGGCAAGTAAAAATTCACAATACGAAAACCATCACTATTAGGGAAGGTTGACGAGTTCAATGAAATCAAAATTGTTAAAATATTTTCTTGAGACCCCCTTCTCTTTTTTTTTTGTGCCGTGGCGTTAAACCCGTATTTAAATGTTATCGGTGTTGAAGTTTTAATTACACAAATATGCGTGACTTTTGGTTTAGATACACCTACCAATAATACTTTTTGAAAGGAACAAAAACGTGTACTGTTTAATCGTAATTTTAAAGATTTATTTGATATTTATAAAATCTATCATGAGGAAGGAAGCCAACCACAAAGCTCCTCGAGTCAATTATTTACAGGTTCTAGTGGTCATTGCAAAAACCGGAAAGATTTATTGACAAACTTAATAAACGAGGTTTTAAATGAATCGAGTAAAAAAACTAGATTCGATAGTAACGATTTGGATGAATTAAATATCTACATGCGTACTAATTTTATCGTTGCATGCCCCGTAAGAAGTGTCAAAGAATTTGGAAAAATAAATTTATTAGAATTTTGGCAACAAAAGCAACCTCAATTCCCGGTTTTGACATGCTTGGCCCGTGATATACTAATAATCCAAGCTAGTATCGTATCTTCAGAGTCCACTTTTTCTCTTAGGGGCTGTTTGTTTACCTCTTAATGGTTCCATTAAGAGGTAACCTCTGAATCGTTAAGAGGTAAATCTTGTTTGGTAAAAAAAAGTGTTGTCTCTTAATGGTTCCAAAACCCTCTTAATGATTTTGTATCCTGACCCTCCCTTAACCATTAAGAGCCCTGATTTCATTATGAACAATTAGCAAACAACCATATTTCATTTTACACTATATCATAAAAACCTCTTAATCATTCAGACCACTTAATCATTTTGCACTAAACCATTCAACAACTGCCAAACAGCCCCTTAGTGGCAGGATCATTTCGGTACGTTAGATAAGAATAATCCCGGAGTCGGTAGAGTGTTGCATATGCTTGAAGAATTAGTTGGATAACATTGATGGACTTCAAGACAAGACATCACTCGAGGTGGAGATTGAAGGAGTGGGAGAAAATAAAATCGCCATGGGACGAAGTACGCCGTCAACTACCGATACCGAAGGTAGTGTCTCACAATATGACGATGATGAAGAACTCGACATTGATGACCACAATGATCAAATGAGTCTTCAAATACTTCAAACCTACGGGACTCTTCAATTCTATCTGCCATTTGAACAAGTGTATTTTTTAATAATTGATGTAATTTTAAATGTTACCATTAACTCGAAATTATAATAAAACGTATTTTTAAAATGTATTTGAAATTTATTTTTTAAAGTGTATTCAAGTATTGTTAAAAAAATTTAAAAATAGTAAAAAATGAACAGATTTGATTTTGGGCCTGGTCCGAGACCGGACCCGTTACAAATACCCTTAACCAAGCCTTGACATTTTTGCTCGAACCGGGACTGGGACCGGTTGCCGGCGGCACTGTTAAGGACTTGGACCGATTTGGGCCGGGCACGACCCATGATCGGTTTTTAACCACCTCTATCGTCGACCAGGTCCAACAGCACCAACGACCGAAAAAATGGTCGTTTGGCCTCAATTCTTCACGTTTTTGATGATTTTTTTCTTGCTAAAAGTCTAGAAAATCATTTTCCTCAACCATAGGAACAAAAATCAACGAAAACCATCAAGTATTGAGTCACATTTTCTTGTTTAAAATTTCAGTTTAACACAACTCGAAAATCGTTAAAAACTCAAAATCGTCCATTCTAAACTAAAATATGAGATATAATGCTACTAAGGTTCGATAATGGATTGAAAAATGAAGCTAAACATTTAAAGAACTCGAAGTTTGGTTTGAGTATTTTACCTTGAAAACGACGATAAATCGAGATTTCAGCTAGAGACCTTTGAGCTCCGATTTCTCTCTCAATTCTCCGTTCTTCTTGAAACTACTTGAACCAAAAATGAAGAGGACGGCGTTAGCTACATCAATCTATAGTTTTTTTTGGCTTATTCGTGTTGGAAATGTGAGTTTTTGGTTTTACAATAGTTAGATAAGGTTCTAGATTGTGTATTGGAAAGACACTTTCTAAATACTATATTTCGCCCTTATAAGGCTATAATGCCTTGGGTTTTCACTAAATCAGTACTCGGATAATCTAGAAAACAACATACACGAAATAAGCACTAATTTCGTGTGTGTGTGTGTGTGTGTATATTCATCAGATCATGTTTTTCATGTTTATATGAGAGATCGATGGTTACGAGCGATTAAATGGTTATAATCGTTAACAGATAAGATTGAAGAGCACTTACAACCGGATCAGAGTTCCAAGACTGAACCTCTTACTTCAAACACTCGAACTCTGACTCCAAGGTCCAAGTTTGATTCCAAGTACCCGAACTCTGACTCTGAAGTCGAAGTCTGAGTGCTCTGATATTAACCGTGGTTGCATAGTTTAGATCTTTGGCTCTACGGTCCAGAGTTTAAGTCTTAGTCAATTTTCAAGGTAATTTCAGAAGTCTGATCAGAAGAATCAGATCTCTGATTACACTACCCAAACTTATTCTTTAGAAATTTTCACTAAGTTCGACTCTTCATAAAATCCTCTGTTAGAATAAAATTGTATTCAAGATTAAAATAGAGGGTCTAGTTTGTAATTGTTGTATTGTTAAGGGTTTTGAGTTGTAAAGTCAACTATGTTGACTTAGTATAAATAGTTTTGTCTCTTTGTAATCTTGTAAGAAAGTACACATTAGATACATTCAGAGAGATAGGTAAGACTTCGCACACACAGAGAACATATGTGAGACTTGTGACTAAAAGTTAGATCTGTGATTAATTGTAATTCATATGATTGATCTAATAAATTTGTGTTCTTAATCTGTGTATTGATTGCTATATTCTAGTAATCTGGGTCACAATTGGTATCAGTGCTAGATCAGCCTAATCAGAAAGATCGTTTTTTTTTCAAGAAAATCACTGTTCATCGTTACTGTTTTATCAAAATTAAGTTTTTGATTTAGTGATGTTTTTGATGTAAATTTTGTACTACATTGATCGCCTAGTGAAAGAGAACATTTCTTATTTGAAATGGAAATCAATTTGATCAATAGATTGGTGTTATTTGATCAATCTTTCTTGTTTTTTGAAAGTTTTTGTCGCGTACTGACATCAATCGATTCCTACTTCAAGAATTATTTTTAGAGAAATTCCTTACACAAGGTTGTTCACGATGTTAAAGTGATCAATCGTGCAAAGTTTCAGAGTCAAATTCAGAGTTTTGGATGGAATTTAGTGAATTTTTGTGAAAAATATATCGAGATCTACAGAATTCGCAGAGATAATGAAGAACTCGCACGAAGAACTCGCAGGGTAGAAGAATTCACACATCACAAGAGAAGTTTGAAGAATTCGCATAATTCAAGGAAGGAATTTGCACGAAGTCATATTCGAAAAGGTAAGGATTCACACAAAGTTATATACGAGAAGCGTGGAATTCACAGAAGAGACACATATGAATTGTGCAGAGTTCACATATGTGAGACATACGAATTTCAAGGAATTCGCATCTGAGTCTTATACGAATTTCGAAGAATTCGCACACTCTGTTATGCGAAAAGCTCATATTTCGTATCCTTTTAGTATCCTTTTCATGCAAATTCTAGTCCATACGAATTCTTGATTGTGAGTGTTATACGAATTGTGCATGCGAATTGTTCTTATGTGAGTGTTCTGCGAATTCTTATATACGAATTCTGTACTTAGCATATTTTTCAAGTGATTTTTTCTGATTTTCTGATTAACGATCATTTCTAGCTAATTTTTTTATATCAAGCTGCAATATGAGATTTAATTGTCAAAATATTTTCTTTAGGGGCGCTGCGGGACCTGTGCTAAGTCTGCGGAGGGGTACATATTTTTTAGTGTGATCAAGGTTTCTGATTCTTGTTAACGATCATTTCAAGCTTATATTTTGCAGATTGTCAAGATGCCTTATATTGATGAGAAAGGAAACAACGTTCTAATCAACAATGATTCTTTATTGACATACAAGCCAGAGATTCCAGCACTCGAAGCTGAGAACAAAGATCTGAAGATTCAGAACTCATCTCTTCTTGCCCAAATTAATAGATTGAAAGATGATAAAGATTTAAAGAAAGACTTTGTTTGCTCAGAATGCATATCTAACTCAAAGATTAATTTTGAAGGAATAATTGAGTCTAAAGAGAAGGAGATTTCAAGTCTACAAGCAAAACTGAAGAGATCTGAAAGTCTTAATTCTAGCTCAAACTGGTCAAAGAAGGAGTGACTCTTTGTTCATCTCTAAGCAGGAGCTATAGTATCCATATCTGAAGTAGTGGTATGGATGGGAATATTTGCTGAGGAAGAGGTTTCAGTAATATGATTATCAACTATCACTTGATGTGGTTCAGATTGAACATCATCTACTAATTGTAGTTTATAGGTGAGAGGTAATTCAAAAGTCGAAGGTTCAGAAGGGGGCATAGTGTTTATGAGAACAACTAAAACCTAAGAAGTAGATTCTTCTTCATTTGAAACAATGACTGGATCATCATCAGGGTTTGGAGGATCTTCTTGATGGTTATTGCTGAAAGGTGCATCAGCATCTTTGAGGTGAGAGAACATCCAATCTTTTAGCTCTTCGTTTTCAAGGACAGGTTTTGAATTAGCTGATTGAGATTCATCAAATGTGACATGTATGGTTTATTCCACAATTTGTCTTCTCTTATTAAAGACTCTGAAGGCTTTGGACACTGAGGAGTATCCTAAAAAAATTCTATCGTCAACTTTGGGATCGAATTTTTCAAGTTGATCTCTATTGTTTAATATGTAGCACTGACAACTAAAGATATGAAGAAAACTTAGGGTTGGTTTTCTTCTATGGAAAAGCTTATATGATGTCTTCTTGAATCTCTTGACGATCATCGATCGGTTCTGAGTAAAACATGCAGTGTTGACAGCTTCAGCCCAAAATTAGGTTAGCTAATGAGACGCGCTGAGCATTGATCGAGCATCTTCAATGATTGTTCGATTTCGTCTTTCAGCGACCCCATTTTGCTGAGGTGTTCTCACAACTGAGAAATTGTGAGAGATACCATTCTTTTCAATGAAATTATCAAGCACACTATTTTTGAATTCAATGCCATGATCAATTCTTATAGAACGAATAGTGAGGTTGTTGAGAACTTCCATTTTCCTTATAAAGGAGATGATTTCTTCTGGGGTGTCACTTTTAGATCCAATGAACATAACCAATGTATATCTGGAATATTCATCAACAATCACCAACGTATACTTCTTTCCTGCAATGGATTGTATGTTGACTGGGCCAAACAAATCCATGTGATGTAGATGTAGAGGAGTAGTGATTGATGAGACTTGCTTTGATTTGAATCTTGCTTTGGTTTTCTTTCCTTTTTCATATGTTGAGTAGAAAGATTCTTTAGCATATGAGTTTTGAGGCATACCAGTGACAAGTTCCTTCTGGCTGAGTTCATTTAGTGTCCTGAAGTTGATATGGGATAACCTTTTATGCCATAGCCAGTTGACATCTGATGAGGATTTAGAAATAAAACAAATGTTCTCAATGTTGGAGGAATCCATGTTATTAACATAGAAGTTTTCCAAACTATAACCACTGAGATCAAGTTTTCCATCTTTGTTAGTGTAGCACATGCTTTCTTGGTAAATCATACTTTGTAGTCTTTATCACATAGCTAAATGATGCTCAGAAGATTGTGCTTCAGTCTTTCTATGTAGGTGACTCTTCGGAAGGTAGTTGTACCATTAGTTAGTACAACAAACCCTCTGTATATCCTTTTCCATTTCCACCAAAGGTCACTGAGGGACCTTTCTCTTCCTTGTAGTCAACGAGCAGGTTCTTTTCACCAGTCATGTGTTGAGAGCAACCACTATCAAGATACCAGATACCTTTCGAAACCTGCAAACATAAGGAATATCAAATTTTGATTGGCACTTTATAATGGGTCCAAAAGAGTTAGTGGAGATGGAAGGTTCAACAATCTTCACAACATCTAATGATTCAACTTCAGTGGTAACCTTCACTTTGGTTAATTTTTTAACCTTAGTGACATTTTTCACCTTGGCAGGTTTCTCAGCTTTGGTGACCTTCTTTGTCTTGGAGGCATTCATCTTCACTCTAGCCGATTTTTCAGCTTTGGTGGCAGTGGGACATTTATTGGCAATGTGGTCAGTAAGTCCATAAAGATACCATTTTCTATAGCTGAAGGTAGACTTAAGACCATAAGCATACATATTAGAAAGCTTTTGATAAGCTGGGCTAGCTCCAAGAATGCCCTTAGCTTCAGATCTCGGAGGAACTTTGAGTTCTTCAGATTTCTTAGGCTTAAGATCAACTTTTATCCTGGGAGCAGATCTCTAAACATGTTCAGGGATCTTGACTTTAGAGGATGAGGGTTGATTCGCTGAAGGTTTAAGAAAAACCTTATTTGGCTTAGGTACTTTAGTACCCTTCTGAGGAGTATGGGAAGTAGAAATTCCCTTATCTTTGACTTTGGAACTCTTAGAAATGTCCTCAGGTTTAGGATCAGAGGAGGAATAACACTGAGATGAAGAAATGTCAAGGATAGATGAGATGAACATTCCGAATTTTAGCATGGAACGATCTATGTCAGGGTTATCTTTTTTAGAATCATAACCACGACAACTCTTAACCTGGGAAGGTATTTGAGCATCTATTATCTCAGTGATCTTAGATGAGGATTTACACCATCCTTTAATTGTAGATTTCTCAGCTTTCAGCTCAGCGATAGCTTGTTCGCGTTCAATACTGATAATTTAATTGACAATGACCTGATCTTTTAAACTTTCCTCTATATTCGTTAGTTATTTGATTTTTAGATGCCATTTCTCAAGTTGTTCTATTAAATCAATATTTTTGTTTTCAGCTTCAGTTTTACCATTCAGGTGTTGGAAACTGAAGAATTGATCAAGTATGGTTAATGCTGCTGGTTCAGAGTTACTACTGTTAGAAGAATTCAAGGATAATACTGTTGAGTATTACTACTGCTAGTGGTTAATGCTGCTAGTTAGTGTTAGTGCTGCTTGAACAAAGTTAGTACTGCTTAGCTAGTTAGTACTGCTAGTGGTTAGTGCTGCTTACAGTTAATGCTGCTTATGACTTGAAGATCCGAATGAAAAGGATGACAGCTGGAAAGAATAAAGATATTCATGGAAGGCTTGAAGATAATGATGGAAGATATACTGAAGATATGTTTATTTATTGTAATTATCTTTTATTCAGTATATGTATAGATTGTATAGAATTGTTTAGAAGAGATTAATTCTAAGTTTTGTTCTAGAGAGAAATCAACCTCAAGGCATAGATCCTAATTCTAGAGAAGTAGAATTCGTCTTGAAAGAGTCTGTTCTTCAAGATTGAGGTTGAGTGTGTAATCTTGTGATTTTGTCAGGATCGAATTCTCAACAAGAATTAATTCTCAGAAACAATATCAAAGAAGTTTGCGGAATAACACTTTGATATTCAATGAAACAGTAAATCAACACAGTAAATATGAAGAACAAACTGTAAACTTGTATTGAATGCTTTGAAGTTACAAGATCACACTCAACCTCAATATTGATGAACAGGCTCACCAATACGAATTCTACTTCTCTAGAATTAGGATCTATGCCTTGAGGTTGATTTCTCTCTAAAACTAAGAATTAATCTCTAATTCTCAAAAATTATTTTTAACTATTCTAAACAATACTATATATATACTGAAGATAAAAGCTAATTACAATTAATAAAATATCTTCAGAATATCTTCCATCATTATCTCCAAGCTTTCCATAATCTTCAGTTTATCCAGTTGTCATCCTTTCCATACAAATCTCCATCTTATAAGCAGTATTAATCATAAGCAGCATTAATACTTTGAGCAATATTAACTCTAGCAGTACTAATTATGCTCAGCAGCATTAATATCTTCAAGCAGTACTAACTTTGAACTAGCAGTACTAATTTTGTTGAGCAACATTAACCATCAACTAGCAGCATTAACTAGAAGTATTAACTAGAAGTATTAACTGTTTTCTTCTAGCAGCATTAACTAGAAGTATTAACTAGAAGTATTAACTGTTTTCTTCTAGCAGCATTAACTAGAAGTATTAACTAGAAGTATTAACTGTTTTCTTCTAGCAGCATTAACTTTGTTCCAGCAGCATTAACCACAGAAGTAGTAACCATGTTGAACTGGAAGTATTAACCATGTTGAACTAGAAGTAGTAACCATGTTGAACTAGAAGTAGTAACCATGTTGAACTAGAAGTAGTAACCATGTTGAACTAGAAGTAGTAACCATCCTTGGCATATTTCAGACCCAACAATCTCCCCCTAACTTAACTTTTCAAAACTGAGAAGTTAAGTTCTTCAACATAGGGTCTTTATGATAATTTCAAAACTTTCTGCAATTACTAGTTCTTCTTGATTCAGTTTCTGTTGTTATCTTCTTTTCTGTTTCTGCTGTAGTTAATGCTTTATTTCAGCTTCTTCACTTATCTCCCCCTCAAAATAAGATTTCATATAAACTTGATTCTCCTTCTCATGTCTTCTCAAGTTCAGTTGTTTAAGTCTCCCCCTTTTTGAAATAATCATGATCTGTGCTCCTTTTCATCTCTTTTATCTCCATAATTTGATTGTGAACTTTCAGACTAATTGTACCAAGTGTATACATCAATTCTTTGTAGTTAAATCTGTCCTCACCTCCTTTAGGTGTGTTTACCACCTTTGAAGGATCCTTGGATCTTTTAGTAGAGATCTTCTGCCTAGCAGAAGCACCTTCTACTCCTTTGGTTTCTTGGCACCTGGGACCTTTAGATAATTACTCATCTAAAGTTGCCATGGGGAAGGTCTTAGATATGTTCACACTGTCCTGTCCTGCACTTTGTGCAAATTCAGTAGTGTGAGCCTTACAACCCATATGCTCTTGCATCTCCTTATTGAGCACCTTCTTGAGGTTGGGAGACACCCCTATGGTTTCCCTTTGGATATTCTCTGATGAAAAATGCTCCATCGGAGGGCTTGTAGGTTTTGAGGTTGAAGATACAAGAAGGGAAGGAACCTTCAGTATCTTTTCCTTATATAATATAGTAATGGGGAATGTTGGTTTGACAAAAGGAATCTGAAGATTTATGCTTGGTAGTGGAAGGTGTGGATAGGTCATCAGTGGGTTGGTCTAATGAGGGCTTTGACCCTGATGCCTTACCTTCTTGATTGTGGGACATCACCATCATTGTAGAGAACAATGGTATGTCAACTCCTTCCGAGTCCCTAGCAGATCTTCTCATGTTTGAGAAAACCTTGCCATTAGGGGGTTTAGGTACATATATCTCATTAAAATAAGGTTAATCCGTCAATTCCTTATTAAGTACTTCTTGTACAAACCTTGGATACAGATAAAAGCTTTTTGATTGATATCCAGGTTTGACATTAAATCATTGAAGATCATTTTTAGGTATAGAAAACTTACATTAGCAGTAGTAACACTTATCAGCAGCATTAACACAGACTGGCAGTAGTAACACTTATCAGCAGCATTAACACAGACTGGCAGTAGTAACACATACCAGCAGCATTAACACAGTCTGACAGTTTTCACTGAACTAGAAGTACTAACTACCTTTCAGTATTAGCAACCTTCTGTTGGATCAAAAGAAACATGTCCTCCATCAAATCTTTTAGAGAATTTGAAGGCAGTCCATGTTCCTTGTTATGTGCCTAGAGCAACCATTATCTTCATTCCAAATGCTCTTCCTCTTGAGCTTTTGGTTGCCCTGCACATTTGATAAATCAGTTAGTCTTTGATGGAACCCAAGCCAAAGTGGTCTTGGGTTGTCCTTTCTCATTTATATAATCTGTCAGTTTGGTCTGGATGAATTGTTTAGGAATCTCATGGCTGGAATACTTTGTCAAGATTATTGGCTTTGCAACATTAATACTAGTAGAAGCACTATCCTTGTTAGCAGTAGTATTGGTTGCAGCAGCACTATTTCTGTTAGCAGTACTATCTGGGATAGCAGTACTAACCTGTTTCTTTACAATTGGAACCCAAACTTGAACAAAGTTGTTTGCTTTCTTTGTCTTTAAATTACTCCTTGGCTTATTTGGAGCATTTTTCTTTGTATTAGCAAACTTGTTCTGAGCATGAGACTTTAAAGGTGCTCTTTTCTCAGCCAATTGATTCTTTCTTTTATTCCTATAACCAAAAGAGTTTTGTGGTTTTCTTTGAAAAGTGGCTCTTTGGTTGATAGGGTTGAAATAACAGTGTTTGGCAAGATGATTCAATTTGCCATAGATAAAACAAGGTTTTGGTCTATTGATTTTACTCAAATCAACCCCTTGTTTTTGTGCCCACTGATTATTCCAGTTTCTCTGATTTCCCCTAGGTTTATCATGTTTTTGGGGCTCAGATTTATTGCAAGAACACTGTTTGCAAGGGACAGGATTCACAACTGTGGTTTGCTTATAATGGACCTTCTCAGACTTTCCCTCAGTCTTCTCTATGTCCTTAGATTTGACCCAAGTCTTTCCACATCCCTCATTGGTGATAATGTGATTTTCTAGAGGAACCTCACCATTCCCAGTGTTCTCCTTACTCTTTTCACTAGAGTTCTCTTCTTCAGAGTCTGTTTCAACCACCACTTTGTCTAAAGGATCTATCTTAGTGGCTCCAACAGGAAATTCCTTCCTATCCTTGGTCTCTAGTAAGTTTGATATAGGAGGAATGTAATTGTTGTTGTATGGTGGTGGTGTGGTGTTATAGCCTATTCCTCTTCTAAGTTTGTCATGGATTTGAGTTTGGAGCAAAGAGTCCATTGCTTTAGAAGCATTGGAAAATTTCTCAATATCCAGCTTGGCTTTCTCAAACTCACTCTTTATCTTCTCATTCTCCTCTTTAGACTTTTTCAGCTGAAGTTCTAGGTCATTCTTCTCCCACTTCCAGTAATTTGTATCATAAGAATGTTGAAGTTCATTGGCTTGGAAAACTTTGATCTGTTCCTCAAAACTCTCAACAATTCTTACATAGTCTTTTATATCTCTCTCTAATCTTTTAAGGTCATCACTTATTGTCTGGTTGTGATCCCTGTACCTTTTAACAGTTTCCATACAAGTTTTAGAGCAAAGATTAGACATTACCTCTGTGGGGATTTCTGTGCTTGAAGAATCTGAAACTTTAGCCATTGATGATTTCTGATTTCAAAGAAGAATGGTGATTGCAGGTTTCTGAGAATACTAGCTTTGATACCACTTGTCAGGATCGAATTCTCAACAAGAATTAATTCTCAGAAACAATATCAAAGAAGTTTGCGGAATAACACTTTGATATTCAATGAAACAGTAAATCAACACAGTAAATATGAAGAACAAACTGTAAACTTGTATTGAATGCTTTGAAGTTACAAGATCACACTCAACCTCAATATTGATGAACAGGCTCACCAATACGAATTCTACTTCTCTAGAATTAGGATCTATGCCTTGAGGTTGATTTCTCTCTAAAACTAAGAATTAATCTCTAATTCTCAAAAAGTTATTTTTAACTATTCTAAACAATACTATATATATACTGAAGATAAAAGCTAATTACAATTAATAAAATATCTTCAGAATATCTTCCATCATTATCTCCAAGCTTTCCATAATCTTCAGTTTATCCAGTTGTCATCCTTTCCATACAAATCTCCATCTCATAAGCAGTATTAATCATAATCAGCATTAATACTTTGAGCAATATTAACTCTAGCAGTACTAATTATGCTCAGCAGCATTAATATCTTCAAGCAGTACTAACTTTGAACTAGCAGTACTAATTTTGTTGAGCAACATTAACCATCAACTAGCAGCATTAACTAGAAGTATTAACTAGAAGTATTAACTGTTTTCTTCTAGCAGCATTAACTTTGTTCCAGCAGCATTAACCACAGAAGTAGTAACCATGTTGAACTAGAAGTATTAACCATGTTGAACTAGAAGTAGTAACCATGTTGAACTAGAAGTAGTAACCATCCTTGGCATATTTCAGACCCAATAGATTTCAATTATTCAATACAAGTTTACAGTTTGTTATTCATATTTACTGTTTGTGATTACTGTTTCATTGAATATCAAAGTGTTATTCCGCAAACTTCTTTGATATTGTTTCTGAGAATTAATTCTTGTTAAGAATTTGATCCTGACAAGTGGTATCAGAGCCTAATTTCCTCAGAAACATCTATTCATTCATCATGGAAAATCTTGCATAATCAAACAGTACTCTGATCTCTAAGGTTCCAATGCTTAAACCCAGTGAGTTTGACATGTGGAAGATCAGAATCAGACATTACATTTTTCTCACTGACTACTCAATGCGGGATATCATTGAGAATGGTCCTTCTGAAGCTGGAAGGATAGGGCCAGATGGGAAAAGACCTCCACCAAAGACAGATGGTGAGAGGAAGATCAGACAGACAGAGATGAAGGCCTTGAGCACTCTGCTCTTGGCCATTCCCAATGAATATCAGCATCAATTTTGCAACTGCACGGATGCCCAGATTCTCTGGAATGCTCTAGAGAAAAGATTTGCTGGCACTAAGAGCATCAAAAGAAATCAAAGAGATGTTTTAAAGCAGCAGTATGAGAACTTCACTTCCTGAAAGAATGAGTCTATGACTCAAACTTTTGATAGGTTTAACAAACTCATTGGTGAACTGGCTACTGTAGGAGTGAAGATGGAACAAGATGATATCAACAGAAAATTCCTCAGATCTCTTGGGGATGAATGGACTATTTACACTGTCTCATATAGACAGAGTGACAATCTGGAAGAGAAGGAACTTGATGATCTATATAATGATCTGAGAGTCTTTGAAGCTGAGGTAGAATCCAAGAAGAAGCCCTCTGGTTATATCCACAATGCTGCACTTCTTTCAGCATCCACTGATACTACTGCCAACCCTGAAGCAGTTAGTACTGCCAGTGGAGTAAATTCAGAAAAAGGCACTGAAACTATTTTTGAAGCCTTTTTGTCCAGTCATAGCAACAATTCATTGATCAATGATGATTTGGATCAACTTCACCCTGATGACCTGGAGGAGATGGATATTAAATGGCAGATGGCCATGTTATCCATGAGGGTGAAGAAGTTTATTAAAAGAACAGGAAGGAATAACTTCTCTCAAAGAAGAGAAGATGGAGCTGGTTTTGACAAGACTAAGGTGGAATGCTATAAGTGTCACCAGAAAGGACACTTTGCTAGAGAGTGCAGGAGTGTTGTTCCAAACAACAACCACCAACAAGCTCAGAATGGAGGCTACAATCAGAACAAGAATCCTGCTCAAGTACTTGTTTCTCAACAAGGAATGGGATTTGACTGGAGTGATCAAGCTGAAGAAGCCATTCAGAATTAAGCTCTTATGGCAGAAGTGTCTGATCTCCCCTCTGAGGTAATTTCTAATCTTTGCACTAAATCTTGTATAGACACTGTCAAAAGATACAGGGATCACAATCAAAGTATGTGTGATGATCTCAAAAGATTAGAAAAGGACATAAGAGATTATGTGTTGATAGTAGAGAGATTTGAAGAGCAAATCAAAGGCTTTCAAGCTAATGAACTTCAACACTCCTATGACACAAACTATTGGAAGTGGGAAAAGAATGAGTTAGAGACCAAACTGACTAAGTCCTTAGAAGAGAATGATAGGCTGAAAGAGGAACTGTCTAGAGTTAAACTTGACATAGAAAAGTTTTCATATGCTTCAAAAGCAATGGATTCTTTTCTAAAGGCTCAGATTCATGATAAGATGAAGCCTGGTATTGGATACAACAATACACCTCCTCCTTACAACAATAACTATATCTCTCCTACTTCAGACTTGTTAGAAACCAAGGAGAAAAAGGACTTATTTGAGGAAGCTTTTAAGATAGATCCTTTGGATAAGGTAGTAGTTAAGGATTTGACTGAGAAAGAAGAAGTGAGAACAGGGATAATGATGTGAGTAAAGAAATCCCATTAGAAAACAACATTATCACCAATGAGGAATGTGGGAAAATCTGGGTTAAGTCCAAGGAGATAGAGAAGACCAAAGGAAAAGATAACAAGGTCCATTACAAACAAACCACGGTTGTGAATCCTGGATCTTGTAAACAGTGTGCTTGCAGTAAAGCCAAGAGCCTAAATTCTGTTTTAAAAAGAGGAAATCAAAGAAACTGGAATAATCAATGGGCTCAGAAACAAGGAGTTGATCTGAATAAAATCAATAGACCAAAACCTTGTTTCATATGTGGCAAGTTAAATCATTTGGCTAAATATTGCTTCTTTAATCCTATTAATCAACAGATGAACTTTCAAAGATTTGTGCAAAAACCTGTTGGTTATAGGAATGCTGGAAAGAAACATGTGATAAAGAAACATGGTGAAAGTAAAGGCCCCATGAAGGAAATGATTTTAAAAGAAAGTATTAAAATGTGGGTGCCTAGAAGCATTAAAACTGTTAATACTGCTGACAGGGTTAGTGCTGCTGGAGGTATTACTGCTGCTACCAGTGTTAGTACTGCTGAAAATATTAATGCTGCTAATACTGTTAATCCTTCTTCAAAGGTTAATACTGCCAACACAGTTACTGCTGCTAACACAGTTACTACTTCTAACAAGGTTAGTACTGCTAAGCATGCAAGTGCTGCTAAGGCAGGTAATACTTCTAAAACCAGTACTACTTCTAGCAAAAATGTTTCCAAGCCTATTATAGTGACAAAGTACTCCAAGAATGAGGAGTTAAAGTTCAAAAATCTTGTCAAGAAAGAATGCAAGTATTTTGATGAAAAAGGGGTACCCAAGACCACTTTGGCTTGGGTTCCTAATTCATACTAACTGATTCATTCTATGTGCAGAGCAACCAACAGCTCAAGGGAAAGAGCATATGGCATGTTGATAGTGGTTGCTCTAGGCACATGACAGGCAACATGTCATGCCTTCAGAATTTCAAGCATATCAATGGAGGACATGTTTCATTTGGAGATAATCTTACTGGTGGTAAGATAAGTGGAAAAGGTAATGTCACCAAGGTAAGATGACATTTGAGGATGTCTATTATGTTGATCAATTGAAGTACGACCTGTTAAGTGTATCACAGGTTTGTGACAAACAACATAGTATATTATTTACTAATACTGAGTGTATGATCCTTGCTCCAGGGTTCAATGTAGTTGATGAAAGCATGATACTACTTAAGACTCCAAGAAAGGACAATGTTTATTGTCTAGATATGGACAATGTTGAGAGTGATTCATCTCTAAATTGTCTTGTTTCAAAAGCTTCTGTAGATGAATCCTCTCTTTGGCACAGAAGGATGTGTCACATGAACTTCAAAACTATGAACAAACTTGTTAAAAACAATCTTGTAAGAGGTTTACCTTCAAAAGTATTTTCATGTGATGATCATTGTGTTGCATGCCTTAAAGGCAAACAACACAAAACTTCTCATAAGACCAAAGAGATAAACTCCATTTCCTTTTGTCTCCAGTTATTGCATATGGATCTGTTTGGTCCTTCAAATGTTATGAGTATTGGCAAGAAATCTTACTGCCTGGTTATTGTTGATGATTACTCAAGATTTACTTGGGTATATTTTCTAAGGACTAAGGATGAGACAAGTGGATTGATCAAATCCTTTATCCTAAGAATTGAAAACCAAACTAATCAAAAAGTAAAAATCATTAGATCAGACAATGGAACTGAATTTAAAAATCTTGATCTAAACACCTTTTGTGAAGAAAAAGGTATTGAGAGACATTATAGTGCCCCTAGGACTCCTCAACAGAATGGAGTTGCTGAGAGGAGAAATAGGACACTAATAGAGGCTGCTAGATCTCTGTTGGCTGATTCAAAACTGCCAATTACCTTCTGGGCTGAAGCAGTTAATACTGCCTGTTATGTCCAAAACAGAGTTCTAGTAGTTAAGCCTAAGAACAAGACACCATATGAGCTTTTAAACAAAAGAAAACCTTTTATTGGATTTTTCAAACCTTTTGGGTGTCCTTGTACAATTCTCAATACCAAAACTCACTTAGGTAAGTTTGATAGCAAAGCAGATGATGGATTTCTTGTTGGTTATTCATCTCAGAGTAAGGCCTACATAGTTTTTAACTCTGCTTTTAGAATAATTGAAGAAAGTGACAATGTCAAATGCAATGAGAACACACCAAACCCTATTGGGTCTGGTCCTCAGTGGCTATTTGACATTGATTCACTAACTAACTCTGTTGGTTTCAGTAGTGATGATTATGCAGGTTCAGGATGTGGAGGATCAGAGACTACACAAGTTCAAGAAAGTACATCTAAATCTGTGATCTTTCCTATACCCACAGTGGATTCTGTTGAAAACTGTGAAAAGGAACCATCTACTGGACCAAGTCAGCATGAAGAAGAAAGTAGAGCTGAGGAGACTCAAGAAAAGGAATCAGAAGAAGCTGCTGAAAATACTTTAGTTGAGTTGAATGACTCTAATCTAGAGGTAGGACTTAATGAAGAACCTAGTCATAACACCAGAGTACTAAAGAATCATCCTCCACAGCTGGTAATAGGAGATATATCTTCTCCTATGATGACTAGACATCAAAGAAGGCTTCAAGAAATGCAAGATCAACAGCATACAATGCTTACTTGTTTTCTATCCCAGCTTGAGCCTAAAAAGGCACATGATGCTATGAAAGAATCCAGTTGGATAGAAGCAATGCAAGAGGAACTGTTGCAGTTCAAACTACAAGATGTATGGGATCTAGTAGACCTTCCTAAAGATCACAGAGCAATTGGCACAAAGTGGATTTTCAGGAACAAGAGAGATGAAAGAGGTATTGTCATAAGGAACAAAGCAAGGCTGGTGGCTCAAGGGTATACTCAAGAAGAGGGAATAGATTATGAAGAAGTTTTTGCACCTGTGGCTAGGATAGAAGCAATCAGATTATTCCTAGCTTATGCTTCTTAAATGAAATTCAAAGTCTATCAAATGGATGTCAAAAGTGCATTTCTCTATGGCTCAATTGAAGAGGAGGTATATGTCTGTCAACCACCAGGGTTTAAAAACCCAAGCTATTCAGACAGTGTATACAAATTGAAGAAAGCGCTTTATGGACTGCATCAAGCTCCAAGAGCATGGTATGACACTTTGTCATCCTATCTCTTGGAAAATGGCTTTGAAAGAGGAGTCATTGATAAGACTCTATTTATCAAGAGAAAGAAGAAGGATATCTTGCTGGTCCAAATTTATGTTGATGATATTATCTTTGGATCCACAAGAGACAGCATGTGCAAGGAGTTTGAGGAACTAATGCATCAAAGGTTCAAAATGAGTTCCATGGGGGAACTTACCTTTTTCCTTGGACTCCAAGTTCAACAGAAGTCAGATGGAATTTTCATCTGTCAGTCCAAATATGTGCATGACATCCTAACCAAGTTTGGTTTCTCAGATTCAAAACCTATCAACACACCTATGGAGACACACAAGCAGATAACAACAGATCTTGAGGGGGAGGATATGGATGTGCATCATTACAGATCCATGATTGGCTCTCTCATGTATCTCACAGCATCTAGGCCAGACATAATGTTTCCAGTCTGTGTATGTGCAAGATTCCAAGTTAGGCCAAAACAATCTCACTTTCAAGCTGTTAAGAGGATATTCAGATATCTCAAAGGGCAGCCCAGATTGGGACTTTGGTATCCTCATGACTCACCCTTTGACCTAATAGCATACTCAGACAGTGATCTAGGTGGGGCAAACTTGTACAGAAAATCTACTTCTGGAGGATGTCAGTTTTTGGGTGCTAGACTAGTTTCATGGCAGTGCAAGAAACAAACCACAGTGTCCACATCTACAACAGAGGCAGAGTACATAGCAGATGTAAGTTGCTGTTCTCAAGTCTTATGGATTCAGAATCAAATGCTGGACTATGGGGTAACCTTTCTACACACTCCCATCTTTATTGATAATAGCAGTGCTATCAGCATTGTGAATAATCCTGTCAAGCACTCTAAGACAAAGCACATTGAGATCAGGTATCACTTCATACGAGACTGTAATGAAAAGAAACTTATTCAAGTTGTAAAAGTTCATGCTGACAACCAGTTTGCTGATCTATTCACCAAAGCTTTTGATGTGGGTAGATTCACTTTCTTGGTAACAAGTGTCGGAATGATCAACTCTGAATAAGCATCTTCTCAAAAAGTGGTTAAATACTTGAATATTATGGATTGTTGGTGTTACTAATCTTCCTTTGCAGGGCATACATAGCAGTACTCAATTCAGCTCAAGCTTCAAAGAGTAAGTACGGTTAATACTGCTAGTAGTTAATACTGCTAGTAGTTAATACTGCTCGTAGTTAATACTGCTCGTAGTTAATACTGCTAGTAGTTAATACTGCTCACAGTTAATACTGCTAGTGGAAAATACTGCTCACAGTTAATACTTCTAGTGGTTAATACTGCTAGTTAGTTAATACTGCTCGCCGTTAATACTGCTAGTTAGTTAATACTGCTAGTAGTTAATACTGCTCGCAGTTAATACTGCTAGTGGTTAATACTGCTAGTTAGTTAATACTGCTCGCCGTTAATACTGCTAGTTAGTTAATACTGCTCGCCGTTAATACTGCTAGTTAGTTAATACTGCTCACAGTTAATACTGCTTGTCAGTTAATACTGCTTGTCCGTTAATACTGCTCTAGGTTAATACTGCTTATGTCCCGAATACTATAAATACCCTTTGCCCGCCTAAAAGTTCATAACGACTCTTTGCATACTGTTCACTTGCGCTCTAAACCCTTTCTCTCTCAAAGACTCAAAGTTTTCAGGCAAGCTTGTCGCACAGATCAATGGCATCCATGGCATTCATCGATGAACACAATGAGATCGCGATGCTACAAAAGCCAAAGCAAGCCGCAGGATTTCATCAGATAGTGGATTTCCTCAAAACAAGCCATATTGCCCATGCTCTTACTGTATCACCTACAATCTATATCGAGCATCAAAGGCAATTCTGGGCAAATGCCACCATTATTACTGAGAATGGTGTGCAAATGATCAAGACAAGGGTGTGTGACAAACCCTTAACAGTTACTGAAGAAGTTATTCGCATCAGTCTACGTCTAGACGATGCCTCTGGTATAACTTCTATCCCAAATGATGAACTGTTCTCTTCTCTTACAAGAATGGGGTATGGAGGCCCATTGGGTGTGTTCAAGTTCTCAAAAGCCAAATTCTCACCCCAATGGCGTTTCTTTGTCCATACCCTTATGCACTGTATCTCCAAAAAGACTACTGGATGGAGTGAGTTCAGCAGCACCATTGCTTATGCTTTGGTGTGCTTGGCCACTGCCAGAAAGTACAACTTTTCTAAAATGATTTTCAGTGATCTTGTCTCAAACATGGGAAACAAAAAGAGCTTCTTTATGTACCCCAGGTTTGTCCAAGAAGTTATTACTCATGAATTGACGGATATACCTCATCCTGTTGGGGTATATGTACCTAAACCCCCCAAAGGCAAGGTTTTCTCAAATATGAGAAGATCTGCTGGGGACTCGGAAGGAGTAGACACCCCATTGTTCTCTACAATGATGGTGGTGTCCCAAACCAATGAAGGTATGGTAGCAGGGTCAAGGCCCCCATTAGACCATCCTACTGCTAGCCAATCCCAACCTTCCCACTTTAAATCTATCCCCCAGTCCCTTCTTGAAAAACCCACCTCACCAATCACCCAAACATACAAGAGGAAACAGGTAAAGAAGGCTCCTTCCCTTCTTGTACCATCAACCCCCAAGCCTTTAAGCCCTCTAAGGGAGAATTCTCCTTTAGGGAATATCAATAGGGAAACCAAAGGGGTGTCTCCCAACCCCAAGGAGGTGCTCTCTGAGGAGGAGGAAGAGTATATGGGTGCTGAGGCTGCCACTACTCCTGCTAGCACAGAGGAGGAAAGTGGTAACATCAATAAGACCTCCCCCATGGCAACTTTGAATGAGCAATCATTCAAAGGTCCCAGGTGCCAAGAAACCACGGGGGTGGACAGTGCTTCTGCTAGGCAGAAGACTTCCACTAATAAAAGATCCCATGATCCTTCAATAGGGGGTAACACTCCTGGAGAAGGTGAGGACAGATATGACTATGATGAATTGATGGAGACAATGGGTAACATCAACCTGGATGTCATCAAACAAGGCAAAGAGATAGAAGAAATGAAGCTGGTAATTTTGTCACAACAAGTACAGATTGCTAAGCTGAAGAAGATGGTGACCAGTCTGGTACAGAGGAAGAAGAGAAAGCAATTTCAACTCAGGAGAAGGACATCTGAGAATGATGCTCCCAAAAAGGGGGAGATCAACATGGAAGAAGATACAGAAAAGAGGGAGCCTGAGGTGATGAAAAATGGTGATAAGGGGGAGAAAGTTGATGTTGAGGGGGAGCAGGAAGCAGAAACAGTTACTACTGCTGACATAAACAAAGCAACAGAAACAGTGAAAGAAGTATTAACAGATCTTGAGATTGAAGAAACCTTACTTAAAGCCAAGAATGATACTCCCAAGGTCACTTCAAAGACCAAAGGAGTAATCATCAAAGAACAAGGCAAAGTGATCAAGAAAGATAACAGTAAGAAGGCAATGAACAAACACAAAGGAAAAGCAAAGATGGTGGAATCTGATCAACCAGCCAAGAAGCAAAGGTTGGTTGAATCAGATGAAGCCTTAGCCAGGAAGATGCAGGAGGATATTGAAAAAGAAGAAAGAGTTCAGGTTGAAAAGGATAGGGAGATGGCAAAGGCTCTAGCTGCTGAACTGAATGAAGCTTATCAACAGAGTCTGGCAAATGAAATTGCACAGAAGAAAGCTGCAACTCTGAAGAAATCAGTGGTGAAAACAGCTGTAAAGAAGAGACAACCCTCACAGACTTTCCTAGATACCCAAGAGAGAAACAATATGATCATATTTCTCAAAGGTGCTGTAGGAGTCAGAAAGGAGATGTTATCAAAGATGTCATTTGAGAAGATTAAAGAGCTATATGATTCAGAAATGAAAAAGCTTCAGGGGAATGAAACGGCTAGGGTGGAGATGGAAAAGAGGATGAAAGAGAGTAATGACTTTGATTTCCAAAAGCCTTTTCCAGATGAGCAAGAAACACCACCTAAGAAAGAAGCCACTCTGGGTGAAAGTCTAAGGACTTTAAAGAGAACAAATATGATGGCTAGGAGAAAGTCAACTAAGAAGCCTAGAGTATCTGAAGGAGAGGCTGAGAAGGTTGCTGAAGAAGAAGTGGCACCTGAGTCATCTAAACAGAAAGAGCCATCAAACACAGATGATGTAAATTTGTATATGGTAGTGATGGATAAAGTGCCTGAACCAATTTCAGCAGAACCTGTAGGAGTTAAGCCTCCTGAGGTCATTCACTGGGATACACTGACAGTGGATGGAAAGGAATACATAAGGCTGAAAAGAAAAGATGAAAAGTATGAGGTGTTCAACACTTGGGCAAAGATTGTAAGAACATGCTCAAGGCCAGATCTTGAAGAGATGTTTGAGATAGGAATGAAGTTGTATGCAGATATACTGAAAGCTCCAGAGATTTCAATTACAAAACTGATAATGGAGTATCTGTATATGATGTTCAAACCTGAAGAAGTAGAGCATGTGATCAAGAATGTGTTCAAGACAGTCAACAGTTGGACTTTATATGAAACTAGTGGAGTATATTCAGTGACTCTGGATCTGAATCATACTGAATACTTCCTAGTGGATAGAGTGTACAACCATAGCAGTTTGAAGCTTCATGCCATGCTGAAGAAGAAGCTAGGGTGCATTCCAGATTCAGAGATGGCTAAATATTTGATCCAAAGAACCATCAATCAGAGTTTGGGGTTGGATGCAAATACTGGAATTTAGGCCACTATGAAGTTTTGGGAGCATCTTGAAGAGCATCTGAAGAACTTGACTTCTTTTCCTAAAAGTCAAGTTAGGGGGAGATTGTTGGGAACTGAAGAATTGATCAAGTATGGTTAATGCTGCTGGTTCAGAGTTACTACTGCTAGAAGAATTCAAGGATAATACTGTTGAGTATTACTACTGCTAGTGGTTAATGCTGCTAGTTAGTGTTAGTGCTGCTTGAACAAAGTTAGTACTGCTTAGCTAGTTAGTACTGCTAGTGGTTAGTGCTGCTTACAGTTAATGCTGCTTATGACTTGAAGATCCGAATGAAAAGGATGACAGCTGGAAAGAATAAAGATATTCATGGAAGGCTTGAAGATAATGATGAAAGATATACTGAAGATATGTTTATTTATTGTAATTATCTTTTATTCAGTATATGTATAGATTGTATAGAATTGTTTAGAAGAGATTAATTCTAAGTTTTGTTCTAGAGAGAAATCAACCTCAAGGCATAGATCCTAATTCTAGAGAAGTAGAATTCGTCTTGAAAGAGTCTGTTCTTCAAGATTGAGGTTGAGTGTGTAATCTTGTGATTTCAATTATTCAATACAAGTTTACAGTTTGTTATTCATATTTACTGTTTGTGATTACTGTTTCATTGAATATCAAAGTGTTATTCTGCAAACTTCTTTGATATTGTTTCTGAGAATTAATTCTTGTTAAGAATTCGATCCTGACAGGCATTGTACAAATCAATTGTCAGCACATCAATACCGCTACGTCTCTCATCTTCACTTTTAACATCAGTGAGAACTGGATCAAAAGAGATTGATACCTGAGAGGTGGTAGTGCTCGTGGATGTTTTAGTGGGTTCTTCCACTTCTTCTTCTATCTAGGCCACATCTTCTTCATCAGAACTTGATTCTTCAAATTCTTCCTAGACATGTTCTTCAGGGATCGAGCCTTTACCTTTTCGCTTGTAGTTTTTCAACTTTTGATATATCTCTTATTCAACTTTAGGTACTTGTCATCGCTGGTTTTTTGGGATGAAGAAGGTTTGAAGACTTTCTTTGACCTGCACTCGCTAGCAAAATGTCCTACTTTTTCACAGTTATAGCAAGTAGCAGTTGCCTTATCAACAAGTGTTGACTTAGGCTTATCAGATATGGAAAGAGGCGTATTTTCTCTGGACTTTCTCTTTCTTGCAAATCTCCTAAAGGAGTTTGTCAAGAGTGCCATTGATTCATCAAATTCTGAAAGGTCAGCATCTGATGGATCCTTTGAGTCAGCATCTAACTCAGTGATAGTAAAAGCAAAGGAGCGCTGAGATGGGATCATCTCTGAAGAGACTAAAGCAACAGGTGTCCCATCTTTCAGGAAGACATTCCAAGAATTTGGTCAGTATCACATAATTTGAGTAGGTTTTACCAACAGTCCTTAGATCAATTATTAAGCAATTAAATCGTTGGTGTACTTCAGACAAAGATTCATTCTTACCACAAATGAAACTTTCATATTCTCTTACCAGATTTATCTTTCTGGTTTCTTATAGCTCAGTCGTACCTTCATATTGAACACAAATTGTGTCCCACATGGCTTTAGAGGTTTTTAGATGCATGATGGAATGGAAGGCTTCATTAGGTAAAGCCATTGAGATGATGGTTTTGGCCTTTGCATCAAGGGCAACTTTTTTTTTGTCCTCATCACTCTATTGTCTTATTTCTTTGACAACTTCTCTCTCAGGAACAACATCAGTAGTTGAAGTGGCAGGAACTGCAGCAATTATGATAAATGGTACACATGGTCCATTTTCAACATATTCAGGTATAGTGGGATCTACAGCTTCTAGAAATAGCATCATTCGACTTTTCTAGAGAGCAAAGTTGCCTCTGCTGAATCGAGGTGGTTTTGCAAGAGAGTCAATATCATGATAGTTAGTGTTTGTGCTTAATGCCATTATAGAGAATAGCAAGGAAGAGAGTTAAGAAAGATCTTGTTTATGGATTAAACAAACTGCTCTGATACCACATGTTGGGATCCAAGCGCATACCACTATGCCTAAAGCAATTGTTGAAGGAGAAAGCGCAACGTATTTCCATATAGCGTAGCAGGCAGTGCCACGTTTTGATTTACGAAGATGCTTGTTAACGACCCAACACAACATATTCCACAACGATGATGTTTTTTTATCATCTTTCATTCAACCGTTTGATGTTAATTCCGGTATGCACATCCAGAAGATCGTTCCGGCCACCGGTCTCTGTTTTCCTCATGACCATCGCCTTTCATATCCGTTTTCATCTCCGTTCATCGTCTCGGTTTCATATTCATTTTCATCTCCGTTCATCACCGTCCATCTAAGCTTCATATCCATTTTCATCTCCGTTTTCATCGGTGAAATGTTAGATTTCTAATCGATAAAATACAATGGAATCGGTGAAATCGTTGAATGCTACCTTCTTACAACGAAATCATTATGGATGAAATAGTTTAAAATGTTCTTCGACTTTTTGGTAACTACAATTGAAGATTTGAAATTGGAGAAGATTTGAAATGGGTATTTCCCTGAAAATTAGCAATTTCATCTCGTTTCCATATTTGAAACTACATGTTAAAAGGACTACTATACCCTTTTGTTAAAGCACATATTTATTGGATTCAAGATCATAATTATCTGAAGATGGAAATCTGAAGTCAAAGCTGATAAAGTCGTCTCAATAAATAGTCTAGGGTCCTTTTGTATTAAATAGTCAAAGTCTGTTTACATATTTTATTTATTAGTTTTATATTTAGTTAAATAAATTTAGTTTTAGTTGTTGGGCCTAAGCCTAGCAAAGCCCATTAGGCTATATGGCCTATGTATAAATAGTTTTTGTTTAGAGTTAATTAGGTTAAGGAAGCTAATTTGCAAAATTAATTATTGAGAGATTTAGTGTGGTGGTGGTGCACCGTACACAGAAGGGAGAAGCAGAGAGGATTTCGATTTCAAGCTTGTAACCTGTTGAATCGTTTGATTAATCATATCAGGTTTGAATTATTGTGTTGTTTATTGTTTTACTTGATTGAATGATTCATTATTGGGACACACAATTGGTATCAGAGCTCGTTACAAATTGAATTGAAATTTGTTTTTTCGGTTCTGTTATCTGTCAAAGATTCATAATTTTTATTGTGTGATTATTCATTCAAGTTGTTATTGATTGGATTGTGTTTGTTTAGCATATTATCGTGATTGGGTATTGGTTGATTTGAATATTACATCAATTTTTGATTATCAATTTGGTGTTTTTGGAAATTCTGGGTTCGTTCCCATGAAGCCACTGTTTCATAAATCAAAATTCATTATTAATGGTTTTTGTTGAAATTAACTGATTGCAATCTGTTCTAGTTGGTAATTTGATCGAATTGGCAAAGTTTGGTTGTTTAATTCGAGAAATCGAGTGTTTTCTGGGTTGATTTTGGTTTCTGGGTCGATAAGTTTCAAGAACATACTGGTCGCCCGGTATTCATATCGGTCGACTTGGTTTGCGTATTACACTATTCCGGTCTTTGTTATTATAGGTCTTTCACTATCGGTCTTTTTCTTATCAGTCGACCGGTACACACACAGTCCACCCCGGTCGAATACCTTAAAGTCTATAGGTCAAGGCTAATATCGGTCGAAGACCTCTATCGGTCCAAGCTATTATCGGTCAAAGTCTATACCGATCGAAACCTTATTCCGGTTGAAGTCAATACCGGTCCATAATCTTTCGGTCGAACTTCACACTATCGGTCTAAGCACACCCCGGTCCATTGCATTATATCGGTCTTAGCTCTCTACCGGTCTTGTATATTATCGGTCGAAGCATAGTGTCGGTCGAACAACCATCCGGTCTAACATCATATCGGTCTAAGCAAGTTATCGGTCGAATCCCACTGTGCGCATCCTTTTTGATACGCAAACTGTACTTTTCACATCTTTCTTGATACGCAAAATGTACTTTGCGCATCCTTCTTGATACGCAAACCTTCTCTTTGCACAAGTACTGTTCACACTATTCACTGTTCACTTTTGCGAATTTTGTTCCAGGTTTGCAGATTCGATTTTTCAAATTTTTTTTTTGCTAAGTCTGCTAAGGGGGACAAAGTTCTGTTCGTGATCAGATTTTTCTGAATTTCATTCTAAGATTTTCAGTATTGTGTGATTTTATCTTGATTTCTAACGATCTCATCAAGTTGATTGAATCGTATCAGATAAGTTAGCTACTAATCGTATCAGTAAGAATGTCTCGGGAAGCTCTTGCCATTGGAACATATGTGAAGCCACCAGTACTCTTCAAAGGGGAGTACGAGCAATGGAAGGACAGATTCTTGGACTTCATCGATCGACATGAGTTGGGAGATCTTATCAGGAAATCTCTAAAAGAAGGAATCATGACACCTCCGACCAAGGTTCTCACTGTAGCTGGAGCAAATGGCCAAGAAGAAGAGACAGAGTATAAATTACCGATTGGTGAATATTCGGAAGATCAGCTGAACAGACACAAGGGTGACAAGCTGGCAAGATCATTCATTCTCCAAGGCATACCGAATGAAATATACGTGAAGATTGATAGCTACAATGCTACTGGTAAGCAAATGTGGGATCAGTTGGAGAAGATGATGCTTGGATCTAAAGTTGGCAATCAACTCAAAGTTTCCACCTGCTTGAATAATTATGAAGAATTCAAAGCTAAAGCTGGAGAATCACTTGAAGCCACTTATGACAGATTCGTCACATTACTGAACGAGCTGAGCAAGAACAAGATCAGCAAATCTCACGTGGAGCTGAATGTGAAATTTCTCAGCAACCTTCAGCCTGAGTGGAAGAGATTCACCAGACAAATGAGACAGCTGAAGGATTTTCACGACATTCCTCTTCATGAAGTTTATGAAATCCTCAGACAGAATGAGGAAGTAGTGGAAGAGATCAAGGCTGAGATGAAAAAGGCTGACAAAGCAGTTGCTGATCCAGTTGCTCTCGTGGTCAAGAAATCTAAGAAGAAGAAGGTGATAGAATCTGAATTAGAAGAGGCTGATAGCGAGGCAAAGTCTGACTCTGACGATTGTGAGCAACTGAAGGAAGCCATGCTTATGTTAACCAAGGCTTTCCAAAAGAAGTTCTATAAAAAGCCAAACTCCAATAGTCAGAGGTACTCGTCTGGTCCAAACAACTACAAGCATAAAGAGAAAGTTGAAGAAAGGAGACCAGAAGACAAGAAGAAGGATGGAGCTGAAGAGACCAAGAAGGAAGAACCGATAAAGTGCTACAACTGTGGCAGACTCGGTCATTTTGCCAAGGACTGCCGCAAATCAAAAGTCTGAAACTCCGACTATTACAAGAATAAGATGCTTCTAGCCAAGCAACAAGAGGCTGGAAAAGCATTAATGGCCGAGGATGAATACTGGCTCGACCATTCGGACGAAGAATCTGAAGAAGGAGAGAAGGACGAGACAGCACATCTGTGCTTGATGGGAAAGAACCAGTCAGAAGCTGAAGCTGATTCTGATGATGGAGATAATGATGAGGTATGTGACTTAACTGAATCTGATTTTTTGAACCGAATGCATACCATGATGTCTAAACTCCAAGAATTAGAGTCTAAACTGAAGCGTGAGAAAGGTGTCACAAATGAGAAAAATCAATCTATACATAAACTTAGTAATGATATTGTTGAGAAAAATGTATTGATTGAAACTTTGCACAAAAATATAGATTCCAGCGCTAAAGAAAAGACTATAATTCATAAAGAGTTATCTGAAACTGTTTCAAAGTACAAAGAATGTGAGTTTAAGTCTATAGAGCTTGCTAAAAGATACATTTCTACTTCAAAAGAGAATAAATCTTTAATAGAAAAGGTGAATGCTTTGGAAGAAAAATTACATACTATTGGTCAAACTGAACACACTATTCATTTGAACAAACCTAAAGAGAAACCTGATACTTGGGGTCTTGGTTACAAAAACCCACATCATCTCAAAAAGGTTATATCTGAAGTGCCTGCACTTTATGACTTTGGGTTTATGTTATTGGCTCCTCAACATCCGGAACTCAAACCTTTTTGGACTAGTCTGTCGGAAAAAGATAAAGCTAAGGAATATGATAAAAGAAAGAACACAACTAAAGTTCAACTTCCATTTCTCTATGAGAAGTTGAATAACAGTTATAGATCTAGTAAATCAAAATTTCTTTCAAATGATTATTTTGAGAGTTATTCTGTAAAAGAGTTGGAGGCTAAACCCATCGAAGGTAAGCTTTACGTCCTTCCTCTAGTTTTGGAAAGTAAAATTTCTGAACTCGAGAATACTCTTATAGAAGAAAGAATTTTGATGGACTTAAAACAAACAGTATTTTCAACAGTGTTCAAAACTTCTAAAATCTCCAAGGCTTTAAGTTCGGATGACAGATCTGGTTCACTTGATAATGAGCTTAATTTCTTAAACTCTGAAGGTGTTTTAAATGATTGTGTTTCTCAGTTTGATTTTTCTTCTAAACTTCCTGATCATTCATCTTGTGTTGTTAATTCCTTTGGATTACCCAGTGTTTTTGACAAAGGTGAAACATCAACGAAAGTTGATAAATCAGTTTCTGTGAAATCAAAGAAAGCAAAAGGTAAGAAACAAAAATCTCAGCTTTCATAGAAACCGATCCACACTGGTAAGCCAAAGAATAAGCATTCTCTTAATTCTCATCATTCTAACTCTAAAGTTTCACATGTTTCAGATTTGAGAAAGCAAAGGGTTGGAGTTAAGACTGCATGGATACCGAAACAGAAGATAGACGAGAAAGCTAAATCTAGTTCTAGTTTTATTTTGAATAAAAAGACTTCTAGTAAAGATGACGTGATTGTGAATGTTGCTTCTTTTAAATCTAATCTTGTTGATTCTCGCAAGAAGTACTCTATAAAACAATTATTCCAGTTAGCACCATCAAATAAAAAGTTTTTTAATTATGGTGAATGTGATTATGCTTCTCGTAAATATTCTGATTTTTGGTATGGTTCATATAATATTTCATCTTATCATTATCATTCGTCTTATCATGCTTCTGGTTTTCAAAGAAAAAGCGGACCCAAATTTAAATGGGTGCCAAAATCAAGTACTAACAGTAGAGGTCCCATTTTTAAATGGGTTCCTAAACCTCTTCTTTCTTGATTTGTGTTGTGCAGAACCGTCATATGTGGTACTTGGATAGCGGGTGTTCCAAGCATATGACCGGGCATAAGAGTATGTTGTCTAATTTTACGGACAAATACTGCGGCACAGTTCGTTTTGGGAATGATCAGTTTTCACCTATTCTGGGATATGGTGATGTTGTACATGAAAATCTTACGATTAAGAAGGTGAGTTACGTTGAAGGCTTAGGGCATAACCTTTTCAGTTTTGGCCAATTCTGCGACAAAGACTTAGAGGTTAATTTCAAGGCCAAGACATGTTCAGTACGCACTGAAGAAGGAAAAGAACTCTTGGTCGGCACTCACAAGTTAAACCTCTACACCATCAACTTCTCAAAGGTCCAGGCTGACAATCAGGTCTGTCTACTATCAAAGGCCTCGATGCAACAAAACTGGTTATGGCATCGACGACTTTCTCACCTCAACTTTCGGTACATCAACAAGTTGGTCAGTAGCAAGCTAGTGAAAGGTCTTCCAGAACTGAAGTATGAAAGAGAACATCTACGTGCAGCATGTGAAAAGGGCAAGATGAAGAGAGCCCCACACAAACCAAAGCCTGAACCGAGTACCAGCTCTCCTTTAGAGTTGTTGCATATGGACTTGTGCGGTCCTATGCGAACGCAAAGCTTAGGAGGAAAGAAGTATGTGCTAGTTATCGTGGACGACTATACGCGATACACTTGGGTTAAGTTTACACGATCTAAAGATGAGACTCCCGATGTTCTCATTACGTTTCTGAAGACGACCCAAGTCAATCTGCAAAAACAAGTCAAGATTCTCAGGACTGACAACGGCACAGAGTTCAAGAACAAGATAGTTGAAGAATATCTCGAATCGGTCGGGATATCACATCAATACTCTGCTGCTCGCACGCCTCAACAGAACGGTGTCGTCGAAAGGCAAAATCGTACACTTGTCGAGGCCGCTCGGACAATGCTCAGCCAATCTGACTTACCTTTATTTTTGTGGGCTGAAGCTGTATCGACTGCGTGTCACACTCAAAATCACTCCATGATACACCGCAGATTTCAGAAGACTCCGTATGCGTTGATCAACAACCGAACACCAACCATTAAATATTTTCATGTTTTTGGTTGTACATGTTATGTTCTAAACGACCGAGAGAATCTGAACAAGTTCAGTGCTAAGGCATATGAAGGCATCTTCATTGGTTATTCATCTACAACGTCTGCATATCGTGTTTATTTGAAGAAGTCGAAGACTGTGATCGAGAGCGTCAATGTTACATTTGATGAGGACATGGCTTCTGAGCACATCAGTTCAGAACCCATCATTACCGGAGTACTAGCTTCTGGACCAACCAGTCCAGGACCTGCACCTCAAGAAAACAAATCAGATGGCGCTTCGTCGTCTACTTCTAATTTATCTTATTTGGATTTATTATTTGAACAGTTCTATGATGAATTTCTTGGATCTAAGTTGCCTAACTCTGTTGTGGTTGACAGGATAGGAGACTCGATGACTACTCATCCGACCACTTCCGATATCTCTACTGAATCAAATTCCCCGATTCGGCAAGAACTTCCAGTTCAAAAGCCTACTCCGACAGTTGAAGTTGTGACCAACAATGCCGAGACAGAAGTAGCTGACTCAGTAGGATGTACTATAAGGACTGATCAACAGATTGACCAAGATGTACCTACTGCAACTTCTACAACGACTACTTCAACTGCAACCCCCGTTAATTCTGAACCATCTGAAGGAGATACCAGTGGATTCCTAGATGCTGACAATGATCAACATGCATCTAATCCACTCCCTCATGAACATAAGTGGACCAAAGAGCACCCGGTACATCAAATTATTAGAGATCCTTCTGCACCGGTGCAAACTAGGTCTGCCACATCAAATCTATGTATGTATGTATGAATCCTTTCTGAGCAAGATCGAGCTTACTCGCGTATCTGAGGCCCTTGCCGATTCAGATTGGGTAACTGCGATGCAAGATGAGCTGAATCAGTTTGAAGCACTGAAAGTCTGGAGACTCGTACCCAAACCGCAAGGTAAAACCATCATTGGTACGAAATGGGTGTTCAAAAACAAGAAAGATGAAGATGGTACCGTTATCCGAAACAAAGCACGACTTGTCGCCAAGGGATATAGGCAAGAGGAAGGGATAGACTACGATGAGACTTATGCTCCAGTGGCATGTATAGAGGCAATTAGGATGTTCTTAGCCTACCCAACCCACAAGAACTTCACCGTTTATTAAATGGACGTGAAGACAAATTTTCTGAATGGAGTACTCAAGGAAGAAGTCTACGTCTCACAGCCAGAAGGGTTTGTAAATCCAGATAAGCTGAATCACGTCTACATCCTGGATAAAGCTCTTTATGGACTGAAACAAGCTCCTCGCGCCTGGTATGATATTCTATCTCAGTTCTTGGTCAAGTCGGGTTTTACAAAAGGTACGGTTGATACCACTCTTTTTATTAAAAAGGATAAAGGCGATATCATTCTTATTCAAATATATGTGGATGATATTATTTTTGGTTCTACAAATCCTAAGTACTGTAAGAACTTTGCAAACCTCATGGTGTCACGTTTTCAGATGAGCATGATGGGAGAGATGAATTTCTTTCTCGGATTGCAAGTCAAACAATTTTCAATGGGGATTTTTATCAATCAATCTAAATACATTCTGGATATTCTTCGGAAGTTCACAATGGAAAATTGTAAACCGATTGGTACCCCAATGGCACCTGGTACTAAGATTGGCACCGATCTTTCGGGAAAGGCTGTTGATGTTAGGACTTATAGAGGGATGATAGATTATTTAATGTATCTTACTTCTAGTAGGCCGGATATAATGTTTTCTATGCTTATGTGCTAGATATCAGGTCAATCCTAAAGAATCCCATTTGTCTGTTGTAAAGCGGATCTTCAGGTATCTGAAGGGGATTGCAGATCTTGGTCTGTGGTATCCTAAGGATACAAGCTTTGAACTAACATCTTATTCAGACGCAGATCATGCTGGTTGCATGTTAGACAGGAAGAGCACCTCGGGTCATATCCAATTTCTCGGAGATAAACTGGTTAGTTGGGCTTCGAAGAAGCAATTATGTGTCTCTACATCAACGGCCGAAGCGGAATATGTAGTTGCTGCTAGCTGCTGTTCTCAGGTCTTGTAGATGAGAACACAACTGCGAGACTATGGATTTCATTTCAATAGAATCCCGATCTATTGTGATTCGAAGAGCGCTATTGCGATTACCGCTAACCCTGTTCAACATACTAAGACCAAACACATAGATGTCCGGTATCATTTTATAAAAGATAATGTGGAAAAGGGGACAATTGAACTTTACTTTGTAAAAACCGATTATCAGTTTACAGATTTGTTTACCAAACCTTTAGACGAAAAGAGATTTAATTTTCTTGTCTCAAGACTTGGTATGCTAAATCTTAAGACCTAATCGTTGGTTACCTATTAAAGTTTCTTATTGTGTCTCTATCTCATTTCTTTATTGTTATTTCTACATGATACCTGCTCTTTAATAGTTTGTTCATGATCTCAGGGGGAGTGGGAGAAGTATTTCATTGATGGTCAATGTTCGTTTGAGGGGGAGCATATTTAAATGCATTGTGATTACTGATAATTTGTTAGTGATGCATGATTTTAGGGGGAGCATACAAGAAAAGAGTATGGCAATGACTTCTGATTATTTCTGATCAGAACTCGTACATTAAGTGTTTTACTACTTTATGTCATTTCAATTTCAGTGAATAAAGTTACTTTGACTAGACTTTTAGACTTTTGCAGGTTGAGAGATGCTTCAAAGATCATATCTTTATGACTTTAAGCTTGACTTCGCGAGATGTGAGACTGTACTCGAAAGGTATAATTTCTTTTCTTCATCTCATTCATGGTTGAAAGAAGGACAACTTTCAATCATAAGAAAACATATTCTTAAATATTCAAACCACTTCCCGATTCTCAAACAGATTTCTTGAATTGGAAGTGTGATTTTAAATGTTTTCTGCTTCCTCTATGCACTTTAACTGCTAAAGTTAAACCATCTGAGCATCATATGCTTCATATAAAAACATGGGATCAGTGTGCTAGGACTCATCTGAACTTCTATGGATTCACGTTAACCAATGTCTCCTACCCAAAAAGTTAATCCTTAGTAATTGAGTGTAAGGCGTCAAAAGAAATGAGTGTGGGATGTGTGATGAGAGAAAAAAAAAGAGAGCTTGGTTAGCTGTGAGCTTAAAGATTAAAAGAAAGAGGGTGAGAGATCATAGTAAAAGAATATTAAACTCTGCACCAACTACTTTCTGAGTTGGGCAGCCACATTTCTAATGTTTCACAATTCCTTGGTGAACATTATTGAAACAGGCAACTAGCCCATGCCAACTCTTGTTATTATCCCACCAGCCACTCATTTTCTTCTTAACAAGAAAATGTTTCATTTTCAAAAAGGACGCAACACATATGCTATCTGATTTTCATTTGGAAAATCTGGATATTGAAAAGAAGGAAGTCTGCCCCACCTTCGCACTTCATTCATGCACATTGAGTCTGTGTTTAACTACTTGTCTCAGTGTTTTACACTTTTTGGCCTTATAAGCAATCATCTTATGCTTAATTTATTCTATCACTTGCACGAACACACATAATTTGTTTCTTTGTCATAATGTTCATAGAAATTGCCTTTGTGGTATTTCGATGATTGAATGGAAGCCCTGGGGGAGTGAACATCATAAAAGCTCCTTTATATTGTGTATTCGTTACACACAGTGACTATGTGTTTCTGACATACAATTTTAACTGATTCATTTGTTGATTCAGGTGTTACACTTCATTTTCTAAATTGTCTAGATTTGCAAAGATCTGGATGAACATCTTAATGAATTGACGGATACTCAGTGGTTCTGTTTGCAAGATCAATGGTGGAAGAAATTTATTGAAGACACGTTTTGATGAACTCTTTGCTCTTTTCATCAAAAGGGGGAGAAACGTCAATCAAGAAATGGAAGATATGCTGAAATGAAGAATTTTTCCTTGAAGATGATTTGCTAAAGCATTACAAGCTAAATCTGGAGATAATTTCTTTTCAAGAGATTTCAACTATTGGGGAGATTGCTACATTCTGAAGACAAAGAGGAAGGTTGAATTTTCCGAGCTTAAAGAATGATCTTGATCCAAAGGGGGAGATTGTTAAAGCACATATTTATTGGATTCAAGATCATAATTATCTAAAGATGGAAATCTGAAGTCAAAGATGATAAAGTCGTCTCAATAAATAGTTTAGGGTCTTTTTGTAATAAATAGTCAAAGTCTGTTTGCATATTTTATTTATTAGTTTTATATTTAGTTAAATAAATTTAGTTTTAGTTGTTGGGCCTAAGCCTTGCAAAGCCCATTAGGCTATATGGCCTATGTATAAATAGTTTTTGTTTAGAGTTAATTAGGTTAAGGAAGCTAATTTGCAAATTTAATTATTGAGAGATTTAGTGTGGTGGTGGTGCGCCGTACACAGAAGGGAGAAGCAGAGAGGATTTCGATTTCAAGCTTGTAACCTGTTGAATCGTTTGATTAATCGTATCAGGTTTGAATTATTGTGTTGTTTATTGTTTTACTTGATTGAATGATTCATTATTGGGACACACACCTTTCCGTCCATTTATTTATTTATTTTTTATATTAAATTAATTACTATATTAACATAAATAACATAAAATGATCTTAACCATTGATTGATCTCATCTATGGCTTAAACAAGGGTTGCATTGTTTTCATTATAAGGGTTGCAAATGAAACCACCTCTCTCTCTCTCTCTCTATATATATATATATAGGGGTTATCATGTGATAACTAAAGAAGATAAGAGCTGTGAGAATCGACCTAAACCGTAATTTGGTTTTGACCTTATCGATTTATTTAAAAGCTGTTTCATCACATGAAAATGACATAATCGTCATTTTGGTAGCAAAATTCACCAGATGAAACATACAAATTCATTCATCAAATGAAACACATAGATTCACCATATGAAACACACATATTCACCACATGAAATCAAACACAATATTCATCTCTAATCTATTTCACCTCATAAAATCAAATGTAATTTCAGTCTATATGTTATTCACCTTATGAAATAAAAAATGAAACTTCGCTTGTAAATTGACGATCATAAAGAAGTTGCTGCATCTTGTTCTAAAATCTTCCCTGATATCACCATGTTCATCTACAAGAAATCCAAAACCCTCTAACTCATAATCAATACTCAAATCACCTCACACCCCAAAATTCCCTTCTTCGTCTTCTCCCTTTTACTCATCCAAATCTTTATCTTCTGTTCTCGCTCCCTGCCATCGGTATCACCCCCATATCCTTGCGTCCAGCTGCCTTGTAATCGTAATTACAATCGTGTCGATCGGAGTACCGGTGCTCAGAATAGAACATCTCACTACAACGACATCAGAATCCTGTTAATCTGACTTTTTGTTGACAACCTGAGCACTGATTCACCCCGCGTCTCTACATCTTATCATAATCAGATGAGTCAACCACCACGGAAGGTGGTTTCGAATCGAGATACGATTTCTAGGTGAGCAATTGGAGTTTGGTCTCATCTCAACGATGAATTCGCTAGAACCACCACTATTCGGATCATGGGGATGATGAAGAAGGGGATGTTGTAGATCTGAAAACTTACGAAGGGGATCACGAAAAGAGGAATGAGATCTGGAAAATGGACGTGAATGCCCTTTTAATTTGCCATTTACTCAATAAATGGTTTTAGATTTCAAAAAATCACAAAAATGCCATTGTCTTTAATGCCCATAGATTAAAATCAATAAACGGCTTAGATCGGTTTTCATGGTTCACATCCTTTTTTGGTTCTTGTTATCTTAAATAGTTTAATTTGTAGAAGTATTGAAAAATAGGCTAAGTACAAGAACCGCAGAAGACCTTCTGCCGCATACACCAAGACTCTCAAGTTGCACAGATCAGAACCTCTGTCGACTACTTCTCGAGAAAGACTTAACCAGAAGATTACCTTCAGACCACAGAGCCTCTGTGATACTTGTGCAGAAAAACCTCTTAGAGTAGAAGACTTGTGCATTTCTGAAGATCCAAGATCATGTGCCTCTCACGTGCCTCTATTGTACAAAGATCCTGAAGATCAAATAGTAAAACCACGATGGACAACTTTCCAGGTGTCATTCTCTTATGGGTGACAACCTTTTGTATGTACTATTGTGTGCTCCACGATCTCTATATGTAAGGAGCACCATATGCCATTTGGAAACACAACACATAAAATACACACACCTTGTCTTCTAGAGAGAGCTTTGTTGAGAGAAAACATCACACGGTAGTGTGTGTTCTTGGTGTGTTTTTGAAGATTAATGAAGATAACTTGTTGAGTAAATCCTTTCTATTAGTCCTGTTGTCTTTGTTATTTGTGTGTGTAAATCTACCATTTGTTCAAACCATTTCATGCTATAAAACGCTTCCGCATATCATCTATCCTTGCATATTTGTGTTTAAAATATCATTGTTGTGTTAAACTGGAACCAACAGTTCTCATTTGATTACTGTTCTATATATATAGAGTTACGAAGGATCGTGTGACAAGTTGAAGTTAACGTGAGAAGCGTGAGAAGTGGATCTGGACCGTTGATCACTTCTAATCAAATGCCCTCCCATGAATTGCGACTTAGAAAGGAATTGATCCGGTCCATCTCATCCTAATGTGTATCCATTTCTCATCAAACGGTTGATAACCACTTCTCATGCTTCTCACGTTAACCTCGACTTCTCACCGGAAACCAACCCTATATAGGGTTGGGTTCAAGTGAGAATGAAAGTTATGGTGAGAAGGGTAAGAAGGGATCTCCACCCTTGGATGCACATTAGGATGAGATGTACGGAGATGCACCATATCAATTCCTGTATCAAGCGTCATTCATGGGTGTGTTTGAAATTAAAAGTGATCTAGAGTCCAGATCCCTTCTTACCTTCTCAACTTAACTATTCTTCTCACATGATCCTTCGCGCGCGTGTGTGTGTATATATATTATTTTGTGACATGTATTTGATATGTTGAAATATATGATATAACCATTATTTGAACGGACGAAGGATTGTGTGAGAAAAAGAGTTTAAGTGAGAAACGTAAGAAGAGATCTGGACCTTTGATCACTTTTAATCTCACTCTCACCCATGAATTGCGCTTCTTACAAGAATTGATCAGATGAATCTCATTAATGTTGATCTTCAATTAAGATTGATTCAAGATTCCAAATCCTTATTTTTCTCACTATAACTTTTTTTCTCATCGAAATCCAAAGAGGATGGTAAGATTGATCTTCTATTTGGTACTTTTTTAAGTATTTCTATTTTAATTATTTCGGGCTATGTTTTTCTTTAATTTGTTTATTTGAGATAGACTTTGTTGGGTCATCTGAAGATTTGAAGATGACCTCCTGATCTTCCATCTTATATCATCCTACTTAGAATATGTTTGAGGTTCTTTTAGCAGCTTGGTTTCTATACAAATGTTCGGTGAAGTCGAAGATCAACCGAAGAAGACAAAGAAGGAGAATATCTCTCAAAGCGGATTGAAGATAGACTCCTCAGCCTAAAGCCAAGTATGCCTACTTGATCAACACCATTGGCCAGGATGGTGCCGATCTCAGTCTTCAGGAGCCGAAGACCTCTCAGCCTTCAGGAGCCGAAGACCTCTCAGTCTTCAGGAGCCGAAGACCTCTTCGGAAGCCGAAGATTTCTCAATCTTCGGAAGCCGAAGACTTCTCAGTCTTAGGAGCCGAAGACCTCGGAGCCGAAGACCTCTCAGTCTTCAGGAGCCGAAGAACTCTTCGGCAACCGAAGACTCCTTAATCTTCAAGGCCTGAAGATTTCTCCAACACATTGTACTTTTCTGACAAAGTATATTTGTGATATCTTGCATTGATGTGGACCTCATCTGAAGATCAGATAAAGTAAGCTTTATCTCCTACACTCTTTTAAGGAAAGGTCTCTACCATCCTCTGCAGGTCAACACTTCAAGACAAAGTCACTCCAAGACAAAAAGTATATCATGTACCATGCAGAAGACCTGTGTCCATCCCTTACTCAACAGGTGTCTCATGCATTAAATGCGTGAGGCACTATAAATATGATGGATGGTTCAACATGCAAGAAACCCAACTCTACTACCTTCAAGTTCTCTAAGTGACTGGCAACTTTCTCTCTACAAAGTTCAATTGTTTTCTAAGTGTTTTACAATTGTTCTTTATTCTCTATGTGTAAGATTGTTTGAACATATCTCATATGTTCTCTTCCGCAACAATCAAAGTTTTCTATGTGTAATTCTTGATTTCAAATCAATAAGAATTAAATTAAGTGAAAAACTGTGTGTATTGTATTCAACCCCCCCTTCTACAATACTTTGCTTGTTTATTTACTGCTATTTGAGACCAACAGACTTAAGTTCGCATGAGACCAAACAGTTTTCGTGAGACCGGTGAGACCAAGCTTTAAAGTATGAAACTTCACACCAAAAAACTGTGAATGTAAAAAAAATCGAACTTTTCATAGGGAAAACACCGTAAATGTTACGTTCACGGTGTTTTTCGCTGTGAATATTCGTTTTTTTTTACCTTCACAGCGTCTTCACTGTGAAGGTTCAGATATACCTTCACAGTCTTTTAGCTGTGAAAGTTTGATTTTTTTTTAACTTGGTTTAGGTTTTTTTACCTTCATAGTGTGATTACATTATGAAGGTTCGAATATTTTTTATCTTCACAGTGTTTCGGTGTGAAGTTTCATGTTTTAAGGCTTGGTCTCACGCGGTCTCACGGAAACAGCTTGGTCTCACGTGAACCTGACCCATTTGAGATATTGAATTAATTATCATATTTTTATATATATTTAGTTATTATTCAGATAATTTTATTAATATATACGTTTCAATTTTATAGGTAAAAATCCTATTAAACAAGATCAATACGTTCTATAATTTGTCGATACGACAAGGTTCTACTTTTAAAACTTGTTTATTATCGTCTGTCTCAATTTATTCCCTTTAGCGAGCTTAATTATAAAGTTTTCGGTACTTCATGCAAATGTAGAAACAGACTAGTCCGAGCCTGATCATAGGTCCGACCTAAATTCCAACATAAAGATCAAGTTATGTCAATACCTAGTTAGACATGATGGGCCGATCTTAGTCTCGACCTTTTGTTTTAGAAACCTACTATAACTGGAATCGATTCAAACACAAACCCGAAGTTAGGCCTGGTTTTTAGCAATGATATCTAGGACCGGCTTTTGAATTTATTGACGCTTCGACCAACATTTTTAGGTCTGGTTCCAATGGCTACTAGGACCAAATTTTTCGGTTCTTTTGTATACTTCCTAAGCCAAATTATTATTTTAATCCTTGCAACAACGATATAACAATTAATTTTTTTTTGGTAACGTTAGAAAAACGAGACTTTGGCTTTGTTATAAATAGATTTGTAGATGAACTTTTATAGATTCTTGAATTATAATCTAATTGTATGTTATTTTTCTTTATCTTTTTTAATATCACAAAAATATGTTTGTTCAAGCAATATGTATTCAATCAGTTGCAAACGCCTCTACGTTCACACCTTCAATTTTGAAGTTATTGTCAACTATGAACGCAAAACCCTCATTTGAAGACATTATAATTTGGTCATAATTGACGTAAAAGTTATTCATGATGCAAATTTGTGGAAAAAACGATGACCGCAAGTGCTATCTTTGCGATGAGATGCCATTTCATAAGACAAGATTGGATAGTCAAAATTGATAATTCGATGAGGAAATACTTCAAAAAAAAATATTACTAAAAATGATGGGGACTGATTGAATCTTTTTCCATGTTCTAGAAGTATTTTACACTTTGATGGCGGAGTTTAAGATGCTAACCGATAATTGATTTTTTATGACCGAGATTGCTACACGAACATGTAAATAAGGGATGTCTCTTGTCAGTAAACATTTGCCCAATACGCGTTTCATAAACGACCTTTAAGAGTATGTCAGTAGCCACTTAGAGCATCTCCAACAACATCTTCAAAATTTATCCAAAATAGAGAATTAAAAGTCAAAATCTACATAAAAATTTACATCTATCTCCAACAGATTCTCCATTTTGGAGATAAAATCATTACTTATAATATTAAAATATTGTATAAATCTAATAAAATATTATTTATCTTTCATACCCATCTCATTTGAAGAAATTTTATTGGTTGAATATAATAAAAAAATAATTTATCTCTCATGGTAATCATTTTTGGAGATTTTAGAGAGTTCTCCATATTTGGAGAAAATTACACTCTCTCTCCTACTTTCTCCATTTTGGAGAAAGATTTGAAGAATCTGTTGAAGCACAAAAATGTTTAAAATCTCTATTTTCTCCATTTTCGAGAAGCTGTTGGAGATGCTTTTAATGGGCTTGAATCATATGGGGGAAGCCATTTGGTAATTTTCCATCGTTCACTTTATTTAAAACGTTTATTAAATAGCTAACTTTTATTATGCAATAAATTATACTCACCATTTTAACAAGGGCAAATTACATAAAAGAAAAACGCACTTTACTTCAATTTCTGTTTCAGGAAACCTATGTTCAAAGTACATGTTAAAGGGTCTATGACATAGTTTTATGACCAAAAAGGAGACCATAATCTGTTACAACCAATAATAGATCCCGTTATCATTTTTCTCTTTGAATTTTCTACAGCCAAAGAGAAGACCACTAATGAGGAGAAGAAGACTCATCGACGACGGCCAGCGGCACCACCGCCGAAGCAACAATTGCCTATGACAGATGCTTGATGATGGTTAGAAAAATAATAGTTTCTAAATTTAAATTTTAATAACATGAATTAAATTAAGTGCAAATTGCATGAAAAGATAACGTATTTTACCTCAATTCTTATTTTGGGTAACGTACTTTTCAAAAGTCCGTCTTGGTACCTATGGTGTGAAGTTTCAAACATTTAAATACCTAAGTAACTGGTTTAAACATTCACCACTTACCATGCTGATGTGAGGAGTGATGTGACATCCAACTCGATATTATTTGTTGATGTGGTTATTGATATGGATTTTTAATCTCAAATTAGTAATAAATTTATTTATTTTGTTAAAATCTATATATTATAACTCTTTGTAACTTGTATATTTATAAAATTGAAATATCAAGAGTGGGGATAAATTTAAAACTAATTTTAGATTTAAAAATCCATATCACTAGCCACGTCAGCAAATAATATTGAGTTGGATGTCACATCACTCGCCGCATCAGCATGGTATTCGGTTAATGCTTAAACCATTTACTCAGTTACTTAGGTACTTAACAACTTGGGTTGTGGCACATTGGTAAAGCCTTTGAGAGATGTAGTGGAAAATCTCATCTATCCAGGGTTCAAATACAGGCGCTGCCAAAGCCCTTGTGGTCATGGAGGTTCACCTGCGATGACTCCAGACCATTCGTGGTCGCCCGGGGATTAGTCGGTGCGCGTAAGCTGGCTCGAAAACCCACGGTTACCAAAAAAATTTTGAAACTTCACATCTTAGAAACCAAAACGGATGTTTTAAAAGTACGTTACCCAAAATAGAAATTAAGGCACAATACATTATTTGTTTATACAATTTGCCCTTAAATTAATTTCTTTCAGGCCTTTTCCTTCAATATTGTTGATATTTCATTCAAATCTCAATCATACCTATTGTAGAGTAAATTACTAGGAATTTTAAATGGACGAGTACTATCGTTTACCAATTGGAACATTTTGGAAGAAAATTAAAGTAAATATAATAGAATATAATAGTTTTTAAAAATAAATATTATATTTCTTTTTTATAAATTTTTAATTAAATTTTAACCTTTTTTTTTGTTACAAAAATAAATTTTGTTTACAAGAAAGTAATGTTATATCCTATTAAATTGCCTTCAAAACATATTGGTAACAAACTCTTTTTAAGTTGTCTAAAATCTGAAGTCTTATTTTAGTTATGAGTAATAAGAGGTGGTGTATAAAAATGTCTGAACGATTCAGACTTAAGAGTCATTAAGAGGTTTTTTTAAAAAAACAAACAACCCCTAAGACAAATATTTACGCACTTGCATCAACAGTCAAATATTTATGTATCTGTTACAATCTTTTAAGTCAAATATTTATGTATCTATAACAATCTCTAAGACAAATATTATTCAATTATAATGTATATTCATAAAAATCAGTATTGTTGTCGTAACTACTTACCTGTAATTGTTTTTATCTTCACAAACTCAAAATCATAATTTTCAAACATGTAATTGTTTCACATGCAATATTGTTCTGAGTGGAAAATGGGAAGAAACATAACTCATCAAATACTTGATTATAGTTTTAAGTACTAATAGCAGTCTTGAAAAGTGAAATAATTATACTTTTTGTATTCGTTTAATATCTCGAATCTGCAACAAGTGTTTGTAATCTATTCGAAATTTATTTTTTGAATAACAAAAGATGGTCGGTTCAAGCAATGTGTATTCTACCTGTTGCAATGTTGACTCTACAATTTGTCGTTAAAAATGCAATTGAAGCCGAAGCTTTTAATATAAATATTGCATACTTTTCATTAAGGTCGTGACACCACATGACTTAAGTCGTAAACATTACGTTGCAGTTGAAGACTAAAATAACATACAACTTAAATATTTGAATTATAACATCAACGTGACAAGTTGAATTACATAAAGAACATCCAACATAAAATAACATGAATTGAGCATAACAATCTCTATTTGAAACCTGACTTCACACATACTATACCTAGTGATGGCCAAATATCGGGCTCGGGCCGAGCCGGGCCAAAACGGGCTTCGGGCCCAAACAGTAACCTCAAGGATCGGGCCAAGCGGGCTTCGGGCCGGGTTTCACCCAAATATCGGTGGCCCGGTTAATGGTGGGATGAACCGATTCATAGAAAATAGGGCCGGGCCGGGCCGGGCCGGGCCGTGAACCGGTCCTTCGGCCGGTCCTTCCTTTTTTTTAAATTAATTTCTTTATATAAGAATTATTTATATAATAAACTTTAAAAAATATCAATTAATAAACTTTAAAAAACTCAATTATATCAATTACTAAACTTTAAAAAATAAAAATTGGATTTGATCACTCAAATACATTTTGAAAATACGTTTTATTTATAATTTTAAGTTACAATACATCAATTCTAAGAAAACACACACTTGTTAATGTGCCGTTACGGATATATAAGATTGTGGCAATCCGAATGGTACGCTCCATATATCACACGTTAAAGAAACGTTGTTGGGTAATGATAAAAACGTTTTTCGCGTATCATTTTTAGCTATTTTCCAAAGTTTTATACCATCACGTCTAAGAGTTTGACAACTTACCGAACCCACGTAGCGTGGTTGAAGCGAGACTTTGATCATGTTCGTAATGTGAGGATTGTCGAAATATCTGAACGGCAACCCGCTTTGAATGACACATTTCATTGTCATTTCTCGGTTCAACTCGACATCATACGACCATATTTGACCGGAATTGTCAAGTATGGTTTGATTTGGATCGTCACCCTCTTTCAACTTCTTGCACGAAGACTCGTGGTGGCGCTTTAACGTTGAATTTGCGGTCGTCGCAAGGAGATCTCCACACCGTTTGCATTGCGCTTTTTTTGTACCGTCGTGGAGGATCACCATGTTGAAATGGTTCCAAATCGGTGTCTTTCGTCCATGCTCGGCAACAACTTGGGAAATTTGTTCGGCCATTTTGAGAGTAGAGATTTGAGAGTAGAGAGTAGAGAACTAGAGATATTAGATTAGAACTTGCGAGAAACGAATATAGCGAGAAATGAGAATTGTATGTGTTTTTTGCGTTTTGTAAGTTGGTGTCTAACTCATAATCAACACAAGTATTTATAGGGGTTTGGGGGAGTAGAAAATAAAAAAAAACGGTCAAAAAATCAAAAATAACAGCTACTTTTTTTTAATACTCGATCGGGTCGGGTCAGGCCAAAAACCAGGCCATGAACCGGTCCCGGGCCGGGCCGGACCGCCAAAACCTCCAAAAACATGAATCGGTCTGTGTTTTCGGGCTGTGAACCGGTTTTCTACTGGGTCGGGCCGGGCCGGGCTTTGATCGGGCCGAGCTTCGGTTGACTGATCAGTTCGGGCCGGGTCGGGCCCATTTGGCCATCACTAACTATACCCTTACCTTCATGCACTCAGCCTTGTCTGCTCTTGAGACATGTGGGCTTAACGTTTAGTGAGTTCATGATTCAGAAAGTTATCAATAATAAATTATAATACTGGATATGTTCACAAATGTCATCATAAAGTTGCAAACAAATCGTACAAGGTTTACAGTAGGTAATGTAAATAAGCTTCCGAAGGTGTATAAATCCTTATAAACATGAAACTCATAGTTGTTATGAATATATACAAACATGAACAAGAACATGAAACATTAAACATCTCATTGTACACTGCCATGATATGGCCATGTGGGTCATAACTTGAATGCTATCTAGGAAGTTGTCAAGCTCAAAGGACTATCGAGTACATATCTGGACTACCATGTACTAGTTCAATCTCAGAGGTGTTCCTTTCAGCACATCGTAACCAAATCACAAAACTATTAACTCAATCGAACAATTGTAGTTATTATGATATGTCAATGGACTATACAAAAATGAGACCAATAGGAGATGGGCTCACAAAATATTGTTGAAAACAAGTATAATAAATATTAGATCCAATCAAACTCAAGTATCAAAATTTACCCTAATATTCCTAAAGATTCATGATCCATAAATATTTGAAATATTAAAAATTATGTACCTTGTGATCTTTTTTATTACTTACATTGTTTTCTTCATGTATAACAATATTTATAATTATATATATTTGTGTATATATATATTTATTTATATATAGGGAATGGTTCAAGTGAGAAGACCTTCATTTTACGCAGGGGCGGATGGACTCTTTGGTGGTAGGGGTCCTGGCCCCCTACCAGCCCACCACATGACAGCCAAAAAAAAATTTACTGATATTTTATAGTGTTTAAGCATATGGGCCCCCTACAATAATTATTTGAGGCCCCTTCCCTTCCACTTTTCAGCCCATAAACATCAATACAGCAATACTTTTCTCAATTTCTCAGACCTTAGTTCTCCCTTCTCTCTCGCTCAATTTCTCAGACCTTAGCAGCCCATAAACATCAATACTGATACGCCAAATATAGAATTAGAAAGACAAGACGCAACTGCAATTGTGTCTCCCTTCTCTCTCGCTTGATATTCTCTATTTCTCTTGACGCTTCGCCTCGCTCGCTTCCTTCTTTCTCTCGCTCAATCGCTGCACCAACACGAAGTCGGCAACTGCAGTCCCCTGATCAATCGGCTGATTTCAGATTTGGGTAAAATTTAAAAACCTAATTTGATTTATACTCTTGATTTTAGACTTTAGTTGATATTTTATAAATAATTTTGTTGAATTGTTAGTAACTTTACTTGGTATTTGGTTTTATTTTCCTAGTATTTGTTATTTGCAATTTGGGTATTTGGTATTTTAGATTGATTGGATTAGTTATTTGGTATTTTACAATTTACAGAATATAAATGTTTGTTGATTGTTAGGTTAATTTAATACTTAATAAACCATTGATTTTGATATGATTATCTTGCTATTGTTATTGCTAGAAAAAATGGAAAGATTTTTTAGAAGGAAAGCATCAACTGATCAACACCCAACCCATTAAATAAATACCTAATTCCTTTCTTTTTAGCTATATATTTTATTATGAATCAATCGAATTTTGTATTAATATATAAGGTGTTAATTTGTTTTAAGTTGAATCGAGATATAAAAATATAAAAATAGTAATATAATGTCTCAGTTTAACCGAAATAGTAAAAAAATTAACTAAAAATTGAACGGAATAAGTTATCTTCATTTGATTTAACGAACATTTAAGGAAAAAACGAATAACCCGAAACGGTTTTGGTTCGGATAAATTATTCGGTTTCGGAAATTTTTCGACACCCTTAAGGGTGCCACCAACCAAGAAATTTTCTGGATCCACCACTGATTTTACGAGAACGACAAAACACCCTTTTACTATAGCCAATCGCATGTGATACTATAATTCATCACATATGATACATATGTGATACTAAATCAGAGACGCGGACTACCTTTGGCGATGCCTAAGTTGCGGGCCAAGTCGCCTGCAGACTACTAGGCCCCCTCACATGTATTATCACATTTGATAAGGGTGTTCTTGATGTGATACTATAATTTGTCACATGTGAAACTAAGGGGGACGTTTACTAAACATTTACCCCTGGTAAGCTCTTACCGGTTTAATTATCTTACCGGGTGAACATAACAAGAACCGTGAAACTTACCAATAAGAGGGAAGGAAAGAATCGAGAGTCTTAACCGGTAAGTTATAGGTGATGACTCTCACCCCGTGAGCGCTTACCGAGCTATAAGCTCTTACCATCAATCCATTTTGATGTCCAAGAATGTTATCCCATAAGGTAAATGAGAGTGATGACTCTTGCTGGTAAGCACTTACCGGGTAAGCATTTGGTAAACGGGCCCTAAATCAAAGACAATGCCGACCTTTGGAGCGACCTAGATTGCTGGTCAAGTTGTCCGCACACTACCAAATCCCCTTATGTGTATTATCACATGTGATAAGGGTGTTCTCGTACTTTCTTAAAATGGAAGTGTTCTTGTTTGAAAGTTTGAATTTGTTGGAATACGAAAGCCATAAACTCAGGGGAAAATAACTGTATTTCTCCAAAACTCCATACGAAACGAAGTAGGATGGGTGTTTCAAAGTTTTACTAGAATGAGCAACAACCCTTTGATGTTGTGTCTGAATCTAAGCCAATAACTTAGCTTGTTACCTCCACTGTATCCACGCAAATGCTCTGGATCCTGTTGACATCCTACGCCAAGAGAGGTGATCCTCTTTCTTCCATGAATGCTAGATAAGGTCTCCAAATCTTTGGAGTAGAGAAATATCAGCTTGTGGAATATAAAGAGAAAGAATTGATCCGGATGGATAATTCTTGCAACCAGCCCATCCATTGTCTCACAATGATCTCTATTTATATAAGTGTAATGGTGGTCCTTATAAAAAACAAGTACTATAAATGCCATGTGAGGAAGCAAGGCCGGTCCTGAGATTTTGGATGCCCATGGCGAAAGGGAAAAAAATGCTCCTTTATAACGCAAACGAAAAACAATTTAAAGGGGTTTGGTTGTCTAACAATAGACTTATTTAAAGAACCCGCATAGATTGAGCAATTTCTACTTGTCTTTTTTTTCGTTTTCTATTTTGAGCACTCGAGGGTAGGGGTGTAAATGATGCGAGTCGAGTTCGAGTATCATTATACTCGACTCGACTCGTTAGATATCGAGTCGAGTCGAGTTCGAGTCGAGCCTATTCGATTCGAGTGTTGACCGAGTTTTGACCAAGTCGAGTGTTGACCGAGTCGATCTCGAGTAGCCCGCGAGTTGTCTCGTCTCATTTACACCCCTACATAGGCTCAAGCCATTTAACAAAGGCAAAAGATGTAAAACAAGGGAGTAGAAAGGTCTATATGTAGTGGAGTTCAAAACATTGGGTTCTATATCCCGCCAATGTAGGATGAATTAGACACACCATCAAAAGTTTACCCATGTCTTTTACACCATCATTTTCCCAAAAAAAATCAAAAAACTTGAGTTTATTATTATTATTATTATTATCAATTAAATTAAAATAATATTACTAATTATTATTATTATTTTGCTTATCGAGTATCTCACGAGCTTATCGAGTCGAGTATCAGGTCGCTCGACTCGACTCGTTAGTATATCGAGTCGAGCTCGAGTTCGAGTCGAGCCTATTCGAGTCGAGTGTTAACCGAGTTTTGACCGAGTCGATCTCGAGTAGCTCGCGAGTTGTCTCGTCTCATTTACACCCTTACTCGAGGGTTGTGATCGAGGATACATATCTTAAACAACTAAACAAGTGATACGATATAGATATAGATATAGAATGATAGAGATTAGAAAGATAATACTTGATTTAGTCGTGGTTTGTGAAATTGCCAAACTTGTTAGAAACTTAGAAGTTGAACAATGAATACTTGAATTAATCTAGTTCCTGCAATTTGCAACCATTAACAAATCAATGAAAGCACAAGTTAATAACCATCACAAAATAACAACAAAACAACAATTTTTAAACAATTAAACATTTCATTAGTGAGATGCAGGACAAGAAGAGTGCTCTACCAAATACAAATCAGTGACGGTTAAATATTGATTTTTTTATGCTAGAATTCATTTTATATCATAAAAAGAACACCGTAAAATTGAAAAGAATTCACAAAACCAAAACCAAGAAACAAACCCAGTCAACCAACCACCAAAAAAGGAGGGATAAATTGATAAAATGCATTCATTTAAGGATGTTTAGGGTACAAATCCAATCATTGGCACGAACCCATGAACAAAGTTATGCAAGCAACTTAATACAAACAGAGTAAGAAATAAATCTAGCTACACTGTATCAACCTACGAAAACTTAATACTTCAATGGTGATGTATCTAAAACCTCCAAATCAGTAGATGGATAAATTAAATAACACAAAAATCAGAAAACAATAAAACAATAAAACAAAAATTTAAACAATTAAACAATCTAAACTAAACAATAAAACAAATATCTCATTATTCAATAGCCCTAGTCCCTAAATGGCTAAATCGTTGCTGCCAGAACTGATGTATCTAAAACCTCCAAATCAGTAGATGGATAAATTAAATAAAAATAAATCAGAAAACAATAAAACAACAATTTAAACAATTAAACATCCAACTAATCTAAACTAAACAATAAAACAAATACCTCATTATTCAATAACCCTAGTCCCTAAATGGCTAAATCGCTGCTGCCAGACCCCCCATTGCCCCAAACCTGAGTCGAAAGAGGAGAAGTGAAGAATCGAGAATGATTAAGTGAAGAGTGAAGACACGATGAAATTGAAATCCACAATCCATAGTCGAAGATTCAAGATGGTTTAAATCCACAATTTTTTCGTGGAGCGAGAGTGAAATCCATAGTCGATTCTTGAAATCTCAGTCTGAGTGAAATCCATAGTCGATTTAACGAATGGTTTAAATCCACAATCTCAGACCGATTCTTGATTCTTCAATCTCAGACTCTCGACTCTCGCTCCACCAAAAAAGGAGGGATAAATCTGAGATTGAGAGCGAGAGCGAGTAAGAAAACAGTCGGTCGATAGATTTAGCGAGTGTGAGAAGAATTGGTCCATCATCGTTCCCTTTTGTTGAAGCAGCCCTGCCCTTTGGGCTTAATGAATATTGTTTTAGCCCAAAATGAACCTAGTATATAGAAATTGACTAAAAAATTTGATGCCCATTACCTTTTTGATGCCATGGGCCATCGCCCCATTGGCCTAGGCCCAGGGCCGGCCTGTGAGGAAGAGCGATACATGCCTTTAGAAAATCCCATATCTTCGAATGCATGCTTGTCCTTTTACACATATATTATAATTGACAAGTCACTACTTGTGAGCTCATACTCCACGCTTGTCAAACAAGCTAGTCTTAATCTGATTATATTTAATCAGATTAATTATCATAAAATCGGATGTAATAATTAAACACTTTATGCATGTGACATATTGGGACTTTATCACGTTTACAATAACTATAAATCCTATTTATAATTATAAACAAATACCGGCATTAGCAATACATCATCGTCAGCCAAATGATAAAGTGTGGTGATTCAGCTAATCAGTAAACTATGTGATCGTTATCAGTATACGTATTTATGTCCCTTTGTCCTTGATATCAAGATTGAACACGAGGCATTGATGTGTCATCCTCGTTATGTTTGATCTTTAGTTTCTCGATTGTGGAATATACTGATAAGACAAATATCAATATCCTATACTGACTATCTGAGCATGCATGCACTTTCTCAATATTATTCAATCAAGGGTCCCATGGATATCACTCTTATCATCCAAGAGGAACAAATCATACTTTGATTCATGCTAGTACTACTAAGTGATATATGATACACCTAACAACCATTCTATTATCTAGTTACGAAATGATCAGAATCAGTTATCAAAGTACATAACTCACACAAAGCAAACTCCATGACCTCAAGTCAAAGGACTATATGTATAACGACCATATGAGAAACGTCTATGACACTCGTATCATATCCAATGAAACGTTCTCATAGCGAGTCACGTCCGGTATGTAAGATCCTATCTTGTACCCATATATGGATTCCATATCTCCATATGGATCCCTCATATACTAGTCATACCATGTTAATTCAACCTAAACCTGAATTAATATTTTACTAGGGAGATTTTAGAATACAATATGCTAAGGTTTTATTATGTTTAGATATAACGCATAATAATATATAAACATAACAATTGGTAGTGTCTTTCATTAAATAATATATGATGACACAATGTCCGAACATAATCATTCGATGATTGGCTTTTTGGCATATTCGCTAATGGAACCTCCACACATACACACACACACAAGTATATAGGTGGAGGTTCAAACGAGAACATCTTCATTTTACGAAAATGCGAGAACACCTTTATCACATGTGATAATACACGTGATATAACATCCAAAAATTTGGAACATCCATTTATGATTAAGCACCCTTTCGAGTGGCCTTCAAAAATAAAAAATATGGGGGGTTTCATACTTAATATAGTGGAACCTTAAAGAATCGAATCGGGCACGAAAAACGTCCAAAACGCGAGAAAATAATGAGTTACGCAACCTAGGGTCATGGCACAGGTCTAGGGGGCTCTGTGTGTGAGATTTTTTATGTGGCGCGGGAAATTTGCCATGTGACCTGGGTCGCAGGCAAGGTCGCGTGGTTCAAATTCCATCCCTAAAATCCCGATTTTTGGGGATTTTTCTCACTTTTTCTCACCAAACCTTCTCCTTCTCCATTTTCTCTCAACTTTATTAATCTTTAGGAGTTTAGGTCTGATTTTGAGGGAATTTTGGAGCATTTATTGAAAACCTATGAGTTGCCATGTGAAAGGTAAGATTTCTCGTCTTCACCCAAAAAGCTAGAGTTTTACTGTTTTTCATCCCCTTTTTATTTATTCTCACTTTGGTGTAACCTTGGGAGTATTTGTAGTAGAATAAACATTGTGGAAGCTTTGGAGCTAAGATTTGGAAGGTTTGCTAAAAGATCTCAAATCTTCACCTAAGGAAGCTCAAGCTTAGGGTAAAAATCTAGCTTTAGCATAAATCTGATAAGGTGAGTTCTAGTTGATTTGCAAAACTATATACATGTCAAAATATCTTTATTTTCAGTTTTTAACACACTTCCATGAGCTATTTCGTTATGAATATTTTTGGGTTTCGGCATATTTGGGTTATGAAATCTCTAGAAAATGTTTGTGATGTTTTATTGGGTGTTTTGAGACACCAAGTGATTTATTTAATAAAATGAGACTTCTTGGACATTTAGATAATTTGAGACAAAGTATTGTTTTAACTCTTAAAAGATGTATTTTGAGTTATGAATGATTTCATTTGGCTTGTTGAACAAGTCAAAGTGCTTATTGAATATGTTTTTGGTCAAGTATTGTTTTGGGACTTTACCCAACTTGTGATCTTTGATGGTGGCACTTGAACCCTTTTGGTTATAAATGTGTAAATCTTTGATAGACGCCTTTCCTTGGCTTTGTGAGGATTTTGAAAATAGAAATCATATGGTATTGGGCCTTTTATCCATTATGGTTTGATGAAGTATCGGTTATGGACCTATTCATGATATAGGTGCCATGTATTTGTTAAATGTTGGAAATACATGCCTTTTCGGCTTATGTAGTTTCCATTGGCTTTATATAGTCAATTGTTTTACGAAGCATTTGCTTTGATTTTAACTCAAAAGAGTTTTGGAGACAATTGTCCAATTTTAATAGCTCAATGTGGAGCTTTAGACACATGATGCATTTATTGCATATTTGTTGGATATAACATGTTTTGAATATGTTAGTCATTTAATTGGTGTCATGTAATTTTAGATTGTAATTGTAACACTCAAAATTTTGTTGAATTTTGAATATTAATAGAATAAATTTAAGGTATTATTTTTATGGAGATATTAAATTATGGAGGATTTTATTTTGGTGGGTATTAAAACAAATATATATATATATATATATATATATATATATATATATATATATATATATATATATGGAATCTTTTATTTTTAGTGGGTATTAATAGGAGAATAATTATTTTAAAGATAATTGAAGTAAAATATGGAAACAATTCAAATTTGGGTCTAATTGTGACAAAGGTAGTGGTGAGGGGCATGTTTTGTCAACTCTTGAAAGATGAAAAATGGAAGAGATTAATGACATTAATGGAGATTCCTCCTTCCATATTTTGGTGAAAAATTCGACCATATATATATATATATATATGAGGGTCAGCTGGAGTCTTTTGGGTGTTTTCATTGTCGGCATTTTAAGAGATTTTGGCGTTGGAATATCGACAAACGGTACCACGAGGTGGAATCTCGAAGCGCTCGAAATTTGGCTCATTTTTTGTAGTGATCCGCCGAGTTAAGGTACGTATTCCCTATAGAACTCGAAAATAACTACATGGGGACGTTAGGAATGGGTAAAGGTAAACCCAGATACGTTTTGAAGCCGATTGGATAGCCGGAAGGTTGTTAAATTGATTAAAACGTTGAAATTATCATTTTTTGGTAAAAAACCAAAATTTTAAACTGGAATATCTCCCTCAAAACTCGATGTTTTCGAGTGATTCTTGCTTCTAAAATATGAGGAATCAAAAAACTAAAATTTAGGTAAAAAAAAAATCGTTGAAAACGAATGAAAAACGAAGACACATGGTCCAAAACAATGAGATCGCCGGAAAACCGAAGAGCTCGCCGGCGCCGGCAACATTCCGACAGGGGGTTGGATATTGGGCTGTTAAGGGGTATTGGGTCTGATCCGGTGGTCTTAGAAGGGCCCAAATAATTATATAATTGTTTCTTTTATCTTAAAAGCCCCAACAAGATTAATTCTAAATTAATTGATTGTTTAATAATTATATAATTTAATTTGGTAAGGATTTATTAATTAAATAAATTACTGAAATTTCTATATTTAATTAGATATATTCTTTTTGGTATTATCTATACTATATTATAAAGTACGGATAAAAAAACTCTTAAATACAAATTATTAGGCATAAGGTACCATTATTTTATGCAAGATTTTAAAAATATCTTAATTTACAAGTATTAAAGCACAAGATCATATTACTAATGCAGACTTCTAACAACTACCAATTTAGTATGTGTATAGTTTTCCTTTTATGCTGACATTTCCATGTATCACTATTAATTAATATATTATATTACTATAAATTTGTTTTAATTATATTATTAAATATGTAATTGGTTATTTTTTCAAGATGTCACTAAAATATATAAGATAATCATTGAATTCTAACAAAATACTTATTTTTTTATATAAAAAACATTATATTATTAAGCCTAATTTAAACAAATTTATAAAAAAAACATTATCACTTTCTCAAAACCATCCAAAAATGTACTGTAAATCGACAAAAAAATAAAAAATAAAATAAAACATTAAAATCGTGATTTATCTCGCTGCATTGCGCGAGTACGCTTCTAGTATTATAAAGCACGGATAAAAAACTCTTAAATACAAATTATTAGACACAAGGTACCATCATTTTATGCAATATTTTAAAATTTTCTTAATTTACAAATATCAAAACACAAGATACATATTACTACTGCAGGCTTCTAACACCCACCAATTTGGTATGTGCAGGGTCTTCCTTTTATGCAAACATTTCCATGTATCACTATTAATTAATATATTATATTACTATAAATTTGTTTTAATTATATTTTTAAATATGTAATTGGTTATTTTTTCTAGATGTCATTAAAATATATAAAATAATCATTGAATTCTAACAAAATACTTATTTTTTATATAAAAAACATTATATTATTAAACCTAAATTAAACAAATTTATAGAAAAAAATTACCATTTTCTCAAAACCATCCAAAATCGTACTGTAATCAACAAAAAAACAAAAAATAAAATGAAACATTAAAATCGTGATGTATCTCGCTGCATTGCACGAGTATGCTTCTAGTTTAATTATAAAGTGAGTAACTCTAAATTATTAAGGGATTTTTAATTTAATTATTGGGATATCGAGATGTTACGTTAATGATTTGATGCAAAGAAATTGGATTAGTTAATTATTAATTTTTAGTGGACAATTAAGAGTAGAATTAAGGGTTGACCGAGGTTAATCGTTAGTTGACTTTTAGGTTGATTTTAGGAGAAAATATAGACGTTAATGGGTATTGTTGCGTCTATAATTGTAGGTTATTATTTCGAAAGAAGTTCTAGTGAACCGGCATTATTAGGTGAGTTTTCACGAGATTTCACTAGGATGTATACATAAATATAAATTATGTTTACATGTATGAGGTGTGATATTATATCTACGTTGCCAATGTGTTATTTGTACGTTATTTGTAATTGGTGACTTACGTGCATGTAATTTTATTTATGGTGCAAGCATGATAACTTTTGTTATATTCATTTAACATAAATTGCATACATATGGTTGGGGTTTGGGGTTAACATGGTGCGTTAACCGGGGTATGGGAGATCGGCTCGATATGTCACATCTAGGGGAGGCATAACCCGGGATGGGCGGTTAGTTCTTTGTGAACCTACACGCTAGGGGTGTTCAAAAAAACCGTTGGACCGCTCAAACCGGTCGAACCCAAGTCAAACCAGACCGCTTTTGGTGGTTTAAGAGGTCTGGTGGTTCGGTTTGGTCTAAAAAATAGCCAAACCGCTTGGTCCGGTCCGGTCTGCGGTTTGAGCGTTTTTTGGAGCGGTCTAGATCGAACCAAGCGCCTAAAATACTTATGTATTAATTATATTTAGTTTCATGTTGTAGGCTTAATCTTCGTGGCCAAATTTAAAAAAAAAGACGTCTAAAACACTATGTTCTTAGTTTTCATTTCTCAATTGAACACGTTATCTAAATTAGCATAATTCTGAAATACGTCAAAAATCAAATCCAAAATTCCAAATCGTCATTCGACTTACTCATATTTGTCCACAATTCAACTATTATTGGTGGACTTGTTTAAATTTTTTTCAAGTTATTCAATGTTTTTTTATAGAGATAGACGTATTTTTATAATTCGGTATATATATATTTTTAATAATGTTATATAGATAGAAATTTCATTTTGGATTATAAATGTTATGTTATTTTAGTTTAAAGCCCATAAGAGGCCCAAACCGCCTAAATCGGTCAGACCAGACCGCTTTTTTGTGGTCCGATTTGACCGGTTTGATGACTTGCTGTCAAACCGCTCGGTTTGGAAATTTCTTAAATCGCCATTACGGTTTGGTTTGTGGTTTGGGGGGTTAAACCGCCCAAACCGGACCGCAAACACCCCTACTACACACCCAAGAAATGTCTGTGACATGGCAGGTCCCTACCTAACGGAGTGGAGTTGAGAGATCTCAATGGGTTGCATATATCTTGCATGTCACTCTTTATTTGGCATTTATATGGTTAAGGTGTGTGATTGCATACAAACCGTGAACTCACTGAGCAATTTAGCTGACTATAGTATACATCTCAGGAGCAGGAGGTTCTGGAATCGATAAAGACAATGGACTCGCCTAGGATTTCAATATTTTATTTGTTTTGATGTAAGTTAATTTGGTTGGGTTGGTTTTAGTTACCCGGTATAGGATGGGTTAACTTTTAAGATTGTTTTTATTACGACATTTGGACTTCCGCTGTAACGTTTGGTATTTATTATTGGAGTATTTATTGTTGGAATATTAAATGATGTATTTTTGGGAGACGTAACATTTCATTTTGGCGGGAAAAAAATGTGGTGTTACAAGTTGGTATCAGAGTCTTAGTTTAAGATCTTATTCTAGCCTAAACTTAAACTAGGAATAAGTACTATTAGTTAGTTCTGGAGGAATGGTTATATAATTATTATTGAGTTGCTTTATTTTGCGATTAAGTTTGATTTCGATACGACATGTGACCTAGTATCCATTATAGAGGATCTTCATGAGGTAAAGAACTAATTATGGTTTAAGTCCAGAGGTGTTTAACTGTAATGGTTAAAATAAAATGGACTTGTATGGTCACAAAGTGCTAGAGTAAATGCATAATTTATGTGCACGTAAGTACAATGTGATCCTTAAGGGTGAGGGTTATAGACCGATGATAGTTCTACCGAGGTGTAGACTCGGAGTCTTATGGTCTAGAAAGATAAGTATTGTCACTATTAGAGAGATGTTTGGGATCATAGACTCGTATATATGTATGTGGTGTCTAAATTGACACTAATAGCATTATGTGATAGATTCTCTTAAAACCACATAAAAAAATCACTATTGTATTAATATGGTTTCACGTGGAACAAGGTGGACTACTATTCTTGGAGAGGGTGTTGACAACATGCCACCATCTGCGGTTCAAGAACGAGGTCGTAGACGTGGTCAAAATTTAACTGCAAGTTCAAGTGCTACCCTTATGAGGTTAGAAGTTCCACAATAGGAAGAAGTCGAGGGAGAGGGAGAGGAGTCGAGGGTGGTGAAAACCTTTTCACGGAAGAGGTGATGATGGAGCGAATGACTTAAGTCCTCCACACTACCCTCCCAAACATGTTAAAAGCCATGTTAGGCGACCGATTCAAGGACCCAGAAGAGGAGCAAGAAGCCAACACTTAAAAGGAGAGACCAGTGAACAATTCCCAGACCACTAAGAGAGTGGAATCATCGGTTAGGGACATGATTAACTCACCGAAGGAACGAGAAAAAGATCCACAAGCGACAGGAGGAATGTATGACAAGAGAGAGTATCAAGTGAAAAGAAAGCATGAAGCTTCAATTCATTCAAAGACACTCGTCCAAAGGAATTTAGGAGCACAGAAGGCCCAATTGCTCTAATGAACTAGATAACCAAAATGCAGAGTTGTTTCAAAATATGCAAGTGCTTGGAGGAGCAGAAAGTGACTTATGCTGCTACTACTCTCTTGGATTCGGCACTTCACTGGTGGGAGACTGAATGCGTAATCCAAGGAGAAGAAGGTGTTGCTACCTTAACTTGGGAGAAAACGAAGAGTATGATGATGGATAAGTACTACACGCAGTCAGAGGTGAAGAAGTTATAATCAGAATTTCTGAGGTTGGAACAAGGTTTGCTATCAGTTCAGGAGTACATAAATAAATTCCTAGAGAAGGCCAGATTTGCAGTTATCAAGTTGCGACCGAACAAAGGAAGATAGACCGATTTAAGGATCGTCTAAGGATAGAGATAAAACAATATGTAGATATGACGAAGCCGACCACGTTTGTTCAGGCAGTATAGATGGCAACGGTGGCCAAAGAGAATAATGTGAAAACAACTGGAGAAAAGAAAGGCTTCAAGAGAAAATGGGAAGGACCGAGCAAGGTGGTAAAGAAGGTGAGAGGAACACAAACATCAACTAGAAGCCAGAATGATGGATTCTACATCCCTACATGTAAGAAGTGCAATAGGAAGCATGGAGGGGACTGTAGAGCAGGAAGTGTGACTTGCTATCGTTGTGGGAATTCGGGTCACACCATACGGGAATGTCCCGAGAAAAATACGTGCTATGAGTGTGGAGATACAGGACATCTCAGGTTTGAATGTCCCAAGTTGCAGAAGGGCACAGGGAACATTAATCGAGCTTTAGGAAAGGGATTAGTGAAAGAGTTAGCAAAGAAGAAGGAGCCGACAAAGGGGCACGACCGAGCATACAACATGACCTTGGAAGAAGCAAGGGAAACCCCGGACGTCGTATCTGGTATGTTCCCTATTAATGATGTTTATGCGCATGTATTATTTGATTCGGGTGCGAATAGTAGTTTTGTATCTACTTCTTTCTGTCACTACTTGAATAGAGATGCCAATAGGCTAGAAAAGAGCTATATAGTAGAAACTGCAGATGGTGGTCAAGTTAAGGTAGATGAAGTGATTAATGGATGCATGATCTATATAGACAGTAAAAAGTTGCCTGTAAGACTTATGCCCATGGGATTGGGTGGTTTCAACGTAGTATTAGGAATGGACTGGTTGTCTAACAACCATGGCCAAATTGTTTGCAACAAGAAGATGATTAAGATTCAGAGCCCAGAAGGAGAAACAGTCTATGTTTCTGGGGATCGAATGAAGACTAACATAGTGAGTTATCACGACGATTAAGGCAAACAAATATCTACAAAAAGGTCGTGAAACATACTTGGCTTACGCAATCGATGCAAATATAGAGAAGAAGAAGATACATGATGTGCCAGTGGTGAGAGAGTACCCAGAGGTGTTCCCGGAGGAATTACCAGGAATTCCACCAGAACGCCAGGTAGAATTTAAAATCGATTTGGTACCGGGAGCGGCACCAATTGCTAGGGCATCATATCGGTTGGCCCCAACGGAGATGCAAAAGTTGATGAAGCAACTGCAGGAACTCTTGGATAATGTGTAGGAACTAGTATTCACAATTAATCAATATAATTTAGATAGACATGAGAAAGATTGGGTTGGAAATTGTGTATTATTCACAACCTAGAGAGAGAAAGAGTTTATCTCTCTAGAAACACGTTACATCTTCACGGCTACATTGTAAATGAATTACTTACTAACTAATGACAAGCAATCTCCTATTTATACCCCAATCACCCATGTACAACATTTAAGCCCAACCTATATGCTAATGATAAGGCGTATTACACAACATGGATGACTTTACAAAACTTTCTAAACTAAGGACATAGAATGTCCTAACATTCTCCCCCTAAAGTTTTGTAAAGGAATCATCTCTTATCAACTTTAGCTCTTCTCCCCCTTGATTTCTTTGGAAAACTTTAGCGTTGCGTAACATCAAAACAACTCTGGCTCCCCCTTGAAAATAGCTCTTATCCTTTGGAGTTTCAACTTTAATACTAGATCCGATCTAGACAATAACCTCGACTGAGTGCACAAAAGACAACTTTTATCTCTTGTAAATTCAACACATTCGTTATGCCCACAAGAAAGAAATGTGTGAATTATGACATGACAACCAAAGTGCAACTTCAGTTTATAACAACGAATTTGTCTCTAACAGGGAGTTGCATAAGAATTCAGCTTAAGAACTTGATCATCTGCTCATAGAAGGAAGCAACTGGTAGCAAACACTACTAGGCAAGGGTTAGAAGAAATATCTGAAATCTGTTCAACAACTGATGAAGAATGCTCATTTTCTGACTGCTTTCTAGAACACAGAATGAATAAAATCAGACCTCCTTTCTTCACGAATCAGCTGGATGATTATAAGCACTCAAGATTCTAAATCACAATCAAAGCACCAGAACAATGATTGCAAGCACTCACAATTCTAATTGATCAGGTTAGAAGAATGATTAAGAGCACTCAAAGGTCTAGCATCGTCAAGAAAACTCCAGACTGATGATTGTAGATACTCAAGATGCTAATCCAATCCAATCAGAGACCAAATCCAAACACTCATTGTCTGAAAATCTTGACTTGCATGATCTCTATGAAAATCTGATAAGTTGCTAAAAATATGTGACCCACTGAGGATAGGAGTGATGTCACATATGCATTAATTCAGCGAAAATCTCATGAACAGATTGTCTCCCTACCGAGACTTAGCATGGTTAGCAGGTGGGGTCAAGGGGCAACGCCCTTGCGGGGTTTAGGGGCAGCGCCTCGAGAGAATTTTTTTTTACAATTAAATCTCATAAGGCAACTTGTCGCAAAGTTGGGTGTGAACAGTAACTTATCGCAAGGCATTAGCATGAACTTTTCGCATACCAACTTGTCGCAGACCACTAACCATGAGCTGAAAAACCACTTGTCGCAAAGGCTTACTTGCGAGTTCCTACTCGTCGCAAACCCTTTTATGCGAGTTCTATACTTAGAAAATTTTCAACAAAATAAGCTTTTCGTGAAGGTGCGAGTTCTATACTTAGTCAAAAAACGAGAAAAGAACTTGCCGCAAATACCACTTGTCGCATGCTACTACATACGAGTTCTTGGTTGTCGTAAGCTAAGTCTTTTAAGATTATTTTTATTATGGCGTTTAGACTTCCGATGTAACGTTTAGTATTTATTATTGGAGTATTTATTGTTGGAATATTTAATGATGTATTTTTGGGAGATGTAACATTTCATTTTTGCGAAAAAAACTAGGGTGTTACAGTAATGCATTGTATCCATAGACATAGGAGTCTGTCTTGTTGTTAAGCATGGTATTTTCATGTCCACACTTAAGTCTACTGAGTGGTCCCCAAGTCATGGGTATAAAGCTTGCAGTGGTATCCTATTGGGTCGTATACGGATCTATTAGCCTATGGTGGTACTCGGTTGAGTCATATACGTCGCTAGATCTTGTGGTGGTGGTCATTGGAGTCATATACGGAGACATGTAACTTTTGTGGTGAGATTCATCATCGAGTAGACACTAGGGTCATTTTGGGAATCTTGCGATGGTGATCAATGAAGTCGTATATGGGGATCTATAGCCCGGAGTGAAACTTGAGAACGTTGATAAGTGGCTTACTTTTGTGTTCCTGCCATGCCACATTCGATGGAATCGGGTCTCCCCCGTCACCGAGAGGTGTTGTTTTTGGGTACTTCGTTACCCATGCTTTTGGAGTTTTGAATATATAGTTTTATCGGTATAATTGGTGTTTTGTAGTTTGCGCGTTGCACGCATTTTGGGTGAGTTTGGATGTTGATTATTTATCTAAAACATGTATTTGAACTAGAAATAACGATCTTTTTAAAGATATTCCTTTATGTGGCTTGAGTTTAAATGATGGGATCTAGTTTTAAAGAAAATGTCCATTTTAATCGTATTTTGTGTTTTATGATGAAACTGTTTTAACCCACTAGGCGTTAAGCCTAACACTTTTCTTATCGACATGTATATCAGGTCTTAGTGGAATCTAAGTAACGTATGAAGCTTTGTAGAGGTTCTGATAGGATGGATTAGAGGTGTCATCTGGTTTTGAAGTTAGCGGATTTTGAGGTTTTAGCAATACCCAACTGGTTATAATGTCGTTTGGGAATTAAATAGTCTTGTTTAGAACTCTATACATGTCCTGTCTTCCTTCATTTGTAACTTAAAAAAAATTGTCGTTAAAGTGGTTTTAATCTAAAAGACTTTGGAAGTTTAAATTAATCTGGTTTTTATAAATTTAGGCGTGTTACAAGTTGGTATCAGAGCATATTAAGTGAATTGGGTATTGGATTTTAGATACCTAGACTTAAACCGGTTTGTTAAGTGATGATTTTAAGATTGATATAGGTTTCTTGAGGAAAGATGTTTTAGGATGACGGAAACTCAACCATTAAGAATTGTGATAATGGTTACATAGACCCCTATATATAATATATTCATAATTTCATTTGGCCGATGTCATTATGAATTTAAGTTATATGTGTGTATTTGTCTTACTGTTGTCGTGATGATTTGTGGATGTGTTAGTATGTTCCAAAAATGTTAGTTTTGTATAGAACTAACATGTTTTATGCCTTGTCATTTGTTATGACAGTCGAGCATGGAAGTTATGAGAGGTCAACAAATAGTTTAGAAAGATGGTCAGGAAGGAAGTATCTCACCTCTAGAGCAGACTGAAGGACCATACTTCCTCATGCCTCCTTGGTCATCGCAGATTATAGGAATTTAGCATATAGCATTGAGTACGCTTTGGGGAATGTTTTAGGTGTTCCTAATGATACCACCCCGGAAGTTGACCACCACTATGTGATGATGGTGAGACTCGTTCAGATTTTGAACACCGCTATGGATCATCAACGTGAAATGTTCACCCTAATGCTTGAAGAGAGGGGTACTAGTAACCGTAAACCTGGAGCAGTTGTTGAGAACGTCATTGGTGGTTCAGAGAAAATCGGAAACGGAATGGGTGTCAGAGGGAATCTGGTTAACAAAGGCGTTACAAATGGGTATTCTTATAAAACCTTAATTTGTAGTAAGCCACCGAGTTTTTTGGTGCTACCGATCCCGTAGCGTGTATGAGTTAGCTATAAGAAATTGAGCCAGTCGTTGAATCAAGCGAGTGTAGTGAAGACTATAAAATGAAGTTTTCTTCTCAAATGTTAAAGGGTAAAGCTCTCAGTTAGTGGAACATCACCAGATCTTCACTTGGTCCAATGATTATGACCTTGCTAACCTGGGAAGCATTTAAAAGGAAGATCATAGATAAATATTGCAATGAGAAATCTCTCGAAAAGATGGAGGACGAGTTTCAAGCTCTTCAAAAGGGGAACATGACCATTTTTTACTATTCCAGCTTGTTCATGAATAAATTGGAGTTAGTGGGACATTTAGATCCGAATGAGAAAACTAAGGTCAAGTTCTACCTTAAAGGCTTGCCGGCAGGGATGAAGTCCATGGTAAGAAATGCTAAAGTCTCTACCTTGCAATAGGCTATTAAGGAGGTCCACCTAGTCAAGGACGACATCGCTCAAGTAAAAAAAGATCAAGCCGCGTTCAAAGGAAAGATGAAATGGGAGGGCCAACTAAGGTCATCCCAGGGGCCAAATGAGTCCAGCAAAGGGAAAGAAGTTGACTTCGTAAATGGTCAAAACACTGTCAAGAGTGTCGGTATAAGCACACGGGTAGGTGTGATCCCAACCCTGTGACATATTTTAAATGTGGAATGTTGGGCCATTCATATCGAGATTTATCCATAAAGGGGATAGTTTGCTTTGTGTGTAAGGAATCAGGCCATGTTAAAAGAGAAAACCCACGCATGAAGACCGACGAGAAGTCAGAAACCAGCAGAATTTTATCAAGACGTAGGTAACCACGAATGTGAAGACAAATACATCTTTTGTTAACTCCACCCTATGTTGCTCGTTTAGCTTGTTGAATTTAAGTCACTTTTTGGCACTGTGTCTTTGTGTCACTTAGAGGGTTGCATGTTATTGGTTGTTAAAGTCTGCTTCTGATAGTCGAGATAGCATTTTGTGGGTCTATAAAGTTCTAAGTTAGAATGATTGAAGGATAGTCATTTGGTTAAATCTTGACTTATCATTAAACAAATTTAGGGTCTTAGTAAAATAGAGTTAGTGGTTGGTGACCAAATCGGGGCGTAGTATGTTAAGTGGCAGATGTTCAGTATGAGAAATGAATAGAGGGAAAGTATTGTTGCTTGAGGTTTAAGATTTTGTTAGGCAGTACTCATAGGGAATGTTTCCTTATGGTATGTACTAGTGGGAACTTTTCAATCGTTCATAAGATCCTAATTATATTATGTGTGCCCTGTTTTCCACCCGTTAACCATAGGAAATTTTAATGTGGAACTTGTTCTGTGTGCAATGTCAATTGACGGTGCAATTTGACTTCTAGTGTTGGCGGCAGACACATACCATTAGTGTATATGGAAAGGTGTTAGTAATGGAAGTAGCACTTGATAGCTACGTTATGCTTTGTAAGAAATCCATGCTTAAACCTTAGAAATCATACGAGAAGAATCTTTAGAGTAAGGTATTGATTATTGTTATAGATGATTCAAAGTTATTGTGATCTTAATTGTTTGGACGAATTTTAGAATAGGATTTTGGTGTTGATTAAAAGTGATTACCTTCTATTCGTTAAGAATGAGGAAAAGCCTATGATTTGAAAGATTCCTTATCACCTAGTTAACATGAGAATGTATCAGGAATCTAAGTTGAATTGTCAGAAGTTGACATATGGGTGGGTTAGGCCAAATAGGTGAGAAGACGTGTGATCGGTTTAGAGTCAAGGTGGAACTATTCCTGGTCTATTTTAGTTGAGTTGCAAAGAGTTGGGCTAGCAATAAAGCGAGTCGGGTTATTACCCACAGACTTTTGGTCTAAGGGAATAAGCACCCAATCTCTTGCAAGTTGTGAAACTTGGGGCTTACCGAATTTTTTAGCATGGACTAGGATTTTTAGTTGCTTCATATGGATTTACTTGCGATAAGTGTAATTGTCACGAGTTTAAGTTTGACACCTTTCAGTGAAGGTCTTATTGTGTTGGGTCTTTTGAAAGATAAATATGCCAAGATCAAATGCCGTCCTCAAGAATGAGAACCTTGAGAAATTAGTCCCCTAAACGAAATAATTACATGTGGTTATTGAAAATTTTGAAAATTATTACATGAGTAAATAACAAATTTCAATCATGTAATTATTGAAAAATTTAGATTGGGTCCCCCAAATGAAATAATTAAATGTATGATAATCATGGCTTCACTTTTGCTATGGATTGGATCACTTGCCTTAACTCTACTAACTGGTGCTCCATTAAGTCGGGGGTAATATCATCTTTTTACGAAAAAAGTTATTTTCTTTTTTTTAAATTATACTTATTATATCTAAGGCGAAGGATTGTGTGAGAAGTTGAGGTTAACGTGAGAAGCGTGAGAAGTGGATTTGAATCGTTGATCAATTTTAATCAAATCCCTCCCATGAATTGTCTTAGAAGGGAATTGATCTGGTGGATCTCATTGCATCTTATCTCCGTGCATCTCATCTTAATATGCATTTGTTTCTCATCGGACGGTTGATAACCAGTTCTTACGCTTCTCACGTTAACATCAACTTCTCGCCGAAACCTAACCCTTATATCTAATATATATATATATATATATATATATATATATATATATGAATAAAAACAAATTCATCGTCCCTGTCATCTTATCCCCCCACCCTGGCGTTAGTGACCCTTCTCCCCCCCCCCCCCCCCCACCCCCAACATCTCTATTTTTCCGCCGACATCTACCACCACCGACTTACCCCTCCCTGGCATATCTTATCATCAGACATCATCCTTACTTCCTCCAATATCTACTCCTCCCTCTCCCTCTCCATTTTCCTTCGCCCCATCCTTTCCCGCTAAATCGAATTTGTGTTCAAAAAAATCTAGGTGTGATTTTGGCAAACTTCGTTCTTAAATCAAATATGTGTGTATGTATAACTTTAGTTGTATCAGTTGAGTTTGATTTTGATTTTAATGGGTTCATCATAGTCCATATAGATTATAGATTTGTTTTTTTGGTTTTAGATCTACGTATGTTAATGGTTGGTGGTGTGAACATTCATTGACAACCATCAAATAAAGACCAAATTTAATTTGCTCACGTGTGTTGCCGTTAGATCCATCTAATCCTATTTTCTTTGGGTATGGTGGCATATTTTAAAGATTCTTGTAGGTGTTTGTCAGGGCCGACCCTGGCTATGGGCCAGGGGGCGGCGACCCAAGGCAACAAGAAGCCCATGGGCATCCAATTTTTTAGTCTATTAGTAGTAGGTAGACTAAGTTCTGGGCTTTAAAAAAATTACCGTTACACTTACAGCCCATTTACATATTCCTCTCAGTCTTTTTCACTCTTTACGAATTGACGAGACGACCATTAACGTAAACTCTCGCTCTGCTCTAATCGACTAATCCTCTTCGGCCTCTCTCTTTATGTTTCTAAATCTCGCTCTCTATTTCTAATCTACATCTTGTCGACTGATTCAGTGACTCTCGCTCTCTCCCTCTGTCTCACTGAAGCGACTCCGTGTGTGGTGACCGACTGATCGTGTCTCGGTGACCGCTGACCGGTCTAGGCCAGTAACTGGCTAACTGCTTTGAGTCTTTGTAGGTAAACCTTTAATTTCAAAATTTAATGTTTGGTTTATTTGATTATTAGGTTTATTTCAAATTTCAAGCAATCACTTTACTGATTTGTTAGGTTTATTTGATTAGATTAGGTTTATTTCATTATTTGTTTATATTATCATAGGTTAGGTACTTAGTTTATTTGTTTAGGTTATGTTTATTTGTTTACTTTTTACATTAGGTTTATTTCAAATATTTGTTTTAGATTAGATTGTTCATTGTTCAATTGTTGATATTGTTGTCTTTGTCAATTCTCATTATGCATGAACCAAGTTTATTTCAACTTTGAAGTTTCAATCGGTTTCGGTTTGGAAATTTCACGAATAATCAGGTGTTACCTTTCTATTCCCTATATTGTATAAGTTGTTTACAATATGTTTCCTAGATTACAACCATTGGTTGCACAAAATAGAAAAAGAAAAAAAAGGACAAGAAGAAATTACTCAATCTTTGCAAGGATCTTTAAATAAGTTTATTGTTAGACAACGAAATGTTTCTGAAAATGTTTGTGATGCAAATGCTTGTGATAAAAATGCAAATGCTTGTGATGCAAATGATAATGCTTGTGATACAAATGCTTGTGATGCAAATGATAATGCTTATGATGCAAATGATAATATTTGTGATGAAAGGGACATTCTTTTGAATATATTTGATCCAAGGGTTTGGGATAAGTTAATTTCAAAAATGAAAGATTCGCTTGTTGAATAGGGACCTATTAGGGAAACTAACATCAATTTCCCTAAAGATAATATAGGTAGACACTTCTCAAATGAATTTTATATCCATAAGTTACGCAATGGTGATTGTCATGATAGAAAATGGCTAGTTTATTCAAAAGAGCTTGATAAAGTATTTTGTTTTTGTTGCAAACTTTTCAAAGATGGTCGGTCCCAAAGTCAATTAGCAAGTGTTGGATTAAATGATTGGAAACATCTTGGTCATCGATTAAACCTTCATGAAAATAGTTCTGATCATATGACTAACTTAAGAATTTGGTTTGAGTTACGATTGAGATTGAGTAAGAATGAAACTCTTGATAAAGAGTTATAAGAATTGATAAATAAAAAAAATGATACTGACCATTGGAAAGAAGTTTTAATTAGAATAATTGCTACTGTTAAATGTCTAGCAAGGTATAATATATCTTTTCGTGGGAGAAATGAAAAAGTTTTTGAAGAGTCTAATGGTAATTTTTTGGGCATATTTCAAATGATTTCCGAGTTTGATCATGTTATGAAACAACATTTCCAGCCAATCAAAGACAAAAAAAAAACTCATTATCATTATAATTATCTAAGCCAGAAAATTCAAAATGAGTTGATTGAAATGTTGGCATCCGATGTAAAGAGTGCAATCATTAAAAAGATCAAAGAGGCAAAATATTTTTCAATTATTCTTGATTGTACTCCGGATGCAAGCCACAAAGAACAAATGACTTTGATTATTAGATGTGTTGATGTGCCAAGTTCTCTTATTCAAGTAGAAGAGTTCTTTCTTTAGTTTTTAGTTGTAGAAGATACATCTGATTTAGGACTTTTTAATGCTTTACAAGATGTTTTGAAATCACTTGATTTGGATATTAATTGTGTACATGGAGAAGGGTATCACAATGGGTGTAATATGATAGGAAAACATCAAGGCGTGCAAAAAAGATTACTAGATATAAATCCTAAAGCATTTTATATGCCATGCGGTTGTCATTGTCTTCATGTGGTTTTATGTGATATGGCAAATTCTTGTTTCAAAGCCAAAACATTTTTTGGTACTTATCAAACGATATATAATGTGTTTGCTAATTCTACAAAAAGATGGACTATTTTATTAGAACATATTGATGATTTGACTTTGAAATCCTTATCTACTACTCGGTGGGAAAGCCATATTGAAAGTGTTAAAGCTATCAAAACTCAAGTTGGCCAAATCAAAGATGCTTTAATACAATTAGCTTAGGGAAGTGAGGATCGAAAAGTGTGTAGGGATGCCAATTCTTTGGTTGATGGTGAGCTTTCAAGTTTTGATTTTATTGTAAGTTTGGTTATTTGGCATGAAGTTTTGTATAGAATTAATTTGGTTAGTAAGAAATTACAGTCTAAATATATGCTTCTTGATATTGCCATTGAAAATCTCAAGGGATTAGTTGTCTATTTTGAAAAATATAGAAAAAATGGGTTTGCATGTGCTATTAATGAAGCTAAAGAAATTGCAAATAATATTGGAGTTGAGCCTGAATTTACTGTAAAACGTTCTTTATCTCAAAAAAACATTTTGATGAAATTCCAAATACCGAGAGAGAATAACAATAGGCTCAAGAGTGTTGTAGAACTGATTACTTTCTTGTTTTAGTTGATATAGCTCTTTCTCAATTACGAACTAGATTTGAACAAATACAAGAATTTGAATCTATTTTTGGTTTCTTGTTTGACGGACGAAAGTTAGTAACCTTACATTATGATGAGTTGAAAAAATGTTGTATGAATCTTGAAATTGCTTTAACAAATGGTGATGATTCTGTTATCGATGGGGAATATTTGTTTATGGAGTTACATGTTTTGCACGGAATATTAGCGGAAGAGGCATCCAAGATTGGAAATCCTTGGACATCCATACAAATTTTGGAGTTCGCAAATTCCACATGTCTTGGTTGCTTATAGTATTTTGTTGACCGTACCCATCACCGTTGCATCCGCGGAAAGAAGTTTTTCGAAGTTAAAGTTGTTGAAGTCATATCTACGGTCTACCATGAGCCAAGAAAGATTGGTCAGGTTAGCAATGTTGAGCATTGAGAGTAAGTTTTTAGCAGATATTAACTATGATAAAGTTATTGATATTTTTGCTTAAAAAACGCACAAAGGCATCGTTTTAGGTAATGTATTTTAAGTTTTGTTATCCCAGTTTAATCTAGTTGATAATAAACACACAAACACAATAATAATCAAGAGATAATAAGATCAGAATAGCATACCAATCCCTTGAATAAACAGTTAAACCTTGTGTGTTCTTGATACCCTTGAGCTTTGCGATTCGTTCTTCCTCTGCTTTACGCTTTATTCGTCCTGAACTTCGAAAATTTGTCTAAAATCTGTTCCTGTAACGATTAGCAATAACAAACACTACCCTTATGTCTAGAAACACTTCTAGAACAGATTATGAGCACTTGATCTCTCTAAAACACACTTTTTCGAAAATAATTTGATGGCACAGTGACTTACTCTTCTCAACTCTTTTCTCACAAAAACCACAAATTGGAACTCGATTTAAGCTTTAACGTGAAATTAAACACATACAACTCGATCTAGCATGTATTTCGATCACACTCTGATCGATTCTAACACCTAAAACACTCTTACACTCAAAATCAATTTTTCTTGAAGAACACAGAGACGTTTTTCTGAAAAACTTGTTTTGATCTTAATCAGGCTCTGATACCAATTGTTAGGTCCCAAGGCTTGAGCTTCCCAGGAGGTCACCCATCCTGGGATTGTTCTGGCCCGAGCACGCTTAACTTGTTAGGATCAAGCGCTTATCACTACACCAAAAGCAATTGCTTATGATGAAGGCGTTACTTTATTTCCTTATAGCGTAGCAACCAGCCCCACGTTTCGATTTAGGAAGATGCTGGTCAATGACCCAACAATCCCCCCCCCCCAGCATCTGCCAGCACTAACGGCTACACAACATGCCTTTGGCATTTCTATGCACTCCATGGGATTCGAACCCGTGACCTGCTCTGATACCAATTGTTAGGTCTCAAGGCTTGAGCTTCCCAGGAGGTCACCCATCCTGGGATTGCTCTGGCCCGAGCACGCTTAACTTGTTAGGATCAAGCGCTTACCATTACACCAAAAGCAATTGCTTATGGTGAAGGCGCTACTTTATTTCCTTATAGCGTAGCAGCCAGCCCCACGTTTCGATTTAGGAAGATGCTGGTCAATGACCCAACAATTTCTTACAAAATTTCTGATTTGTCGACCCAAATTTTATGTCGTCAACATAAATCTGAATGAGAATTAAGTCCTCACCTTGCCTTTTAAGAAATAAAGTAGTATCTACTGTACCTTTCTTGAAACCAGAAGCAAGTAGAAATTTAGTGAGAGTTTCATACCAGCCTCGCGGTGCTTGTTTAAGACCATACAACGCTTTGTCTAGGACGTAGACATGATCAGGGTGATGAGGATCAACGAAACCTTCAGGTTGAGCCACGTAAACCTCCTCATGCAAAACGCCGTTCAGAAAAGCCGACTTTACGTCCATTTGATAGACAGTAAAGTTTTTGTGCGCTGCATATGCTAGAAAGATTCTGATGGCTTCGATCCTTGCAACCGGGGCGAATGTTTCATCATAGTCAATGCCCTCTTGTTGACAGTACCCTTTTGCGACCAAACGAGCTTTGTTTCTCACTACTACTCCGGCTTCGTCTTTCTTATTTCTGAAAACCCACTTTGTTCCTATAACAGATTTACCTTTAGGTAGTGGAATCAAGCGCCATACCTTGTTCCTTTCGAAATGTAGAAGCTCATCTTGCATAGCAGAAATCCAGAATGGATCAAGTAGAGCTTCAGTCGCTTTCTTTGGCTCTAAGGAACTAAGGAAACTTGAAAACATGCAGAAGTTAGCTGTTGCTGACCGTGTTGAGACACCAGATTGTACGTCACCTATCACGTTTTCCAGGGGATGATCCTTAGTCCAACGATGTGTGCTTGGTAAGGCTTCAACTGTTTGTTGCGTATTTGACGCATCGTTGTCATCTTGTACGGCAGGTTGCTCCATAGATGTACTCGGGACATCTTGTACTGGTGTTTCTGATACTGAAGCTTTTGGACTAACAGTTGCAGTGCTCGGGACTTCGTTTCCAGAAGAACTATCTGTAGAGACAGATTCAGCATTAGTAGAGTCAGAAACTAACTGTGTACTCGTACCTGATGGAGATGAAGTGTCAGTGACTTCTTCGGAAGGTCCAGACATGTCTTCAGATATAGTAGGGACCTCCGAGCCTGTACCACTTGTTATTGATGTTGATATGCCTTTTTCAAAATCTGCACATATAGCATCAAAGGCATTAATAAACAATAAATCTAACTCAGATGAAGTAGAGTTAGAGCTTGAAGAAGTGGATCCTTTAGTAGCTGGTTCTATTCTGGATTGAATAGAAGCTTTGTCCTTAATTACGAGTTCTGAACTGTTGTGTCCAGAAGTCCTTGTAGAATTCCCATCAAAGGAGACATTCATGCTCTCAACAACCGTCTTAGTTCGAATAATGTAAATTCGATAAGCTTTGGATGTCAGAGAGTATCCAACGAGATATCCTTCATCCGCTTTCTTATCAATTTTTGATAATTCTTGACGCTCTTTAAGAATGTAGCACCTGCAACCAAAGACACGAAGAAATTTGATATTAGGTGTTCGATTGTTGATTAACTCATATGCTATTTTATTAAATCACTTGACCACAATGGTACGGTTTTGTGTAAAGCATGCTGTCACAACTGCTTCGGCCCAAAGGTACATGGGTAGATCTGAGTATGCAAGTATAGTGCGAGTTGCTTCAACAAGTGTCCGATTCTTCCGTTCGACAATGCCATTTTGTTGCGGAGTATAGGCTGCGGAGAAGTTGTGTGAATTGCCCACAAAAGTAAGATAACTCTGTAAGGTGGCATTCTTGAACTCCGTGCCATTGTCGATGTGAATAGTTCTGACTGGCAATTGAAGACGAACTTGAATGCGTTTTATGAACGCTATAATCACTTCTGGCGCATCTGACTTGCTGCGAAGAAACTCAAGCCATGTGTACCTTGAGTAGTCATCTATCATTACTAATATATACTTTTTGCCGCTGATAGAAGCTGTGCGCATTGGGCCACAAAGGTCCATATGAATCAATTCCAGTGCTGATGAGGTTGATGATTCGGTTTTGGACTTGAAGGAGCTTCGCTTCATTTTGCCCAACTCACATGCAGAGCATAGTGAGTCTTTCTCAAACCTCATTTCTGGTAGACCTTTGACCAGACCTTGTCTCTGTAGCTTCGCTATGGATCGGAAATTCTGATGAGACAAGCGGCAGTGCCATGTCCATGATTGAGCTTTAGAAGCTTTGGCGAGTAGACATATTGGACGTGTGGCAAATAGTGTTGGAAAATCTACATAGTATAGATTTCCATGGCGCTCAGCTTTGAAGACTTCGTAACCATCTGGATCCTCTAGATAGCATGAGTTGTTGTGAAGCGGACTTGATAAGTTATGATCAAGTCCTTCTACATATAACACTTCCTGAATCTTCACTACTCCATTATCTAGCATGCCATATCCTTTGACTTTTCCTTCTGCTTCAGAATTTGCAAAACGAACTGCTCTGGCAGGCTCCTCCACATAGTTATGTAGGAGGTGCTTGAATCCTGTCATGTGGCGTGAACATCCGGAATCTATCACCCACAGTCGACAGGCCTACACAAAAAAATTAGTTTTGCTTAGGTACCCATATCAGAATGGGTCCTTCGCTGTTAGCTTTAAGCAATTCAGGAATATCAGCAGGTTTAACTTTAACTCGCCATTCATATCTGGGTTTTGGAACCCATTTCCAAACTGTTAATCCAAGATCACTAGAACTTCTAGAGAGAGAAAGTAGAGAGAGAGAATATTGAGACGCAAAGTAGTATTCTATTAGTTGTGCGTGTGATTCTTGTTACAAGACACAAGACCAAAGGGACTTAAATACCCTTGGTCAGATACACTACAGATATGCTCTTTAAACACAGTATAAGACCAAACCTATAAATACAATGATTACTATAAAATCAGACTTAACAATCTCCCCCTTAGTAATCATTGGCGCTTTGGTCTTCAAAAAATATCTTCAATAACAGCACGGACCAATAAAGCGACTTTCAGAAGCTTTCTGACTTTTAAGAAAAAATTTCTTCTCAGCATCTTGCAGAAAGAAAATTTTCTTTGTTGCTTAAGCTCAAGACGATACACCTCTTTTGAATGAACTTGAATGAACTGTGGTGTTTGGAGCAGAAACAACAAAAGATTTGATGTAACTGAGAGAATAGAATCTTTGAACGAATCATGATCAACAAATAATCTTTTGAGCTCTTTGTCTCTTAAACTTCTCCTTGACTTCTCCCCCTCATGACCTTGATGATCTTGATCAACTTGGTCATGTGAATGTTGGAGACGAGACAGCGAAAGATCTGCAAAATCAATGAAACAGAGAAAAAATAGGGAGGATGCGTTCTATGAAGGAATCACACACTGAGGAATGCGGTTCATACGTGACACGCATACTGAGGAATGCGGTTCACACGGGACACGCATACTGAGGAATGCGGTTCACACGGGACACGCAAAGTAGACTTAGAAAAAATTTTACCTTTAAAAGCTCTTTGACTCCCCCTACACAAATGCATTAGATAAGACAATTCGAGATAACATTTATGTAAAGAAAATCAGATACTCCCCCTCAAAACCAGATATAAACTTTGAAAATATTCTCTTTGTTCACTCCCCCTTGAATAATGCATAAACCCATTAAAATATATTTATGAGAACACAATGATCAAATATTAATGTAGAAAGAAAAATATATTGAATATAAATTTTGAAACGACTAAACATATAAAATTTTAAATACTAAACAAATTAAATTCTACAGAGTAAAATATCACAAATTTATCAATCATTTTAAATCAAACATATGTTGTAAGATAAAATAACGAGTTTAATTGCATATCAAGTTAAAACATGTTCAGTTTCAAAACTTCCAGCAATCTATTCAGTGTGCTCACAGGCGAATCTTCGATTAGCTTCAAGAAAATGCAATTCTAAAAATATTATAGAGAACTTTGCATGTACTAACACTAAGCCATCAAGAATTAAGATATTCATAAATTTACAGATTTATCGCAACTCAAACATATCACCATGTATCATGAGATGTGTGCTCATTGGCATCTTTTAGCATTGTGCTCATTGGCATCTTAACATGAGTGTGCTCTTTGGCATCTTTTAAGCTTGTGCACTTTGGCATCTTTTTAATCAAGAAGTTTATTAAGTAAAGAACATGCCGTAAACGTAACTTTCTATCTGACCCTATTGCAGGATTTGGGTCAGCCGCTCCCAGACCAGTTGGCCTTAGGGGACTAGGTGTCAAGCACCCCTTGGAACTTACTTTCCCGGATCAGAAAGGCTACATCGACATATCCTAAACCCATTCATACCAGTAGAACATGAGTTTCGATATGGTTCTATAGAAGGATTTCTGTTCGATCACTCCCAGACCAAATGACCTTAGGGGACCAGATGACAAGCATCCCGAGGAACTTACTTTCCCAAACCAGAAAGGTCACAGGTACAAACTTTTAAACTTGGAGATTTCTGAAATTTAAGAAACTATTATTCATCTCAATTACTCAGATCAACGTCTAAATGCTTAGCCCATATTTTCATTCTGATCTATAATTCTGATCATTTAGGTAGTCTAAGCAAAGTTAACTATAAAAATTCCGACTCACATATCTTTAAAGCAGAAATAAAAGTTTCAAACATGTTGCTGACTTTTTGACTTTTGTAAGACTTGAAATTTGACCATATAAAAACTTTAATATAAACAAAAGAACTTGAAAATTTATCCTAGACACATATTTTATTCAAAGGAAAGAAAAAAATGTAAAACTTTACTTTATAGAATAAAATTTGTAAAGATTTAAACTTTTAATTAATGTTTAGTTAGAACAAAATAAAATTCAACTATTTCATCTTTTACATAGAAGAAAATTAATTTGTGTCTCATATTAAAAGAAAAATTGGGTAATACAAATTCATGATATAGATAAACAAGCTTAGATTCTTGAAACATTGAGAAAAACTGGAACACATCATAATCAGAGATATATGCAGCGGAAATAAAATTGATGTACTCACAGTATCTCATTAAGTCAGAAGCTTAATCATTGAAAAACGAGTTCTAAACTGTTGTGTTTAGAAGTCGATGTCTATGAAGTACGGGTTCTGAGCTGAATTACTCAGAAGCCAATTAATCGATGAAGAACGGGTCTTGAACTGTAGTATTCAAGAGCCAATATTCCTATTACTCCCCCTTAACATGTGATGCCTAATCATTGAAGAACGGGTCCTGATCTGTCATGTGATCAGAAGCCACTTTATTCATATTATTTATTCAAAAATAAAAGACAGAAAGCAGTAAAACGGTTTATAGAATGAGTTCTGATCTGAAATAATCAGAAGTCATCACCTTTACTCCCCCTTAAATTAAGCATTTGAAATATATCATTTAAAACAGGATAGAGATCAAACACTCCCTTTGAATTGTTAGACCATCAATATCAGAAAAATCTAGCATTGAAAAAGTATAGGATAGAGATCAGATCAATTCACTTGGGATGGAGACCATCAATATCCATCGGATGCAAAAACACAGGAGTAAGGTCTTTTTGATCTCTGAGGTACGAGTCCTAAACTGTTTTGTTTAGAAGTCAAACTCCTTTGAAGACCGGGTCCTAAGCTGATGTGCTTAGAAACCATATTCTTGACATTGAGGTCCGGGTTTTGAACTGCTGTGTTCAAAAGCCATTGTCTTTCTTACTCCCCCTTGGAGTGAGGTGCCTACAACACAGATTCAGGTTTCGGTTTTGGTACCCACTGGTATTTGGGTCCAGAAATGTTAGTTGCAGTGCGTGTGGGGGATACAGAGTAAGAACCATACCAGTAATGATCATTTGTTTTATGAAAATGATCATGTGTACAACAAATAGAACAATAAAATTTCTTACCGTTAGGTGCTTTGTTCTTCTGTGCTTTGTGTACAGGTACACATGATTTCATCTCTTTCAGCTCATTTTCCTTATCATCTTTGACTGGTTTCTTTTGCCAAACCAGTTTCTCTTTCTTGAAACTTCTTCTTGGATAAGTATATGAACCATCTAAAAATTCATCATAGAAAAGGTTAGTGCGACGAATATGATTAAATGATTTGACTGACCTTTTTGAAGAGACAGATTTATGATTTGAACTTGAAACAGATTTTTCAAGCTCTTTGATCTTTGAGGTGAAGTCGTCTCTTTCTTTCACAAGCTTATCAATCTTTGACTTGAATTCAGACTTCGTCTTTTGTTCATTCAGCGCAGCTGCAGACAGTTCAGAAAATTTTGAAGTTAGCTTCTTGATTTCAGATTCAAAAATGGATCTTTCTTCCTCAAATCCTTTTTCTGACTCAGTTCTCTGGCCAGATAATTCTTTAAAAAACCCTACATTCTTCTTTTCTATGGCCTTCTTTTCTTTTTCAAACTTCTCTCTTTCTAAAATCAGTACTTTCTCAAAATCGGAGATTTGTTGAGAAAGTTTTAAGCCTTTAAGCTCCAACAACTTCTTTTCTTCATAGCATTTCTTGGAAAAATCTGAGAACTTCTTTGAAAAAATTTTCTTTTCACTGTCAAAATCAGCTTTATTTGCAACAATCTGTTTTTCCAAATCAGATAAATTCTGTTTAAGCTCAAAGTTCTCAGATTCCAATTTCTTAACTTTCAGCTCATTGCTCTCAACAGAGACTGTCTGCTGAATTTTAGCTTCCAACTCAGAAATCTTTCCTTTTAGATCTGACACAACTGTTGGCCCTATCATCGTCCATTCAAGATAGTCCCATATCTCCTTTCCTGTTGATTTGTACAAATCTTTTCCTGTCAACTGATATGTATCTATGTGATCTTTAATCTCATGACGAATACTATTCAACAGAAAAGTTCGAGCCATATAATCAGCATTCTTTCTTTTCTCTCGACCCTCAGTACAGTCTTCTGTTGGAGTATGAGGTGTCATCTCTCCTTCAGCCAATGACAATCTGATATAACAACTCAGCTCATTTGTAACTACAAATTTGAAAAAATCAGCTTTCCACTTCTCGTATCTTCCTCTAAGCAAAATTGGTGAACTCATCTCTATCTTAGAAATAGCTTGATGAGAATGATCGTTCCCAAACTGTATATCAGAAAAACAACAATCAGATCAAATTGAAGTCTTAAAAAAATATTTCGTGAAAATTGAAATTTTAACAATACTTGATATTTCGCAGTTTAGAAAAAAAATATTTCCAAAAATGACTAAAAAAATTTTGCAGACTCTTTTTTTTTTTTTTTTTAACTAAGTATTGAAGACCCGCACTACTCAAGGTATGCGTTTCTGGCTTGAATCACAAAAAAAAAAAAAACTATGCGGTTGAAGTAATGCGTGTGAAGAATGACATGCATTTGATGATATGCGGGTTCAGTAGACACGCATTTTGAAGTAATGCGTGTGAAGAGTGACGCGCATTTGAATGCTATGCGGGTTCAGAGTGACCCGTATTCCTTAGAATGCGTTTGATAAGTGACCCGCATTCCTTAACAATGCGTTTGTCGAGTGACCCGCATTCCTTAACAATGCGTTTGTCGAGTGACCCGCATTCCTTAGTATGCGTTTGTTAAGTAACCCACATTCCTAATATGAATGACCCGCATTGTCGATTTCTTGACATAAACTTTCTCAAATTGATTGATTCCTGCACAATTGAACTTCAAGAATTTGTCAGTATCATCGAAAAACAGTTCTAAACACACACATGCAATCAATTTTCGATTAAAAACATCAAATCGAATATTTTCAATCAAGAACAGTAACTGAACTCGTTTTTCACGAAAATCTCAAAAATCAAAAATTGAAACCGATTTTGTTCGAATTTCGAGATGGAATCAAAACAAGAATCAATCCAAAACACAATTCGCATCCAAAGAAACCATTATCTTGCAAATAAAAACGATTTTCCACAAAAATTCGAATGAACAGTAACAAACTCGTTTTCTTGAAAAACTTTTGAAAAATTTCAAATTTTCGATCCAAGAACACCAAATTTCAATTCAAATCATGATAAAATCTTTTCTGAAAAGTTTGGTTCAGCTCTGATACCAATTGATAATCATAAATCCCAATCACAACAAGCTAATTACTCTAGATTTATCTAATATGCTCAAGAACTAGAGAGAGAAAGTAGATCTTGAATTACACAACTCTAGAATATTACAATATGCATAAGTCTCTAATTCCCTAATTCATGATTAGAAGACAAACCCTATATATACTACCTACTAATACAAGACTTAATGACAAAGTAAACTAAACTAGCATTGACTTTAACAACACAAAGACTATGTTGACTTTTACAACGTTGACTTTCTATATTAAATCTTGGATACAATATTTAGACTTAACACAAACTGTTTTGACATTTAATTCCTGAAAGTGCTTTTTAGAAGTGGGATTGGCAACCTTAGCTTGAAACACTTTGGGTTGTGTGGAAGAATTAGAATTAGACTTCGGATTCAGTTTAGCTTTTCTCTTAATCTGTTTGGACTTTGGAGGGGAGTAGTATTTGAATGAGTTATCCCAGCAGTGTTTACAATATAGATTCTTTCGAGCAAAATTCATAAACTTAGATTTATCAGACCAAACCTTACATTCATGTTCATCAAAAGAATTACTTTTCAAAACAACACTGTCTGAAGTACAACTATTTGAAGCAAAAGTTTCACTAGATAACCTATCATTCTTATTCAAACTACTATCTTTATTCTTCTTACTCCTCCTAACTCCATTTCCTTTTATATCTGAAACAGAAACAGGAACCTTGTTAGTCTCTAACTTAGAAGGTGGTTCTTTTGTAGTGCTCTTTGAAGTCTCACCCTTTTCAAAAATAGTCGATGGATATTCAGGACAATCAGAGTAAACAACTGAAGGTTTTGTAGGAGCATCAAATTCTCGATTGGTTCTTACCTTCCAGCTTGGATCATTGAACATCTGTGTATCACTTGAAGCATTTTTAAACAAAGTAATTTTCAAGTCATTGATCTCAGTGCAAAGCTCTTGATTTACTTTTAAAGACTTTTCAAGTTTAAATTTGAGATCAAAGTTTTCATCTTCAACCTCATCAAGAGGTTGTTGCAACATATCAATTTGCTTCATCAATTCAAATGTATGATCATTCACATAATTTGACGCTTTTGAATTAGAAACAGGATCAGAGTCTGAATCATTCATCATTTCAGAAAATATCTCTTCAGTCATGTACTCAATAAACTCCGTTTTATCATTTTTAGAATAAGATTCATTTGTGATAGCAGTTTCTTCTTCAACCTCTTCAACAAGTAAAGGTTTAGAAGCAATGGGATTTTAGACTGATGGTATAGTAGATGGATCAACATCCGATTCATACTCATCATATTTGCATGCAGTCTCAGGTGGAACTGTGTTGGTGCTTACTGATTCTTTGGAAGGTGTGGTAAATAGTGATTCAAACTCAGTAAATTCGATCTTCCGAGTCTCATAGCTTTTATTCAAATCACCATATGTAAAACCAACTGATTTAAAAAGATTTTGAGAATTAGTATCACCAGACTTGTTCTTTCCCATTTTTTCTCGACCTTTGGTCTCTTTAGAAGGTTTAGGAGAACTCGCTTCAACAAAAGTCGCACGAATGTCAGGAATGGGTCTGATTGCGGAGCCAAATTTATCAAAGTTGTATAGGTGCTCCGGTGCCTTTTTCAAAATTTCGTTAATTGGCACACCCAAACCTGGTTTAGTTTGTAAAACCTTTCGTCTTAGAGTTTATTGGTCAACAGATTTAATGTTTGTTCAGTCTGACCTCGTTTCATATTAATGTCCTCCAGTTGCTTGATTTTGGTGTAAGCTTCATTTCTTTCTTTATAACAAACTTTAAATTTGATTTGAAACTCACCCTTTTCAGCATTAAGATTCACAAGATCTGTTTCTAAACCAGATATTTTTTCTTTTAAAGACGCTTTTTCAGCTTTTAAATCATCCTTTTCCTTTTCTTTTTCTTCCACAACAACTTTTAAGATAGCATTTTCATCACGAAAGCTTAAGACAGATTGATGTGCAGAGCTAAGTTTGCCTTTTAGTAAAGCAAATTCATCTTTCATACCATGTATTTGGGCCATTAAAGATTCAATAAGTTCAGAATTGTCACTTACCTCAGAGTTTGCATCTTCGGATTGTGTCTCAGAGTCTTCATCGTCACCATCCAGCTTTTCCATATAAGAAACTTGGGTGAAGTGCACTTGCTCCTCGTCATCGGAACTTTGGAACAGCCAGTTTTCTTCTTCAGCCATCAGCACTTTTCCTTCTTCAGCTTTCTTGGCAATAAGTGACTTTCTTGCGTAGTACTCTGAGTTCTTTACTTTCTTGAACTTGTAGTCTCTTGAGAAGTGCCCAAATTTTCTACAGTTGTAGCATCTTCCTGGTTCATCCTTTCGTTCTTCTCGCTTCTCCTCTCTCTTTCCTTCTCTTCTATCTTCCTTCCTATCTCCTCTCTCCTTCCATGCCTCGGCTTGTATCGCATTTCAGACTTCTCTTTTTTGTATCCATCATACTTTGGCTTTGAATAGAATCTTTTCTTTCCAAAGCTCTTCTTGAATCATCGTGTGATTAGAGCTAAGTCCTCAGAGAACTTCTGAATATCTGGATCAGAATCAATTTCCAGTTCTTCATCGCTTGAAGCAGAGTCAGAGTCAATAACTTCGGTAACTAGAGCTTTGGACAACTTTTTCTTTGACCTTGCAGAAGATACAGAACCTTTGCCGGCTATGAGAGCCACGGAGTCCTTCAGATTATTAGACTCGTTATTGATAGATCTCACCTCATCCTTATGTTGAGCAAGAGTAGAGAAGATATCAGTGGCATTTTCTTGAGCCATATTCTTGGACATCTGTAGGTTGATGGCAAAGTTCTTCCACTCTGTATTCAGATTCTTGATGAACTTGTAATTTATCTCAGAAGCAGATTTAGCGATATTGTTCCTCCGCAAGTCATTGAGAATGATGTTATACCTGTTGTAGGTATCTAGTAGCAGCTCTCCTTCTTTTGCATGAAATCCCTCGTAAGCATTTATGCATAGATTCTGCTTAGCTTGGATAGAGGCTTCGCTTCCTTCAAACTGTCTTGCTAGTTCGTCCCATATTGCTTTAGCAGTGCTCTGACTGTCTACACGATTGTAGATGTCGTTTGGGATTGCCATTGTCAGATAGATTAGAGCCTCTTCTTCTATCTTATATTGTTCTTTTTGCTTTTCAGTGAAGAACTGATAAGGTTTAGGAACCTCTCTGTCAGGGATTTCTGGAGAGGAATCTGTAGCAGGTTGACCCTTTACTGTGATCATTGGAGTTTGTGGACCATCAATGATTGTTTTCATGAATTCTCTGTTCTTGTGATTCAGAAACTGGATCATTCTGGTCTTCCATTGCTGATACTCATTAGCCATGAGGACAGGAGGTTTGACCTGAGAGCCCATCGAGAGAAGCCGGTTCGACATCTTAGTTGTACCACTTGTTAGTAATAAGACTTATCTGTACCAAGACAACCAACTAGATGAGATCGTTAGAATCAAAATGAAAACCACACTCAAAAAATTTCAGAAAAATAAATTCCCGAAAATAATTAAATGCAGTCCTTTCAATCAGTATAAAACTTCAAATAATACTGAACAAAAAGAAAATGTTGATCTCGAACAGAACTTTGTCCCCCTTCGCAGACTTAGCACGGGGGTCCCGCTAAAAAATTTTGACATTTAGATGCCCTATTACAGTTTGCAAAAATCGACCGGGGATGTGCTTCGACCGGTATTGAGTCGACCGGAGACTTGTAAAGACCGGCAGAGAGTTCGACCGGGAACTTGTAAAGACTGGTATACTACACGACCGATAGAGTGCTTTGACCGGTATTTGTCTTCGACCGATACAAGGTGTTTGACCGATATGATTCGGTCGACCGGTATTGAGAATGGACCGATATGGTGAATTCGACCGGTATAGTGATAGACCGATATTGCTAGGGATCGGTAAAGGTATTCGACCTGTAATGGACTAGACCGATATAGGCTTTGACCGATACAAAGGTATGGACCGATTGTGTCTTAGACCGATATATTGTTCGACCGGTAATGTGCCTTTGACCGGTAAACTTGTTTCGACCAGTATGTTCTTATTAAACAGCCCAGAACGTCAATAAACAGCAACAATACTCAACACAAAAATCACTTTAACCCAGAAATTGAATGCAGAAATTACACCTTTGTGCCCAGAAACAAGTATCGATCAGTATTCAATCAAAATCAAAGATTAATTTCAACTTTCATGCATCGATTATGAAGAACACAGTGTCGACTCTCTTTGAACCCAGAAAACTCAAAATCACAAATTCAATCACTTGATACTTTTTAATGCAGTTAATCAATCAAATAGTGTTCAGTAACGCAAAACACACCTAATCAGATCAATCTTAAACATAAATGCACATAGATTCATGAAATCAGATGAAAAAAAAAATCGATGAACAGTAACTTTGATGAATAGTAACTTCAAAAAAAATTGATTCTTTTAGGCTCTGATACCACTTGCTATCCCAGTTTAATCTAGTTGATAATAAACACACAAACACAATAATAATCAAGAGATAATAAGATCAGAATAACATACCAATCCCTTGAATAAACAGTTAAACCTTGTGTGATCTTGATACCCTTGAGTACAGAGAAAATACGGCTCACTATTTAGAAAATTATCAGAGTTAAACCTAAAAACTAATTAAACAAAACTTTAAATACCTAAGGCTAAAAGGCCTAATGGGCTTGGGCCCAATAACTAACAACTATTGACTTATTACAATTTAAACCCCAAACTTTAACTATCAAATAAATACAGTTTAAACCCTCTAATTTAACTTTAATCTTGAATACAATTATTTGATCCAACAAGTTTTATTATACCGGATTTTGGTTTATCCCCCCCCCCCAATTGTATCATTTTTGTTTTATTTAATAAAGACTCGATGTGGGGATGAGTCGCCTAGCTTGACTATGTTCTAAGCCCCTTTAAATTGTTTTTCGTTTGCGTAATACAGGGGCATTTTTTTGCCTTTCACTATGGGCATCTGAAATCACAGGATCGGTCTGGTGTATGTAGAATTCTATTGAAGAAACTATTGCAGGTTACATCAGTTGATCTTCACTGCCATTTCCATGCTTTTGGTGTTGGTGTTATTGAAGTTGTTTGGATACAAAGAGAGAAAGGTTTTTGTTTCTTAAGGTATAACTCACATGCTAAGGCATGGATTTCTTATGTTCGGATACAAAGAGAGAAAGGTTTTTGTTTCTCTCCTAAATCAGTTTCCCTTCACCTAATACTATCCCTAACTAGTTTTGAGGAATCTTTACGGAGATTAAAGTGTTCCTTCTCCATCAAAGCTAGTGATTTCATCTTCTAGTGCCCAAGTATCCATTTTCATTTCTAGAGATTTTGGGGTTTTCTAGGTTTCCATTAAAACCTAAGTGATGAGTCCTCCTCTTTTTCTAAACTTTTATGAGTTATAAATGCTTCATTTATGACTTCCTAGTGTTTTATTTCTCAAATTTTGGTTTGGATGATTTTCGGAAAAGTTAGGTCAGAATTAGTGTAACACCCGTAATTTTGGAATTTCCCCTTGATGCTAATACATGAGTCGTTTGACTTTTCGAATGTAAAGATATGGATAAATCAAGTAAGTTTTATAATGGAACCATCAGGAATCGAATCAGGCGCGAAAAACACGAGAAAACAGGATTTTGGAGTGTCGCGGGTTAGGGCGCGACCCTGGGCCGCGGCCCTGGCCGCGTAGGTCACTGGAAATGAGTCGTGGGAAGCGTGCGGCTTGTCCCACGACTTCCAAGTTGCGGTTAAGGCCGCGGGGACAGGTCTGACGGTTTTAAAATCGGTTTTTGGGATCTAACTTCATTCTCTCATAACTTTCTCCTCCTAAGTCCAATTTTAGTGATTCTTGGACCTAGAATCTCATCTTCTGAAGCTTTTCAAGTAGATAAAGAGGGGGATTTAAGATATTGGGTGAATCCAAGAGTTTATGATCAAGGTAATCTACCCATCTTTCCATCTAACATGTTTGGGTTTGGTGTTCTACATCTTGTCTTTATATCCTTAGGGTTTAGTATAACTTTGAGAATGTTTGTGGTAAGGGATCTGTAGAAAGCTTGGAGCTAGTGGAAGGATCCAAGATCTCCTCTTCAAAGGAACTCAAGTTTGTGGGTAAAACCTTGATTTAGTCTAAATCTATCAAGGTGAGTTCTAGTTGTTTTGAAAAACTATATACATGTCAAAATGCACATATTTTGGGGTTTTGAAAGTATATCCATGAGTTTACTTCATTTTGATAAGTTTTTGTGAACATTTGTACACTTACACATGTTTGTGTTATAAATATTTGAAAATGGTTTACAATATTATATGAGATGTTTGAGTCACCAAAAAGGAGATTTTGATCCACCATACATGTTTCTTGAACATTTGAAAATTTTGGGTATTGTGTTGCTTTGGTCCCTAATATGGGAAGATTTGGAGTACAAATGGTTTTAAATGGGATTATAGTGTGAGTTTGGGGTTTTAATAACCGTTATTGAAATATGGTCATTTGGGGCTTTATTCAACCTGCAGGTTTTTATATTTGGAAATTTTAAGTCCTTTGACTTTAAAAATGTAAGTTGTTGGAACGGACATCCTTTAATTTGGGAACATTTGGAAAAGTGTGGACCTTACAGTTCGGGTCTTTGGTAAATTATATTTGGAGAAAGCGCTAATTTTGGGAAAGTTGTACATCGGCTTATGTAGCCATATGGGCACTATTTTAGTGTCAAATGTTTTATGATGCCTTATGGCTTGATTTGTACACTAACGAGTTTTGGGACATTGTCCGATTTGGTGAAGATAGCAGATTTGGTGGTTTTAGTAACACCCGACTAATTTTGTCCCCGTTTGTGAGACTAGATAGTTCCGTTAGAACTCTGATACATGTTTGTAGTGATTTTCCCTTTGTAAACTTTAGATATTTGCTAATTCAATGCTATGTACTTGGGTTTTTGGAAGTTTTAATTTGTCTTCTATTTTCGAATTTTAGGGGTGTTACAATTAGGGTTTTGGTAGAAATGGATATTCTTGGTGAGAGGTGTTCGGAGAATGATTCTAAGTACCTTGGTTTGTGTGTTTATGTTTGCAAACTTGTGAATCTAGGATTTGGAAGGATTACTTGTAGAATCAAGTTTTTCAAGGAAGCTTAAGATGGGTGTAAAATCTAGATTTAGCCTAAATCTAGCAAGGCGAGTTCAAGTTGCTTTGTAAAAACTTTGTACATGCCAAAAATGTCATTTTTAAAGTATTTATGTGTTTGTAGCATCTTATTTCCAGGTATTAAATTAGTATGTATACAAATATATATTAAGTTTTGGGGTAGACATGTCATGTTCTAAAGGATAAACTTAAGGGTGGTTGTGTCAAATTACATCATATATGGGGTAGGATTGTTTTATAAGGAATTCAAGGGGTTTATTGTGCCAACCTTTTAATCTAGTACTAATATAAATAAGGTTTAAAATTTTTAAAAAAAATTAATTAAAAGCAAAGAAAAGAGAGTCTTGAAGAAGAAGACGGGAGAAGGAAGGAGAAAGCTAAGAATCATCTAGGGCTCAATTTTATGGCATCAAATTGACAAATTAAGGTAAGCTCTTTATGTATAAGGTCGATTTCTTGATATATTCGTATTGGAGTCAATTTTGGGGGTTTTAGGTATTAAAAATTGGGGTTTTAGGTGTTGTCAATGGAAGGACAACTGTGTTTCTATGTGTTTTCTATGATAATTTCATTTTTATGATGTATATTAATCCTCTCTTGAATCCCAATGTGATATATCTTGTTTTGAGGTATTAAAGCTTAAAATCCTACAAGAAATGGAACAAAATTGGTGTTATAAGTCTTGTTAGTAGAAGTATTTTGTTGGGTAAGTTTATTTCATGTTTAGTATAGTTTTGAGTTCATTTTATATGCTCATTCATAAGTTGAAGTTGAAAATTTTCTAATCTTTGACAACTTTTTTAAAATAAAAGTCAAAGAATGGTGATGAACTTTAAGGCTTTGTAGTCAACATGAAAATGTTAAGATGTTTGATATGGTTGTTTATTAGTATCACTAAGATGATATTTGATGGTATCAAGAAGAAATTTTTCACCCAAACATGTTTTTGATGGTAGATTGAAGGTTAAGTTTAAAACAGTTGACTTTTTACAAAAAGTCAAACTGTTGTGGTTAATCCTTAAATTGAGTCATTTTGTGCAAAATTAAGCATTGAAATTCGGTGGATATAGTTATGAAAGGTATATAAAGTTGTTACAATGATCAAATCTATATATCTTATGGGTTTTAATGGATTTGGAAAGTTAAAAAATGTTTGAATTCGGTTGGAACTAAAATATGAGAATATATGTTTTAGTTAGAATTTAGGTGATAAAGCAATGCGTGAACCTTCTAAACATGTTTTAAAATGTATTGTAAGCATGTCTTCAAAGTTATTATGTAAGCCAAGAGCCTCGGAAGAAATAAGAGCAAGCCACCGGATTATGTTAAATAGATGCTGAAAATTGATGTAAAAATCATGTAAAATCACTCGTAACTCTGATTTAGATGTGTAATATCTTTCTGATATCGTTGAGAGGTCTTGCACGTTTGATATGTTATAAGTATGAGGTAATTCGGTCTCTAAAATGGTCAAAAATGGGATTTTCAGATATGTCATGTTTTTGTTAAAAATAAAATATTAATTTCTTTTAAACCCATATATGAAAAGGTTTTAAGTCCTTTTTCTTAGTGGTTCTTGATGGTATATTAAGATAAGAAATTTGTCTAAATCTTTCGTTTAGGTTGCTTGTATTGATATGAGAATCATATGTGGATTGTTTAGGTAGCACGATGGATAATCAAGTTGGGCACCGACGAAATCTCAACTAAATAGGCTAAGGTGAGTTTCAAGTAGATTTTAATGGGGTGCATGTCAAACGTAAGTACTTTTACATGTTTTATCTTTGTTAGACGTGTTTTGGTGTTTAAAGTGGAAAATGCATGATTTCAAACGATGTTATGAAAGGAATATATAAACGTTTTATACAAGTGGCTTTATACATGTTAAGCATGCAATGTTTGTTTCATAAAGTATGTTGGAAATATCTTGGTGAATTGAAAATGTGATGTTTTAAACAAGCATGCTTTGCTACTAAAAGAGGAGAATTGTTACTTTGTATATATGGGGCGTTTGTGAGATATTAATTTACTCACTATTATGAATGTGGTAGGTCTGGATCTGGCAACTTGGGATCACCCCTTTTGTTGTGTGTGTATTAGGGTCGCTCCCTTTACAAATAGATGGGTTGCTCCCATCGGTGATGTATTGGAGTACCGTGCACGGATATGTGTCAGATACTCGGCTAATAGGTATAGTGTCAGGTGGACACTTTGCGCAAGGGTGATTATACCGAAATTAGCCAAACGGATAAGTGGATTGTTGGGTAGTGCTCCTCCACTGATTCTGGTTGTTATGGGTCTCCCCCATTATGTGTGAAACTCAAAGGACTTTATAAATATGATTGATTGTAAATTTATATTTTTTTGGATGAAATTGACATGTGTTTGACATGCCACTTCAATTATATGTAAATCATGCATTTTGTTTGAAAGTATAAATTACCTGAAAATGTTTATTGTGAAACTCTTGAACTTATCAGACATGTAGTCTGATTTGTTTTGTTTTTTTGGCGTGCATCTCAGGACTTGTTTCAGGTGGTTGAGCTAGCAAACATTTTGGTTATTAAGGCTAGCAGGTAAGATCGTTGGATGATGCAAGATTTGGAAATTTTGGATAATTAATCTAGTTTGATGAAGGTAACGGTGGGTGAAAATATATGTAGCATCATATGTTGTAAATAGCCACCTATATAAACAATAGATAGTATTGTGGCTTTTGTATAGTTAGTAAAGTGGCTTTTGTATGGTCATTTCTTTTGCAAAATAAAAAAATGTTTACAGGTTGTAAACTTTTTTTGGCAAATCATGACTTTTCGAATGGGTCATGCCGAATTTTTGTCAGAAATTTTGATCTAAGATTAGGATGTTACAATGTTTTACTTGAAAATTATCAAATGTTGGAATATTTGATGTGTATTGATCATTAAGAGTATTTTATCTTATAAATCTTCTAAAACACCCTTGTTTTGAATTTTTGGGAATTTCGATAAATAAATCAGAAGTGTGTATATTTCAATGATTTATTTGATAAATGGAGATTATTTGGTGACAATGCATTGTTAGTGTGTGTGTTTTAGAAAAATGCATATTATTGTATTATGAGACGTTTGGATATATAATTGGTATGGTTTCATTCGGAAAACGATTTGTCCCCAACTAAAGTTGAGTTTTAGAGATTAATCATGTTGTGGAGCTTGTGGTTGCATAAACATGGGTCAAATACGTTTTATCACATATCATGGTTTTTATTGATTAGTCAAATGATTTATTGAGCTCTTAGTGCGATTTTGACTCCGAAAACTCTTGGGGACATTCGTCCGGTTTTAATAGCTCGATACAGAGCTTTGGATATGGTTTGCATTTATTGCATTTTATTAGAGAATACATGTTTTGAGTGCGTGTGTTATTCAATTGGAATCATTTATTTTAGATTGTAATGCATTGGATCTATAGGCATATGAGTCAGTCATATTTGAATTGTGAGGAGTTTTGATGTTCTCACATTGAGGAAAAATGCCCGATGTTAGGTCCCAAGGCTTGTGCTTCCCAAGAGGTCACCCATCCTGGGATTGCTCTGGCCCGAGCACGCTTAACTTGTTAGGATCAAGCGCTTACCACTACACCAAAAGCAATTGCTTGTGGTGAAGGCGCAACTTTATTTCCTTAAACCATGGTAGCGCAAAGCCCCGTACTAAGCGACAGGCGGACATGAGGGGATGCACCACTTTCGTGGAGCCAGCGGGTCGGGCTGTTAGTCCCGGCCAGTTACGTACTCCCGAGTCGAAGGTGAGGGCGCTGGATGCTTGCGGCATTCCCAGCAAATGTTGGGATTTCTCCTCAACAATCCCCCCCCCAGCATTTGCACACTGGAAGACTCGAACCCGCGACCTCGCTCTGATACCAATTGTTAGGTCCCAAGGCTTGAGCTTCCCAGGAGGTCACCCATCCTGGGATTGCTCTGGCCCGAGCACGCTTAACTTGTTAGGATCAAGCGCTTACCACTACACCAAAAGCAAATTGCTTTTGGTGTAGTGGTAAGCGCTTGATCCTAACAAGTTAAGCGTGCTCGGGCGAGATCAATCCTAGGATGGGTGACCTCCTGGGAAGCTCAAGCCTTGGGACCTAACACCCGAGTAGGCATTGTTGTCGTCCGGGTGTTGCAGATATGAACCTTTATAGGTTGGACTTCGGGATCGTGGATTTTGTGGTTTTGATGCTCTAACTCTTATGCATGAGGGTTAAAAATCTTGGATTATCAAGCAGGGAGTTGAGACTCCTATCTTGAATGTTAGGGAGTATACACTAAAGGTCACGTGAGAACTTTGAGGTTGGAACTTCCCTAGAGAACGAACATGCAATAAGATCAAGTATCCTTGAGGTGGAGCCTAATGAGGCATGCACATTAGAGGTATTGTGTCCTTGAGTTGATACCCACATTGAGTAGACGCACTAAAGGAATTAGGGACTTGAGGTGTAGCTTAACGAAGCATGCAATAAAATCATGATCTGAGGTGTAGTTCGATAACATAGAAGTGTGGCTTAACTTTGTATTCCGCCACGTTCAATGGAAACAGGTCTGCCCTGTCACCGAAAGGTGTTGTTTTGGGTATTGAGTATTATCCATGTTTTCGGTGATGTTTTGAGTATGGATTGACATCCATGATTTGTGGTTTTGTATTATTGAGTTTTATACATGTTTTTGGGTGATTTGGATAATATAGTTTTATCTATGTTTTCAGGATTTGAATATTTAACTTCGTTGTGTCTTGGAATGAGTGTTGGGTTTTGAATCCGTGTTAAATGGGTGTTTTGATTTAGTGTTTTTCATCATGAAAACAGTGGATTTGGAAAGATGTTGCTTTTACGATAAACGCATTTCATAATGAGAAGGTTTTAAATAAGTCGCCTTTCAATTTTACTATTTTATATTCATGATGAAAATTGCTTGAACTCACTAGGCGTTAGCCTAACCTTTTTATTTGTCGGCATGTGCATCAGGAGTTTGTTGGGGAATGTTTCTAGAGACACTATGAAGAGTTGAGTGCTAATTAGATGCACGAGAAGAGTATAACTATTAGATGAAGTCTTCCACACTTTTGGAGTTAGCAATTTGGTAATTGGTTTAGTAATGTCCGACCTTTATTTAGTCCTTGGGTTAATAAATGTTGATGTTTATGCTAGAATTCAATACGAGTTATTTTAAGAGTTGATTCGTAGAAAATAATTTTAACCTTCATTTGACGTGTCATTGAAAATCTCAAATTAGTTACTCTTTGCAAATTTGAGGGTGTTACATCAAATTTCCTAATAACGAAACAAATTGATTAATCGTTTTAATCTATGTTAAAACCAACACAAGTGAGACTAAATTTTTTAAAAACAACACAAAACAAATTCTGAGTTTCACAACACAAAACAAATTAATTGGATGATAGTTGGATAATGGTAGGATGGATAATTAGATGGTTAATTGAATGTTGGTCGGTTGTAGATTATCATCCAAAAACCTACTGATCCAAATTGTATGTTGAAATTTTCAGAAATCCGAACCGATTGAGTTACAATTGGTAATTGGTCAGTCAGTCCTGATTGAATCGACCGGTTTCGATTGGATCGTTTGACTTTTCCACACACTCCTAATTATAGAGGTAATATGTATATAAATAAATAAATATTAATAATAATTTAGGGAATTTAATTAAAATGCCCTAAGTTGAAAAATCAGTACCTAATATGCCCCAAATCTTGTAATTTTTGCCAAAATACCCCCTAGGTCCGCGTTTTTCACTGTTACACGCGAACCTGGTCCGCGTTTTGGCCGCGTTTCCCCCTACACGCGGACCTGGTACGCGTTTTGGCCGCGTTTCCCCCTACACGCGGACCTGGTACGCGTTTGGCTTCGATGCGCGTTTCGTCCGCGTTTGATCCGCGTTTGGTCCGCGTTTAGGCCGCGTTTGGGCCGCGTTTTCTCCGCATTTTCCACTATAAAACGCGTACTTGGGGGCCGGCCCATAGTGTTTATTTAGGGTTTAGAGATCGACGGTGTGGATGCTTTCATTTGTTAGGGTTTGCTCCTATAAATAAGTGTGTCCCCCACCCATAACCCCACCACCATCACTCTCAAAGGTATCCCATCTATTTCACTCTCTCAAATATATAGTGTATTACACACGCTCGGATCTCAGCTCGGTTGGTTAACATTTATAAAAGTCGGATATGGGTCGACCACTTTCTTCGGTAAGTTTCCTTTAACCGCGTTTTAATTTATATTTATTTTAGTGATTATGTGTTAATTTTAGAGTGTTGCGTTTATGTTGATAATATGTTATAGGTTGCGTTAATTTTAGTTTTACATATTACGTTGATTTTAGAGATTGCGTTAATTTTAGGATTGCGCTACTTTCATAAAAAGTTTTACATATTACGTTGATTGTAGAGATTGCGTTAATTTTAGAGATTGCGTTTTTTTTTTGTATAAAAAAAGTGTACAGATTGGGCTTGTTTTTGGGATTGCGCTAATTTTATTAAAAAATTGTAGAGATTGCGTTAATTTTAGAGATTGCGTTTTTTTTTTGTATAAAAAAAGTGTAGAGATTGGGCTTGTTTTTGGGATTGCGCTAATTTTATTAAAAAATTGTAGAGATTGCGTTAATTTTAGAGATTGCGGTTTTTTTTTGTATAAAAAGTGTGTAAAGATTGGGCTTGTTTTTGGGATTGCGCTAATTTTATAAAATAATTGTAGAGATTGCGTTAATTTTAGAGATTGCGTTTTTTTTTGTATAAAAAAAGTGTAGAGATTGGGCTTGTTTTTGGGATTGCGCTAATTTTATTAAAAAATTGTAGAGATTGCGTTAATTTTAGAGATTGCGGTTTTTTTTGTATAAAAAAAGTGTAGAGATTGAGCTTGTTTTTGGGATTGCGCTAATTTTATTAAAATATTGTATAGATTGCGTTAATTTTAGAGATTGCGGTTTTTTTTTGTATAAAAAAGTGTAGAGATTGGGCTTGTTTTAGGGATTGCGCTCATTTTATAAAATAATTGTAGAGATTGCGTTAATCTTAGAGATTGCGTTTTTTTTTGTATAAAAAAGTGTAGAGATTGGGCTTGTTTTTGGGATTGCGCTAATTTTATAAAATAATTGTAGAGATTGCGTTAATCTTAGAGATTGCGTTTTTTTTTGTATAAAAAAGTGTAGAGATTGGGCTTGTTTTTGGGATTGCGCTAATTTTATAAAATAATTGTAGAAATTGCGTTAATCTTAGAGATTGCGTTTTTTTTTTGTATAAAAAATTGTAGAGATTGCGTTAATTTTAGAGATTGCGCTTTTTTTTTGTATAAAAAAGGTGTAGAGATTGGGCTTGTTTTAGGGATTGCGCTCATTTTATAAAATAATTGTTGAGATTGCGTTAATTTTAGAGATTGCGTTTTTTTTAGTATAAAATAATTGTAGAGATTGGGCTTGTTTTATGGATTGCGCTACTTTCATAAAATAATTGTAGAGATTGCGTTTTATAATTTTTTTTGTATAAAAAAACTGTACAGATTGGGCTTGTTTTTGGGATTGCGCTAATTTCATAAAATAATTGTAGAGATTGCGTTAACAACATCCTTGCATTACTATGTAGGACGATTTTGATAACGTCGATCTTTCGTTCAAATGTCGCATCGCCATGGCTAAGGAAATTAGAGATGCTTTTGAAGCGTGTCCACCTGAACGGGCACAACGTTTACACGAAATGTTTAGCCGCACATCTTTCGGGCCATGGCTCGAGCTTACCAATGTCCAACAGGACCCCCTTCTAGTACACATGTTTTTACAGATGGAGGTCGAGGTTGCGAGACCACAGCCGGAGGAATTGTATTTTCACGTGTGTGGGACTCGCATGCACTTTGGTCGTCGTGAGTTCTGTATTGTAACAGGACTCCCTTTCGGACAAATACCCGACCTTCCTACCTTGACAGATGAGTCCTTTGTTAGTAGGGTTTGGCCCGGCCTTGCACCAGGTATCTTGACGCTGAGAACCGTCCTCGAGACGATGAGAACTGGTCTTGGTGCGATATCTGATGAGGATGTTGTGCGTGTTTGCTTGGTGGTGATGGCAGATTTGATGTTCATGGGTCGTGATCCAAGGCTGTCGGTTTCCTCTACTGTACTTATCGTTGTCGATGACTTGGAGAGGTTTAACCGCTATCCGTGGGATAGCTACATCTGGAGTCACACATACAAAGGACTCCACGGTGCCATCGCCAGACGCAAGCAGAAGAACCAACAAAACAACAAGATGACGTTGAACGGGTTTGCACACGCCCTAAAGGTTAGATAAGTACAATAACATAAGTATCAATTCATTAACTAATTTTACTAATTTTGGATTTATTCTAACATACTTGTTCAATTTATGTAATTCCAGATATGGATCTTGGAGATGTTTCCTGCCTGCCGGCAAAATTTCACCAAGCGGTCCGACAGGTTGATTAGGGGAACCAAATGGGATCGAGATGCTGTCCTTAATAAGTCTACATGCATTGGGATCTTCAACTCAGCTTTGAGTGTACGCCCTCTTACTATATTTTTAATTGTAGTAATTAAAAAACTATTTGTGATTTATATGTCTTATAATTTTTTAGGTTGTTAATGCGCCATATGCTGAACTGAGGCCTACTCAGGATGAGCAGCAGTCGAGTTGGTTTCGACGGAGCGTCGCCTTTTTTGAAAGTTCGGCGGGCAGGCGACCGACAAAGAGGTCCCGACGTAGAGGTCCTGATCCCGATGACAATGATGACGATGATGACGATGATGATGAAGATGACGATGATGACACGCGACGTCAGACTCCCCCTAGCTCTAGCTATCAGGCTCCCCCTAGCTCTAGCTATCAGGCTCCTCCTATCCCCACCCATCAAGCTCCCCCTAGCCCCCCCCCCCCCCATCATAGGATGCCTGATATAGACCCATACCAAGATAAGTGGGAGTACATGACCTCCGTGGACAGACGCGTAAGAGACCTCGAGGCCCTCGATATGGCCAGACGCATAAGAGAGCTCGAGGCCCTCACCGCACACCTTCGCCACACTCACGTTAGTGTTTAACTTAATTTGGGGATATTACGCCCAATACTTTAATATTGGTTTGTGTATTGATATTACGTTCCATGATTGTATTAGGTGTCGACGAACATGGCGCCCACTTACACGTCACCGGGGTACACACAGGCGGCAGCAGGAGGACACTCCCCTTTTTCGACCCCATCATCCCAACAATATGTAAGTTACGACGAGTGCTCATTGTTGTTCTTTTTTTGTTATTACGTTTGAAGATTCTTATTAAGAGTGCTCATTATAATCCATGTCACCAGTTTGGGATGACAAGTACGACGCCAGCCTACACGACGCCGGGGTACACACAGGCGGCAACCGGAGGAAACTACCCTTTCTCGACCCCATCATTCCAGCAAAATGTAAGTTACGACGAGTCCTCATTGTTGTTCTTTTTTTGTTATTACGTTTGAAGATTCTTATAATGACCTACGTCACTAGTTTGGGATGCAGGTGGGGGACTATTACAGACCCCAGATGATGGAGTCGGGGCCGGGGCTGTCCGTCCTAAGCGGGTTGGTGGAAGATTTTTTGGGAACTTCCATCCCTTATTCGATGGGGTCGGAGTCGGGGGTTGACACCACCCAGGCACGGGTGAGTACTCCGATGGCTGATAATATCATCGATGACCACTTCGATGATGATGACATGGCCATACATGATCCAGATCAGGCAACACATGAGAGGGCGAGACGGGTCGCTGTTGTGGGGCCAACCCTTTGTTCCCCATATGTCCAACAAGCTTCGACCACAACAGTACCTAAGAAAAAAACCAAGGCAAGGGTGAAGGCAAAGGGCAAGGGAAAGGTTGGGGGAGACACTACGATGACTGACGCGGGCCAGTCGATGTTTGTTTCGGCTGCACAGATCAGGGAATTATGTATCAGTGATCAGTTCCCCCACCTGATGTGTCCATTTTACGGCGGCCTTCAAATGAATGCCGGTTTTTTCATGCTACTGTTGGGTGTAGGTGGTAGTGGGGATTTCGAGGATCTGGTAAGTATTTAAATATAGTCATATAAACAACTACATTTCTAATGACAGGTCTAACAATCTATGTTTTGTGTATAGCAAATCGACGCTTGGGTTAGAATGATCCAAGAATCCCGCTCTCCACATGCCAGATGGACGGTCATGGACTCCAACTTCTTTGAGTGGCTTACACGGCCGGGCCAAGGATACAGGTCTATGTTCGAAACATGCAATGGACTGGGCCATAGAAATCATCCAGCTTGGATGGACATCGACGAGGTATGGAAATCGATTTACATAATTTTTGTTCAACTTGTTTGTTACTAACTATTATTGTGTTATTGTAAAATCTCAGGTATACATCCCCATATGCGTCGTGGACAAACATTGGGTGCTCGGTGTTCTGTACCTCCGTGAAATGAGGCTGGTCTTATTTGACAGTTTACGAGCAAGAAGGTACACTTTGCCCTTGGAAGAACGCCTTGGGATCTTCAAAAAACAATTGCCGAAGTTGTTAAAAAAGATACACGACACGCCGGATCGTATCAAGGCCAGCAAGAAATTAGAGGTTATCTATGATCCTGATGCACCTCAACAGACAGGGGGCCTTGGGGATTGCGGTGTGTGGGTGTGTCGTAACATATCCAATTTTATTGAAGGTCTGCACCCAACAGTTGCACCAGATGCAACTGAGCATGTGGCAAGGGAATGGCGTAATTACATGGCGGAGACCCTTTTCTCGTTGGCTGTCCAAATAAACGATTAGGCTTGTTTTACTTTTTATGTTACTTGTGAGTTGTGATGGGCCTCTTGAAATAACAAATATGATTCTTTTTTTTAAAGTCATTTTAAATATTAAAACCCTTTTTTACTTAGATGCATATATAGAATTCGTTAACTCCCAAGATCACAAATTGATATGAAAAGGGTAGTACATGAAAAAGTTCTTTTGGTAAATAAAAAACAAAATTAATGACAAACTGGTAGGGTTCGAAAACAACCGGTACAAGTTCATCTAAACAAACATTGAAACGACGTCATTAAATGAAGTGAGTAGGTAACATTGTCGGTCATTGAAATGTCAAACTATGGCTACACGACACTTGGTTTTTCTGGAATCCCCAACGACTTCTTATATGCTCGGGTGATACAATTTTGGAAGTGTTAAGCTCAACTTTCTTGCTGTACACTTCAATGACGGTATAATTTTGTAGTATAAAAATATAAACGCATCAAACCACAAAATACTCTTTAGTGTTGTGAATTTCACAGTTTCTATAACACGGGTATTTATAGCCACAAGGAACAATTGTTAAAAAAAATGAATCGTTTCAGTATTTGCAGAGGAATCATTTCAGTATTTGAAGAGGAATCATATCAGGCTTTGCAGAGGAATCGTTTGACCATGGTTACAAACCTATCTCCGCATATGGTAACAAAACGCGGGTTTAGTCCGCGTTTTAGTGGTGTAACGCGGGGTTAGTCCGCGTTTTAGTAACAAAACGCGGGGTTAGTCCGCGTTTTAGTGGTGTAACGCGGGGTTAGTCCGCGTTTTAGTAACAAAACGCGGGGTTAGTCCGCGTTTTAGTAACAAAACGCGGGGTTAGTCCGCGTTTCAGGCTTTGCAGGGGAATCGTTTGACCATGGCACAAAAAACAAAACATTTCAGGCTTTGCAGAGGAATCGTTTGACCATGCCTTTGAAACTATCATGAACCGATCTTCGCATGGACTATAAGTAGATGCTCCGGTGAAGTAGTATTTCACAACTCATATCTATCCTTTCTACCCTCACTTTCATTTACAAATATTATCTACATTCTATACATTATCTACATTTTCATTACTTGATGGCTGGAGGTTCACGCGGTAGGGGGAAAAGGTCAGCGAATGGGGCTGGCACTTCACGCTCCGTAGACATCGACCAATTAAATGATGGAGCTTCAAGGATTGACTGGAATGCACCAGATACACCGGAGGATTGGGCGCAGTTTGGGTTAACTGCTTACGATGAACCGATAACGCCTCAGGAGTGGGAGCAGTTTAACAATGCCCAAGCCGCATACTACGCTGCTCATGGAGGAATGCCCCCTCCTACGTATCAATCCAACCAGGGGCCAGGTCTAACAATGTCTCAGGTACTGCCTACCAGGTTGAAAAGGTCCTGTGATGAGGCAAATGAAGAGATACGAAATACAGGCAGGACGTGGCTACAAAACATGGAACTTCAGAAGGACAAAGAAGCAACTATTGCGGAGCAGAAGGAGCTCCTGGAGAATATGAAGCGCGATGTCAGGGAGAAACAAAAGGAGATTAGAAAGTTAGAAGATGAACTGGTAGACATAAAAGAAAACTACACCGTCATGGAGGAGCATATGAAGGCAAAGGCTGGCTGGGTTACGAAGTGCCGGGAAATCTACCCGTAGTAGGTTTCTCAAAGGGTGGTGGTTGTATGGATGCACTTTAACGTTTAACCTAAGTTTTATTTTATGCATTAATTTTTACTTTATCGATGCTTGAATGTTGTACGGATGCACCATTTCGTTTTCTTTAATTTCAATAAAACGATGCTTTTATGGTTTATCTTTTATTTACACATAATATAATTTCACAATCACGATAAGGTAGATAAAATCAACAATTAACATAATAACAATATCACTTAGCATAGAAGATGAGGTGGTTACAATCAAGGGAAGTCAATGTTAAGGACAATGCTATCACGCCTTAAAGTTCCATGTGGTTCTAGGTCCGATGACCCTTGAGAGCGAAATCTTTGGCTAGTAGAAGCTCTCCTGGGCACGGTTGAAGGGGCAGGAGTTGGACATTCACCACGAGTATGTCCTACTGCTCCACACCTAGTACACGTTCTCTGTATCGGATCCTCACCACGAGATGGACGTCGATCGTTCTTTCTTGGTCTCCCCGCACGTCTCTTGGTTATTAACGGTGGATAGCATGGCGGAAGGGGGACGTGTGGCAAAACCCATGATTGAGGGGGTCCAACAGGATAGATCAACTCATGATATGTTGACCGGTAAGTACTGGACGTGTAGTAAGATATAGCCAGATCGCTGCAATCTCTACGATTCATTGACCTTGCAGCAGCGATGGCATGACCGCACGGTAAACCAGAATATTGCCATTGGTTACATTCACAAACACCGTTGACCATATCGACAGTCGCGTGATAACGGATATCCCGAACGTTGAACTTACCATGTCCAATCTGACTTACCCTCCATGTCGCAGACTTTCCCGACCTTCTGCTAATTATCTCCTCCGCCATTGGTGTGAGATGATTACGCATTTCATCTACAAATATGTGTTAATTGTGTTACGATTTATACGGAAGACGAAAAATGCAACAAACATATAAGTTAACGATTTTAGAGTTTATCAACCTCCCTTTCGTCGTCGAAGTTGGTACCACTCTTGTTGAAAATCTCGGAAGTACTCTATAAGGCCGACAATGGGTAACCTGCGTGCAAAACGGGACAGTGCATTCACCGACTCTACACTATTAGAGGTCATTATGTTATACCGTTGTGCAGGGAAATGGGTACTTCATATCGTAGTGCATTCATGTAGGTCTCGAACTCCCTAATAGTATATGCTTTGCACGCCTTCCAATACGTGGTCTTGTTTGTTGTGATACGTTTGTCCGCGCTTTTCACGTTCATCTCCAAATGTCGACAACATAGGGCGTGAGGGGTGGAGGGGTACACGGTAGAAATTGCCGCGCTTATGGAAGGAGCCCTGTCGGACATAAACACCAACCCTTCCGGGGAGCCGATACATTCCCGCAACATGTTCAGAAACCAACCCCACTCCTCCCCCGTCTCGGACTTTCCTACTCCGAAAGCCAAGGGCACAATGTTGTTATTTCCGTCCATGGCAACCGCCAAGAACATCATACCCAGGTAATGCCCCTTTAAATGGGCAGCGTCTATTACAAGGACAGGACGCAGATTTGTCAAAAACGTCCGGATCTGCAATAAACGTATGTGGTTATTATTTGTAAATGTTAAAATTCATAATATGTAAAGCTACGACGATTTAATATACTTACCGCACATCCAAGTGCAGCGAAACACAATTCGAAACGTCCGTTTGAATCCGTCCTTATTCTGGTGCGTGTACCCGGATTCTTCAGCTCCAAGTTATATAAATACGCAGGGAGTCGTTCGTACGACTCCTCGGGAGTGCCTCTCACCATTAGTAGTGCCTTGCATCGCGCACGCCATCCTTGGTGGTAACCAATGTTTATCCCGTACTGCTGATTTATATCGTTGACGATGTCCTTCGGCCGAAATGACCTGCTAGCGTCAAGAAACTTGTCTTTCAGTATGTGGCCCAAAGTCCTTTTGTTGGCCTGCCGGTGGCTAGCATTTAGTTGTGTCCTCGAACATGTGTGTACGTCGTTTAGCTTTCTAACGACAAACAACCCTCCTTTAGGGCCCACGGACTTCGCGGACATACTCCATTCACAATTTTGTTGGTCACATACAACCTTGTATCTGCGTTTGTCGGATTTCTTCGCTCTAAACACGAAACCCTCTCGCAAGAACTTCATTCCCAACTGTACGGTCATTTCCTCCTTCGTATGAAATATTTGACCTTCATGTATAGTTGTACTACGATTGTAAGGTGCGGGTTGGTAGGCTGGTATATGGGTCTCCGGGTTAGGAAGAGAAGGGGGCATATCAAAATAATCGTTTAACGCACCAAATGATTTATTGCTAGGGGTATATGTTTCTTCGTCCTCGTCATTATCGGTATCTGATCTGTCCAGATCAGATATACCAGTTGTGAAAACATGTGTTTCGTCATCAGCAACTCCAACAAACCGTCTTTTTGGGTCTTCTGCTTCTTCTTCTTCTTCTAGTTGCGTCTCCGGAACAACTTCGGGATAAGATTCGTTAGGACGATATGCATGATCAGAATAAAGTGTGGTGTCGTAGGATGCCTGAAATTGAGAGTCAGGCTCCAGTTGACTACCACCGACATGGATTTCGTCATCATCTTCGTCATCACCTTCGTCATCATCTTCGTCATCGCCCATCGATGGTGCGACATACACAAAAAGTTGTGGAGGTATTTCTGAATCGGCTGCAAGTAGCATAAAACCAAGGATTTCGTCATCGTTGGTTATCTCCATCAGTGAGCCATCTGCACGTCTGAACACCAACTTGCAAGCAGCAGAATCTCCGATTCCACACTTTCCCACGACGTAATCGATAAACGTCTTATACGCAACCATTATTGGAATATATACACCACGCTTTGTGTAGCCAATATAATCCCACCCATTGTTGTTTTGCACCCATTGACCATCGAAACATAATAAGACTCTAGTTTTTTGAACAGATAAACTCATTTTTTTAGTAGTATGAAAAATGAAGCAATTCAAGTGGATGTGATGAACGATTTTGCATCTAATCTTACTAATCTTTATAGGAAAAATTGAATGGAGAAAATGAATGTGAACCACATATTCAATGACAATGGTACACTTATTGTATGAGAATCAGACTAAAATGTGGAAAAAAACAGTAAAATCATTCAAAAAATACGTCACAAACAGTTGACCACACATGAAATCATAGGCCTGAAACCCTAATTTTCAAAACCCTAATACGGTTTACACTATTAAACGCGGACCTAACCCTCGTTTTTAACAAAAAACGCGGCCCAAACGTGGACCAAACGCGGCCCAAACGCGGACCAGGTCCGCGTGTAACAGTGAAAAACGCGGACCTAGGGGGTATTTTGGCAAAAATTACAAGATTTGGAGCATATTGGGTACTGATTTTTCAACTCAGGGCATTTTAATTAAATTCCCAATAATTTAATATCAACTTTATTCTTTGACAAGTCTAAGTCTAGCTACAACCAAACCAACGTACGTTGATTTATCCATATATCATTTAGGCGTTGACTCCAATGCAATTTACAATTACTTGAATTACTTGTATCGATTCTCCTCCTTCCCCCAATTTTCTAGATCCAATTGCCTTTGTTAATACTCCACAATGTCTAAACCCATCCCTCATCATCTCCACTCCTTCCTCTTCCTCCTCCTCCTTTCAAGCTTTTCTCACCCCTCCCATGGCGACGTAGGCACTTCCTCCCAATACAGTCCCCCTTTCTTACGTAAGTTAATTCCTCCATCTCTATCAACCTAATTAATTCCTACAAATAATAATAATAAAATTGGTATGCGATTTGATTGGCTACTGTAATGAAACAGCGACGGCGTGTTATAGCTACGATCCTGGACAGTTTCCGTCGAGTAATCTGTTTGCGGCGGCCGGCAACGGGATATGGGACAATGGCGCTGCTTGTGGACGACAGTATTTGGTGAGATGTATAAGCGCAGCTGAGCAAGGGACTTGTTCCGATGAGTTGATTCAAGTGAGGATAGTGGATTTTGCGCTCACCGCGGTTTCTCGGCCGTTAATCGACGGAACCACCATGGTTTTGTCGGACACCGCTTTCGGAACCATCGCCAATTCCTCCGCTGCCTCCATTAACATCGAGTTTCAACAGTAATGCCTTCCGATCTCCATCTCACAAATAAAAACTAATTAATTTTTGAATTTTTTTAATCGATTATTTTTTGTTGATTTTCAATTAAATGATTTTTTCATTTTTATCTTTTAAAGTTTGCAATACCTTTATTTTGGTTCAAAAATTGCATTTCTTTTTCTTTTTACAGATTTATCTATATCTATACTATATTATAAATCACGGATAAAAAACTCTTAAATACAAATTATTAGTCGCAAAGTACCATCATTTTATGCAAGATTTTAAAAATCTCTTAATTTACAAGTATCAAAACACAATATACATATTACTACTGCAAGCTTCTAACACCCACCAATTTGATATGTACAGGGTCTTCTTTTTATGCAAACATGTCCATGTATCACTATTAATTAATATATTATATTACTATAATTTTGTTTTAATTATATTATTAAATATGTAATTGGTTATTTTTTCTAGATGTCATTAAAATATATAAGATAATCATTAACAAAATACTTAATTTTTTTATATAAAAAACATTATATTATTAAGCCTAAATTAAACAAATTTATAAAAAAACATTATCACTTTCTCAAAACCATCTAAAATCGTACTGTAAATCGACAAAAAATAAAATGAAACATTAAAATCGTGATGTATCTCGCTGCATTGCGCGAGTATGCTTCTAGTTTGTTCATAATTAAAAGGTATTGACAAGATTAATTGTTACTTATAAATTTTATTACTAAGGGCAATTAATCAGATACTTTTACTTTTTTTTTCTTTTTTTTTCTTTGTGAAAAGATGAGTTTTTTTATATGAATGAGAAATAAATTCTTATAAATAAATAATTGAAAATATATATATCAAAACAAAGGTCATATGGTTTAAAATATCATCAACATTACTAATTAATTAAACGTTTTATTTTTTATTATTATTAAATATATTCGTTAAAAAAGTTTCCACGATATTCTATCTTGATTAAAGAAGAATTTCTACCATTCAATTTTAAGGTGCTCTATCCTTAAGTTTTTTATTTAGAAAATATATATTTGATTTCATTTTCATTTTATTAAATCTTTTATTAATAATTATCTAAATATAATTATTGCAGGATCTGAAAGATAAAGTTTAAACGATGGAGAAGAGTTCTTGTTTATATTTTTTCTTCTTAAAATGTAATAATTGTATTTTTTTTATTATTTATTATTATTTTAAAGTGTTGTGAAGAAGGGTGTCTATTGATTTTTCTTTTTTCTTATGATTAAATAATTAAAAACAAACAAAATGTTGGAGTTTTGCATGTGGATTGTCAATTGATTGAATGATTATTTAATAAAGAAAATGTTAACGAATTTTTCCATCATATATAATAATTAGATGAGTGTATCAATCAAAGGGAATATTTTGCTTCATTTCTACCGTTGAAAGTTTATTCTACTAGTCAATGCAGGTCTTCCTTCAAAAAGAAAAGGTTAAGGGGTGTTTGGGATTGCTTAATTGAGGGGCTTTTTAGCTTATTGTGATTTGGTATCGGAGATAAGTCATTGTGAGTGTTTGGATGGAAAGAAAAGAAAAGAGCTTATAGCGGTGTCAAACCGCTGAAAAGCCATTTTTGATAAGTCATTTTGTTCTAACTTATCAACTTATTTCAAAAGTGCTTATGACTTTTTGGGTTCTTTTATATGTATAAGCAATCCCAAACACCTTTAAATAACAACTTATTAGCTTATTACGATTTGGTATCACAATAAGTTAATCCAAACACTTTTTAGAAAACTCCGGTTTAACACCACATAAGTTGTTAAGCACTTTTCAAAATAAGCATAAGTTGTTTTAAATAAGCAATCCCAAACATCCCCTAAATTGTCAATGTTCTAAAAAAACTCGCGGTACGATCGGGTTTTGCTCAACCCGGGTATGCCACATTATGGTACAAGATTTGTGTCTCATGCCACATTAAGCTCATGTCATGCCATGGTCTAATGCGTTATTTTTATAATGCGATATTTGATTTTTTTTTTTTTTACGTTTTTAAAGTCTTATTTGTTAGTTTTTAATATATAACCTAATTTAACTTGCTTATTATTAAAATATATGTTTTTATATATAATAGAGTAAATTACAAATTTCATCCTTGTGGTTTTATAAAAATTTGGATTGGATCCCTCAAACGAAATAATGACATGTATGATCACCGTGGTTTGACTTTTGTTTTGGATTAGGTCCCTTACTTTAACTCTAGTAACTTTTATCTTGTTAACTCAGGGGTAATTTAGACAATTCAGTTTTTTTATCTAATTTTTAATTATAAACAAATAATACACTGTATATTACTCCCTCCGTCCCAAAATAAATGTCCACAATGAAAAAGACACACAGTTTTAAGAGTGTGTAATTATTACACTTTTTAATTAACCAAATTACAATTTTACCCTTAATTATAGAGAGAGAAATTTTCTCCATTACATAATTAAGGGTAGAATTGGAAAGTGAATATTTACTTTTTGAAAATGGATACTCATTTTGGCACAAACTAAAATAGTTATGTGGACACTTAATTTGGGACGGAGGGAGTATATTAATATATTTATTGGTTTTTAGATATAATATATATATATATATAGAGAGAGAGAGAGAGAGACAATAATATCGTCCCCCCCCCCTAACCCAACCAACAAGAACGCCCCACCTTCAGCGATGCCTCTCCGGCTCTCCCCTGCCAAACATCGTCCTCTACAATGATCTCCAGCCATTCAACGCCCCCTACACCGCCACTCCCATTTACATCCCGTCTTATGAACTTACAGTGGAAATCGAGAAGACGACGTTTGTCTAGCTTTAAGTTGCTCAAGAACGCTTGCAAATTTCGGTTCTTGCACTTCACAGCAGGAGGCTTTCCGTAGCTCAATAAATGCGGTTGTTGGAGCTCGTAGCGCTCACTGCATGCTCTAAGATTAGAGAAAGGTACGTTACCGAGTATCAAGGATTTGAATCTAGTTCGGTGTGGAGAGATGAGATCGTCGTTACAAGGCATCGAACACCTTACTAGTCTTCAAAAGTTACACTTGGAAGAAATGCCACCAGAATTCGTTCAAAGGTTACGAAACCATGAGCGTGCAAAGGTTCGACACATAAACACAATCAGTCTTGGGTACATAAACGGCCAAAATCGAGTAGTCGAAACACTTTTTTAGTGTTAAATAGCTCCAATTGCAACAATCTTTCCCATTGAATTACAAACTGTAGTTTGAGGTGGAAATCGAGATGCCATTATCGGAAAGATTGTTGCAACTGGATCAGTGAAAGCCTTAACACACACAAAACCACACTGAATCGTTTCTAATTGAACTCTAAATCGATTCAAAATCCATTACCTATCGAGCTCTAAATTGATTCTAAATCGAGCTAAATCGGTTCAAAATCCATTAATTGTCTATTAGGCTCTAAATGGATTCTAAATCGATTATTTCAGACTTTGTCCACTTGTTAGGCTTTCCATCAGTGTCCATTTCTAAATTAATTCCATAGAAGATGCCCCTTGTAGACTCTTCGTCTTAGAAAATACGTTCTAGGGAGTTAGATAAGTAAGGACAATACCGTTCCCGATTATCATATTTGAATTAAACGTCTTCCAGATGACATTTAAGGACCAATTAGAGGTCATCTCAAAACATGAGTATTAGACTTTTATTATTAATAATAATTATTATTTACTTTCATGGCGATGATCATGAGGAGTTCATCCACAGAAAAGTTCAAATACAATAATAATTACTCATCAACAGATGGCAAACAAAGAAACACACATGTAATGTAATCTTCAAGTAACCCTACATAGACCCGAGAATCTTACCCGGCAAGTGACAGAGAAGACTCTTACGGTAAGCGCTTACCGGGTAAAAGACCATTAACACAATTTATTTTGATGACCGAAAATGTTACCCGATAAGATAAATAAAGGTTATAATTCTTGCAGGTAAGTGCTTATCCAGAAAGAGTTTGATAAACGGCCCCTTGATATGGCTATTACTTGGGGGCTCTTTGTTGGGGGTCCTCTTGCATTTTGCTTCTTGACCGTATGAAAACACGACTTTGGGTGGAATTTTCTATTTTGGGTTTGGGTGGAGATGATTCGACAGGTATGCTAGGAGAAAGGTTCGATGAATGTGGTAGAGTTTGACGGAAATGGAGGCTGGTCTGTGGCGCAAAGATGAAGACTGTTGTTGTGGTGGGGGAGGTGAAGGGATAAGAAGAGGCAAATTTGCTTGTGTGTAAACATATAATATATATATATATATATATATATATATATATATATAATCATTAAACTTTTAAGTTTTTAATTGAAAAAAAAAATCAAATTACCAAAAACATCCTTTACTTAATAGAGCTTAGGTTAACAAAGTTAGGCAAGGGACCTAATTCATAAGCAAAGTAAAACCACAATGACTATGGATGTAATTACTTTGTTTGGGGGACCTAATCCATAATTTTTTATAACCATAGGGACCAAATTTGTAATTTACTCTATATAATATTATATATGAATTATAAATTTGACGTCATAAGTCACGCCTTGAAAAACGTAATGGCTTTGCTGTGACTCCTAAGGTTTGGCCTCGCCGCCACGCCTCACCTCACGCCATTTAGAACCTTGGGAAGTTTTAAGGGTTTGTTTGGTTTGTAGAAATGGAATGAATTTGGAGGGATTTGGATTTCAAATCCATTTCAATCTCATGTTTGGTTTGCATGATTGTTTGGATTTGAAATCTTGGAAGTCATTTGAAATTTCTCACATAGGATTTTGAAATTCCATTGAGGTGGCTGGGATTTTTTAGGATTTATATATAATAATGTTTAAAAATATGTTAAAAACATTTATTTTCTAATAATCAATTAAATAAAAGTTAATTTAATAATTTTTTTTTTTTTGAAATGGCAGGAAGATTTTGTTACCAATCCCACAAGGGGAACCCCAAGTAAACAGAACCAAACATCAGAGCCATAATGCAGCCCAACGAGACATGACAGTGAATAGCCGAAGCCACGACCCGTACCCGAACAACAAAGGTTTGTGCAAAAGCCCAAAAACTCTATACAACAGTAAGAAACAAAGGAAGTCACCGGTGTTTGCGAGAAACAAACATTCGCGGACAAAACAACCTCCAATAACCCCGCTTGGTATAAAACGACCGCCGCTCCGAAACAGCTCTATGCAGCTTCAAATACAGGAATCCTCGACTTAAGGCAGTCGGCAGCCAGTTTTGATAGCAGACCCACCCTTACGCCGAGGCATCTCCAAGACCATCGTGATACTCCGACTGTTACCTATCTGCTACCTTTCGAACACCATCGCACAGTTGACCTGATCACAGCCTCACGACCACCTGCAGCTATGTTTTAAAAATGATCCAGTAAGGGATTTGACAACCAATTTGTCCAATCGCAGGCCAACCGAAGATCCCTCTTTGCAACCCAATCGAACGTTTTGAGTTGAAAATCGAATAACCCGTCTGAGAGTTTCCTTCTGTCTCTGCCGAAAGCCCATCGATTTCGCTTAGCCCAAATCAGGTACAACACGCACCAACTGACAACTTCCCCACGTTGAGTTCCTTTCTCGTTACCACTCAACTGTCCCGCTACACCAAGTAGATTTGTGACGGATGTGACCAAACCTCCTCGCCCCACTGTTTTCGCCGTTGCACCGCTGCAACTACCGGACTAATCACAACGCCACGACACCTCCCCGATACAGTATGACAGCCCCACATCGTAAAGACTTTGAGCATGACAAAAACACAACAACTACCCTCGGCTAAGCAGTGATTTCGTCCCCTGCACAACCATACTTCTGGACATTGCAGCCCTCCACAGACCTGTACACTCCCTTCACTATTGACCCACTGTGCAGATTGTTTTGAAAACCGACACCATAACCTATTAAACCACCTTTTGATTGTCGATCCTCGCTTTCGGCCCTCCTCCTCGTTACCCGCCATTCTACTCGATAACTCTGGTTACGTTACCCGACAACCACGTGAACCAGTCCACTCTTTGCTTTGTCGATCTTCTACTTACCCATTCGAACGCTATCCTTTGCCACTCGAAAAAGAGATCTTCGAGCCGACTCTTCTCCGCTTTAAAAATAATTTTGTTCCTGTGATTCCAAATTAAGTATAGAAAAGACACTTCACCCCCGTCCAAACCATGTTACCATTTGTGCATCCACCCCCACCGGAATCTCCTTGCAACAACTCTTCGAGGGAACCGATCCCGTCTAGCGGTTTGTTCCACCATCTCCCTACCCTCACCCACACTCTTTTCACTTCTTCACATCCTACTAAAGCGTGATCCCTACTTTTCGTCACATTCCCACATCTCGGACATAACTTGGAATCAAGATCGAAGCCCATCTCACTAATCACCGATCTACACGGAATTCTCCCTAGTTTCGCTCTCCAAATGAAGATACACACTTTTTTTGGAACCACGGTACACCACGAAGTTTCTTCCCTACTAACTACCCCACCTCCCCTACCTTCCTCTATCACTTCCCGAATATTTTTTACATTAAAACCGTTAGCTTTATCCAACCCCCATTCCCAAATATCTCTTCTACCTCTCGACGACTCCCATCCTTGTAACTTCCTCAACAACTCCTCCAGCTCCCCACTCTCTACCTCTCGGAGGCCTTCTCCACTTCCATATCCACACCCAATTATCCGCTACCCACTCCCCTCTTTCCAATATGCTTACCTTTTTATCAACCTCCAACCTTGCAAGTCTCTTAAACTCCACTGCTAATGGGATATTTCCCACCCAATTTTCTGCCCAAAAACCCGTCTCCGAGCCATCCCCTACTACTTTTCTAAAGGATCCCGAAAATTCAACACCCTCCGCATCCAATTCTCTGCCCACTTTAATAATATTATTCCAAATCGATACCCCTCCCCCGATCTCCCGATTCCCCCTTATAATCCCACCGCCCTCTCTATAAATGCTTTTGATGACACTCACCCAAAAGTAGGGGTGAGCATAACCCGCCCAACCAGAAAAAACCGAACCGACCCGACTCGAAAAAGAAGGAAAAAACTGAACCCGAAACACCCGAACCCGATGTAGGCCGAACCGAATTACATTTCGGATAATATAGGATCGGGTTGTGTTCCCAAAACCCAAACCCGACCCGAATATCCGAATCATATTTGAATTCCTTTTTTTTTCATTTCTAATTCTAAATACTTAAATGAAAATGATATATGATATTCTGATTTGTGATTCCATTTCCATCGCTATCGACCTAAATCTATACCTAAATCGAATCGACCGTCTTTCTCTAATCTCCATCGCCATCGCCATCGCCCGTCGACCGTCTCTCCTCCATCGCCATCGACCGTTGATTACTCCTCCCAGACCTCCAGCCAACTGCGAGGCGGCGACCGCCTTGCTCTGTGCTCCCAGCCTCCCAACGGCCTTGCTGCGCTACCACCGCCCACCGGCAGTCATCGACTGTAACTTTGTAAGTTTTCTAATCTTGATTTCAAGAACTTTCAACTTTGTAACTTTGGGTAAGCAACTTTGGATTTCAAGAAGTTTGCCTCTGCAACTGCAACTATTGACATCTAAATTATTGCTTAAACTCATCTCTTTTGCTTTTTTTCATCTGATTTCAAGAACTTTGCATTTGCAACTATTGGATTTGGATTTGGCTTATCAATTATCACAGATCGAATGGAAGTGAAATTGGCTTATCACCCGAATCCCCAACCCGCGACCACCCGAAACCCGACCACCCGAAAACCGAGATATCCGAATTACATTCGGTCGGATTTCGGGGCTTCCACCCATTACCCGATATCCGATCGGGTTTAGGGTTTGGTGCCCCGACCCGACCGTTTCTCACCCCTACCCAAAAGGCATCCTCCTCCGTAAGGAAACGCCACCACCATTTTCCCAAAAATGCTCTATTCATCACTTGAAGCTAACCAATGTTAAGACCCCCTTTTTTAAAGCTCCCCAAAGTTCTTTCCCAATTGACCCATGACATACCCTTTTTACCACTCTCACCCGACCCCCCCCCAAAAGAATCTATTTCGGATCCTCTCCAACTCACTCAACACTCCTCTCGGGGCTCGATACAAGGACAAAAAATACAACGACATGCTACCAAGGACCGATTTGACCAACGTCAATCGACCACCAAAAGAGATGATTTTTGCCTTACAAGATGCAAGTTTTGATTTTACCTTCTCGATCACCGTACTCCAATTATTTAGCTTTGACATCGCCGCACCAACCGGAAGTCCTAAGTACACAAAAGGAAACCTCCCCCATTCGCATCCAACCCCTTTCGCCCAATCTTGAATATCCGTCTCCCGCACTCCCAATCCAAAAATCTTGCTTTTTCTCAAGTTGATTTTCAACCCCGATATTGCTCGAAAACAATCAAAAATCTTCAATAAATTTTTTAGGTTCGATAGGCTCCATTTTCCGAAGAATATCGCATCGTCCGCGTATTGCAAATGGGAGATCGACACTTCTTTATATCCAATCTTGATAACTTCGAATAAACCCTTTTCCATCGCTTCTTCCATTAGAATATTCAAATTTTCCGCCACGACGAGGAAGAGGAAAGGAGCGAGCGGGTCTCCTTGCCTTAAACCTCTTCCCATCATGAATTCTTTTGTTGGTGCACCATTAACTAGAACCGACATTGTCGCGGAATTGAGACACGTCTTAACCCACCCGATCCATTTCCTTCCAAATCCCATTTTATCCAAGCTTCCTAATAGGAAATTCCACTCCACCGAAACGTATGCTTTTTCAAAATCCACTTTAAGAATCAGCCCAGTTTTCTTCTTTTTCCGAATATACCCCACCACCTCATTTGCTATAAGGATACCGTCTAAAATGTTTATCTCTAATAAAAGCACTTTGCACTTTGCTTATCACTTTACCCAAAACACTTTTTAATCTTTCCGCAAGAATTTTAGCTACCGTTTTGTAATACACCCCAATTAAACTAATTGGTCTAAAATCACCTAAACCATCCGGATTGGGTAATTTTGGAATCAACGTGAGAAACGACGAATTACAACCTCGGCTTATATACTCCTTCTCCCAAAAAAATGAATTGCCGCCATCAAATCTTCTTTAATTAGATCCCAAAATCGCTTCATGAATCCGAACGTAAAACCATCCGGCCCGGGCGATTCATTGCTACCGTACCCTTTTATCGCGATCCATACCTCTTCCTCCTCAAACGGTCTTTCCAAAAATTCGGCATCTTCACTCGATATTCTTTTAAATTTCCTACTTGAAAGAGCATGACCCTCGAGACTTCCGCTTCCGAATTTTTCCTTGAAAAACTTTAAAACACGGGGACATCTGATAAAATTGGAACGATACAGAGAAGATTAGCATGACCCATGCACAAGGATGACACGCACAAATCGAGAAATGGTCCAAATAATTTTTTTTATTAATAATAGAATTCAATTCTATTCCAAATTCAACAAAACAAACACATCAAAAATTCCAAATCTTTAAATCCTTCAAAACTATTCCATCAAACCAAACTTTCCTTAAATGAAATGAAATGTGTTTTGTTTATTCTTTAAAGTATTTATATTAATAATATAAATTCTATATATAAATTATTAAATTGTATAAAGTTTTGCTTATTCTACTGTTAGAAAGTTAATTCTATAAAGTATTTGTCAATTTAATGATATAAATTGTCTCAAAATAGATGTGTTTTGTTTTTATTTTAAGAATAAATTATGGATTTGGTCCTCATATTTTTGATGTTTTTATAACTAAGTTGTTTATATTATATTTATTATGGATTTGGTCCATGTGGTATTCAACTTGTCACGATCATGGTTTCTCTGACTAACACCGTTAAGATAAATTCATCAACTAAGATAAATTAAATGTTATTTTTGTCTTTTTATTCCCTTTTATTTGTCTTGTTCATATTAAAAAATAACAACCATAACATTATAAATCATTTAGGTTTTACCTCTTAATTTTTTTGACTTTTCAATAATATAAGTGCTACATTATGTACAAATTAATAATACATACAAAATCTTTTAATTTTTTTAATAAATCTATGTTACTCTTTTTCTAAACAACAATAATGAAAGTTTGGAGATTATTTGAAAACTCATAATAACCTTTTTATAATCAGATTTTGAAAATACAAAGATTTATCTAAATTTAAGAAAATCTAAATTGTCTTAAATATAATTTTGTTTTAAATATATCAAAGAACGGATATTTTATTCTTTTTAGTTAGATACTCATATTGATATATATAATACTCTTTATACTTTTTTCAGTAGAAAAAAGGCAAAAAAAAAAAGGTAAAAAAAGGCTAAAATGACAGCTGATTTAACTGAGATAACGGATTTATATTAGTGGTGTTAGTCAAAGGGAAAATGGTTGTGACAAATGAATACCACGTGAACCAAATCCATAATAAAAGAAGTACATAGGGACCCTAGTCATAAAATACATCAAAACACAGGGGCCAAATCCATAATACCCTCTTATTTTAATTTTAAAAAGAGTAAAGTTCACTTTTGGTCCCTAACGTTTGTTATTTTCAATGGGTTTCGTCCTTCAACTTTGTTTTAACAGAGTTGTTCTTCATGTTTAATGATTCCCAACCGATTTCGTCCCTCAGTCTAACGATCGTTAACTTTTTATGTTAAGTTAAGGGTATTAATATAATTTTATATTTTCCTATTTAAATAAATACAAATTATATAATACTATTATCATATTATATATTAATTAATTAATTAAATGATAATGTATAATATATATAACCCAAGCAACCCCCATTATCTCCTCTATTTCTTTGTCGTCGAACATCTCTCTCTTTCTCTCTCCGACCCTCTCCAGGCAATCATCATGATTCATGGATTATGTTAAAGTTCAAAAAGGTTGCTTTTTAGCATCAAAAAGCCAGATATTGTTTTTTTTAATTACATTTGATTGATAAACGAAAAAAGAATAAACATTCTGGTGGTACAATCATTGGAGAATTTGTTTCAAGTTAAAGGTATATGGACTTCTATTTTGAGGGAGGAATAGAATGTAAGGATCAAAAAATCAAACAAACATGGTTCAACAATTTGTTGTGGTGTTGATAGGATTTTATTATTTCTAGTAGAGGTTTCTCTTCTTCTTCGATCTGTTATTTAGGGGTTAGGATTTATCAAAGACTTTTGGATAAAAAATTTAAAATCAGTTAATTAACAAGGTTTCTTCTTATAAGTCTTCTTCTTTGGTGTGCAATTTAAGGGTTAGGGTTTACTTATGAGAACCTCTTGGATAAAGAACGTCGAATCATTTTAAAGGGTTTTTTCTTCTTCTACTTCTTGATCTGGGTGTGTGATTTGGGTAATAGAGTTTGATTTATTGGATCATATCTTTTGGTAAAATATTTGTTTTTGAAAGGGAAAATTGCATTAAAATGGAACCAACTTTGATCAGATTCCTATTTTAGGGAACCAATTTTCCAAATCATCATTTAAGGGTTTCGATCAAAGTTTGTGTTTATTTAAGGGTCTGGTTAACCGGTTGAGCAGGTAACCGATAACTTAATATGATGTGGTAAATCATTAAATTAAAAAAAATATTGCGTGGAAATTGATATTGCTACGTCATAGTTTATGGACGCCATCTCACTGTTCTTCACTTCTCCTTCCCTCCCGCCCGTCGTTTCTCCATGGCCCATCTTGCCATCTCAATCAGTGAAGGGGTTCTACCCAAGCTTTGTTTAGTTTCTTATTTTAGCTTAAAATTTTAATTTTCTCGTTAATGGATTTGTTAAATCTCTGTGTAGTCCTGTCTGTAGGAACTTGAAGGAGCAGGGATCGTTACCAGAGTGTTGCCGGAGCAACGGTGGTGTAAGGGAAGGAAGACTTCGGGACAAAAGGGAGGAAGATGCTGAAGCAGAAGGAGATGAAGATGTTGTGGCGGTGGCGGTGGCGGTATGAACTCAGGGATCAATTTGAGATGGAGCAGCGGTGGTATTGTGGAAAGAGAGGGCAAACACACTTTAAGAAACCTCACATCCACCAATTTTCTGAGAAAGGAGAATAGGAGATGGTGGGATTTGATGTTAGTGATGAAGCAAGGTGGGTTGCAGGTGAGGAAGTGACTGAGATGGGCAAAGGAGACGCCGACGGTATATTAGGGGTTTTTTTTATTTAAATGTTTTACTAAGATAATTTTTGTTCTCAAATTAAGAAAAAAGAAATATTTAAGCCATGTCATGCTTATTAGTGCCATGTCATTATTTTTATTTTATTTTTATAATTATAATAGTAATATATGGAATCTTAGTTGGCAAACTAATTGGGTTATTTGGTCATTAATAGGTTAATAGGTCAATCAAGCCCTTAAATAAATAAAATGTTTGCTAAAGACCCTTAAATGATGATTTTAAAACTTGGTTCCTCAAAATAGGAATCTGATTAAAGTTGGTTCCATTTTGATGCAATTTTCCCTTTTTGAAAAGCACAAGGGAGGTGGATAAGAAAGTAGGGCACGTCGAACATCTCCAGAGCATCACCGGAGAAGATGATCAGACCCGTGTGGGTTTATTTTAGTTTTAATAGAAAATTCAAAAAAAATATAAAATGACCATAATACCCCTCAATTAATTGGACTTAACGGAAAAAGTTAACGCCCGTTAGACTAAGGGATGAAACCTGTTGGGAATCGCCGAACATCAGGGACAAATATGTTAAAACAAAGTTGAAGGACGAAAACCGTTGACAATGATAAACGTTAGGGACCACAAGTGAACTTTACAGGTTATCAAAAACTTTAGAGTAAACTGTGAATTTGGTCCCTGTGGTTTGTTATTTTTCTCACTTTTAGTCCCTACAATTTTTTTATTGTAAGAAAACCCTCATAGTATGCAAATGTGTTTGGTTTAGGTCCCTACCCACTAACATTGTTAAAAGAATCCGTTAAATCAAGGGTATTATTGTCATTTTATTTTTTACTTTAATTTTCTTTTTAAACTCAAAAAAATTAACAAATCACACGACCAACAATGCAATTTACACTTGATATTAAAAGCAAAATGCAAACATAATATATATATATATATATATATATATATATATATATAGCTCTCGTCTCCCTCACACCATCCATCCTCTCTCGATTCTCCTCTTTCACCACCGTCCACCATAACCTCCGGTTGTTGTCCACCACTTCCCCCATTCCTGTCGCCATTCTTGAACCATCACCACCACTCTAGTAACTACCTACACATGTCACTACTGAAATGGTCTTCTATCATACAACACTTCCCCGCCCCTGTTTCGGTCCTATCTACCATCTACCCACCACACACTAGGTTCAGTTTTTCGGTTTTTTGGCGACCGTATCTCCTTCCCCCATCACAAACCTCACTGTGGTTCCACCTCTCATTCTAGGAAGTAGATCGGAACGAGGGAAGGGGGTGGGTTTTGTTTTTGCCGGTAAGACTTTTTCTCCCTTCTTCTCCGACCATCCCCTTCTCGTCCCCAAATTGATGGTTGTTGCTGTGAGGAAATCGGGAGAGGCATGAAATCAAGAGGGAAGATGGGTGGGAGGTGGTTACAGCAGCAGAGAAGAAGATGGAGAGATATGGGAGAAGGGGTCATAGTGGGGGGAAGGAGATGGTGGCTGGAGGTGTTGCTGACATTGATGTCGAAGAAGACGAGTTGGGCCTAGTTCATGAGCATACATATATATAGACACATACACACGCACATACATATATATATTTAGAGGCTAATTCATTTGTAAACCAAAAAAAGGTTAAAAACCATGTAACCACATCTACACCACATGATTAAACAATCAACAGTTAGAATGGAGGCAGTTACATTTTCAAAAAATTAAAAATGAAAATCCTCCTTAAAAGGGGGATGATCTACAGTTAGGATTAAATTTCATTGGTTTACAACCTTTTTTGGTTTACAAAAGAATATCCCTCTATATATGTATGTATATATATGGGTGTAATAAATGTACATTTAATGTAATATTAGGAATGAATTATGGTGTTGGTGGTATTTTGGGGAAAAAAATCAATTAAATAAGCTTCTTATTCTCTCCATTAATTATCCTTCCAAAAAATCGTACCCCCATTCGTAACCCTCGATTCACCCTCGATTCGTAACTGAAATCATACTTAAGTGAACAAATATGAACATGAATAGAGTGGTAATACAATATACTGTTGTTCATGTAAACATGAATAAAACCCATAAGATTCATGTAAACAAATATGAACATGAATAGAGTGAACAAATATGAACATGAATCGAGCGGCAATACAATATACTGTTGTTCATGTAAAATGAATAGAACCCATAAGATTCATGTAAACAAATATGAACATGAATAGAATGAACAAATATGAACATGAATCAATACAATATAATGTTGTTCATGTAAACATGAATAGAACCCAAAAGGGGTCAGGCTCAGATTCATACCAACAACATAAAATGGGTTCATCGCACTTACAGAAAATAACCCATAAGATTTACACATAAATCATCCAATAAAAAAGAAATCAAAAATTAAATCCCATTTTCACAAAACATGTATTTGGGAGAAAATAAAAGAAAAGCATGCATGTGTTCTTCATGGGGTCTCTCCTATGAGACACTGCACTTTCACCTACCATTGTTTCGATTTGTTGAGATAGAGCTACTATACTTCTTGTGATGTTCATACAATTTTAGCAATTGATTATAGAAAAAAAAATTGTTATCAAAGAAAGCTAAAATTGTGGAATTTAAATTTTTGTAACTCCCACATAATTATAATAAATATTATATATATATATATATATATAGATTTACTTTTTTACCCTTTGTCATTAATGGTTAATGGAATACAAACAACATATAAAGGTGCAATTTTATTGGTTGGAGTGGTTCACAAAGTTAACAAGAAAATGTTGGTTAACAAATGAACCTCCCCCCCCCTCTATCTCTCTCTCTCTCTCTCTCTCTATATATATATATATATATATATATAGAGAGAGAGAGAGAGAGAGGGAGGGAAAGAGGCGAAGGATCATGTGAGAAGTTGAGGTTAACATGAGAAGCGTTAGAAGTGGATCTGAAATGTTGATCACTTTTAAATCAAATGACCTCCCATGAATTGAGGTTGTGGCCCAAGATTTACTAGCATTAACACATACAGATTTACACAAAACACTTTTGTTTATTAATCACAAAGATTACATCAAACCATAAGATTGAGTGTTTGTGTGTATACTCAATGTGTGCAACTATGTGTTCTTACTCTTTCTCTCAATTACCACCAAGATTACACCTTCACTTTCACACACTTACTTACATGCTTACTAAGAAACAACACAAAGACTTGCTTATATATAGGTCAACATGACCAAGCAAGGTCAAACCTTCTAAGCACATTACAACACACACACAAACACTAATTACAACAATGACCCTCATTTAATCTTGAATACAATTTCAGTCTAACAATCTCCCCCTTTGGATTCAAGATTAAAAAATTTTGACAATAATCTTTAGGTCTTCTTATCTTCAGAATTGTCTTCAGCTTTCAGCTATTGCTTCTTCATAACTTTGATATCTTGAAGTCTTTTTACACTTTGTATGATCTTTGACAATTATTCAAACTTGTCTCTCCCTTTGAATTAGATTTTGACTAAACTCTGACTTTCTTCCACCTTCTCTTTGACAAGCTTTCTTTAGCCTTTGACTTTGATCATCTGAAAAATAGTTATCTCCTCTGAAATCTTTAAAATTTCAATATGATCTTGAACTTTGATTATTCTCCCTGTCGGTCCAACAATACTACTTAACAAGTTTAGAAACAACAACACAATGATTACCAACCTGTATTGATATATAGAAATGGTTACAAGGTTGATCAGATTAAGCTTTTCTTTGTGTTCTCAATGTTTTCTCTCTAATACACCTTGATGTGTGTGATTGTATGTGATAAGTTATGATCTGATCTATTGAGAGATACAACTAATCTTACTAGTGTGTTGAACACACTACCTAAACATAATATCTAGATTAATATCTAGATATTATACTAGATAATATCTAACAAACTAGAAAGTTACTTAGAAACAAACTAAGTTAACTTTATCTAACTATTACAATTTTATAACTTAGATATTAAATCTAAGTAAACTAAAACAATTACATTAAATTACATTGACATTTATTACAAATAGACATAGACTTTAACATTGAGAGTCGACGTTCCGGCTTTAGCTTCAGATTGCGATCTTCAGTTTGGATGATCTGGAATCCAATGAGACTGTGGTCTAACAATCTCCCCCTTTGGATCAAGATCATTTAATAAAAAGATTTATCCAATTCAGTCTTCTTGTTCAGTTCAGAAGATGCAATCTCTTTCTCTGAAATCAACATGTCTTCAATCTACTTTCTTTAGAAGAATTCAGTCTTTGACGTGATTCTTGAAACATGTAATCTTTGCCATTTCTTGTGTAGTCATTCTCCCCCTTTTTGATGTTAAGTGCAACGACTTCATCAAAATTTGTTGTAAGAAATGTCAATCTTGCGGTTAGAGCCCCTGATTCGTCAATTCATAAGAGATTCATCCATATCTTTGCAAATCCAGACAAATTAGATGTGTAACACCTGAATCAACTAATGAATCAGTTAGAATGCCTGTCAGTAACACTAAGTCACTGTGTGTAACGAATACACTTTGGAAAGGAGTTGTTTTGATGTTGACTCCCCCAGGGCTTCCATTTAATCATCGAAACACCACAAATGTAATTTCTATAAACGTTATGACAAAGAAACTAATTCCTTGTGTGTTCGTGCTTGTGTTTGAAAGAATTAAGCACGGATGATTGCTTATTGGCTCAAAATTGTGTAAACCACTGAGACAACAGTAAGTTAAACACAGACTCAATGTGCATGATTGAAGTGCGAAGGTAGGGCAGACTTCCTTCTTTTCAATATCTAGATTTTCCGAATGAAAATCAGATAGCATATGTGCTGCATCCCCTTTGAAAATGAAACATTTTCTTTTTGAGAAGAAAATGAGTAGATGGTGAGGTTTGATCAAGAGTTGGCATGGGTTAGTTGCCTGTTTCAATAATGATCACCAAAGAATTGTGAATCACTAGAATTGTGGCTACCCGGCTCAGAAAAAGTTGGTGCAGAGTTTTGATATTCTTTTAACTCTGTTCTCACACGCTCTTTCTTTTAAACCTTTTGCTTTCTCTAATCACACTCATTTCTTTTCGCTTGCACACTCAAACACTAAGGATTTAACTTCATGGGTAGAAATCACTGTTAATGTGATTCCATTGAAGTTGTGTTAATTCCTAGCACAATGATTCTTTGTTTTCCTATGATGCATGTGATGCTCAGATTGGTTTAACTATTTCAGTTAAAGCAAAATATTGATCATGAAAACATTTAAAATACACTCCCAAAATATAAAATGTGATGAAAAATCGGGAAGTGTTTTTAACATAAAAAAACAATGTTTTCTTATGATTGAAAGTTGTCCTTCTTTCAACCATATGTGAGATGAAGATATAGAATTATACCTTTACGTATGATCTCCCATCTCATGAAGCTAAGCTTTAAGTCATAGAAATATGAACTTGCAAGATTCTCTCAAAAATTCTGCAAAAGTCTAATGTCAAGTCAAAGTAATAATTGTTCACTTATATTGAAAAGACAAAAAGCAGTAAAACTTTTTAAAGTATGAGTCCTGATCTGAAATAATCCGAAGTCATGTCCGAACTCCTTTGACGTGAAGAGCTCCCCCTAAAATCTTGCATTACAAAAATTTGTCATAAAACGTAAGTGCAGAAATCTTATGAGCTCCCCCTCAAATTAATATTGACCAAGTATGAGTTTCTTCTCATACTCCCCCTAGAATCATGAACATTAACATATGAAATACAGATATCATTCACAATTAAGTATAAAGATATGAGGAAAAAGTAAACAATAGTGAACTTTTATAGGTAACTACTGATTATGTCTTAAGATTTAGCATACCAAGCTTAGAGATAAGAAAGTTGAATCTCTTTTCATCTAACGCCTTGGTAAACAAATCTGCAAGTTGATAATCTGTTTTTACAAAGAAAAGTTCTATGTTTCCTTTTTCTACATGATCTTTGATAAAGTGATACCTGACGTCGATATGTTTGGTTTTTGTGTGTTGAACAGGATTCGCTGTTATTGCGATGGCGCTCTTGGAGTCGTAGTAGATCGGGATCTTGTTGAAGTGGAAACCGTAGTCGCGAAGTTGTGTTTGCATCCACAAAACCTGAGAACAGCAGCTAGCAGCAACTACATATTCTGCTTCGGCCGTGGAAGTTGAAACGCAAAGTTGCTTCTTCGATCCCCAACTGACAAGTTTGTCACCAAGGAACTGTACGTGTCCTGACGTGCTCTTCCTGTCTAACATACAACCTGCATGATCTGCATCTGTGTAGGCTGTTAGTTCAAAACTAGTATCTTTGGGATACCACAGACCGAGATCTGCGGTGCCCTTCAGATACCTGAATATACGTTTGACAGCAGTCAAATGGATTTCTTTTGGATTAGCCTGATATCGGGCACAAAGACATGTTGAAAACATTATGTCTGGTCTATTACTAGTAAGATACATTAAAGAACCTATCATTCCTCTGTAGGTCCTAATATCAACAGCCTATCCCGAAGGATCGGTGCCTAACTTAGTTCCTGGTGCCATTGGGGTACCAATCGGTTTTGTATTTTCCATTTGGAATTTCCGGAGAATTTCCCTAATGTACTTAGATTGATTGATAAAGATACCCGTAGAAAATTGTTTGACTTGAAGCCCAAGAAAGAAGTTCATCTCTCCCATCAAGTTCATTTGAAATCTAGACACCATAAGGTTTGCAAAATTCTTACAGAACTTAGTATTAGTTGAACCAAAAATAATATCGTCGACATAGATTTGTATTAAAACGATATCAGCTTTTTCTTTCTTTATGAACAAGGTGGTATCCACCGTACCTTTTGAAAACCCAGACTTGACTAGAAAAGTGGAAAGGACATCATACCAGGCTCGAGGGGCTTGTTTCAGACCGTAGAGAGCTTTGTCGAGAAAGTAGACGTGATTTGGCTTCTCTTGATTGACAAAACCCTCTAGCTGAGAGACGTAGACTTCCTCTTTCAGAATTCCGTTCAGGAATGCTGTCTTCACGTCCATTTGAAAGACCATGAAGTTCTTGTGGGCAGCGTAGGCTAAGAACATTCTGATTGCCTCTAAACGCGCCACAGGAGCGTATGTCTCGTCATAGTCTAATCCTTCCTCTTGTCTGTATCCTTTGGCTACTAGTCTCGCCTTGTTTCTGATGACGGTACCAGCTTCGTCCTTTTTAATCTTGAAGATCCACTTCGTACCGATGATTGTTTTACCTCTAGGCTTTGGTACGAGTCTCCAGACTTGCAGTGCGTCGAACTGGTTCAATTCTTCTTGCATAGAGACTACCCAATCTGGATCCGCAAGAGCCTCTGATACTCGAGTTGGCTCAATCTTGCTTAGAAAGGAGTCGTGCATGCACCAGTTGATTGACGCTGACCTAGTTTGCACCGACTTGGATGGATCACCTATGATCTGACTTGCAGGGTGCGCTTTGGTCCATTTACGTTCATGAGGCAGTGGATTATAGGAATGAATGTCAGTTGTGTCATCTATAAATCCACTTGCACCTTCTTCAGTTTGATTGGGAGGAGTTATGATAGTTGTTTCAGTTGAAGTTGTTGGTTCAGAAGACTCAGCAGGTACAGCTTGGTCCGGCTGTAGTTGGATCTGTACGGTACATCCTGCTGGTTCAGCTTCTTCTGACTCTTCATGACTTGGTACTTCTTCAACTGTTGGAGTCGGCATTTGAATTGTTATCTCTTGTTGAATCGGGGCGTTTGATTCAATTGGAACATCTGAACTGGTTGGATGAGTAGTCGTTAAGTCTTCCATCCTGTCAACCACAACAGATTTCTTTACATTAGATCCGAGATATTCATCATAAAACAATTCAAATAATAAATCTAAATCAGATAAATGGTTAGTTGAAGTTGAAGCTTCGTCTGATTTTGTCAGGATCGAATTCTCTACAAGAATTAATTCTCAGAAACAATATCAAAGAAGTTTGCGGAATAACACTTTGATATTTTATGAAACAGTAAATCAACACAGAAAATGTTAAGAACAAACTGTGAACTTGTATTGAATGCTTTGAAGTTACAAGATTACACACTCAACCTCAATATTGATGAACAGGCTCACCAATACGAATTCTACTTCTCTAGAATTAGGATCTATGCCTTGAGGTTGATTTCTAAAAAAACTTATATTAAAAACTATTCTATAACTTCTATACATATACTGAAAGAAAAAGATAATTACAATAAATAAACAAATCTTCAGTATATCTTCCATGTATATCTCTAAGCTTCCATGTATATCTTCAATCCATCCAGCTGTTATTCTTTTCATTCGGATCTCTTAAGCAGCACTAACTATGCTCAGCAGCATTAACTTCTTCTAGCAGCATTAACTACCAAGCAGTACTAACTACTAGCAGTACTAACTAACTAAGCAGTACTAACTTTGTTCAAGCAGTACTAACTTTGACTAGCAGTATTAACCACTAGCAGTAGTAATACTAGCAGTATTAATCTTGAATAACACTAGCAGTAGTAATCTGAATCAGCAGCATTAACCATACTTGATCTTTTCTTTAGTTCCCAACAATCTCCCCCTAACTTGACTTTTAGGAAAAGAAGTCAAGTTCTTCAGAATTACTCTTCAAGATGCTTTCAACACCTCTGGTTCAATTTCCCAAATTTGGATCTAGGCCCAAGCTTTGATTCACAGTTCTTCTCACCACAATCTTGGCCATCTCTGAATCCTTTGTACATACCAGTGTAGCTTTAAGCATCCCTTCCAACTTCTCCTTGCTATGCTCATATATTTTGTCCACCAGGTAGTATTCATGATAACAATTGTCAATAGTAATCATGTATACTCCACAGTTTTCAAACAATATCCATTTATCAATCTTCTTGAAGATGAACTCATGCTTATGATCTTTAATCCTATAGTGTACTCTTTCTGGATCAAACATCATGCACAAGTATTCCAATGTCACTTTGAGAAGATTCTCTTCAGTACCTTTCAACACAGGTTCATAAAGTTTCATCCCCACTTTGTATAATTCTTCCATATCAGCTCTGGAGCAACTTCTAATAACTCTCCCCCATGTTGAATAAGCTTCAAATGAACCATCAGCTCTCTTGATTCTGAAGAAATTCTTTCCACTGTCTCTTAGAATATCCCAGAAGATGATCTCTGGAGCTTGCATAGAGATTGGATCAGCCTTCAAAGGTTCCACTATGGTCATGTACGGATCTATACTCTCATCCTTTGGCTTACTAGACTGTTCTGGAAGTTGTACTGATTCTGTTTGAGATGTGACTGAAGGTTTTGCTTCCTTTTCAGTTTCTTCCACCCTTGGCCTTTTCAACTGCCTTTTTGAAGCAATTGATTTCACTCTTTTTCCAGACTTGGCTTCTATACCAACACTTCCAGGTTCTTCCTTTTTCTCTTCTGCTTCTTCTTTGGAGGGTGTAGTTTCCTCAGGGAATGGTTGTTGGATGTTGAGATCATGTCTCTCTTTCATCCTTCTCTCAGCCTCCTCCCTTTGTGCTGAGTCCCCTTGGAGCTTGGCCATTTCCTTGTTATACAACTCTTCAACCTGAGAGTATTCCATGTGGATAAACATCTCCCCCTTAACACCAATTGCACCTTTCAGGAAGTTTATCATTTTTCTTCTTTCCTGATTGGCCAAAAATGTCTTGGAGGGTTGTCTTTTCTGCTTTTGCTTCTGAATAGGCATCCTCTTAACTTGAAGTTTCTTGACCTGAGCTGCTTCTTTCAGATTCTTTTGGTATTCTGCATTTAACTTCTTGGCCATTATCCTTGCAAGCTCTCTATCAGTTTCTGTTTGAATTTGCTCCTCTTTTTCCATTTGCTCTTGAATCTGCTTTGCCATCTCCTCATCCATTTCAATCTGACTCCTCTTCTTTGAAAGTTGTTCAGGTTCAACCATCTTTCCTTTTCCTTTTATATCCTGCTTCATTCTCTTCTTTTGAATTCCTCCTTCATTGATGACCACTCCTTTGGCCTTTTGAGTAGCCTTAGGAGTGTCATTCTTTGCTTTAACTAGAGTTTCTGCTATCTCCATTTCTTCTACAGAAAGCCCTGTTACTGCTGCTTCTTTAACCTCAGCAGCATTAACAGTTTCTGCTTCTTGTGCAAATTCTGTTTCTTTGACTATTTCAGCTTCTATCTCCCCCTCAACATCAAAACCCATCTCAGATTTGCTTTCCTTCTCTGTTTCATTCTCTTGATTCTCCCCCTTGGTGGAAGCATCTTGAGCTTTTGCCCTTTTCTTTAACACAAACTGCTTTCTTCTCCTTTTCTGGACCAATCTTGTCACCAATTTCTTCAGTTTGGTGATCTGAACTTGTTGAGATAGAATAACCAACTTCATTTCTTCTATCTCTTTGCCTTGTTTGATGACATCTTGGTTGATGTTTCCCATGGTATCCATCAATTCCTGGTAGTTATATCTGTCCTCATCTTCTCTAGAAGTGTTACCCTCCTTTGAAGGATCATTGGATCTTTTATTAGTGGAAGTCTTCTGACTAGCAGAAGCACTATCCACCCCCGTGGTTTCTTGGCACCAGGGACCTTCAAATGATTGCTCATTCAAAGTTGCCATGGGGGAGGTCTTATTGATGTTACCACTTTCCTCCTCTGTGCTAGCAGGAGTAGTGGCAGCCTCCTCACCCATATGCTCTTCCTCCTCCTCAGAGAGCACCTCCTTGGGGTTGGGAGACACCCCTTTGGTTTCCCTATGGATATTCTCTAAAGGAGAATTCTCCTTTAGAGGGCTTAAAGGCTTGGGGGATGTTGGTACAAGAAGGGAAGGAGCCTTCTTTACCTGTTTCCTCTTGTAAGTTTGTGTGATGGGAGAGATTGGTTTTTCAAGAAGGGACTGGGGGATAGATTTTCAGTGGGAAGGTTGGGATTGGCTAGCAGTGGGTTGATCTAATGGGGGCCTTGACCCTGCTGCCATGCCTTCATTTGTTTGGGACACCACCATCATTGTAGAGAACAATGGGGTGTCAACTCCTTCCGAGTCCCCAGCAGATCTTCTCATATTTGAGAAAACCTTGCCTTTGGGGGGTTTAGGTACATATACCCCAACAGGTTGAGGTATATCCGTCAATTCGTGATTAATAACTTCTTGAACAAACCTGGGGTACATGAAGAAACTCTTTTTGTTTCCCATGTTTGATACAAGATCACTGAAAATCATTTGTGAAAAATTATACTTTCTGGCAGTGGCTAAGCACACCAAAGCATAAGCAATGGTGCTGCTAAACTCACTCCATCCAGTAGTCTTTTTGGAGATGCAATGCATCAAGGTATGAACAAAAAAACGCCATTGGGGTGAGAATTTAGCTTTTGAAAACTTAAACACACCCAACGGGCCTCCATACCCCATTCTTACAAGGGAAGAGAACAGTTCATCATGAGGGATAGAAGTTATACCAGAGGCATCGTCTAGACGTAGACTGATGCGAATAACTTCTTCAGTAACTTTTAAGGGTTGGTCACACACCCTTGTCTTGATCATCTGCACACCATTCTCAGCAACAATGGTGGCATTAGCCCAAAACTGCCTTTGATGCTCGATATAGATTGTAGGAGAAACAGTTAAAGCATGAGCAATATGGCTTGTCTTGAGGAAATCCACAATCTGGTGAAATCCTGCAGCTTGCTTTGGCTTTTGTAGCATCGCGATCTCATTGTGCTCGTCGATGAATGCCATGGATGCCATTGAACAGGGATGTTCTTGCCTGAAAGACTTGGTACTTGAGAGAACAAAGGTTTAGAGCGCAAGTGAACAGTATGCAAAGAGTCGTTATGAACTTTTGGGCGGGCAAAGGGTATTTATAGTATTTGGGACATAAGCAGTATTAACCTAGAGCAGTATTAACGGACAAGCAGTATTAACCGCGAGCAGTATTAACTGTGAGCAGTATTAACTAACTAGCAGTATTAACTGCGAGCAGTATTAACTAACTAGCAGTATTAACTGCGAGCAGTATTAACCGCGAGCAGTATTAACTGTGAGCAGTATTAACTAACTAGCAGTATTAATTGCGAGCAGTATTAACTGCGAGCAGTATTAACTACTAGCAGTATTAACCACTAGCAGTATTAACCAACTAGCAGTATTAACCACTAGCAGTATTAACCAACTAGCAGTATTAACTAACTAGCAGTATTAACCACTAGCAGTATTAACTAACTCGCAGTATTAACCACTAGCAGTATTAACTGACTAGCAGTATTAACCATACTTACTCTCTGAAGCTTAGGCTGAATTGAGTACTGCTATGTATGCCCTGCAAAGGAGGATTAGTAACACCAAGAAACTATAATGTACAGATATTTAACCACTTTTTGAGAGAATGCTTATTCAGAGTTGATCATTCCCACACTTGTTACCAAGAAAGTGAATCTACCCACATCAAAAGCTTTGGTGAATAGATCAGCAAACTGGTTGTCAGTATGAACTTTTACAACTTGAACAAGTTTCTTTTCATTACAGTCTCTTATGAAGTGATACCTGATCTCAATGTGTTTTGTCTTAGAGTGCTTGACAGGATTATTTACAATGCTGATAGCACTACTATTATCAATAAAGATGGGAGTGTGTAGAATGGTTACCCCATAGTCCAACATTTGATTCTGAATCCATAAGACCTGAGCACAGCAACTTGCAGCTGCTATGTACTCTGCTTCTGTTGTAGATGTGGACACTGTGGTTTGTTTCTTGCACTGCCATGAGACTAGTCTAGCACCTAAAAACTGACATCCTCCAGAAGTAGATTTTATGTCCAAGTTTGCCCCACCTAGATCACTGTCTGAGTATGCTATTAGGTCAAAGGGTGAGTCATGAGGATACCATAGTCCCAATCTGGGTTGCCCTTTGAGATATCTGAATATCCTCTTAACAGCTTGAAAGTGAGATTGCTTTGGCCTAACTTGGAATCTTGCACAAACACAGACTGGAAACATTATATCAGGCCTTGATGTTGTGAGATACATGAGAGATCCAATCATGGATCTATAATGATGCACATCCATATCCTCCCCCTCAAGATCTGTTGTTATCTGCTTGTGTGTCTCCATAGGTGTGCTAGCAGGTTTTGAATCTGAGAAGCCAAACTTGGTTAGAATGTCCTGCACATACTTGGACTGACAGATGAATATTCCATCTGACTTCTGTTGAACTTGGAGTCCAAGAAAGAAAGTAAGTTCCCCCATGGAACTCATTTTAAACCTTTGATGCATTAGGTCCTCAAACTCCTTGCACATGCTGTCTCTTGTGGATCCAAAGATAATGTCATCAACATAGATTTGGACCAGCAAGATATCCTTCTTCTTTCTCTTAATAAATAGAGTCTTATCAATGACTCCTCTTTCAAAGCCATTTTCCAAGAGATAGGATGACAGAGTGTCATACCAAGCTCTTGGAGCTTGATGCAGTCCGTAAAGGGCTTTCTTCAATTTGTATACCCTGTCTGGATAGCTTGGGTTTTCAAACCCTGGTGGTTGACAGACATATACCTCTTCTTCAATTGAACCATAGAGAAAAGCACTCTTTACATCCATTTGATAGACTTTGAAGTTCATGTAAGAAGCATAGGCTAGGAATAATCTGATTGCTTCTATCCTAGCCACAGGTGCAAAAACTTCTTCATAATCTATACCCTCTTCTTGAGTATACCCTTGAGCCACTAGCCTTGTTTTGTTCCTTATGACAATTCCTCTTTCATCTCTCTTGTTCCTGAAGATCCACTTTGTGCCAATTGCTCTGTGACCTTTAGGAAGGTCTACTAGATCCCATACATCTTGTAGCTTGAACTGTAACAGTTCTTCTTGCATTGCTTCTATCCAGCTAGATTCTTTCATAGCATCATGTGCCTTTTTAGGCTCAAGCTGGGATAGAAAGCAAGAAAGCACTGTATGCTGTTGATCTTGCATTTCTTGAAGTCTGCTTTGATGTCTAGTCATCATAGGAGAAGATATATCTCCTATTACCAGTTGTGGAGGATGATTCTTTTGTACTCTGGTGTTATGACTATGTTCTTCATTAAGTCCAGCCTCTAGATTAGAGTCATTCACCTCAACTGAAGTGTTGTCAGCAGCCACTTCTGATTCTTTATTTTCTGGAGTCTCCTCATCTCTACCTTCTTCTTCACTCTGACTTGGTCCAGTAGATGGTTCCTTTTCACAATCTTCATAGGAATTCACTGTGGGTATGGGAAAGATCACAGATTTAGATATACTTTCTTGAACCTGTGTAGTCCCTGATCCTTCACATCCTGAACCTGCATAATCATCACTACTGAAACCAAAAGAGTTAGTTAGTGAATCAATGTCAAATAGTCACTGAGGACCAGACCCAATAGGATTTGGTGTGTTCTCATTGCATTTGACATTGTCACTTTCTTCAATTATTCTAGAAGATGAGTTAAAAACTCTGTAGGCCTTACTCTGAGATGAATACCCAACAAGAAATCCATCATCTGCCTTGCTATCAAACTTACCTAAGTGAGTTTTGGTATTGAGAATTGTACAAGGACACCCAAAAGGTTTGAAAAAGCCAATAAAGGGTTTTCTTTTATTTAAAAGCTCATATGGTGTCTTGCTCTTAGGCTTGACCACTAGAACTCTGTTTTGGACATAACAAGCAGTATTAACTGCTTCAGCCCAGAAGGTAATTGGCAGTTTTGAATCAGCCAACAGAGATCTAGCAGCCTCTATTAGTGTCCTATTTCTCCTTTCAGCAACACCATTCTGTTGAGGAGTCCTAGGAGCACTATATTGTCTCCCAATGCCTTTTTCTTCACAAAAGGTGTTTAGATCCAGATTTTTGAATTCAGTTCCATTATCTGATCTTATGACTTTTACTTTTTGATTAGTTTGGTTTTCAATTCTTAGGATAAAGGATTTGATCAGTCCACTTGTCTCATCCTTAGTCCTTAGAAAATATACCCAAGTAAATCTTGAGTAATCATCAACAATAACCAAGCAGTAAGATTTCTTGCCAATACTCATAACATTTGTAGGACCAAACAGATCCATATGCAGTAACTGGAGACAAGAAGAAATTGAGTTTATCTCTTTGGTCTTATGAGAAGTTTTGTGCTGTTTGCCTTTGAGGCAAGCAACACAATGATCATCACATGAAAAGACTTTAGATGGTAAACCTCTTACAAGGTTGTTTTTAACAAGTTTGTTCATAGTCTTAAAATTCATGTGACACATCCTTCTGTGCCAAAGAGAGGATTCATCTATAGAAGCTTTTGAAACAAGACAATTTAGAGATGAATCACTATCAACATTGTCCAAATCTAGACAATAAACATTTTCCTTTCTTGGAGTTCTAAGTAGTATCATGCTTTCATCAACTACTTTGAACCCTGGAGCAAGGATCATACATTCAGTATTTGAAAATAATATACTATGTTGTTTGTCACAAACCTGTGATACACTTAACAGGTTGTATTTCAATTGATCAACATAGTAGACATCCTCAAATGTCATCTTACCTTTTGTGACATTACCTTTTCCACTTATCTTACCACCAGTAAGATTATCCCCAAATGCAACATGTCCTCCATTGATATGCTTGAAATCCTGTAGGCATGACATGTTACCTGTCATGTGCCTAGAGCAACCACTATCAACATGCCATATGCTCTTTCCCTTGAGCTGTTGGTTGCCCTGCACATAAGATAGATCAGTTAGTATGAAATAGGAACCCAAGCCAAAGTGGTCTTGGGTACCCCTTTCTCATCAAAATACTTGCATTCTTTCTTGACAAGATTTTTGAATTTTAACTCCTCATTCTTGGAGTACTTTGTTACAATAATAGGCTTGGAAACATTTGTGCTAGAAACAGTACTGGTTTTAGAGTTACTAACTGCTTTAGCAGCACTTGCATGCTTAGCAATACTAACCTTGTTGGCAGTAGTAACTGTGTTAGCAGCAGTAACTGTGTTAGCAGCAGTAACTGTGTTGGCAGTATTAACCCTTGAAGAGGTACTAACTGTATTAGCAGCATTAATATTTTCAGCAGTACTAACACAGGTAGCAGCATTAATACTTCCAGCAGCACTAACCCTGTCAGCAGCACTAACAGTTTTAGTGCTTTTGGGCACCCACATTTTAATACTTTCTTTTAAAATCTTTTTCTTCATGGGGCCTTTCTTTTCACTATGTTTCTTTCTAGCCTTTCTATAATCAACAGGTTTTTGCACAAATCTTGGAAAGGTCATCTGTTGATTAATAGGGTTGAAGAAGCAATATTTAGCCAGATGATTTAACTTGCCACATATGAAGCAAGGTTTTGGTCTATTGATTTTACTCAGATCAACTCCTTACTTCTGAGCCCATTGATTATTCCAATTTCTTTGATTTCCTCTTTTTAAACCAGAATTTAGGCTCTTGGCTTTACTGCAATCACACTGTTTACAAGATGCAGGATTCCCAATTGTGGTTTGTTTGTAATGAACCTTGTTATCTTTTCCTTTGGTCTTCTCTATCTCCTTGGACTTGATCCAGATTTTCCCACATCCCTCATTGGTGATAATGTTGTTTTCTAATGGGATCTCTTTACTTACAACATTATCTCTATTCTCACTTGCTTCTTTCTCAGTTAAATCCTTAATTACTACTTCATCTAAAGGATCTATCTTAAAGGTTTTCTCAGATGAGTCCTTTTTCTCCTTGGTTTCTAACAAGTCAGAAGTAGGAGAGATATAATTGTTGTTGTAAGGAGGAGGAGTACTGTTATATCCAAGACCAGGCTTCATCTTATCATGAATCTGAGCCTTTAGAAGAGAATCCATTGCTTTTGAAGCATATGAAAACTTTTCTATGTCAAGTTTAACTTTAGACAGTTCCTCCTTCAGCCTATCACTCTCTTCTAAGGATTTAGACAGTTTGGTTTCTAACTCATTCTTTTCCCACTTCCAATAGTTAGTGTCATAGGAGTGTTGAAGTTCATTAGCTTGAAAGCCTTTTATTTGTTCTTCAAATCTTTCTACTATTAACACATAATCTCTTCTATCCTTTTCTAATCTTTTGAGGTCATCACACATACTTTGATTGTGATCCCTGTATCTTTTGACAGTGTCAATGCAAGTTTTAGTGCAAAGATTAGAAATTACCTCAGAAGGGAGATCTGACACTTCTGCCATAAGAGCTTGATTCTGAATGGCTTCCTCAGCTTGATCACTCCAGTCAAATCCCATTCCTTGTTGAGAAACAAGGGCTTGAGCAGGATTCTTGTTTTGAGTGTAACCTCCATTCTGAGCTTGTTGATGGTTGTTGTTTGGAACAACACTCCTGCATTCTCTAGCAAAGTGTCCTTTCATATGACACTTATAACATTCCACCTTGGTCTTGTCAAAACCAGCTCCATTTTCTCTTCTTTGAGAGAAGTTATTCCTTCCTGTTCTTTTAATGAACTTCTTCACCCTCATGGATAGCATGGCCATCTGCCATTTGATATCCATCTCCTCCAGGTCATCAGGGTGAAGTTGATCCAGATCATCATTGATCAATGAATTGTTACTATGACTGGACAAGAAGGCTTCAAAGATTGTTTCAGTTCCTTTTTCTGAATTTGCTCCACTAGCAGTACTAACTGCTTCAGGGATGGCAGTAGTATCAGTGGCTGCTGAAAGAAGTACAGAATTGTGGACATAACCAGTAGGCTTCTTCTTGATCTCTACCTCTGTTTCAAAAACTCTTAGATCATTGTATAGATCATCAAGTTCTTTCTCTTCCAGATTGTCACTCTGTCTATATGAGACAGTGTACATAGTCCATTCATCCTCAAGAGATCTGAGAAACTTTCTGTTGATGTCATCTTGATCCATCTTCACTCCTACAGTAGCCAGTTCACCAATGAGCTTGTTGAACCTATCAAAAGTTTGAGTCATAGACTCATTCTTTGAGGAAGTAAAATTCTCATATTGCTGTTTTAGAACATCTCTTTGATTTCTTTTGATGCTTTTAGTTCCAGCAAATCTTTTCTCTAGAGCATTCCAGAGAATTTGAGCATCAGTGCAGTTGCAAAATTGATGCTGATATTCATTGGGGATGGCCAAGAGCAAAGTGCTCAAGGCCTTCATCTCTGTCTGTCTGATCTTTCTTTCACCATCTGTCTTTGGTGGAGGTCTTTTCCCATCTGGTCCTATCCTTCCAGTTTCAGAAGGACCATTCTCAATGATATCCCACATTGAGTAGTCAGTGAGAAGAATATATTGTCTGATTCTTATCTTCCACATGTCAAACTCACTGGGTTTGAGCATTGGAACCTTGGAGACCAAAGTACTGTTTGATTCTGTAAGATTTTCCATGATAAATAGATGTTTCTGAGAAGTTTTGGCTCTGATACCACTTGTCAGGATCGAATTCTCAACAAGAATTAATTCTCAGAAACAATATCAAAGAAGTTTGCGGAATAACACTTTGATATTTTATGAAACAGTAAATCAACACAGAAAATGTTAAGAACAAACTGTGAACTTGTATTGAATGCTTTGAAGTTACAAGATTACACACTCAACCTCAATATTGATGAACAGGCTCACCAATACGAATTCTACTTCTCTAGAATTAGGATCTATGCCTTGAGGTTGATTTCTAAAAAAACTTATATTAAAAACTATTCTATAACTTCTATACATATACTGAAAGAAAAAGATAATTACAATAAATAAACAAATCTTCAGTATATCTTCCATGTATATCTCTAAGCTTCCATGTATATCTTCAATCCATCCAGCTGTTATTCTTTTCATTCGGATCTCTTAAGCAGCACTAACTATGCTCAGCAGCATTAACTTCTTCTAGCAGCATTAACTACCAAGCAGTACTAACTAGCTAAGCAGTACTAACTTTGTTCAAGCAGTACTAACTTTGACTAGCAGTATTAACCACTAGCAGTAGTAATACTAGCAGTATTAATCTTGAATAACACTAGCAGTAGTAATCTGAATCAGCAGCATTAACCATACTTGATCTTTTCTTTAGTTCCCAACAGATTTAGTCTGTTGAGACGCAGGTTCTGGACTGAGTTGCCCAGAAGCTAGTACTCCGGTTAAAACGGGTTCTGAACAGTATTGTTCGGAAGCCATCTCTTCATCAAAGGTGACGTTGACGCTTTCAATCACCGTCTTTGACTTCTTGAAGTAGATTCTGAATGCAGTTGATGATGAGGAGTATCCGATGAAGATTCCTTCATCTGCCTTGGCGCTGAACTTGTTGAGATTCTCCCTATCGTTTAGAACAAAACACTTACATCCAAAGATATGGAAGTATTTGATTGTAGGTGTTCGGTTGTTGATCAACGCATAAGGAGTCTTCTTGAATCGTCTGTGAATCATGGACCGGTTCTGCGTATAGCATGTGGTAGATATAGCTTCTGCCCATAAGAATAGAAGTAGGTCGGAATGACTTAGCATAGTGCGAGCTGCCTCGACTAGCGTTCGATTCCTTCTTTCCACCACTCTATTTTGTTGAGGCGTACGTGCAGCAGAGTACTGATGAGTTATCCCTTTAGATTCGAGATATTCTTTAACAGTTTTGTTCTTGAACTCTGTGTCGTTGTCTGTTCTTAGAAGCTTTATCGGTTTCTGCAGATTCACCTGGGTCGTCTTTAGGAAAGTGATGAGCACATCAGGTGTCTCATCCTTTGATCGTAGGAACTTGACCCAAGTGTATCGTGAGTAGTCGTCCACGATCACTAGAATGTACTTCTTGCCTCCTAGACTCTGAGTTCGCATTGGACCACAGAGATCCATATGCAATAGCTCTAGCGGAGCGCTTGTACTTGGTTCAGGCTTCGGTTTATGCGGAGCCCTCTTCATCTTGCCCTTCTCACAGGCTGCACACAGATGATCTTTGTCATATTTGAGCTCTGGAAGTCCTTTGACTAAGTTGCCACTGACCAGTTTGTTGATGTAGCGAAAGTTGAGATGAGAGAGTCGTCGATGCCATAGCCAGCTTTCCTGCATCGATGCTTTAGATAGTAGACAAATCTGCTTGTCAGTCTGGACGTCTGATAAATTGATCGTGTAGAGGTCTGACTTTCGAGTGCCGACCAAGAGTTCTTCGCCTTCTTCTGTGCGAACAGAACACCTCTTGGCTTTGAAGTTCACCTCTAGGTCTTTGTCACAGAACTGACCTATGCTGAACAGGTTGTGTCCTAATCCTTCTACGTAGCTCACCTTCTTGATCGTTATATTTTCCCGTTGTATATCACCGTAGCCTAATATTGGTGAAAACTGATCATTTCCGTATCTGACTGTTCCGCAGTATTTCTTTGTAAAGTTTGTCAGCATATCTTTTTGTCCTGTCATGTGTTTGAAGCAACCGCTGTCCAAATACCACATATGACGGATCTGCATAGGAGAAATAACGAAACACAGATTTTGATTTTAAGCATTATAAATAAGTAAGACGTTGGAGCGTTAATATTAAAGTGTGGGTTTTGAACTGATGAATTCAAAAGCCTATTTTTCTTAAGCATGGGTTCTGAACAGACGTGTTCAGAAACCATCGTCTTGTCTTTGAAGTCCGAGTCTTGAGCTGTCTAACTCAAGAATCATTTTCTTTATTGAGGGACGGGTTCTGATCTGTTGTAATCAGAAGCCACATGTTTTGCTAAACATTGGGTGCCTGCAACACGGATTTAGATTTTGGTACCCACTTGAATTTGGGTCCTTCTGTGTTAGCACAAGGTTTTGATTTTGGTACCCATTGCAAATTGGGTCCTCTTTTCTTTTGAAATAGATATGAAGTAGGATAGTGATAAGAATGCACATGAGATGATTCAAACCGCATAGCAGAATCTTGACAGAAATTTGAAGCATGTTTATCATAAGAGGAAGACTGTCTAGCAGTTTTAGATAACAGGAATAGTTGCTTAAAAGAGTATTTCAGTTTAGGAGCAACATTCATATTCAAAGTATCTGAACTAGACATATTCTTATTACAATAAACAGAATCAAAAGATTTAAAAGTCTTGTCAAGCTTCCGTTTGGGTTGCCATTTCTTGGTCATATCTGAAACAGTTGAAACCTTTGAGTTAGACATTAGAGAAACAACTGAATGCATTTTCTTTGGGTTACCAGTATTGATCGGCTTCTGTGAATGCTTCTTGCCTTTAGCATTTTTAGCTTTCACAGAGACTGAGTTATCAACTCGCGTTGATTTTGCAATGTTAACAGGCTTACTGGTTGATCCAACAGATTTCTTAAGAAAGGATGAATGGTTTGGAAGTTTTGCATTAAAGTCAAATTGTTCAAGACAATCATCTAAACCACCGTTAGAGTTCAGAAAATCAAACCCTTGATTTGATGAACTAACCATATTCTCAGAGTTTGAAGCCTTAGAAAGAACATAATTTGTAAACACAGTTGTAAAAACATTATGTTCAATGTTTATCAAAAGTCTTTCATCTGACAAGGAATTCTCGAGTTCAGAAGTTTTACTTTCTAAAACGAGAGGAGTGACATATAGTTTACCTTGAGTAGGTTTCGCCTCCATTTCCTTTTCAGAATAACTTAGAAAGAAGTCATCTGAAAGAGTTTTCTTCTTTTCAGGTTTCTTATCATAGCTATTATTCAGCTTCGCATAATAAAATGGAAGATGAACTTTAGATGATATTAAATGTTTTTCTGTTTCTTTGGCTTCATCCTCTTCAGATAGTTTAGTCCAATAAACTTTAAGTTCAGGGATTCTTCTAGCTAACTTCATAGAAAGAATATCATAAAGTGCAGGCACTTCAGACATTCCCTTTTGAAGATAGTGAGGATTCTTATAACCGATTCCCCATCTTTCTTTGTTCTCTATTGGTTTGTTAAGATGAATGGTTTGCTCAATTTGACCTATTGAGTACAACTTCTTTTCCAAAGCATCCATTTTTGCAATTAAAGATTTGTTTTCTTCGATAGACGAAGAATGCATTTGTGTAACCTCGTATAAGTCAATCTCACGTTTTAGCAGTTTAGACTTGAGTTCAGAATTCTCACTAAGAATTATTGTCTTCTTCGTTGCGTTGGTGTCATTGTTTTTATGTAAAACCTCAACCAGTACTTTCTTCTCAGCAATTTCATTGCTAAGTTTCTGTATTGATTGGTTTTTGTCAGTAATGACACCCTTTTCACGCTTTAGGTTCGACTCTAACTCTTTGAGTTTATCATTCATGGCATGCAATTGATTTATGAATTCAGCATATGATAAGTTGCATACCTCTTCTTCATTCTCTGAATCAGCTTCATCATCTGATTCATGCTTTCCCATCAAGCACAGGTTGACAACTTCATCTTTCTCTTCATCTTCTTCATCATCATCAGAATGATCGAGCCAGAAAACGTCTTCAGCCATCAATGCCTTCCCAGCCTCTTGTTGTTTTGCAAGCAACATTTTGTTCTTGTAGTAGTCCGAGTTCTTGACTTTTGGCTTTCGGCAATCTCTGGCATAATGACCGGTTTTGCCACAGTTGTAGCACGTTATAGGTTCTGTCTGACCTGATCCTTCTGCTTGAAACCTTCTCTCTTCAGGCTTCCTTTCCTCTGATCTCTTTCCTTCAGCAAGATCGCTTCTATCTTCTGGTTTCCTCTCCTCCATTCTCCTTCCTTCAAATCTACTTCCTTCGACCCTTTCTCTATGAGCGTAGTTGTTTGGACCAGACGAATACCTCTGACTGTTTGAGCTTGGCTTTGTGTAGAATTTCTTCTGGAAAGCCTTAGTCAACAAAAGCAATGCTTGCTTTAGTTGTTCACATTCATCTTCGTCAGAGTTTGCTTCAGCTTTATCTTCATCTGATTCATACACAGTCGCTTTGTTCTTCTTCTTCTTGACAACAAGAGCAACTATGTCTTCAATCTTCTTTCCTCTCTGCCTTTTCTCTTCTAGAATTTCATTCACTTCTTCTTCATTTTGTTTGAGGGTCTCATACACCTCATGAAGTGGAATCTCATTCAGATCTTTAATCTGCTTCATCTGCCTCGCAAATCTCTTCCATTCTGGCTGTAGAACGCTTAGAAATTTGACGTTTAGCTCAATTTGAGATTTGTGGACCTTGTTCTTGCTTAGCTCATTCAGCAAGGTCACAAACCTGTCATGTACTTCTTCTAAGGTTTCTCCGGCTCTGCCTCTAAATTCTTCATAGTTATTTAGGCAGTTGGAGATCTTCAGTTGATTTCCTACCTTAGAGCCCAGCATCATCTTCTCCAGTTGATCCCACATTTCCTTAGCTGAGGCCTTGTAGCTGTCAATCTTTATGTAGATTTCATTGGGGATTCCTTGAAGAATGTATGACATAGCTAGCTTATCACCTTTAGCTCTGTTTAGGTTGTCACCGTCAAGCTCATGGTGCTTCAGTTCAACTTGTGTTGGCACTGTTCCAACCAGACGAGTTCTCTTTATTGGTTGCATATTTCCTTCTGCAAAAGACTGTCTGATGAACTCACAAAGCTCATGTCCGTCTATGAAGTTTAGAAACCGATCATTCCACTGTTCGTATTCTCCTTTGAAGAGAACTGGTGGCTTGGTGTCAGTTCCTATGGCAAGAGCTTCTCTGGAAGTCATAATTGAACAAGATTTAAGATGCGTGAGGCTTTGAGATGCGAGAGGATTTTTGTTTCAAGTTAGGAACGCAAAGTTGAGGTTTGCGTTTCTAATGGGACGCGCAAATGGAGGTTTGCGGGTCACGATGAAGTCTTGAGGAATGCGGGTCAATTGGTAATCGCAAACTGAGGTTTGCGTTTGTTTTATAATGAGAGAAGTGAGCTTTGCGGGTCAAAGATTGAACTTTGTGTTTGCTCTAGGACGCGCAAAGTGGGACTTTGCGTTTGCTTTGAGGAGCGCAAAGTAGGACTTTGCGTTTCACTTGAGACGCGCAAAGTGGGACTTTGCGTTTGATGTGAGAGCCGCAAAGTTGAAGTTTGCGTGCTATTCTTCCTCTGTTGTGCGGGTTCGTCCTGAACTTCTAAAAATTGTCTAAATCTTTGTTCCTGTAAAGATTAGCACAACCAAACACTTCCAAAGTGTCTAGAATCACTTCTAGAATTGAATTTAAGCACTCGATCTCACTAAAACACTCTTTTTGAAGAAAAGATCGATGGCACAGTAAGTTACCCACTTCGACTGTTTTCACTTAAAATCACCAAATTGGAACTCGATTTAAGCTTTAAATTGAAATTAAACACTCACAAATCTATCTAGCAGGTATTTCGAACACACCCTGATCGATTCTAACACCTAAAACACTCAAAATCACAAACTCGAATTTTGTTCAAGAACACAGAGTCGTTTTTCTCTTTAAACTTGTTTTTGATCTTTATCAGGCTCTGATACCAATTGTCGGTCCAACAATACTACTTAACAAGTTTAGAAACAACAACACAATGATTACCAACCTGTATTGATATATAGAAATGGTTACAAGGTTGATCAGATTAAGCTTTTCTTTGTGTTCTCAATGTTTTCTCTCTAATACACCTTGATGTGTGTGATTGTATGTGATAAGTTATGATCTGATCTATTGAGAGATACAACTAATCTTACTAGTGTGTTGAACACACTACCTAAACATAATATCTAGATTAATATCTAGATATTATACTAGATAATATCTAACAAACTAGAAAGTTACTTAGAAACAAACTAAGTTAGCTTTATCTAACTATTACAATTTTATAACTTAGATATTAAATCTAAGTAAACTAAAACAATTACATTAAATTACATTGACATTTATTACAAATAGACATAGACTTTAACATTGAGAGTCGACGTTCCGGCTTTAGCTTCAGATTGCGATCTTCAGTTTGGATGATCTGGAATCCAATGAGACTGTGGTCTAACAATCTCCCCCTTTGGATCAAGATCATTTAATAAAAAGATTTATCCAATTCAGTCTTCTTGTTCAGTTCAGAAGATGCAATCTCTTTCTCTGAAATCAACATGTCTTCAATCTACTTTCTTTAGAAGAATTCAGTCTTTGACGTGATTCTTGAAACATGTGATCTTTGCCATTTCTTGTGTAGTCATTCTCCCCCTTTTTGATGTTAAGTGCAACGACTTCATCAAAATTTGTTGTAAGAAATGTCAATCTTGCGGTTAGAGCCCCTGATTCAAAATCATTAAAACATTTCAAGGTCAGATCTGTCATTGAATGAACTTCCCACCGTCTGATAAGCACATTCTTCATGAACTTTCATCTCCCCCTTATGATAATAGACAATCTCCCCCAGATAGGAAAATTATTAATCTCCCCAATACATGATGTGATAAAATCTGTCGTCTGATCTGAAAGAGCCGTTGAACCATGAATGTATTCATCTGAATCTTTTCAAATTCAAACGAAATAAGAGTTGTAACCCTGAATCAACATATGAAACAGTTAGAAATGCCTGTCAGTAACACAAAGTTACTGTGTACAACGAATGTACAATTTAAGGAGCTGGTTTGATGTTGACTCCCCAGGACTTCCATTCAATCATTGAAAAACACAAGGTAATTCTATGAATGTTCTGACAGAAAAACAAATTCTCTGTGTGCTCATGCTTGTGTTTTGAAAGAATTAGCACAATGATTATGTTTCATCAGGCTCAAAGTATGTAAATCACTGAGACAACAATGATTGTACATGGACTCAACGTGCATGAGAAAGGGTCGAAGGTGGGGCAACTTTCCTTCTTTTTCAATATCAGTATCTTCCAAGTGAAGATCCAATAGATTATGTGCTGCTTCACCAGAAAATATGAAACATTCTCTTTTTAAGAAAAGAATGAGTAGCTTGTGGGGTTGTATGCAAGAAATGACATGGGCTATTTGCCTATTTCAATGATGGTCACCAAAGAAATGTGAACCAATCAGTAATATGGTTGCCCGGCTCAGAAAGATGTTTGGTGTAGAGTTCTAATATTCTTTTAACTCTGTTCTCTCACCCTCTTTCTTTTAATCATATAAACTCACATCTAACCAATCTCTCATTTCCATTTTATCTCAGCTCACTCCCACACTCAATTCTTTTAGACCCCTCTCCCCTCAATCACTCAAAGGATTTCTTCCGGGGTAGGAAACACTAGTTATCGTGAATCCATGGAAGATCTATTAAGCACTCACACTGAATCCCATGTTCCTAAAAGTACATGTTGTTCAATGATTTTCTTGACATGTAAAGCACAAGAAATCATATGTCAGTGTATATATGCTCATCAAAGATCAGAAATGAAATTTGAGCATTTTAAACATTTAAGATATCTCAAAACTTTATATGAATGAAAAGAATAGAAATGTTTTGAGAATCTGACAATGATTAAGATCAGATCAAATTATCATGAAGAAAAAATATTTGGGAATTCAAAGACGTAAGTTGTTTATATGAACAATATATAAACATATTATCAATAAAAGCACATTTAAAAATGAAATGACGTTTGATTCAAACAACTGTGAATACCAAACGGGAGTATTACCATAGAAAGATATATCATTTGATACATGGTAATAACATAATCAATTTGAAAATACTGAACCAGTGTGTGTATGAATACTCGACAAAGTAAATAGAAAAGAAAATACACAAGTATTATTCTTTAAAGAACACACGGTCAGATAGACAATTAAGTATCCAAAAATCATTTAAAATTCACACTTCTCAGTCCATGAAAACATTTTAAGAACGTGAAGTGATTTGAACATTTTAAAACATTTTTCACAAGTAAAAGTTGTTCTTCTTTCACAAGTGTTAGAGTATAAGGATTAGAATAATATACCTGTAAATCAGAATCCTTAACTCCCCCTGGAATGAATATAGCAATTTAAAGTATCCTTGAATAGATATCCTCCCTCTTGATATCTGTAAAACGTCAATCTTTTTAGAAATATTATTATAAAAGATATAGCAATATAATATCTAAACTCCCTTTCAAACGAAAAACTTCCTAAAAAGATATAATCATGAAAGCATCCTTCAGAAGAAAACATTTGAATACGGGTTTTGAACTGAATTGTCCAAAAGCCATAGTCACATAAAATATCCTGCAAGAAAAAGATTTTAGTAATCATTATAAAAATGATTCCTCTTTAGTCAATCAACATATGATGCAATATCCAAAATATATTCAAATAAAGCACAAGATTAGAAAACTCCCCCTAGAATCATGAAGTGGCGTTTAACATACCAAATTTGCTAACTAAAAAGTTAAACCTCTTTTCATCCAATGGCTTGGTGAAAAGGTCAGCCAACTGGTAGTCTGTATTCACGAAATGCATCTCGATATCGCCCTTCTCGACATGATCCTTTATAAAATGATAACGCACATCGATGTGTTTCGTCTTTGAATGCTGTACTGGATTGGCTGTTATCGCAATCGCACTCTTAGAATCACAGTAGATAAGGACTCGTTGGTAAGTATAACCAAAATCTTTTAACTGTGTTTTCATCCAGAGGACTTGTGAACAGCAGCTTGCAGCAACTACGTATACAGCCTCGGTTGTGGATGTAGAAACACAACTTTGTTTCTTAGATGTCCAACTAACCAACTTATCACCTAAGAACTGACAAGAACCAGAGGTGCTCTTTCTATCCAGTTTGCATCCTGCATGATCAGCATCAGTATAGGCAGTTAAATCAAAAGACGAACCCTTAGGGTACCAAAGGCCTAACTCAGTAGTACCTTTAAGATACCTAAGAATCCGTTTTACAGCGACCAGGTGTGATTCCTTCGGATTGGCCTGATATCTAGCACAGAAACATGTAGCAAACATAATATCCGGTCTACTTGCAGTTAAATACAGCAGTGAACCAATCATGCTATGGTACACTTTTTGATCTACTGATTTGCCAGAAAGATCTGCATCTAAAAGTGTGCCCGTTGCCATCGGTGTTTTCATCACTGAACTGTCACTCATGTTAAATTTCTTTAAAATATCTCGAATATATTTTAATTGATTAATGAAAATGCCTTCGGGTAACTGTTTAACTTGAAGACCAAGGAAAAAATTCAGTTCTCCCATCATTGACATTTCAAAACGAGATTCCATGATTCTTGAAAAGTTTTTACAAAACTTTGGATTAGTAGAACCGAAAATTATGTCATCTACATAAATCTGTATTAGAACCAAATCATCACCTTGCTTTTTCAGAAAGAGAGTAGTATCAATTGTACCTTTCTTGAATCCTGAAGCAAGTAAGAATTGAGTTAGAGTTTCATACCAAGCTCTTGGTGCCTGTTTGAGTCCATACAAAGCTTTGTCTAAGATATAGACATGATCAGGGTTCTTTGGATCAATGAATCCTTCTGGTTGAGCAACATATACTTCTTCATGCAATATCCCATTTAAAAATGTAGATTTTACGTCCATTTGGAAGACAGAAAAACTTTTATGCGCTGCATAAGATAAGAAGATTCGAATTGCTTTCAGTCGTGCCACAGGGGCAAACGTTTCTTCATAATCAATCCCCTCCTGTTGACAATAACCCTTTGCAACAAGGCGAGCTTTGTTTCGAACTACAACTCCATATTCATCTCTCTTATTTCTGAAAACCCACTTTGTTCCAATAACAGATTTTCCTTCTGGAAGTGGTATAAGTCACCAAACTTTGTTTCTCTCAAATTGCAGAAGTTCATCTTGCATCGCCAGTATCCAATCTGGATCACGCAAGGCTTCTGAAGCTTTCTTCGGCTCGAGAGAACTTAAAAAGCTTGAATATAGACAAAAATTAGTTGATGTTGCACGCGTTTGTACACCAGACTGTGCATCACCAATAATATTATGAAGTGGGTGAGCTCGTGTCCATTTCATGGTACTTGGAATTGGATGAATGTCAGCTTGAGTATTATCTTCCTCATATTCATCATATACAACAGGTAAGTCTTGATCAACCCCAGATTTACTTGGAACATCTTGTACTGCCTCTTCTGAAGTAAAAATTTCCGGAGCAATAGAAGAATTACTCGGAACTTCTGTTGCAAAATTTGGATCTGCATTTACAGAATCAACATTAGTACCTTCAGAATGTTTATGTGTAGATGTACCTGATGTGGTTGATATTGTGACATTTTCAGAAGGTCCTGAAATATCTGCTATTATAATTGGAACCTCTGAAGTTGATGCGGATATGATTGATTTTTCAAAATCTGCACAGATATCCATAAAAGCATCAAAAATAATAAATCTAATTCAGCTGTAATTTTATTTGAATTAGAAGACTTAGTCTGTTTGACTTCGGGTTCTATTCCGTCTTGAATAGAAACTTTTTGTTTAAGCTTGAGTTCTGAACTGTTGTGATCAGAAGTCAACGTTGATGATTCGTCGAATGACACATTAATGCTCTCCATGATCGTCTTGGTTCTTCTATTGTAGATTCGATAGGCTTTAGACGTTAACGAATAACCAATGAAATATCCTTCGTCAACCTTCTTGTCAAATTTACCAAGATTTTCTCGATCATTGAGAATATAACACCTGCAACCAAAAGTACGAAAAAATTTAATATTCGGTTTTCGATGATTAATAAGTTCATACACTGTCTTTTTATGTCTTTTGATGACAATCGTGCGGTTTTGTGTGAAACACGCAGTGGCTACGGCTTCAGCCCACAGAAACATTGGCAACTCAGAATAGGCTAACATTGTCCTCGCAGCTTCCACCAGTGTTCGATTCTTCCTTTCAACTACGCCGTTTTGCTGAGGAGTGTAGGTAGCAGAAAAGTTGTGAGAGATCCCAACAGATATGAGATAACTCTGAAGCTTTTCATTTTTGAATTCCATGCCATTGTCACTTCTCAAAGATATAACCGACAATTGTAGTCGAACCTGGATTTTCTTTATAAACTCAATGATCAGCTCTGCTGCATCTAATTTGTTCCTTAAAAATTCCAGCCAAGTATATCTGGAGTACTCATCTATCATGACCAAAATATATTTCTTACCGTTGATAGACTGAGTTCTCATCGGGCCGCAAAGGTCCATATGTATCAATTCAAGAGGTATTGAAGATGAGAATTATGTCTTTGCTTTATGAGATGTTCGCTTCATCTTTCCCATTTCACAAGCGGGACAAAGAGAATTCTTCTCAAACCTTAGTTCTGGTAGACCTTTGACAATACCTTGTCTCGCCAACTGATTAATCGCATCAAAGTTTTGATGAGACAGACGCCGATGCCATATCCAACTTTCAGCTCGTGAACCTTTTACAATCAGACAAACAGGTCTTGATGCAGAAAGTGTTGGAAAATTCACAGAATAAAGATTTGCATTCCGCTTAGCTTTAAAAACTGCACGACCATCTTTATCTTCAATATAACAGCATTTATCAGTAAACCGAACTTGAAATTGACTATCGCATAATTGACTTGTACTGAAGAGATTATGATCAAGTCCTTCTACGTATAGTACTCTTTTGATCATCACGATGCCATTTGTCAAAGATCCGTGTCCTCGAATGTATCCAGTAACCTCAGAATTTGCATAACTTACAGTACCAGCAGGTTCCTCAACATAATTGTGAAGTAGATGCTTAAATCCTGTCATATGGCGCGAGCATCCTGAATCTATATACCATGTATGTGAGGCCTGCAAAAAGAACAAATTACTTCTGCTTAGGTACCCATATCCATATGGGTCCTTCCTTGTTAGCTTTTTGCAATTCATCAACATCATTTACCTTAGCCTTAATTCGCCACTCATAGCGAGGCTTAGGTACCCATTTCCATATCATTTTAACATTAAGCTCATGAAATATTTTCTTTTTCGAAAAATTATCAATCTTAGCATGAAAAATTTTAGCCTGATGTGTTAAGGGTTTGAAAACAAATTTGACACGAGATGTTTTTCTGGCATCTTTAGATTTAGAATAAATGGAAGGAATGATAAATGCATTATCATGACAGTGTTTGCAGATAAAATTCTTACGTGCAAATGTCAAAAGCTTAGATTTATCCAATGAATTACAAGCATTCATACAACTTTGACATTTGGAAACGTTTGAATTTTTACACATCAAACTACCACTATCACTGATATTACATTTATTTTTATTAACTTTATTTTCCTTCACATTCTTCATCCATTCTTCTTTATCATTCTGCCTTTTATATCTGAAACATGAAATAGAATCTTGTTAGCTTTCTTTGAAGAAGATGATTTTGGCTTTGAATTACAAGAAGCTTCTCCTTTTTCAAAAATACTCGGAGGATATTCAGGAGTATTAGTATAAACAACTGAAGTTTTAGAATTAATAGTCTCAAACTCTGGATTAGAATGAACATTCCAGTTTGGAGATTCAAACATCTTTTTATCTTTTAGATTTTGTTTAAACAAATCATCTTTCAAAACATTTAACTCTCTAGAGAGTTCTTTGTTTTCTTCAAAAGACTTGTCAAGTTTGAATTTGAGATCAACGTTCTCATCTTCTAACTCTTCAATTGTCTTTTGAAGATTTGTGATTTGTTTCTCAAAATTAGATGCTTGATTCACCTCAGAGTTTGATTCCATCTTTTCTATTATAGGAACAGGATTTGGAGCATTCATCATTTCTGTAAAGATCTCTTCAGTCATAATTTTTGAAAAATCAGAATTAAGGTTTTGATTCATGATATTTTCATCTTTTGAATCTTTTGAGAAATTAGAAGTGAATGAATCAGATAAAGAAATTTGATTCTCAACATCAGTTTCTGAATCAGATTCATCATACTGACACTGAGATTCAGTACTATTTGCTTCAACCTTGGCTGACTTTGTTGGTAAACAAGGAGAAAAGAGTGACGTAAATTCACTAAATTCTATCTTTCTTGTTTTGTAACTTTCATTCAAATCTTTATAAGCAAAGCCAACAGACTTTAAAGTTGAAATTGAATCAGCACAAGATGAAGTGTTATCATCATTCACGACTTTACCTTTTACAAAAGTATCATGAATATCTGCTTTTGTAGGAGTAGATCCCATTTTATCAAAATTATACAAATTTTCTGGTGCTCTTTTCAAAACATTATTTGGTTCAAAACCTAAACCTTTTTTAACATTATAAAATCGGACATCTTGGAGTTTGTTTGTTAAAAGATTTAATGTTTGCTCAGTCTGTCCTCTTTTCAGATTTAAATCCTCCAGTTGCTTGATTTTACAATATGCCTCGTTTCTTTCTTGAAAACACGCTTCAAATTTTATTTTAAAATCACCTTTTTCAGCATTTAAATTTACAAGATCTCTTTCAAGCTCAGATATTTTTGAATTTAAAACATCTTTGTCCTTTTTCAAAAAATCTTTTTCAGATTCTTTTTCCTTAACAACATCTTTCAACATTGCATTTTCATCACGAAAATTCAACATTGTTTGTCTTTCATGACTAAGTTTGACTTTCAAAGTTTTAAACTCTTCTTTCATGAATTTAACTTGAGCCTTTAAAGAATGAATACGTACCTCAGAACCACAGTCGGAATGATCAGAAGATGATCCAATGTCCTCATCCACTTTGGCCATCATACCCACCTGAGTAAAGTGTGCAGATTCATCATCAGAACTTTTGTAGAACCAATTTTCTTCTTCCGCCATTAAGTTTTGACCATCTTCCACCTTCTTTTCTATCAGTGATTTTCGAGTATAATATTCTGAATTCTTTATTCGCTTCTGCTTGCAGTCTTTGGAAAAATGACCTGGTTTTCCATAGTTATAGCATCGTCCATATTTCGGCTCAGTATCTTCTTTCTTTCCTTCTCTCTTCTCTTCTCTTTTCTCTTCTCGCTTTTCATCTCTTTTCTCTCCTCTTTTCTCATACTTCTTTTCAGATCTTGGTTTGTACTTGTCTTTCTTGTAACTTTCATCTTTCGGCTTGAAGTATCTGTTCTTACCAAAGCTTTTCTTAAACTGCTTTGTGAGGAGAGCCAGATTTTCAGCAAATCGTTGAATATCCTCATCTGAATTTTCTTCACTTTCAGTAGAAGATTCATCAGTACTTGAATAAGTGACTTCAGTGAGGAGAGCTATGGATTTCCTTGACTTTGTCTTGTAAGAAGAACTGGACTTGAAACTTGACCCTTTCTTACATTCAGACATTAAGGCTAGAGAATCTTTGACCATCTTCTTTTCAGCACTTAGCTGCTTTACTTCATCCTCATGCTGAGATAAAGTTGTGAAGATATCATTGACGTCTTCTTATGCCATGTCCTTAGTCATCTGAATGTTGATAGCATAGCTTTTCCATTATGGGTTCAAGTTCTTAATGAACTTATAATTGATCTCTGATTCTGACTTGTTCATTCCATTTCTCCTTAGATCATTCAATATCACATTAAAACGATTGTATGTCTCTAACAAAGTCTCTCCTTCTTTTGCATGGAAGCCTTCATATGCATTTATACTTTGATTCAACTTTGTCTGAATTGACTTCTTTGTTCCCTGAAACTGTCTTTCCAGTTCATCCCATAAAGCTTTTGCAGATTCCCTACTATCTACATGATTGTAGATATCATTAGGAATTGCCATAGTAAGATAGATAAGTGCCTCTTCATCTATCTTGTGTTTTGCCTTTTCTGCATCACTGAAGAATTGATAAGGTTTTGGCACATATCGATCTGGGATTTCTGGAGATGTAGTTGTTGCTGCTTGTCCAGGTACATGCGTTTGTGGCTCAGTTGGACCATGGAGGATGGAATCCATATAATCTCTGTTCTTTAGATTCAAGAACTGAGTCATCCTTTTCTTCTATTGTGAATAATCTCCGATAGATAAGACCGGAGGCTTCAGATGAGATCCCATAGAAAGTAATTCATTTGCCGTAATTAAAAGATGTATAAACCTACACAAGATGAAAAAAATATTAGCTAGTAAAGATCTTTAAATCCAACAAATCAAGAAAACTTTCGAAAAAAATTTAAGTACAACACAGTGTGAAACGCAAGATAGAATTGTGCGTGAACAGGCTGTTGCGTAAACCACACTTCTCGTGTCAAGAGCGGTATGCAAACCGTACTTTGCGTAACTTGTGCGATACGCAAACCTTGCTTTGCGTATGTGTCGTGATACGCAAACATTACTTTGCGTTACAAGTATGATACGCAAACATTACTTTGCTTGATCAGTGTGTGACACAAACGACACTTTGCGTGTTCAGTGTAATATGCAAACACTATGCAACTATTTAATCCAAATACTGAATATACGATAAACGCTATGCAAAATACACTTTGCGTTTCGAGAAGAATACGCAAAGATCAACTTGCGTTTGATGTTGAATACGCAAAGTTCAGATTAATCACTAAGAAATTCTCGATGAATCTTGCGCAAACCAGGATGAACTTGCGCAAACCTCGGATGAACTTGCGCAAACTTTAGATCTCACGCAAACCGACTAAAAACGAATAAATCTTCACCAAATACTCATCTAGACCTCGAATTTCTCTCTGAAATTTTGACAATTTACTCACTTACACATTTAGAACACAATCTTAACAAGGAATTTCAATTAAAAACACTCAAATCGACAATTTGATTCAAGAACAGTGCGTGAAAACTCGTGAACAAAAACTTCTTTAAAATCAAAATTACCAATCAAATACAGTGCAATTCTTGAAACAAACTATACAGACTCGATCGATTTCACACTACGATCATAACCTAATCGATTTCAACTCGAAATTTTCATTAAAACTCAAAATCGATTTTGGACTTCGTGAACAGTAACAGTGAACAGTGTCGACTCAAAAACTTTCTTGATTTTGAAATGGATTTGGCTCTGATACCAATTGTGGCCCAAGATTTACTAGCATTAACACATACAGATTTACACAAAACACTTTTGTTTATTAATCACAAAGATTACATCAAACCATAAGATTGAGTGTTTGTGTGTATACTCAATGTGTGCAACTATGTGTTCTTACTATCTCTCAATTACCACCAAGATTACACCTTCACTTTCACACACTTACTTACATGCTTACTAAGAAACAACACAAAGACTTGCTTATATATAGGTCAACATGACCAAACAAGGTCAAACCTTCTAAGCACATTATAACACACACACAAACACTAATTACAACAATGACCCTCATTTAATCTTGAATACAATTTCAGTCTAACAGAGGTTTAGAAGGGAATTGATCTGGTGCATCTTATCTCGATGCATCTCATCCTAATGTGCATTCATTTATCATCCAACAGTTGAAAACCACTTCTCACGCTTCTCACATTAACATCAACTTCTCACTGGAACCCAACCCTATATATATATATATATATATATATATATATATATATATATATATATATATATGCGAAGGATCGTGTGAGAAGTTGAGTTAATGGTGAGAAGCATGAGAAGTGGATCTGAACCGTTGATCTCTTTTAAACTCAAGCCCTCCCATTAATTGCGGCTTAGAAGGGAATTGATCTGGTGCATTTTGGTGCATCTTATCTCCGTGCATATCATCTTAACGTGCATCCATTTCTCATCCAATGGTCGATAACCACTTCTCACGCTTCTTACCATTAACTCAATTTCTCACCGGAACCCAACCCTATATATATATATATATATATATATATATATATATATATATATATATATATATATATATATATATGTTATGTTTCTTTCAATTATTTTGAGTAAACTGCAATTTTGGTCCCTGTGGTTTGTTGGTTTTAGTAAAAGACATAAAAGTAAGTAAAATGACCCAAATACCCTAATATGCAAGTCACATGGGGGGTTTTAATGGAGGAAGTCTGACAGAGTTAGTCTAAGGGACCTAAACCAAGCACTTTTGCAGACCACGAGGGTTTTCTTGCAATAAAAAATTATAGAGACCAAAAGTGAGAAAAACAACAAACAACAGGGACCAATTTTGCAATTTACTCAGAACTTTATTTCAAAAACATATTATGTTTTTGATTAATTATGGTTTGTCAGCAGGGCCGTCTATTAGCATGTTAAATCTTGGTTTTTGAACAACCAAAATTTTGGACCCCGATTTTACTTGCCCTTGGGTGTAACACCCATATTTTCGTCTTGAGAAGTGCTACATAATCTAAAACAATTCTCCAAAATACTTGAAAATAATGGCTAAATTAAATCCATTTACAGCGGAAGACTTTAGAATAATAAATATATAAATTAAACGCTAACCCACCCCATACCGAGTTGCGTTACAGTATTTATTCATAATAGATGCTTGGACATAAATATTGAACTTAAATGGACAAGGCAGGTCTCTATGTGTGCTTGTTGGATTCCAAATCAATCAAACAATCAAGAACAGAAACAATATGCGAAATGATAAATAGAGATCGAGAGCCACGAGTAGTATTGTATTGATCTTTGAGAGAATTTCAGAATGTAGTGTGAGAAATATTACAACTTGAGGAGCGTATACTGATATTAAAAGTTAAATACAACATTCCAACAAACTCTGTTTATACAAGGAAAGAATAACTAAAGCTACAGTACAATTACAAGAATGACAAATGAATTAGTTACACGTGATCTAATATGTTATGGTCTTCTTTAAAGAACTTTGAAGGCCTTTTGGATGTAATCTTCAAGTATCAAAGTTTGAACAAGATGTTCAGACTTTGTATCTGAACTCTGATCAACTCTAGCCGAACTCTGATGAACCTTATGCAGATCTCTGAGTATTCTGCTACACACTTTACACTTAGCCAATTTCAGCATTCCAGAACTCTGATCCTTCTGACCCATATTTCTGATCAAGTATTCCAGAGATAAAATTGTATCGCCTTTAACATAATTAAAGTTTTAATTTAATAAATCAAATCATAAAAACATATCTTATTTTATTCGCTCTAAATAAAATAAGATATAATTTTATGATCTAGTTTGTTTAAATTAAAATTTAATTACGTTAAAACAATAAAACCATAATTTTTTTCCACTATTACATAAAATAATAAAATTAAATCATATTTAATAGAATTTTTTTTTTTTTAAATTTAAAGAATCAAGTCATACAATAACATCATATTTTATTTATTTTGATATATATATATATATATATATATGTGTGTGTGTGTGTGTGTGTGTGTTAAAAATATATTTTTTATTTTTTTAATCATAAAAAGACACAAATTAGGCAAAATGACTAAAATGGTCCTTGATTTAATGGAGTTAACGAATGCGTTAGTCAGAGGGGCCATGACCAAGATAAATTGAATACCATAGGGACCAAATCCACAATAAACATACTATAGGGACCGTAGTCAAAGACAGGGACCAAATCCACAATTCACTCTATAGATAATTTTAATTGTAGTTTTAAAAGGGGGGGGGGTTGCTATTTGCACCAAAAGTGCAAATAGTGAATGCATTGGGATTTGTAATCCCATGATTCCCATCAACAATCAAATCAAATACATAATTTATTTTAGAGTAAATTACACTTTTTGTCCCTGTGGTTGCCACTTATTATCAACTTTGGTCTCTCTTTTAAACTAATTACAGTTTTGGTCATTGTGGTTGCCATTTAACTTCACTTTTGGTCCCTCAAACTAACTTCTGTTAAATAGGTCGTTAACTCAGGGACATTTTGGTCCTTTTAAGATTTTCTTTAATTTTCAATTAGAAAATTAAGTTAAATTAAAATATATTATTATTGATTAATATGATTACTACACATACATACACCAGATTCACCGGTGATTAATCCCTCCCCTTTTCCTGGCGATTACCCATCCCACCACCTTTCCCATCGCTTTCGGTCGTCTTTATCCGGAGACCCATGCTCTCCCCTCCGGTCATCTTCTCCGTCTACCCTAACAAACCAAATCAAACCTAAATCCAAAACTCATAAAAGTATAAAACTAAATTGAACACCAAATTATGCCTAAATCCTAAAATTAAATCAAACCCCTAAATCCAATAATAAAAATCCAATTCACACCCTAAACCAAAATCAAATCAAATCAAAAGATGAAGATGGTGAGTTGTGGTGAAGACTTCTGAAAACAAATCACAGTGCAGTGACGCCCTTCATCTCCTGCACCCTCATCGTAATCGTTGTGGCCATCCATTTCCCACAAAACCCAAATGTGAAAAAAAAAAACGAAAACCCATATCCAGATAATAATTTGATCCCAAATCAAAGAAATGTGAAACTGGTATTTGAACCAAATGGAATCTAAATCAAAAACTCTAAAAACAGGAAAAAAAAACAAGCAGAAAATCGGAGAAACCCTAACATAAAAACCTTGTAGAGACCAAACCCTTCATTTTCGGCACTGATGAACTAGAGACCAAATCCAAATCTAAAAGTGAAGGGGTATCATCGGAGGGGTAAGGACTAGGGACAAATCACAGGAACAAACCACTGTGGGCGTGTGTTCGTCGGAGTTGGACCACACGGAGAAGGGTGACGAGGAGACCGCCGGTGGTTATTCAGCACAGGGGATGGGGAAACGGGAACGAAGGAGACTCAGACTTGTGGCTGCCGTGTAGAACTGGCTTCGATGTGGAGCAGGTTCGGTTCGACCTTGACTTCGATGTGGACGAAGCTTCGATGAAAGGTAGTGGAAGAGACAATCGGAGAAGTAGATATATGGTGCGAGCTTGTGATTAGGGGCACTGATGTTATATAAGTGTGTTATGTGTATATATATATATACACACACACACACATATATATATATATATAATATTATAATAATATATTTTCTTTATTTTTAATTGAAAATTAAAAATAAAGAAAATTTGAAAAGACGAAAATACCCCTTGACTTAACAAACCTATTTAACAGAAGTTAGTCTGAGGGACCAAAAGTGAAGCAAAATGGCAACCACAGTGACCAAAACTGTAATTAGTTTAAAAGAGGGACCAAAGTTGATAATGGGTGACAACCACAGGGACCAAAAGTGTAATTTACTCTTTATTTTATTATTATTGTATTATTATTATTATAATATAATATAGTTTATATTAATTAGTATAATTATATATATATATATATATATATATATATATATGGTGCGTTTCTTTTGCAAACCAAGCAATTTGTACAAACTATGCAAACCACTATTTTAGGAAACAATAGATATATTTATGGATAATGATTATGATTCATTAATAATGATTGTGATATATATGGAAAATGTTAAGTTTACTCATTATAATCATGATTATATATGTGTGTGTGTGTCTTATATATTGTGTTGTATTAAATATATTATATATTATCTATATTATACAATGTAAAAATATGTGTATATATATATTGCGATTTTTTTATCTATTTTAGTGTATACTAGAGGCGTACTCGCGCAATGCAGCGAGATACATCATGATTTTAATGTTTCATTTTATTTTTTTGTCGATTACAGTATGATTTTGGATGGTTTTGAGAAATTGATAATTTTTTTTTATAAATTTGTTTAATTTAGGCTTAATAATATAATGTTTTTTATATAAAAAAATTAAGTATTTTGTTAAAATTCAATGATTATCTTATATATTTTAATTTAATGATATTTAGAAAAAATAACCAATTACATATTTAATAATATAATTAAAACAAATTTATAGTAATATAATATATTAATTAATAGTGATTATAACAACCCAACCAGAATAATCAAACGGATTAATTCTTAATATTAAAATACCAACATTTAATAATATTCCAAGCCGAAACGGTCCCAAGCTTACAATAGATAAATCAAAGTTTGATAAAACAACCAATACACAACTGAGATAGCAAAAATAACTAAATGATAGTCTTCTATTCGCCCCGCTAAGCCTCCTCTTTACCCTTAGCTGTTTTGCCTAACTCGCGACGGCCTGAAAAGATTTTTAGTTTTAAAAGAGCGAGAGTTAGACCATAGGTCTAGTGAGATCCCTCTAAACAGATAAGCAACAAAATACTTTCGAGAATTTTAAGCAACATTTAATAATGGCACATAAATAAAACACGTTATGGACCACACGACCGTCAAAGACGATGTGTCTAACTCACGCTGCCATAATGTTGGAACACACCCCCAACGACATGAACGGGTCACACTCCCCGACACGAGTAGGCGGGCCACACTCCCCGACTTAGGTCACGTAACCCACGTATAATGTATGCATACATTTAAGCAACAACAATATGTAACACACTTAAACAATTGAATAAAATCATGCCATCATAAATAAACCAACGTTTAGAATAAACTTCACATGCTTTCATCATCAAAAGGTTTAGTTTAGAAAAACTCACCTGATGTCCTTAGCTCGAGACTCGCGTCTATTCTTACAATTTGGTTCGATACCTATAAAGGAAACATCGACCGGTAAACCTCTCATTTTTCTATTTTTAAGCAGATTCGACCCTATCGTCACCAAAATAATAACATCATCGGTCCGCACACCTAACGACTCGAAACCAAAATATCCTACTGTCCGCGGTTTTTCGTGTTTACACCTTTTTAAAATGCAAGAAAATAGATCTCGACGCAAGTATATACATCTTAATCTACTGTTGTCTTGTAACAAGTAATAATGGTACAAAGTACCGAATATCGATCCCACAGGAAAGCGTGGAAAAGTTTCTTTTGAAAGTCGGGTCTGTAAAAGCGAGTTTCAGATGGCGAATTCGAAAACAATATTTTTGATTGGGGGTTTTGATTAACACTACTGAACAATTAATTAAAAAGAAACATCGGTACAATGCTTTATTGGAATGAGATTAATAATTGGATAAAAAGATAAGATCGCATTCCTTCGTTATCTTAAAGTCGATATTTCATGAAACTCAAATGAGTCGTCGTACAATAAACCAGTTGTCAATTGATTAATTGCAGTCCACCATAAAATATAACTTTAATTTAAATAACTTCGGACAATCATGCGATACGATACACCTTTTATCTTTTGATCAGTCTCGGTCTCAACTTAACTTCATACAGATTATAAATATAACAGAAGCAGAAATGTAAATTTTAACTAAAGGTTCGAGACGGTTGGTATTTTCAAACACTCAACGATAGAAACCATAGGAGTGTTGTACCAACAACGTGTCCTTGGACAGAAATAATTATGTTTAACTAAAGGAGACGGTTGGCGTTTTCAAACACTCAACAATAGAAATCGTAGGAATGTTGTGCCAACAACGTGTCCTTAGACAGGATATGTAATTACTTGAAATATAAGACTGAAGATAAATGACGTGAATTAAATTGCAGAATTAAATTAACAAAAAGTAATAGACTGAAATGAAAGTGCAGAAATTAAAATTGCAGAAACTAAATTGGGAGAATTAAAATGCGTTAAAATAAATAACGTTAAGGAAAACCCGAATTATAAAATTAAGACATGATCGCAAATGGTGGAGGAAAATCTTGTTTCAAATGTGAGATTTGAATTTGAAGGTTTCAAGGTGTTTCAACGAGAGAATGATGTAAGGGAAAACTAACCAACGTACAATTGATTTTTATAAAATTGGAAACATAAAACGGATTTAATAAACTACTACAAACCGTGAACCAACTAAAGTTGGGAATCCGAAATTATTTTCCGGACTTCCGGTTTGTAATAGAACTAAAGCCGCAATGAGACCAAAATAAAAACCAAGAGTTACAAACAAACGAGAATCGTAATACGAGAATAACAAACGATGACTACGCAATACTTGTGATTTGAAGTAGTAAATGACATTTATTACCAAAATTTGGTTTGATTTATGAGCCAAAGCTTCCAACAACTAGCTTTTGGCTCAATGCTTCAAACCAATTACAAAGATGGTGGCTTAAGGAAAGGATCTAATGGTTAGGAGAATACAAGTCTAGATTCATTGAATCTAGGATGTATGAGGTAGGTAAGCAAAAACCAGGGAAACAATTAAGTTCCAAGTAATAAGTTATGTCTTCTACTACTACTACTACTAAATCCTATTTATATGCTCCAATTACCAACATTGGGCTTTGACGCTTACAAGGCTTTTTAGCACTTCAATAATCTAATGGCCCAACAAAAGATTACTTGGCCCAAATTTTTGACAAAACAAAAGACATAAATCCAAGTAGTCTTTGGTCCATGCAATTCGGCCCAAGTATTTCGGCCTCGAGTCCAAAAGAGAGTGTTTCCATCGTCACGGTTTGTTGTGTCGGTCTAAAAAGGGAAAGTCTTTTGTCGTATCCGCGCTATCTCATGATGTCGACTTCTTACGACCTTCGCGTCGATCCTAAAATAAGAGCATGAATAAAAATAAGATTTTTGTGATGTTTTCTTTTAAAACTAAACAAAGAAACGACAAAAACGTAAAATATTTATTTAACTAAAAATATTGGAACTAGATAATAAAAAGACTCAATCGGGAAATAAAAATTGCTCAAAATTATAAAAAGTGAGTTAAAAATAGGGTAAATAAAATTACTCTATCACAACCCCAAACTTGAACTTTTGTTCGTCCCGAACAAATTTATTAAGGAAGAACAATTTTAAAAAAAAAATCAAAAGAGAGACAATATTTCTTTTGCACACCAACCATCGTGCGCACTATCACATATTCAATTCTAACCGGTTCACAACGAAAAGTTAAGGGCCCTAACCGTGGCCTCCCTCCATCATGAAAAAAAAATTATCACAAAAACCAAGTATGCCGTTCTTTGACAGATAAGGATCGATAATGCAACATGAAGGGTGAAAGATATGCATATGGTTTATGAAACGAGTTTATGCATGGCCTTTTTCCGGCTTTGCATCTAATCTTTCTGTTTGGCACAATTTTTCTGCCATCACTCTTTGAGTGATCTTTTGTACCCGCATTATTTTGGTGTCTTTGACACTTGGTACTTGCACGGAAGACAAATTTAATGAACAATTCCATATTTTGTGCAATTTTCTTTTGGAATAATGTTTGTGTATGAGTGATATGGCAGAAAATGTGAAAAGATACCATATCACCCCCTCCCCAAAACTTTGAGGAGTTCAATGTCCCCATTGAACAAATGGTGTCTATTATGAGGTGAGATGAAGGGTGGTATGAGTGTATATGTTGCAAGGTCTCAACTAAATCCGTGAAAGGAAAGAACAACAACTCTCTTTTTAGTGATAAATGAAACTCATGAGACGTCGGCCAAACAGTTGGGACCATTAGGAAACGAAGTCTAACTAGTAGAAATGTAGTGGTGAATAACCGTGCATGATGTGGTAAAAAAAATCATTTCCTCTCTTTCAAACAACAATCCCCGACGCAATACAAAAAACGACAGAAATTAATTTATGCTAAAGGAAGAGTGACAAAACCTGTCCTACTCATTGTGAGTAGGAGACGAGCGAGTCGTGCGCCACAAGATTTCCATGGGGAAAGTTGGCCACACATCTGCCGCTCCTGGATTCAGTGACCGCCACCACGCCCGCAAAGCGTCATCAGGTGCCTTCTCAAAGGCTAGTAATTTCGTCAACTTGTCTTGGGTTTCCTCCTCTCGCCTCTCACTCCTTTCCATTGTCCTCAGTAGTAGGTCCAGTTTTTCGTCCATGCTCATTGCCCGTGTCGAAACCTCGGGAATAGGTTGTGGGTGGCTACTGGAGGTGGTGTAGACGCTTCCGTATGGTGATGTTGATGAGCAAAATACCCTCGGTGGTGAGCCATTTCTGCAAAATCGAGCGATGTAGAGAGTGGTGGTATCGAAGGTAGAATCTGGTGGTATTCGATTTGAACTTGCAGGTTGTCGATCGACAGTGGCAGTAGTCAACGGAGGTGGGTTTCGTGAGCTGTTGTGGTGGAACGATGGTGGCGATGGTGAAGTGTGGGGGTTAGGCGGGGTTAGGGTTTCAAAGGGTCGGGGGATACGGGGTTTCGATGAGGAAGCGATAGGTTTCGACGGTGAGGTGAGTAAGAAGAAGAAAAGAGAAGAGGAAGAAAGGAGAAGAAGGAGGATGAGAGGAGAAAGGGATAAAAGTTTGTTTAAGGGAATGATGTCAAATCCCTGAAACTAAGTACTGATTAAATAATTCTTGGAACCATAGCATGATCTTAATCAGATTTAGGTGTACTTAAATTAGATATAATTTGATTTTTTTTTTGAAGTAAAATATACATTCTTGAGTTTGGAAAAACTCAAGAATTCTCACTACCTTCTCTATTCTTGGAGGTTGACATCATACATCTTTGGAAAGTAGCAGGGGCATTACAAAGTCCAAAAGGCATTCTTCTAAATGCAAAGGTTCCATAAGGACAAGTAAAAGTTGTTTTCTCTTGATCCTCTGGTGCAATGGCAATTTGATTGTAACCAGAATAACCATCTAAGAAACAATAAAATTCTTTCCCCGCTAGTCTGTCCAACATTTGGCCAATGAAGGGTAATGGAAAATGGTCTTTTTGGGCAGCTTGGTTAAGCTTCCAGTAGTCCATACATATCCTCCAACCTGATACAATCCTAGTGGGTATTAATTCATTTTTCTCATTGGTTACCACAGTAACTCCTCCCTTCTTGGGTACACATTGTACTGGACTGACACACGTACTACTAGCAATAGGATAGATTATGCCAGCATCAAGCCACTTCAAGATTTCTTTTTTCACAACTTCTTTCATCATAGGATTGAGTCTTCTTCGAGGTTCAACTGAGGAGAAATCTTTGTTTTCTAAAATGATTTTATGCTGATAAATGGTAGGGATTATGCCCTTTAAATATGCAATGGTCCATCCTATGGCCTTGGTGTGTAGTTTCAACATGGCAATCAACTGTTCCTCTTGATAAGATTCTAAAGATGCTGAAATAATGACTGGCAACTTCCCTGGATCTCCTAAAAAGGCATATTTCAAATGTGAGGGAAGTTGTTTCAGTTCCAAGTCTGGAGCACATTCTATGGAAGGAACAAGAGTTTTCCTATCCTCACTTCCTAAGACTTCAACAGCAGAGGTAATTTGTATGTCTTCTAACTCCTCAAACTCTGCTATATATTCCTTACTATCAGACTCATCAATTCCCAAGACCTCCCCAAAACTTTGTTCTTGACACCAAGATTCAATCAAACTTAATGTAGAACATTCATCCTTCTCTTCAGGATATCTAAGGGAATCCAACACATTGAAAGTCACTTGTTGGTCTTGAACTCTCATGGTGAGTTCACCCTTCTGGACATCTATTAAAGTTCTTCCTGTTGCTAGGAATGGTCTTCCTAAGATAATGGGAATGTCTTTGTCAGCTTCAAAATCCAAAATGATAAAGTCTGCTGGGAAAATAAATTTATCAACTTGGACAAGGACATCCTCAATCTTACCCTTTGGCCAAGCTATGGACTTGTCTGCTAATAAGAGTGAAACAGTGGTAGGTATAGCCTCACCTATACCTAAAGTGTTGAAAACATATAAGGGCATAAGGTTTATGCTGGCACCTAAGTCACATAGGGCTTTTCCTACTTCTTTTCCTCCTATGGAACATGGGATTGTGAAAGTCCCAGGATCTTTCAGCTTTGGAGGGATTTTGCTGGACAACATAGCACTGCATTCTTCTGTCAGAGCTACAGTCTCATACTCATTCAATTTTTTCTTTTTGCTTAAAATGTCTTTTAAAAACTTTGCATAATTTGGCATTTGTTCAATGGCTTCCACCAAAGGTATGTTGATATGCAACTGTTTAAAAACATCTAAAAACTTTTTGAATTGCAGTTCATCCCTTTGATTCCTTAATCTCTGGGGATAAGGAACATAGAGAGGAACTGGAGTAGGAGATGTAGTCTTTTGAGGAGTAGGTGCTGGAACTGTCGGTGAGATCTTGTCTACCTTAGTGGATGGTGTAACCTTAACTTGTTCTACAGGTCTATTTTCACAAGGAATTTTGGGACTGTCACCAGATTGTGACACATCCAAAACAGTCTGCTCATCTACTTTTTGAACTTCCTCAGGTTCATTTGGGAACAATGTTGGATAGTCTGATCTCTTTGGAATGGGGGCAACAGCAATGGGCCTAACAGTATCTTCAGGCCCAATGCTTACACTGCTTGAGCAAAATCTGAAACTGTGTTTTTCTTTTCAGGATCTGCTTTGTCTGTCTTTAGTTCTTTTTGATTATTTTCTGGTAAGTCCTATCCACTTCTCAATGTCACAACTTTCACATGTTCTTTTCCAATTCTCTGAGGTATTTATGTGTCACTAGGGAGAGAACCTGAAGGACGCTTCCTAATTTCCAAAGCCATTTGACCCACCTGGGTCTCCAAATTTTTTATTGATGCTTGAGTTTGGGTCATGAATGCTTTCATCATTGCTTGCAAAGAAGTGGATGAGTCGGCATGCTGGTTTGACTTTTGTTGATAACCAGGTTGATTATTTTGAAAATTCCCATGTTGGTTATTTTGAGGTCTGTGATAAGACTGTTGGTGAAAATTTGTCTGTCCTTGCAACTTTGGTGGTTGTGGATTTTGGGCAGGACTGTGCCAAGAAAAATTCGGATGGTTTCTCCACTCAGGATTGTAAGTTTGAGAAAAAGGTTCACCCTTTTTGTTACTGCTAACATAATTGACTCTTTCGGGATTTCCGGGACAATGTTTAAAGTGATGACCCTCTCCACAGTAGGTACACTGTATAGATTGCACAGTAGGGGTAGGTGCCACAGTATTAACTTGCACAATATTAAGGTTTTTGATTAAAGATGCCATGTCGGCCAACTGTGAAGATAATAATGCATAAGCATCTGTGTCTTGTACCCCTGCTGCCTTTCTAGGTAAAGCACGTGGATCAGCCCATTGACCATTGTTGTTTGAAATTCTTTCAAGGATTTCATATCCTTCATTGTAGGTATAAGCTGTGAAAGCTCCGTGTGCAGTAGCATCGAGCATTTGTTTAGCAGTAGTATTTAAACCACTGTAAAATGTCTCTAGTTGAATGCAGTATGGAATGCCATGATGAGGGCATTTTCTTAACAACTCTTTATACCTATCCCATGCATCAGGAACTGCTTCATCGTCCATTTGTCTAAAAGTGCATATTTCATTTCTGGACTTAGCATTCCTCGTGGGTGGAAAATATTTTTTCTTAAAACTTTTCTGCCATTTGGGTCCATGTAATTATAGAATCTGGTTTCAACGAGTTGTACCAAGACCTTGCTCTATCTCTTAAAGAGTATGGAAAAAGTTCTAATTTTAGAGCATCGTCTTCTACACCTGGCAATTTGAAAGAATCTGTAATTTCCATGAAAGACCGGAGGTGAGAATGAGGATCTTCAGCTGGCAAACCAGCGTACTGGCCGTTAGTTTGCAACATCTGAAACATTATCGGTTTTAATTCAAAATGGTGGGTTTGCAAAGTTGGTTTAAGAATTCATGTATGTAACTGGGTTAAAACAGGAACAACGTAAGACATAATGCCACCATTTTTGGAATTTGCTAGCCGAAAAATGTGTTGTTCCTCATCATCATTATTTATATTCTCTTCATTTGGTTCATCATGATTATTTAAATCTTCGTGATTATTGGGATTTTCTTTATCACGATTTCTTCGGTTATTATTATTTTCTCGATCATTATTATGTCCATTTAGATTCACCTCGGGCATTGTTTCCTCATCCGTCATGTATTCATGTTCAGACATTTCGGAAGGATTTAAGACTAAATTAGCCTTTTGAATTCTTCTTCGTTGTCTAAATGTTCGTTCAATATCGGGATCAAATTGGAAAAAAAACACCGTGTGACAATCTTGGCATGCACTTTTTCGAATTTTTTATTTATTTTTTTTGAAATTTTTCAAAAATATTTTTTTTTCTTTTCAAAATAGATGGAAGAAAAACTTGTTTTTATAAACCTTACTTTAAAAAGAAAAACTTCTAGCGTGCTTCCCCGGCAACGGCGCCAAAAACTTGTCCGCGGTTTTTCGTGTTTACACCTTTTTAAAATGCAAGAAAATAGATCTCGATGCAAGTATACATCTTAATCTACTACCGTCTTGTAACAAGTAATAATGGTACAAAGTACCGAATATCGATCCCACAGGGAAGCGTGGAAAAGTTTCTTTTGAAAGTCGGGTCTGTAAAAGCGAGTTTCAGATGGCGAATTCGAAAACAATATTTTTGATTGGGGGTTTTGATTAACACTACTGAACAATTAATTAAAAAGAAACATCGGTACAATGCTTTATTGGAATGAGATTAATAATTGGATAAAAAGATAAGATCGCATTCCTTCGTTATCTTAAAGTCGATATTTCATGAAACTCAAATGAGTCGTCGTACAATAAACCAGTTGTCAATTGATTAATTGCAGTCCACCATAAAATATAACTTTAATTTAAATAACTTCGAACAATCATGTGATACGATACACCTTTTATCTTTTGATCAGTCTCGGTCCCAACTTAACTTCATACAAATTATAAATATAACAGAAGCAGAAATGTAAATTTTAACTAAAGATTCGAGACGGTTGGTATTTTCAAACACTCAACGATAGAAACCATAGGAGTGTTGTGCCAACAACGTGTCCTTGGACAGAAATAATTGTGTTTAACTAAAGGAGACGGTTGGCGTTTTCAAACACTCAACAATAGAAATCGTAGGAATGTTGTGCCAACAACGTGTCCTTAGACAGTATATGTAATTACTTGAAATATAAGACTGAAGATAAATGACGTGAATTAAATTGCAGAATTAAATTAACAGAAAGTAATAGACTGAAATGAAAGTGCAGAAATTAAAATTGCAGAAACTAAATTGCGAGAATTAAAATGCGTTAAACTAAATAACGTTAAGGAAAACGCGAATTATAAAATTAAGACATGATCGCAAATGGTGGAGGAAAATCTTGTTTCAAATGTGAGATTTGAATTTGAAGGTTTCAAGGTGTTTCAACGAGAGAATGATGTAAGGGAAAACTAACCAACGTACAATTGATTTTTATAAAATTGGAAACATAAAACGGATTTAATAAACTACTACAAACCATGAACCAACAAAAGTTGGGAATCCGAAATTATTTTCCGGACTTCCGGTTTGTAATAGAACTAAAGCCGCAATGAGACCAAAATAAAAACCAAGAGTTACAAACAAACGAGAATCGTAATACGAGAATAACAAACGATGACTACGCAATACTTGTGATGTGAAGTAGTAAATGACATATATTACCAAAATTTGGTTTGATTTATGAGCCAAAGCTTCCAACAACTAGCTTTTGGCTCAATGCTTCAAACCAATTACAAAGATGGTGGCTTAAGGAAAGGATCTAATGGTTAAGAGAATACAAGTCTAGATTCATTGAATCTAGGATGTATGAGGTAGGTAAGCAAAAACCAAGGAAACAATTAAGTTCCAAGTAATAAGTTATGTCTTCTACTACTACTACTACTAAATCCTATTTATAGGCTCCAATTACCAACATTGGGCTTTGAGGCTTACAAGGCTTTTTAGCACTTCAATAATCTAATGGCCCAACAAAAGATAACTTGGCCCAAATTTTTGACAAAACAAAAGACATAAATCCAAGTAGTCTTTGGTCCATGCAATTCGGCCCAAGTATTTCGGCCTCAAGTCCAAAAGAGAGTGTTTCCATCGTCACGGTTTGTTGCGTCGGTCTAAAAAGGGAAAGTCTTTTGTCGTATCCGCGCTATCTCATGATGTCGACTTCTTACGACCTTCACGTCGATCCTAAAATAAAAGCATGAATAAAAATAAGATTTTTGTGATGTTTTCTTTTAAAACTAAACAAAGAAACGACAAAAACGTAAAATATTTATTTAACTAAAAATATTGGAACTAGATAATAAAAAGACTCAATGGGGAAATAAAAATTGTTCAAAATTATAAAAACTGAGTTAAAAATAGGGTAAATAAAATTACCCTATCACCTATGTTACCGAAAATGGGTCGATATCAAATAATAACATGAAACTCCACGCTACAACTCCATTAAAAGGACATGGGCTTCGGCCCAATACCAAACCCGGGCCCTTTGGCCGCCCGGTGAGAGAACTGTGACCGGGGTCTCCCCCCTTGACCGGTATTGATTCCGACCGAGGTCTCCCCCCTTGACCGGTATTGATTTTGACCGGGGTCTCCCCCCCTTAATCTGTATTGATTTCGACCGGGGTCTCCCCTTTGACCGGTATTGATTTCGACCGGGGTCTCCCCCCTTGACCGGTATTGATTTCGACCGGGGTCTACTCGACCCAGGTCTCTGCGACCGGACTATCGAACGAATAACCCCAGGGCCCTGATTCTCCTACAAAGATCGAAGATGAAAACTCCAAAATCTCACACAGCAGATTCAATCCATACTCTAATCGATGCAGTAACTCTAATTCATTAAACAATCCATTAACTACTTCAATTTCTGCCAAGTTCTAATTATTTCAATTTCAAAACTCAACCCAGGGATTTTCCAACTTCAGAACCATTTTCAAATCAATCTCCATTAATAGCTTTAGAAATAAACATTAAACCCTTACTATTTAAGAGACGAGGATTAAGATTTTACCTTACAGAACTTGAAGAAATCCGGTCTCGACTCCCTTGCTTTCTCTATCGATCGGTTGCTTGCAAGAGCTCTCTCTCTCTCTCTCTCCCTATGATAAATTCTTATCAGCCGCCTCCAAGCCCAATACTCTAGGGTTTTATCCCTAAATCCTCAAAATTACATTATTGATCCTCCAAAAACCCCTTTTTAAAATTCTCACCCCAAAACTTTAAGATTTCTACTTTTAACCTGATTGTTACAGTGATACATGGAAATATTTGCATAAAAGGAAAACTCTGCACATACCAAATTGGTGGGTTTAGAGGTCTGCAGTAGTAAATTTGATTTGATTTTATTTTATAAATTTGTAACTTTTGATTTTATTATAACTTTATAAAATGTATTTTTCTTTTTGTAACAATTACATTTTATTATAACTTTGTAAAATGTAATTTTCTTTTAGGAACCAATTCCGTAACAAACGCCAAACGGTAGGGACCAAATCTGTAATTTACTCTCTCTCTCTCTATCTCTCTCTCTATCTCTCTCTCTCTCTCTCTCTCTCTATATATATATATATATATATAGGGAGAGATTCATTTGAGAAATGGTAAATATATGAGAAATAGAGAAGTAATCTTAGTCATTCATCTGGTCAACATTTACGGCTTTGACCGCGAAACACCGGATAATTCCTTGTGTGGTCTATAGAAGGTAGAGGGGTAATTTCGTAAAATACACGAGATGAGTTCATATATGAATTTGTATGAATCACAAAGATTCATATATGAATCTGTTAATTAGTTCAACTGATTCATATAAGAATCTTTATGATTCATACAGATTCATATATGAATCTGTTAGTTAGTTCAACTGATTCATATATGAATCACAAAGGTTCATATATGAATCAGTTAAAAGAGTTCAGTTGTGAATTGCACTGGTTCATATATGAACATATAGTTCATATGTGAATTATACATGTTCATATATGAACACAACCCATGTGTTTTGTAAAATTTACGAAATTGTTCTTCTATTTTTAGGATAGCCGCAACTTTTGACCAGTCAAAGCCGCAACTTTTGACCGGTCAAAGCCGCAATATTTGACTAGTCAAATCCGATCTTGACCATATGAATGACTATGATTACTTCTCTATTTCTCATATATTTACCATTTCTCAAATGAACCAAACACTATATATATATATATATATATATATATATATATATATATATATATATATGATTAGAGACTTCCAACATATCATTCACTTCTTCTTCTTCATGTATATCTCTCTCTAAAAATCTCTCAAACTTCTCTCTAGATTTGCTCTCAATCCATTGAAGTAATCGACGAATCAATTACATATTCGGAATCTACACTGGATGACAATGCCTGAAATAGGTGTCTTGATTGCTTCAAAATATAATGTGATATTACATGTTATAAGTATGACCGACAGTGGGACGTACTTGCCGCTTAGGTCCACACCGCCAGTGTGGTATGAACATATTGTTTTTACAATAGTACGTTAATGGTAACCATTAAGTGAAATTAGATATGGCAGAAGGATACCCGTTTCCGCAAATTGTAGGACATTTTTTCCATTACAGTTATCCGTGTGCTGCTGGATGGGTTACCCCGTATTCAGAGCAAATAAAGAATTACATGCAACTTTTACGTGTTAATTGTACCACGAATAATGTTATTTTAGAATTATCGAATGTAATATAGATTACGTTTTATTTTTATAATTATATAATTATAAAAAATTAGTAATATTTATATTTATAAATATTTATTTCTTTTTAAATTAAACCAAAAAGTAAAAAAAAACTTTTAAAACTATATAATACAAATAAATAAAAATATATAATAAATAAATAAATAAAAGAAAAAAGAAAAGACAACAAAAGGATAAAAAAACAAGAAAGAAAAAAAAACACAATTATTATACCAATCATTTTGGTGTAAATAGCAAAAAAAAAATATATATATATATTGTTAAAGGGAAAAACAAATGAAACAACAATAAGAAGAGAATAACAATAAGACAGAGAGAAGAAATCTATATTTCTCATTAATCATAAGCCCTTTAAATAGGGAGGAGTTACAAGTAGATAGTTAGGAGATATTTCAGTTCTAATCTAACTCTGATATATTTATCTTTATCTCTATCTCTATCGTCATCCTTTAGACGATGACACACTTATCCTACAACACTCCCCCTTGTGCCGAGTTAAAGGAGTGGTGGTGCACAGTTGTTGCCTCGTTAAAACCTTACGCCAAAATAAAACCCAGTGGGAAAAAATAAAAATATGACGAAGGAAAGAGTACAACGCACCAGCTTATTTGCAATACATAGACTTATCCTTCAGTCTAGTTTTCTCTTAGATTCATACTTTAATCTTGAGAGTTAAGAAAACATGATGTTATATAAACAGTTGTCTCACTAAAACCTTACACCAAGGAACAAAACCCAATGGGAAAAATAAAACCTTGGTTGAAGGAAAGAGCACAACATACCAATATCACAAATATAGTAGACTCCCCCTTTTGTCTATTACTCCCCCTGATTCGTGCATTAACCAAGGGAATTTGGAAAACATTTTCATTTACTTTCTACACGTTTCTCAATATATGGTTTTAGGTAATGACTTGGTAAAATATGTCACATTCTTTTGACACCTTACTTGATTCACTTGAATCTAAAGGAGAGTCTTTTATTGTTGATTGTATAGAAACTTAAGCAGAATATGCTTTGTGTTATTACCCCTGATGTATCTTATGTTCATTTCTTCGATACATGATACATTATTTCCATATATGCAAGTAGGATACTGGTTGAACCCAAAATTACTAACTCCTATAATATATGTAATGATAGTCCTTAATCATATACATTATTTTATTATCTCATGGAGAGTAATATTCTTGGATTAATTCAAGGAGGTAGTTACAAAGGATCGCTTAGTTTACTTCCATGCAATCGACGTGTTCCTTGTGGTAATTCTTTATTCAGTTTGGGAACATCATTTGTATGGGTCAAACAAATACCTAATATCAGCAAACACATACCAAGACATTATTTGGTGTTTTTCTATAAGAGCTAGCTAGTACTTTTGCTGCTTACATTCTAAGTAGGTATTGAAGTTCCATTATCAATCCCATTTTTCTTTCTATAGGGAAAGTATAAACCATGTCAATGGTTCCAAAAGATTAATTTAATATCATTCCAATGATTTTGCGTTGGCGCTGAGCTAAATCTAGCTAACAAGTTCACTGAGAAATACGATATATGGTCAAGTGTATTATGTTAAGTACGATAATGCGCATATTGTACTTAGATAGGGAATTCCATCTCCCAGCATCTTTCGTCATCATCCTTTAGACGAAATGGATCTTTCCTTATATCCGACACTTCGACCGATCATGGGAGTGCTAACCGGATGCGCTTTGTCCATATTAAATTGCCTGATTATTTTCTGGACATATGCGATCGGTGAATTAATATTTCACAAACTCGGTGTCCTAGCTCAAATATCTAGACAAAACCAAGTTTTCCCAAGATCTTTCCTCTCAAAATCAGATTTCAAGTAGCTTGTGGTTCCTCTCATTTCATCAAGAGTGCCTATTATGTTCATAACATTGACATATAGAGCTACTTTGAAAATCTGGAACTTGTTTTCCATAATAAATAAGCAAGAGAACATTTCATCGTTCTTATATATCCTTTCCCAATCAATATTCCATTAGGCGGGTATACCACATTCACTTATATTGTTTTAATCTATAAAGTGGGCGTTTCAATTTATTGCAAACGCATTTCGTGGTTTAGAGTTGCTTGATTTTGGTAATGTAATATCATCAAGCACTTTTATATATCTCTAAATCTAGATTCCCGTAGAGATATGTGGTAACCACATTCATGAGCTGCATTTCCAGTCCTTCGGAAACTACTAGGCTAGTAAATTATACGGATGTCATAACATCCATCATGAGAGAGTAAGTCTCCTCGTGGTCAATTCAGGGCGTTGTGAGAAACCTTGTGCCAAAGGAGAGTCTCATACATTATGACTTAATTATTCTCATTACGCTTTAGGACAAATGATTTATCTATGTCTTACAGGCTTTACACTTGGTGGGTTAGCACTACCAAACCAAATACCTGTTCATTTGTCAAATAATATGATTCTCCTGGATTGCTTATTTAGGTCAGTTTGCTCTTTGTTGATATTTTCCAACTGAGCATGGTTCGATGTCAATGTGCTCTATCACCTCATAAACAATAATATATGCGAAATATATCATCAATAATTATATATGATTTGTCCATCGACTCATATGTGCTCTCATAGTTCATTTGAGATTAATATTCATCTCTAGAATCAATATTAACTTCGGAGCGTCCTCCAGTGATGATTCATAGACATAGTTTAATCAGAGACAATCTCATGAGAGGTTTATGTATTGATGACAAATAGTTGTGCCTTACTCTTCTCTTCCTTTAGATGAGTATCTACCGAACCAAGTAGCTTCCCCCATTTCCGTTTGGGAGCTACGACCTCAACCACACCTCCACTATGTGTGATTGCAACGCACTTTCCAATGGCGTTGTGCCCCTGTTGGGGACTTTTTAACCTTGCAAGTATATTTGCAGCTCGTATACGTGATCTTGTCACTTTTGGAATATTAAACGTATCAGGTATCGAGTCTGATTCGTTTGACTTCAACATTACATTGTGAAGTTTTGGGGATCGAAATGAGACAGAGTGGGAATATTCAATGACACTTCCTGTCGTTCCCATGGAAAATCTTTTTTCCTATCTCCCCCTAACGACGGGAAAACTGTCTCATGAAAGTGACAACCCGTAAATCTAGCGGTAAAGAGATCACTAGTCAAATATTATAATTAGCGGATAATTGTTGGGGATTCATATCCAACATATACCAAATCGTCTTTAAGGACCCATTTTGATGCGCTGTGGGGGCGCAATTGGCACATATAATCAAACATGCGTAGATGTAAAGTATCAGGCTTATATCCAGTTACCAACTGGTACGCATGAGCAAGTAGTGGGTCTAAAAACGAAAAAAAAACTGCATATAATAATTGCATAACCCTAGGTAGATGTGGGTAAATTGTTGCACATTACTAATACCCTAGATGTCATCATATTCTTTTGATAACAACTTCTATGAGACCATTTTATATATACACATGGGGTATAGGAAACTTTACATTGATCCTAATACATATGCAATTAACATCAAATCCTTATGATGTAAATTCTCCAGCATTCAATGTCATGTAGACTTGATGAAATAATTAGGGTGGTGAGACCTTAAACGTATAGTTAGTGCTAGGAGTGCAGTATTTCATGTGTACAATAATACGACATGTGTTCATCGTGTCGAAACCAGAACCATAAAGTACTTTAATGGCCCGCATTCTGGATGTTTATGTCCATAAATATCACCTTGTATTCGTTGTAACAATGGAATATTTTTGTATTATGTCCTTAGCTTTAGGATGGTCTCAATCATGTCTTGGCTAAGGAGTAGGTTATATACAAAAGTTTTAGGTATTCGAGAGGGCATATAACAATGTTGTTTCTTATGCTACAGAAGTCAACAGTTGCAATTTTCCTCATTCTGCCTTTCACTCGAAAGAGAATGTGTCTATGTGTATTTTGCAATACACGGATCACTATGTCATAACCACGGTGTCCCGCATGGTCATGCCAAAACATATATGTGTTATTGCCCCCCAAAAGTTCTTTATTGGTGACAAAATATGTTCCGATGACCCAATAATCTACTAGTTTGACACATTAGTTTCCATGATATATGTTTACTTTCATATATTCATTAGAACTTATGTATATATGCTCATTTCCGATTTCCATTTGATACGAATATCTTTACAAAGTTCCTATTAATTTTGTACCAACAAGAGAGTGACAGTCCATCGTCTAAGTAATTTGGTTGGATGTATTATTAAACAAGTATTAGTCTATCTTTTTTTCAAGGGTGTGATAGGTCAAAAAAAAATCATATCTCCTCGATACATTCCTACACGGAATGGAGAATATTGATTTTTTTTTGTATTTGTTTTGATGTATTTATTTACATCTATAATGGTTACATATTCGATTTTACTTTAGCAAATAAATTAATTTTTGGTACTTAAAATTAATTTCAAAGAAACATATGCATAATCAATATTAAATATTAAAACAAATATGTTATATTTCATTTTCAACGTGTTCCCTTTTTTATAGAAGCACTTTTTAGTGCATATCTTATTTGATTGTCCATTATCACCTGGGTAGTAGTTGTATCCTACTCCAGGTGTTGAAAAATCCTTCCTGACTCTTACCAATACCCTGACCCTTTCTAGGGTCTCCTCCACATGGTGCAGAAATGTCATATGTGTGAAATGATTTTTAACTCACAATCATTTGGAGTTATTTCCACTTCTAACACTTTCATTATTGATATCAGGAATTTTCTTTATCCCGACATATGTGGTGTTATTCGAAAGAACCTTGTTGTGTCTCTCAACCACTTGCAGTAGGTTGATGAGTTTGTCTAAATGTTACATTCCAACTTATATTGATTCATTAATATTTACTTATATATGAAATGTGGAAATGATATTAGGAATCATGTCATCTTCTGTGAGCTCCTTGCCACAGAGATTGAGACGCGTTTTGGATATAACATTTCTTTGTTGAAATCAATTACCTTTTTGTAATCGAGTAAGTGGGTTTCATTCCACTGTACGATTAGTTCGGGAAGTACATATTCATCAGTACTCCCGATTATCCCTTTCGGAACATCCCACATTTCTTTGGGGGTTTCTAGTAAAGGTATCCTATGAAACTTAGGATTTATATGTCGTCTCAAAACATGAGGGTATTTGTTTGTACCTTTTCAAGAGGTTGATTTTAGAGTCAATGGGGAGTTGATGAACTTTAGGTATTTTCTTGTACCTTTTCAAAAGGAGGTTTATGTACTCATTTATGATACTCATATTCTTTTGAGTTTATGACGTTGATTTTGGGATGAGTTGTTTCAACCATTTACATATATAAATAATAATATATGATTTTCTTTTTGATAAGGAAGTGGATTTTGGTTATGAAATTTCATTATCATAACAATATTGGATTTTTGTATACTTTAATTTTATTGATAATACTTCATCAATATTTCAATTTGCAAAAAAAATCACTCAATCTATTGGATTTCCAGGTAGTAGGGGAATCACATGGATTTCTTAAATTCCTACAAACCTTAGGGCTATTTACACCCGTTTGACAAAATCCTTTCGATGTATTGCGATTAATTCATCAATGAAATACATAGATAACATTTGTTATTTGGTAAATTTTGACATGGGGTCAAAAAAATTCATACCATATTGGTATTTTGGGATCTTTTGGCAAGAGGCCAAAGTGACTATGAATTTGGCATATGAAACAATTTTAATACCTTAATAGCATTTTTTGGAGTTTTTGGTAAAAATCAAAATATATGAGCTTGGATGTGTAACTTCCAAAAAATAATTATATAGTTTAAAATTATGAGTAGGAACTCACAATCAAGATAAATGTTTGAATTTAACATTTTCATGTTATTTTTGAACCTTTTGGCAAAATAACAGAAGTTATGGGGGTTGAAATTGTAAATTTCAAAGATAATTTATAAGATTAAGGTTAATGAGTAGGAACTCATAACTAAGATAAACATCTGAATTATACTAACAATTATTAATTAGGATAAACATTTGAATATTAACACAAACAAATAGTAAATAAATATATAATATTGTAACTAAATGGATAATCATTTAAATATATGAATATTTTAATCTAATTTGATAAACATTAATAAATCATAATAATATTTTAAAACAATAAAAGTTATACTAACACAATTAAAATAAACAAGATGAAACAAATATTAAAATAATTAATAGTCTAATTCATTATTTGGACTAGTCTAAAAGAATATATATTTAATAGGTCAAATTAAATAAAATTAAGTAAACATGTCAGAAAATAAGTCAAGATTGACTCGCATAGATAAAGTATATTAAACTTAAATAAAAGTAAATTAATGGGAAAAAACAAATTAAGTTTTGTTTATTTTAAATAAAACAATAATACTTATCCCTTGTGGATACTTAAAAATTATTTATTTAATTCCTTTCGATAATTAAAAAAAAATAAAAACAAAATCATTCAATTATTCTAATAATTCAGATAATTAGATCATAATCATATTAAAATCACATATAAATTCCAATAATTATCTTTTAATATAGTTTTTTTTTACGTCAATATAATTTTCATTTATTTAATTATTTCAATAAAAATAAATAAATAATCATGAATTCGATTTTTTTTTTTGAATTCAATTAATATCAATCGCGAAAATAACGGAAGTATTCTACAGAAAACTTAAGAAAAAAAAAATATAAACATGATTCATAATATTCACTTATGAAGAAATTGATAGAAAACTTACTAGATTTTTTTTTTGACATGCGTGACAATGAGCAAAAGATAACGCAGTAGCGATGTAATTTTGCGGCAAACCGTTCAACGACAACGTGCACCAATCGTTTAGAGACGATGAAAAACAACTTTGAGCTTTACGTGCTGATAACGTGTTAAAGGGAAAAACAAATGAAACAACAATAAGAAGAGAATAACAATAAGACAGAGAGAAGAAATCTATATTTCTCATTAATCATAAGCCCTTTAAATAGGGAGGAGTTACAAGTAGATAGTTAGGAGATATTTCAGTTCTAATCTAACTCTGATATATTTATCTTTATCTCTATCTCTATCGTCATCCTTTAGACGATGACACACTTATCCTACAATACACACATATATATATATATATATATATATATATATATATATATATATATATATATATATATATATATGCAAATAGCCTCCTCTTTAAAAATAAATTTATTTTGAAAGTGTAGGTTGTTTTGGACGGAAAAGGAACTTATTTGGGGAAAAGTGGATATAAATAGATAGATAGATAGATAATAGATGAGTGCCCAGACCACGTAGTACCAGTAGTCGGTTCCAACCATGAACTGACGACAGGCCCTTCCCAACCTTTACCATCTTCTTCCTTCCTTACCAAATTTCAGTCAGTCAGGTAGGTAAATCATTTCAACTATTGCTTTCTTCATCACTTCACTTGATGATACTACAATCACTGCTTCATCCTCACTATTCATATGTGTATTTCATGATCTACGATTTTTTATTTTTCTTTCTGGTTCCGTCGATTGATTAGGTTAAAAGTTGCTAATGACCGGAGAAATAGAGCTAGAAGCAAGGGTTTCAGGAAACCCTAGCGATACAGATCCTCTACTTCAGAATCATCAAAATGCTGGTTCTGGTTCTAGTGAGATAACGAATGAAGATGTTGAAGCTGGATCGATAGCCACTTGTCGTATTTGTCTTGAATGCGACGGCGAGGAAGGTGAATGTTATATGTTTCATAAATTGTAAAATTCGATTTGTTCATGTAAGGACCAAACGGTGTTATATTTGGTAGTAATTCAATCAGTTTTAGATTTCTACGCTTTATGATTTCTATTAGTATAAGATCACTCATCGTTATTTGATAACTGTAGTTGTAACATCACAATCAGCGTGACAGTGTAACTTATACATTTAATGTAGTGTTCAAGGAAAAATAACATAACAAAATGCTTGAAGTACTTGGGTGTTAAACATGATTTGTGTAGTTCTTTGATGTGTTTGTGATGGTTTGACAAAAGCAGTCTAGAGTTGCTTGTTGCATTTGTTTTATCATAAGGTTGCTCAAGAGAGGGATTCACATGGTTTACTATGGCTCCTGTTTCAAATGATCCTTGGTAGAATTGGTGACCGTGACATGTTATTGAAGAGAAAAGAAATGCAAGTTTAGTGATACTTCTATTAAATATGAATTTATTGGATGTTTTAGTGTATTAAATTGAATCTTGATTCTCCCTGGTCCTCTTGTGTTGGATGTTCAATCTCCTCAATCCCCAAAATCTACTCCACTATCAACGTTCCCAAAAAGATACTAAATTGTAGGGGGATTGTCTCATTCATTTGATGTATGGTGATGACTTTTGGGAATCATTCAGGTTAACTATGACTTTCGATTGCGAGCAATTTATGAACTCCTTATGTTCCTTATCCCTTTTGTTCTCATTGTTCAGTGCTAACTGTGAATCACAATATTTATATGCATTTTCCATAAACTTAGTAGTTTTTATTTCAAAAAGTGGTGAGCGATACCTTTCCATGTCATAATTATTTGGGCTGGAGAAGTGACTTTTTACGTAGGTTAATAGAAACTTGACAGCACAGTGTTCAGGCTCATATGAGTTTGCAATTTGCATGGCTTTAGAGAACGATCTTTTATATCTCTGATAATTAACCCTTGTAAAAGGGCATTAACTGTAGTTATTAGCCTGTAGATGAAAATGGTATGCTGGCACGTAAAAACAAGCCTTACTCAAGCTAAATCAGGTTGAATGTTCGGGGAAAGAAGTCCATATACCTGTTTTGTGTGGCCAACAGGCTACAAGTTTGACGGTGTAACTATGGTAAATGGAGTGAGATATTATACTTATGCCTTAACTAATTAATGGTTTGATATTTACGGTCTTCTGAATGAGATTCATATAAAGAATGCTCGGAAGGTAATGAAATACCAGATGAGAGTAATTGTCTTGGCAGTTTCGATTATTATGTTGTAAATCTACTTGCCATGGTGAACTGCATCAATGGGTGTAAGTTCTTTATGTCAACTCGATGTCTGATTTCAAGGATCTTCTTACCCAGCAAATGCTAGAGTTTAAGCAGTTCAGTTTTCTATTTCTTTTGAAATTGCATCAGCTATTCCTCCCTCTTTTTATGCTTTTTTGTTTATCATACCACTAGCATTTGTAGATGTTCGTAAAGGTGTTCAACGAAGTTTATATGTTATGTAAACATTAGATTGTGTGTTGTTGGCATAGTTATTTCCAGTTGTGGAGGATAGTGGTGTCAGTTTTTAACTTTTGTGCTTTTAGTTTCTGACTTTTTGGGTAAGAAATGTCTCTCATTACGTACTTACTAATTTTGTCTTTCTTTTATCGTAGATGATGATCTGATATCTCCATGCATGTGCAAAGGCACCCAGCAGTTTGTGCATCGTGGATGCCTTGACCATTGGCGATCTGTTAAGGTGAGGGCTACTGGTTGCCTACTATTTACTGGAACAAAATATTAATTCATTCCCGTTTTAATGCATTACGTGTTACTCTCAACAGGAAGGGTTTGCCTTTTCGCATTGCATGACTTGCAAAGCTCAATTTCATCTTCAAGTTGTCGAGTTAAAAGAGAACTCCTGGCGCAAAATTAAATTCAGGCTATTTGTTGCGAGGGATGTTTTCCTTGTATTTCTTGCCGTACAAACGGTGAGAAGTTTTCGTTTCCCTTCCAATTTACTTAAATGCATTGTGGCATCTTGTTTTCTCATGATATAGATCTTCTGTTGTGGTAAACAGATTTTCTTTTGAACATCCAAAGTTGGGTTGTGAGTTATTCTGGTCCCTCTATCCCCTCTTTTAGGGAGAGCGCTTTTTTAGCTTTGGCTTGGACCATGAACCAGCTGTTATTCTGGTCTATATTTCTCACCCTGTGGGTTTCACCAAGTGGTTCCACCAGTTTTTAAAGAAAATTTTGTATCTTTGATACTTCGTTAAACACCTAGTCTATCTTTCATTTTAACTCAATAACGAGATTTTGACATGTAGGCTTAGTTCCTTCTATCTAACTGTCACAAAGGTTACCCTGTAACCTATGTGTCCTTGTAAGCATGGTATAGCAGGAGTGATGAAGCCCCTTGGGCTCAATACGATGTTTCTCCTTTTCTTGGGTTGCCTTGTGGACCCACAGGTTACCTTGTTACTGCATCAAGAGTCACTGTGTAATCCAAGTACCTTACACATTTTATAAAGCAGGGATCGAGGAGCTTCTTGAGCTTAATACTTGTTCCTCCATCTCTTGGACCTACTACATCATGGGTCCCCAATGATCTCTTTATACTTTTGTATTTGCTTGTTTGCTAGCTTAACACATTGAACTCTCATCCTTTGTACATATGGTGTGAAATAGTAGTATTTGCACTCGCTTTTTTGATTGCATACTATAATCATCTGAAAGCAGTCTTAAGCTATCACTTGCAAAGCCATTTCTTCGTTCCACCAAACCCTATTGCCAAACATATATAGACAAGAACTTCTTGCTTCCACTGATTTATTTCCTTTTAATCATCTGTTTAAACTCCGCAATATGGTTTGCTTTGTTCGTAGTGTATGGTGGCCTGCATGCATGAAATTGTTGTGTGCACGTTTGTACAGCATTGCATCAGCACTATTATTATTAATAGAACTGGATCTATCTACTGTAAATTTTCTTTTCAAGCAACCATGCTCCTGAATCCAGTTTGTTTTTTTCAAATATTTGTTTTTTTCGTTAACTCTGGCTTGAGTGACGGTACTGCTAATTAGGTAACTGTCTTGGTTTTTGTTTTTGGCTGGTTAACACACATAAGTGAGAAAATTGCTGAAATCTTATCTTTAATACTATTGTGCTCTATATGATATAGAGTCGGAACATTCTTTTTTTGGAAGACGTGGTTAATCATAATTTTCTTTTGAAGCTACGAGTGTCTAAATTTCTTGTTACTGCCTGAAAGTTGGAAAGCCGAAGGTCTCTTCGATACCTTACCCTTACCTGTGTCTATGCATGACAAGTTCAGCCTTCATGGTTGAAACATTGTTGATTGCACTATTTGCATAGCAGCTTAAAACATAGGAATCTTATGAGACTAGTCAAGCAAGATTTAAAAAAAAAAAAAAAACTGAACCTCACCCTCCTTTTACCTTTTCACCTGCTGCCTTATTATCATCAGTATCAATTAAGTTTTGTCATTTCAAATGCACTTATCTTTTAAATGGTTGTGAATGACTGCATATAAATTGTAATCTCCTGCGATACTTGAAAAATGATCATGAGATCCTAAGTTGACTTCAGTAAAGATTTCACAACTCTTCGACTTGTTAATTAAATCTGTTTCAAGTTTTCCGACGGATTGATAAGACTATTACTAGTTATATTTTGTAATAGTTAAGGAAAGATGAATGTGGCTCACATTTTGAGGTTCAGCCTACCTGGGAATCGATTTGACGTCATCCTGTCAATGTGTAATATTCCATCTGTGTGCAGTATGATTATCATCTGAAATTTGGTTTGTACATCGTTCTATATCTTTTTCTTATAGCCTCTTTAAGTAATCGGACAACTCTCTCATACAGGTGATCGGGCTGATGGGAGGTCTTGCATACATTGCTGACAAAGATGGCTCTTTCAGAACTTCTTTTAGCGACAACTGGGACCGTATATTGTCAACGCATCCTATACCGTTCTACTATTGTATAGGTACATTTTTCCCTTGTATGATAGAAGAGGAAAAGGGGCAGTGATTATAATTCCAAACACTCCTCACCCCCACCTCTCCTATCATTTCTGTTAAATATACGATCTTGAAGAAGATAATCTGTTTAATATAGTAAAAAACTTAAAACATCATGAGACTATATATATGAATGCTCATATCAACAGTTATTTGTCATCAATTGTAATTTATGACAATTCTTCTTATGTACCACTAAGATTCATGAGAGAACAATGAAAAGATGGCAACAACCATGAATGTAGGCAAACTGTTGAACCGCGTAAATATTGTGTCTTGAAAAGAAATTTCTTATCCTGCGATTTGCATATGTAAGTCTTCGATATAAGAAGAATCACCTTGTTGGTTTATAAAAAACGAACTCGATAAAATAACTTGGAAGCAACTGAGTTGGGATGTGGTAGTGATTATAACGATGGAAGTTCCTACAATTGCAATTTAAGTCGCTATTTCTTGTAAATTATATAGAAATAGTTCATCGGAGCTGATTTTTCTAGTTTATAATAAGCTATCATTGGAAATGTTGCTTGCTCCTTTCATTAGTCGTCTTATGTCATGATTTTTATTTAAATGTTTACAGAGTATTATGATACTTTACTAAAGCAGTTGATATTCATTCAACAGGGGTCCTCTTCTTCTTTGTGTTGCTTGGTTTTTTCGGGCTCATACTACATTGTTCATCTCTCAATAGTGATCCTCGAATGGCTGGCTGCCAGAACTGTTGTTTCGGGTGGGGAATCTTGGACTGTTTTCCTGCCTCAATGGAAGCGTGCTTTGCTCTGGTTATCGTTTTTGTGGTTATATTTGTCATTCTTGGTATCGCCTATGGCTTTCTTGCTGCTACCATGGCTATACAAAGGATTTGGCAGAGACACTACCACATCCTCACCAAAAGAGAACTTACCCAGGTACTTCTTACTTCTTAATCTCTCAAAAAATGCCCCTTGAAAAGAAATGCTACCATCATTCTGTAAAGTAAAAAAAAGTTCACATTTGACTTGCATCTCAGATGAGTTACTAAAAAACTTAAAAATTTGAAGGGAATTGTTTTCTTTGTATAGAAAATTGAGAAAAATTTAATCTATTTACTTGTATATCTGGGCTTTGTGTTCATGTCTCAGAATACCTTTTTTGTTTTTGCACAAAATGAACATGACTAGACTAGATTATCCTTATTAAATGATGTCCTGTTGAGACTGAAGAATGTAATTCTTTGGCCAAAAAGTAGGAATCATGAGGTAAAATGCCCAGAAAAGAGATAGGCCAATAGTATATTCAATCAATACGGGATGCAATGAAACAATCACATTTAACTATATGAACTTTTAGAAACAGAAACGTTTTCGAGAAAATAACTTATTTAAATTTGGAAAGTTAAAGGTCCAAAATTCTAAAAGTAATTTTGGTGAAACGTGTGCATATAACATTCTGTTTTTTGTTTTGTAGGAGTATGTGGTGGAGGATCTTCATGGGCATTACACCCCTCCAAAACTGGATCCAGAACATGCAGACCGCCTAAGGATGCTTAAGCTTTTGTAAGTCTCTCAGAGAAATAAATACCAGATATGAGATATATAAATAGTAGCCTTGTTTCTTCTAGGTTAAAACCTTCAAATGCTGCTAGTGCTTGTATGAAGTTCTATAAGTAAAAGAAGTCTTAAAAGAGAATGCATTTTGAACTCCTCTATATCTTGTAATATAATATATACATATATATATATATATAGAGAGAGAGAGAGAGAGAGAGAGAGAGACCATAGATACATATATATACACATATATGATGGTTTGGGTGGTTTATTTCTTGGGGATTTGTCTATTGTGGTATAGAGTTGTTTGTGTATTCTTTTTCCTTAAGATCATATATAATGACTTGACCGACCTGCTGAGATCCTCATTTGATTGGTTTATTGATATTTTCGACTTGTGAGCAGGTCACATCCAACCACCTAACAGTTTTGATTGCTTTCTCATGTAAACATTAAATAGCGTTTGATAAAAAGGTTTATGCTTTTTTACAGCCATATTCGATAAACTAATCTGAATGATCAATTTAGGATGAGATGATAAATAAAGAAAATAATAAGTGGTTAGGTAATTTGATTACTTATTGTTCGAATGTGCATGAAAAACTGGAGAAAAACAAAAAAAGTGGTTTAGCGTTGATTTGAAAGAGTGAGTGGTGTTAGTTTAGCAAAGCGAGGACTCCTCTAATTCACCATTAATTATATCAAGGGTGGAAAGTTACAAATGAATCTGCTTACGCATGCATATAGCAAAAACCAAGAAATTGAAAAAATTACAGAGATTAGATGAGGATGCCTGGCCCTTGGAGATGGTGTTATCTTAGATTTTCACCAGCACCATTTTTCTGGTCTGATTCCTCAGCTGGACGACTTGCATCACTCGCAAATACCAAATGATCGCCATCCCTCACTACCTCTATTCCATCTACTTCTGCCCCCTCTTTGTTTACAACCCTAGATGCTACAAAACCATACTTTTTTACACCAATCTCAAGTAATTCCTCGAAGCTTTTTGGTAACACCACAAGTTTACCTGCGACGTCCCCTTTTTCCGGGCAACTTACTACCACCCTACCCGAGTTCTCTCTTACCCCAACTCCAATCATACTTTTAGGTCTAGGTGACACCAAGTCTATACTGTTGTCACCCTCCCGGACGTTCGACATTATCCCGAAAAGAGAATTATGGAAATTGTCACCTCTTCGTCTCGGACGTGATCGGCCCCACGACCCATCGTCAGAGTCTTGAGGAGCAGACCGAGGCATTACCGGCTCACTTTTAAACCTCCCAAGAAACTTCACGCTTAGAGAAAGGCGGGGTCGCCTTTCCTCAGGGATGGTGACGAGTGGTTCTGGTTTGGTCAACTGATGGTCATCTGGGAGCTGTACGTACTGGAAGAGGGTTTTTATATCTTCGTGACCTTGTTGGTCAGCCAGGTCTCGAGGGGTCCAACCATGATGATCTTGTTGGTCAATGTTGGCTCCTTGACCTAAAAGAAATTGCACCATCTCGGTGTTACCTTCACAGACAGCAAAGTGAAGGGCTGTCGATCCATCATCTCTAGCACGGGTGACATCTCCTCCATGACGAACGATTTTCTTGAGCCAATTTAAGTTGTTTTGCTCAGCGGCAATGCAAGATAACTTCCCTACGTCAGCCGAAGATAGTTTGGCACCATTTTCTGCCAAAAGTCCAATCACCCTTTCATGGTTACCGGTTATAGCCTCCCACAATGGAACGATCCCTTCTGAATCTGTATAGGTCAATTTACAATAACTTGTCATCCTGGGAAACCAATGTGAATGTGAACAATGACGTTAATTTTAGGGGTGTTCCAAAAAACCGTTGGACCGCTCAAACTGGTCGAACCAAGTCAAACCGGACCGTTTTTGGCGGTTTGAGCGGTCTGGCGGTCCGGTCTGGTCTGGAAAATTGCCAAACCGAGCGGTCCGGTCTGGTCTGCGGTCTGAAGGTTTTTTTGGGCGGTTTGGACCAAACCGACCGCTAAATATATAAACCTTTATTATAAAGAATAGATTATATAATGCCCAAATGTTCAAGTATATAAAAAAAGGCCTAAGGTATTTTAACAAATTGAAATCTTTATGGATTATGGAATACAAAAAAATGGAAAAATGAAGAAGTGAAGTCGTGGATTTTATTTGACTTTGCATATTACTTTTTTTTAGTGTTTTATCTTGGGATATTTTGTTAACTTTTGTGAACTTTGTTATTTTGTTGTGAACTTTGTTTTTTATTTCAAGTGGACTCAAACCAATTAACCTTTAAAATTCAAAGTTTTATATGTTTTTATGTTTAAACTTTAAAGCCCACTAAAAGGGCCAAACCGTCTAAACCGGTCAACCAAACCGCCTAAACCGCGGTCCATTTGACCGGTCTGGGCACTTGATGTCAAACCGCTCGGTTTGAAAAATCAAAAAACCGCCACTTGCGGTTTGGTTTATGGTCTGAAGGGTTAAACCGACCAAACCGGACCGTGAACACCCCTCATTAATTTACATAAATGAGTATAAATATATCTTCAAACCGTTGAGGGGAAAAAAACAAATCCAAAGGGAATTGGAATTAAGCAGCAGTTATATATATATATATATATATATATGTGTGTGTGTGTGTATAGATGTATTGTTAGGACTGGAATGATTTTATGTGACGAAAAAAAGAAGAGCACCTTTGCAATTGGGATCTGCTCCATAATCTAGCAACAAAAGCACACAGTTTTCACTTCCTTTGGAGGCTGCTATGTGCTGAGAATAACCGCGTAAAATGATTACGTATATGTATATATATTAAAGAAAAGATATGATTTGCAATGGAATATTCGCATACCAAAGCAGTTCTTCCATTGTTGTCAGATTCATTTGGATCAAGACCTCTCTTTAACAATTTGTGCAACAACAGGTCGTCTCCTCTAAGTGTAGCAAAGCATAGGCTTAAGGGCAAGTCCATCCTCCCACGAGCCAGCATGTTCTCCGTCTCCACCAACACTCCTTCCATAATTGGGTCATGTCTGTCTTTCAGATGCTGCTCCCACAAAAGCCCAACACTCAAGATCAATATCAATTGATTGTAATCTTAGTTTAAAAAGAGATAAGGCAAATACGTTGGAGATACCTGGAGGAGATTGTTCATAATAACAGTCCCGTCACCAACGTTGGCTTGAACAATGTTCATGAATGTGGTACGGTTTAACCTTAATAACTGGCTTAATCTTTTGGTCCGAACTGTGAAAAGTTGAGGTTTATAACAAAGAACCCCAATTTCACCACAAAGCTCACCGGGTTTTGCTTCACCTACAACCTGTTTCATATCAGTTGGTTAGATTAAAATTAAACTTTTACAAATTCGGACAACTTATTTACGTATTGACAGAGAGACTTGCCTGTTCGAGTCCATTTTTGGTAACCAGAAGTTCCTGACCAAAATTATCAAGATTTAAATGAGAGAGAGAAGATGACGATAATTTCCCTCTACAAAAATTGGAATAAATATGAAATCCAACACTCACCACTGCTCCTGTAACAAGTATGTAGAAATCTGTCGGTGCTTCATTTTCCAAAATAACATCTTCCTTTGGAGGAAAGTATTCTGCTTTCATTTCCGAAACCTTGAGCATTTGCAGCGATTGTCATAAATTAGAAGATGAAATCGTACTTATAGTTAATATACTTGATATGGTTATGAACATACCAGCTGAAAGAGCAAGTCCTTTGACACACCTTGAAACAAGTAGGCCTTATCTAGAAGATTATAGAAAAGGAAATGAGAAATGCTCGACCGGATGGCTTTGGGAAGGGAATCAAGAGTCTCTTGTTGTTGAAGTCCCTCCGAGTTGGTTCTGTATTTAAGGTACAAATGTGCGAGCATCTGATCTTGCAACCGAATGGGCAACTGATTCCTATGTGCAAAACTTGACGCAGCTTGAATGGAATCCCTCTATAGCCAAAACCAAAACATCAAAGTAAGTTACGGCACTCAAACAAGTATCATATGTCAACACAAGACATGAACCACCAAAGGTTCATTGGTCCAATAGTATTTGGGTTACCGGTAGATCCCAACCTCCCTGGAGGTCAAGGCCTCAAGGGTTCAGGGGCAATGTTTGTAGGTTATGACGTATATAATTATTATATACTTCCAAACAAGACATGAAGATTCAATAATGAACCAGAGGGTTATTGGCCAACGGTACCCAGTAACCCCACCTTCCTATAGGGTGGGAGTTTCAAGTTTCACCAAAGGTGATAAATGTGTGTGTTTAATTTGTTGTATATATTATATACACCAGAAAAGAAAAAAGATTCAAGAAAAGAATGTACTCACAAATTGGCTAGTTTTGCTGGTACCATGGACAACCAAGTTGGTCATATTTCCTATAAGGTATGATGTCAATCCCAGGTTGAAAAGCATGTAGCATATGACAAATATCATCTCCCTTCTATTCTGAGCATGCAAATCACCATAACCGACAGTGGTAAGAGTTGTAATCGACCAATACATGGATGTCACATAACGGGTCCCCAAGCTCTGATCCTTGAAGCTCTCGTTATCGAACCCTATCCAAGTCCTTCCCGGATTAGGATAATTAGCAGCAAGATAATAGTAGAAACACCCGGCACAGTGTACCGCAAAGAGGGTAACCTATAACGATCATATATTAGTCCACTTAACACTCCTTGAAACTTAGAATTTGTGTCCAAAATTATATAACATTTGCATTTAATTAGTACTTACAGAAATAAGCTTGGCACATCGAACCCAAAAGTAGTTGAAGTGCCTCTGTTTCTCCAATCTGTTCTCAACCAAAAGGGAAGAAATTACAACATAAGTTCATTAGATGGAAACTATGGCTTTATGATATCTGGTTTGAAGTATTCTGTAATTTGTGCATCAACGAGAGTATATTAAGAGCAGAAAAGATCTCAATGTACCTGGCAAACCAGGCACTAACCCTGCGCAGTCGCCATAGTCTAAACATATTGAAGAGTCCATAGGACTGAAAGGATCGAGTGGATATCTTCCGGGCTAGTTCAGAAGGAATTGTAGAAACAATATCAAATACCAACCACGTTTTTGTATACTTCCAAGCAATCTTCTTTGGGTCGTCCACTAAAAGATAGGTTTTTTTATCTTGGTAAGCTACGAAGAAGGTGAGAATAATATCAACGGCAAAGAACCCGTTGACAATGTTATCAATGATTGAGAGTGGTCTCTCTGGTCTTTCAAGAAAACCGAATTCAAATGGAGACACCCAAGCCGTATACAGCACCAAAGCTACTAGAAACACCTCCCATGCCCTGAAGATTATAGTTCGGTTAATCTCGGTAAAGTTGAGCACTAAAAATATAATTTGTTTATCGGTACGTATTCAGTGTTCACTTAATCAATATCCGCTGTCATAATACAATTTGATATGTCAACGAATCAAGATACACTTGGAAGCAAAACATAAGTTACATAACCAATATTTAGTGTTCTCAGAAAGAGTAGAAAATAAACAAGAAAACGAGTCATCAGTTCTTGCAAAGTATAATCAGCAACTATTAGTAAATAAATTGAACACAAAAGAGCATAATAATAATAATCTAAGAATACCCAAAAGATTCCCACACACATATGTTGATTAAAAAAGTTGGCTTTCTACGGCCTTGGCCTGAGGACACGTTCTACGCAAAGTCATTCTTTTCTTCCAAAAAAGTCCAAAAAGGGTCAAAATTGGACAAAAGAAAAACAAATGCTCATTTTGTCTTCCATTAGCTATCATATTGTGTTTTGAATATCAAATAAAGTATTTCAAACTTCAAAATCCATAATAAATGTATTTAGTGAAAGACGATACCTAGAAGAAAAGGTATAAACAGTTTTATAACAAGAATCGAATCTGTGTTGAAAACGTACAAAAAGAATTAACAAATATAACTTTTGGAAGTACTGTTTCGACATAACGAATAGAGTACTATCATTCTATGAGACGGTATGTACAATGTGAATCATTAGAGATTTCCTAAAGACGTCAACAATAATAATTCCATTCGAATTTCTCTTACCGTATGCACCATCCAAAATCGACCCAAGATTCCTAATACCTCTTTTGAATGTGGAAGAACGAAAAAGCTTCAAAGTTGGCAACCGAATCTATTATTATCTCCGTCTCTTTATCATGCATTTTATAAAAGATACTCTTTAAATATTATATTACTTTATTATTCTGCTTTGATTTTTGTATGGTAACAAATAACTTTCAGTTTTTAAACTGATATAAATATATTATAACATATTTAATAAGAAACGAATCAAGATATACAATAATCATTCTAATTTTGGTAAATATCATTATGATGATAAAAATCAGACTGTAAACGAAAGAACATAAAAAAAGCATGGTCCCCAATAATTAAATTACTTGATTAAGGTTATGTTCGGCGAAAAAAGCTAGCTTATAAATTAGCTTATCAGCTAGTTTTTTTTCCTGGTACGTGTTTGGATTACAATAAGCTAGCTTATTGAAACGCACTTTGAGTAGCGTTTTGAAAAACTAGCTTATAAGCTAGTTTGTCCAACAAAGGCTAAGATGATGTTCAACAATCAATAAAGATTTTGAACGGTTTAGACAGGAACAATAATAAAGTTTTTTGGTGGATGCAGGTTTGATGATAAAAGCAGGATAACCGTGAACAGAAGAAATTTAAAAACAGCACGGTGCTCAAGGATTAAAATATTTGTAGTCTGAAACGCTTAAAAGATAATGATAAAAAGTTTTTCTGCGAAATCCGTCCACCAGACTACTGAACGAAGAACAGGACGATATGATTTTCAAAAATCCATTAGATAATTTAATGCTCTGTGCGTCTGTCAATTTCTGCAAAATCGGATTGTACAAATGAAAATGCACATCTTACAACAAATCACAGCATGACTGCTCCTTGGCATCACCGCCTCAGAACTTAATTTTCGCTGTCAATGGCGGTTTCACCAAAATCCACAGTTACGAAGCTTCTACACAGAAATTACGAGCTATTTCTTCTAGTTTAAATCAACAAAAACAAAATCCTAGTTTCAGAATACCGATTCATAACTATAAGATCTAAACAATACACAATGATTGTGCGATACTGTATGCATATAACACATACGAAAGCCGCAGTATTCAGCATATACGATTACACATAAACATTCAAATATGTGCAAACATATACATATATATATATATATATATATATATATATATATACCTGTAACGGCGATCGTGAGGGGAGATGATTGTCTTCCGAAGTTTGACACGACGGTTGCTGCGGGCACCAAGAGATGGTAAAATTCCGGTGGTTAGACTGTAGTGGCTGCCGTCTCTGGACATCTGTTCGAGTTCTTCAACATCGCCACACATTGAAACCCTAAAACCTCCATTCTTCTTTTTGAGTATATTACTACCAAAAATTTCCGCCATTTATTTAACTTCGAATTTCTCTCCCTACTTCTTCTCCTTGTGCCTCGGCTGGGTATATATACACACACAAAGTAACAAAGCTGCTATTTGATATGTGGGTCCATCACGAGACTCTTCTACGCTCTCGTTATATACTTTTACACCGAGTAACTCCCATTTTGATTTTATTAATATTGACAACAATGGCCCCTTAACTATTTCATAACTTGTGCTTTTAGTCTTTTAATTTTTAGTTTTGCATTTTAGTATATAAATTTGTCATTTCTAACAACTAGAATATGATGTTCTCTTTTGTCTCATGAAAATGTAACTATTGGCTAAGCTTACAGTTTACTAAAATAATGTAGTTTTTTTAAATAACTAAAATAATGTAGTTATTAATCAAAACTAGTGTCAGATCATAGGTAAATATGAGTATATATATCTTTAAGAAAAATTATATAATTTTTGAAGTGAATAATATAGTGCGTACATAATTTATAAAAAAAACATTCTTCTTATGGTTAGATCCAATCTCCAGGTCCCTGCGAAAAGAAAAAAGAATTTCACGCTCTTCCTAAGGGGAGAATTAGGGAAATCCTATTGATTTCAGCTTTCTCCAGACCTCAGGGAAAAGTATAAGAAAAAGGCTCGAATGGTATGATCCTCCGTCACCCCAAAATGAAAGGGGTGATCTCGTAGTTCTTGGTCTGTGAAGATGCGTTCGTTGTTGGTGTTCCATTTTATTTTCCCATTGAGGTCGAACCTAAACATGTGCTCGAGAGATAGCTGTACATACACTGATAAGGGATGTATGGATTCTCGAGAAGAGAGGAGCCATGGTGGTCCGCCCCGGACCGCCCGAATCCCACTAGTGAATCGAAAATTGGATCTACATTGGATCTCACCTGAATCGCCCCATCTATCCTCTTGAGGAGAAGTTTGGTTTCAAACCCCAATTCGAACAGGAGAACTACGCCATGCTAATGTGCCTTGGATGATCCACATCTCAGGGCCATGCGCTCATTTAGATCTGTTTGCTAATCAAATATCGAACCAAATATTTTTAATAAAAACAAAATAAGAAAATAGGGTTTTGTTCAAACTCATAGTTATCAGTATCGGATGTGATAATTAAGGTAAAATGCAATGTCCTTGTTGGTATAGATTTTCGATGGTTGGTGCGTGCTACATGAGATGCTTTATAATATCATTTTGACCAATTAGATAGATCAAGAAAATAGTTGTTGCAGCTGCAACAGGAGCTGAATATGCACCAGTTATTTAACCTATTCATAAATTATATACATTCTAATAATTGCATTAATATATAGCCTTCAATTTTCTATACGTAGGTTTTTGTAATTGAAAACAAAGAGACGTTGTTAAAAGGAAAAGAATTATATGTTGTAAGTGGATTTATGAAAGAAAAGTGAAAATGGATGTTTTTAGCATATCGAACTAAGAAAGAATGAAAGGGAAAGAAAAATATGGTTTGAGGACTGAAATTGTAAAATTAAAATCCAAAGAACCAATTCTACAAAGTGTAAAATTGTTGAGGGTCAGTTTTGTAATCCAGTCAAATATTGTTTTGACCCGACTTTTTATTCTTGAGATTAAATGAGCTTTATGAGTATTTTACGTTTCAAAAACCCCTCAATATCCTTATTATAATTTGATATTATCATGAATTCCTATTTATTAAAATATCTAAAAAAATATTTTACATATAAAAAAAAATATCATGTTTGATTTGAATTTTAACTTTATATTTAAATCTTCCATTAAATAAACTTATTGAAAAATAATTATTAACCATAAATAATAAATAAGCTTATCCAACATAAATGTTTTTGGGTGACTCAAAAATGGGAAGTGAGTAAATGAGTCCATTATTAGTCAAAGATTTTGTACAACTTTATTTTATATATCTAACAAAAATATTTGAATAAATATGATTTTGTTTTTAAAGAAAGACCATTTTTACATAAATTAAAAAAATAACAACTTTGGATATGTTGAATCATGTAATTTCATCTTATATTATTGCAAAAATTAATCAAATTTGTTTCGATTTTATTTACACTAAAATTGTTTTAATGTTAATTCTTGATTAAAAATTTAATTAAAAATCAACCATTAAAGTTTCTTTGAAATCATTTATGTTAGGAATAACTACTATTTTTCCTTGTGGTTAGTTGCTTATAACTATTTTCGTTCTTGATCTTTAAAATTTATTTTTTTTAGGCATTGCGATTTTCATTTTATTTTGTTTCACGTCTTTAAGACTAACAAAGTTAGAAAATAACATTCGGTTTTTATGAAAGAGGGAGAAAATTAATTATAAACAACAAAGCAGAGGGTTTGGTCTAGGAATAATAATTAATAAATAAATTACTAAATAAAGAGAGATTTAAATAAAAAAAATATTTATCAAAAAATAAAAAATAAAAGACGTCTAGAAAACAAGCGGGGGATTGATGTAATCTAGGAGGGGAAATACTTGAACAACAAATGAAATGGTTATGGAGGGAATGAATAGAGTTTACAATAGCAATACAAATTATTCTCCGCCACGTGTCATTGTCTTCATCCTTCACAAACGGTCATTTCCTCATGTTCATCATAAAAAATAAAAGAAAAGATTAATAATGATAATCAACTTTTATGTTATAATCCAAGTTTAATAGTAACTACTTAATTTATATAATAATTAACTCAAATGGCCAAACCACGGAGAGGGATTGACCTCTTAGTCATCCCTCTCCCTTACTTGCAAAAATATCCAAAGGGACACAAATGGAGCCCCAATGGCGCAAATGGAGCACAGAGCGCAATTGCGCCCCTACTTGTTTTCAGTAAAAAAAAAAATACTTGTTTTGCGTCCCTCAGGGGCTCCATTTGCGTCCCTTTGGACATTTTTGCAAGTCAGGGAGAGGGATGGCTAAAAGGCCAATCCCTCTCCGTGATTTGGTCATTTGTGCTATTATCTCTAATTTATATCTATACTTCTATACTATATTATAAAAGAGGTATGAAAAACTCTTAAAAACAACTCATTAAACATTATGTACTATTATTTAATGCTAATCAGGCATAAAAAAACTCTTAAATACAAATTATTAAGCACAAGGTACCATCATTTTATGCAAATTTTAAAATCTCTTAATTTACAAGTATCAAAGCACAAGATACATATTACTACTGCAGGCTTCTAACACCCACCAATTTGGTATGTGCAGAGTCTTCCTTTTAGGCAGACATTTACTTGTATCACTATTAATTAATATATTATATTACTATAAATTTGTTTGGTTATTTTTTTCTAGATTTCATTAAAATATATAAGAGAATCATTGAATTATAACAAAATACTTAATTTTTTATATAAAAAACATTATATTATTAAGCCTAAATTAAACAAACTTATAAAAAAAACATTATCATTTTCTCAAAACCATCCAAATTCGTACTGTAAATCGACAAAAAAACAAAAAATAAAATAAAAATTAAAATCGTGATGTATCTCGCTGCATTGCGCGAGTACGTTTCTATCTATACTATATTATAAAGCACGGATAAAAAACTCTTAAATACAAATTATTAGGCATAAGGTACCATCATTTTATACAAGATTTTAAAAATCTCTTAATTTACAATTATCAAAGCACAAGATACATATTACTACTACAAGCTTCTAACACCCACCAATTTGGTATGTACAGACTATAGTGCCTTCCTTTTACGTAGACTTTCCATGTATCACTATTATCTATACTATATTATAAAGCAGGGATAAAAAACTCTTAAATACAAATTATTAGGTACAAAGTACCATTATTTTATGCAAAATTTTAAAAATCTCTTAATTTACAAGTATCAAAGCACAAGATACATATTACTACTGCAGACTTTTAACACCCACAAATTTGGTATGTGCAGATGCAGGGCCTTTCTTTTATGCAGACTTTTCCATGTATCACTATTAATTAATATATTATATTACTATAAATTTGTTTAAATTATATTATTAAATATGTAATTGGTTATTTTTTCTAGATGTCATTAAAGTATATAAGATAATCATTGAATTATAACAAAATACTTAATTTTTTTTATATAAAAAATATTATATTATTAAACCTAAATTAAACAAACTTATAAAAAAAATATTATCACTTTCTCAAAACTATCCAAAATCGTACTGTAAATCGACAAAAAAAAAATGAAACATTAAAATCGTGATGTATCTCGCTGCATTGCGCGAGTACGCTTCTAGTAATATATTATATTACTATAAATTTGTTTTAATTATATTATTAAATTTGTAATTGATTATTTTTTTCAATAAAGTGGGACTGAATTTTATGGGTGTGTTTATCTATTGAAATCCAATGGATTTAGGCAGGTCCAATCCGATCAATTCATCCATTGGATGTTGGATTTAGTCATCCGATCTAATCCGATTAACATTGGACATCTGATACGATCAACATCCAATGAATAATTGGATCGGATCGGTTTCATCCATTTGATGTTACTATTCATCATCCAATACTCAACCAAATAATCCACCATTTCAACCAATTCTTCATATATTTTCTTAAATCATTAAAAAACAATGTATGTAAATATCAATAAAAAAACAATATTGTATAATGTTAATAATTATCTATACTACATTAATAAGCATTTAGACAAAAAGTCTTAATTACAAGTCCTTAAGCATGATTTACAACCATTTTATGCAAGAATTTCAAAAAACTCTTAAAGACAACTTAATATGCATAACTTACAAGTTTTTAATGCAAGGAAGCTTTTAAGAGGCGTTCTATTCTCTACACTTTAAACCCAAAAGTCCAAAACACAACAAAATTGGGAAGTTTCAGTAGCTCCTTTCTCCCTCACAACCTTCAAGAATCCTCATTTCAGGTTCTCTCATATGCGCCAAAAACAATTTGGGGTGTAATCAGAATTGCTTTCTTCCCTCACTCATCTCAAACATCTTAATCTCTTGGTTTTGGTGTATCACCTTAGGTTTGCTTTCTACCCTATACAGTCTTCAGCGATTTGATGTATCAAAACCGATTTGATGTATCACAACCTCATACGATACATATACTCCCTTCCCTGAGGTTTTGATTTCACAGGTTTTTCAAAATGAGATTTTTCACAGGTATGCTCTCACTTTTGATTTAGATTCCCATTTATTTATGTTCAAATTTTCCATTTCTTTAAAACCCTGCTGATTGAGCAATAAATATTGATCTGTGAAGAAAGTCAAATTCTCACATAATTACTTGTCATTTGAATTGGATATGTGATTTTTGTTGGTGGTGCACCATCTGTTTGATAAAATGACTCTTAGAATTTGATTTTCTTTATAAAAGACATGGACACTTAAAGCAATCCAAATCATCTTCATACCCTCCCTACTTTATAGTCCTCTTTTGAGTGTACACTAATAGTTCCTTATCCTTGATGTGCACATTGGTTTTCCTTTTGATCTGATTATGGTGACATCCATCTCACACCTCTAGATCGTGAATTTGGTTTGACAGATGACAGAAAGTGCACAACGTAAGAAAAAGAAAAGAATAACTTGGAGGTAGTTGTTTCTTTTCATTATTATTTGTGAATTTGTTTTGCAATAGCTGGATTTGAGGTTGGTTTCATTTTTTCTCAATGAATTTCACAGCAGCGATATGAATTAAGATCTGGTTTCATTTATGGGTTTAGTGAACTTTTTTTATTTCAACCTTGTTAATTTCGCATATGAATTCTAATATGGATGTGTTGTTGTATTTCTGAGTATTAAGGTGAGTTCATGATTTTTTTTTGTTTCCATTAAAAAGCTTGAATAAATTCCTCTTTTAGTTGGTGTCTTTATTAGGTTGTTCGTGAATGGGAAAGCTGAATAAAAGTAAACCTCAGTTGTGAGTTGTGTTTCACTTGAAGTTATGTGTGTTATTTTGGTTCTATTGTGTTATGTATAACCTCTTTTCCTGAAACCTCAAGTGACAGTTGTGGTTTGTTTGTTTTTTACTGTTGAATATATGATTGGTTTATGCGTTTTTATATGTCTACAAATGTTTATATTATTTAGTAATCTCGAGTTATATCAAGCCTGTGGTCTTGCATTTTCTTTGTGACCTTGTAATGGATCTATATGATTATTGTGAAGGACCTAGTTAGAAACTCATTTGTCAACAACAATTCAAAATGAGGGGGAGGGAGTATATCAAAGAGACGGCTAATTTACATATTAAGACAATTAAATTCCCCATGTTTAGCAAATCTATGTTTGGATGTACTTTCTACTAACTAAACGTTTCATCCTTTACATTGTAGTTGTCTGATATGAACTCAAAAAGGGTCGAGAAATTTTCTGTAAAAGTTGGTTGCCAAGGCCTGGAGTCTGAACCGAAGTTGTCATCTGTTTTGTCCATGGATATGGATATACTTGCACCTTTTTCTTCGAAGGTTTGTGGTCGTAACCTCAACAACTATATGTGATGGTCATCAAATTCCTTTCTTTAAAGAGAATACCAACTTTCAGACATTTCAAAGAGAATTGTTGCTGCCGAATATGGTATTTATGCCATTGATCATTGTTGATCCAAACTCTCTCAGTGATTTGATAACGACCCTCTTCTATACTTAGTGAAAATTACGTTTTAGTATATATTAGTGTTTCACCATCAGCGATCAGACTGAGTCTGTTCAGTTATCGCTAATAGTCTTTCTTATAAACATTTCTATGTATTAGTGTTTCACTATCAGTGATCAAACTGAGTCTGTTCAGTTATCACTGATAGTTCCTAAAGTAAACAGCCAACGTAATCCCTGAAGACAAGTCTCGCGTCAACAGATGTTCATAGCTGAATCAAAGACGAAGCTGCTGAACAAAGAGAAGTCTACTAGTGACCTGATGCGGATATCAGTGAAGCAAAGACAACTCTACTAATACGTGAAGGAACATGAGAAAAAGCTTCAGCGATAGCTGAACCTCTTTATCTCTGAACTTAGAGATACTCAGCGATCAAACGATCACAAAGCTTATGCCTCAAGTTTCCTTTTGTCTATCCTTGCACAACCTAGTACGATGTGTCAGAACGGACAAGTCTCTGCAACCATTCGTACAACTACTCTGTCAACTACACTGTTCATGACCCGGCCGAAAGCATGTCTCCCAAAAGTCAGTCTATCAAAGCCAATCTGTGAACGCCACGTGTAAAGTATCCTGCCATGCATTTAATGCATAGGGTATACATAGGAAGTTCACCCCTTCATCTAAGGGTGTGCTTCATCCTTGAACTCAATATAGAAACCCTTGTTTTCTATATCTCTAATCCCCCATTCTCTGAATTTCTTGTGCAATTATCTTAGTGTTTCTTAAGTTTGTTTAGATTGAGTCTGTCTTAATCTTATTCCGCAACAAACTTGTAAATTGTATTTTGATTTATCAATAAACAATTTATTAAACTTTAAATTCTGTGTTTGTATTCAACCCCCCCTTCTACAAACTTGTTTAGCACCTTCGGGACCAACAAGTGGTATCAGAGCAGTTTGTTTAAATCTAATAAACAAGATCTTGTTGTATACTCTTCCTTGCTATTCTAAAATGGCATTAAACACAAACACAAACTACTATGATAATGGTTCACTTTCTAAACCTCCTCGATTTAGCAGAGATAACTTTTCTTTATGGAAAAATCGAATGATGCTATTTCTTGAAGGTGCGGATCCTACTATACCTGAATATATAGAAAACGGACCCTATGAACCTGTTAGAATTATAGCTGCGGTTCCTGCCACTGCCACCACTGAAGCTGTCCCTGAACGATATGTCGTTAAGGAAATAAGACAGTGGAGTGATGAAGATAAAAAGAAGGTAGGCATAGATGCAAGAGCAAAGACCATTATTTCAATGGCTCTGCCTGATGAAGTTTTCCATTCCATCATGCATATGAAAACTTCTAAAGAAATGTGGGAAACCATATGTGTTCAATATGAGGGCACCACTGAAATCCAAGAGACTCGAAAGATTAACTTGGTAAGACAGTATGAAAGTTTCATCGCTGGTAAGAATGAATCTCTTTCTGACGTTCATCAGCGATTTAACTGCCTAATAATTGACCTAAGAACTGTTGGTAGGACCTATTCTAATTCTGAGGTCCTAACAAAATTCTTGGAATGTCTTCCTGAAAGCTGGGACAGTTATTCAATATGTCTTAAGCTGACAAAAGACTTACATACTCTCTCTTTAAGCACTCTGTATGGAATATTTCTCAACTATGAGCAATCAAATCTTCTGAAGAAAAATCTTGTAAAAGATTCTAAAGACTCCAAAAGTACTCCTGTTGCTTTAGTCTCTTCAGAAATAATTCCATCTCAGCGATCTACTCTCACCATCACTGAGTTAGATTCTGAATCTGAGGATCTATCAGACCCTGATCTTTCAGAGTTTGATGAGTCCTTAGCACTCTTGACAAACTCTTTTAAGAGATTTGCAAGAAAGAGTAACTTCCGAAGAAGTAAACCTCTCTCTCTTACTGAAAAGACAAAATCAACTCCGGTTGATAAGGCTACTGCTACTTGCTATAACTGTGAAAAGATTGGACATTTTGCTAATGAATGCAGGTCAAAAAAGGTCTTCAAACCTTCTACCTCAAGAAGATCCAGTGATGACAAATACCATAAGCTGAAGAACAAATATCAAAAGCTGAAAAGCTATCAGCGAAAAGGTAAAGGTCTCATCGCTGAAGAACACGACTGGGCTGAATCAGAAGAATCATCTTCTGATGAAGAAGAAGTCGCTAATCTTTGCCTCATGGCTGAGATTAAAGAAGAAGTGGAAGAACCATCTGAATCTTCTATGAGCTACATATCATCTCAGGTATCTATCTCTACAAATCCCTCTCTACCTGAAGCTGAGAGAAGTCGCGCTGTTGATGTGCTGACGATTGACCTTTATAATGCCCTAAACGACAAAACTCAAGCTGAGAATAAAAATGTTCATTTAACTCAAGAGCTGGAGAAATGTCATGAAAAGATCAAAGAACTAAATCTTTTAGAAGAAAAGTTGAAAGATCAAGTCATTATAAATGAAATCATCAGTATTGAACGCGAACAAGCCATCGCTGTTCTAAAAACAGAAAAGGCTCATGTTGAAAAATGGTGCAAATCATCAACAAAGATCTCTGAGATAATAAATGCTCAAACTCCTGATAGTGATAAAACTGGTCTTGGTTTTTGGACACCTCAGGACGATCCTAAGAAAGAGAGTTCCTCGCTTAAGTTTGGAACCTTTGTCACCTCCTTCTTTGACACTTCTTACAATCAACTCTATCCCTGTTCTTCTTCAAATCCCATCCCTGAGGAAAAATCCAAAGACACTAAGTCTACGGATAAAGGAAAGTCCATTCTCCTCCCTCAGAAGGCAACCAGGAAAGCAAAGCTGAAAGTTCCTTCTAAACCTTCAGCTAAGCAATCCTCTAGCTCTGTGATAGAAATCTTTGATCTCTGTCCTCCAAAGATGAAAATCGATCTTAAAACCTCGAGATCTGAAGAAATGAAAATTCCTCCCAGATCTCAAGAGAAAAGTCTTCTTGGACCTGGCCCTGCTCATCTTAAACTTGCAAAATTTTCTTCTTCTGGTCCTAAAACCATTTTCAGATATAGAAAATGTTATCACTGTGGTTTTACTGATCATATTGCAAGTAAATGTCCAACTGCCACTGAAGCTGATAAAATAGCTAAAGTGAAGAAAAATGTCTCTAAAGCTAAGGTCACCAAGGCTGAAAAATCAACCAAGGTGAAAAATACCACTAAGGTTAAGAAATTAACCAAAGTGAAGATTACCACTGAATCTGAATCTTCATCAACTGAGAATACTACTGAACTTACCTTATCCACTAACTCTGAAGGACCCATTGAAAAGTGGGTACCAAACAACGCTTAATCTTCCTTATGTGTGCAGGGATCAAAGGGCATCTGGTATCTTGATAGTGGATGTTCTCGTCATATGACTGGACAAAGAGACCTGCTCACTGAATACAAGGAAGAAAAAGGTCCCTCTGTGACCTTTGGTGGAAATGGTAAAGGATTTACCCGAGGGTTTGGTGTCCTCAGCAATGGGACAACTACCTTTCGAAGAGTCGCTTATGTAGATGGACTGAAGCATAATCTTCTAAGCATCAGTCAGCTATGTGATAAAGACTATGAAGTACGCTTTACTAAGAAAGCATGTTCAGTGTTAAATGAGAAAGGAAAACTTGCTCTCAGTGGTCATCGCAGAGAAAATGTCTATGTAATAGATATGGACTCTACTATCACTGAAAACTTATGTTTTCTATCTAAAGCCTCTTCTGATGTCAACTGGCTATGGCATAAAAGGCTCTCTCATCTAAATTTCAAAACCCTGAATTCTCTCTCATCTAAGGAACTAGTTTCTGGTCTTCCTCAGCACTCATATGCTAAAGAATCTCTCTGCTCAGCATGTGAAAAAGGAAAACAAACAAAAGCAAGTTTCAAGTCGAAACAAGTTTCCTCAGTAACAAGTCCTCTTCAGCTCTTGCATATGGATCTGTTTGGCCCTGTCAACATCCAATCAATAGCTGGAAAGAAATATACACTTGTCATTGTAGATGAATATTCTCGCTACACCTGGGTTATCTTTCTTCGCTGTAAGAGTGATACTCCAGAAGAACTAATATCTTTTGTGAAAAAGATGGAAGTGCTGAACAATCTTACTGTTCGTTCAATAAGAAGTGATCATGGAACTGAATTCAAAAATAGTTCCCTGAACAATTTCTTTGAGAACAAGGGAATCTCTCACAACTTCTCTTCAGTAAGAACACCTCAGCAAAACGGAGTCGCTGAAAGAAGAAACAGAACAATCATAGAAGCTGCTAGATCAATGCTCAGCGATTCTCATCTCCCTACTCAATTTTGGGCTGAAGCTGTAAACACTGCATGTTTTACTCAAAACAGATCGCTGATAATAAAGCGATTTGGGAAGACAACTTATGAACTTTTTGTTGGAAGGAAGCCTTCTATCAGCTTTCTTCATATCTTTGGTTGTCAGTGCTTTATCTTAAACAACAGAGATCAACTTGGAAAGTTCGACCCAAAAGCTGATGATGGAATATTTCTAGGATATTCCTCCATCTCCAAAGCCTACAGAGTCTTCAACAAGAGAAGACAAACCGTAGAAGAAACAATTCACGTCACTTTTGATGAAACTCGCTCAGCGAACTCCAAACCAATCGCTGACAATGAAGAGTTAAATGCTTGGATGCTTTCTCACTACAGAGAAACTGAACCTTTCTTCTCTAACCATCAGCATTCAGATCCTCCAGTCGCTGATGATGATCCAAACATTATACATCCTACCGCTGAATCCAACTCATGGGTTTCAGCTGAACCTCTAAACACACTCCTACCATCAAATCTGCCTTCGTCTGAAAACCTCTCCAGTGAATCTACTCAACAGTTAATCGCTGATGAACCTCAATCGTCATCATCAATAAACATTCAAATTGTTGATCCAACCTCTGAGTTAAGCAATAATGCTCCTGCTCAGCGATGGACCAAAGATCACCCAATAGATCAAATTCTTGGTGATCCAGATGCAGGTATTCAGACACGACGAAGCTCAGGTAATATCTGTCTCTTTGTAAACTTTCTCTCTTTAATAGAACCAAAGAAGACTGATGATGCCCTCAGAGATCCAAACTGGGTCAGCGCTATGCAAGAAGAGCTGACTGAATTTTCTCGAAACAAAGTTTGGAATCTTATTCCTAGACCATCTGATAAAACTGTAATAGGCACCAAATGGGTGTTTAGAAACAAGTTAGATGAACATGGAACTGTAACCCGCAACAAGGCTCGACTTGTTGCTCAGGGATACAGACAAGAGGAAGGCATAGACTATGATGAAACCTTTGCCCCTGTGGCCAGGCTCGAAGCAATTCGACTATTCTTAGCTTATGCAATCTATAAAGACTTCATCGTGTATCAAATGGACGTAAAATCAGCGTTTCTAAATGGAAAGCTGAATGAAGAAGTCTATGTAGAACAACCACCAGGGTTCTATGACCCTAAGCACCTAAATTATGTTTATAAATTGGATAAAGCTCTCTATGGTCTAAAACAAGCCCCTCGTGCTTGGTATGACACTCTCTCATCTTTTCTTATCTCTGAAAATTTTGAACGTGGCAAGATTGATAATACGTTATTTTTCAGAAAGATAAAAGGTCATATAATTCTTGTACAAATATATGTCGATGACATAATATTTGGTTCTACTAACCCATCTCTGTGTACTCGCTTCGCTGAAAGAATGAAGAAAGAATATAAAATGAGTATGATGGGTGAGCTGACATATTTTCTTGGTCTTCAGATTAAACAATCTGACAAAGGTACTTTTATCAGCCAAGGTAAATATGTTAAAGATATGCTGAAGAAGTTTGATCTCACTCAAACTTCGGCTATGAAAACTCCTATGGCACCACCCCTGACACTTAACAAAGATCCTTCTGGAAAACCTGTTAATGTCACTGCCTACAGAGGAATGATAGGCTCTCTGTTGTATCTCACAGCAAGCCGACCTGACATCATGTACTCTACTTGTTTATGTGCACGCTATCAATCTGAACCCAAGGAATCCCATCTGATCGCTGTAAAGCGAATTTTCAGATATCTGAAAGGAACTCCTAACCTCGGTCTTTGGTATCCCAAAGACTCAAGGTTCGATCTAACTGGTTATTCTGATAGTGATTTTGCAGGATGTAAACTTGACAGAAAGAGTACCACTGGTGGATGTCAACTCTTGGGAGGAAAGCTGGTAAGTTGGACAAGCAAGAAGCAAAATTCTGTGTCCACTTCCACAGCTGAAGCTGAATACGTAGCCGCTGGAAGCTGTTGTTCTCAAATCCTATGGATGAGAAATCAACTATTAGATTATGACCTTCAGCTGTAAAAAATTCCTATCTATTGCGACCGCACTAGTGCTATCGCTATAGCAAATAATCCTGTGCTACATTCAAAGACAAAACACATAGAGATCAGATATCACTTTATCAGAGATCATGTGATGAATGGTGATATTGAACTTCACTTTATCCCTACTGACTTTCAGCTTGCTGATATATTCACCAAACCTCTTGATGAGACAAGGTTCAACTTTCTCATCAGTGAGCTTGGAATGCTGAATCTTGAAGAATAATTCTTCAGCATTTATGCATTGTGTCAGTAATCAAAAGTTTCCTTTCATCATTCTCTGATAAATATTTTGACTCTCAGGTATGATTTCTCAATCCCTACAACTGAATCTTCATTCAGTTGAGATATTTTTTAAAAATATAAATCTTAATCACTGAATCTTTCTTCAAATGATTAAAAGCTTTTTGAAATTAAATTTATCACTGATATTTATATTCAGTAATCCTTTTAAAAGAAAATCTATCCCTATCTTTTCATCAGGGATACTTTCAAAAAGAAAATTCTATCGCTAATTTTTCTTCAGTGATAATTTCAAAACGGAAAATTGAAACGTCTCTTTCCCATGACGTCATTTGAGCGGATAATCCACGACACGCCTTTTCTGACACGTTCATCCGTTGCTCTTCTATCCAATCAACTTTGTGGAACGTGTCAATGTCATGATGATTTTTTCCCGCTTCATTCTTTCTCTCTCCTCTATCTCTTTGTATAAAAGGAATTATTCTCTCCTTTATACGGTTTACGCTTTCAAAACTTTCATAGCAAGAAACACTCTCTCTCAAAAACACTCAAGCAAGTAAACCCAGAATATTGAATCTGCAACTCTTCTTCTTCAATATAAACAGGTTTATTTCATGTTTATGTGCATTGTTTGTATGCTTTCTATTTTTTTAAAATCCTACTCGTTCTTGTTCTTCATGGATTTTATAATTTTTTTTTTGTTTAGAACTAAAAATCATTCTTTCTGATTTTATGTTTTTTAAAGTGTTCTTCATTTTTTCTACCCAGAACACTATTTTTCTCTTCCTAAAAATAACTTGATATTTTTCCAGTTTCCCCTCATCTAGAGAAACTGGTAATCATATTATTTTTTAATCATAATCATTTCTTCTATTATGCCTCTTTCCATAACAGAAATGGCACAATCTTCGATCGTTGCTTCCAAGCATGTACGATTCGCTATCACTGAAGTTGAGATTACCAAATGTAATCACTTGGGAAGACTCGACTTTAAAGCTGACAAATACCCACATCTAGTGGAAGCTGCTGAATTTCTCAAACAATCATGCATAGCTTACGCGATCACTGTGGATCCTAAGCCTTCAAAGACTCTACTCCAGCAGTTCTGGATCACTGCTGATGCAACTGAACTCACCAACAAAAAGGGTGAACGAGTCCCTGCTATCTCCTTCAGCACGGATTTGGGGCCAGGGAGCATGACCGCTCTTAGCCTCAGGAAATCTTTGAGATTCTCTGACAAACCAAAGAGTGGGTTCGACGCACTCCCCACTGATGCTGAGCTGATATCCTTTCTGGATGCAATGGGTTATTGTTGGGAAAACAAACCGAGATCTTCTATTCCCAACAAAAAGCTCACCAAGATTCTCAAAGCTCAGATGCCTTCACAACTGAACTTCATCTTCTCGCACATAATTCAGTGCATGAGCGGGAAGAGTGGTTCGCTGGATCAAGCCAGCAAAACACAACTGCAAATGGCCTACTCAGTTATCGCTGGTCAAAACTTTGACTACGCCACTGCCATCTTTGAAGACCTGAGGTCGAGATTAGAGAAGCCTGAACGAGATCCCAAGATCTCGTACGTACGTTTCATATGTACGTACATCAAGTTCCTCTATCCCAACACCTATCCCACCAAAGATGATGGCACTTTTGCCAGGATAGGTCAACGATCACTGGAGGTAAAGCCACTCGCCAACGAGGTAAGTATCTCTCTCCTTCATTCTCGTCTCTCTCTCCATTCTTCTTCTTTTTCAGCGACCACGCAGACGGTTCCTTCGTCTGCTATCCCTGTCGCTACCACTACTTCCAAACGACCATCAGCTGGTCCGATTGGTCCTTCTAAGAAGGCCAAAAAGACTAAGGAAAGTACACCCTCTAGTACTATACCTGAGGGAGCTTCTCAACAAGCTACCTTAGATGCTTTTGTGGGTCTTTCCTCCACAACTCCAGAAGTCACTCAACCTGCCGTGTCAGCGATTTCAATCGCTGTCACATCATCAGTGACCCCACCTACTATCTCATTCGCTGAGATTAACCCCAACCCTACTTCTATCCCCATAAATCTTCTCTCTCCTTCTTTGGTCTCTGAACCCACTACCTCTCTACCTATAGGACCTGAACATCAAACGTTTGAGGAATCTTTGCAGTTCTACAAAATGTTTGATACGTCAGGTAAACCTATTATCCTAAACACTTCTTTTCCCACCTCTCCAAATAAGCCCATATCTGAACTGATATCATTTTCAGGTCCTAGTTTGGCGTCTGTTGACACGCATGTCAACAGTCTGGGAGAAAAGGTGGACGCTCTCACCAACACCATCAACAACACCACCAGCGCCGTAAATCAGGCTGGTGAGGAGCTGAAAAGGTTGACAGCCACCTGCTCATCCAAAGCTGAGAACTCCAAACTTTCAGCTGTGGAAGAACAAGTCGTCCAACTCAGAGAGTCCTCTCAACTCTTTCAGGGGCGATTTGAGTCTCTTACCACTGAAGTTCGAGATCTCTCTTCTAAGGTTGATCTATGCACGTCCCTTCTGCAGCAACTTCTCCAAAAGGTATCTGAAACAGCTCCAGCGCTGCCTCCCTCCTTCACTGAAGATGATCGGACAAATCTCAACATCGCTGTGGAATTCATCCATGATGCCACATGCGACATCCCTGCAGTTGAAGAACGGGTCACGCGTCTGGAGGCTGACATTCAAGTGCTGAAAGCTTCAACAGCTACTCCAGCAGCTGCCCAACCCCCTATCGTTGATAATGACAAAGAGGGGGAGAAGGCGAAAGAACCTTCTTCTATCCATTCTCTCCTCTTTGAAGATGATGAGGAAGAAGACGATGAAGAGGAAGATGATCTAGATCTTGTTGATCAAGAAAAGGATCAACCCTCCAATGATGACGACGACGATGAAGAAGACCAATCTATGTGGTTCTCCAAGCCGAACGTAGCATCAGGGACAACTTCGCAAGAGGTTGTCAAAGCAGGGGTGAGAGGTGATACATCTTCAAGCGCTCCTTCGCAGAGCAAAGACAAGCAACCAATCGCTGAAGAATGCTTGAGGACTGGATCACAATCTGAGGGGGAGCATCCTTCTCAGGTATGTCTTTCAATTGTACCACTCTTCTACTCTTTCCAAACCCCTATTTCCCTCTAGACTTTCTCTCTCTTTTTCTAAAAATATACACTTATCCCTTCTTTCCTTCATTTTCTATCCAGACAGTTCTCACCCCTGCTTAAGGGTTCTGAACTACAAACAATTCCAGCTGCTATCGCTGAAGAAATAATCCCAATCTCTATCGCTGAGATTGATGATGAAGAAGAAGAAGATTCCCTGGTCCATCCAGGAAGGCCTTCTCAACCATCTCAATGGTCAGAGAAAGTGATGAAGAAAAGAGTTGAAATGATCGCTCAACTAGAAAGTCAACGGCTGAAAATCCCTCTTCAAACATCCTTCTCAGAGCTCGACTTCCTCACTGAAGCTGAACGAGAAGAATCTGCCAAAGCTGAGAAACTGATCGATGAATGCAGACGAGATGCCCAACTCGCTTTAAAGATTCAATCTTCTCAAGTCAAGGACAAGAAGCTGAAAAGAAAGCCTGTGGAAGTTCAAGCTGCACTGCTGAAAGAAATTGAAGAGGAACGCTCCAAAGAACAAGAGATCAACGATAAGTCCATCGAATGGTGCAAACAGAAGATGGATTATCGCTCTGATCTTCTTCCAATAACAGCCGTGACTATCTCTGGTCGCAAGAAGAAGGATAAACTCTCAGTGACCATGGAGATTACCAGAGAGGATGGAACTCAGAAAGCTATGTACGTTTCCAAACTTGAAGGTTTCGGGTTTACAGAGTGGATAGAATTCTGGGATGCGCTGAAGAAATCGAAATCTACATACAGAGGCTACGTTGAAGGACTTCTTAAAGCTCTCATCAACAGAGTCACTTCTGTACTGAATCTGCCATCTCCTATCCCTCCCAATCCCAAGAAACTCAAGAGAAGAATAGGGCCCTCCTCCTCTGAAGACGTCGCCATCATCAGGAATGAAACTTCTATCAAATTTTCAAGAGATGCACTGTTTGGTCCTCCTCCTGATCTTTCAGTTCTGGATTTATCTCTGCCTCCTGGTGGTCCTTTCCAAGCTGGTCAAGTAATTGAATATCCTTATGGAATATTCTTCAGAGATGATGATGAGGAACTCAGATTTCAAAGAATCTCTGAGATTCCTATCTGTCCTCTGAATCATCTCAAGGATCTCTTATGCTTATGGTGTGACTTCTTCCCTGCTGCTGAGAAAATCAAAGAAATTATCAGCCAAGAATCCTTGGAACGAAGACAGAAAGGAGAAGAAATACCTGAGTATATGATAAATCCTCCTAAATCTTCTTATAGCTGATAGATTAGTTTTCTCTTCTGTAATCTATTAGTTGTACTTACAGTAGTTAGTAATTTACTTGTAATTTTCATTCTTTGTAATTCTATTCCTGAATTAATGAAATTTCAGTAAAGTACTTAACTTCATCAGTGCTGTAAAAGATCCCTCAAAATAGTAATTGGGACAGGTATGTTACGAGTCCTGATTATTCCATCATTTTGAATCATAAAGTAATTTTCTTCAGTTACTTTGTCATTATCAAATAGGGGGAGATTGTTGATCCAAACTCTCTCAGTGATTTGATAACGACCCTCTTCTATACTTAGTGAAAGTTACGTTTTAGTATGTATTAGTGTTTCACCATCAGCGATCAGACTGAGTCTGTTCAGTTATCGCTGATAGTCTTTCTTATAAACATTTCTATGTATTAGTGTTTCACTATCAGTGATCAAACTGAGTCTGTTCAGTTATCACTGATAGTTCCTAAAGTAAACAGCCAACGTAATCCCTGAAGACAAGTCTCGCGTCAACAGATGTTCATAGCTGAATCAAAGACGAAGCTGCTGAACAAAGAGAAGTCTACTAGTGACCTGATGCGGATATCAGTGAAGCAAAGACAACTCTACTAATACGCGAAGGAACATGAGAAAAAGCTTCAGCGATAGCTGAACCTCTTTATCTCTGAACTTAGAGATACTCAGCGATCAAACGATCACAAAGCTTATGCCTCAAGTTTCCTTTTGTCTATCCTTGCACAACCTAGTACGATGTGTCAGAACGGACAAGTCTCTGCAACCATTCGTACAACTACTCTGTCAACTACACTGTTCATGACCCGGCCGAAAGCATGTCTCCCAAAAGTCAGTCTATCAAAGCCAATCTGTGAACGCCACGTGTAAAGTATCCTGCCATGCATTTAATGCATAGGGTATAAATAGGAAGTTCACCCCTTCATCTAAGGGTGTGCTTCATCCTTGAACTCAATATAGAAACCCTTGTTTTCTATATCTCTAATCCCCCATTCTCTGAATTTCTTGTGCAATTATCTTAGTGTTTCTTAAGTTTGTTTAGATTGAGTCTGTCTTAATCTTATTCCGCAACAAACTTGTAAATTGTATTTTGACTTATCAATAAACAATTTATTAAACTTTAAATTCTGTGTTTGTATTCAACCCCCCCCCCTTCTACAAACTTGTTTAGCACCTTCGGGACCAACAATCATCCTGGTTTTGGCCTCTCTGAAGGCTACATGGATACGTTCCTAACACAACGATATAGTTGACATTGTAATTGAACAATACCAAAAATCAAAGGTATGATGTTTGTAGCTTAAATCGTACCTTAATCGTCCAGATTCAACTTTAAAACAAGAAGCCCATTTGTTTCTCTTTGTATATATAAATTTGCAAGCACATTAAATTTCATGTGAAGTGCTACAAACTTGAAAGCGGGTGTTAAAAATGTAAAAAATTATTTTGAATTTTGAATATCTTTACAGGCAAACCCAAAGTGAGAGGGATGTCTCGGTTTCTGGACAAGTGCTTTTAGATCCTCGACCTTCTAACAAGTGTCTAGACATTCTTATTAATAGATGTGACCTTCTGATAACAAGTTATATTTTCAAATCTGTTAGGAGGTCATGGATTTTTAAAAAACACTCTATTATGTGGTCATTTAACCAAAGGGCCCGAAATAATTGATTTTCTGAAAAACTTGCAGGTTTCAGAAACCATTATTGATCCTTCATAGAGCTGCAAACAAGGTAACAGATCGTAATATCAACAAGTTTCTTTATAGAAATGTTGCTACCAAGGACCCGTGAAGCTTTACGATGGAAGTTATCACTACATTCTTGAAGGTGAATCCGATGAGAGAATATTTGAGGTATTTGAAAACATTACTGCGTGGCTTGACTCTCATTGGGTTGTTCGATAATCATTTTTGTTGGTCTTCAAAATACTTCTTGAGATCAAAGAAAATCTGTTCAACTTCAAATTGCATCATAGCAATGCATTCGACACATTAGATCAGATTCTTTATTCTTTTTATTTTCACATTTTGCTGAATTTTGATGAACATTTATGTTTATGTGTAACATTCTTGTTTTTCTGGATTATTTCTTTTTACTGGAACTCTTGCTTGGTAAGTGTTAAGACTCACATACTTGGTAAGATTATAATGCATTAAACGTTAAGAGTCAACACTCTCACTCCATGTTTTTGACAAACAAGCTATACAACCGGAGCCTTTTCATTTTCCATTTACAATAAAATGACTCCCTGTTCACCTCGTGCATTGCACGGACACACTGCTAGTATATTATAAAGCATGGATAAAAAACTCTTAAATACAAATTATTAGACACAAGACACCATCATTTTATGCAAGATTTTAAAAATCTCTTATTTTACAAGTATCAAAGCATAAGATACATATTACTACTGCAGGCTTCTAATACCCACTAATTTGGTATGTGCAGAGCCTTCCTTTTATGTAGACATTTCTATGTATCACTATTAATTAATATATTATATTACTATAATTTTGTTTTAATTATATTATTAAATATGTAATTGTTTATTTTTTCTAGATTTCATTAAAATATATAAGTTAGTCATTGAATTCTAACAAAATACTTAATTTTTTTTTATATAAAAAACATTATATTATTAAGCCTAAATTAAACAAATTTATAAAAAAAAATTATCACTTTCTCAAAATCATCCAAAATTGTACTGTAAATCGACAAAAAAAATAAAATGAAATATTAAAATCGTGATGTATCTCGCTGCATTGCGCGAGTACGCTTCTAGTTTTTAATAAATATAGTATCATTTTTGAAATTATTATTTTCTTGGCATAAATCATTTTTATATCTTATAATGTTGATAAATTACGTTTTTCGTCTCTATGGTTTGTTAAAAATTTTAGATTTCGTCCGTATGGTTTTGCAATTCATTTCTATTTTCGTCTTTGAGGCCAAAACACTAGTTTTAGTATGAAGGACTATAATGGAAATGAAGTGTAAACTATAGGGATGAAAAATGCAATAAAATTTAAATCATAAGGACGAAAGAGGTAAATATAATAAACCATTTGGGATGAAAATTATAATTTTAAAACCATAAGGACAAAACTAGAAATTTTCAACAAACCATAGGGACTAAAAACGTAATTTACTCTATAAAGTATTTAAAAAAAAAGGTAGATCTCATAAAATGAAACGAACTATATTTTTAGAGTACAAAGCAATTCTATTTGAGTAAGGTGTCGTTTATTCAACACTATCGAGTAAAGTGTTTTAACGACAAGAGCAACTACCCTCACTTACCTTATCGGCTAACAATCTTAACTATTAAATTGGATTGTTTTTTTTTTTGTAAAGTGTATCCCAAGCCTTTGGCCCGGACTATTCACTTGGCAATTAGGGCCCGAGAGCCCAGCTACTAAAGCATGTAGCCCTGAGTTAATCCTCAGTGGCCACAAACGCTGTGGGTGAGGCTCGAACTCGGGTTGCACGCTATGAATGCCCCAAGCCTTACCACCACACCACAACCCTTGTGGTTTATTAAATTGGATTGTTGGTAAGCGTATTTTATCCAATAATCGTTTATCGGGTAAGTCTTCACCCTCATTATCGAGTAAGATTCTCGGTCTTTGCTATGTCTCTTACAAACTAAGATTTTCGATCATTATCATGTTCACCTGATAAGATAAGTGACACCCGATTACGCTTATTCAATAAGATTTTAGTAAACGGCTCCTAACACGAATCTACTCACTAAAAGCTTTAAATCATGGTTTTTCAAAATTAAGATTTCACTTAATAATTTCTAAAATATGAATAATAGCAATTTTTTTTTATTTTGATATAATTATCCTTCAAAATTAAAACTCATGTTCAGGTGAGCATTCCCATGCTCATCTTGTAGGGTTTTTTTTTTTGGAAAAAGGTGTCCTGGATCTTTGGCATAGACTAATCCCTTGTCAATGAAACCGACTGCTAAAGCATGCAGCTCTGAAGTTAAACCCAGTGGCCACAAAGTTGCGAATGCAGGGAATCGAACCCGGATTGAACGCTATGAACTCGCCAGGTGATTACCACTACACCGCAAGCCTTGTGGTTTCCCATGCTCATCTTGTAGGTTGTTCTCGGTCGAGTTTTTTTCTTCTTTTATTCTTTTGCTTGTTATTTTGTTGGTTTTGGTTATCTATTTTTTTTTTGTTTGAGTTTCTGCTTCTTATATAAATTTTGATTTTCTCCTTTCTATTGTTTTTAACTTTGGATATTAATCGACATGATAAAATTTTCATTATGTGTTTATTACAATGTTTTTTTCCCAAAAACATATGTTTGAAATTTTTATTTAAAATAAATTATCTTTTGTTATTCGTTTAGTATTTATTTAATTCTATAAAGTAAATGTTTTTTTGGGTTCGTTTAGGTGGAAAATTGAAATCCCCCATAAATATATTCTTATTCATCTTACATACCTATTTTATTGAAATCTGAAACTATTAATGTTGCACATTTTTAAAACAAAAAACATGAATATAATCTATATCTATATACTATCTATCTATACTATATTATAAATCACAGATAAAAAAACTCTTAAATACAAATTATTAGGCATAAAGTACCATCATTTTATGTAAGATTTTAAAAATCTCTTAATTTACAAGTTTCAAAGCACAAGATATATATTACTTCTGCAAGCTTCTAACACCCACCAATTTGGTATGTGCAGGACCTTCTTTTTATGTAGACTTTTCCATGTATCATTATTAATTAATATATTATATTACTATAATTTTGTTTTAATTATATTATTAAATATGTAATTGATTATTTTTTCTAGTTGTCATTAAAATATATAAGATAATCATTGAATTCTAACAAAATACTTAAATTTTTTTATATAAAAAACATTATATTATTAAACCTAAATTAAACAAATTTATAAAAAAAACATTATCACTTTCTCAAAACCATCCAAAATCGTACTGTAAATCGACAAAAAAATAAAACAAAACATTAAAATCGTGATATATTTCGTTGCATTGCGCGAGTACGCTTTTAGTAATCTATAACAAATTCTCATAATAATACATGATACAATCAAACCCCTATCTCTTTTTCATAATATTTTTTGTTAGGATCAAACGCTTACCACTACGCCAAAAGCAATTGCTGATGGAGAAGACGCAACTTTATTTCCTTATAGTGTAGCAGCCAGCGCCACGTTTCGATTTAAGAAGATGTTGGTCAATGACCCAACATTTTTCTTCATATTGTTTTGTTAGACATGCAATTAAATCCAAATTAACATATTATTTGTAATAACTAGGTTAAACTCAAAGAATTAAAAGTTTGGGGTAAAAATTTAGAAAGGCCTTAGAAAGGGGTCTAGGGTGAAAGTTGGGAAAAAGGGATTTTAACCCTAGAGGTAATAGTGTTAGTGTGTGTGTGTGTGTAGCGGCCGATCATTTTTTTTCTGGGAGAAGGGTTCTTTGGCGATTGCTGGAGAGAACGAGAAAGGAGGAGGATTCTTCAAAAAAGTTCAAGTGAGATTTTGATTCCATCTTGAGGTAAATCATCTTGTAGCTTAAAAATCTCATTTCTCAAATGTTCATCTCTGCAATGAATTGTTGTTGGGTCATGTGAGAATCTGATGTTTAGTATTTGGGTTAGTGTGCTGTAATTATTCTTTTAGTTAATGAAGTTCTTGGTAATTGATTCCTACTTTGAAATGGGTATTGGTTGAATTTGGTTATCGAGGTCTGGATGTATTTTGGTAACCTGTGTTTCTGGGTATAGAGTGGTCGACGTTGTTCCTCGTAAGGATATCGAGCGATGGCCCCGATCCTCGAGGTAGCCACCGGTCGATGGCATCAGTCGACGTTAAAGGGGGGTTACAGCACCGGTCGGCTGCTGGGCTTAGACCCCGGTCAAGGAAGGAAGGCACCGGTCTTAGCCATGCCGGTCGATACCTGAATCCGATCCCCGACTTGTGTTTTTTTTTCTTTGTGGGCTGAAGCCTTATGCTTCTGTGGGTGGGCCGAAGCCCAGTTTGGAATCTATGAATTATTTAGTGTTTGGGCTTTAATAATTAGATAATTAGTCCATTTCCTTTTTATTGCAAATTATCTTGTTTCAAGATAGTTTCTAGCGGGCTAAGTGTTTTTGAGATTAAGTGTCGTTGAGGTTATGGGGTTAAGATCAACCGTGCTAAATTAGAAAGTTGAGAGAGTTCACCAATCAATATTTCCTTTATAGGTTTCGGTTCGAATCCTAGGAGTAGACGCCGGATTTAAGCTAAGTACGTCAGGTGAGTTTTTTTTTTTAACTAAATCTCTTTGTTAACGAAAGCATGTGAAGTTTAACTTTAAAATGTTGATTTACTTACGATGGCATGATTTTTATGAAAGTATTTATGTGTGTTATAAATCGTTGATATTTACATGTATGCATACATTATATGTGGAGATTGTGACCTAAGTCGGGGAGTGTCGTCCGCCTACTCGTACCGGGGAGTGTGGCCCGTTTATGCCATTGGGGGTGTGTCCCAAAATTAAGGCAGTGCGAGTTAGACACATCGTCTTTGACGGTCGTGTGGTCAGTAGCGTGTTTATATTTATGTGCTTATAAATCTGTTGTTTCAAATTTGCTGGAAAGTTATTTTATTGCTTATCGGTTATAGGGAACTCATTAGACCTATGGTCTAACCCTCACTCTTTCGAAACTAAAAATCTTTTCAGGCAAGCGTGAATTAGTGAGATCAATTAAGGGCAAAGAGAAGATGTAGTGGGAATAGATATAAGACCGTCACTTTAGTTATTTCTTATTATTGTCTTAGTTGTGTAGGTTGGGTATGAAAACCGTGAATTTTACTTTGTAAGCATGGGGCCGTTTCGGCATGAATTTTTATTCTATTATAAAGACTTAAAATGTTATTTTGTCGTTTAAGGTTGGGTTGTTACAGTTGGTATCAGAGCCATAATTTAAGGGATTTAGGTGACCGGATGGGCCTAAACTTAAACTGTGGAGTAGATGGACACAACTGAGATATAGGAAGCCTTTGAGAAAGACCTTTATTATCGAGAGTCGTGATAACGATAGTGAGGATTCTCATGTAAGGTAAATTCAAAATTGCATCTGGACAATGCCATTATGAATTTACAGGTGCATGGGCATACTCGATTTTATTGTTGAGATAATCGATGGGTGTAGTTTTGGGTAGTGAGTCGTATCCTTGAATGATAAGCTGGTTTGGATTGTTGTGTGACTTCGCTTATGGTGGTAAGGTTAATACCGTTTAGGATGAATATCGTGCGGGATTTAGATATTTCGTTGAGAAAGGACCTCCTGAGTCCATAAGGAAGAGATTGATGATAGGAGGTGAGCTTTTCGCTCCAAGGAGTCTTCGGTTTGGTAGATTGGTATGTTGATTAGTGGAAAGTAGGAGAGTGTTAATTCAATAATCTAAGGATATTAAAGAGGTCTTTGAAGCTGTAGCTAATTGAAGGGCGGTTGAGAGGCGACATCTGTAACACCCGCTATTTTGGGGTTGGGTGAAAAGTTGACTTTTACCCAAAGTTCAAGGGGGTAAAATGTAACTTGGGTTATATAAATATAAATCAGATTTCAGATATTTTCTAAAATATCACAATCTGATTTCTTGAGAAATCAGAGAGAGAAAGAGAAGGAAGCAGGAGAAAGAGTCGTTCGGGTTTTCTCCAAATCGAGGTAGCAATCGTCAGAAGCAGTTTTATTCAGGAAGAAATCTGAGGTGAGTCCTTTAAGCTAAATCGGTCTGTATTACGAATGCTATGTGATAAATGTATTATTTGAAATGTGGAAAACCTGGTTTCAAAGTGACTTATTGTCGTTGGGAAATACCTTCTAAAGATCTCACATTTTCAAGAATCACGATTTATAGAATTGAACTGTTGTTCATATGAATTGCCTGTATAGCTGATTTAATGTGAGTATGCTCTAAAATGACATGCTTTGGCTTTGAGTCTTAGTGCAATGGATCCATAGGCACGGTGTTCCTGTGTCCCCTGTTTTGGGCATTTGGTTCACGTTTAGCACGGGATAGGCATCGGGTTGCCATGATAAGTAAGGTGTGGACCTATACGGTCGGTCAGCGTCTCATGGTGCAGTAAGGTGTAATCCCATTATGTGCTTGGGTTCCCCCTGTTTTGGGAACTCTCAAGGATAGATCCAGAGGGGTTGACTTGAATGTTTTGAGCAACAGATCTAGAGGGGTTGAGCTCGTTATGTGATTTTGGGTATTACTTATACCATGTTTAATCACTAATGGTTTATTTGATTTCTTGACTTAGCTCATGGCCATACTCACCGCGTGACACCACTTGGGTTTAGTACTCTCTTTTATTTTGGCTTGTTCTCACTAGGCGTTAGCCTAACGCTTGCTCTTGGTTGTCATGTTGGCAGGTTATCCTAGCGGTGGGGCTCGTCGGGGCTGAGGGAGCGACCTTGGGGTCGTGAGAGATTCTTTTGAAGATTTATTTTGGAAGTATAGCGACACCCGTCCCAAATCTAGTTATAATTGTAGATTAATAGGTTGTCGTTTTATGCTTCATTTATATACCACATTAATATCTACTCTGTACCCCGTTGGATTAATTTGTATTTTGAAATTGTTACACCTTATTCCGCAAGTTAGTCTTTTGCCGAATTGTTTCTTCGAAATTTTAGTTCCGAAGTTTTTTTAGGTGTTACAAGTTGGTATCAGAGCCTTGGTTTAAGTGAACTAGGTATGACTGTAAGATGCCTAGACTTAAGCTGAGACTATTAAGTTACGACTCGTGAGATGGGGTAGATCTTATAAGATAGGATGGTCTTAGGGTCAACGGAAACTTGCACAGGTTGAAAGTTGTAACGATGGTAATAAGCACTCTTGCGTATTATACGTTCATAATTTCACTTAGCTAACGTTATTATGAAAATGTCTTACGTAAGCATACTTAAATTACTGTCGTTATAATGATTGATAAGTGTAGTAGTACATTCTATGTGTTTTCCGTTATCCTTATCCCGTTCTTTTGCATGATTGCGTTCAGCAGAACCATGGTTAATACCAGGAATCGTCCGGAAGGCCAGGAGGCCGACATACCTACGGTCGGCCATCCGCTGGCGACCGTAGTGGGGGAAACAGTGCGTGTGAGTAATGTGCTGGGTGGAGGGCCCGAGCATATTCCTCGACGAAATTTGGAGGCTGATGAGCCTATTATCGAAGAAGTGACGGCCGAAACGAGAATGATGGATCGTATGATGTTGGCCATGAATAGGGCCATGGCGCAACAACAGGAAGTGTTCTTGAAACTCCTCGAGGACCAAGACACTAACAACCGTAGGCCCGAAACGGTTGGCGAGAATGTGATTGTTGCAGGATCCGGGGGTACCGGACCTGTAATTTCCCCTGTGGTAACTGCAACCCTGGGCGTCAGTCGAACGGCGTGGACTTGCACGTTCAAGGCTTTTCTGGGTTGCCGACCACCAGAATTTAAAGGCTCGGACAATCCCTTAGATTGTATGGCCTGGGTCCGAGAGATGGAGCAAGCTTTTCGCTCAAGCGAATGTGGGGAGGAACAGAGGGTGATATTTGGTTCCCGAATGCTGCGGGGAATAGCTCTTACCTGGTGGGATGTGTACTCTGCTTCGCTGGAGCCGACTGTTCTGGACCAATTGTCTTGGTCTACCTTCAAGGAGAAACTGCTAGAAGAGTATTGTAACGAGAGGTCGTTGGACCGAATAAAGGATGAATTCCAGAGCTTGAAGAAGGGAGGTATGTTCGTGAGGGAGTACAACCGTCTCTTCATGGACAAGCTGGGTTTTGTGGGACATCTGGTCCCGACAGAGAAGGATAAAATCAAGGCTTACATCAAAGGTCTCCCATCGGACATGATGTCGATGGTTCGTGTGACAAAGACCTCCACCCTTTGGGAGGCAATGGAAGAAGCTCAACTTATGGAAGATGCTTACAGTCTCGGACGGGAGCAAGGTGTTCGCCAAGTCGAGAAGCGGAAATGGGAGGGAAGTTCAATGCCCTCGAAGAAACCCTTTTATGACAACAGCAGCACTCAGCGAGGAGCTGATCCTAGACGTGAAGCTAGGTGGTGTTCCAAGTGCCGAAGCAAGCATTTCGGCCCTTGAAACTTTGTTCCCGGGACGTGCTACAAATGCGGGAAGACGGGTCACACGTTTCGAGATTGCCCTCATAAGGGGCAAATGTGTTTTGAGTGTAAGGAACCAGGGCACGTAAGGGCGGAATGCCCGAAGCTCAAGACTGGGGGATTTAGCGGGAAGAAGATGGAACCTCCGCGGTCGACTGGAAGGTCTTTCCAGATGTCGTCAGAGGAAGCTAAAACATCGACCGATGTGGTGTCGGGTACGTTTCTTCTAAATTCCGTACCTACGCGTGTGTTATTTGATTCTGGTGCTAGTTTCTCGTTCATATCCGATTTGTTCTGTCAAAGGCTTGCTATGTCTAAGAGTATGCTAGAGATTGCTGTTGTGGTAGAAATAGCAAATGGAGGTCAAGTTCTAATTCATAATATCCTTAAGGATTGCATCTTAGAGCTTAAGGGGAAGAAATTTCCCATTAACTTGTTACCAATGCAAATTGGCGGATTCGACGTGGTGGTGGGTATGGACTGGTTATCTAAGAACCGGGCCGAAATTGTATGTTCCAAGAAAATGATCCGTGTACCGGTGGCAAACGGAGAAGCGACTATAATCTACGGCGAAGGAAGGAAAGGCGACGTGGCGATTATTTCAGTAATCAAAGCTAGGAAGTGTTTGGTGAAAGGATGTGTATCTTTCTTGGCTTATGCCATCGATACCAAACTCGACCAACGGAAGTTGGAAGAGGTTAGGGTGGTACGCGAGTTTCCCGATGTGTTTCCGGAAGACTTGCCCGGGTTGCCGCCCGATCGTGTTGTGGACTTTCGTATTGACCTCATTCCAGGAGCGGCTCCGATCGCTCGAGCTCTTTATCGTTTGGCTCCTACCGAAATGCAAGAGATGGTGGTTCAACTTCAAGATCTTCTCGAGAAAGGTTTCATCCGACCAAGCTCGTCACCGTGGGGAGCTCCGGTTCTGTTTGTCAAGAAAAAGGACGGTGCGATGAGAATGTGCATCGACTACAGGGAACTGAACAAAGTGACGGTGAAGAACAGGTATCCACTTCCAAGAATCGACGACCTGTTCGATCAGCTTCAAGGAGCGGGTTGCTTCTCAAAGATTGATCTTCGATCGGGGTATCACCAAGTGAAGGTAGCAAAGAGCGACATTCCGAAGACGACATTTAGAACTCGTTATGGGCACTACGAGTTTCTGGTGATGCCATTCGGCCTAACCAACGCACCGGCAATATTTATGGACTTGATGAACCGAGTGTGTCGACCGTTCCTCGACAGATCAGTAATCGTGTTCATCGACGACATCCTAGTCTACTCCAAGAACGAAGAAGAGCACGAGCAGCATCTCCGTGAAGTTTTGGATGTGTTAAGGCGAGAAAGACTCTACGCAAAGTTTTCAAAGTGCGACTTTTGGCTTCCAGAAGTTCAATTTTTGGGGCATATAGTTTCAAAGGAAGGAGTAAAAGTGGATCCCGCAAGATTGAGGCAATGACGAATTGGGAACCTTCCAAAAATCCGTCTGAAATCCGAAGCTTCCTAGGTTTGGCAGGATACTACCGGAGATTCATTCAAGATTTCTCGAAGATAGCCTCGTCGTTGACTATCTTGACCCGGAAGAACGTGAAATTTGTGTGGACCGAGAAGCAAGAAGAGGCGTTCTGTACCTTACAGAAGAAGCTTTGTGAAGCTCCTATCCTATCCTTACCAGACGGGACAGAAGATTTTGTGGTGTACAGCGATGCGTCGAAGATGGGTTTGGGTTGTGTCCTGATGCAAAGAGGGAAGGTGATCGCTTACGCATCTAGGCAACTTAAAGTGCACGAAGTCAACTACCCTACTCATGACTTGGAATTGGCAGCAGTGGTGTTTGCACTGAAGTTGTGGCGGCACTACCTTTATGGTACGAAGTGCACTCTTTATACTGATCACAAGAGTCTAAAGCATATCTTTGATCAGAAAGAACTAAACATGAGGCAGCGAAGATGGTTGGAGTTGTTGAAGGATTATGACTGCGAGTTGCTCTACCATCCGGGTAAGGCAAACGTGGTTGCCGACGCCTTGAGTCGGAAAGTCTGCGGAGGAAATTCTCGTGCTACCTTTGCACGGATTGAAATAACTTCAACGCTTATTGACAGAATCAAGGAATCGCAAGTCGAAGCCTTGCTAGAGGAAAACCTCAAAGGAGAAGTCATGGCGAAACAACATCTTTTGTTGACTGAAGATAGTCGAGGGATGAAGCTTTTCAATGGGCGAGTCTGGGTGCCTAAGATTGGGGGTAATAGAGAACTTCTTCTCGAAGATGCCCACAAGTCAAAATACTCCGTTCACCCGAGAAGCACGAAAATGTACAGAGATTTGAAATTGCATTATTGGTGGCTAATCATGAAACTCGATGTGGTGCGCTATGTGGAACGGTGTGTGACTTGTTTGCAAGTGAAGGCTGAGCACCAAAGACCCTACGGAAGTTTACAATCCTTGGAAATTCCGGAATGGAAATGGGAACACATCACGATGGATTTCGTGACAAAGCTACCAAAGACCTTGAAAGGTCACGACGCCATTTGGGTTATAGTTGACCGCTTGACCAAAAGCGCTCATTTCTTGGCCATGCGGGAGACCTTGCCAATGGATAAAGTGGCGAAGTTGTACATCGATGAAGTAATTTCCCGGCACGACGTGCCGCTATCTATAGTCTCTGATCGGGATAGTCGGTTCACGTCGCATTTTTGGGATGGCTTACAAAAGGAATTGGGTACACGTGTGAAGTTGAGCACGACCTACCATCCTCAAACCGACGGACAAAGCAAGAGGACAATCCAGACGCTAGAAGATATGTTAAGATCATGCGTGATCGACTTTGGGGGTAGTTGGGATACGCACCTGCCTTTGGTAGAGTTCGCATACAATAATAGCTACCACTCAAGTATAGGGATGGCACCGTTTGAAGCGTTATACGGTCGCAAGTGTCGAACTCCCGTATGTTGGCTCGAGGCCGGGGAAAAGCAGTTCGCCGGACCGGAAGTTGTACAAGAAACGGCGGACAAGGTCAAGGGCATCCGCGAACGTTTGAAGGCGGCCCAAGATCGACAGAAAAGTTACACCGATAAGAAAAGACGGCCAATGGAATTCCAAGTAGGAGACCGGGTTATGTTGAAGGTGTCCCCTTGGAAGGGAATTATTAGATTTGGGAAGCGTGGGAAGTTAAGCCCCCGTTTCCTTGGACCGTTCTCTGTGACTAAGCGAGTAGGACTTCAAGCTTATCAGCTGGAACTTCCTCCGGAGATGAAGGGAATTCATAACACGTTCCACGTGTGCTATCTACGAAAGTGTCTAGCAAAGGAGGAGAGTGTCATTCCACTCTTCGAGATCAGAGTGGATGCGGGAAATCGTTGCGTTGAAGAACCTGAGGCAATTTTGGAAAGGAAGACGAAGAAGCTTCGTCACCGAGAAGTCACAATGGTCAAAGTTCAGTGGAAGCACCATCGAGGTGCCAATGTGACTTAGGAAGCGGAAGAGGACTTGAGGCGGAGGTACCCTCACCTCTTCCCATAGCCGAGATTTCGAGGACGAAATCTTCTCCAAGTTGGGGAGGATTGTAACACCCGCTATTTTGGGGTTGGGTGAAAAGTTGACTTTTACCCAAAGTTCAAGGGGGTAAAATGTAACTTGGGTTATATAAATATAAATCAGATTTCAGATATTTTCTAAAATATCACAATCTGATTTCTTGAGAAATCAGAGAGAGAAAGAGAAGGAAGCAAGAGAAAGAGTCGTTCGGGTTTTCTCCAAATCGAGGTAGCAATCGTCAGAAGCAGTTTTATTCAGGAAGAAATCTGAGGTGAGTTCTTTAAGCTAAATCGGTCTGTATTACGAATGCTATGTGATAAATGTATTATTTGAAATGTGGAAAACCTGGTTTCAAAGTGACTTATTGTCGTTGGGAAATACCTTCTAAAGATCTCACATTTTCAAGAATCACGATTTATAGAATTGAACTGTTGTTCATATGAATTGCCTGTATAGCTGATTTAATGTGAGTATGCTCTAAAATGACATGCTTTGGCTTTGAGTCTTAGTGCAATGGATCCATAGGCACGGTGTTCCTGTGTCCCCTGTTTTGGGCATTTGGTTCACGTTTAGCACGGGATAGGCATCGGGTTGCCATGATAAGTAAGGTGTGGACCTATACGGTCGGTCAGCGTCTCATGGTGCAGTAAGGTGTAATCCCATTATGTGCTTGGGTTCCCCCTGTTTTGGGAACTCTCAAGGATAGATCCAGAGGGGTTGACTTGAATGTTTTGAGCAACAGATCTAGAGGGGTTGAGCTCGTTATGTGATTTTGGGTATTACTTATACCATGTTTAATCACTAATGGTTTATTTGATTTCTTGACTTAGCTCATGGCCATACTTACCGCATGACACCACTTGGGTTTAGTACTCTCTTTTATTTTGGCTTGTTCTCACTAGGCGTTAGCCTAACGCTTGCTCTTGGTTGTCATGTTGGCAGGTTATCCTAGCGGTGGGGCTCGTCGGGGCTGAGGGAGCGACCTTGGGGTCGTGAGAGATTCTTTTGAAGATTTATTTTGGAAGTATAGCGACACCCGTCCCAAATCTAGTTATAATTGTAGATTAATAGGTTGTCGTTTTATGCTTCATTTATATACCACATTAATATCTACTCTGTACCCCGTTGGATTAATTTGTATTTTGAAATTGTTACACCTTATTCCGCAAGTTAGTCTTTTGCCGAATTGTTTCTTCGAAATTTTAGTTCCGAAGTTTTTTTAGGTGTTACAAGTTGGTATCAGAGCCTTGGTTTAAGTGAACTAGGTATGACTGTAAGATGCCTAGACTTAAGCTGAGACTATTAAGTTACGACTCGTGAGATGGGGTAGATCTTATAAGATAGGATGGTCTTAGGGTCAACGGAAACTTGCACAGGTTGAAAGTTGTAACGATGGTAATAAGCACTCTTGCGTATTATACGTTCATAATTTCACTTAGCTAACGTTATTATGAAAATGTCTTACGTAAGCATACTTAAATTACTGTCGTTATAATGATTGATAAGTGTAGTAGTACGTTCTATGTGTTTTCCGTTATCCTTATCCCGTTCTTTTGCATGATTGCGTTTAGTAGAACCATGGTTAATACCAGGAATCGTCCAGAAGGCCAGGAGGCCGACATACCTACGGTCGGCCATCCGCTGGCGACCGTAGTGGGGGAAACAGTGTGTGTGAGTAATGTGCTGGGTGGAGGGCCCGAGCATATTCCTCGACGAAATTTGGAGGCTGATGAGCCTATTATCGAAGAAGTGACGGCCGAAACGAGAATGATGGATCGTATGATGTTGGCCATGAATAGGGCCATGGCGCAACAACAGGAAGTGTTCTTGAAACTCCTCGAGGACCGAGACACTAACAACCGTAGGCCCGAAACGGTTGGCGATAATGTGATTGTTGCAGGATCCGGGGGTACCGGACCTGAAATTTCCCCTGTGGTAACTGCAACCCTGGGCGTCAGTCGAACGGCGCGGACTTGCACGTTCAAGGCTTTTCTGGGTTGCCGACCACCAGAATTTAAAGGCTCGGACAATCTCTTAGATTGTATGGCCTGGGTCCGAGAGATGGAGCAAGCTTTTCGCTCAAGCGAATGTGGGGAGGAACAGAGGGTGATATTTGGTTCCCGAATGCTGCGGGGAATAGCTCTTACCTGGTGGGATGTGTACTCTGCTTCGCTGGAGCCGACTGTTCTGGACCAATTGTCTTGGTCTACCTTCAAGGAGAAACTGCTAGAAGAGTATTGTAACGAGAGGTCGTTGGACCGAATAAAGGATGAATTCCAGAGCTTGAAGAAGGGAGGTATGTCCGTGAGGGAGTACAACCGTCTCTTCATGGACAAGCTGGGTTTTGTGGGACATCTGGTCCCGACAGAGAAGGATAAAATCAAGGCTTACATCAAAGGTCTCCCATCGGACATGATGTCGATGGTTCGTGTGACAAAGACCTCCACCCTTCGGGAGGCAATGGAAGAAGCTCAACTTATGGAAGATGCTTACAGTCTCGGACGGGAGCAAGGTGTTCGCCAAGTCGAGAAGCGGAAATGGGAGGGAAGTTCAATGCCCTCGAAGAAACCCTTTTATGACAACAACAGCACTCAGCGAGGAGCTGATCCTAGACGTGAAGCTAGGTGGTGTTCCAAGTGCCGAAGCAAGCATTTCGGCCCTTGCAACTTTGTTCCCGGGACGTGCTACAAATGCGGGAAGACGGGTCACACGTTCCAAGATTGCCCTCATAAGGGGCAAATGTGTTTTGAGTGTAAGGAACCAGGGCACGTAAGGGCGGAATGCCCGAAGCTCAAGACTGGGGGATTTAGCGGGAAGAAGATGGAACCTCCGCGGTCGACTGGAAGGTCTTTCCAGATGTCGTCAGAGGAAGCTAAAGCATCGACCGATGTGGTGACGGGTACGTTTCTTCTAAATTCCGTACCTACGCGTGTGTTATTTGATTCTGGTGCTAGCTTCTCGTTCATATCTGATTTGTTCTGTTAAAGGCTTGCTATGTCTAAGAGTATGTTAGAGATTGCTGTTGTGGTAGAAATAGCAAATGGAGGTCAAGTTCTAATTCATAATATTCTTAAGGATTGCATCTTAGAGCTTAAGGAGAAGAAATTTCCCATTAACTTGTTACCAATGCAAATTGGCGGATTCGACGTGGTGGTGGGTATGGACTGGTTATCTAAGAACCGGGCCGAAATTGTATGTTCCAAGAAAATGATCCGTTTACCGGTGGCAAACGGAGAAGCGACTATAATCTACGGCGAAGGAAGGAAAGGCGACGTGGCGATTATTTCAGTAATCAAAGCTAGGAAGTGTTTGGTGAAAGGATGTGTATCTTTCTTGGCTTATGCCATCGATACCAAACTCGACCAACGGAAGTTGGAAGAGGTTAGGGTGGTACGCGAGTTTCCTGATGTGTTTCCGGAAGACTTGCCCGGGTTGCCGCCCGATCGTGTTGTGGACTTTCGTATTGACCTCATTCCAGGAGCGGCTCCGATCGCTCGAGCTCCTTATCGTTTGGCTCCTACCGAAATGCAAGAGATGGTGGTTCAACTTCAAGACCTTCTCGAGAAAGGTTTCATCCGACCAAGCTCGTCACCGTGGGGAGCTCCGGTTCTGTTTGTCAAGAAAAAGGACGGTGCGATGAGAATGTGCATCGACTACAGGGAACTGAACAAAGTGTCGATGAAGAACAGGTATCCACTTCCAAGAATCGACGACCTGTTCGATCAGCTTCAAGGAGCGGGTTGCTTCTCAAAGATTGATCTTCGATCGGGGTATCACCAAGTGAAGGTAGCAAAGAGCGACATTCCGAAGACGGCATTTAGAACTCGCTATGGGCACTACGAGTTTCTGGTGATGCCATTCGGCCTAACCAACGCACCGGCAATATTTATGGACTTGATGAACCGAGTGTGTCGACCGTTCCTCGACAGATCAGTAATCGTGTTCATCGACGACAACCTAGTCTACTCCAAGAACGAAGAAGAGCACGAGCAGCATCTCCGTGAAGTTTTGGATGTGTTAAGGCGAGAAAGACTCTACGCAAAGTTTTCAAAGTGCGACTTTTGGCTTCCAGAAGTTCAATTTTTGGGGCATATAGTTTCAAAGGAAGGAGTAAAAGTGGATCCCGCAAAGATTGAGGCAATGACGAATTGGGAACCTCCCAAGAATCCGTCTGAAATCCGAAGCTTCCTAGGTTTGGCAGGATACTACCGGAGATTCATTCAAGATTTCTCGAAGATAGCCTCGTCGTTGACTATCTTGACCCGGAAGAACGTGAAATTTGTGTGGACCGAGAAGCAAGAAGAGGCGTTCCGTACCTTACAGAAGAAGCTTTGTGAAGCTCCTATCCTATCCTTACCAGACGGGACGGAAGATTTTGTGGTGTACAGCGATGCGTCGAAGATGGGTTTGGGTTGTGTCCTGATGCAAAGAGGGAAGGTGATCGCTTACGCATCTAGGCAACTTAAAGTGCACGAAGTCAACTACCCTACTCATGACTTGGAATTGGCAGCAGTGGTGTTTGCACTGAAGTTGTGGCGGCACTACCTTTACGGTACGAAGTGCACTCTTTATACTGATCACAAGAGTCTGAAGCATATCTTTGATCAGAAAGAACTAAACATGAGGCAACGAAGATGGTTGGAGTTGTTGAAGGATTATGACTGCGAGTTGCTCTACCATCCGGGTAAGGCAAACGTGGTTGCCGACGCCTTGAGTCGGAAAGTCTGCGGAGGAAATTCTCGTGCTACCTTTTCACGGATTGAAATAACTTCAACGCTTATTGACAGAATCAAGGAATCGCAAGTCGAAGCCTTGCTAGAGGAAGTTTTGAGAGTGGAAGTGTGGCGCTCGATCAGAGGGCAGTAAATACTTGGCATTGGTATACTTCTGAGTAAGGGTGGTGATTAGCGGAGGTGGTTAATGGAGGCACTGATCTATGACATTAAGGATGATTGTACTCTAATGGATTACCGTTGGTTCCATGACTTGAGATGTGGATGTCGGCAAACGGTTGTGTCTGGAGTGGAAATTGAAGTCGTAAAGATATTTTTTTTTGACAATTAGGTGCTGCAGTGGAAGATGTAGGTTTCTTTGGGGATCCTTGTTGGTTGGAGGGATAGTGAAAGTATCTCAATGTCGTCTGTTGCTATGGAAGTCAGAAACCAATTTTGTGGGGATGGCAGGACGCTGAAAATAAAGAAGTAGTTACGGATAATTTTGAGGTTCTTCGTGAGGAAGCGAAAAGTTATTCAGAAAAAGGTGTGTATCTAACGTGATGTTGGTCAACTTTGTGTGGATCTTGAAGATCGATAGTTCGGTAAGGTGGTTCTTTATCGATGAGGTTTTGATGGTTATGTGGGAGTGAAGTTTATATGTAGCACAATTAGAAGGGTTGCGCTTTGTGCAGTTAAGTCTTCGAAGTAGTATGCTTAACCTTTCAGACTACTGGAGTTTGTTTCCAGCAGGTCGCGATGAGCCGACAAGGAACGATACCTTGTTGGGTGGTTTTGAAGATCATAGTGTTGCAATTTATTTGGGTTCGAGAAAGATAAGTCGTGAAATGCCTTGAAGTCCGATTTTAGTATTACGACCAGTGTGAGTAGGACAATATATGTTAGTGTGCCAAGTGGTCGTGGAGATTTGCAGTTGTTCGGGGATGAGGTAGTAGAGTGATGGTTGTAACCATGAGTTGGTGATGCCTTCATGTCATAGCTGAGAGTGCAAATATTTAAGTGGTAAGGAGCTTCCTTGAGGATATGTAGAAGGTGGGCTAACTCGTTGTAGGATGAATGTCCTCGTCCGAAGATCTATGGGGAATGAGTTGTAAGTGGTAAGAATGTGGTTGGGATGCTAAGTTGAGAATAATTTTGTCAAATGATGGTTGGCAGTTATCTAAGAGGGGAACCGTATGTTCTGGGTTACGACAAGTTTTGGGCGAAACTATATTATATACCTAGAATGATTGTTGAAAGTGCTGAACTGCTTAATTCAGGGGGTTGTGTAGTAGAGAGGAAATCCGTGGGCATGTTGAAGTATTCTTTGGGAGTGAAGGGATTCTAGCAGATTGGACAATCCAGTTTGGCGTGCGAGAATTGTGCGGCGCTTTCAAATAGTGGGTAATGTTTTGGAAGAGTTGGGTTGACTATCTCGCGTGAGAATTGTGGATAGTCGATTGATCAAGCAAGTTATGTAAATGTGAGTCGATATGTTTGGGAATCATCAAGGAATAGAGTAAGCAATGTTGGGGGAGCAGTGTTTCTTGCAGCGAGGAGAGAGTGAAGATATCATGTCGGAAAGGTGGGAAATCTTAGAGTAAGAAGTTCGACAAGTAACACAAAATGTGGAGGTACGTTTTCAGATTCTGCTGTTAACAAGTTTATAAATCCTTAGCGTGGGTATGAGAGAGAGAAGACGGCGTTTCGGTGCGGTGGGAGTGTTGATAAATAAAAAAAATCGTGCGGCTGGACCAAAAGTTCACGCCTCTAATCAGTGAGACAGCCGTTAGAAGTGGGGTTGAAGTCTTCAAGGAGGAAGGTAGAGGTGGTGGAATCTAGTTGCTCGGAACGAAGGACCATAATGTCAGTTTGGTAATGCATGAAAAGGGGATTCCAAGTGAGACAGTTGTCCAGTGTTGAACTATTTGGAATAGTTTGTATGAGCTTGGCTGCTCTGTGTTAAGTGGGTGAAGCTGGGTTTTATTGCGCTTTTGGTTGAGTGATTGTGGATGCAATGAGAAAGGGAGGTATACGTCGTATTATTTGGCCAGTTGGAATCGGTGGATTACGAAGGTTTTGAATTATGGAAGTTTCTACCAATATGTGAAAAGTTGAAGAGATGACGTTGGGGCGATGTATATTCAGCGTGTAAGAATTGGATAATGCCGAGGAGTTGAGATCATTGTGGTTCGAAAAAGGCAGTGCTTCTGCGTTTGATTTATGCCGTGCTAAGAGGGGATTGCTTGCAAGGGCAAGTTTCATGATGAAGAAACTCGTGACTGTGGGTTGTTGGTGATGTTTGCAGTCGACGGTGTGTTATGTTGGCGAATTGGGTGGTTATTTTAGTCAGTGAGGTAAGTTGTCGTGGTGTTGAATCTGGTAAAATTCTTTTAGTTAAGAAAGTTGTTGTATTCGAGGGGTAAATCTGATGGTTGCGTACGACTATGTATTGATCAGAATGGCTTGGATAACCGAATGGTGTTAATTTGTTTAGATTGAGAATTTTGTGTCGTTAGTCCTAAGTAGGGACAAAGGTAAAGTTTCCAGTCTCGTCTTGGAAGGGTGTGATCCGATTCAGAAAGAAACGGAAGATAAGACCTAGATTTGTTGGGTCGTTGCTATGATGGAGCGTATTGGAGAGGTAGCTTATAAATTGGAATTACTCGTGGATTTGCGAGGAGTGGACCCCGTTTTCCATGTATCTAATCTGAAGAAATGTTTAGCAGAAAGCGATGTCGTTATACCTTTAGAGGATGTCCAAATAGATGAGAAGATAAGCTATGTAGAGGAGCCGGTAGCTATCTTAGATCGTAAGGTGAAGAATTTAAAGAACAAGGAAATTCATCTGGTGAAAGTTCAGTGGCAATTCCACAAGGGTCAATAAGCGATTTGGGAGTTGGAGTAAGTTATGAGGAAGCAATATTCTAGTTTGTTCGACGAAGGAATTCCGAGGACGGAATTCTTTTAAGGGAGGGGATATTGTAATAACTGGGTTAAACTCAAAGAATTAAAAGTTTGGGGTAAAAATTTAGAAAGGCCTTAGAAAGGGGTCTAGGGTGAAAGTTGGGAAAAAGGGATTTTAACCCTAGAGGTAATAGTGTTAGTGTGTGTGTGTGTGTAGCGGTCGATCATTTTTTTTTTCTGGGAGAAGGGTTCTTTAGCGATTGCTGGAGAGAACGAGAAAGGAGGATGATTCTTCAAAAAGTTCAAGTGTGATTTTGATTCCATCTTGAGGTAAATCATCTTGTAGCTTAAAAATCTCATTTCTCAAATGTTCATCTCTGCAATGAATTGTTGTTGGGTCATGTGAGAATCTGATGTTTAGTATTTGGGTTAGTGTGCTGTAATTATTCTTTTAGTTCATGGAGTTCTTGGTAATTGATTCCTACTTTGAAATGGGTATTGGTTGAATTTGGTTATCGAGGTTTGGATGTATTTTGTAACCTGTGTTTCTGGGTATGGAGAGGTCGGCGTTGTTCCTCGTAAGGATATCGAGCGATGGCCCCGATCCTCGAGGTAGCCACCGGTCGATGGTATCAATCGACGTTAAAGGGGGGTTACAGCACCGGTCGGCTGCTGGGCTTAGACCCCGGTCAAGGAAGGAAGGCACCGGTCTTAGCCATGCCGGTCGATACCTGAATCCGATCCCCGACTTGTGTTTTTTTTTTCTTTGTGGGCCGAAGCCCAGTTTGGAATCTATGAATTATTTAGTGTTTGGGCTTTAATAATTAGATAATTAGTCCATTTCCTTTTTATTGCAAATTATCTTGTTTCAAGATGGTTTCTAGCGGGCTAAGTGTTTTTGAGATTAAGTGTCGTTGAGCTTATGGGGTTAAGATCAACCGTGCTAAATTAGAAAGTTGAGAGAGTTCACCACAATCAATATTTCCTTTATAGGTTTCGGTTCGAATCCTAAGAGTAGACGCCGGATTTAAGCTAAGGACCTCAGGTGAGTTTTTTCTGAACTGAATCTCTTTGTTAACGAAAGCATGTGAAGTTTAACTTTAAAATGTTGATTTACTTACGATGGCATGATTTTTATGAAAGTATTTATGTGTGTTATAAATCGTTGATATTTACATGTATGCATACATTATATGTGGAGATTGTGACCTAAGTCGGGGAGTGTCGCCCGCCTACTCGTACCGGGAAGTGTGGACCGTTTATGCTATTGGGGGTGTGTCCCAAAATTAAGGTAGTGCGAGTTAGACACATCGTCTTTGACGGTCGTGTGGTCAGTAGCGTGTTTATATTTATGTGCTTATAAATCTGTTGTTTTAAATTTGCTGGAAAGTTATTTTATTGCTTATCGGTTAGAGGGAACTCACTAGACCTATGGTCTAACCCTCGCTCTTTCAAAACTAAAAATCTTTTCAGGCAAGCGTGAATTAGTGAGATCGGTTAAGGGCAAAGAGAAGATGTAGCGGGAATAGATAGAAGACCGTCACTTTAGTTATTTCTTATTATTGTCTCAGTTGTGTAAGTTGCCTATGAAAACCTTGAATTTTACTTTGTAAGCACGGGGCCGTTTCGACATGAATTTTTATTCTATTATTAAGATTTAAAATATTATTTTGTCGTTTAAGGTTGGGTTATTACATTATTATCCTTGCTATAAGTAAATATCATTACAACACCAACAAAAACCCATTATTTAAAATGATAAATAGACAACAAAAGAAAAAAAATTAAGATTTAATATCGTACATTAACAAATTATGTATCCGAACCACAAGGGCTGTGGTGTGGTGGTAAAGGCTTGGGGAGTTCATTGCGCTCAACCCGGGTTCGAGCCCCACTAGCAGCACTTGTGGCCACTGAGGATAAACTCAGGGCTGTACGCTTTAGCAGCTGGGCCAAAGACCCTAATTGCCAGAGATTAGTCTGGACCATAGGCCCAAGATACCTTTTCCAAAAAAAAAAACAAATTATGTATCCGTCTATAAGAAAAGGATTTATTGGTACAATTTATCGTCGTTAAGTTATAGTTATACCTTAACGTAAAATACTTAAAAGAAATCAGGTCGATTGGAATGACAAGAACTTCTTAAATAACCTGTTTTATCTGTTGACTTCGTTGCCACTTACAATTATTTCACGTACTACAACAAGCTGTAACCAAAGTATTGAATTAAAATGAACAATACCTACACGGGTATCACCAAAAACTGCAAGTTACTATCTCATTTAAACTTTAAAATTTATCTTTTGTTTTTATTTTATTAGGAAAAAGAAACTAGATGCCACTAAACTTTGCTAAAAATTTCAAATGTGCCATCATAATCAACAAAAATAACCAAAATACCCTACAATCAAACTTTTGTAGTGACACCATATTCAACAAAAATGACGAAGGGAGCGTTTGGTTCGCAGAATGATTTCTGAAGGAATGGAATATGTCTAAGGAATTGAAATCTGAAAGGAATTGAAATGTAATGTTATCAGGTTTGACCACGTGCTTAGTTGGCAGGAATGGAATGTAATCAGTCAAATGAATTGGAATCTGTCTGTTTGGTTTGCAAATGAATTGGAATGGAATTCTGAAAAATGACAAAAATAACTTTTCTTTTATTTCTATTTTTTAAAATGCCAATAGAGATAGAGAGGAAGGAGAGGAGAGAGAGGGAGAGGAGAGAGAGAGAGAGGAGAGAGGAAAGAGAGAGAGGAGGGAGAGAGAGAGGAGAGAAGAGGGGAGAGAGAGGAGAGAGAGGGGAGAGGAGAGAGAGAGAGAGGGAGAGGGGAGAGGAGAGAGAGAGGAGGGAGAGAGAGGAGAGAGAGGAGAGAGAGAGGAGAGAGAGAGAGGAGGGAGAGAGGAGAGAGTGAGAGGGGAGAGAGAGGGGAGAAAGAGAGGAGAGAGAGAGGAGAGAGGAGAGAGAGAGGGGAGAAAGAGAGGAGAGAGAGAGAGAGGAGAGAGAGGGGGTTAGGAGAGTATTTGTGTCATTTTGAGAAAAACTAATAGGAATGGAATTCGAATTCCATCCATTTTAAGAAGAAATGATCAAATCCATGATTAAAGGATTTCATGGAATTCAATTCCATTTCCATTGGTAACCAAACAGCAGGATGAAATTTGGTCAATGGAATTGACCATTCCAATTTCATCAGATTCCGACGGAATCCAACGAACCAAACGCCCCTAAATTTCTTCAATCAAACCTATGTTGTTTATGCTACATTCAACATAAAAAAAGAAATACAAAAATACCTTTTATTGTGGTTTAAAATAAATAAATAAAACTATGAATAAAAGAGGAGGGGGCGTTCTTTAACGGCCTAGAAAAGGCGAGGGGGGGGGTTCGTTGATGACACCTACAATGGGATGTAGGCAACGAGGCATAAAGGAATAACAATTATACAATAACTAAAAGTTAAATACCACATGTTTTAAATGTGCTTTTTTAAAGTTTTATATTGAAATTTTGTTTTTAATTAAGTTCGGTTTAAAAAAAAAATACTTCCATTTCAATTTACTAAAGAGGTTGCTAGTCATTCTCACTCACAATCATCTATTTCTTACCCCTTACCTACCTCACTCACATATCTATATCTATACTATATTATAAAAATGGTATAAAAAACTCTTAATTATAACATTTTAAACATAAGTTACAACTAATTAAACCAATTACTTAATTTACAATTTCTTAATTCTTTGGTACAACCTTTCCAAGCACAATATCTCATATAATCATCTATTTGTGGAATGAATACTCATTTATTAATTTAACTATTTGTTTTTTTGGTGGATGATTTTATAAAATAGATTTTATATTAGCATAATCTATTTTAAATGTACATTTTACATTTAAATCTATATTAATGAGATGTAATATAAAATCTTTTTTCTTCCGTCTTTTTTTATATTACATCTCATAATGATTTTTCCATATTTTATTTTATAAAATCTTTTTCCATATTTTATTTTATAAAATCTTTTTACATAATGAGATGTAATATAAACTATTTTCTTCCGTATGATTTTGCTAATATAAAATATATTTTATTTTATAAAATCTACACGTATTTTATATTAGCATAATATAAAATCTACACGTATTTTTTTTGATAATATAAAATCTGCACGTATTTTTTTTCACGAGCATTAAAAAAAGAAAAAAGAAGGTTGATATGAATTAAAAATAAAAAATAACGAGATACACTAATAAATTATTGTATTCTTTAAAATAAAAATATTCCGCAATACTTTCCAAATTAACCAAGTGTTAAGAAAATAAAATAGAAACGATGTAGATATAAAAATATTCTTCCATATTTTTAATATGTTTAAATTTAAATGTAAAATTGAAAATGAAAATAGAAGATTTTAAAATATTCTCTACATTCACTATAAATATATATAGCTTCTCTATGTATCATCCGAGTACAAGAAGAAGACGAACGGTCGGGTGTCAATGGCGGAACCTGCAACTGAACAGAAGGTATTCCACTATATTTTTGTTTATTTGAAAAACTACTTTTTTATATTTTATTTTATTTTATTTTATTGTTCGTTCTTTACTTACATTACGCTGCATCGCGCGAGTATATGCCTAGTCCCCTATAAAATGGGTATAAATAGAATTCACCTTTATTAAACTTTAAATGAAAACTTGAGAATATATCTTATCATTTTTTGACCTTATATTGATCACATTTAGTTGTAAATAATATCGATTTACAAGTTTAGGGGCATTTTTTTTCTTCTAATTACGTGATTTATTTGAAGAAAAAAACATAAAAAGTTCTTCTTGAAAGAAAAGTATGAAAATGCTCAATAAATTCATATTTTGAATGACTCTAAGTACTTGAATTGTTTTTGAACCGACCGAGCATAATTGGATATCCAATTGTAATTGGATCGGACTGAAAATCTCAACATCCAATTTGGATCGGTCGGTTCTTGGATGGCAGTCCAGAACCGACCGAACCGAACCGATCAACATCCAATTAACCATCCAGTTTGCAATTTGCTTAAATCTAAATTTGTTTTGTGTTGGTTTTTGAATTTTTAGTCTCACTTGTGTTGGTTTTAACACAAATTAAAAGCGATTAATCAATTTGTTTCATTGTTAGAAAATTGCATTAAATTAACACAATGGATGTTCGATCTGACCTGATCATCCATTGGATGTCGGATGGATCCAATCCGATCCAATGGATGGATATCCAATAAGAATATCCACTGAATATATCCAATCTGATCCAATGGATATCCAATAAGAACATCCAATGGATGGAACCGAACCGATCAAATCATCCACTGGATAGGAAAAATCCAACATCCAATGGATGATTGGATTAGTTCAGTTGGAAAAATCCAAAACATCCAAAGAATGATTGGATCGGTTCGATTCCCTCACATCCAATGGATGTCAACCGATTAACACCCTAAGGTGTACACAAAAGTTGTGTTAATCCCTTTTAGTTTTTCTTTTTTAACTCTATAATTGATTTACAAATATAGTCGTGTACCAATAACTTTTTTTGGTCAAAATGATGTATTTAACCGATTTTAGAAATTTAAAGGATTTAATTGTTCAAAAAAGAAGTCCGAGACTCAATCACTCAAATTCAAAAAATGTTCGTTGAGTATTTCTGGATGTTTTCGTTTTTAATCTAAGTCTCTAGTAATCGATCTCTACCTTTCTACCACACTATCGATTTTGTTAATCGATTGCTACTAATCGATTTTGTTAATCGATTGCTACTAATCGATTTTGTTAATCGATTGCTATTAATCGATTTTTCAATCTCGACTTCTCTTTTTGTATTTTTGGTAGGAATTGGTATTGGCTAATTGAGGCACTTGTATATGCTATTTTTCAATCTCGATTTCTCTTTCTGTATCTTTGTGGAGTGCTTTGATGCAGGCTTTTGGTTGAGGGTTTTGGGCCGACAGTTCACTATCGATGAAGGGGCAATGAGAGTTTGAAGGTGGTTCTGCTGTATCATATTGAGAAAGTTGGAGGGTCCAAAGTTTCCAGGTATGATGGGCATAAAATTTACAACGACAATGATAATTTTTGTTAGTCCAAGATCACTAGAACTTCTAGAGAGAGAAAGTAGAGAGAGAGAAAGATGGAGCGCAAAACAAAATTTTCAATATTGTGTGTGAATTCCTTACAACCAACAAGACCAAAGGGACTTAAATACCCTTGGTCAGATACAAGACATATAAGCCTCTAAACACAGTATTGACCAAGTCCTATAAATACAATGATTACTATAAAATCAGACCTAACAATCTTCCCCTTAGTAATCATTGGCGCTTTGGTCTTCAAAAATTATCTTCTATAACAACACGGACCAACAAAGCGACTTTCAGAAGCTTTCTGACTTTTAAGAAAAAATTTCTTCTCAGCATCTTGCAGATTGAAAATTTTCTTTGCTGCTTAAGCTCAAGACGATACACCTCTTTTGAATGATCTTGAATGAACTATGGTGTTCGGAGCAGGAACAACAAAAGATTTTGTTGTAGCTGAGAGAATAGAATCTTTGAGCGAATCTTGATCAGCAGATAAACATTTAAGCTCTTTGTCTCTTTAACTTCTCCTTGATTTCTCCCCCTCATGACCTTGATGATCTTGATCAACTTGGTCATGCGAATGTTGGAGACGAGACAACGAAAGATCTGCAAAATCAAAGAAACAGAGAAAACAGGGGTGGTTTGCGTTCCATGCAGGAAGCGCAAACTAAGGTTTGCGTTCCACATGGGAGACGCAAAGCAAGGTTTGAGTGCCATGCTTGATACGCAAAGCAAGGTTTGCGTGTCATGCTTGATGCGCAAAACAAGCTTTGCAGGCCATGTGTGAAGTGCAAAGCTGCCTTAGAAAAATTTTACCTTTGAAAGCTCTTTGACTCCCCCTACACAAATGCATTAGATAAGACAATTCGAGATAACATTCATGTAAAGAAAATCAGACACTCCCCCTCAAAAACAGATATAATTTTTGAAATACATCTCTTTGTTCACTCCCCCTTGAATAATGCATAAACCCATTAAAATATATTTATGAGAACACAGTGATCAGAAATTAATGTAGAAAGAAAAATATACTGAATGTAAATTTTGAAACAACTAAACATATAAAATTTTAAATACTAAACAAATTAAATTTTACAGAGTAAAATATCACAAATTTATCAATCATTTGAAATCAAACATATGTTGTAAGATAAAAGAACGAGTTTAATTGCATATCAAGTTAAAACATGTTCAGTTTCAAAACTTCCAGCAATCTATTCAGTGTGCTCACATGCGAATCTTTGATTAGCTTCAAGAAAATGCAATTCTAAAAATATTATAGAGAACTTTGCATGTACTAACACTAAGCCATCAAGAATTAAGATATTTATAAATTTACAGATTTATTGCAACTCAAACATATCACCAAGTATCATGAGATGTGTGCTCATTGGCATCTTTTAGCATTGTGCTCATTGACATCTTAACATGAGTGTGCTCTTTGGCATCTTTTAAGTGCGTGCACTTTGGCATCTTTTGATCAAAAAGTTTATTAAGTAAAGAACATGCCGTAAACGTAACTTTCTATCTGACCTTATTGCAGGATTTGGGTCAGCCACTCCCAGACCAGTTGGCCTTAGGGGACTAGGTGTCAAGCACCCCTTGGAACTTACTCTCCCAGATCAGAAAGGCTACATCGACATATCCTAAACCCATTCATACCAGTAGAACATGACTTTCGATCTGGTTCTATTGCAGGATTTGGGTTCGATCACTCCCAGACCAAATGACCTTAGGGGATCAGATGACAAGCATCCCTAGGAACTTACTTTCCCAAACCAGAAAGGTCACAGGTACAAACTTTTAAACTTAGAGATAGTCTAAGCAAAGTAAACTATAAAAATTCCGACTCACATATCTTTAAAGCAGAAATAAAAGTTTCAAACATGTTGCTGACTTTTTGACTTTTGTAAGACTTGAAATTTGACCATATAAAAACTTTAATATAAACAAAAGAACTTGAAAATTTATCCTAGACACATATTTTATTCAAAGGAAAGAAAAAATGTAAAACTTTACTTTATAGAATAAAATTTGTAAAGATTTAAACTTTTAATTAATATTTAGTTGGAACAAAATAAAATTCAACTATTTCATCTTTCACATTATAAAAATAATTTGTGTCTCATATTAAAAGAAAATTTTGGGTAATACAAATTCATGAGATAGATAAACAAACTCAGATTCTTGAAACATTGAGAAAAACTGGAACACACCATAATCAGAGATATATGCATCGGAAATAAAATTGATGTACTCACAGTATTTCATTAGTCAGAAGCTTAACTATGAAGAACGAGTTCTAAACTGTATGTGTTTAGAAGTCAATGTCGTTGAAGCACGGGTTCTAAGCTGAAATACTTAGAAGCCAAAATTCCCTTACTCCCCCTTAACATGTGATGCCTGCAACTTTGAATCAGATAAAGATTTGGGTACCCACTTAAATTTGGGCCCTTGTTTGTTAGTTGCAGTTCTTACGGGAACATAATGAGCAGATTTATCAGATAAAGCACAAGGAATATGATCAGAAAAATAATCACACTCATCAGAAGAGAAAGCATAATCATCAGAATTCGAATCTGAGGAAGAACATGAGACATATTTTGAAATTCGAAACATTTGCTTTCTAGAGTATTTTGAAATTTTATTACATGAAGAAAATGAATCACTGTAATAAAGTTTGTCTACACATTTATCCCCATCAACAAAAGATTCCTCAGATATCTGCTTCTTTCTCCAGATCTGTCTTGGCGACTTCCTCACAGTCCGATCTGAAGAATAAAAAACAGAAACATTATAATTTTCAGATAAAACAGAGTCATTTTTCTTTGACTTCCTTGATCTTCTTCTTTTACGCTTCTTTTTATAGAATTGATCATTTAGCAGTAAAGAATTATCAATAATTAAATCAGAAGAAGAAACTTTATCAAAGAGATCAGTCTTAGCATTTAATATTGTAGAACTAGCCTCGGAATCTGAAGAATTTTGAGAAAGAATTTTAAAATTTGAAACTTCCTTTTTATTTTCCTTGAAATCAGAAGAGATGTAAGAAATAGAATCTGATTTTTGAGAAAATATATTTTCTTCTAGACTTGAAGTCATAAAAGAAAGAATAATGTCAGATTCAATTTTCTTTAAAATATTTTGATCTTCTATCTGATCTTCAAGATCTATGATTTTTCCTTCTAATACTATCGGAAGAATATATTTATTCGAATTATAAGAGATTGGAGAACTATTTTCCTTAGAAGTATTAGGTGCATAAGGATTAATAAAATCATCAGATATTGAAGATTTGGTAGAAGATATGTCTTTTAAAACTCTTTTTCCTCTTCTCGATTTTTCCGGAAAATATTTTGCATTTTCAGAAGTATAAACAAAAGGAATTTCATTTTTCTTTTTATATATCCTTTTCTCATTTTCAATATCTAAATTTTTTTGCTTTTCACTAGTCCAAAAGAATTTGAATTGAGGACCATAGTGTGCAAGATTTAGATATTCGTATTTATATATAGTGGGAACTTCGTCTATCACTTTGTTTAAAAAATGAGGATTGTCAAAACCAAGTCCCCATCTATCCTTAATAGCTTCTTCACTCCTTGGCTTGTTCATGTAAATGGTTTGCTCAAATTGTTCTCTTTTATATAATTTCCTTTCTAAAACAATTATTTTCTCAGAAAGAATTTTATTTGAAGAATTCAGATCAGTCAAAGAATCACGATAAGTCTGATTTGATTTTTCAAGATCAACTAACTGCTTTTGAAATTTCTCTTTTATATCAATTAAAATTGACTTTTCATCTTTTAAAGAAATTTGCAGTTTCTCAATAAAATCAGACTTTTCTTGATTTTTAAACTTTTCAGAAACCAACTTTGAACGCAGATCATGCAAGGCAGAGATAAAAACATTCATTTGAGATAAGAAGAAGTTATAGTTAAAATCAGATATTACCTCAGAACCATCAGATGAGGTATCATCTTCCTCATCATCACTTTGATCGTCACCAACAAAGCACATGGCTGCAGTCTCCTCATTTTCAGCCTCATCGTCCGAATGATCCAACCAGTACTCTTCTTCAGCTAGCAGTACAGTTCCACTCTCCTTCTTTTTAGCTAGAGCCAACTTCTTTCGGTAAAAATCAGCATTCTTTACCACTTTGACTCTGCAATCCTTGACCATATGTCCAGACTTTCCACAGTTAAAGCAGTTTATCACCTTTTTGTCATCTTTCTTCTGATCAACTGTCTTAGCCTGTTCAACTTTGGAGTGTATGTCTTTGAAGAAGAACCAGTCTTAGAACCAGAAGTAAACTGCATATTGTTTGACCCAAATCTGTTCTTGAACCGTTTCTGATAAAGCTGAGTTAAAAGAGTCATGGCCTTCTCTAGAGCTTCACCATCATCATCTGTAGACCCATCATAGGCTGATTCAGTCAAAGTTTGCTCAACCAGTTGGCTAGCAATAAGAGCAATGGGATCTACTGACTGAGGCTTATTCTTCTTATCCATCTTTGCCTTCTTCTCCATTACCATAGATTCATCTGTCATCAAGATTTCATATAACTCCTGAATTGGCATTGTTGAGATTCTAACATCGTTTCTCATTCTGTGGCAAGACTTGTTCCACTCAGGTTGTAACGCGTTCAGAAACTTCAAGTTAGCCTCCAATTCAGTCTTGGTAACTTTAATCTTGAAAAGATCATTGATGACAGCCCAAAATCGATCAAACACACTCTTCAAACTTTCTCCATCCTTAGCTTGGAACTTCTCAAAGTTGTTCATGAATCTGGTCTGTCGTAACTGAGTAGACATAGCAGTACCAAGCATAATCTTCTCAAGTTGTGTCCACATCAGCATTGGATTATGTTTGAAACAATCGATTCTGTTATAAATGGAGTTGGGAAGAGCAAGGATTAGATTTGACTTAGCCAGACTATCTGCTTGATATCTCGATAACTCTTTAGGGTCATATTCACTTAAAGGTGTTTCAACTGCTGTAGCTGGAGTAGTAGCAGTAGCTGGGATTACTTTCATTTTCTTCACCATAGGACCCTCATACAGAGATTTCATCATGTTTTCCCCATTTGGTTGCCTTTTAATAAAGTTGATGAACCGATCCTGCCACTGTTCGAATTCGTTCTCATTGATCAGTACTGGTGGACGAGTATCAAACCCCAAAGACATCATGAGGTCATTCTTGTAGATCTGTGCTTGCAAAGACATCTTGAGAAAATAATCAACTTGAAGTGAATGATCGTCCCAAACTATATATCAGAAAATCAAAAATCAGATCAAATTGAAATATTTAAAAAAATATTTCGTGAAAAATGAAATTTGAACAATACTTGTTTTTTTTTAAGGCAGAAACGCAAACTAAGATAAGCGGAAGCAGAATAGAAACGCAAAGTGAAGCTTTGCGGGTCAAGAGAGGAACGCAAATTGGAGCTTTGCGGGTCACACTAGAAACGCAAAGTGAACTTTGCGGGTCTAACTAGAAACGCAAAGTGAAGCTTTGCGGGTCTAACTAGAAACGCAAAGTGAACTTTGCGCGTGTAGTAAGATCCGAGAACCTGACTTTGCGTGTGTCACTTGAGACGCACAATTAGCTTTGCGGGTCCAACGTGAACCGAAAACCTGAAACACAAGAACAAAGATTAGTAGAAAATGCAAAGTATATGATAGAAACGCAAAGTATTATGATAGAACCGCAAAGTTACAAGAATGAAACGCAAAGTATATAACAGAAACGCAAACTTCAAAAACTTGTAAATTTTAGCAAAATCAGATCAAATCAAGAAATTTACGCAAGAAAAACACACATTGGTGCTCGAAAACAACATTTTAACAACTTTTATCAAACAATTTTGATCAAAATCAACAAAATCTTGAAATTCGACAAGAACAGAACAAGAACAACGTTGTTTTCAGAAAACCCGTTTTTCTCAAAATCGATGAACTAAATCTGTTTTTCTTGCAACAAAATATGAATAAAAAACGATCACCTATCAAAAACGAATTAATTGATGCAAAAAAAACAATGTAAAACAGTCACAAACACACCCAAAATTTGTGAGAAATCAAGAAAACGAGATTTTATTGAAAAATTCAATAAAATCGATCAAATTTTCGATTTCAATCACTAAATCAGATCAATAACAAACAATCTCTCAATTCTCTCAAGATCTAGCAAGCTCTGATACCAATTGTTAGTCCAAGATCACTAGAACTTCTAGAGAGAGAAAGTAGAGAGAGAGAAAGATGGAGCGCAAAACAGAATTTTCAATATTGTGTGTGAATTCCTTACAACCAACAAGACCAAAGGGACTTAAATACCCTTGGTCAGATACAAGACATATAAGCCTCTAAACACAGTATTGACCAAGTCCTATAAATACAATGATTACTATAAAATCAGACCTAACGATTTTGTTGTTTTTGTGTTTTTGATTTTGTTGATTCAGGTAGATTGACTAGTTGGTGTAAAAAACGTTAAACAGTTCACTGGGGGTAATTTGGTCATTTAACTTGTTCTGTCCCGTTCTTTCATGTCTTACGAAACGTTGGACAGCTGTCCTGTCCAGTTCTGTTCTGTCCTGTCCTGTCCTGTCCAGTTCTGTCCTGTCTGCATACCAAACGCACCCTTAGTGAATGTTTGGGTTATATGAAGAATATTTGAATGTTTCTATAGGTAGAGATAAATGGTACAACACATATTAACATGCTATTAATGTTTGACGTTTTTAGTGCATCTAGATCTAGTTTGTAAAGATGTCAATTTAATTAATTTGTACTTCAATTTTTGCAATATTGGTACAAAACCGTACCAACATGTACCAACCGAAAAAAGTTGGTACCAATTTAGTTGGTACAAAGTATAATTGGTTGGTACATGGTATAAAATTTTGTGTATCAATTATAATTGATTGGTACACGGTATATGGAAATAAAACATGGTACAGTACCATGTTCACGCCTAAGTATTACGCTTTGGATCCTTTAGTAAAAAAGAGCATTCCTTCCCACAATAAATATAAATTTGTAAATGGAAAACTTAAAATAATTACTTACCTTAATTACATTTAAATTAATCTTTTATCAACAACTTTAAATTTATAAAATAACAGACAATTTAAAAGTTCTAAAACTTCTTTAATGCAACACATCTTTAATAGAAAAATATATAAAGTTTACCGAAAAAGGAGCACAAAGTATGTATCAGAGTTCTAAACATGATAATCTAACTCTTAACCGAATTAGAACAATTGGGGGTTACTAAAACCGTTAAGTCTGCTATCTTCAAAACCGGTTGACGCCTCTAAGCCATTCTATTTGAACCTCCACAAAGCTCCATGCCACTCAGTTCCCACTATGACCTGATATACATGTTGATAAGAAAAAATATTAGGTTTAACGCCTAGTGAGTTAAAGCAGTTTTCATCATATAAAATATAAAAAGGTTAGAACGAACGTTTTACTTTAAACACGACCCATTCTTTAAAACATAAGTTATAAAATGATTATATTTACAAAGCTCGTTATTTCCAATTCAAATACCTCTTTTAGATAACGACCAATATCCAAACTCACCCAAAACACGCATAAGATGCAACCCCAAAATATTAATTATATAGATAAAACTATATATTCCAAATACCGAAAGCATGGGTGAAGAAGTACCCGAAAATAACACATTTCAGTGACAGGGGAGACCTGATTCCCTCAAATGTGGCGGGAACACAAAGTTAAGCCACTTATCAACGTTCTCGAAGTTCACCTAGGGCCATGGATCCCCGTATACGGCTCCATAAAGCACCATTGCAAGATTCCCAAATGATCCTAGTGTCTACTTGACCTCTAGATGGGTCTTACCATAAAGTCACCAGTCTCCGTATACGGATCCCATGAGCACCACCGCAAGACCTAGCCCCATATACGACTCAACAGAGTACCACCGCAGGTTAATAACTCCATATATGACCCAATAGGGTACCACCACAAGCTCACTACCCATGTTTTAGCCCCAAGTATTTCCAATGTAAAAGTATTGAATACTTACTAAGTCTTGAAGCATCAGAAGATAAGTTAACTTCAGAGACAACCCTTCATAGACTGCCATCATAGGGTGTTTAACCAGAAGATGATCCAACCGGTCAGAGCCTGAAGGCCCCCTCTGAACTCTGCTATGATCTAAATCTCTAAGTGTGGAGTCTCGTATCATTACCTGCCATGTCAGAACAAAGCAATTATTTCACCTTTACACTTGGCACATCAGGATTGGTCAGCCTGTTAACTTTCCTGATTTAGGCTATAAATAGGAAATACAATTGCACTTGCCTAATACACACTCTTACACAATCAAATTTGTGCTATTGTAACCACCTAGAGAGAGAGAGAGAATTATTGAGAGAACTTTACACATAGCTACTACGTGTTCTTAGTGTTCTTCGTTGTATCATCTCCTGAATTCTACTAAATCATATGGCTACTGTTATGTGCAATCCATTGATTTCTCTAGTTATTTCTACTGATGTGATCTCTATTTGATAGATTATCCAAAACTTCCCCTTATACTTCTTTAATTTATCAAATCAAAGTAAAATTAGGAACCAACAATTGGTATCAGAGCAGATTGATTTGCTTAAATCAAATCGATCCAATCTGTTTTCCAGGTTGATTTTACTTTGAAGATCATCTCATTATCAGTAGTTCATCAAGGTTACTTGACAATTTCAGTTCAGTTTGAATCCTTCTTTTAAAAACAATTTATCTTTGATTTAACTCATCTTTTTCTCAAAATGGCGAATACAAGTATAAATGTTATTTATTCGGCTAGATCTCTTACTAAACCTCCTACTCTTCTTCGCGATGAGTATCCACAACGGAAAATTCGGATGGTTATTTTCTTGGATGGGATTGATAGAGATTTATGTGTTCAGTAACACATGGACTACATACCCTTATGGTTATGGTTTCTCGTGTTCCTGCTACTGCTACAACAACCGAGGTCCCAGCTCATCTAGTTCTCAAAGAACCCGAAGCTTTTATTGAAGATGACAGGAGTAAGATTGAGAATGATGGAAAAGCTACGAGACTCATGATTATGGCTATTCCCAATGATTTATTCCAGGAGTTAGACTTATGTCTAAACGCCAAGAAAATTTGGGATCATCTACTCAATCAACTTGAAGGAGGAATTAAGACCCAAAATAATCGGAGAACTCAATGTATCAATGAATATAATGATTTTGCTGCATAACCTAATGAAACTCTAAACAAATTTATAATAGGTTTAATGTGCTAATCAACAAGTTCAAAAAGTGTGGAGTTTTTTTTTTGGAAAGGGTATCCTGGGCCTATGGCCCAGACTAATCCCTGGCAATTAGGGCCTTTGGCCCAGCTGCTAAAGCGTGCAGCCCTGAGATTATCCTCAGTGGCCACAAGTGCTGCTAGTGGGGCTCGAACCCGGGTTGAGCGCTATGAACTCCCCAAGCCTTTACCACCACGCCACAGCCCTTGTGGTTAAGTGTGGAGTTGTCAGAAACAGAGAAGACAACAATGTGTTGTTCTTGAGAAGCTTGAATGATGAATGGGTACAACTTTCAATATCACTCCAAGCGAATCATGACCTAGAAGTTTGGTCCTTGCATGATGGTTTTGGAACCTTGGTAGCCCAAGAGAAAGACGTGATTACGTAGAAGGAGAAAGTTACAAGGGGTGGCCCTCTGACACTCATCTTTGAATCCAAGGGAAAAACAACCAGAAAGGATGAGGTTAGAGAGAAACCCATCAGAGACGGGGAGGAGAATAAGAAAGGTAAGAAGGTTTTGATTGCAGATAGTGATGAAGAAGAGTTACCAAAATCAGATGATGAAGATGAGGATATTAATGCTTTTGCCAAATCACTTGCATTGATCACTCAACAGGTCAACAAAAAGTTTGGCAAGAAGGTATTTGACAGAAAGGGAAGAGATGGAAGAGATGAGAAGATTGAGAGAAAAGGAGGATACCAGAAGTCATACAATCATCAGGATCAGAGACCAGTTCACTACCAGAATCAGAGATCAATTCCCTACTATGATCAGAGACAAGTACAATTTTAGGATCTGAGACCTGCTCAGTATCAATCTAGAGTTGCACCTCTGAAGCAAAAAGCTGTTGATTCTTCCCAAAATCAGAATGATGGGAGATGCTTTAGATGTGGGAAGCCAGGCCATTTCTCTACAAACTGTAAGGGTCGTTTGATCAAAGACAAAGACTATTACAAGAACAAATATAAGTACAATTTCAGAGAGAGAAGCCTGGTAGCTGAGATGGAGAATTGGGTTTCTAACTCCTCCTCTGATGATGAATAAAGCATCCATACTTCTGTGGCATGCCTCTGACAGCCTCTGATCATAATGAAGTCCTATCCCAAGGTGATAACTCAATAGAATTATATGACTCTGAAGTGAAGGTACATTCTAACTCTGACTCTGATAACGTAAAATATGAACTTGAGATGGATGTGTTAAAGTTATTTGAAGAATTTCTAAAACTGAAAAAGAAGCTTTCTGATGAGAAGGACAAAAGAAAACAAGCTCAGAAGTATATGATTTTTTATAAAAGGGAAAAGGAACTTGAAGAAGAAAAAGAAGAACTTTAAAAAAAAATTTGAGCTTGAAAAGAGCAAGACTGTTAAAGAAAAATCACTCTCTGCTAAATGTGAAACATTTGAAAAAGCAATTAAGGAAAAGAAAGAAGAGGTAAAGAGATCTGAGTATGAAAGGCTCAATTCTATGGCTTTGAAAAACTAATTTTTTTAAAAAAAGGGAAGTTTTGCATCAAAATTTACAGAGAAAAGAGATTTTAATAAAAAAAAGTATCAAGATTGTAACACCCTCAAATTCGGTAAGAACAACTAATTAAAATTTTCAATATTTCATCAATTAAAGGACAAAAGTTCTTTCTTCAAACCAAAACTCAATATACCTCAAGTTAAAAAATCTATAATTGACCTCGACAAATATATAAACTCCAATAAGATACAAGGTCTAAACCGAAGTCGGGTGCTACATAACCCCCAATACAGGTTGTTCTCACTAATTAACGCGAAAGACTTCACCAAGCTACTTACTTCACGAGCACACAATTGACACTTCTCTCTTCAAAGTCTCACTAAAACTATTCTCGAACGAAGCCTGTTGCACATGCCGACAAATAAAAAGGTTAGGCTAACGCCTAGTGAGTTCAAGAGTTTTACATTTGTAAATATATCTTTACAAGAATGAACTTCATCTAAAAATCATGACCTTTCGATTAATGTACTTTAAAACGTGGAAACGACTCTTTTCCAATGTCATGCACTTTCTCAGATGGACATCTCATTATAAACGTTCTTTATAAAATATTTCAACTCAAACTAAATCGAAACGACAATATGAATTGACTCCCATTTAAGAAACGTAATATAAGCATTACACCCCAAATCACCCAAGCGCTGGTGGGCCAAAATACACAACCCATAAATCATTATCAAAACCACATATACCGTATGTCCGAAAACATGGACACTAGGTCCAACACTCACGCGACCGTAACGAAGGGAAACTAATTACCAAAACATGGGGATGACATAATTCATTCAACCCTTAATATACGTGGAGGAAAATCCAATATTAAGGCCCTCATTCACTGTCGTCCACATAAAACCAATGACAATACAGTAAAAGATCATTCTATTTAAAATATTAATAGCCGACAACGGGGGAGACCCGTATCCGTTGAGAGTGGAGGAACACAAAAGTATGCCACCTATGCAACGTTAATCACATGACACCTCACGACATCACAACCCAAGTGTCCCTACGACTTCTTTAACAAGTTTCACCTCAAGTCAGTTGACCTTGATGAACATTCTGAAGAACTCCATCCCGAAGGCCCGGCACACTTAAAGACTACCTCCCAGACATTACTTCAAGCGGCGGAGGTCCTAGTGCCTACCTCCTCGGTAGCACCACCAGACTCAACCCTCCTAGTGCTTGTAAAGTTTCCGGTCATAAAACATGGGTACCGGAGTTCAACCCCGTAATACCCAATTGACCATCCCAAACAGACTGACTTACGTGCCTATGGATCCAATGCAACACAGTCTAACCTTACCGGACTACACATGAATGACTGAAGCACTCGATACGCAACACAGTGCGTTAGTACGTACGTCATAACTAGACTCTACATTGAGCCATATAAAACCGGACAAGTGTCCTCAAGACTCCTTTAAAACGACATTGAGCCAAAATACTCAAAACCTCTTTTTGACCAATGATTAACACTTTTCAAATAATAAATGTACTCGACCAATACCAAGCAATCACACGCTCCAAAATACTTGAATGAACTCCAACACAGTTTAAGTCGGGACAAAAGGTTTTCCAAATAGATTTATACTCTTTATCCTTTCAAAACGTCCCAAAACACAAAATTAAACCTTTTACCCAGACAAACACTAAAAATGCCTTTTAACCAAATAATCTCATTTATGCAATGAATCACCAAAATACGTCCATATACATATCATTTATTAAGATGCCCAAAAATCCCGAATGTGGGTGTTTTATGAGTTTATAAAGTTAAACACTTCCAAGTAACCAAAACTTATCAAGTGATCAGCAGTTAACAATTTCATGTAAAACACAAAACACTTTTAAATGAACATTTTGGCATGTACAACGTTTTCGCAAATCAACTTGAACTCACCTTGCTAGATTTAGGCTAAATCTAGATTTTACCCAACTTGAGCTTCCTTAGAGCAAACTTGAATCCACGAGTAAATCCTTCCAAAAACCTAGATCCACAAGTTTCCAACCATCAATATACATATTCAACCATATAGAATCGTTCCCCAAACATTTTACATGAAGATCTCATCTTATCTCAAAACCCTAATTCCTTTAGATGAAGAAAAGAGAATGTTACCTTACCCACAACTTGAATCCATCAACAATGCACTTCTAGGTCACCAAAATGAGTCATAACCTCCCAAACTTCGAAATGATGAAAAGGGTTAGGTGAAAACCCTAGAAATTGATGAAGATGATGAAGAAGATGAAGGGTTCCAAGCTTTCTTATCAACTCTTTAGCTTAGTGATGAAGATTCTCCATAATATTCAAGGATTGTGGTCTCCAATGGTTGAAAACCCTAAATAACCCAAAAGGGTTCGTTTTGGGAGAGAAAGGAGAAGAGAGGGTGAAGAATAAGTGAAATGGGAGTGAAAATCGGATTTTAATCATAGCCTGGGGCCGGTCGCGACATTGCCACGCGACCTTGCGCCGTGGCACAATTGCTGGCAATGTCGCGAGGATTGTACCGCGGGTGCTCCCTTGGCCACGACTTTGCCACGCGAGAGTGCCCTGTGGCACGATCGCGGGTATTATCGCCGAGGGCCTGCCGACGCTCGAAATTTTCCGCTTTTCGACCGAAACTCTCTCATCGCTTTAAAGATCCAAAGTAGGTCATTTCCTTTCCAAGGCTTACACTCGTAAACCACAAGATGAGCTTGGAGCAACCTTTACTCGTTGGAAATTTATGGGTGTTACAAAGATGCACAGGATGTGCATATTAAAATTAACTCTCAGATTGATACCCAAGGATTAGGATTCAGTGACTTGGATCCTTTTACTGGAAAAAAAGAAAACTCTTTAGCTGTCACATTCTGTGTTGGTAAGGTTCAAAAACCAGAATTTCCATTTCTGAAAGAGTCCTCTACATTCAAGACAACGAAAACTTCAGAGGGATCAAAAGAAAGAAAACTCAAATTCAAAAATATTCAACATGCTTCTGAACCAAAATCTGTTCAAGAAAATGAAGTGAAATCCTTGTTTAATTTTGAGTCCTTTAAAGATCAAAAGACAATCATCTCTAGACCAAGTACATCTGATTCTAAAGATTAGAGCCCTCTCAATCCAGAGGCAACTGAATTCAAGCCTCTGAATGCAGATGTATCTGAAAAAGCTCTTAAAAATACTTTTGAAAAGAATTTACTAGAAGTTTTGAGGCATAACTCAAGTTCATTTGAACCAAAATTCATTCCTTGTAAAATCCAGAAAACATGTCAACGAGAAAGTTCAAAGGAACTTGGTACATCTGTCTTGGTTCCACTCTCTAAAGAAACACAAAAGGACTTTCTTGACTCCGACTCTGACTTAGATGAATCAGGTTCTGTGGATGAAGACATCTTAATAGATGAAAAACAATCTGTTTCACTAAGACTAAGTTAGATCAAGAAATACCAGAGATAGTTGCAAGTGGTTTAGAGGAAGCTAAACTCTCCTCTGGAATCCCAAAAAACCCAATTTTGATAAAGGATGTGCCAAAAGTACCAATCAATCCTAACTTTGTTGATATGTCCTTAAAAGCTAAATCTTCTACTGAGCTGGAAAAAGAAAAGAAAGAAAAATCCAAGAGTAAAACTTTCCTAACTTCCTAAGCATTATCTTTTCAAGACTATCAAATTCACCACCAGAGAAGAAAGGAAAATGGACTATAAATGATAACTCTGCTTCTCATGTTTCAGTAAACAACAGAGCAAGTAAGGGTCACTGGATAATGAGTGATGTCAAATCAGAGAAGCATGCCAGCTTTTATAAATCTAAACTAGATTGAGGTCCTCTGGAACATTTGATGCTAGGGTAGATACTTTCCAAAAGGCCAAATCCCAAAAGTTTATGAATGATAATAGAAATTTTAAGCAACCATCTCATTACTCACACAATTGCAAGTGCATTGATCTTCTGATGAAATTAAAGAATCATTTCTCTTGTACTCACTGCATTCTGAATGGGTCATCTAAAAAGACAAATTCTTCAAAGACCCATAATCCGAAAAAACGAGGGAAGGAACATGGAAAACCAATAGAGATTGGAAAACCAGAGGACAAAGAGAAAAAAACCTCAATCTAATAAAAAATGACCCATTATGCAATGGGTACCTAAAAAGAAACTCTAATTTATCTTGCAGAAACAACATGTGCACAATTGGTATCTGGACTCAGGATGTTCAAGGCACATGACTGGGAATAAGAAGTTAATATCCTCATTCAAAGATAAAATAGGAGGCTCTGTAACATTTGAAGACACCAGGCAAGGACAGATCAAAGGCTACAAAATGTTATCCAAAGGTGACATCTTTGTATCCAAAGTTACTTATGTAGATGGGCTAAAGCATAATCTGCTCAGCATAAGCCAACTTTGTAATAATGGCTTTGATGTAAAATTTCAGAGAAAATATTGTTCTTTACTAACCAATACAGGTCAGGAACTACTCAGAGCAGACAGAAAAGGCAATATTTATCTCATGAATTTCACTACTAAGGATAATTTAGAGACTCTCTGCTTGATCTCTGAAAAGAATGAAGATGTCTGTCTCAGGCACATAAAGTTCTCTCACCTGAATTTCTCAACTCTAAATAAATTGGTTAAGTATGGGCTTGTAAAAGGTTTTCCCTCTCTGAAGTTTGATAAGGATCATTTTTGTACAACATGTGAAATGGGTAAGCTTAAAAGAGCTTCCCATAAGATAAAGAGTGATCACTCTTGCCAAGACCTTTGCACATGCTTCATGTTGACCTCTGTGGTCCAATTTCTGAGTAAAACATGTCTAGAAAGAAGTATACTTTTGTTTTAATTGATGAATATTCCAGATATACTTGGATTGAGTTCATCAGAGCTAAGTCTGATGTCCCAAAGATACTATTAATTTGTTAAAAAGTATCCAGATACTGCTAAACAACAAGGTTCAGAAGTTAAGAAGTGAAATGGAACACAATTCAAAAATGCTAAGCTTGATGAATATCTCATAAGTGAAGGCATATCACAAAACTCCTCAGCAGACAGAACTCCTCATCATAATGGAGTTGTAGAGAGAAGAAACAGAACACTGGTAGAAGCTGCAAGAACCATGCTGGAAGCCTCTGGATTACCAACCACATTCTGGGCAGAATCAGTGTCTACAGTCTGTTTTACACAAAACAAAGCTATTATAGTAACTAGTTAAAAAAAACTTCTTATGAACTCATAATGTTAAGTTAGATTTTATAGTAATCATTGTATTTATAGGCTTGGTCTAATACTGTGTTTAGTTTGCTTATACTGTGTAGTATTGGCCAGGGTATTTAAGTCCCTTGTGGCTTTGTGTTGTGTAAGGATCTCACGCATACTTCTCAATAGAATCTACTTTGCGCTTTCAATCTCTCTCTCTATTTTCTCTCTCTAAGATTTAGTGATTTTGGGATTATCAATAGGTATCAGAGCTATTCTAAATCTGAGAGGATTGAGAGAAACATTTTTCGAAATCTGAATTTGTGTTTAAATCAGAAAATTTGATCGATTTTCTTGATTTTTTTCAAGAAAATCTCATTTTTTGATTTTTCATCAAATTTGGACTGTTTTCTAAATGAATTTTCTTGTGGATTGGTTCGTTGGATCCGTTTTCTATTGTAAATCATCTTTGTTTCACATCGATTTGCAAGAAATTCTTATTTTGATCATTAATTTTGAGTTTTATCGAGTTTTCTGTAAAAGTCGTTTTTCGTACTGTTGGTTTCAAGATTTATCGATTTTGTGGTTTTGTGATCGAATTGTTTAAATCAAAGTGTTAGAAAGTTGTTTTCGATCATATATGTGTGAGAAAATTTCAATATTTTCATATCTGTAATCGAATTTAGAAGTTGTTTCTTGATTTTCAGTGTTTTGCGCCAGATTTAAAGTTTGCGCGAGTTCATCAATTGGTTTACGCGAGTTCATCAGTTTTGCGCTAGATCTTTCTGTTTGGCTTTCATCAAGTTCAGATATATATCTCGCGAAAAGCTCAGGTTTTGCTATCAGTGCATCGCGCAAATCTTCTTTTGCGCCATCTTATATTCACGCAAAGCAGTTTTCATCATTAGTTTGTCACGTGAAGTTCAGTTCTCGTCATAAGTTATTCACGCAAAGTAAACTTTGCGCCTCATACATATCACACAAAGTAAAATTTGCGTCATCTCACGAGAAGTTCAGAGTGTGCAAGTTAACTTTCGCCACCCTCAGTTCACGCAAAGTGACAGTTCTCGCCATCCTCAGTTTGCGCAATTCTCAGTTTGCGCCAGTCATTGCTCGCGCAAAACCTAGTTTGCGCCACCCACTGTTAGCGTGAATCTAGTTTGCGCCATATCCTCTGTTTCAGACTTAGCATTTTTCTAAAAATTTTCTCTATGGATTCTGAAAAGTTTGCGTTTCAAGCTCAGTTCTACAAAAGCGATCTTATGATGCCATTGGGCACAGAAACTCGTCCTCCGGTTCTTGTCGATGAAAATGAATTTACTCAGTAGCAAGATCGATTTCTGAATTTCATCGAGCGTCAAAAGAACGGAGATGACATGATGAAGATTCTATCTGAAGGATCTTTTGTACAACCCACTCTGGCTTCTGGATTATCAAAGCCTACCAAAGAGTATACACCTGATGAGTTGGTGCAATATCAAGTTGATCGTGATGTAAAGGCTAATATAATGCTAGCTTTGCCAAATTCTATCTACAACAGGATTGATTGCTTCAAAAACAATCCTAAACTAATGTGGGCACAGCTAGAGAAGATTATGCTTGGGTCTTCAGTTGCAACTCAACTTCGTCATACACGTTACATGAACAACTTTGAAGAATTCAGAGCCAAGGATGGGGAGTCACTAAAAATTGTTTATGACAGATTCTGTGCGGTAATAAATGATCTGAGGAAAATTAAAGTGGAAAAGACTGAGCTGGAAACAAATCTGAAGTTCCTCAATTCTTTGCAACCAGAATGGAATAAATCTTGCCACAAATTGAGGAATGATGTCAGAATATCTACAATGCAAATCCAAGAGATGTACGAGATTCTGCTGACAGATGAGTGCATAATCATAGAGAAGAAAGCCAAACTGGACAAGAAAAACAAGAAAATAGTGGACACAGTTGCACTTCTCACAAGCAAACTGTCAAATGCTTATGATGGTGCAACTGATGATGATGGCGAGGCACTTCAGAAAGCTATGATCCTTCTCTCTCAACACTATCAGAAAAAGTTCCAACCTCGTTCGAGTTCCAACACTCTTCGCTTCACTTCTGGGTCTAAGAATGTCCAAGTGGCCGAGGCTAAGAAACTTGTTGCATGTTTCAACTGTGGAAAGTCGGGTCATATTGCAAAGGAGTGTCGAGCAAAGGTGGTTCGGGATTCTGCTTATTACAAAAAGAAAATGGAACTGGCAGAAAAGAGAGAGAATGGAACTGCTTTATTAGTTGAAGAAGAGTTTTGGCTAGATCACTCTGATGATGAAGCTGATCATGTGGAGAATGCTCATATGTGCTTTATCGGAGATGATCAAAGTGATGATGATGACACTGATGAAGATGAGGTACATTCTGATTTTGATTTCAAATTTATTTCTTCTCAGATGAACACTATAACTGCTTTACATGATTTACACTCGAAGTTATTATCTGAAAAGCATTTAAATTCAGAAAAGTCAAATTTGATTGATAAATTACAAATTTCTTTGAAAGATGAAAAATCTATTTTGGCTCATACAAAAGACATCTTTCAAAAGAAATTAGATGATTTAGAAAAATCAAATATGACTTATCTTGATTCTTTGACTGAGATGACCAAATTAAAAGATAATTTTTCAGATAAAATAAATGAGTTGGAAGAAAAATTATATCGAAGGAATCAATCTGAACAAACTATCTATTTGAACAAACCGCGGAGTTATGAGTCTATAAAAGAAAAATGGGGACTTGGTTTTGACAATCCACATTGTTTAAAGAATGCGATAGAAAAATCCCCTACTTTATATAAATACGATTATCTAACACTTGCTAAATATGCTCCTCAATTTAAAATTGATTGGATGAATGAAGAGCAAGTGTTAGAAATAAAAAATGAGAAAAGGATGAATAACAAGAAAAAGGAAATTTCTTTTGTTTATACGAGCGAGAATGCCAAATATTTTCCTGAGAAATCAAAGAAGGGCCGAAAAAGTTTAAATGACACATCTCCCATCAAATCTTCAGTGTCTGATGATTATGTTGATATATATGCCACTAAATCTGATAAGGAAATATCTCTCCAATCTTTTATGATTCTAAGAGATATACTTCTCCATTAGTATTAGAAGACAAAATCATTGACCTTGAAGATAAAATGGAAGATCAAAATATTCAAAAAGAAATTGAATCAGATGTATTTCTTTCTTTCATGACATCAAGTATTGAAGAAAAATTATTTTCTCAAAAACAAGATTCGATTTCTGGCCTTTCTTCTGATTTTAAAGAAAACGAAAAGGAATTTCTAAAATCTGAAAACTTTTCTCAAAATTTTTCTGACTCCGAGGCAAGTTCAGATTTATTGGTTGATCAGTTGGGTCTCTTAGGTAAAATTGCTTCTTCTGATTCAAATCTTAAATCTAAAATTCTTGATGAATCTTTTACGCTCAATGATGATTATTATAAACAAAGCGTAAAAGAAGAAGGTCAAAGAAGTCAAAGAGACAAGATACTGTTATTTCTGAAAATTCTAATTCTTCTGATTTAATGATTTCAGATATGACTTTGAGCACTCATTCAAGGCAGATATGGAGAGTCAAGCGGACATCAGATGATTCTACAACTGATGAGGATAAATATGTAGACAAACACTATAAAAGTGATTCATTTGCTTTCTGTAATAAAATTTCAAAATACTCAATAAAGCAAATGATTCGAATTTCAAAAGATGTCTCATATTATTCTACTGATTCTAGTTCAGATGATTATGCTTTGTCTTCTACTAATGAATATGTTCATTATTCTGATAATTTTTCTCGTGCTTTCATTGTTAAATCTAACAAATATTTCCCCACACGATCTGCAACTACTTTTCATGGACCCAAATACAAGTGGGTACCAAAATCAAAGCTTGATTCTCAGTTGCAGACATCAAATGTCAAGGGGGAGTAAGAGAAAGATGGCTTCTGAGTAATTCAACTCAGAACCCGTACTTCAATGGTCTACGACTTCTAAACATGTCAGTATAGGACTCGTTCTTCAACGCAGTAAGCTTATGACTAATGAGAAACTGTGGGTGCATCTACTTAATTTCCCTGTATTTATCTCTGTATATGATGTTGTTCCAGTTTTCTCAAATTTTTTTCAAGAATCTGAGCAAGTTCAACTAACTCTTGAATTTGTTCAACCCAAATCTTTCATTTGAGACACAAATTCTTTATACATTATGTGGAAGATAATATTATTGAATTTTATTTTGTTTCGACTAAATATCAAATTGCCAATTTTTTTTTTTTTTACAAAAGCCTTTCATGAAAATTGTTTTATTTTTATGCTTTCAAAATTTGGCATATTGAATTTAAAAAGTTTAAATCTTTACAAATTTTATTCTTTAAAGTAAAAGTTTTACAGTTTTTCTTTCGTTTGAATAAAATGTGTGTCTAGGATAAATTTTCAAGTTTCTTTGTTTATATTGAAGTTTTATATGTTCAACTTTCAAGTCTTACAAAAGTCGAAAGGTCAACAACATGTTTAAAACTTTTGATACTGCTTTAAAGTTGTGTTATTTGGAATATTTATAGTTTAGAATGCTTGGAAATCCTAAAAAGTCAGAATTATGGATCGTAATGAAAATATGGGCTAAAGCACTTAGATGTAAAACTGGGTGATTGAGATGAAAATTATATATATAAAATACAGAAATCTCTAAGTTTAAAAGTTTGTACCTGTGACCTTTCTGGTTTGGGAAAGTAAGTTCCGTGGGATGCTTGTCATCTGGTCCCCTAAGGTCAATTGATCTGGGAGTGATCGAACCCAAATCCTTCTATAGAATCAGATCGAAAGTCATGTTCTACTGGTATGAATGGGTTTAGGATGTGTCGATGTAGACTTTCTGATCTGGGAGAGTAAGTTCCAAGGGGTGCTTGACACCTAGTCCCCTAAGGCCAACTGGTCTGGGAGCGGCTGACCCAAATCCTGCAATAGGGTCAGATAGAAAGTTACGTTTACGGCATGTTCTTTACTTACTAAATTTTTTGATTAAAAGATGCCAAAGTGTACAAGCTTAAAAGATGCCAAAGAGCACACTCATGTGAAGATGCCAATGTGCACAATGCTAAAAGATGCCAATGAGCACACATCTCATGATAGTTGGTGATATGTTTGAGTTGCGATAAACCTATAAATTTGTGAAAATCTTAATTCGTGATGGCTTAGTGTGAGTACATGCAAAGTTCTCTATTATATTTTTAGAATTGCATTTTCTTGAATCTAATCGGAGTTCGCATGCGAGCACACTGAATAGATTGCTGGATGTTTTTGAAATTGAACATGTCTTAACTTGATATACAATGAAACTTGTATCTGTATCCAACAACACACACTTGATTTCATTTGATGGATAAATCTGGAATATTTTACTAAGTAGAATTTAATTTGTTTTGTGTTTAAAATTTTATATATTTAGTTGTTTCAAAATACATATTCAGTATATTTTTCTTTCTATATTGATGTTTCAATTCTTGTGTTCTCATATTTGTTTTTAATGGGTTTGTGCATTTTTCGAGGGGGGTGAATAAGGAGAATATTTTGAAAAGATCATATCTGTTTTCGAGGGGGAGTATCTGATTTTCTATATGAATTCTAAACTTGAATTGTCATATTTAGTGCATTTGTGTAGGGGGAGTCAAAGAGCTTAACAAGTGAAAATTTTCAGATTCCAAGTCATATTTGCGCCAACAGTTGGTAGAGCAAATCTTAGATTTACGCCAACAGTTTCTAGCGCAAAACAAGCTTTGCGCATCCTTCAGCTAGCGCAAAACTAAATTTGCGCTTCCTTCTGCTAGCGCAAAACCAAGTTTGCGCCACCAACAGTTAGCGCAAAACCCTCCCTTTTTCTTCGTTTACTCTGATGTTGCAGATCTTAAGCTGTCTCGTCTCCAACATTTGCATGACCAAGTTGATCCAAATCATCAAGGTCTTGAGGGGGAGAAGTTAAGGAGAAGATAAAGAGACAAAGACTTCAAACGCTTATCTGCTGCTCAAGATTCGCTCAAGATTCTATTCTCTCAACTATTATTAATTCTTTTGTTGTTCCTGCTCCGACCATCACAGTTCATTCAAGTTCATTTGAAAGAGATGTGTTGTATAGAGCACAAACTGATGAACCGATTGTTCCTTCAAGTTTATTACAAACAGGTCCAGTCTTGTCAAGGAAGCAAAGGCAACAAAGATTGAAAGATGTTGAGAAGAAATTTTTTTTAGTCAAGAAAGAAGCTTCGCTAAGTCGCTTAGATGGTCTGTGCTGATTTAGAAGATGATTTTGAAGACCACGGCGCCAATGATTACTAACGGGGAGATTGTTAAGTCATATTTTATAGTAATCATTGTATTTATAGGCTTGGTCTAATACTGTGTTTAGTTTGCTTATACTGTGTAGTATTGGCCAGGGTATTTAAGTCCCTTGTGGCTTTGTGTTGTGTAAGAATCTCATGCATACTTCTCAATAGAATCTACTTTGCTCTTTCAATCTCTCTCTACTTTATCTCTCTAAGATTTAGTGATTTTGGGATTATCACATAAATCAGAGGAAACCTAATGTTAAATATTTCCATATATTTGGTTGCGGGTGCTTCATTCTAAATGACAGAGATCAACTTGGGAAATATGATAAAAAGGCTGATGAAGGAAAGTTCGTTAGATATTCTCTAACTTCAAAAGCCTACAGAGTTTACAATCTCATAACCAAGCTAATACTTGAAAGCATCAATGTTTCCTTTAATGAAAAAGAACCAATGAATTTAGAGTGCTCCTGCTCTGAAATCAAGAACAAACAAGGAACTTCTGATTCTTCCAAGTCCAGAGAATCAAAACTTAATATACTATTTGAGGACATGTTCAAAGAGGAATATATCTCTAATTTCACCATCAGAGGTACCTCTGAACATCCTTCAGAGGGACCACAAACCACAGGTATATCTTTACCTAGTCTTTCTGATGCTTCACCGTCTACCTCTATGTCAACAAGTCCAAATATAAATGACACAACAGGACATCATTCAAAGGGGAAACATGCTAACACATATCCAATTTAGAGCCCAACCATTGAAAGACTTTATGCTAGGACAGAAGCACAGACTCCTCCACCAATTCAATCTCCCATGACTATATGGACAAAAGATCATCCTTCACACCAAATAATTGGTAATCTAACAGATGGTGTAAGACCAGATCTACCACTGCCAATGAATGTCTGTTTGCAAACTTTCTAAGCATGGTAGAACCAATGAAAAATTCTGAACCCTTGACGACCCAAACTGGATTGAAGCCATGCAATAAAAGCTTCTACAACTTGAAAGAAATAAGGTTTGGCCTCTGGTTCCACTTCTTAAAGGTAAAATTGCTATTGGAACTAAGTGGGGTTTTCAGGAATAAAAAGGATGAGGACGAGATAGTAATCAGAAACAAGGTCAGACTTGTTGCTGAAGGATACTTCCAGAAAGATGGGATAGACTATGATTAAACTTTTGCCCCTGTTGCAAGGCTTGAGGCAATCATAATATTTCTAGCCTTTGTAGCTCACAAAGGTTTCAGAGTCAACCGGATGGATGTCAAATCTACCTTTCTAAATGGTAAGCTGAATGAAGAAGTATATGTTCAACAACTTCCTGGGTTTGAGAGCTTAAAGTTTCCAAGCCACGTTTATCATCTAGACAAAGCTCTATATGGCATTAAACAAGCCCCCAAAGCATGGTATGTAACTCTCTCAAATTTTCTACTTGCTAACAAATTTGAAAAAGGAAATGTGGACACAACCCTGTTCATAAAGAGGTACCAAAATGAGCTACTTCTGGTACAAATTTATGTTGACAATATTATTTTTGGATCTACTAACCAAAAATACCGTGACAAGTTTTCAGAGTTGATGAAAAGTGAATTTGAAATGAACCTGATAGGGGAATTAACATTCTTCCTAGGGTCCAAGTAAAACAAACTTCAGAAGGAATCTTTATAAACCAAGCCAAATATGTCTCTGACATTCTGAAGAAATACAAACTTAATGATTCAACTCTCATGAAAACTCCTATTGTCACTGGAGTTAAACTTGACTCTGATCCCTCTGGTAAACCACTGGATGTTAAGAACTACAGAGGCATGATAGGGTCACTTTCATACTTAACAACTAGTAAGCCTATCATAATGTTTGGAACTTGCCTCTGTGCCAAATACCAAGCTAATCCAAAGGAATCTCACTTATCTGCAGTGAAAAGAGTCGTTAGATACTTCAGAGGAACTCCATTTATGGGTCTCTGGTATCCAAAGCACTCTGGTTTTAAACTAATTGCTTATACTGATGCAAACCATGCAAGATGTAAGCTTGATAGAAAAAGCACCTCTGGATGTTGTCAACTACTTGGAGACAAGTTAGTGAGTTGGTCATCCAAAAATCAAAATTGTGTGCCAACATCTACAATAGAAGCAGAATATGTTCCTACTGCTAGTTGTTGTTCGCAAGTAATCTAGATGAAAATATAGCTCAAAGATTATGGTCTTGAGTTTGACAAAATTCCAATTCTATGTGATTCCAGAAGTGCAATAGCTATCTCTGCTAACCTAGTGTAGCATTCCAAAACAAAACATATTGATGTCAAGTACCACTTCCTTAAAGATCATGTTGAGAGAGGAAACATTGAGATGTACTTTGTCTCAACTGATTATCAGCTTGCTATCATCTTTACAAAAGCTCTTGATGAAAGAAGATTCAACTTTTTGGTCAGTAAGTTGGGTATGCTCAATATGTCCACTTGATCTCAAAAGTAAAGATCAGAGACTCTAGTGACACATCTCAGAGCCTCTGAACATCAGTGATGTAGTATATTTTCCTTTAAAGCCTCAGAGCCTCTAATGTCAAAGTCAAAGACTCTGTATTATTTCTTGAGCATATTTTTGTCTATTCTCTAGTAAAAAAAACATCTCTTATCTTCTGTGACCCAAGTATGATTTAAAAGGGAGCAAAGCAGAGTTCAACATTTAAGGGGGAACAAGTGCCAAAACTTAGAAGTTCTGAGAAAATAGACCAGAGCCTCTGATATAAAACTCAGATCCTCTGCATCTACACCTCAGAGCCTCTGATAATCAAGCAAGAAGGTATGAATATCTCTCCTAATATTCAAGAAAATTTCTTATGGGAAACAAAAACCTACTCTGATTTAAACTATTTTGAATAATTTCTTGAACCTTTGAGTTAGTCTCTGATGCTATCTACCAGAGCCTTTGAACTTCGTCTTTGAAGATACATCAAACACTCTGAAGATACATCAGAGTGCCTAACTTCAATGATTGTTCTTGAATGATTTCTTAATCAGATTTAGGATTTTTAAATGTTTAGGTATAAAAGGTGTAATCGTGTTATGTTTAGGCACAATTGTCAATATCCAGCGGTTATGATTGCTCATAGCCTCCTCTAAACGATCAACACTTGTGTGTTTTTTGAATTCTATTGACTGAATGCGAGTTATTTCTTAGATGTGACTATCATGTGTCTATATCTTATCCTAGGTAACGGTTTATGACGTGAGCATCTCTTCAAAATAATCCACCACGTGTCACTCTGACATTGGCTGGACATCAAAATGTTTCACACTTCCAGTCACCTCAACGTCGTTCCCCAATTTCCAGTCAAGTACCATCGTGTCCATAAATACCAGTTTCAAAACCCTATTTTCTTTTTACGCGATCATTTTCCCTCCTGAAACGAACTCATCTTCTTCTTTCTCTCAAAGCTCTCATTAACTTGCAACAATGATGAGACCTGCTGGTAGGGGTGTGCAGAAAGTCAACTGATCCAATTTAAACCGACCAATCCAATTTAAATCGACCGACCATAATCGGATATCCAATTGTAATTGGATCGGATTGGATCAAAAATTTCAACATCCAATTTGGATTGGTCGGTTCTTGGATGGAAGTCCAAAATCCAATAAAACCGAACTGATCCAATCCAATGGTCATCCAATTACCCATCCAATTATCATCCAACTACCATCCAATTAATAACTATATATAATTATTGATATCTTACGATATTGTTTTCTAGTTGATATTTATATGTAGTGTTTTTTTAATAAATTAAGTAAATATATGAATAATCAGTTGATTTGGTAGATTAATTGGTCGAGAATTGGCTCAAAATATTGGAGGAAACCAATTTGATCCATTGGATAACCAAAATAATATCCAATGGATGAAACCGATCCGATCCAATCATCCATTGGATTTGATTGGATCGGATGTCCAATGTTAATTGGATTGGATCAGATGACAAAATCCAACATCCAATGGATGATTGGTTCGGATCGGATCCACCTAAATCCAATGGATTTCAACCGATGAACACCCCTACCTGCTGGTTCCGACGAATCAAGACGAATTATTCTCAATGCAGCTCCCACCACCTACAACATACCAGTGAAAGGCAATGCCTTCTATATCAACCACACCCCTTCTAAGTACGACGAACTGTATCACGTCCTCCTAGAATATTTCCAGCATTCAGAACTCAAATACGCCTTGACCTGATTTGACAAAAGCATACCACTGAACTACGTTCAACAATGGTGGTATACTTGTACTTATGATGAGGATTCTGATGGACTGGTAGGGTTCATCTATGTCGGAGAGAATGCTGGTGGTTCAATCAGAATCACACCTGAGACACTACGCAGGTTCTTATACCTGTTTTCGACCACTGACCTTAAGATTTCCCGTTTCGAGAAACCCCCAACACCTGAAACTTTATTAGATTTCATCTTTCATCTTTCACCTTTCTAAAATTTCCTATTTAGTGTGCTAAATCGAACCCTTACCTGCAAAATTAGGAGCTAAGACGAAACAAACCCCACCATACTCACAATAATATATGCCATGTTCTTTAACAGAAACATAAACATGGCCAAGTTAATCTATCAAGAAATCTTAAACTGTTATTGATAGAAATCCAGTGTCGGTATTATTTCCTCGTTTCATTGCCTTGGTGATCAGGGGGCAATGAAGAATTTTTCATTGACTAAATAAGAACCGAAAACCCCTCTATTTGTGATGAACAACTTCAAGCCTACCACTATGCCTCCATACCCCAACGCTCGAAGACTTCCATGGACAATGATTTACAGTGTTCCCAAAGATCCTCCTAGCCTAGCCCTCTATAATTGTGTTGCTCATCCACTAGAACAAGTGGTGAGATCCCCAAAACATTTAGGTCCTCAACGACTCCCTGAATAAGAGAGTGAGGATTCACAGGAGACCAGAGCAGAGGTAGGTCAACTAGAGGGTGCCTCAAAAGTGAAAACCAGAGAGTGCCTCTGACGCTGGAGAATAGAGTAACTCTTCGAGCACAGAGAGCAGTGAGGGTAAGAGCACCTTTAAGAGTTCTCACCCTTAGGCGCCGAGGGAGGTAAGGTAGTAAAAGATTCCCCAAGAGGCACACATGTGTACCTCCATACCCCACTCGAGTGCAAGAAAATTATCTGTCCATGATGGTCCAACATCAATGGACATTGATCAAGAGGTGCGCACCTAGAACCCTAACCAGCCAAACCACTCAGAGGCACCCCCTTCAGCCACTACAGTACACCAACCAGGGGAAGCCACCAATCTGGACTTGTCCTCTCAAAAGGACAAGGACATTGAAATGATATGTGCTCTCTCTCTCCGAGGTACGCCACTTAAAAAATACAGAAGATGATTCCTCTATGGCTCATAAATTAGAAGACTTGTAGACTAGACCTGATGTCTTTAAGATATCTCGTAGGGACTACCCAACTCAGGGGCAGTGGCAAGACCTAGTAGACGGTCTGACTTTTTTGGACAACAAGTTAGTACTTCACAACTATTTTCCCTCTTCTAATTCTGAGGAGGAAATGGTTAGAACACCTGTAGAAGGATCCCCTCAAAAGGACCTTCAAGGATCAGGTGGAAGTCTTTCTAGAGTCTCCGCCAAATCAGCTCTGAACGAAGGCGCCTCCAAACTCGAGGCTGACTTGGGTCCATGTGTTGGATTCAATGTTCCCCTCTCTGACTTAGTTACAAAAGAAGAGTTTGAAGGCTTTTGTAATGAAGTTAGAGGATCTCTGAATGATCTAAAACTTGTCATTCAGAAGAGCTCAAAGGCCTCTACCTCTGCCTCTGTCATCACCTCTCTGAAGAGAGAGATCTCTGAGTTGAAACAACAACTTGCCAGCAACAACTCAAGGATTAAAGCTCTGGAATCTCAGCTCACTTAATGCTCAGATCAATTGTCAGAACAACTCAAAACCACCAGAGATGATATCCTCAGAGATCATTCAGATCTCTGAACTCACTTCTACTATATCCCCATATGACTTCAAGAGTTTTACAGAGGAACTCAAGAAGATCGTTTCAGAGGCCATCTCCACTACATCAACTTCCAATCCTCTAGCTCCTATTATTTAAACACCTCCTCCACTACCGAGAACAACAGAATACTTGGTGACAAAAACTGATTTTGCTGAATTCAGGAAGAGTAACTTGAGCCACATGATGATAACATGTTAGTACTGAAATTCCTAGTGCATTGAAAGTTCTATAAAGTATATATAGAGTTTAAATTGTTTTATTTAAAAGCGTTGTAAAAAACCTTAATTATTGTAATTGGGCTTAGTTTGGTTTAATGGACTTGGGTCTTAGTGTTTTGGCCCTTGGTATAAATAGTTTGGTTAACCTAGAAAATTAGGTGGAATGGTCATTAAGGTTTGTACATTCAATTCATAATCTCTCTATAAACCTTTGAACTTATCTATTAACAATCATATGACCATAGTTGATAAAATTCATTTATTTGATCTTCTTTGTTTTGATTAATACACTTGCATTGGGATTCACAATTGGTATCAGAGCAGAAAGACGAAGATTTGATTCAAAAGGTATTAATCTTTTTCTCACTTTTTCTTTCGGTCGACAACTTATGTGGTTGGTTTTCTGGGTTATTTGATTTCTTTTCAAATCTTTGAGTTTGTTTAATTCCATTCTCAATCAATGTGTTAGGTTAAGGTTTTGGTAAAGTTTTGAGTTCTAATTCGAAGTATAGAAGTCAAATTTTGGGTTTTTTATAAATCTGGAATTTTGGTCTGTGTTCTTGATTTTCTGAAATTTTTGTTGAAAAGTTCGTATTTTTTGGTTCAAAATCGAGTTGGGTAAGTGCTATTAGGGTTAGTTCATTGATTAAAAGCGATTCGGGTTGATATGAATTCTTTAGATACATATTTTTCGAAGAGTTATCGTTTTTTTGTCTCTTTGAGTTCGGTCGATCCCATAAGTTAAAATCCGGGTGTTTATTACCCAGGAAGGAACTCAACGGGCCCCCTTTTTAACACCCTATCTAAACCTGAGTATCTCCTACCCGGGCCCTTCAGCGTCGCTCCCGACTTCGATCTAACCTGGGCGTCACCCCTCATTCCGGGTCGTCCCTCACCCGGGTCCTCCCTCACCCAGGACCTCCCTCACCCAGGTCCTCCTACCCAGTTCTACTTACCCAACTTACCTCCTGCCGGATCAAGCGGGCGCTGCCACCCGACTCAGGTTCTTCTCCGGGGCTCACAAATATGTGTATCAACCAAGGACCCGGTCCTAGTATCTTACCCGGGTTCTCTTCACCCGGTCTCAAAAATCTAGTTTCACTGTCCAATCCTAAGTGTTAACCTCTATGTTTAGTTTGTTTTTCTCTTGAGTATCTATCATTCCATTAATCCTTATTGAATCAAATCGCGATCGTCTTACAATTACCGCAAGTGATTAACAATGTTCTATTCTCGTTCTCAACAAGAAATTTCCGATCTCAAATCCAAGATTGTAGTTCTTGAAGCCAGATTGGAAAACAATTACAACGTGCTTGTGCAAGTTAATGGTGAAAATGCTGACAATCTGAGTTGGGCACAAAGTTTAAAAAGAGAAAAGAAAAAACTTGCTGATGAAAAGGATGTTTTGAAAAAGAAACTATCTGATCTCTCGAAAAGGTTTGAAATATCATAGAAAGCGAATAAGAAGAAAAGTGATCCAACAAATGCTGAAGCTTCAAAGAAAATATCTGAACTTGAACGAAAAGTTGCAAATTTTGAAGCCTTAGAAGAGCAAAATATGGCACTTGAAGAGAAACGAAAAGCTATAGAGAATGAAAATCTTAAGCTGAAGAAAAGGCTTTCATTTTTTGAAAAAGAAAGAGTTGATTTTTCAAATGAAAGGAAGAACTTTGAAAGAAAGTCTTTGACAAAAGAAAAACCTTTGAGCTCAAGCATGCTAAAATTTCAAAACAAAATTTTGAGTTTGAAATGGTTTTGATAATTGACAGAGATACTTTTGAGAAAGTGCGAAAAGGTTTTGAGAGTGAAAAGAAAATTCTTGAATCGAAGAATGTTGTTGTTTTCAAAGAGATATCTGATAAAGGCAATAGTATAGAAAATGATTTTGAAAGTGAAAGGAAGATTTTCGAAACTGAAATTCATAAGCTTTCACATAAATTATCTGGATTAGCAACAAAGATTTTGAAAAAACAAATGGTAAAATTTGATTTACAAAAGAGATTTGATTTAATTCTCGAAGAAAGAAATGGTTTATCCGCAAAAGTCAAGAAACTTGAAGAAATCAATTTCAAAGTTGATTTATCTGAACAAGCCAATCCCGATACTATTGTTTAGTCTCCTTATTCTTCAACTTCAACTTCAACTTCACCTTCTACAACTATTTCTTCGAAAAAGTATGTCAAATCAAATGAATTTTCCAAAGATCAGATTCACCTTTCCAATATTTTCTATAACTCTCTTGTTGATGATTCAAATATTCAAGTGTTTTGAAAAATCAAAATAGTTTGGAGAAAGAAACCAACTACAGAAGATAGTGATGGAAACAAGTCTCATGATTCTCCTGTAGTTGATACAAAGTCATTTATCTCCAAGACTGATTCACTTACTTATGTCTATACTACAGGAAAGTTGATCAGTGTGAGCCGACAAAAGATCTGTTGCACTCATTGTGGAAAGAGTGACTTTGTCCATCCAAGGTATCTCAATAGTTGGTATGGTACTTACGGTATTCCCAATCCTCAGTTTAATAGTTTCAAATCTAAGGCAACTAACCATCAAGGATCCATCAATGCATGGATACCAAAACCAAAATCTTCCTAATCTGTTTTGTAGGCTTGTCATATGTGATTTAATTCAGAATATTCTCGGTGCATGACTACAATCAAGGGTTATGCCAACTTTTAAGCGGGAGTACAATGATTTCAACTTTTCATTTTGACGTCTGATTACCTCAAATCATAACTCGTATTTAAATGTTTTAACGTCTGATTACCTCAAATCATAATTCATACTTCAATGTTTACCTCAATGATTTATTTTGGTGAGTTAAAGGTGTGTTAGGACATTTACAGTTTCTATGGTCAATCCAGAATCGGAAGGACCTACCCAAGAAACACATCCAATTCATAGATATCAGTGAGTAGTCTAGATTGATAGATGAGTTCGGAGTGAAAAGAATTTGGTGAGAGTGTGACAGGACTTAAAAGAATTATTGGTCCTTACCAAACCGAGTCAGTTATTTGGGTTACCACACAATCTATTCATTCTCGTTCTTTGGAGATGGATATTGAAACAGACATGGACCCAGTGTCGAAAACTCATGTCACCCCACCTAGCCACTCAAGTATCTCACAAAAGATACTTGTTTCATATATTAACGGAGATTTAGCATATAATTTATCTATTCCTCACTAGATGGTCTTAGATATTGAAAAAGAAAGACATCAGCTCTGGTCTCCGAACTTCATATTATACTCACTGTGTCTATTGATTCTAACCTGCGTCCCAAATTGAATCAATCTTTGAGCCGAAAATATACATGATTATATTTCTTTCACACGTGCACGAATCTTTGTGATTCCACTTGCATATCTTTGTGATATTGCCGGAACAGTTTGAGAAGTAGATTTTTAAAATTTTACTTCAGTGATAACTGGAAGTCCTATCAGAGATACATCGATGCCAACTCTGAAAATAGTCCACACAATTATTTTAATTATTGTGATAACAATTACTATTGTGTTTATGTGTTAGCTAATTACCTTTCTTGGTTACTTAACCGTTTTATCTGATATTTTGCTACTCATCCGATTAGTCTTTGAAGAAACATGATGCTCTGAATTCTCCTAATCAACATGAGGGGGAGACATGACAAAGACACGAGATTCAAAGACACAAATTATCATGTCGAGTGGGTAGTTAGAAAAAGTTGAGGGGGAGTAACAGAATTTGTTAGTGCACAAATGTGTTGGATACAAGATCATGAAGATGAAAAATGAAAGTCAAAGTAAAAAGCTCAAGTCAATGTCTCTCAAGCATAAAGTCAAAGTCTTTTGTAATAAGTCAATGTAGAAGTCAACTAGTGTTATTTTGTCTTGTAATGTACTTAGAGTATAATTAGTCTTTTTATGTTAGTAGACTCATGTAGCTAGATGTACGCGTTTGTTTAGAGAGAGAAATAGTGAGAGCACTGTGTAATCAAAATCAAGATTAATAGAATTGTTTGATTGAATCTTGTTGTCATCTGGATTGATTTGCACTTATTGTGGGACACACAATTGGTATCAGAGCATACAAGAATTCAGAATCAAGATCTTAATCTGATCTCTTGGTCGACAGTTTTCAAGAACTCGCAAAGTTTCTGTGCAAATTCGATTTCTAAGATTTAATGATGTTTTTTATCTGAATTTGATTCTTTAGTACTTGATTTTGTATTTAGATTACATTTGGTTTGTATTGCTTTGCCTAATTCACAACATTTCGGTGTGAATTTTGGGTTTCATTGTAATTTTTGTTTAAGTTTGAAAATGTTCTGTATCTTGATCAAATTTGTAATTTTTGGTGTTTTTGATTGTAATCAATTGCATGTAACCTGTTCGATATTTGATCTAGAGAAAATCTGCAAAGTATCAGAGTGTATTTCGAAGGTTTGAAACGAATTCAAGTTGAAAAAGTTAGTTTTTGGTCGATATGGTGAAGAACGCGCAAGATCTGAAAAACGCGCAAGGTTTTTAGGCAAGAACACACAGAAAGCCAAAACACGCAGAGGGTGAAGAACGCGCAAGACTCAGCTTGCGAGAAGTAGGAACACACACAAGCTTGTGTGCGAGTTTTGGTGTTTCTTTGATCTATGCAAAGTTGGTATTCTACGAGAAGTGTTTCATTTGCGCGAAGTTAAATCTTGGAAAATATTCTAAGTATTAGAACGCGCAGACGCATTGCGAGAAGTAAAGTTGGGAAAAAATTTCTAAGTATAAGAACGCGCAGACTTCTTGCGTGAAGTGATCCCTCAGAACGTGCAAGCCTCTGCCTGCGCAAAGTAAGAATGCGTAAGACTCTGCCTGCGCGAAACTAGAACTCACAACCTTCTTCTTGCGCGAACCTCAGAACTCACACGGTTCTTTTTGCGCGAACCTAGAACGCGCACAATTCTCTTTGCGCGAACCAAGAACGCGCAAAGCACTATCTGCGCGATTCAGTCTATTTGATCTGCGAGTTCTGACACTTAGAATTTTTTTCCTGAGTTTTTCAAGTTTTGACCAAGTTTGACTTTTCAAGCTAAGATTAGTTCTGAATTTTTGGACGATCAAATCAGTGCATAATTTCAAGATGACTTCAAGATTGGCTCTTGCTATTGGAACATATGTTAAACCACCAGTTCTTTTCAAAGGAGAATATGAGCAATGGAGGGACAGATTTCTGGACTTCATTAACAGAAATGATTTGGGTGATTACATCAGACTATCACTGAAAGAAGGAGTGATGAAACCACCAACTAAGATTCATTCTATTGAAGCTGATGAAGAGGAAGTTGTAAACCAGGAATATCCAATGCCTGTTGAAGAGTATTCTGAAGAGTAGAAAAAGAGGCACAAGGCTGATAGACATGCACGATCTTTTATATTGCAAAGAATTCCCAATGAGATTTATGTGAAAATAGATAGCTACAATGCTACAAGAAAGCAGATGTGGGATCAACTTGAGAAAATGATGTTAGGATCTAAGATTGGTAATCATTTGAAAGTATCAAACTGCCTGAACAATTATGAAGAATTCAAAGCTAAGGAAGGTGAAAGTCTTGAAGCTACTTATGATAGGTTTGTTACTCTTCTGAACGAGCTGAGCAAAAACAGAGTCCAAAAGTCTTAGATTGAGCTGAATGTGAACTTTCTAAGTATCTTACAGCCTGAGTGGAAGAGATTTACTCATCAAATGAAACAGATGAAAGATCTCAGTGAGATACCTTTACATTAAGTGTATGAGACTCTGAGACAGAATGAGGAGGAGGTAGAGGAGATAAGAGATGAAAAGAAGAAAGTTGAGAAACTGATAGCATATCCTGTTGCATTGGTAGTTAAGAAGAAAGAGAAAAGATTAGTAAGTCTGAAGAAGTAGAAAAAGGTAGTTGTGTCTAAAACTGAGGAAGAAGAAAGTGAAGATTCTGATTCTGATGATGGTGAGAACCTGAAGCAAGCAATGATCCTACTGACCAAGGCTTTTCAGAAAAAGTTTTACAAGAAGCCAGGGTCAAACAGTCAGAGGTACTCATCAGGGTCAAAGAACTTTGAGCACAAGGAACGAGTAGAAGGAAAGAAGAGGTTTGAGGAGAAAAAGCCAGAAGAGAAGAAATATGGGAACATATATGAGGAGAAGACTGAGGCCGACCCAGTTAAGTGCTATAACTGTGGCAAAATAGGCCATTTTGCTAAAGATTGTCGGAAGCCGAAGGTCCACAATTTAGAGTATTACAAGAACAAAATGCTTCTGGCCAAACAACAAGAAGTTGGAAAAGCATTATTGGCTGAAGACGAATACTGGTTGGATCATTCTGAACCTGATTCTGACAAGGCGGAAACTACACACATGTGCTTCATGGGTCAGAATGTCACTGAAGAGGATTCTGATGCTGAGGATACTGAAGAGGTATGTGATATGACTGAATCTGATTTTTTATCTCAAATACAAACCATGATGATTGAACTTCAGGATTTGCAGTCTAAACTTAAACGCAAAAAAGGTATCATTAAAAAGAAAAACGAAGCAATACTGAAACTCAACAATGATATTGCTGAGAAAAATGTATTAATTGAGGCTTTACACAAAAATATTGATACCAGTGCTAAAGCAAAGACTGTAATTCATAATCAATTATCAAAAACATCTTTAAAATTTAAACTGTGTGAACTTGAGATTAAAGAGGTTATGAAAAAGTGTTTATCATTAAAGAAAGAAAACAAATCCTTGGTTGAAAAAGTGAGTGGTTTGGAAGAAAAACTATATACTTTAGGTCAAACTGAACAAACCATTCATCTTAATAAACCAAAAGAGAGTAGTGAATGTTGGGGTATTGGTTACAATAACCCACATTATTTGAAAAAGGGTATTTCCAAAGTGCCAGCTCTATATGATTTTGGTTTTCTAAAATTGGCACCTCAATATCCTGGACTCAAAGTTAAATGGACAAAATTATCAGATGAGGATGAAGCTAAGGAAAATGAGAAACGAAAAAATAAAACTAAAATGCAACTTCCATTTCGTTATGAGAGGTTGAATTCTAGTTACAGTTCTACACCGTCAAAATTTCTTTCTAATGATTATTTTCAAAGCTATTCTACAGAGGAAATGGAGGCAAAACCGGTTTAAGGCAAAATTTATGTTCCTCCACTCATTTTAGAAAGTAAAATTTCTGAACTTGAGAACACTCTTATAGATGAGAGGATTTTGACTGGGCTAGAAAAAATGATATTTTCAACTGTTTTTGTTAACACTTATTTCTCAAATTCTTCCAAAGTTTCTAAATCAAATGATGTTAATGGTCTGTTTGATGAAGAGTTTGATTTCCTAAACTCTGATGGTTGTTTTGATGACTGTGTTGGTCAATTTGATTTTAATACTAAACTTCCAGATCATTCTTCATTTATTGTAAATTCCAAAAGTTTACCAAGTGTATTTGAAAAGGGTGAATCATCAACGAAAGTTGATAAACCAGTTTCTGTGAGTACCAAACATGCTAAAGGTAAGAAGAAAAAGAATAGGCATTCACAAAAACAGATTGACACTAGTAAATCTAGGAAAAGAAAATATTTTAAATCTCATAGTTTTAACTTTCAAAATTCATATGTTTCAGATGTGAAAAAGAAAAAGCCTGAAGTGAGATCAGAATGGAGACCAAAGAAGAAAGTTGAAGAGACTACAAAATCATGTTCTGATATTGATTGTAATAGAATGACTGTTAGTGATACTGATGTAGTTGCTAATATTCGCTTTCTTAAACCAAAACTTGTATCTTCTTACAAGACCTATTCAATAAAGCAATTGCTCCAATTATCTCCTTCTACTAATAAGTCTTCTAAATATCGTAGAAATGATTTTGTATCTCGACAGTATTCTGATAATTGGTTTGGTTCATATCATGTATATAATTCATATGTTTCAAAAAAATTTCAAAAGGTCGAAAGGTCAAAATTCAAATGGATGCCAAAATCATGTGCTAACTTGCTAGGACCCATCTATAAATGGGTACCTAAACCTGTTATTACTCCTAACAGAACTGCAACTAACAAACATGGACCCAAATACCAGTGGGTACCAAAGCCAAAAGATTCATCTGTATTGCGCGCATCTCAAGTCAAGGGGGAGTAAAAGAACCTAGGTTTCTGGTTAAATCAGTTCAGAACCCATGCTTCAATGAATCATGGCTCTTGGATAACACAGTTCAAGACCCGTTCTTCAATGTTGAGAAGTTAGACTTATGAGTAAATCAGCTCAGGACTTAGACTTCAATGTTAAAGAGTTTGACTTCTAAACACAACAGTTTAGAACTCGTTCCTCAATGATCAAAAGAAAGTGTAATCCGATGCATCATAAGAGATGATCAATCTTCAAGGGGGAGTATGCATATTACCTCTACTGATAATATTGCGAATGCATATGTTTAGGGGGAGTAAGAATATTGATTTCTGATTACATCTGATCAGAACTCGTTCTTAACAAGTTTTATTGCTTTCATGTCTTTAATTTTTCAATAAAGTTTGTGAAGAAGACTTTGTACTTTGACGAATTTTTGGTTGAATGCAGAATTTGAGGGGGAGCTTACATGATCATATCTATCATGACTTTGGAGATGACTTTATGAGATTCAAGCTGAGTGTAAGGATTATTCTAACCTTAAATTCATACGTGTTTGAAAACATCTTCTTAAATGTTCAAACCACTTCTCAATTCTTAAACAGATTTCATGAATTTAGAAGTCTGATTTTAATTGTTTTCGGATATGAGCTTTAATGTTTAACTAACCGTGTGTTTCCAAAGATATATACTTGTGTATTATCTTTTCCATATACTGTCAATTATTCACACACACCGGTTTAGTACTTTTATTGACTAAGTTCTTACCCTACCTCAAATTTGGAACTAATTTTTGATGGTAAGACACCCCGTTTGAACTTCATTGATATTCGAGTGTTGATTCATTCAAAACGTTTCTTTCAAGAATGTCTATATTTGATTCGTATACACAAATTCCAAATTTTCATGACCTAAGCTTTTATTGATAAATCATTTATATTTGATCTTTTCATACATAGTCAGATTCTCAAACAAGTAATTTGTATTAATTTCATTCATTCAATATCCTTGTTTTGAGAGAATCTTTCATGATTAAAATGCTCAAATCTTCATGATTATCTTACTGAGTATACATATATCAGACATGTATTTCATATTATGCGTTGACTGCAAAAGTTAAACCAATTGAGCAACGTTTTGCTTATAGGAAACTTACATGGGAATTGTCTGAGCTTAACAGAACTTCTATGGATTCACGTTAACCAGTGTTTCCTACCCATGAAGTTAACCTTGAGTGATCGAGAGGCGAGGAGTCATTATTTGAGTGTGGTGTGTGCTGAGATAAAATGAAAAGAGAGTTTGGTTAAATGTGAGCTCAATGATAAAAAGAAAGAAGGTGAGATATTAGAGTAAAAGAATATCAAACTTTGCACCAAACTTTTTCTGAGCCGGGTAACCATATTACTGTTGTATCACAGTTTTTTCGTGAAATCATTGAAACAGGCAACTAACCCATGCCAACTCTTCATTTAAACCCCACCAGCTACTCATCTTTTTCTCAACGAAGAGATGTTTCAATTTTTCTGGGGACGCAACACATAATCTATTTTGTCTTGATTCAGAAGATGTAGATATTGAAAAAGAAAGAAGTCTGCCCCACCTTCGCACTTCGATCATGCACAATTGAGTCCATGTATTACTGTTGTTGTCTCAATGGTTTACACATTTTGAGCCTAATTGATAAAGCAATCATCATGCTTAATTCTTTCATACACAAGCACGAACACACAGAAAATGTGTTTTTTCTGTCTAAACGTTCATAGTTTAATCTTGTGTTATTCATTGATTGAATGGAAGACCTGGGGGGGTGAACATCAAAAAGCTCATTTCCAATGTGTATTTGTTACACAGAGTGGCTTCGTGCTACTTACAGGCATTATTAACTTATTCATTTGTTGATTCAGGTGTTACATTCTTATTTGTTTGAATTTGAAAGGTTTTGGATGAATATCTTATGAATTGACGGATGTTCTGTGGCTCAGTGGCAAAGATCAACGGTCAGAAAAGATTCATGTTATTTTTGAGGAGGTTTTGATGATTTCTATGCTTTATCATCAAAAGGGGGGAGAAATTAATTTTCAAGAAATGATGTTTGAAGAAAAGTTTGTAACAGTTATGTCGAGTTGATCAAGAATTGACAGAGCTGGAATGTTATATTTTTCTAGAGTCTGGAGAGATTTTTCAAGATTTGAAAGAAAGTTCAAAGATTTCGGAAAGTTTGCTGAAGATTTTAGAAAAATTCTTTGAAGATTATTTGCTAAAGCAAAGAGAGCTAAATCTGAAGATAATTTCTTTTTAAAGTCTGAAAGAGGTTGTAATAATCTTTGGGGGAGATTGTCAAATATTCTTTGGAGAAGATTACAGAACTTAAAGAAAAAGATTGCTCGAGAATGCTGAAAGTTGAGTTTGCTTATCTAAAAGGTGAAGATAATTTGTTTCTAATTCAAAAGGGTAGCTAAAGATCTTATTCTTTGAAGATGATCGGTGTTATTTCCAAATAAGAAGATTATGTTTTGTTATCGATTTTTAACAAAGGGGGAGATTGTGCTTTATTGTTGAAATTTCTTTTTGAAGATGATCTTGAATCCAAAGGGGGAGATTGTTAGTGCACAAATGTGTTGGATACAAAATCATGAAGATGAAAGATGAAAGTCAAAGTAAAAGGCTCAAGTCAAAGTCTCCCAAGCATAAAGTCAAAGTCTTTTGTAATAAGTTAATGTAAAAGTCAACTAGTGTTATTTTGTCTTGTAATGTACTTAAGAGTATAATTAGTCTTTTTATATTAATAGACTCATGTAGCTAGATGTACGCGTTTGTTTAGAGAGAGAAATAGTGAGAGCAATGTGTAATCAAAATCAAGATTAATTGAAATTGTTTGATTGAATCTTGTTGTCATCTGGATTGATTTGTACTTATTGTGGGACACACAGAATTTCTTAAATCTGAGGTTGAAAAGCAATTGGATTTCAAGATTGCATTTCTGTTGTTGATTATATTGGTTCTTCTACTCCTTATCAAGTGGTGTTTGCTACAAGTTGTTTCCTCATACGAGCTTACATGAAATAATGAAGAATTAAAGATTTATTCAAGGGGGAGGTTAGTAAGACATGAAGACAAGCAACACCGATGGTTTTCAAAGAATCAAGAGGGAGAGAAGATCAAGACCTGAAGATTACAAGAAGATAAATCCTTTATACAACTTTAGGGGGAGATTGTTGGACTGAAAGTCCTAGTGCGTTGAAAGTTATATAAAGTATTTATAGAGTTTAAATTGTTTTATTTAAAAGCGTTGTAAAAAGCCTTAATGATTGTAACTGGGCTTAGTTTGGTTTAATGGGTTTGGGCCTTAGGGTTTAGGCCCTTGGTATAAATAGTGTGGTTAACCAAGAAAATTAGGTGGAATGTTCATTAAGGTTTGTACGCTCAATTCATATTCTCTCTGTAAACCTTTGAACTTATCGATTATCAATCATATGACCATAGTTGATGAAATCCATTGATTGTTCTTTTTTGTTTTGATTAATACACTTGCTTTGGGATTCACATAATATCTTCCAAATTTGTCACTAAGTCTGGTGAGACAACAGAGGCAGTCAAGGACTTGTTTGAAATTCATAACTATTCGGTGAATGATCAAGTTGAAGACCTCAGAATGGCAACAAATGATGCTAAGGACATCATTGAAAAAGTTGCAGCAAAGTTGAACCCCACCAAACCACCCTCTCCTCTGATGGATGGAAAGACAGAAATAAGCAAAAGAAAAGTGCCAGAGACTTCTTGCGCAGAGATGGCCTCCAAGAAGGGTAAACTTGATGATTCAAAGGATGACGATGAGGATGACTCCAGGCCCTCTGATCATCAAAAGGGGGAGTATATCTTCAAGCATGCTCACCCTTTCAGAAGTGTGGCCCCAAGCTCCTCTGTTGCACCATCTAAACAAGACAAGGGAAAAGCTTCAGAGGACAACACTAAATAACTTCAAACTCTAGAAGCTATACTAGACTCCCCTGTAAGAAATTCAGATCCAGATCAAAGAACTGAACCAGAGAGGACCAATGCCTCTGCTAATGATCACATCTCTCCTCTAACTATCTTGGTCTCTCCAGTTCTAGTGGTGATTCTGGCATCCACCACCCCTGAAGTACCAATCACGCCCACTCTAATTACACCAATAGAGGCAGAGACCACCACAACTCCCTCTAATAATCCAACAAAAGTAATCCTAACACTTGTGGACTATTCAGATGATATTGAGATCTATTTTCATGATGCTTTATTTTTCTAGAGAGGCCCACGTACATAATGACAGACTTGTTCGAAGATGAACCTGTCAACTCCAATATTCTAGAGCTGAAGCCAAATCCATAGAGTACAGGGTTCAAGAAATCACTGAGCAAATGGAATCTCTCATCAGACCACCACAAGCAGAACCATCCAAATCCAAGCCAAGAGAAAAGGAACCCATTTTAAGAGAAGACATCTTCAGATACCTTTACTCCGAGCAGAATGAATTGATCAATGTGGTAAGTCCTTTGAATCCCAGACTCAATCCAGAGACAGTTGACATGGTTAAAGCACGATTCATCAGAGGTAAAACCCAGGAAAGGTCTGTCATGTACTCTGAAGATGGGATCAGAAGGGTGCTTGACGATAAGTTCAGAAACTATGCCTATAACTAGATTCATTATATTTATTACACTGTTGAGAGTTCAATGTGGGTCTGAGAGAAGTTGTCATGGCCATGGAAAAACATGTAGAGCTGAGGGACAAAACTTATTTTTAGATAGTCATAAAACTTGGAGTCTATCAGTTTGCAGTAACTACCCTCGATGACAGCTTCGAGAATTTTGGGGAGATCCATAGTGGAACAACATTGGCATAACTACTTGGATTTGTTTACAAAAATAAAACCAACACCAAGAAACTCTTTAGAGCCTCTGATTCCTTCAAATACTCATCACTCACTCTGATATGGCTCAAGGAGATGATGAAAGACAGAATTGGACAACCTAAATTCCCAACTGGCACTGCTCACAGACTTGTGATGGAGATAAACTCATTGTTAGAATATCGAGAGCTCATCATGAAGTTTCACCGTATGTGGACTAGAGAGGATATCATAGCATAGGTTATATTTTTCAATTTCATGTACTGTAATTCCTTTTCATACTAGAACCTTTTACAAGAGAATGAATTTCTCCTCTTTGCTTTCTTAGATATCTTGTATAAATGCTTTTTGATTTTCAATACTTAGGGGAGATTGTTACCCCAAGTATTTCCAATGAAAAAGTATTAAGAATATACTAAGTCTTGTAGCATCAGAGAAGCTTCAGAGACTGACCAGAGATAGCTTCAGAAGACAAGTTAACTTCAAAGACAACCCTTCAGAGACTGCCATCAGATGGTGCTTAACCAAAAGATGATCCAGCCGGTCAGAGCCCGAAGGCCCCCTCTGCTCTGAAGATTAACCCTGCTCTAAATCTCTAAGTGTGGAGTCTCCTATCATTGCCTGCCACATAAGCACAAAACGATTATTTCACCTTTACACTTAGCACATCAGGATTGGTCAGCCTGTTGACTTTCCTGATTCAAGATATAAATAAGAGATACAATTGCAGTTGTCTAGTACGCACTCTTACAATCAAATAACCACCTAGAGAGAGAGAGAATTCTTGATAGAACTTTACACATAGCTATTGTGTGTTCTTGGTGTTCTTCGTTGTATCATCTCCTGAATTCTACTAAATCATATGGCTACTATTATGGTGCAATCCATTGATTTCTCTCTAGTTATTTCTATTGATTTGATCCCTCTTTCATAAATTATCCAAAACTTCATGCTTAACAACAAGACAGACTCATGTGCCTATGGATCCAATGCATTATAGTATAAAACATTACATGACACCAAATGAATGACTAACGCACTTAAAACATGTAATATCCATCAAATGTGCAATAAATGCATCATATTTCCAAAGTTTCACGTTGAGCTAGTAAAATCGGACAACTGTCCGCGAAACTCCTTTGAGTTAAAACCAAGCCAAAAGGCCCATTAAAACACTTGACTATTTTAAATAAAATCAAAGTAAACCACATTAGCCAAAAAGGCGTAATTCCCACGTTTAATAAGCACATGAGACCTATAACATGAATAAGACCATAAACCATCACTTTATGGATGCATAATAGTAAAAAGGTCCAAATCAAATGGTTTGCATTTCCAAAATTCCTCACAAATCCAATAGTAGACGCGTATCAAAGATTTGCACATTTATCACCAAAAGGACTCAAATGCGTTAAAGTTCATAAGTTGGGTAAAAAGCAAAACCACATTTTCTAGCTTCAAACAATATGTTGTCCCCAAATCATCCAAATACTCAAGAAGCCTCATATGATGAAATATTTACTGTTCGAAATTATCATAGAAGGTCATGTCTCAAAATAACGAATAACTCATTATAAAAGTTCCTTTAAGATTTTGGGACCTAAAACACATCCAAATGCACAAAACTCACAAAATCATCAAATATGGAATAAACCCATCAATATGTATTTAAAACCCAAAATAAAGGCATTATGTATATATTTTTCAAAGCAACTAGAACTCAATTTACTACATTTAGACTAAATCTAGGTTTTACCCTAAAATTTGAGTTTCCTTTGGTGAAGGGTTGAGAACTTTGATCCAAATTCCCAATCTAAGGTGCGAAGTCCCCAAAATACTTCTTTCACTTCTAAAATATACTAAAGATAACCACAAGAGAGAAAATTAGAGGTTGTAGGTGCACAAGGACCAAACCCTAGTTTTAGAAGGTGAAAACTTAGATCTTACCTCCCACCTCTTGGATCCTCAAATCTCCAAGAAAAACACCAAACGCCTTCCAAAGCCTTAAAAATCGGACTCAAAGTCCCAAGAACATTTAAGGTACAGAGGAGGGGGAGGAAATGGAGAAAAAAAGAAGACCATGAGAGAAAGTGAAGAAATCCACATTTGGGGTGGGATTTAGACCACAGTGGCTTGGGCCACATTTGGGGCGGCTTAGGACACCTCAACTAGGTCACCCGGCCCAAAAAAACCTATGTCCACACTACACAACTTCGCCATGCGGGTGATTTTCCCATGCACCTTAGGTCCCTCCATAAGGCACCTAGCCTTCTTCCTTTGCTTCATGCCCATCTTCACGGTCGGGATAATATTCAGTAGCTCAGGATACTTTCCGTGCCACTTGGGCCGCCCGAGAAGTGGTCCAGATCATTAAAACTTCGATTTTCGCCCGATCTTGATCCAGATTCGACCCAAAAAAACCAAGATTAATTATTTTCAACTGAACCTCAATTTCCCAAAATTAAATATCAGATTAAATGGTGATTCTCAAATTTCTAAAATATGAGAAGGTTCATAGAAATATGGGTGTTACATACAATTATCTTAATAGAGTAACTAATGAAATTTTTAAATAACCGAACATGTTATACAAAAAAATATTATAACATTATATTATAATAAACCTTTTATAATACTTCTTGAAAATTTTCTTAAGAAAATATGTTAAAATCAAATTTGTACATATTCGTATTATCATTCTTTTTAATATATAGAGTAAGAATATATTTAGATCCATTGTTTTTTTTATAAGAGCAAATTGCACCATAAATAAATTAACTTTGCTTCATTCTTATTTTGATGAACCAACTTTCAAGATATTAATTTTGAGAAACTAACTTTCAAATTCTCATTTTAAGAATGTTAGTGTAATACCCCCAATTTTTAGGTCTGTTTGCAAAGTTTGAACAGATGAAGAACCAAATTGGTCAAGTTGTGCAAGTGATAATTTAAAGATCACAGTGTATATAAGAGAAAGAAAGGGATTAAATTGAGTTTTATCAATCCAAGTACTAGAAACATGGATAAACTGACATTCCACCAAATTCCCTCAAGAAGTTGGGATAGAGAGTCTCGATCCCTCAATTGATGATTATTGTCAAGAAATCAAAAAGAAAAAAAAAATATATTCCTATTATTGTGGTTTAGAAGTCAAAGGCAAACCCTAACAAGAGAAACAAGAATAGGAAGTGGAGTTGTGTTCTTGAGCCAAGAATAAGTGCAAAAAATTTAAAGGAAGAATTCATCAATTAAGGTATGGTTTCTTGTTCCAAATTTGATTTAACATTAGGTTTTAACAGTAAGATGTTTAAGCATCATTTAGTAGAGGAATTGTAGACATTGCGGTGCAAAGAAATCATCAAAATGATGATTTATGTAAATTTTCGTATGTGTACGAAATTAGTAGAAATTTAGGGTCAATTTAATGGTGCAAAGTGTGTTAAATATTGTTATAACGATGATGATAATTGATGAGTAATCACCCAAAGATCAAAATGCATGCTAAAAGAATTAAGCAGCTGCGCCAAATGGAGTTCGGTAGCAACCCATGAGAGGTGCTATATATATAACCTCACCACATTTTAAAGTCGCATTCAACCTCAAGTGTTCTATTTAAGCAGTTACAATGTTTTGATATGTATGACCTAACTAGTGGTATTAGATTGTAATTTTAGGCACTTAACACCTATATCATGTTATGTAGATGCTCAATTCAGTAGTGGTTCACATGATTAACTTAGTACATACTCGTTCGGCAAACCATGTTAGTTTCGTTTGCTTTCCCAAATGGGATATACGACTAGCATGATTTTAATTGTATTGTGCATGCTATGTGTTTATGGTTATTTAGTTGAGTAACAAGCTATGTGTATCAGTACATTATGCATTGAAAGTTGTTGAGTATGCACATGAAAGTACGATCATGAGATGATATTTATGTATCAACCAGTAGGGGTAATCCCCTAGCCTGGTGAGAGCTAGTTTACGACAAAGGGCCTCAGTATGAAGTCAAGTTAGTAGAGTACTGGGTATTCTCCAAAAGTTCGAAATTTGTGGAGTTTTGGTATGAGATGTACAATGTTAAGCATTCATGTTTCAGAACATTCAAAATTTGCATGTTATGTTGTTGAATGTGTTGTTGGTAGTAGAAGTATATTTGCATATAATTATCAATATGTTTCATTATGCATTGCATGCAATGTAATTTTGAGTGTTGGTCTCAACCATCGGATTTGTAGATAATACAACTAGCATCCGATTCAACACTTAGAAAGAAATTTTTATCTTTTGTCTTGTAACATTCTTATCCGATAAACAACATCAATTATATATAACACAAAGGAACTAACACCTAACTATAGTAACTTATTAGGACTAAGGCTTCAGATATTGGTTCTCATCGGATCAATAACTTAAATAAAATTTGAATCAAATCTTAGATTTGGTTATTCTCCATCCGATTTGGAGAATCCAATTGACCTATTCTTTTGGTCATTCCATCTTGAGTTTCAAGAACCTACAGTTTATTCTAAGATATTTTAGAATCCGATAATGTTACTTCATAAATATTCTATAGCTGGAATCCAATCTATAACTTATATTTCGGAATAGAAAAACACATGATTTTTACTTATAAAAGTTTTTAACTATCTCTATTGATCCAGGAACAAAAAACCTTCAATAAAAGTGAAGACAAGTTGAAGATAGGTCAAAATCGTCATCAAAGTAGATCAGTCTGTCATCTAGCCGAAAGAAGATCAATACAAGATAGAGTTAACTAGTAGTCTGACAAATACTACTACTGGCAAGCCGGATTTTGAGGTGCAAACTTGTCCAACAAGGTTTGGCTCACCAACTCTTCCAAACTCTCATCCTAGTAGGAGAATTCATCCAAAGTAAGTTCTAAAACACTATTTTATTATTGTCGTACTTTCTTTACTATTTCTTTTGCATACGAAAGGATGCGATGAGTTAACAAGTATCCACAAGATTGAAGTGAAAGGTACAAGCATGCATGGACCAGGAAATCAGATGAAGACATATGTTAAAGTTGGCAGATAAAATTTAATACAATGGTGGCTATAAAAGGTCACCCTTGTCATTTGTTTTGAAAGAATTTCTTAGTGATAGTTTCTTAGGAAAAGTAGAAGAGTGGTCATTAGAAAGGTTTACCTAGCCGTATCAGATATTCTCTCTGTAAACCTAAACCCTTTACTGATAAATCTAATCATATGACCAGCAGATGTGGTTCAATCATTGTTCATCATTGATTATTATCTTGTGATTGCACTGTATCTGGGATCTATAATTGGTCTCATAGTAGGTTCGAATTAATTTTCATTCGATACGATCAAAAATGTTTGTCTAAAACCCTTTAATCGCTTATTTTACTATATTCGTTTTTCTGTTATTCTGTGTTCTGTTCTGGATTCATACTGTTTTTCTGTGTTCTGTTATTTTACAATTGGTTCATATCGAGTTCCAGGTTGTGTCACGTCGATTATCTGAATATCTGAGTTAAGTCTGCTATATCTGTTTATCTATCGATTATCTGGGTTAAGTGAGTTAAGTTTGCATAATTGATTTCCTGCAATCTCGATTTTCTAGGCTGAGTTGTTGAGTTCGGTCGATTTGTTCTAAGCAGTCGGTCTGTCATATGTTCATCGATTTGTTCTGCTTATTGATTATCTGCTATAACGTTTTCCGGATAAACAAGTTTTGAGTTCGGTCGATTTTCTGAGTCCAGTGTTTGTGTTTGGTCGATTTGCTGGGTTCTTTTTGCATATCGATTTTCTGAAAATCATCAAATCTGAGTTAAAGTTCTTCAAATTTGTGTGATTTAAGAATCGATTGTGTTTGTTTAATTTGTTTGAAGTTATCTGATTAACTGATTCTCTGGTTATCGCGTTTTTTATCGAAGAACTTCTCCCGGACCGGGTTGTTGAAGTCGACCGGGTTGTTGTTGGCCGGGTCCTTGTTCGACCGGGTCCTTGTTCGACTTGTCGACCGGGTCCTTGTTCTCGACTGGGTCCTCCTCGACCGGGTCCTTGCCTCGACCGAGTCCTTGCGGTCCAAGTTGGGGTAAAAAAAAAATATATATATATATATATATATATATATATATATATACTTTGTCTTACGATCATATCAGTGCAGTTTGATTTTTTTTTTCATTTTTAGTCCCTCTAGTTAGTAGTTTTATTTTATGTCATTTTTTGGTCCTTCTAGTTTAAATTTAATTTTTTGTCGCTTTTAGTCCTTGTAGTTTTAAGTTTTAGTTTGTGTCACTTTTAGTCCCCGTACTTCATAGTTTCGGTCATTTGTCATTTGTGCCCCTAAACTTTCAAAGTTTCACACGTTGTCACTTTTGGTCCTTGCACATTGATTTTTTCATATTTTGTCAAGTTTAGTCCCTATACTTCAAGTTTTTCAAGCAACAATGTCTCATCCAACTTATTCTGAGCTAGAAGAGAAAGTTTCTTGTTTATAAGCTAGATTTGAAAGACTGCTTGACAAATATGATAATCAACGCATAGAAATTGCTGGCAACTTGTGCATAATTTCAAATCTAAAGGAAGAGTGTAAGAGTTTTTCAAAAGAGTCTGAAGAGTTAAAGACCAAAGTAGATGATCTTACATACAAACTCCGTATGTCAAAAAATGAGAAAATTGATATTGTGACTAAAAGTGTGTCTTATAAAAATGAAAATCAAAGGTTAACTGAAACTTTACAAAATTGGTCAATCTAAACAAACGATGCATCTGAATGCACTCAAAGAATTCAAATATTCAGAGACGGGTCTCGGTTACGATAACTCACATTATCTGAAAAAGTCCTTGACCAAAGTTCCCACGTTATATGCGTTCGAATTTTTTGGAATAGACAAAACCTACCCAGAGTACAAAATCAATTGGACCAAACCACTTGTTGATGAGGATCCGGAACAGGAAACATTTAGAAGGAAAAACACTACCACGATGCAACTTTCTTTTGTTTATGACTCATTGAATGCGTCATACAACACCGAAAAACCTTGTTTTCTGTCCAATGACTATTTTCAAAGTTATTCTCAGGCTGAACTTGATTCAAAAACGGTTGAAATTGAGAAGGAATCAATGGACCACAAAATCTATGTTCCACCTCTGATTTTAGAAAAGAAAATTGTTCAGCTAGAAGAGTCATTTGCACCGGAAAGGCACATTTTTCAAAAGGAAAAACAAGAGTTATTATCCAAACTTGAGTGCCTCAATTCCGATAAAAGGGAAACTGGGTCGAGGGAGGAAAAGGAATATCTTCAGACATAGATAAATAAGCTTAATTCACAACTGTCTGCCTTGGCAGTAGATCTGATGAAAGAGCAACTTCACAAAGTTGAGCTTCAAGCTAAGCTTGACTTACTCCAAGAGGAGAAGATTAATCTGTCTGAAGATTCTTCTCCACCCTCAGATACCTCTTCCTGTAAAGCTTTTCTGGGTGATTCTTCACCAACTTCTTCTGATAAAGGAAAAGAGCCTCAGTTGGAGTGTTTCAAAAAGGATCATCGTTCTGATTTTCAAAATGCTTCCACTAATGATCCGCTTCAAAGCACAAATCCTTCCAGTCTCCTCAATCCTTCAAGTGATAAGACTCCTTCTGATTAGGAAATGGAATTCTCAGCCTTCCTGAATTCTGAGGTGTGTCCAGACAGTCAGCTAGACCAATTTGATTTCGATCCTAAACTTCCAAGTCATGTTGATTTTTTGGATTCAACTGGTGAGCCACCGGTCAAATTTTATAAAGGCGAATGTTCAACATCTGCCTCTCCAAAGGTTTCTATGAACAAATCTTCAAAGCAAAAATCTAAAAGACGTTCACAGAAACAAATAAACACCGACACCTCTAAAAAAAGACATACTTACTACTCCAGTTCTTCTGATTGCGAGCTTAATGATTCTTCAGATATTCATTTCTCCAAAAAAGTAAAGATGGTTTGGAGAAAGAAACCAACTACAGAAGGCAGTGAAGGAAACAAGTCTCATGATTCTCTTGTAGTTGATACAAAGTAATCTATTTCCAAGATTGATTCACCTACTTATGTTTATTCTATAGGAAAGTTGATCAGTCTAAACCGAGAAAGAATTGTTGCACTCATTGTGGAAATAGTGACTTTGTGGATTTAAGGTATGTTAATAATTGGTATGGTACTTATAGCATCCCCAATCCTCAGTTTAATAGCTTCAAAGCCGAGGCAATTAACCATCAAGGATCCATCACAACATGGATACCAAAACCAAAATCTTCTTAATCTGTTTTGCAGGAATGTCATGTGTGATTTAATTCAGATTATTCATGTCACATGACTACAATCAAGGGTTATGCCACTTTTGAGGGGGAGTACCATGTTTGTTTAAATTTTCATATCGACTTCTAAACACTTCAGTTCAGGACTCGTTCTTAAATGTTTTTTACCTTCTGATTATCACAAATCAGAAATTGTACTTCAATGTTTTATCTTGGTGAGTTAAAGGAGTGTTAGGGCTATTAATGTTTCTATGGTCCATCCAGAACCGGAAGGACCTACCCAAGAAACACATCCAATTCATAGATATCAGTGAGGGGTCTAGATTGGTAGATGAGTTCGGAGTGAAAAAAAAGGTGAGGATGTGACATGACTTAAAAGAATTATTGGTCCTTACCAAACTGAGTCAGTTATCCGGGTTACCACATAATCTATTCATTCTCGTTCTTTGGAGATGGATATTGAAACAGACATGGACCCAGTGTCGATAACTCGTGTTACCCCACCCAGCCACTCAAGTGTCTCTCAAAAGATACTTGTTTCATATTTTTACGGAGATTTAGCACATAATCTATCTATTCCTCACTCGGAGGTCTTAGATATTGAAAAAGGAAGACATCATCTCCGGTCTCCGAACTTCATATTCTACTCACTATGTCTATTGATTTATGAACCTGTGTCCCAGGTTGAATCAATTTTTAAGCCTAATCGATATGATTTATACTTCTTTCACACACGCACGAATCTTTGTGATTCCCCTTGCATATCTTTGTGATATAGCCAGAACAATTTGAGAAGTAATTTTTTAATATTTTACTTCCGTGATAACTGGAAGTCCTATCAGAGATACATCGATGCCAACTCTGAAAATACGCCACACAATTATCTAAATTGTTGTGATAACAGTTACTATTGTGTTTCTGTGTTAGTTGTTACCCTTAGTTACTGAATCGTTTTATCTTATCTTTTGTTACTCATCCGGTTAGTCTTTGAAGATACATGATGCTCAAGATTATCCTAATCATCATGAGGGGGAGAATGTCACACAATTCAAAGACACAGATCATGGTGTTGAGGGGGAGTTAGCAAAATCTGAGGGGGAGTAACAGAATTTCTTAAATCTGAGGTTGAAAACCTTTGGATTCAAAGATTGCAGCTGAGCAGAAAAGAGTTTATTGGTTCTTCTATCCCTATCATGTGGTGTCTGCGACAAGTCATTTCCTCCTACGAGCTGATTGAAACAAGTTCTTATACTGAAAGCATATTCAACTCGCGGTTCAGAGACAGATTCTTTGTTTTAAACTGAAGTTGCACCGTGGAATGTCACGTAATTCGCACATTATCTTTCTTGTGTGCTGATCCGATGTGTTGAAATTCTACAGTTGAAAGATGCTCAATAGTGCGTTCAGTCGAGGCCATTGTACATTGAATCTGGTTATAAAGTTAAAACTATGAAGACCAAGAGCTTTATTCAAGGGGGAGTTTGGAAAGACATGAAGACATACAACACCAAAGTTCTGCAAAGATTTAAGAGGGAAAGAAGATCAAGGCCGGAAGATTTCAAGAAGATAAATGCCTTATTCAACTTTAGGGGGAGATTGTTAGGACTGAAAGTCCGAGTGCGTTGAAAGTTGTATAACACATTTATAAGGGGTCGAATTGTAATATGTTGATAGTTTTTTTGTAATTGGGCCTCAAGACCAATAGGCCTAATACGGCTCATATTTAAAGTATTGTTTTGTTTAGAATTAGAGTAGAAGAAGAGAAGAAGAGTGGTCATTAGAAAGGTTTACCTAGCCGTATCAGATATTCTCTCTGTAAACCTAAACCCTTTACTGATAAATCTAATCATATGACCAGCAGTTGTGGTTCAATCATTGTTCATCATTGATTATTATCTTGTGATTGCACTGTATCTGGGATCTACAAAAATCGGTATCACCATCTGAAGGACTATCTCAGTACTTCAGATCTGAAAGAGTACCCTCTTTCTTCACTATTTTAGTGTTAGCAAAATTGACACTAGTCAGATTGTTTAGGATTGTATAGGAATGGTTGGTGTTTGTAGATATTGAGGGTTTTGATAGTTTCCGACGGGGTTTATAGGGGTAGTAAATGAGATGGCCAACGGTATAGTGACAATGGTGGTGCGAAGGGTTAGGTTTATGAATAAGGGTCTTGGTATAAATGGGTTGGTTGGTATGGTCACGATGGTGGTGATCGACGACAATGGGGGTTGGAAGTTAGGGTTTCATTGGTAGTGATGAAAAGAGAAGAAGGGGGTAAAGGAGATACCCGTGTGATGACCTCGTGGCTCTTGTTGAAACTCAATCTGAATGTCGCCAACGATGATGATTGTGTCTGATCATCGTTGGCACTAGCCACCAACAAGCCGACGGTGGTTTGGATGGAAAAGGTGGAAGAACCGGTGTTGAGAAAGGCGGTCGGTTGCTCCAATGATGGTAGTGTGACAGAATCAATAGTGGTAGCGTCGAGAAGGCAATGGCGTCCTGCTGTAGGCGACGACTCCGGCGAGTCAGAGTAGGGTTATGGTTAGACACAAGTTTCTTTGCTATATCCATGGAGAGGGAGAATTTGAGAGGTTACAATGGATTGTTTTTTAAAAAATAAGAAGAAAACCACGTCTTTTGATTTGTGAAAACCGGTTTTGCACAAGGAAACCAACAAGTGGTTTTTTGTTAGACTAAGGAATATTTTAGTTTCCTTTGGGTTTTATCCACAAAACAAATCTTCTACCCAAATGTTGGTACAAAAATAGTATTAAAAAAAATTGACTCTACATGATAAGATTTATCCAAATCTTCAATTTTAAACTCCCCCCCCCCCCCCCAAAAAAAAAAAAAAACTATGTGGGCAATGCTTTCCCACAGTGGGCACAATTTCAACAAAGTAATACTGAAAATTACACTACACTATACATTATTTACAAAAACATATTGTGGTCGTTTAAGGATCAAGGTTGGTAGTTTGGGCACTCCATCAGGGATGTGGTACTTGACCCGATGCCTGTTGACCTTGAAAATACTCTCATCCTGTGGGTTCAAAAGGTCGATTGTACCAAATCTTCCAATATCCACAATGGTAAACGGACTTGACCTACGTGATTTTAGCTTTACGGGGAAGTAACTTCAATCTTGAATTAAAAAAGAGTGCTTGTTGATTTTCGAAGATCTTGCCATAACTTTGTTTTCTTTATATATTTTGGCATTCTCGTAGGCATGGTGTCTCAAATCCTCTAATTCAATTAATTGAAGTTTTCTTTTTTTTTCCCTGCGACATCATCACATAGGTTTAACTCCTTTATTGCCCAAAAGCTATGTATTCAAGCTCCAAAGGTAAATGATATACCTTTCCAAAAACTAATCTGTACAGTTACATATCTGACAGGGGTTTTGAAAACTGTTCTGTATGCCCAAAGTGCGTCATCCAACTTAAGTGACCAATCCTTTTTATGGGGATTCACTCTATGTTGATTTTATTGATTTTATTCCCTGATTTGAAAGTTCGGCAAGACCATTTGTCTGAGGATGGTATGTCGTGGACACTCTATGTTGGATATTATATTTACTAAGAACAATGTTTAACATTTTGTTTACGAAATGTGTTCCTTCGTCGCTAATTAAAGGTCGAGGAGTACCAAAACAGACAAAAAATATGAAGGAAGTTAATCACTATTTTAACATCATTTCACGGACATGCAATGGCTTCCACCCATTAAGATACGTAGTCAACAACAACCAAAATATATTGATTATTGAAGGACATTGGAAATGGTCCCATAAAATCGATGCCCCATACATTAAAAAGTTTTACTTCCAAAATGTTATTTAAGGGCATTTCATTACGTTGAGACAAAATTTTCGTCCGTTGGCATTGGTCACAATCTTTAACGAACTCAAATGCATCTTTGAATAATGTGGGCCAAAAGAGACCACTTTAAGAATTTTTGTCGTCGAACATTGACCACCAAAATGGCCACCGTAAGGTGATGCGTGATAATCTCTCAAAATATTTTTCATCTCATAATTTGGGACACATTTTCTCAAAACTTGATCTACACCCGTCTTATACAAAAAAGGATCATCCCAAAAATAATGTTTGCAATCATGAAGGAATTTCTTGAATTGTTTTACCTTCATATGGTATTGTCTGATTCCACTAGCAAGATAGTTTACAATATCTACATACCATGGAACATTTTTCAAAATGATGTTGGATTGATAAGATTTGCTCATCCGGAAAAATCTCTTTAATCTCATGATTTCCACCACCTGACATATCATTTTCAATCCTCCAAAGAAGATCGACAACTTGATTGTCCACTCCCTTTCTATCAACTATCTATAGGTCAAATTCTTGTAAAAGAAGGACCCACCGAATAAGTTGTGGCTTTGTATCGATTTTCTTAAAGATATATTTAATAGCGGAGTGATCGGTGTGAATGATGACTCTTGTGCCAATCAAATAGGATAAAAAACGGTCAAAAGCAAATACTACGACAAGTAACTCTTTCTCGATTATTGTATTATTTATTTGAGCTTCGATAAGAGTTTTACTTACGTATTAATGGGATGGAAAATTTTATTCTGCCTTTGTCCCAAGACAGCACCAAGCCACCTACGGCCCAATCACTAGAATCACACATCACCTCAAAAGGCATTGGTCCAATCCAGGGCTATCACAATAGGTGCCGAGACAAGGGCGACTTTGATTGTTTCAAAAGCTTTTTTACATTCGAAAGTAAAATCAACAGTTTGATCGTCATGCAATAAATTGTAAAAGTGGTTTTGCAATTTTCAAAAAATCTTTTATGAAACGTTAAAAATCCGCATGTCCTAAAAAACCTTCTAATGCCTTTAACCGAAGTGGGTTCGGATAATTGCATTATTACTTCAAGTTTCGGTTTATCCACTTCCAAACTTTTTATGTGACCCAAAACAATTCCTTCTTGTACCATAAAATGACATTTTTCCCAGTTTAAAATTAAATCGTGTGTTTCACATATTTCCAAAGTCTTTTTAAAATTTTCAAGACAATTTTCAAACGAAGTGCCAATGACCGAAAAATCATCCATAAAAACTTCCATGGAGTCCTCAATCATGTCTGAGAAAATAGACATCGTACAATGTTGAAACGTTACGGGGGCATTGCATAAACCAAATAGCATTCGACGAAAATCAAAAAAGTTCCTAAGGATAAGTGAAGGTGATCTTCTCTTGATCTTCGGGTGCGATATGAATTTGGTTATAACCCGAATATTCATCCAAAAATCAATAAAATTCCTTTTCAGCCAATCTATCTAGCATTTGGTCAATAAAAGGCAAAGGAAAATTGTCCTTTTTTGTGGCTAGATTTAATTGTCTATAGTCCATGTAAATCTCCACCCGGTGACGGGCCTTGTTGGGAGACGTTCATTTTTCTCATTAGTGACTATCGTGGTACCACCTTTCTTTGGCACACATTGTACCAGACTCACCCAACCACTACTTGATATGAGGTAATTAATACCCACATCTATCCAATTTAAAATTTCTTTCTTAACGACTTCTTTCATGATGGGATTAAGTCTCCTTTGCGGTTGCACTTTACCAACACTATTATCTTCCAAAACTATCTTATGTTGGCAAAGAAAAGGACTAATTCCTTTTATCTCGGCTATTGTCCAACCTATGGCTTTCTTGTGATTCTTCAACAACTTTACCAACTTCATTTCTTGTTCACAACTTTAATTGGAAGAATTAATCACGGGTAATTTGTCTTCTTCCATAAGATAAGCGTATTTTAGGTGATTACGAAGTGGTTTTAATTCTAGATCGGGTGCTTTGATTATAGATCGAATCTTGGTTGATCTATCCTTGAAATCCAATTGTTCAAATGCATCTATAACCTCAACCAAGTCTTTTTCCAAAATATCATCTTTTGTGCCTCCATTATGCCCACTGTGGGTACAGTTTATCGAACTTAACTCGATATCATCATCTAAAGTACCTAGAGAAGAAAAATCCTCCACTTCACCATTGAACTTAAGAGATTTGAATACATTGAAAGTCACTTGTTGGTCATTCACTCTCATTGTCAATTCACATTTTTGCACATCTATCAATGTTCTACAAGTCACAAGGAAATGTCTTCCTAAGACAAGGGGGACATTCCTATCTGCATTATAGTCCAAAACTAGAAAATCAGTCGAAAAGAGAAATTTATCAACTTTGACCAAAATGTGCTCAATTGTTCCTCTTCGATATTCCAAATATCTATCTGCAAGTTGTAAAGTGATTGTGGTGGGTCGAACTTCGCCAATTCCTAACTTTTTAAAAGCTGATAAAGACATGAGGTTTATACTTGCTCCCAAATCACATAGAGCATGTCATACTCCTTGCCCACCAATGGAGCACAAGGTGGTAAAACTTCATGGGTCCTTTAGTTTTGGAGGAATTTTGCAAGTAAGAAGTGCACTATATTCTTTGGTCAAAGCAACGGTTTCAAATTCTCCCAACTTTTTTTTAGAATATATTTCAAAAAATTAACATAACTTGGAATTTGCTTGAGAGATTCTACCAAATGAATGTTAATGTGAAGTTGTTTAAAAGTGTCCAAAAACTTTTTGAATTGTACATCCACATTTTGGTTTTCAATCTCAGGAAAAGGCAAGTCTCGCAAATTTGGAGTTGATTTGTTCTTATCGGGAGTGAGCACAGTCTGCCACTGTGGGCAGGTTGTGTTGAAGTTTTGACAACGCAGGAAACGAGAGGACCTGCTATCTTGGGCAAGGATTCTAGAATCTGTTCTTTTTAGAAGAAGAAAATAGACTTTGAAAGTTTGAGCTATCAAAGAGACGTGAATCCTTTTACAAAATTAACGTGGGAGAGGATTTTTCTACTTGACTAGGCTCATCTATGTTCTCAATTTCTCTTATATTCACAGTCTTCACATGCTCCTTAGGGTTCTCGGTGTAACTAGGCAAGATCCCTTGTGGTCTACTCTTGAGTTCGATAGCAAATTGTCCAAGTTGGATTTCGAAACCCCTCAAGGTTGTATTGGTTTGGTTTATAAAACCTTTAATTGATGATTCGATTGAACCATTACCTTTCGATGCATTTTGTTGCCTAGGTACATGTGATTGTGAAGATTGTCCATGTTGGTAATTGTGAGGTTGACTTTGATGAAATCTTGGGGGATTTGGTGGTTGATTTTGGATTTGACTTTCCCCGGGGGGTTGAAGCCCTTGATTTCTAGACCAAGAAAAGTTCGGATGGTTTCTCCACTGTGTGTCCCTGAATGTAGTTTCTAATCACCAACAATTAATAAAACAAACAAGATTGATCCAATTACCTGTTTGATTTATTTCAAGAAATCACAAGATTACACTTTCTCTCTCTAGAACTTCTCTTTCTCTCTCAAACTTTCTCTCTCTAAAATACAACTGAATAATAAGCTCCACTTCTGTTGACTACAAATTACAAAGGAAAGGAAACTATTTATACCTACAACTAAAACAACAAGGAAACAAAACTAATACAAATGTTGACTTTGACTTTTATTACAAAGACTTTGACTTTCACTTGAGAGTTGACTTTCTTCAGCTTTGACTTCTTAAACCTTGACTTTTGTCTTCTTGATCTTGTATCCAACATATTTATGCTCTAACAATCTCCCCCTTTGGATTCAAGATCACTGTTGAAAGATCTAGCAATTCAGTCTTCACTTTTAAGCTTTGTCAGTACAATCTTTCATTTTTCTTTAACATCATTCTTTCCAAAACTGTCTTCAAACTATTAACAATCTTCCCAAAACTTTCACAAAATACTTTCAGACTTTGGAAAGAAATTATCTTCAGATTCAGCTCGAATTGCTTTAGCAAATAATCTTCAAAGAGAATTTCCTCAAATTTTCAGAAATTCTTTGATCTTCTTCAAATCTTCATATAGTCCTAGAAAGTATGTTGCTCAAATGGTTTAACTATAGCAGTTAAAGCTCATAAACAAATGTCAGATGAAAATATTCTCAGAAAATAATCATGAAGAAATGAGCATTTTTAAACATGGAAGTATTTTCAAACAAGTAAATTGAAGGAATAGGAATGAATGCAAAAGACTTGTTTGAAAATCTGACATTGTATGAAAATGATTAGAAATGAATGATATAACAATCAAAGCTAATGGTCAAGAATAACAGATATTGTCCATACGAAACAAAATATAGACATGCTTGAGATGAACGCTTCGAAATGAAATAACGCTCAAATTCTTTGAAGTACAAGCGGGGTGTCTTACCATCGAAAATATGTTTCAATATGAGACATGGTAAGAACAATTTGATCAAAAATTAAACCGATGTGTGTGAATACTTGAAAGTATGTAGAAAAGACAATACGCAAGTATTTATCTTTGGAAACACACGGTTTGTTTATCAATTAAGCACAAAAATAAAATGAAAACATTTAAAATCACACTCCCAAATTATAAAATTTGTTTAAGAATCGGGAAGTGGTTTGAACATTTCAGAATATGTTTTCTATATCTGAAAGTTGTTCTTCTTTCAGATATATTTGAGATTAAGATAAGAAATTTACCTTTTCGCTCAATCTTAAATCTCAGAAAGTCAGCTGAAAAATCATAAAGATATGATCTTGATAGCTTCCTCTCATCCTGCACAAGTCTCAAAGTCTAGTCAAAGCAACTTTATTCACAAAATTTATTCAAATGTAAATGACATAAAGCAATAAAACGATTAAAATACGAGTTCTGATTTTAAGTAATCAGAAATCATAGTCTTACTCCTTTTGATATTATATGCCCCCCCTAAAATTATGCATCACAAAAATTTTGTCATTTAAGCAAAATGCAGAAATTAGTTATGCTCCCCCTCAAAATAATGTAGATCATCTAAAATCTTCTCTTACTCCCCCTGAGATCATGAGCAAACAATTAAAGTGCAGATATCCTTCAGACATAAAGATAAAGAAAATGATGAAAAATAACAATACGTAACTTTATTAGGTTACAACCGATTATGTCTTAAGATTTAACATACCAAGCTTAGAGACAAGAAAATTAAATCTCTTTTAATCTAATGGTTTGGTAAATAAATCTGCGAGCTGATAATCTGTTTTTACAAAATAAAGTTCAATTGTTCCTTTTTCGACATTATCTTTTATAAAATGATACTTGACATCAATGTGTTTGGTTTTCGTATGCTGGACAGGATTACCAGATATTGCGATTGCACTCTTTGAGTCACAATAGATTGGAATTTTATCAAACTTGAATCCATAGTCTCGCAGCTGTGTTTGCATCCACAAGACTTGAGAGCAGCAACTGGCAGCAGCTACATACTCTGCTTCAGCAGTCGATGTGGAAACGCATAATTGTTTCTTTAATGCCCAGCTAACGAGCTTGTCTCCAAGGAATTGAATGTGACCTGAAATACTCTTTTTGTCCAACATGCAACCTACATGATCTGCATCTGAATAGGCAGTCAGTTGAAACCCAGTATCCTTAGGATACCACAGACCAAGATCTGCAGTCCCCTTCAGATACCTAAAAATCCTTTTGACAGCAACCAAATGGGATTCTTTAGGAGCAGCCTGATATCTAGAACATAAACATGTTGAAAACATAATATCTGTTCTACTAGATGTAAGATACATTAATGATCCTATCATACCTCTATAAGTCCTAACATCAACACTTTTACCCGAAGGATCAGTGCTAATCTTAGTACCTGGTGCCATCGGGGTTCCAATTGATTTGCAATTTTCCATATTGAACTTCCGAAGAATATCCAAAATGTACTTAGATTGATTGATGAAAATCCCCGTTGAAAATTGTTTAACTTGTAATCCGAGAAAGAAATTCATCTCTCCCATCATACTCATTTGAAAACGTGACACCATGAGGTTAGAAAAGTTTTTGCAAAATTTAGGATTAGTAGAGCCAAATATTATATCATCAATATATATTTGAATAAGGATGATATCGGCTTTTTCCTTTTTGATGAATAAAGTGGTATCAACCTTACCTTTAGAAAAACCGGACTTGACCAAGAATTTAGATAAAACGTCATATCATGCTCGAGGGGCTTGTTTTAAACCGTACAGGGCTTTGTCCAAGATGTAGACGTGATCTGGCTTCTCTGCGTTGATAAACCCTTCTGGTTGAGACACGTACACTTCCTCTTTAAGAATGCCATTCAGAAAGGCTGTTTTCACATCCATCTGAAAGACTGTGAAATTCTTATGAGCTGCGTAGGCTAGAAATATGCAGATTGCTTCTATGCGCGCAACTGGAGCATACGTCTCATCGTAGTCTATGCCTTCCTCTTGCCGGTAACCTTTGGCAACAAGTCTAGCTTTGTTCCTTATGACGATACCATCTTCATCCTTTTTATTCTTGAATACCCATTTAGTGCCTATCACGGTTTTACCTTCTGGTTTTGGAACTAATCTCCAAACCTTTAGGGCTTCAAACTGATTGATCTCTTCTTGCATAGCAGATACCCAATCCGAATCAGCAAGAGCGTCTGATACTCGTGTAGGCTCAATCTTACTGAGGAATGAATCATGCATACATTGATTAAGAGTCGCTAACCTAGTTTGTACAGGCTTGTTGAGATCTCCAATTACTTGATGTAATGGATGTTCTTTGGTCCAGCGATGCTCATTAGGTAGTGGAGTAGATACTGATTGAATATGATCATCATCTAGAAATCCACTATCAGACTCTTCAGATTGAATAGATAGAAGGGGGTTTGCAGTTGAAGATTCAGGTGCAGAAGCATCAGTTGGAACAGCAGACTCTGGCTGTTGAGTAGAGATTATATTACACCCAACTGATATAGTTACTTCTGCCTCAGCAGTTACTTGTGTATCTTCAACTGTAGGAGTAGATGTTAGAATGTGAGTTTCTGACTGAACGGGGGATACAAGTTCAGTTAAAACTTCTGAAGTGACTGGATGATTGCAACTTGTGTCTTCAGACCTGTCAGTCACAGCAGATTTAGGTATATTAGATCCTAGAAACTCATCATAAAAGAATTCAAATAACAAATCTAAATCAAATAAATGTGAAATTGAAGTACAAGCGTTATCCGAATTTTTCTCTGTAGAAACAGGTTCTGGATTGATCTATCCAGAAGCTAATACTCCAGTGATAACGGGTTCTGAACTAAGTTGATCAGAAGCCATTTCTTCATCGAATGTAACATTTACGCTCTCAATGACTGTCTTTGACTTCTTCAGATAAACACGATATGCTGTAGATGTTGAAGAATAACCAATGAAGATACCCTCATCCGCCTTAACACTGAATTTATTCAGACTCTCTCTGTCGTTAAGCACGAAACACTTACACCCAAATATGTGAAAATACTTGATTGTCGGTGTTCTGTTGTTGATCAACTCATATGGAGTCTTTTGAAAACGGCGGTGTATTATGGACCGATTTTGAGTATGACATGCAGTTGACACAGCTTCGGCCCACAAAAATAGAGGTAGATCGGATTGGCTGAGCATAGTACGAGCGGCCTCGACTAGCGTCCGATTTCGCCTTTTGACTACTCTATTTTGTTCAGGCGTACGAGCAGCAGAGTACTGATGTGATATCCCGACCGATTCGAGATATTTTTCAACTATCTTATTTTTGAACTCTGTGCCGTTGTCCGTTCGAAGAAACTTGACTTGTCGTTGAACTTTCACCTGGATCGCCTTTAAGAAAGTAATGAGAACTTCGGGCGTCTCATCTTTTGATCGAAGAAATTTGACCCACGTGTATCTTGAGTAATCGTCCACAATAACCAACATGTATTTCTTTCCACCCAAACTCTGAGTTCTCATTGGACCACACAAATCCATATGTAACAATTCTAACGGAGAACTAGTGCTTGGTCCAGGCTTCGGTTTATGCGGAGCTCTCTTCATCTTACCCTTCTCACATGCAACACATAAGTGTTCTTTCTCGTATTTCAGCTCAGGAAGTCCTTTTACCAAATTTCCACTAACCAGCTTGTTGATATAACGAAAATTCAGATGTGATAGTCGTCGGTGCCAAAGCCAACTTTGTTGCATCAAAGCTTTTGACAATAAGCAAACGTGACTATCATTCTGGACCTTTGAAAGATTGATGGAGTAGAGATTGGTCTTTCGCTTGCCAACTAAGAGTTCTGGGCCATCTTCAGAACGGACTGAACATCTCTTAGCTTTGAAGTTGACCTCTAACCCTTTGTCGCAGAATTTACCGATGCTGAACAAGTTGTGCCCTAGACCTTCGACATAACTCACCTTCTTAATCGTTATGTTGTCTTGAATGATGTCACCATATCCTAAGATTGGTGAAAGCTGATTGTTTCCAAATCTGACATTTCCACTGAATTTCTCTGTATAATTAGACAATAAAGCTTTTTGCCCAGTCATATGCTTGGAACATCCACTGTCGAAGTACCACATATGTCGGGTCTGCAAGAGAAATCAGGAAACAATAGATTTAGGTACCCATTTAAAAATGGGTCCTAACAGATTAGCACAAGCTTTTGATATCCATTTGAAAATGGATCCTCCTTTTCTTTGAAAACATTTAAAAACATTTGATCTTGAAGAATAAACATAATAAGATCCAAACCAATCAGTAGAATTATGAGAATAAGCAAAATCATTTCTCCGATAATGATAAAATTTAGTAGTAATAGGAGATAATTGAATCAATTGCTTTATTGAATACCGCTTGTAAGAAGTTACAAGGTTTTGTTTATGACAAGCAAGTTGATCAACTACATCATTATCACTACTAACTGATCTATTACAAGAATTATTAGAAACTGATTCAACTATCTCATCATCCTTCCTTTTTGGTCGCCATTCAGTTCGAGCTTTCGACCTTTTCTTGCTTAAATCTGAAACAAAAGATTTAGATTTATTAGGAAAATCAAATTTCTGAAAATGAGTTTTCTTTGGTTTACCAGTGTTAATCCGTTTCTGTGATTGCTGTTTCTTATGATTCTTACCTTTAGAATAATATTCAGCAGTCACAGAAACTGTAGATGATTCATCAGTTTTAAGAACACTTGGTAACACTTTTTCAGGTATAAGACAAGTAGAATGATCAGGAAGAGAAGCATTGAAGTCAAACATATCAATTTCTTCTATGCACCCACCATCAGAGTTTAAAAAATCATTTGCAGACGCAAATAAGTCATCAAAGTTATCAGTTGAAGTTTGAGGTGCCTTTGAAACTGTAGAACACTTTGTAGATTTAGATCTAAAAACAGTGTTCTTTAACACTGTAGAAAACACACTTTGTTCAATATCTACCAAAAGTTTTTCATCAGATAAAACATTTTCAAGCTCAATTATTTTGCTTTCAAGAATGAGTGGAGGAACATAAACCTTTGTAGTTGCAGGTTTTGCCTTCATCTCAGAAATAGAATAACTAGCAAAATAATCGTTTGAAAGAACTTTTGGTGTTTCTGAAAGATAACTATCATTTAACTTTGCATAGTTAAATGGTAGTTGCATTTTATTTACATTCTTTCTATTTTCAGTTTCTTTGGCATCAACTTCTTCTGGTAATTTGGTAACAAATTTGGGTTTTAAATGAGTATGTTTACTAGCACAAGCAAGAAAATCAAAATTATAAAGTGTTAGTTGTTTTCTGATGGCCTTCTTTAAGTAATGGGGGTTTTGAAAACCAAGTCCCCATTTTTCCTTAACATCAGCCTCTTCGTTAGGTGCATTGAGAAAAATGGTTTGATCTGTTTGGCCTCTTGCATAGAGTTTGGCTTCCAGACCATTTACCTTCTTATTTAAAAGCTTGTTCTCAACCTGCAGTTTATGAACAGTTAGTGCATATTCTTTCTTCTCAAACTCAAACTTAGAAATTTTAACTTCAAAATCAGAAATCTTCTTTACAAAACAATCTACTTGAAGTTTAGAATCAGAAGCAGACTTGCGTAAAGAATCAATTAGATCTTTGTTCCCAATAACAGATTTATTAAGCTCAAAGATCTTGTTGTTTCTTTTAGCAACTCTGTCTTTTTCTTTCTTCAGTTTTACTTGAAGATCATTAAGCTCAACCATCATAGCTTCCATTTTGGTTATAAAATCTTTTTCAGTTAAGTTTAATACCTCATCAGCTGTCTCGTCATCTGACTCATCATACTTGACCTCTTTTCCCATTAGACAGAGATAAGCAGTTTCTTCCTTCTCTTTGTCATCCTCTTGATCAGAATGATCCAACCAAAATTCGTCCTCAGCCATTAATGATATGCCTGCTTCTTGTTGTTTGGCCAATAGCAGTTTGTTCTGATAATACTGAGAGTTTCGAACCTTCGGCTTTCGACAATCTTTAGCAAAATGTCCAATCTTGCTACAGTTGTAGCATTTAATTGGATCATTTGTTGGCTTTACAGCAACAGTGTAATCATTCACAAACTTCTTCTTTTCTTCCGACTTCCTTTCTATATACCGGTTCTCTTCATATCGCTTTCCTTCAACTCTTTCTCGATGTTCATGATTCTTGGAACTTGATGAAGAATATCTTTGAGAATTTGATCCCGGCTTTTTGTAGAATTTCTTTTAAAAGCACGGGTCAATAACAACATTGCTTGTTTCAGGCTTTCTCCATCATCACCATCTGATTCAGATTCCGACTCAGAACTTGTAAGCACTTTCTTCTTTTTCTTCTTCTCTTTCTTTTCTTTCTTCTTCTCTCCAGCTACCAAAGCAATAGGATCAGGAACTTTTTCTGCCTTCTTTTTCTCAGCTCTTTTCTCTTCCTCATTTTGCCTCAGAGTCTCATATACCTCATGTAACGGTAGGTCATCAAGATCCTTCATCTGTTTCATCCTACGTGTATGCTTCTTCCACTCTGGTTATAGGATGCTCAGGAATTTGACATTGTTCTCAAGTTGTTTCTTTTTCACCTTATTCTTGGACAACTCATTCAGAAGCAAGACAAACCGTTCATAAGTATCTTCTAAGCTTTCATTCTCTTTGGCTTTGAATTCCTCATAACTATTGATGCAATTAGCCACTTTCATCTTATTCCCTACCTTGGATCCCATCATCATTTTCTGCAACTGATCCCACATCTTCTTAGCATTTCCCTTGTAACTGTCTATCTTGACGTAGATGTCATTCGGGATACTTTGAAGAAGAAGAGATTTTGCTTGCTTATCTGCTTTATATCTGCTTTTCTGTTCCTCTGAATATTGACTATACTCTACTGGAACTGTTTTCATCTTCTGTTCTGTTTCCTCAGTACCATCTTCACTATCAGATGAGTCATCATCAGGTATTTGAACTGTGATCGGTACTATAGGACCTTCCATGATAGACAGAAGAATATTTTCTCCATTCGTGTGCCGATCCATAAAATCCAGAAATCTGTCTTTCCACTGTTCATATTCTACTTTGAACAGTACTGGAGGTTTGACATCAGTGCCAATGGAAAGAGCATCTTTAGAAGTCATCTTGATTAAACATGTTTGATTAAAATATGCAATAAGAAACTAGAAACTGATCGTTAGTTCAAAAATAGAAATCTCAAGAAAATACAGAAAACTTGAAATAGAAATTCAGGAATTTTGATCACAATTAAAACTATGTCCCTCTTCGCAGACTTAGCACGAGGGTCCCGCTAACCGGTTAGCGGGTGGGGTCAAGGGGCAACGCCCTTGCGGGGTCGAGGGGCAGCGTCCCTAGAGAAAAAAAATTCACTATTAAAGGCCATTTTATAGTTTTGAAAATTTCTCAGGAAAAAAAATTTCTAAGTAAACCAAGCTTTGCGTGTCAAGTGTGATGCGCAAACCACGCTTTGCGTATCTAGTGTGTTGCGCAAACCACGCTTTGCGTATCTAGAGTGTTGCGCAAACCACGCTTTGAACTTCACTTTGCGTAAGAAACTGATTACGCAAACACCACTTCGCGTGAAGAACGTATTACGCAAACCACACTTTGCGTATCGAACTGCTAACGCAAACCATTCTTTACGTATCAAACTGCTAACGCAAACCACTCTTTGCGTATCGAACTTCTTGCGCAAACCTAATTTTGCGTTTCTGGAAGCGTACGCAAACCAAATCTTGCGTGTTGTGTAGCTTACGCAAACCTTACTTTGCGTATCAAGCATGCATAGAAAAGATTGGCCAAAATGGAAAGACGCAATGCAGGCAGAACTGAATTCACTAATGAAACGGGAAGTTTTTGGACCTGTCGTCCGTACACCTGAAGATATAAAACCTGTCGGGCATAAATGGGAATTCATAAGGAAACGTAATGAGAAAAATGAAATTGTGAGATATAAAGCACGGCTAGTAGCACAAGGATTCTAACAAACACCCGGAATCGATTATGAGGAGACTTATTCTCCCGTGGTGGATGCAACTACTTTCCGATATCTTATAAGTATGGTAGTACAAGAAGGGATTGATATGCGTCTAATGGATGTCGTGACAGCTTATTTATATGGGTCACTTGACACTGATATTTACATGAAACTCCCCAAAGGATTGAAATTGCCTGAATCATGTAAAGTAAGTTCTCGAGAACAATGTTCAATCAAGCTAAATAAATCATTATATGGTTTGAAACAGTCAGGGCGTATGTGGTACAATCGCCTTAGTGAATATTTACTAAAGGAGGGTTATAAGAATGATTCGTTTTGCCCGTGTATCTTTATAAAGAGATCTGGACCCGAGTATGTCATAATTGTCGTGTATGTGGATGATTTAAATATAATAGGGACTCCTGGTGAGCTTCCTCGGGCAATAGAATACTTGAAAAAGGGTTTCGAAATGAAAGATCTTGGAAAGACAAAGTTTTGTTTAGGGCTACAAATCGAACACCTTAAAGGTGGAATTCTTGTGCATCAAGAAACTTATATAGAGAAGGTGTTGAAAAGGTTTTATATGGATAAATCACATCCAATGAGCACCCCTATGGTTGTGAGGTCGCTTGATGTTGAGAAGGACCCTTTCCGACCTCCAACCGATAATGAAGATATCCTTGATCCTGAAGTACCATACCTAAGTGCTATTGGGGCACTTATGTTTCTCGCTGGTCATACCAGACCGGACATATCATTCTCTTTGAATCTACTAGCGAGATATAGTTCGTGTCCAACGAAGAGGCACTGGAATGGAATAAAGCAAATATTTCGATATCTTCAGGGTACTAAAGATTTGGGTTTATATTTCGCTAACCCATCAAAAACAGGTTTAATTGGTTTTGCAGATGCTGGATACTTGTCAGATTCTCATACTGGTCGATCACAAACCGGTTATGTGTTTACCGTTGGTGGAACAGCGATTTCCTGGCGCTCCACAAAACAGACTATAGCAGCCACTTCATCCAATCATGCTGAGATCTTAGCTATCCACGAAGCCAGTAGGGAATGTGTTTGGTTAAGAAATGTAATACAACACATTCGTGGATCTTGCGGTATTATTCTTGATAAGGAGTTACCAACAGTCTTGTATGAAGACAATGCGGCTTGTATCGCTCAACTCAAGGAAGGGTACATTAAAGGAGACATAACCAAGCATATACTTCCAAAGTTCTTCTTCACACATGATTTGCAGAAAAGCGGCGACATCAGTGTTCAACAAGTTCGTTCGTGTGAGAACCTAGCTGACCTATTCACCAAGTCACTTCCGAACTCAACGTATCAAAGGCTGGTTCGTGATATTGGGATGCGTCGACTGAAAGAGCTCAAGTGATGTGATTTCCAGGGGGAGAAAATACGCGTTGCACTCTTTTTCCTGTGATCATGGTTTTGTCCCACTGGGTTTTCCTGACAAGGTTTTTAACGAGGCAACAACCCCAAGCGTATTTGGAGTAATTATGTACTCTTTTCCCTTCACTAAGTTTTCCCACAGGGTTTTACTTGGTAAGGTTTTTAACGAAGCATAGTACTCTTGATAGACATCCAAGGGGGAGTGTTATGAATGAATATGGAATGGATGTCAATCCCCTTTGTATTTGGTAAAGATATGTACCATATATGTATTGTTTCTTGGTAGTTAAGCAATATGTATCTATATATATGTATCATCTATTGAATAAGAGAATAAACTTTTTGCTCTCATATCTCCATCTCTCTCAATCTCGCTATCTCTCTCTCTCTACTCTCAGTTATTCATAACACTCATGATATTTCTTTTCTTCTCATATTTTACCCATTTTTTTATTTGAACTTTTACTGCAGACAAGAATTCTTAAAATACTTTTAATAGATTATCTAAAATAAAGATTTTAAGGATTTTTTATAACGGATTCTCTAAAACTTTCTTTAAAATAAGAAAAGAGGAAAGATATAATAAAATTCTCAAAATTTGGAAAACAATCCAAAAATGATTGTTTAGGGGGAAAATTGATTTTTTATTCTTTTTGACCCATAAGAATATTTAAAATTAAATGTTTGACAGAGATATATAATTAATATTGTGATCTCTACAGACTTATGGGCTCTTATCGGTCGCTGGTGGCGTATGGATATCCCAAATCTCCATACTTATTTAGATTGAATATCTTGGATCGACTCAAGTCAGTTGAAGAGGGAGGTGTTCTTGTGTTTTGAGACCGTTACGCTTACCACTTTATGGTCTATATGGGTGTTTCGGAATGGTATTCTTTTTGGCAACCCGAAGCCAAGGAAGACGGTGCTTTTTGAAAACATTATAACTCGTGCTTACTTTTGGGTTAATCATAGAAGTAGCAATTTATCTATTAATTGGGTAGGTTGACTTACTAATATTTCCTTTGCCATTAATTCGATAATTGTTTTTTTTTTCTAGCTTCTTGCTAGTTTTATAAAATTCCACCGTTAAAAAAAATATTGTGATCTCTAAAATAGAAATATTATTGAAGAAAAAACTAATTTTTTGTTGAATAGTTTGATTTTTAATCCTTCACATTAAAATAAAGAATCTGTTAAAAAATTACAACATTTATTATCTAGATTTTATTTTTGTTTTATTATATTCGACTTTATAGTTTAATTTACATTCCAAACGCCGAAAGCTGGGACTGTAGCCAAAAGTGGAATGCGTAGGGGACAACCTTTTCCGAGTAAAAAAACGAATATATGCCATCAACTTTTTATGTAGGGTGTTTGTGGTGCGGTTTGGGAAAAAACGTAAATCGTATCGCATGTGCGGTTTAAGCATTTTTTCAAACTGTAAACCGCACTGCATATATCTCAAATCGCTTTAAACCGTATTGCGGTACAGTTTATGCGGTTTGTCCTGATCGCACTTTATGCGTACAATCAGGAGTGGATGGAGTAAGGCTTTGTAGGGTCCTAGCCCCCCCCCCCCCCCCCCAATGACTCCATATCCATCAAAACATACAAAAAAAATGATTGTTTTTTACTATTAATTTTTAATATTAAAAGGTGGGCCCCCAACTAATAGGATGAGAGACTCCTAACCCAAGTTAGCAAGATCCAAAACCTAATTAAAGATAAAGGGTTTGTTTGTTAGCAGCTTAATGAGCTTAATGGGACTCACAGCTTATTCGGTCAGCTATGTATGACTATTTGGTAGTGGCTTGATATAGAAAGTGACTTATTAAGTAAGCTTCTAGGGGGAAGTTTATGCAAAAAGCCATATTTTTTTCAAACATGCTCCTTCCATCTATAAAAATACCCTCTCAAACAAAATCATTCTCAATCCATACAGACGTATTAATCCACACAGACAACTTTATCCATACATGTTTTAATGGAAAACCAACCAAACAACCCCTAAGAAATATATATAACAAAATGACCCTCAACACAGTTTATGTCCACCTAATTTTATATGTATCAATGTATGGCTTCATTATATTTATTTTTTATATTATTAGAAGGTTATTTGTTCTCATTAAAGAATTTTGTAGATTTACAAAAGTATTTGTTTACAGGTTTTAATTATTCATATGAGATTTACCGAATCTTTAAAAATGATGATAGAAACCATACTTTGCTTTAGGGTTGTAAATGAATTGTACAAAAATAAATGGAGCATGTATGTGATCGTTCATTTAACTTGAACCGAATAAACAAAAATTAATCCAAAAACGAATAAGTTATATTTATTTGATTAAACTGAACACTTTAAATCATGAAACCGAACAACACGAAATCATCTTGATTAGGGTGACTTATTCGATTTCAGATTTTTTTTCCATCATAACTCCGTAAGTGTGCCCCCAATAATAAAATTTTATGGATCCTCCACTGCGTACAATCAAAAAAATTATAAGTTTAAAATACATTAGAAAATCAACGATTTAGTGACCGTAGTCCAAAAATATAAAGAGTTTGAATATATCCAACTCCAAAATGCATAATTAAAAATAATCAAAGAATAGTCTAAAAAATTAAATTGTTTTAATACGATAAACGGATAAAGTGACGTTTCCAATTTTTTATTTCGTCTTCATCTTGACTCTCAATTGTCAATGCCCAATTTTTTCATTTGTTGGGTCTTACACTTTTAAGAAGACTTATAAATACTTAAAGTCCATAATTAAAATTTAAAAACACAAGCCCAATTATATAAATAATAAATTAAATCATTATATATATATATATAACACAAGCCCAATTATATAAATAATAAATTAAATCATTATATATATATATATATATATATATGTTTAAAATTAAAATTTTAAAAGTAATATAAAAAGTGTGGTGCGGTTTGAACCGCGGTTTAAAAACTCAAAACCGTAAATCGCACCGCATAGTGCGGTTTGGTAAAAATGCAAACCGCACCGCGAAAGTCCTAAACCGCATTTTGCGGTGCGGTGTGGACGGTTTGGACGGTTTGACGGTGTGGATGAACACCCCTACTTTTACGGTTCACCCAACTACTTTTCACTTTCCCACCTCACAAAACTCGTTTTTTCTCCTTCTAAAATACTTATAAAATGTCGATAACATATTTTATTTATTGGGAATTAAAAGAAGATTTGAGATCAGTCTGTTTTCATAAGACCCGTAAAATCATATTTTTATTTTTAAAACTTCACAGTAAAACATTATGAATGTAATTTTCACAGTGTTTTTTGCTGTGACGGTAACATACATTCACAGTATTTTTTGCTATGAAAGTTTGGATTTTTTTTACCTTTATAGTGTTTTGTTGTGAAGTTTCAAGTGTAAAAATAGGGTAAATTGCGTGAAAAAGTAACGTACTTTAGTCTGATTCCTGTTCTAGGTAACGTACTTTCAAAACTTCTATTTTGGTACCTGAGATGTGAAATTTTAAACTTTTAAGTACCTAGTTGCATATAAATGTTTACTAGGATTAGGTTTTTTTGACATGACGTTATTTTTTTTTTTTTAACACCAACTAAGAATATAAATTCCATGTCATCATTTTTTAAAATGTAAAATTTATATTTTTTTAATTAAGAAGAAAATTTCATATATTTTTTTTAATTCTAAAAACTTATCACAATTTTCTTAAAAACTAAGAAAATCAAATTAACGTAATTTTTTTAAAAATCAATAAAATTTGTAATTCTTTTTCTTTATTAAAAAAATGACCATAAAATTTATAAAAATATTTAAATGATTGTAATTCTTGTAATATTTTTGTTTTATGATATTTTTTTAATAAAGAATTATAAGAATTACAATCACCTAAATAATTTTATAAATTTTATGGTCATTTCTTTAATAAAGAAAAAGAATTACAAATTTTATTGTTTTAAAAAAATTACGTTAATTTGATTTGCTTGGTTTTTAAGAAAATTGTGATAAGTTTAATTAAAAAAATATAAATTTTACATTTTAAAAAATGATGACATGGAATTTATATTTTTAGTTGGCGTTAGAAAAATAAATAAATAATGTCATGTAAAAAAAACTTAATCCTAGTAAGCATTTATATATAACTAGGTACTTAAAATTTTGAGATTTCACATCTCAGGTACCAAAATAAAAGTTTTAAAAGTACGTTACTTAAACAGGAATAAAACTAAAGTACGTTACCTTTTTGTCCGTAAAAATATGGTACTATGGGTCTCACGAAAACAAGTTGGTCTCTCGTGAGTTGTGAACCCAACACTATAAAAGAATATAAAATTTATTTGTAAGACGAAAATTGAACTTTTTTAATTTGTTTTTTTTATGAAATTTTGTTATTTTTTTAAAATTTATCGTATTGTGAGATGAAATTTTAAAAAAAATATTATTTTATTATTTATTTTATTGATTGATCTTGTATTTATAAAAAAAATAGTATCTTTAGAAATCAAAAACTTTATTCTTCATTTAACGCAGTGTTAAAATTTTAGAAATTAAAGTTTTTTCATATAAACTAATAATTTATACTTAATATTTTATAGATTGGATCATTGAAAGATTAAGGTGGCGTTTGGTTCGTGGAATGGAATTCGATGGAATTGGAATTCATCAAGGAATTTGACTTTGAATGAATTGGAATTGGAATTAGATGGAATTTGACCACGCATTTTGGTCGCGTTTGGTTGGATGAAATTGGAATTGGAATTTGTTGGAAAGAAAATGAATTCCATAGGATACCTCGTGGAATTGTGAAATCCGTGTTTGAAGGAATTTGATGGAATCCGCAGGATTCCTTAGTTTTAATTATGTGAACCAAACAAGACTTTGGAATTTGGTCAATGGATTTGGACATTCCAATTCCATTGAATTCCATCCAATTCCGCGAACCAAACACCCCCTAAGAGTTTAAACTTTAATGTTTTATAATGTAGTATATATAATTTTATTATAAAAAATCATTAGAAATAGTTTTCGAATTTGGATCATTTGATTTCCTGGTTCTAAGTTTCTAACAAATTATAGTTAAATATTGTACTTATTAAAATACTCTGATTTCGATAAGACTTGATCTATATCATAGTTTAGATTCAAGTCAGTTCAGTTGGGTAAAAATGACTCGTTAGACATCATGTTGGGTGATACTTCCTTCATCTCTGGAATTGAATCAATAATTCATTTATTAAATTATATTATTAACTTTTATATTTTTTTGTTTATAACGAAACTATAATATGTTGGTTATAAGTAAAAAGATAGTCATCTACATATATATATATATATAGGGGGTCATTCAAGAGAGAACTCAGTTATTTGTGATAACCGTGAGATCCAATCTTAACCACAAATCAGAAGATAAATTAGGAAATCAATAATTTTGGTAATTTTAATTAAAGGTATTTTAGGTATTTTTGAGATCTCCTCTCTCTTCTCTTCTCTCTCCTCTCTCCAGCAAATATTATTCGGGCGAATACATGATGTCCACTGTGATACACTTTATAAACATCGAAAATACGTGATGCACATTGTGATACACTGTGTAAAGATCGAAAATAGTGTGCTATGATACCTTTTTGTAAACATCAAAAATATGTGATAGCACACCATGATACACTTTACATTGTAAAGATCGAAAAAACATCGAAAATAAGTGATGCACACTGTGATACACTTTGTAAAATATCGAAAATACATGATATTACACTATGATACCCTTTTATAAACATAAAAAATACGTGATAGCACAATGTGATACCCTTTTGTAAAAGGAAATAAGAAAATTTAGGAATTAGGTTATATTTTATGAATTAAACAAATTTACTAAAATGTCATTTTCTATTTATTTAAAATTAATATTAATTATTCTAAATATGTGGCTCATATTGGATCTTACGGTTACCACAAACTACCCAGTTCTCATTTGATTAGGCCCCCATATATATATATATATATATATATATATATATATATATATATATATATATATATATATATAGTTCAGGTATAATTGTTTATAAATAACATCAAAATTAAAATAATTATTTTCAACAATGTTTTTGAGAAAATATATCTTAATTTATATATAATCGAATAATTTTAACAAAGTATAAAAGTGGAACTATAGTCTACGGCTTGAATGATTTATTTTTAGTTCTTACAAAAAGAGTAATATTTTTGTCTTGCTTCAAAACTAATAATTTATTTATATCAATTACGATAATTTAAAGTTACAATCACTACAACAATCATAATCTTAACGTATAAGTATATGATGCATTAGGAGTCGGCAAGGTACAAGTGTCTTTGAAAGTGGTACACAACAACAACGGGGACACCAAAGGGAAGTGATGATATCGGGTTGTTAGGGTGCAATCGGACCCACACTTGGATTTCCTTTGTCCAAATCCAACGTTTTGAAAACTTTAATGTTTTTTTATGGGTTTTAATAGATATATTTTATATGTGTGTTTAATTTTTAGTAAAAAAAATGACGCGTGGAAAGTATATCAGGATTGACCTAAGTAAAATTGCATGAGTTTCGAAAATTTCTTTTTCTATTATTGATTTGGCGGGACAGCAAAAATGACTTTGCTGCATCATTATATATATATTATAAATTGAAAGAATGGTGACAAATGATAGTTTATGTCTTGTTTTATTTGGCCATCATTAAACAATATACATGTGGTGGTTTTCAAGGTATAAAACTGTATTTGAATTTGACCTGAGGGTCAACATGATTCAAACATGTAAACGAGGATGTTAAGTGATTTTGTGTGTATGATTAATTATTTTATGAAAGCCGTCATATCAATGTTATTTTAATTTAGTCCTTCATGTTGTAGCCCAGTGGTAATGTGACATCCTGGGGGGGTCAGTGGATGGTATCCCTGACTACCTAGGTTCGAACACTGCGGTGAGCATCCTGTGACATCCATGATCATGGTCTTGCCACATAGTGGTACCTTAATTGGGCTGGGTCGTGGTCGATGAGGATTAGTCGGGTGACACCCTTAAATGGGAGCCCGGATACCTTGGGAACGTGTGCGTGTGTTAACTTACCGTTCAAAAAAAATGCTATTTTAATTTATTTATTAATACTAAAATATAAAATCTTTATTGTTCAAACGTGATAATAGATTTTGTTATGATTATAGTAGTATTTAGGGTCCGTTATGCACCAAGCCACCAGGGGTCGAAGAGGTTTGTTGACTTGACCTAGTTTTTGAGATGGCTAGTTGTTCTAATCAGTTTTTTGAGATTGTTTAGCATGACGAGTTATATACACTTATTCAAAAGTTAATTCATTTTTAAAAAATGTACTTTAAAAAAGAGCTAATATTGACTAATATAATATTACATCAATAAACAAACAGTAAGTTGGTAACTAATCTTGTTGTAATATAGGTTTTCTTAAGAAGAACTAGAAATGTACCCTTGCAATGCAGTGGGTTTCTGAAATCTAGAACTCGAACCCTCGATCATTATTCATACTTTTTGTTAGTCTTTTTTTATTTTATTTTATAATTTTGAGAAAACTAGATTTAAAACAAAAATATATTTGATAATAGTAGATAATATTGATCAAATCGTCCATTAAATATAAAAAACCAATATTTATATTAATAAATGAATATCCATTTCACAAATAGATGATGATGTGAGATAATGTTCTTGGATAAGTTGTACCAAAACATTATGAAATTGTAAATTAAGGGCCGTTTACCAAACGCTTACCCGGATAAGCGCTTACCAATAAAATTTAACACCATCACTTACTTAGCGGGTAAGATTTTAGTTCACCAAAACGGTATCGTATGCAACAATTTTCCCGGTAAGTGCTAACCGTGGTAAGAGGCTTCGTCATCACTTACCAGGGTAAGACTCTTGGTCCTTGCCTTAGCTCTTACCGGGTAAGATTTTTGGTCATTACCACCTTCATCCATAAGGTAATATGACTTAGTAAGCACTTACCCGAGTAAACGTTTGATAAACGGCCCCTAAGTAATTGACTTTAATTAGTTGTATTTTGTGCTTAAAATATTGTAATTAAGAGTTTTTTTATATCTCTTTTATAATATAGTATAGATAAGGAATATAAGACGAAAAAACAATGGTCTATAAAAGTGTTTCAATAATAAACAATTAGTAGAAAAAGTGATTGAAAATTTCATACATTGTCAATAAATTATTATATGGTCATTTAATTAAAATTATATTATTTTTGAAAGAATTATGAAAATTCCAAGTATATTTTTTATTATCAAAATTTCATGTGAAAGTTATATGTTTATTTATAATTTAATATCATGACAAACAAATTAATTTGGATATGTAGTTCTCTATTTTATATATAACAAAAAAAACATTAAATAATATGAAATATATATGTGTGTGTACCCATTAATAATGAAAAATCAATCATGGTTTAACACGCTTTTGAGAATCCGAAGTTGAATCTATGTATCATGTATGGGATCATTCTTCTTCTACGAAGGTCGTGTTTCATCAATGCACCAAGATGGACAAAAAAAAAGAGTAAACTACAATTTTGGTCCCTATGGTTTACCAAAAAAATATGAAAGTAGTCCCTGAACTTCAATAAGTGCAGATTTTATCCCTGAAGTTTTGATTTTGCTATGAAAGTAATCCCTCTAACGTTAGCTTCGTTAAAACCATCCATTAAGTCAGGGGTAATTTCGTCTTTTAAGTTTTTTTTATTTTTTATTAAATTGTTTTAGAGTACACATGCTTAAAGTATGTGTACAACTCATTAATGCATCAACCTCTCACCTTCTTCCCCAACTTCTATCTTCTTCCCCAAAATTAATCATACACACATATATATGTATGATCATACACACGCATATATATATACACACATGTATATATAATCATACACACAGAAAAATGTTGCAACCCTTGCAACCCACATCTTAACCGTTAGATTCATGATCGACGGTTATTTTATTTTTATTTTTCTGTTTTTTTAATTAAAAATATTTGGCCCCATATCTATTGTAACCGCCGATCATGAATCCGACGGTTAAGATGTGGGTTGTAAGGGTTGCAACCTTTTTAATGGTTGCAAATGAAACAACCCCTATATATATATATATAATCATACACATACATATTTATATATATACACACATAAATATATAATCATACACACATATATTTATATATATATATACACACACACACACATATATATATATAATCATACACACACATCAATATATATATATGTACACACACACATATTTAACGTCTATGCCTTCATTTGGCTTATGTACTTTGTTTTGAGGCTTAAGCCTTCTTTTGGTAATAAAGGTTGTTTGTTTTGCTGCTAAAGAAAATATAGAGACCAAATTGTACAACTTCCAGAAGCATGAACACACACTCATATATATATATATATATATATATATATATATATATATAATTTATGTTAATAGAGGAAGGATCGTGCGAGAAGTTAAACATTTTGCGAGAAGGTGAGAAATGTTTAATCATATATGATTACACGACCTGTAGGTGTGTTTAATCATATATGATTAAACATCTATATATTGCCAATATAACATGTGTTTAATCATATATGATTAAGCTTGTGTATCATATGTGATTAAACATTTCTCGCTTTCTCGCAAAATGTTTAGCTTCTCGTTTAAACCTGTCCCTATGTTTATATATATATATATATATACATATTTATTATGTGTGTGAGTGTGTATATATATATTATGTATGTGAGTGTGTATATATATATATATATATGTGGTTTTAATGGCAGGGACCTCCGGCCCTGTGGCCCATTTTGGACCCTACAGACCCTAGCTCCATAGGCCCATACCGGAAAAGACATCCTGTCCTCCCCATGATTCGAACCCTGGGGGGAACCACATGTAGGAGGCGTTTACGGAAGGGAGCTGGCCACTAGGCCAAAGACCTAGTGGTTATATATATATATATATATATATATATATATATATATGTGTGTGTGTGTGTGTGTGTGTGTGTGTGTTTGTGTGTGTGTGTTTGTATATGCACAGTACCCAACTGTAGCTTCAATGCGATCTCGAACAGATGCATTTGGGGGAAGTTTCGATTTGTATACATGAATAGTTAAAACTACTCCCAGATGATGAGAACCCTAGAGCTTAAATGGGCATGTGAGCACTGCTTTCCCAGTTGACCGAGCCCTCAGGGACCAAAATTGTAGCCAGAGATGGTGACCGGAGATGGTGACCAGCGACCCCCAACCTCTCCCCTTTTCATCGTTGGCGTCACCCACCCTCTCCCCTTTTCTTGCATCGATCTCGTGATTATATATATATGTGTGTGATTATATAAAGAAATATATATATATATATATATGTGTGTGTGTGTGTATGATTATATATGTATGTATGTATGTATGTATGTGTCTGTGATTATATACAAAAGAGAGAGAGACAAGAATAGGACAAAAACAAGTAAAGACAAAAAAACGTGTAAAAAGATGAAATTACCCCTGACTTAACGGACGATTTAACGGAGCTAACGCCAGAGGGACTACTTTCATAGCAAAATCGAAACTCTAGTGATGAAATCCACACTTATTGAAGTTTAGGGACCACTTTCGTATATTTTGGTAAACCACAGGGACTAAAATTGTAGTTTACTCTTTATAGTGATAAGTTATTTATTAAAGAGTAAATTATATTTTTGGTCCCTGTGGTTGCCACATATTATCAAGTTTGATCATTCCTTCAAACTAATTATAATTTTGGTCATTGTGGTTGCTATTTTATTTCACTTTTGGTCTTTCTAACCGACTTTAGTTAAAAGATTTAGTTAAATTAAGGGTATTTTTGTCATTTCACCTTTTATTTGTCTTTTTTATCTTTTGTATTATTAGATTACATAATAAATTACATTTATAGTCCCTATAGTTTGTCTTTTTTTTCTTTTCTTTCCTACATTTTTTCATTTTTCAATTTATACCCTTATTACATTAATTAATTAATAATAATTTTAACTTTAGATACATTTAAAATACGTATTCGAATTTTGTAAATTGCATCATTAGAAAAGTCTTGTATATACTTTTAAAATAATTTAAATATTAAATATTTTTAAATTTTTATGCAACTTATTTGATATATATATATATATATATATATATATATATATATATATATATATCTGTAAATCCGTCTATACTAATCCAAAAAAACTTTCTATTCTGATTTGTCTTTAAAAATTATCTTTTTCTTTTTATTTATGCGTACCAATTAATAAAATTTAATTACATAAAAAAATGTATCATTTTTATATAGTTTATTTAATTACATGTTTTTTAAAATGTGTACCAATTAATAAAATTTATAATATATTTATTAAAAAATCAAAATATAAACTTAAATTTATCGTAATAAAAAAATATTAAAAATATAAACTTAAATTTATATAAAAAATGATATTCAACTCTATTCCTAACTACTAACCATATACCAAAAAATTCCAAACATTTTGATTTCCAAATCCTTACATAAAATCCAAATATCTCAAAAGCATTACGTCAATTTATAGTACAAGAATTTTAAAGATTTGGAATTAAAAATATTTGGAATTTTTGTGGTATATGGTTAGTAGTTTAAATAGAACTGAATATCATTCTCAATATAAATTTAAATTTATATTTTGAATATTTTTATATTACGATGAATTTAAGTTTATATTTTGATTTTTAATAAATATATTATAAATTTTATTAATTGGTATACATTTTAAAAAACATGTAATTAAATGAACTATCTTTTTTTTATTTAAAAACATGTAATTAAAATTTATCAATTGGTACGCATAAATAAGAAGAAAAAGATAAAATAAAATTTAAAGACAACTTAGAATAGAAAGTTTTTTTTGTATTAGTGTGGACGGATTTGCAGATATTTATCAAATAAGTTGCATAAAAATTTAAAAATATTTAATATTTAACTTATTTTAAAAGTATCTACAAGACTTTTCTAATGATGTAATTTACAAAATCCGAATACATATTTTTGATGTAATTTTAGTTAAAATTATTATTAATTAATTAATGTAATAAGGGTATAAAATGGAAAATGGAAAAATGTAGGAAAGAAAAGAAAAGAAAAAAAGACAAACTACAGGACTATAAATCTAATTTATTATGTAATCAAATAAAATAAAAAGACAAATAAAAGGTGAAATGACAAAAATATCCTTAATTTAATTAAGCTTTTTAACTAAAGTTGGATAGAAGAACCAAAAGTGAAATAAAATAGCAACCACAATGACCAAAATCATAATTAGTTTAAAAAAGGACCAAACTTGATAATATGTGATAACCACAAGGACAAAAAATGTAATTTACTCTTTATTAAATTAAAGAAACTACAACAAACTTTCAAACAACCACCATCATTAACCAACCGCTATTCAACCCAATGACCAACATGTTTAAATATTTACATGTTGACCCTCAAACTTATAAACTTATGCCCAAAAAGTCCTTGCATTGGCAAAATCATGTGCTTCAATTCAATTCCATAATTGCAAAAATAAATTCTTAGACAGTCAAAAGTTGACTTTATGTTAGACAATAACTACCATAATGCTTGACTTTTAAAAAGTCAAAGGATTTAGGTCATGTTCATTTAATGGTACATAATTAATACTTTAAATGACATTGGTTTAACAATATTGCAAAAGTGTCAAGATTACAACAACTAATGTAACGTTAAACTTTCATCTATTGGTTTAAAAAAATAATAATAATAACGAGATTATGTTTGAAGGGAAATTGATTAAATTGTTGACAAATCTTAAACTATATACCTAAAACGTAAATTATAACAAATAAACCAGAGTAAAGTTTGTTAATGTATATGTGTAGAGGGTCCAAGCCCATGTTATTATATGGCCCAAGCCCCTTTAGTCTATGTATAAATATGTTGTATCTTGTAGTCTAGGTTAGACAACTCATTATTTACTTTTCGTATTGTACGTTTTCTCTCAATCAATATATCGAGGTTTCAAACCTTCAGCATATTCTTCATCTCTTTCAACCATATTCATCTTCTAACAAAGTTAAGTCAAAGATCATTATGTCGTAAGTACTAGAGACATATTGTTACGTCAGTTATAGAATCATAACTTACACATTTGTATAAAATACTAAAATATAATTATTTTATTACTACATATGAAATGGTGTGTAATCTATTGCCTAATGCTTATTGTTATATCACTAGCAATTTGCAACAAGATTGAATTCATGACTGTTTATCTCCAACTTAAAACACCACTTTATACCCCAAAGTTCATAATCTTTTATTCAAATGGTAATTTGCCCTAACATATTTAATCAATATCAACGCAAATATAATATTCTAAGTATATATTTTTATTTTATTTTTTATTATAGATATTTACAAGAATACATTTATATTTATTAATTTTACAAATTAAACCCATATTTTTTTACAACAACATAATAAATTATATCGTTAGACTATTTTACCAAACTAAATAGTTCAAAATTAATTATGGATTTTATTATCTCGTTATCTAAAACAAACACTCCATTAAATAAAAAGGTTCCATTATAACAAACATCCAAAAATATAATCCATATGTATATATTTAAGCGCTAAAATTAATATTATTGTGTTGTATAACATTAAAAAGTAATTTTGTTGGTTAAAATAAGTTAAAATACATAAATTTAATTTATTAAAACTTAAATATTAATATATATATATATATACATGAAAACGTAAAAACTCTTAAAACTAAAAGGTCAAATATATAGTATTTTCTTAGCTTATCAAAGCCGTATACTCGTATATTAGTGTCAATAAACAGTTTTTATCTTCCATGCCCATTTTAGACGTTCTTTACTATTAGTTCTCTTGTTCATTTCTGTCATTGATTTTAGGATCTTCAACTTTAAATTGATGATAAAAATTTTATGACAGCATTCATCCACCACCTGGCTGCCTTTGGATCATCACCTAATCATGAAGCCCTTGCACTTGAAGCAAAGGAGTCACTAACTCGGAATGGGAATGGTGTTGTAAATAGCTACATAGTATATTACTTAAGCTGATTTTTCGTATCTGTGCAACTGCTTGGTTCATGGGTAAAATAGTAATAACAAGAAGGCAGCAAAAAATACAAGTTTTTTTCCTAGCAACGAATGCAATATTAGTAGCATGTCTGTCTATGAAAATCGCTATGAATTTCTTGCGTTAGTGTAATGTATTAGATCATACAAACCGATGTATTAACAGTAATAAGTCTATATATATGAATCACTTTGATTTTTTTGAAGGACTATAAATTTGAATTTTTCGCTTAAGTAATTTTCACTATTTTATGAAAATTTATCTCAGGTGTGTAGGTTTTTTATAGATCAATCAGTTGCCTTACATTACATATTACCGTGTGATAGTTATTTGTATGCTTATATCAGAACTGTAACACCCGGAAATATTCTTTGTAAGTAACTTCGGGTAAGACTGACCCGACCCCCTTGCATGTATGATTAAGTATTCCTATTAACAAGTTAGATTAATCTTCCAAGAACCTCTATGTGATTTCTAACCCATTTAATGCGAAAAATACAGCAGCTAGGGGTGTTTGGGGGACAATGACTCGCGACTGTGACACGGGCACTGTCGCCTGTCACAATCGCCTGGAGTGTCCAGAGGTGTGTTAAGCCTCTACGACAATGCCCTGCGACAAAGTCACTGGGCAATGTCGCCCACGTGGTGTGACCTGCTGATTTATGCTGAAATATGATGCTTCATTCCTCAATTCTAAATTTAAAATCGGGAGAGAGCTTTAAGGTGCGATTTTTGAGCTTCCAAACTTCCTTCTCATCAACTCCTAGGGTTTTAGGTTGGTAAACTCATTTATTGGTCATCAAGGCAACTCCAAAGCATTTATTGAAGTGTTTTTATCAAGATCTCCTCTCCTTCCAATCAGGTCTTCCACTATCAACTTCTAGGGTTTGCTATTTTCTAGGTTTTAACCAAAACCTAGATTGTGAGTACTTAAAACTTTGTTAAACTAGATACACATCATTTTATATCTCTTAATGTCTTTATTTCATTCTTACATGATATTTATCTTGAAGCTTTGGTGGGGTTTATGTATGTATGGTCAAGCACTTATGTTCTAGATGGATGAGGGGTCCTTAAAGGGTTACTTAGAACCCTTTTTGCTTTCAATAAGCTGGAAATGTATTCATATAGTGGTTAATATGGGTGAATTTGACCTAATCTTTGATAAATGGACTATTAGATACTTATATGATGATAAGTTGTTTTACTAGATCTTTGATAAAGAATGTACTATGGAATTGGGTGATTTAATACTTGTGTATACAAGATGTGAAATTTGGTTATATTGATCATCTCAAGTATGTGTAAAACTTATGTTCACAGATTTATTGGATTTAAGATCATCAAGACTGAAGACTGAAATCTGAAGTCAAAGTTGCAAAGTCAATTCTCAATAAAAGTCTAGGTCATTTTGTAATAAAAAGTCAAAGTTAATTTTGTGTATTTTTGTTTTCCCTAAATAGGTATATGGGTTATTTAGGGTGCTAGGGTTGTGATAAATAGTGTGTGCAAAATAGAAGAAGCAGCCGTATACTAGAGAGAGAGAGAGAGAGAGCTTAGAGAGAGAAAGTCCTTCAAGAGAGATTTGTAATCATTTGATTGTGAATCAAATCAGGTTTGGTTAATCTCTTGTTGTGATTATTTGTTTTTAATTGATAAGAACTTGATTTGCAGGGAATTATCATGAAGAATCTATCAGAACTGAAAGACTGCTCGCTGACTGCCGAAGAGATGTTGAATTAGCACTCAAGGTACATGCATCCATGTTTAAAGTTGACAAGATGAAGGAGAATGCATTTGTAGTTCAAGCTGATATATTGAAAGAGATTGAAGAGGAGCGCTCAAAAGAAAAATAGGTCAGCGATAAAAGTCTAGACTGGTGCAAAGAAAAGATAAACTATCGCTCTGACCCGATAAAGATCGTCGTTGTTACTATCTCTGGGAGAAAAAAGAAGGATCGAACATCAGTGACTATGGAGATAACCAGAGAGGATGGAAGCTCAAAAACAATGTTCGTATCAAGGCTTGAACACTTTGGTTACGTTGAGTGGCTAGAGTTCAAGGAAGCACTGATGAAATCGAAATCAACGTATAAAGGCTATGTTGAAGGTCTCATTGGAGCTTTAATCAACAAAGTCGCTGCAATATTGAAAGTGCCTTCAGCTCTTCCACCTAAGCCAAAACAAGTAAAGAAAAAGCTTGTCTCCTCCTCCTATGATAATGTCGCAGTGATCAAGAACGACACCTCCATAAGTTTTCAAAAGAAGCACTGCTTGGGCCTCCTTCTGATCTCTCAGTTCTTGATCTATCTCTTCCTCCTGGTAGACCATTCATCCAGGGAAAGTTTTGAAGAACCCTTTTGGAATCTTCTTATGAGATGATGAAGGTCAGATCAGGTTCCAAAGAGTCTCTGAAATACCTCTCTGTCCTCTAGATCATCTCAAGGACCTTCTGTGCTTATGGTGTACCTACTCTCCCTCAGCTGAACCGATCAAGACTCTCATTCGACAAGAATCAGTTGATCGAAGACAAAAATGAGAGGAAGTACCAGATTATATGATCAAGGTCCTGAAGTCTTATCTACATAGCTGATAGATTCTATTTCTTCTTGTAATATGTTAGTTAGACTTACAGTAGTTTAGAACTTCACTTGTACTTGTAATTTTCATATCTCTTCTTGTAATTCCTTTTCTTTGAATTAATAAAAATTTCAGTGAAGTACTTAAATCCATCACTACTGTAAAGATCCCTCAAAATAGTAATTGGGACATGTATGTTATGAGTCCTGATTATCCTTTATTTTGACTCAAGTAATTTTCTTCATAGTTACTTTGTCATCATTAAATAGGGGGAGATTGTTGATCCAACTCTCTCAGTGATTTGATAATGATCCTTTATAAAACTTAGTGAAAATTACGTTTAACTTATGTATGTATAAGTGTTTCACCATCAGCGATCAAATACTGAGTATGTTCAGTATCGCTGATGATTTCTCATGTACAGTTAGATGTAATCCCTGAAGACAAGTTTCGCGACAAAAGATGTTCACTGCTGAATCGAAGACAAAGCTGCTGAACAAAGGATAAGTCTGCTCATGACCTGATGTGGATATTAGCGAAAACAAGACAAGTCAACTCACACGCGAAGAAACCTGAGGAAAAGCCTCAGCGATAGCTGAACTTCTTTCTGTCTCTGAGAAGGAAGAGATATTAAGCGATCGATGATCATTTTGCTTATACCTCAAGTCTCTTTTGTCTTATCTATGCACACATAGTACGAGTGTCAGAAAAGACATACCTCTGCAACATTTTGTACAACAACTCTGATATCTACATTGTTCATCATACAGCAAAAAACATGTCTCTAAAAGTCAGACTCATGCAACCAACCAGAGAAGGCACGTGTAAAGTACTCTGCCATGCATTTAATGCATAGGGTATAAATAGAAAGATCGCAACTCTATCTGAGAGTTGCCCCTAAGCCTTCAGCCTTCAAATCTTTCTGGAAAATATAGAAACTATTGTTTTCTATATTCTCTTAATCCTCATTCTCTAATTCTTGTGCAACCATCTTAGTGTTTCTTAAGTTTGTTTAGATTAGGTTCTTACTTAATCTTATTCCGCAACAAACTTGTAAATTGTATTTTGATTTATCAGTAAACAATTTATTAAACTTTAAATTTTGTATTTGTATTCAACCCCCCACCCCTTCTACAAACTTGTTAAGCACATTCGGGACTAACAAGTCACGCAAAACATTTACCCTCAACCACGTTAGTTTCACCGTCACTTAACTCGTTGTCAAACTCACAGTGCCTCAGACCTCCAGTGGTACTAGTTTCATTGTGAGTTAACTCACGGTCAAACTGACTTGCACCTCAAACTTGCGTTTTCATGGTTTTTCTTACATGACTTTATACCAAAACTTTAACCAAGTAAATCCACACTAAATTATAGATTGATGAGGCCAAAAACTAAGCATTTAACTACAACCAAAAGATAATAAAAAATTCGGGTCTTACATATTACCAACCTAAGTTGGTACTAATTAAATTGGTATAGTTGGTGTCCATGTTCCTTGGTTTGGTACGAATTGAACACTTGCAAGGTCATTGGAAGTTTGTCTGACTGTCAACTTCAGAACCTGTAAAGTTAGTCGAGATATGCACAAACTAACCCAGACACTCACAGTTACCAAATTATATAAATAATAAATTAAGTGAAGAACCAGTAAACAATAATATATATATATATATATATATATATATAGGATTAGGTTCATTTGAGAAATGCTAAAAATATGAGAAATAAAGAAATGATCCTAGCCCTTTATCTAGTCAACATTTGCGGTTTTGACCGTGAAACACCAGATAATTTTTTGTGTGGTCTGTAGAAGATAAATGGGTAGTTTCGTAAAATACGTGTGACGAGTTCATATATGAACCTGTATAATTCACATATAAATTATACATTCATATATGAACCAGTGTAATTCACATATGAACTATTTTAACTGATTCATATATGAACTATACGTTCATATATGAATCAGTTAATTAGTTCATATGTGAATCAGTTAATTGGTTCATATATGAATCACAATGGTTCATATATGAATCAGTTAAAAGAGTTCATATGTGAATTACACTGATGTGAATCATACAGGTTCATATAGGAACTCGTCCTATTTATTTGTAAAAATTACAAATTTGTCCTTATATTTTTTGAATAGCCGCAACTTTTGACCAGTCAAAACCGTAATTGTTGACCGGTCAAAGACGCAATATTTGACCAGTCAAAGCCGATCTTGACCGAATTAAAGGCTAAAATTATTTCTTTATTTCTCATATATTTAGCATTTCTCAAATGAATCTCTCATATATATATATATATATATATATATATATATATATAGGGAAAGGTTCATTTGAGAAACACTAAATATATGAGAAATAGAGAAGTGATCTTAAACCATTAATTCGGTCAAGATCGACGGCTTTGACCGAGAATTAGGGGATAATTGCTCTCATGGTCCACTCCCGTGTTCCTCACATTGTTTATTATTCGAAGGGTATTTTTGTAAATTATCCAAACGCATTCATATATGAACGCAGATATGAATATCACTTTTTTTTTCTTTTTTTTAGCCGTGTGTGTTCATATATGAATGCATGCAAAAAACAGAAGTTCATATATGAATGCTAGTAGACGTTCATATATGAATGTTAGTAGAATGTCACTATTTTTTTTACGTATTCATATATGAACGCATGCATTCATATATGAAGGCATGCAAAAAACAGACGTTCATATATGAATGTCACTCTTTTTTTTTGCATGCATTCATATATGAACGCATGCATTCATATATGAAGGCATGCAGTTAGTGTTTATGTAAAAATTATGAACATTCATATATGAACGCATGCATTCATATATGAAGGCATGCAAAAAACAGGCGTTCATATATGAATGTCACTCTTTTTTTTTGCATGCATTCATATATGAACGCATGCATTCATATATGAAGGCATGCAGTCAGTGTTTATTTAAAATTACGAACATTCATATATGAACGCATGCATTCATATATGACTGCATGCCTTCATATGAACATGCACATTCATATATGAACGCATGCATTCATATATGATTGCATGCCTTCATATATATGAACACGCGTATGCTTTTGTCAAAGTTACGTAAATACCCTTATATTTTTGGAAGAGCCGTAATTTTTGACCAGTCAAAGCCGCAATTTTTGACAAGTCAAAGCCGTAACTTTTGACCAATTAAATCCAATCTTGACCATATGAATGGCTAAGATCACTTCTCTATTTCTTATATATTTACCATTTCTCAAATGAACCAAACACTATATATATATATATATATATATATATTCCAACTAGTTGATGTTATAAATAGATATTTTCACATAATACATATATTTTCATGTTTGACTTGAGGTATGGCAATTGAAAATATGTACAATTATTTCTTATAATTTTCTTCAATAAAAAATCAAATAAAATTAAAAGTAATATATTAATCCAAGGAGCCCCTTACTAAGGGGTTGTTTGTTTTTTTTAAAAAACCTTTTAACGGCTCTTAAGTCAGAATCGCTCAGACCTTTTTACACAACTCCTCTTATTAATCATAACTAAAATAAAACTTCAGACTTTAGACGTCTTAAAAAACAAACGGCACCTAAATGTTTATTGAGTAAGCCTTATTGATATCACTTACTTTACTTATTGAACATGATAAGGTCCAATAATCTAACCTGATAAGAGGCATAACAAGGACCGGAAGTCTTACTTTGATTTTCTTTTATAGCTTATACAATGATATAAGTATTTAATTAAATTAAAAAAAAAAACTAAAAAGACCATAATACCACCTAACCTAACGGACTTTTCTAATTTTATTAGCCTCATAGACGAATAGCGAATTTAAATGAAAATCAGTGTCTAAAAAATAAATTTTTAAAAACCAAAGATAAAAACTAGTTATAAACAACAAACCACAGGGACGGAATCGCAATTTACTCAAGAACATATGTTAACTTATAAAAAAGAGTAATTGTATTTGAGAAGATAAATATTTTATTGTCACTTCATTTACGCATCTATGATAAGTTGTCAGACATATATTGGAGGATGGCTTAGCTTGTTGTGGCTTTGGGTTTATTTTTTGTTGGTCAGAAAGTCAACCGATCCAATTTAAATCGACCGATTTAATTAGAATTGGTCAACCATAATCGGATATCCAATTGTAATTGGATCTGAACGTATCCAAAATTTCAATATACAAATTGGATCGGTCGGTTCTTTACTGACGGTCCAACATCCAATAATGTCGAACCAATCCAATCCAATCCAATGATCATCCAATTACTCATCTAATGATCATCCAGTTATCATCCAACTATCATCCGATTAATAACAATATATAATTATTAACATTTTACGATATTGTTTTTTAGTTGATATATATACATAGTGATTTTTAATAAATTTTGAAAATTTATGAATAATTGGTTGAAACAGTTGATTAATTGAATAAAAGTTGTATCAAAATATTGGATGAATCCAATCTGATTCAATGGATGGAACCGATCCGATTCAATCATCCATTTGGATTGGATTATATCGGATGTCTAATTTTAATTGGATTTGAACAGATGACAAAATCTAACATCCATTGAATTTCAACTGATAAACACCCCTAGTCATCAATCCAAGTTCTTCCAAAATCATGGAGGTTTTCCAATTGTTAACTTCATGACCCCATAAACGTGAGATTGAAAGCAAATCTCGTTAGATCATCTTGAAAAGATTCTACTGGTATTGATAAGCTCAATTGTCTCCTATTAATTGAACATGTCTTTTACAATTTTAAATATAATTATAACTTTAATGGGGTTGTTAAAAATATACCAGACGACTCGATAATATAATTTATCACCTAAACATATATATTTTTGGTCATTTCAACATGATCTTTTGGGATGGAAAGGAATTTACTTTAATAAAGATGCCATTTTCTCATCAATCTTCAAGAATTTAGCTTTTGCACTTGTAGTTTGCGTACCATCTTCATCAGGGCCATTCTAGATATTTTGGAGGCTCTGTACAAAAAACTAGATGAGTTTTTAATTTTTTTTGTTTAAATTATTCATTAAATTATTTTTACTACATGTTAACATTTATTTGATAATAAATCGACGAATAACTCATCTTTGACTTTGAACACATTGTTTAACTTTTCTTCTTTCCGATACTAAATTTTAATGTTATTACGTTAGTGTAGATTCAAAATTTATAGTTTCTTTTATATGTTAGTGTTTTTTAAATTTCATAACCCCTCTTACAAGGTGTCCGTAAGAGATGTAGATTGTAAGAAATAACATCTATTTTTTTCTATTTTCTTCTTCTATTTTAACATACACTAAAATTTTAAAATGGTCTAAATCCTAAAAAAATCCAATAAAGATCAATGAAAATAAAATTAAAGAATAAAAATAAGAATTAATAATTTTAGAATTTGAAGATGAAAGTAAATTATAAAAAGCACTTACTAAAAAAATTATATAATTTAATTATCCAATTAATAAAAATTAGGGAAAAAATTAAAAATGTTTAAATATTTAAGTTATCCTAAAAAAGAATTTAAAAGATTGTTTAAAATTTGTATATTTAATTACTTCCAAAAAAAAATTGTAATAAAACAAAGCTAATTTAAAAAAAAATTACATGTCCAAGGATTCAAAACTGGGAGTGCAGGATAGCAACCTACATCTCAATACCATTCCACTGCGCTATAAACAGCTTTGTTTAATTGTTTATATTGATTAATTTATATGGCAACACTATTACAGGTAAAAAATTAACAATTATTCAGAGGCCTCCGACGATCGGAGGCCGTGTGCGGTAGAACGCCTTGACACACCCTAAAAAACGGGTCTGATCTTCGTTGCCATAAAAGAAAAAGAAAAAAACAAAGGGAAAATGTTGGTGGTTCATGAAGGTGCCCCATTTTGACCAATTTAACGATTGGAATTTTGATGTGTTCATCATCTACTTACACTTGTCAAGCTTCACTATTTTCCTTCTATATACATCGTCCATTTATCGAACATCATGTCATGACAAAATAATTAAGTATAGACATTTTAACATGTTAGCATGTCGTCTTTTTTCTTGTTTATAGAATTGGAAATAATTAAATATAGACATTTTAGCTCTAGCTTCGTATTCCCCTTTGTTTGGTTCACACATGTTGGTGGATGAACGTTGATTGTTCTGAAAAACATTATCGAATATTGAAAATTGAACATAATTTTGTCATTTCTTCTACTTGGATGAGTTACCAACAACAATTAACGGTCCAGATAAAAGGGATAAAACATGTCTTTATACAAGCATCTTTAATAGGACTTTAAATATACGTTTTCTTCTTCTTCTTCTTCTTTTTTTTTGGGAAGGAGTATCCCAGACCACATTGGGCCCAGACTAATCTCCGAGAAACAAGTCTTTGGCCTGCGGGCATTCATCTCGTGGTCACAAGGATGACACCCGTGCCAATATTTGGTACAAATGCTGTGTGTGAGGCTCGAACTCGGGCAACCGCTATGAAATCCTCAGACTCTTACCACCACGCCATACCCTTGTGGTTTTAAATATACGTTTTCGAATAACATTATGATTTAAATAACAAAATCAGAGGATTTAATTTACATTTTTGTCATTTGTTAGGGTAAAAATGGAATTTAATCCATTATGGGTGTTGTTGGGCTTTATCTAAATAGAGAAATATTTTAGGAAAAGAAGTCAAAAAGGGTGGATGAGGGGTTAAGATTGGGTCCACATATATTTTGATGGTCCAAAATATTGAAAAAGAGTTGTCCATTTTACCCCTAAATGGGGACTGGTTTCTGTAGGCATGCATGTGGGCTTGTGTTGGACCATTATGGAATTGCATTATAAATTATTAGATGTGAAATTCATGAATCTTCCCATGCAACTGCATGAGAGGAGGGGTCAAAGAATCTACCCTCAAAGTAAAGATATCCTTCGAGAGTCCTACATCAACTATAGTTAACAATTATATATATATATATATATATATATATAGGGATAGGTTCATTTGAGAAATATTAAATATATGAGAAATAGATAAGTAATCCTAATATTTCATTCGATCAAGATCCGCTTTGACCAGTCAAATATTACGTCTTTGACTGGTCAACAATTACGGCTTTGACTAGTCAAAAGTTGCAGCTATTCAAAAAATAGAATGACAGCTTCGTAATTTTTACAAATACACGGAACGAGTTCATATATGAACCTGTATGATTCATATATGAAACTCTTTTAACCGATTCATATATGAACCAATTAACTGATTAACATATGAACTAATTAACTGTAGGTTCATATGTGAATCAGTTAAACTAATTAACATATTCATATATGAACATTTGTGATTCACATATGAAACAATTAACTGATTCATATATGAACGTATAGTTCATATATGAATCACAAAACCTCATATATGAATCAGTTAAAAAAGTTCATATGTGAATTACACTGGTTCATATATGAACATATAATTCATATGTGAAACATTCAAGTTCATATATGAATTTGTGCCGCGTATTTTACGAAACTACCATTCTATCTTCTACAGACCACACAAGAAATTATCCGATACTTCACAATCAAAGCCGCAAATGTTGACCAGATAAAGGGTTAGGATCATTTATTTATTTCTCATAGCATTTCTCAAATGAACCTAATCATATATATATATAGGAACCTCACATTCTTTTCTAAAAAAAATTGGAAATTAATATAATTAATGGGATTCTACATAGTATTATCATACATATAATATTACTTAAATGTTTTATATATAAAAAAATAAATAAAATAATTATTTTGAAAATAGAAATGGAGTTTTAAAGAATGAGCATGCTTTTATATATACATAGAGAGGGTGTGTTTCTTTTGCAAACCAAACAATTTGTACAAACTATGCAAACCAATCTTAGTCGTTCATCAAGTCTAATGAATATATGATTATATTATGTTTCCTAATTTAAAATCATGATTATAATGAATAAACTTAACATTTCCTAATTTAAAATCATGATTATAATGAATAAATTTAACATTTTTCATATATATCACAATCATTATTAATTAATCGTAATCATTATCCATAAATATATCTATTGTTTCCTAATATAGTGGTTTGCATAGTTTGTACAAATATTTAATGGATAAGAACAAATCCATAATAACATAAACTTAATGATAAATACTAATTTATTTTATTTTTTCTAATTTTTATTATGTGTTAATTAATTTGGAGACCTAGAAGTATTCTTACATTTTCGTAAATTATGGGTGCTCTCGTTTGAACCCTACTATATATATATATCTATACTCTATAATGAAAATTCTAAAACGGTTATACGGTTATTGTACAATCTTTTGTACAATAACATTTACCACCCTTAATCTTTTGTACAATAATATTTACCACCCTTACAATGTTACATTTACCACCCTTACAATTACTTATTTAATTTACTTTATATCCCTTATTTTTTCATTTTTTATTTTACACCGTTATCATATTAACACAAATAATCGTATATGAACAAAAATGCAATGAAAAAATACGTTCATTTTTTTATAAATTATACCATTATAATCGTCTCGTCAATACCTTCAAAACGAGCCCAATATTGAATATTTTTTAATTTAACCGTACTATTAATCTATACTATATAATGAAAAAACTAAAACGATTATTGTATAAACTTTTGTACAATTACATTTACCACCATTACAATGTTACATTTATCATCCTTACAATTACTTATTTAATTTACTTTATATCCCTTATTTTTTCATTTTTCATTTTACACCATTATCATATTAACACAAATAATCATATATTAACAAAAATGCAATAAAAAAATACGTTCATTTTTCTACAAATTATATCATTATAAGTCTCCTCAATATCTTCAAAACGAGCTAAATATTGAATATTTTTTAATTTAACCGTACTATCAAATATCATGAATATCTACGAAATAATTTGTTTTTCTATCCATACATTTTATTTTTTTTTCCACCGTTAGCACGTTAAAAATACATAATCGTAAAATACGTTTCATTCTTATTATAAATAATATAATTATAATTTTTTTCGTCAATAATTGTAATATAAACTAATTATTGAATATCTTTATGGGTTTAGGTTTCATAAGTTGTGATTTTTAGATCATGGTTGATTATTGATGAAATGTATATAAGGAAATAGCATTAATTGTTCGTTCTTTACTTACATTCCGCTGCATCGCGTAACCATATTTTTTGTATTAACTCTATGAACCATTATAAGCCCTTGATCATGGAAATCAATGAATGAGATTGAATATCTTTTAAAAGCCTTAATAAATGCACAATTAATGAAAAATTAAGAGTGAACTATAGTGATAAGGGTATTTTGGGAAAATAAATAAATGAAACATTATGTCTTTATTCTCTCTTGATTAATGTTCCTTTCCAAATAATTGTAACCCCCGGTTCATTAGTGTTCATGAATCTGCATGTATTTGAACATTCTTCTTCTAAAAGAATCGTAATCCCCGGTTCATACATGTTCATATGAAGAAATACGAACAATATTACTTTTAAATATCATATTCATATGAAGAAATATGAACAATATATTACTTTTAAATATCATATTCATATGAAGAAATATGAACATTAATGAACCACCATCTTACTGTTCATGTGACTCATTAACAAGTTTTTGTTCATATGGCCAATGGTGAAGTAATGAACAAACATGAACAGGTTGGATGAAAAACTCATGGTCGTATGTATGATATGATGCTACCCCCTTAAAATAATAGTGTATTTGACTATACCCCCTTAAAATAGTAGTGTATTTGACTATCTGTTTCATTGATTTTAACTAGGGTATGTTCATACGTTGTATGAATTAATATTAATATCAGACAAATTTCTCGAAAAGAACGACCATACGATATACGGTTTAATCCAATCATGAACCAAACTACTATAATAATATTGAAATGATTCAAAAATATTATGAAAAATGATAAAATTCTAAAATCGTAACCTACAAAATAATTTTGGAATCTTCATTTTTGTAACTCCCATAAAATTAATGACAAAAGATTACTTATGAAATGATGTTAATACTCTTTTGTATTAAATAAATAAATCAATTAAACATCAACTAACCTTGCAATTCTATTGGTTGAGCAAGGTTCACATTGTTAACAAGAAATAAATGGTTAACAAATGATCCTTGCTCTCTCTCTCTCTCTCTCTCTCTCTCTCTATATATATATATATATATATAGTCTTAGGTTCATTTGAGAAATGGTAAATATATGAGAAATAGAGAAGTAATCCTAGCCATTCACACGGTCAAGATCGGATTTGACTGGTCAAAAGTTACGACTCTTCCAAAAATAGAAGGACACTTTCGTATTTTTTACAAAATACACAGGTCGTGTTCATATATGAACCTGTATAATTCACATATGAACTTTATGTTCATATATGAACCAGTGCAATTCACATCTGAACTCTTTTAACTGATTCATATATGAACCTTTGTGATTCATATATGAACCAATTAACTGATTCATATATGAATCACAAAGATTCATATATGAATTAGTTGAACTAATTAACAGATCCATACATGAATTTTTGTGATTCATACAGATTCATATATGAACTCATCCCGTGTATTTTACGAAATTACCCCTCTACCTTCTATAGACCACGCAAGGAATTATCCGGTGCTTCGCGATCAAAGCCGCAAATGTTGACCAGATGAATGACTAAGATTACTTCTCTATATCTCATATATTTACCATTTCTCAAATGAACCTAAGACTATATATATCCATTGCTTGATGGACGGTGTGTTCCGATTTGATAGTTGTTAAAATCAAAGAAAGACTTTTATGAAAGACGGTTGAGTAATAATAATAATAATAATATAGGAACAGTTTATTGAGAGGTCAACGTTGCAATATTAATCAAGGATGGTGGGTTGATATATATGGGACCAAAGATCTAGTCTGGTAGGGTGGGGGTAGATGCTCCTCTATTGCCGGAACCCTCCCACTTCTTTTTATTCCCCTTGCGGTCCCTCTCATCTAGGGGTATAAACAAGTCGAATCGAATCGGGTAATAGGTTAATTGAGACGTGTTCAAAAAGTTAATACTAGGTTCGAGCTCGCTTAATTTTTTCAATATAGGGCTCGAGCTCGAACTCGAATATTTTGTGAGTTATCGAACTCGAGCTCGCATGATAAACTTTATATTTTTAGTGTATGATTAATAAATATATGAGCATGTTTGGCTAGAAAAAGGGTATGCTCGAATGCCTGGAATCGACTCGACTTGAAAAATTGAATTGAGTTTTCGAACGAGCCGAGTCGAACATTGGTGTTATAAAGCTCGGTCGTTAAGTTAAACGAGTTCTATTTTGTGTTCGAGATCGACTCGAGCTCGAAAATAATTAAGCTCGAGCTCGATATAAACGAGCTCGAGTAGCTCGTTAAAAGCTCGACTCGTTTACACCCCCTCCTCTCATCCATCCCTCCTCTTTCAAACCCTTATCTGATTCAATTTAGGGGTCATTTATCAAATGCTTACCCAGTAAGCATTTATCGGTAGTCAATAATCAACGTTTTCACTGAACTTACCAAGTAAGATTTTAGTCTATCAAACGACATCGTATGCAACATTTTTTTTATCTGGTAAGCGTTTCTCGGGTAAGAGTCGTCACTTTCACTTACCGATAGAACTCTTAGTCCTTGTCATCAATCTTACTCAGTAAGATTGTCAATACTTACCATGTTCATTCGATATGGTAAAGTGAATCGGCAAACCCGTATCAGGTATACGTTTAGTAAATGGACCCTAAAAATCATCTTTTAAACACTTATTTAGGTCATTTCAGTATTGTAAAATTCATCTTTTAAATCCTTATCTAGGTCAACTAAGTATGGTAAAAATATAAAATAAAATGTTTCTATTTTAATACGTGTGAAAAGAAATTTACAGAAAGAGTGTTGAACTCTCACATCAACTAAGCTTAAATATATTCTTCTCAACATATGTTGGAACGACTAACTTTTTTCTTCTTCTTCAATGCTCTTCTCGGGAATATTTGATGTGTAACATCCTAAAATTAGGGTGAAATTAAAAATATAAAATTTTGCTATATGACGTCTTTAAATGGTGGAAACCAATCTACCCAAAAAGGAAGATCCAAAAACCTGTAAGATACGGATATAACAATCTAAACCAATGCACGTCAACCCAACACGGGGAACAAAGTATGGCTATTGCAACCCAAGAACAATTAAAGAATACGATTCAACAACCTACTAATCTAATTTGGCCAAGTAAGATTATTGTCGGGTGTCACTATTTTTCCAAAAGGTATAATTTCTATACTTCAAGTATTGGTCACTATGTCAACAAAAAGACCACTCTCGACCCCAAGGCCGTCCTCTCAATCCCGACGAGTTCCACCGCTAGAATGACCTGCCATACATGACAATCAAAGAACAAGTGTTAGGCTAAAGCCTAGTGAGTACAATAAGCGGAAGTAAATTTAAACGATAAACCCGTTTGAAGGCATGTAGCCGATCTAGCCGTGAGCTAAACCAAAACAAATCCAATAAACCATTAGTGTTCAATAAATACTAACAACAAGTCAAATCACATAGCGAGCTCAACTACTCCAAGTCTATTGCCCGAAAACATCAAGTCAACCACTCCACGTCTATTTTGAGAGTTCCAAAACAGGGGAACTCAAACACATTGGAATTACACCTTACTGTCCATGGGACGCTGCCCGACCGTATAGGCCCACACCCTACTTACCATGGAGCCCGATGCCTATTCCGTGCTAACGTGGTGAACCGGACATCCCCAAGCGGGACATCGGGACACAGTGCCTATGGATCCATTACACTACGACCAAAATGAAAACATAACGACACATTCCTTACAAATAATGCATGTAAAGCTTTGAGAACCCAAATCAAAATTATATACATGATTTTCATTGTGAAGCCTTGACCCCACCATTGTGGAGTAATCAGTAATGCAATCCCATCAACAATAATACGTTAAACATCATTACAAAAAAAAAATACCCAGATTATCAATAACTAGCTTATTACTTAAATCTCACTAAAACCCTAGTTTTCACTTTGGGTTTTACTAAAAATTCCATGGAACAAATATTAGTTTTCAAGAGAGTTAGTTAAGCATAAAAAACCATTAATCTTGTTTAAAACACAATTCTTAACATCCTTGTTTACTATAACCCTAATATCTCTAAAATCCATGGTTAGGTCAAAACACAACAAAACCCAAATGTGATTTGAAGAAAAATATGAGAGAGGTAGCACATAAACCTTAGTATTTATGTAAGAATAATGTGTAGAAAAACTCGCCTTAGAAGATCACAAGGAACCCTAGATTACAATACTTGACTGTAGAATGTGGAAGAGGACTTGATGATTCAACCACAAGATTCTTAATCACCTTCACCAACCTAAACAAACCCAATAAATGCAAATGATGATCTCCTCTTAGAGTAATAAATGAAAAGGGATGAAACCCTACCTTTTTTCCCCTTAATAATCGCTCCTCCAAAGCTCCCAAGTGATAGAAATGAGATAAAAATCGTGAAAATGGCGTTTAAATGGTCTGGGCCGACCGCGATAGTGACACTGTCACAATCGCCCGAACTATGGGCCTCGCGGTACAGTCCTCGCAATAGTGCCACGCGATAGTGACACTTGTCACAATCGCTGGTCACTATCGCGCCAAGCCATGGACCCGCGGTACAAACCCCGCGAGAGTGCCCCGCGAGAGTGACCTCTGTCACAATGCAGGCACTATCGCCCCAGGTGTACCGAGCGCATTTTTCACCCGACTTTGACCCGAAAAGGCGCGCGACTAAACGTAAGGTTTGATGAATGAAATTAAAAGTAGATTAAGAGCATACCGAAATCGAGGGTGTTACATGATGTAACACCCTCAAATCTGGAAAAAGCGACTAAATTAAAAAAAAAATCGATAGTACATCAAATAACAATTAATTCCCTTTCCATAATTCAATACTTAAATTATCCTGAATATTGAATCCACATTTAACGTCAATTAAAGATAAATCAAGCCTTACATGAAGACTAAGGGGGTGTTTGGGATTGACTATTTAAAACAACTTATGCTTATTTTGAAAAGTGCTTATCAACTTATGCGGTGCCAAACCGGAGTTTTCTAAAAAGTGTTTGGATTAGCTTATTGTGGTACCAAAATGTAATAAGCTAATAAGTTGTTATTTAAAGGTGTTTGGGATTGCTTATATATATAAAATAACCAAAAAAGTCATAAACATTTTTCAAATAAGTTGATAAGTTAGAACAAAATGACTTATGAAAAAGTGTTTATCTCCGGTTTGGCACCGCTATAAACACTTTGATTTTTTCTCCATCCAAACACTAGAAAGTGCTTATCTCCGGTGCCACACCGCAATAAGCTAAAAAACACCTCAAATAAGCAATCTCTAACACCCCCTAAGTCAAGGTCGGGTGTTACTAGAACCCAATAACAGTCGCTATCTCCAAATGCGGAAGAGGTCAACGAATAACTAAATCCTTCTCGTGTCTCTAAATAGCACTCACTTGGTTACGGTGTCGTTAGTACCAAACCCCAAGAAGGACCTGATGCACATGCCAACAAATAAAAATGTTAGACTTTAACACTTAGTGAGTTCAAGAGTTTTCATCAAATATAAAAATGGTAAAATTAAAAGGATGTTGTATTAAATCACAACTTCCAAATTAAATGTATTAATATAAAAGCAACATCTTTCTCAAAACCCTTCGTTTTCGTGATGAAATATCATTAACCAAAAACACTCTTTTGTCATGAGACCAAAACTCAATACTCACCTAAAACGTGAATAAGGAATAATACTCAAACACTGAAAACAAGGGTAAAACTTTATTACCTAAACATCCAAATCATGGATAAGGTTCAATACCCAAAACCACAAATAATAGATAACAATCCATAATCAAAACGTCTCCGAAAGCATGGATAATACTCGATACCCAAAACAACACTTTTCGGTAACGGGGGAGACTCGTTTCCATCGATCGTGGCGAAACACATAGTAATCCATTCATCAACGTTGTCAAGTAGCACCCTAAGATCACGATCCCGGTGTCTAACTCATCTCAAGTTTCCACCGCAATACCTAAGGTCCTGGAGCCCGACCCATACGAGTTCATCTCCGTAATACCCTAACCCTAGTGCCCACTTACACACCATAGAGATACACCTACAAGCCAATGGTCCTAGTCTCCACACGAGTTCATCCCCAAAATGCCCCTGATGACTTAGTGTCAACTCTACTTGGCCCAAAGCCTCAAAACAAGGGTCGCGAAGTCCGACTCAACAAGATCACCTCCATAATACCCAAGGTCCTAGAACCCGACTCATAAGAGTTATCTACGTAATACCGACATGGTCCTAGAGTCCAACCCACATGATTTCTCCCCGCATTACCGGCTACAGTATCGGAGTACAACACACATGGGTTCATCTCTGCAATAGCGACACAACCAAGCTCAACTACTCCAGGTCTATCGCTCGTATAGGCGCCAAGCTCCACCAATCCATGTCTATTGCTGTTACGAATGTCAAGATATGAAACAAGGATAACGATCCCATTTTGAAACCAATAAACTGACTCATATGCCTATGGATCCATTGCATTACAGTCTATAACATTACACGACCCTGATTGAATGACTAACGCACTCAAAGCACATAACTTATAAATAAATATGCTATAACTGCATATGGCTCCAAAAGCTCGTCATAGAGCAATTTAAACTGCACAAGCGTCCCATAAGACTCATCTGAGTCAAAACCGAACTAAAAGCTCAACAAGTCAATCGACTATTCAATAAAAGTCAACACAAGTAATAAAACATATTTAACCAATCGTTTATGCAACCACAATCTCCAAAATTTGATTAACTCAAAGCCCATCATGGTTTGGGACAAATCATTTTCAAATGAAATTATGTCATTTACATTTCCAAAATGTCTCATAACATAATAACATGCATTTTCCAAACAGTTTATAAAACCAAATACACTAAAAGTGAATTTACATCAAACGACCTCCATTTATACAATAAATCATCAAAAGAGCATATTAATACGATTTATTTATCAAAATGTCCAAAAATCCCAAGTATGGGTATTTCATGAGATTTATAAAATCAAATGTACCAAATAACCCAACATTTGATAAATATCAAGTAAAACACATAAATACTTCAAAAAATCAACATTTTTGGCATGTACAAAGTTTTCACAAATCGACTTGAACTCACCTTGTTAGGTTAGGTTTAACCTAGTACCCAAACCCAAATCTTTAGCTTCCAAAATGAAGCTTTGAGGTTCACAAGTAAAGTTCCTCCAAGAACCTTCTCCAAACATAATCCAAGCCTAAAGATGCCCCAAATACCAACCAAAATTTAGATCTAAGAGAAATCTCAAACTAAAACTCAAAATACCCAAAAATGTTTACCTCATCCGAATCTTGAGATCACCCATCTTAGATCGTTCATCTTCCATAAAGAACCTTCCATTTTCTCCAAGAACCTCCTAAGATCGACACCCATGGCACCAAAATCGCTCAAAAAGAGAGAGAAGTAGAGAAGAGGAGAATGATGGCCAAAACTGATGTAGAGCGGATAGCAACAAGGTTCAAGGAACAAATGAGCCAAATCAGAAAACAAGGCAAAGACCACTGCGAGCTTCCACACGACTTAAGTCGCCGGAAAATTCGTGCTTACAGACTCTAGAGGCTACCATGACTTTCCAAGCGACTTACGTCGTGAGGAAACTCACCCGACCATGGGTTGTTGCTTTTCTTGAGCTGATCGAATCTTTGCTTATTTTAATTATTTCTTTTTCCTTAAATAAAGGTTATCTCTTCCATAGATAGTCTTAGTTTACAATTGTGTTTCTTTCCATAGTTATCTTTACCTTAGTTAAAAATAAGATTATTCTCTTTATTGTTTTCATCAATTATCAGTTTAATAAAACTTCTCTTTGGAGAGTTTGAGTTTTCTCAATAGTTCTTGAGTTTTACATTTGTAAGCTCATTAATCCTTTTGGATTTGACGCTTGTCATTGTTGTCAATCCTTCCGCGTATTCCTATTGCGACAAAAACCCTAGCTGAAGTGGCTTTTAAATCGCACCAATTCAATGCCGCGACCTAGCCCACGACTTAGGTCGCGTGGCTAGTCGCCCGTGTCCCTGGTCACAAGATCCAGTGAGTCACGTGACTTATGTCGCGGCTCACGTCGTGCGGAAGGTCGCGGGGATCATTTTCAACCCGAAACTTCTCGATTTCTACCCGATTTGATGTTCGAATCAACCAAGATGATTTGATAACAATTCCAACTCATAACTCGACATTTTAATGAGGAGAATCTGGTTTTGACCTTAAAACTACGGTGTTACATTTGATGTTCATTAATTTACTCACCCTTGTAATCACCATCAATTTTTTTTTATGATTTGCTTTCGTTTCAACATTAAAACTTGTATTTTGTGTCAACATGGAAAAATATCTTATAACTTTATAAGAAAGCGGTGCTTCAATCTCCATTTTTGTTTCTAAAGTATTCCACACCAGTAGGAGATAGATAGACCGAAGGGAGTAAACTTAAGGCTCGTAAGCGTTGATGACTTAGTGATGACAACATTGTCTCCGATATGGCTTTGCACCAAATGCACCTAGGTGCTTCACCCTGTCTAGATCTCCTTCATCTCGCACCAATTACGTGAAACCATATCATAATCTTATTTAATTGATTTTTAATTTAGTTTTTGTCGTTACTAAATGGATGGATGATGTGGTTTTACATAATTTGTGAACAAGAAGGGGACTGGGTCCACTAGGATGATTGGATATTTGAAGACAACCAATTTTTATTAAAGTATTTGTTAATTTTGTTGTCACTTACCTCCATGTGCAATGTTGCAAATAATCCACGTGTACAAATTAGACTTACACATAAGCATGTATCTACCAATTAATTTGAGTAGGCGAGGTGTCACAATAGAAATAAAGTCATAACAGTAACTATCAATGTTTTAAAACCCGGGTTGATTCGGCCGGTTCAACCGGTTGAACCAGGAACCGGTGAAGAGACCGGGTCAATTACGACCGTTTTTTTAGGAAATTACGACCCGGATTGAACCGTCGGTTTTTTGATAGAACCGGTTGAACCGGTCTAATTGAACCGGTTAAAAAAATCAATTTATTATATTTGTGTTTTTTTTATGTTTTTGGATTGATGTAAAACTTGTTATGCGTTTTTTTTTAACTTTTTGGATTGTTGTAAAACTTTTTGTTATGTGTATTTTTAATGTTTTAACTTGTGGACATCAAATTGGTTTTATATACACACACACACACACATATATATATATATATATATATATATATATATATATATATATGCAAGAAAATGAAAAATACATAAAATTTCTTGAAACCGGATCAACCAACCGGTTAAACCGGTTGAACCGTGACCCGATCACCACACCGGGTCAACCAAAAAACCAATTTTTAAAACATTGGTAACTATACCTTTTACTGTTTTCTTAGCATAATATATTTTTTTATGTCATAGGGCTCTTGTATTTATGGAAATTACTTTTTATTTAAAATTATAAAAATAGGTCTTGGTATATTTTAACCTTTTGAAATCATAGTTCCAAATTAGATACATACTTTTAGTTACGGTCTTTCCTTTAAGGTTGTTTAAATTTTTTTAGAGGTTTTGTTACATTTGTGTCAAGAACTCAAGATTATATGTCGACTTGATAAATAATAAATAAAATAAAAAATAGAAGTGCAAACCATATACATATTATTAATAGTTATACAAATTTATTAAGCATCTCGACTCTCAAATATTAATGATAATCTTTCACCAATTCAGTATTAACAGAAGAAAACAAATCGTAATTAACCACAAGGGTTGTGACGTATTGGTTAAGGCCCTGAGGATGTGGTGGAATATCCCATCTGTCCAGGGTTCGAATCCAAACGTACACAACAATTGTGATCACTGAGGTTTAATCAGGGTTGATGTCTTACAGTTATAATTTATTAATGTATTGCTATGGCCCCAAATTTTGTGAAGATCCTGTTTCAAATCATATATTAAAATACTCTCAAGCACGACCCTGAGTTTTTTAGGGCTATAAAATATAATTTAATGGGTTATTTTACTTCGATTTGGCAAAAGTTTGATTGTATTACTCAATAAAATATAATGTATTATGAGATAGTTGAAAAATTCATGACTGTATACTTGTGTGTGTATATATATATATATATATAGTGTGTGTGTGTAAGACATTATATTTAGACATTTTCGTAAATGCATTAAAACCTACCATAGCAATACACAAATCATTAAATACATCTTATTTTTAATACGGAAAAGTGAAATTACGTTATTGCCCACAACCATGCGTAGATGATTTGGAAATATGTAGCTTGTATCAACTAATTAAATTTAATAGCAAAAGTTGAAACAAATAATCTTTTCGACTAATAAATAGAATGTAGTAAAAAATTGTTTGGTTTATAACCTATGTTAGCAATGATAATTTATAAAATAGGCATCATAATAAAAATATTTGAGTAGGCCCGACTCTACACTACTATAAAATATGATTTTTATACGCACCTAATTATACACGGTTTTTGTTGTTTTTACAAAAACCGCGTATAAAGGATCAATCTGGAACTTTTTTACACGGTTCAAGTCGAACCGTTGCTAAAAATATGGTTTTATACACGGTTCTGGATTAAAAACCGTGTAGAAAGGGTACTCGACAATTACAAACGGTTACATCGATAAAACCGCATACAAAGGTTACATTTTATACGCGGTTGTGTATTAAAAACCACGTACAAAAAGATTACTTTTATATGCGGTTATTGCTAACAAAACCGTGTGTAAAAGCTACATTTACACGCGGTTTTTAATAAACAACCGCGTATAAAAGTAACATTTTTGTACGCGGTTTTTAATAGACAACCGCGTATAAAAGGTAACATTTGTAGTTTATACGCGGTTTTTAATACAATCGTGTTAAAAAGTACCCTTTATACGCGTTTTTTTACACACAACCGCGTATAAAAGGCCGTATTAGGGTTTACCTATAAATAATATTAAAGGAGGCGCCATTTTTTTATACAAAGCGGCTCATTCTCGAAAAAAAAACTTATTTTTTGACGATTTTTGGAGTTTTTTGGTGGTTTTTGGCATTATTCTTCACAAAAAGTAAGGTATGATGATAATCTTGAACATATAGTTCATTAATTGCTACTTTTATATGCATTAACATCATGTTTTTAAGTAATTTTAATTATATATATGTGATCAGCAACTTGCTTTTTGTATAGGCGTACCGATTAAACTGGCTAGACTGATCAATTATGGAGCATACTGATAAGGTACTATACTATATTACACATTAATTATATTAATTTTTCACCTGATTGCTAAAAACTTTAACTTGCATGCATTTATTATACAAGTTCATGCATTTGATGCCTTTAGGTCGCCCGTTCGAATTTTGATCTAATAGAGATTAATTTCGGATAGTCCCCTGTTCAGGACTGCTTTTTGAATATTTGTCTCATTTAGGATATGAATGCGTATAACGGATTGGTTATTTAAGAAAAATTCGGTAGATGTTTCCCTTTACTCCTACGAATATGTGTTTTTATTATACACATATTTGGGGAGTTGTGGGGAAATGCTGCCAGATTTTTTTTAACTAATCAATCTGTTATAAGCACTCACATATGAGACCAAATATTCAAAAAGTCGGTTAGGATGGCCACCTACAACCTTTTGAGATCATGTTTTGTCATGGATGGATGTGAAGAGTATGACCTCCCGGTGCCCATGCCAAATGCTGATATTCAAAAACTAGGTCAAGCTCTCGGGAACTTCATCCAGTGGGAGATACGTTCTATGGTGTTTATGCTTTACTTTTTATGTTAGATTAAAGTAAGATTTTCCAATATACGTAATGTTTACTAACATTATTGTTGTTTTTTTAATAGGCCACTACTAGTAAATCGGTGACATCTGTCCCACCAAGGAGTGAGCCTATTATGCCTCGCGTACAAAAGGAAGATGCAGCTCATTCAAACAAGGTTGTAACCACCACCTAAGTGCCAGTTACGAATGAGCCTATTCACCCTCACGTATTCGCTCAACCCTTAAGTATATGCATATCTCATATCCCTAGCAGTATTGAATTATCAATCATATTGAATATTAATGTAGGTACAAAAAGATGACGAGGCACATTCGAAGAGAGTAGTCACTGCATCCGAGCCACAGAGAAATAAAAAGATAGCTAAGAAGACCAAGTCGTTGCCCAAATTAATGCAGGATCGACCGCCCGCGATGAAGAAGCTATTTCAACACCTAAATTCCAACAAAGAATGGCCGACGACTGGGGTTACGGTTCATGTCGAGGTAGGGGTCCTTAGCCATACGTCTATGCACATAGGGGTCGACTACGATGACTTGAAGTTATTAATGACGAATGGGTGGCTCGACCAGAACATCATCGCTTGGTTTCTAGCGTAAGTCAATATTTATATGGGTCTTATCAATTAAGGTATGCATATTCACAATATCCAATAATGTTATCATATTTTAATGTTTTCAGTGATTTATACATGATTGGTATCTCAAAATTCAAGGAACAATTGTGCGTTTATAGCACCGGGAGTAATAAATGAAAATGAAATTGAATGGGATGATGTTCGTGTCACAAACACAATTTTGGCAACGATGATGCACCAAAAAGAAAAGGTTTTCTTTTTGGCACCATATTTCACAAGGGTAAGATATATACTTATATATCATACTATAATAATAATATACATGTTACACTTTAAGTTACCATATAACACTCGGATTTTTGGAGTAAGTATAATTTCAAGTTTAATAGGTAATTTAACTTTAAATTGGTCTTTCGGAAGTATTAGGAGTGTTGGTTGGGTTAGATATCGCTTTTGGAAAAAAAATCAATCTTTGGTCCAAAATTTCACTGCTCGCGCCCACGCAACCATTTGCTTGCGGCCGCGACCATCGCTCGCACCCACGCAGCCATTTGCTCGCGCCCGCAACCATCTGGGCTGAAAGTTTCATTTAAATCCGACTTTTCCTCTCATTTCATCATTTGTTTCTTCACCAACCCTTCTCCCCTCTCTTCCAAATCGGTCCAAACCCATTTATTTCACCAAATCAAAATCTTCAAGTGGTTTTAGAAGATTGGGAGCTAGATATTTAAGCCTTGTGGGTGGAAGCTCAACATCTTCATCTTTTTCATCTTCCTCACCAAGCTTTTCACCATTGTTGACCTAGTTTTTGGGGTTTTTCCTAAAAACGAGCTGTAAGTCAATCTTAACCTTCTAAACCTTTATTCTTGTTAAAACCTTTCATTTTAACCTACTTGAACATTCTTTTTGATGTATCTTCCATATTTTGAAGTTTTGGCAAACTTTGGGTATTTTAGATGATTAGGGGATTTGACTAAGGTTTCTTATGAATATGAGTTTGGGGTTTGTTAGCTCCAAATCATCTGTTTGTTAAAGTGTTGAAAATACCCGTCCTATTTTAGAGGACTTCCAAAAGATACACTTCAGAGGACGAAGATTTCAGAGGACGAAGACGTCAGAGGACGAAGACTTCAGAGGACAAACCTGCCTCTGAAGTACTTATCAGAGATTGCAACTTTCAGAGAAGACATCAGAGATGGCTTCATCAGAGGCTCTGAAGACAACGTCAGAGCTCTAAAGACATTCTCTCTGAAGATGTTCACACTGAAGTTTTCTACGAATGAACAGAAGAACAGATGACACGTCACTTAGTGATAAGATTTACTTTCTAGAGTAGGTCACTGTTCAGCATGCTCTTTTTCGTCATACAAGTACACTGCTTACTTTATGGTCCTATAAATAGGACCATCACCTTATTGTTCAAAGTGTGCTTAAGAAGTTATATATTTGATAATATAAGTTGAATATTTTATTCTAAGAATATCTTGTTTATCTTTATCTGCTTTATGAACTGTGATATTTGAATCTCCTTTGATATTAAATTGTATTACTTCCGCTGTCATTACTCTTATTGTTTATATCATTGTTACGAGATTAGATCTGGGATCCAACAATTGGTATCAGAGCTTCCTTTGTTTCTAAAACAAAGAAAGATCATATCTGCATACTCGGATAGATTTACATCTCATTGATTCTAAACTTTCAATATCTGTGCATGTTCATATAAACCCAGTTTATTCAAGAACATCATATGCTCTAGATTTGATAGTAAATCGCAGTTCATTACAAAAAGCATCAGTTCTTCAAATCTTCATTTTTAAATGGCAAACTCAAGCATAAGTGCCATGTATACAGCTGGGTCATTAACAAAACCTCCTACACTTTTAAGGGATGAATATCCCCAATGGAAAATAAGGATGGTAAATTTTCTAGAAGGTATGGACAGGGATCTTTTTAGATCTGTGAGCGTTGAACCTCACATTCCAATGGTGTTGGTACCAAGAGTTCCTGCAACAGCAGATACTGCCGAAATACCTGCATATTATGAAAAGAAAACCACAAACTTCACTGATGAAGAAAATAATATGATGAATAATGACTCAAAAGCTGTTAGATTACTCATAATGGCCATTCCCAATGATATCTTTCAAGAACTTGATTCTTGTAAAACTGCAAAAGAGATATGGGATCAGTTGTTAAATCAACTTGAAGGTGGTCTACAAACTCAGAAAAATAGAAGAAATCTATGCATCAATGAATATCATGATTTTCATGCTCTACCAGAAGAAAAGTTACACCAAACTTACTCAAGATTCAACATTCTAATAAACAAATGTAGAAAGTTTGGAGTGATAAGAACAAAAGAGGAAAACAACGTTCTTTTTTTGAAAAGCTTGAATGAAGAATGGTCACAGCTGTCCATGTCTATACAGGCTAACCAAGATCTTGAGTCATGGTCATTAACTGACATTTATGGTACTCTTGTTGCACATGAAAAAGAAGTTATGAAGCAAAAATCAAAAACCTCTTTGGGTGGACCCCTTGCACTTGTTTCAAAACAAACATTGAAAGAAAACAACTGTGAAGAGTCACAAAAATGTTTGGAAACAAAAAGGAGATCCAAAAAGGTTTTGATAGCAGAAGAAACTCATACTGATTCAGACTCAGATGAAGATATAAGTGCCTTTGCCAAATCTCTTGCATTAATCACTCATCAGTTTAACAAGAAATTTGGTAAGAAGGTATTTGAAGGAAGGAGAGAGAATGAAGAAAGAAGAAATCCGGAGAGAAGATTTCAACAAGAACCCAGATTCACTCCATATAGTGATCAAAAGGGTGCAAACTTCAACCATGATAATGCAACACAACAAACAAGACCACAACAACCATTCCAACCAAGGTATCTACAACCACAAAGATACTTCAAACCTCAAGAACAAAAGCCAGAGACAAGTACTGCCACTCTTCCACCAAATCAAAATGATGGAAGATGCTTCAGATGTGGAAAATCAGGCCACTTCTCTGCAAACTGCAGAGGAAAACTTGTCAAAGATCAAGATTACTACAAGAACAAATACAAATACAATGTAAAAGAAAGAGTTCTTGTAGCAGAAATGGAAGACTGGCTATCTGACTCGACAAGTGATGGTGAGGAAGAGCCTACCAATCTATGTGGTATGGCTTTTTCAGATGGAAATCAAACTGATGAAGCATCCGAAGACAACTCTGAAAAGGTAAACTCTCTTTACACCTCTGACAGTGATCCTGAAATAGATGCTTTTAAACTAACTAATGAACTTCAGGATCTAAAGCAAAAGTTTGTTGAAGAAAAAGAGAAAAGAGAGCAAGTAACAAAAGAGCTCATTTTTTACAAAAGAGAAAAGAATCTTCTGGAATCAGAAAAGAAAGAATTTTTTCTTGAAAAAACCAAACTTGAAGAAACCAACAAGCAAAAAGAAAAATCATTTTCGGAAGAAATAAAAGAGATTGAAAAAGTTTTAAAAGGAAAAGAAGAAGAAGTAAAGAAATCTGAGTATGAAAGGCTCAATTCTATTGCCTTAACCAAATTTTTTCAAAAGGAAAGAGAAATCCTACATCAATCTCTAGATAGACAAAATCTACGAATCAAAAGCTATGTCAATGCACAAAGTGTTTTTGACAAAATAAAAACTCAGATGGACTCTCAAGGTCTAGGATTCAATGAGTTGAATTCATTTAATGGATTGGAGAAAACTTCACTTTCTTCCACTTTCTGTATAGGAAAGGTCCAAAGCTCTGAAGATCTATCTCTGAATAATTTCAAAAGAATGAAAACATCAGAGGGATCAAAAGCAAGAGCTTTAAATTTCAAAAATACAAAGTACTCTGAAGTAAAAGACATTAAAGAATCTGTGTTACAGATAAAAGAAGAAACTTCAGAGGTACACTTTACAAAACCTCAGAGCTATGATTCCAAAGAAATTTTCAGATTTGATGCTTTCATCTCAAGTGAATCAGAGACATTTGAACCAAGTACCTCTGATACAAGTACTTCTGAAAATGAATCTCAGAGTTCACTTAATCCGAATGCTCCTCTGTATTCACCAAAGTCAGATGAAAACATCAGAACTACGTTTAAAGATGTTGTTCAAAAGATTTGGGAAGAAAATGTCATGGAGGACTTAAAAAGAAAAGAAAGCATGAAACGGATCATCAAAGTCTCTAGATCAAAAAAAATTAAAAAACCAATAGAGGTAGATATCTCTATTAAATCTAAAAGAGACTTTTTTGACTCTGATTCAGAATCTGATTTAGAGATTGATGAACAGATATTTTGTAAACCAGGGAATGTAATTCACAAAAAGATAGAAACTGTTGGCTCTGGTATTTTGAATGTTCCAATTTCAGTATTGAAAACCAAAACCAGAATACCAATAAGTCCTGATTTTGCAAATATGTGTTTACAAGTAAAAACATCTCTGGAACTTGAAAAAGAGTTGCAAGAAAAGGCAAAGAATAAAATAAACACTTCTGGTTCTTACACCTATAAAACAATAAAATTCTCTCCTGAACAAAAAGGCAAATGGACAAAAATTAACCATATTGATCCTGTCTGTGCAGTAAGCATCAAGGAAAATAAGATGTTTTTGAACAAGAAAAAGCAACTTGAAAAGAAGATTGTCTATCAAGCAAAAAGAAAAGAAGTAGTTAGGGATAAATGTAATATTCCTAGTGCTAGTTACAAAAGAAGTCAAAATGTAACAAATGCTTTTAATAAAAAGAAAAACTTTGCTCCTACTTCTTCTTGTTCCATTAATTGTAACTGCATTTATCTCTTGATGAAACTGAAAAATCATTTTAAAGGATCACACTGCCTTTTGAATAAATCTCTGAAAAATATCTCAGAGACAAAATCTCAAAAGAAGACAAGTAAAGGCAAGACATCAAAAGATGAGATGCCAAAAAGTCATACAATTCCACCAAAGTCTAACACAAAAGGACCCATAATGAGGTGGGTACCTAAGAAACAATAATTTGTCTTGCAGAAACAGTCAATGCCAATCTGGTACCTAGATTCTGGATGTTCAAGGCATATGACTGGAAATAAAGAACTGCTATCCTCATTCAAAGCAAAATCTGGAGGAGCAGTTACTTTTAGAGACAACAAGCAAGGACAAATTAAAGGATATGGTGAGTTATCAAGAGGAAATGTTTCAGTATCAAAGGTTGCTTATGTGGATGGATTAAAACACAATCTGATAAGCATAAGTCAACTTTGTGATCATGGTTTTAATGTGAAATTTCAAAGAAAATATTGTTTACTTCTTCACTCAGAATCAGGTCAAGAAATGCTAAGAGCAGACAGAAAAGGTAACCTCTACAGAATGAACTTTACCAAAATCACAGACACTGATTCAGAGAAACTTTGTCTTGTATCTCTGAATAGTGAGGAAATCTGGCTCTGGCATAAAAAGTTTTCACATCTAAACTTTTCCTCACTTGATAAGTTAGTTAAACTTAATTTGGTTAAGGGATTACCATCTCTAAAGTTTAACAAAGATCATCTTTGTTCTGCTTGTGAGATGGGAAAAATGAAAAGATCTTCCCATAAAACCAAAAGTGAAAACAACTGTCCTAGACCTCTGCACATGCTTCATGTGGACCTCTGTGGTCCTATCTCTATACAGAGTCTAGCAGGTAAGAAATACATTCTGGTTCTGATTGATGAATTTTCCAGATACACATGGATAGAATTCATTAGAGCTAAATCTGATGTACCTGACATATTAATAAGGTTGTTGAAAAGATTACAGGTTCTATTCAGCAGCAAAGTTCAGAAACTAAGAAGTGATAATGGAACAGAGTTCAGAAATGCCAAAATCAATTCTTATCTATCAGAAGAAGGCATTACCCCTAACTTCTCTGCAGCAAGAACTCCTCAACAAAATGGAGTAGTTGAAAGGAAAAACAGAACACTTGTTGAAGCTTCCAGAACAATGCTTGCTGAATCTGATCTTTCCACAAATTTTTGGGCAGAAGCAGTAGCAACAACCTGCTTCACTCAGAATAGAGCTACAATTGTCAAGAGATTTCAGAAAACATCCTATGAACTCATTAACAATAGGAAACCTAATATTAAATATTTTCATGTTTTTGGATGCAGGTGTTACATTCTGAAAGATAGAGAATATCTTGGAAAGTTTGACAAGAAAGCTGATGAGGGCAAATTCATTGGATATTCATTAGCCTCAAAAGCTTTCAGAGTGTTCAATCTTAGAACAAGGACTATCCAAGAAAGCATCAATATCACTTTTGACGACAATAAAAACTCTGAACAACAAGAAAGTTCATCACCAATCTCTAAATCATCAAGGGAATCTGAATTAAACAAAATATTTGAAGATTTCTTTGATGATGAAAATATCTCTGAAGTTATCTTCAGAGATAGACAGAGAGAGAATTCAGAAGAACCTCAAGAAATAGGTACAACCCTTTCAGGGCCCTCTGAACTAACACCTTCTGTTTCACCAAATGCAGATCAGCAAAGTGAATCAAAGGCCCCATAGGGAAAAAGGTTTTAAAAGAAAGCATTAAAATGTGGGTGCCTATAAGCACTAAAACTGTTAGTACTGCTGACAGGGATAGTGCTGCTGGAAGCATTACTGCTGCTACCAGTGTTAGTACTGCTGAAAATATTAATGCTGCTAATACTGTTAGTACCTCTTCAAAGGTTAATACTGCTAACACAGTTACTGCTGCTAACACAGTTACTACTTCTAACAAGGTTAGTACTGCTAAGCATGCAAGTGCTGCTAAGGCAGTTAGTACTTCTAACACCAGTACTGCTTCTAGCAAAAATGTTTCCAAGCCTATCATTGTGACAAAGTACTCCAAAAATGAGGAGTCAAAGTTTAAAAATCTTGTCAAGAAAGAATGCAAGTATTTTGATGAGAAAGGGGTACCCAAGACCACTTTGGCTTGGGTTCCTAATTCATACTAACTGATTTATATTATGTGCAGGGTAACCAACAACTCAAAGGAAAGAGCATATGACATGTTGATAGTGGTTGCTCTAGGCACATGACAGGTAACATGTCATGCCTTCAGGATTTCAAGCATATCAATGGAGGACATGTTGCTTTTGGAGATAATCTTACTGGTGGTAAAATAAGTGGAAAAGGTAATGTTACAAAAGGTAAGATGACATTTGAGGATGTCTACTATGTTGATCAGTTGAAGTACAACCTTTTAAGTGTATCACAGGTTTGTGACAAACAACATAGCATATTATTTACAAATACTGAGTGTATGATCCTTGCTCCAGGGTTCAAGGTAGTTGATGAAAGCATGATACTACTTAGAACTCCAAGAAAGGACAATGTTTATTGTCTTGATATGGACAATGTTGATAGTGATTCATCCCTGAACTGTCTTGTTTCAAAAGCTTCTGTGGATGAATCCTCTCTTTGGCACAGAAGGATGTGTCACATGAACTTCAAGACTATGAACAAACTTGTTAAAAACAACCTTGTAAGAGGTTTACCTTCAAAAGTATTTTCATGTGATGATCATTGTGTTGCATGTCTTAAAGGCAAACAACACAAAAATTCTCATAAGACCAAAGAGATAAATTCAATTTCTTCTTGTCTCCAATTACTGCATATGGATCTGTTTGGTCCTACAAATGTTATGAGTATAGGCAAGAAATCTTACTGCTTGGTTATTGTTGATGATTACTCCAGATTTACTTGGGTATATTTTCTAAGGACTAAGGATGAGACAAGTGGACTGATCAAATCTTTTATCCTAAGAATTGAAAACCAAACTAATTAAAAAGTAAAAGTCATTAGATCAGATAATGGGACTGAGTTTAAAAATTTTAATCTAAACACCTTTTGTGAAGAAAAAGGAATTGAGAGACAATATAGTGCCCCTAGGACTCCTCAACAGAATGGAGTTGCTGAGAGGAGAAATAGGATACTAATAGAGGCTGCTAGATCTCTGTTGGCTGATTCAAAACTGCCAATTACCTTCTGGGCTGAAGTAGTTAATACTGCCTGTTATGTCCAAAACAGAGTTCTAGTGGTCAAGCCAAAGAACAAGACCCCATATGAGCTTTTAAACAAAAGAAAACCTTTCATTGGTTTTTTCAAACCATTTGGGTGTCCTTGTACTATTCTCAATACCAAATCTCACTTAGGTAAGTTTGATAGCAAAGCAGATGATGGATTTCTTGTTGGTTACTCATCTCAGAGTAAGGCTTACAGAGTTTTTAACTCTTCTTCTAGAATAATTGAAGAAAGTGACAATGTCAAATGCAATGAGAACACACCAAATCCTATTGGGTCTGGTCCTCAATGGCTATTTGACATTGATTCACTAACTAACTCTTTTGGTTTCAGTAATAATGATTATGCAGGTTCAGGGAGTGGAGGATCAAGAACTACACAAGTTCAAGACAGTATACCTCAATCTGTGATCTTTCCCATACCAACAGTAGACTTATGTGAAAAGGAACCATCTACTGGACCAAATCAGAGTGAGGAAAGAAAGTAGAGATGAGGAGAATCAAGAAAATCAAGAACCAGAAGTAGCTGCTGAAAATACCTCAGTTGACTTGAATGACTCTAATCTAGAGGTGGGACTTAATGAAGAACCTAGTCATCACACCAAAATACAAAAGAATCATCCTCCACAGCTGGTAATAGGAGATATATCTTCTCCTATGATGACTAGAAATCAAAGTAGGCTTCAAGAAATGCAAGACCAACAGCATACAGTGCTATCTTGCTTTTTATCCCAGCTTGAGCCTAAAAAGGCACATGATGCTATGAAAGAATCCAGTTGGATAGAAGCCATGCAAGAAGAGCTACTGCAGTTCAAGCTGCAAGATGTTTGGGATCTGGTAGACCTTCCTAAAGGCCAAAGAGCAATAGGAACAAAATGGGTCTTCAGCAATAAGAGAGATGAAAGAGGAATAGTCATAAGAAACAAAGCAAGGTTGGTGGCTCAAGGATATACACAAGAAGAAGGAATAAACTATGAAGAAGTATTTGCACCTGTGGCTAGGATAGAAGCAATTAGATTATTCCTAGCTTATGCTTCTTATATGAAATTCAAAGTCTATCAAATGGATGTCAAAAGTGCATTTCTTTATGGCTCAATTGAAGAAGAAGTATATGTCTGTCAACCACCAGGGTTTGAAAACCCAAGCTATCCAGACAGGGTATACAAATTGAAGAAAGCACTTTATGGACTACATCAAGCTCCAAGAGCATGGTATGACACTCTGTCATCCTATCTTTTGGAAAATGGCTTTGAAAGAGGAGTCATTGATAAGACTCTATTCATCAAGAGAAAGAAGAAGGATATCTTGCTGGTCCAAATCTATGTTGATGATATTATCTTTGGATCAACAAGAGACAACATGTGCAAGGAGTTTGAGGAACTAATGCATCAAAGGTTCAAGATGAGTTCCATGGGGGAACTTACTTTCTTCCTTGGACTCCAAGTTCAACAGAAGTCAGATGGAATCTTCATCTGTCAGTCCAAGTATGTGCAGGACATTCTAACCAAGTTTGGTTTCTCAGATTCAAAACCTGCAAGCACACCTATGGAGACACACAAACAGATAACAACAGATCTTGAGGGGGAGGATATGGATGTTCATCATTATAGATCCATGATAGGCTCTCTCATGTATCTTACAACCTCTAGGCCAGATATAATGTTTCCAGTCTGTGTATGTGCAAGATTCCAAGTTAGGCCAAAGCAATCTCACTATCAAGCTGTTAAAAGGATATTCAGATATCTCAAAGGGCAATCCAGATTGGGACTTTGGTATCCTCATGACTCATCCTTTGACCTGCTTGCATACTCAGATAGTGATCTAGGTGGAGCAAACTTGGACAGAAAATCTACTTCTGGAGGATGTCAGTTTTTGGGTGCAAGACTAGTTTCATGGCAGTGCAAGAAACAAACCACAGTATCCACATCTACAACAGAGGCAGAGTACATAGCAACTGCAAGTTGCTGTTCTCAAGTCTTATGGATTCAGAATCAAATGCTGGATTATGGGGTAACCTTTCTACACACTCCAATTTTTATTGATAATAACAGTGCTATTAGCATTGTGAATAATCCTGTCAAGCACTCAAAGACAAAGCACATTGAGATCAGGTATCACTTCATAAGAGACAGTAATGAAAAGAAAGTTATTCAAGTTGTAAAAGTTCACACTGATAACCAGTTTGCTGATCTATTCACTAAAGCTTTTGATGTGGGTAGATTCACTTTCTTGGTAACAAGTGTGGGAATGATCAACTCTCAATAAGCCCCTTCTCAAAAAGTAGTTATATACCTGTATATTGTTTATTCTTGGTGTTACTAATCTTCTTTTTCAGGATATATATAGCAGTACTCAGTGTATCACAAGCTTAAAAGAGTAAGTCTGGTTAATACTGCCAGTACAGTTTTAATACTGCTAGTAGTTAATACTGCTCTCAGTTAATACTGCTAGTGAGTTAATACTGCTAGTGGTTAATACTGCTAGTTAGTTAATACTGCTAGTAGTTAATACTGCTTTCAGTTAATACTGCTTTCAGTTAATACTGCTTTCAGTTAATACTGCTCTAGGTTAATACTGCTTATGTCCCAAATACTATAAATACTCTTTGCCCGCCTAAAAGTTCATAACGACTCTTTGCATACTGTTCTCTTGCGCTCTAAACCCTTTCTCTCTCAAGTCCAAAGTTTTCAGGCAATAACGTTCAAGATCAATGGCATCAATGGCTTTCATAGACGAGCACAATGAAATCGCGATGCTACAGAAGCCCAAACAGGCCGCCGGTTTCCACCAGATTGTGGATTTCCTCAAAACAACCCACATTGCTCATGCTCTCACTGTCTCGCCATCAATCTTTATCGAGCATCAAAGGCAATTCTGGGCACATGCCACCATTGTTACTGAGAATGGTGTGCAAATGATCAAGACAAAGGTGTGTGGAAAGCCGTTGACAGTTACTGAAGAGGTAATTCGCATCAGTCTACGTCTAGACGATGCCTCTGGTATAACTTCTATCTCTAATGATGAACTGTTTTCTACTCTTACAAGAATGGGGTATGGAGGCCCATTGGGTGTTTTTAAGTTCTCAAAAGCTAAGTTCTCACCCCAATGGCGTTTTCTTGTTCATACCTTGATGCACTGCATCTCTAAAAAGACTACTGGATGGAGTGAGTTCAGTAGCACCATTGCTTATGCTCTGGTATGCTTAGCCACTGCCAGAAAGTATAATTTTTCCCAAATGATTTTCAATAATCTTGTCTCAAACTTGGGAAACAAAAAGAGCTTTTATTTGTACCCCAGGTTTGTTCAAGCAGTTATCACCCACGAATTGACGGATATTCCTCATTTTGATGGGATATATGTACCAAAACCCCCTAAAGACAAGGTTTTCTCAAATATGAGAAGATCTGCTGGGGACTCGGAAGGAGTTGACACCCCATTGTTCTCTACAATGATGGTGGTGTCCCAAACTGATGAAGGTATGGTAGCAGGGTCAAGGCCCCCATTAGACCAACCCACTGCTAGCCAATCCCAACCTTCCCACTCTAAATCAATTCCCCAGTCTCTTCTTGATAAACCAATTTTACCAATCACCCAAACATACAAAAGGAAACAGGTAAAGAAGGCTCCTTCCCTTCTTGTACCAACAACCCCTAAGCCTTTAAGCCCTCTAAGGGAGGATTCTCCCTTAGAGAATATCTACAGGGAAACCACAAGGGTGTCTCCCAACCCAAAGGAGGTGCTCTTTGAGGAGGAGGTTGAGCATATGGGTGCTGAGGCTGCCACTACTCCTGCTAGCATAGAGGAGGACAGTGGTAACATAAGTAAGACCTCCCCCATGGCAACTTTGAATGAGCATTCATTCAAAGGTCCCCGGTGCCAAGAAACCAAGGGGGTGGATAGTGCTTCTGCTAGGCAGAAGGCTTCCACTACTAAAAGATCCCATGATCCTTCAATAGGGGGTAACACTCCTGGAGAAGGTGAGGACAGATATGACTATCTTGAATTGATGGACACAATGGCCAACATCAACAGGGATGTGATCAAACAAGGCCAAGAAATAGAAGAATTGAAGCTGATAGTCCTGTCACAACAAGTACAGATTGCTAAGTTGAAGAAGATGGTGACCAGGCTTGTGCAGAAGAAGAGGAGAAAGCAATTTGAATTAAAAAGCAGGAAAACTGGGAATGATGCTCCCAAAAAGGGGGAGATCAACATGGAAGAAGCTACAGAAGAGGGGGAGCTTGATGGGATGAAATATGGTGTTGAGGGGGAGAAGGCAGCAGTAACAGAGCAAGCAATAGAAACCATTAATGCTGCTAGTTCAAGTAAAGCAGCAGAAATGGTTAGTACTGCTGAAATAAGCAAAGCAGCAGAAACAGTGAAAGAAGTTCTAACAGAGCTGGAGATTGCAGAAACCTTACTCAAAGCCAAGCGTGATACTCCCAAGGTCACCTCAATGACCAAAGGAGTAGTCATCAAAGAACAAGGGGAAGTGCTCAAAAAAATAAATGTAGAAAAGAAGGTGATGAGCAAAGAAAAAGGCAAAGCTAAGCTAGTGGAATCTGATCAACCAATCAAAAGGCAAAAGTTGGTTGAATCAGATGAAGCTTTGGCCAGAAAGATACAAACTGATATTGAGCAAGAAGAGAGGGTTCAAGTAGAAAAAGACAGGGAGATGGCTAAGGCTCTAGCTGCTGAACTGAATGAAGCTTATCAACAAAGCCTGGCAACTGAAATTGAACAGAAGAAAGCTGCAACTCTGAAGAAATCAGTGGTGGTAAAAACAACTGCAAAGAAGAGACAACCCTCAAAGACATTCCTAGGTACCCAAGAGAGAAACAAGATGATTATATTTCTCAAAGGTGCTGTAGGAGTCAGAAAGGAGATGTTCTCAAAGATGTCTTTTGAGAAGATTAAAGAGCTGTATGATTCAGAGATGTTAAAGCTTCAGGGGAATGAAACTGCAAGGGTGGAGATGGAGAAGAGGATGAAAGAAAGTAATGACTTTCTGATACAAAAGCCCTTTCCAAATGAGCAAGAAACACCACCAAAGAAAGAAGCAACTCTTGGTGAAAGTCTAAGGACTTTAAAAAGAACCAAGATGATGGCAAGGAGAAAGTCAACAAAGAAGCCTAGAATAGCTGAAGGAGAAGCTGAGAAGGTTGCTGAAGATGAAGGGGCACCTGAGTCATCTAAACAGAAAGAGCCATCAAGTACAGATGATGTAAATATGTATATGGTAGTGATGGACAAAGTGCCTGAACCAATTTCAGCAGAACCTGTAGGAGTTAAGCCTCTTGAGGTTATTCTTTGGGATACATTGACAGTGGATGGAAAGGAATACATAAGACTCAAAAGGAAGGATGAAAAGTATGAGGTGTTCAATACTTGGGCAAAGATTGTAAGAACATGCTCTAGGTCAGATCTTGAAGAAATGTTTGAGATAGGAATGAAGTTGTATGTAGATATACTAAAGGCTCCAGAGATTTCAATCACAAAACTGGTGATGGAGTATCTGTGTATGATGTTCAAACCTGATGAAGTAGAGCATGTGATCAGGAATGTGTTCAAATCAGTCAACAATTGGACTCTATATGAAACTAGTGGAGTATATGCAGTGACTTTGGATTTAAATCATACTGAATACTTTCTAGTGGATAGAGTGTACAACCATAGCAGATTGAAGCTTCATGCCATGCTGAAGAAGAAGCTAGGATGTATTCCAGATTCAGAAATGGCTAAATATTTGATCCAAAGAACAATTAATCAGAGTTTGGGGTTGGATGCAAATACTGGAATTTAGGCCATGATGGAGTTTTGGGAGCATTTTGAAGAAAATCTGAAGAACTTGACTTCTTTTCCTAAAAGTCAAGTTAGGGGGAGATTGTTGGGAACTGAAGAAAAGCTTAAGTATGGTTAATGCTGCTAGTTCAGATTTACTACTGCTAGAAGACTTCAAAGTTAATATTGCTGAGTATTACTACTGCTAGTAGAATTAATACTGCTAGTCAAAGTTAGTGCTGCTTGAACAAAGTTAGTACTGCTTAGCTAGTTAGTACTGCTAGTGGTTAGTGCTGCTTAGTTGTTTATGCTGCTTATGATTAGTACTGCTTATGAATTGAAGATTCGGATGGAAAGGATGACAACTATAAAGAATCAAGATATTCATGGAAGGATTGAAGATAATGATGGAAGATATACTTAAGATATTTTATTTATTGTAATTATCTTTTATTCAGTATATGTATAGAATTGATAGAATAGTTTAGTTTGAATCATTCATTCTAAGTTTTAGAGAAAATCAACCTCAAGGCATAGATCCTAATTCTAGAGAAGTAGAATTCGTCTTGAAAGAGTCTGTTCTTCAAGATTGAGGTTGAGTGTGTAATCTTGTGATTTGATAATTTAATACAAGTTTACAAGTTGTTGATCATATACTGTTTTGATTACTGTTACATTGAATATCAAAGTGTTATTTCGCAACTTCTTTGATATTGTTTCTGAGACTTTATTCTTGTTAAGAAATTCAATCCTGACAAAATGGGTTTTCAGAAACAAAAAGGATGAGGATGGAATAATAATCAGAAACAAAGCCAGGTTGGTTGCAAAAGGATATTGCCAGGAAGAAGGCATTGATTATGATGAAACCTTTGTACCTGTAGCAAGGCTAGAAGCAATTAGAATCTTCTTAGCCTATGTTGCACACAAAGGATTCAAAGTTTATCAAATGGATGTTAAATCTGCCTTTCTTCATGGTAAATTAAATGAAGAAGTCTATGTCCAGCAACCACCTGGATTTGAAAGTACAGAGTATCCTAATCATGTTTATTATTTGGATAAAGCTCTGTATGGACTCAAACAAGCCCCAAGAGCTTGGTATGAAACTCTGTCCACTTTTCTGATTAACAATGGATTCGAAAAGGGCACAATTGATACTACCTTATTCATCAAAAGGTACAAAAATGAGATGCTTTTAGTACAAATTTATGTTGATGACATTATATTTGGCTCTACCAATCAAAAGTTTTGTGACAAGTTCTCAGAGTTGATGAAGAGTGAATTTGAGATGAGCCTCATGGGAGAATTAACTTTCTTTCTAGCCTTACAAGTAAAACAAACTTCAGAAGGTACATTCATAAGTCAATCTAAGTATGTCTCTGAAATTTTGCAAAAATACAAACTCAATGATTCAACTTCGATGAGAACACCTCTATCCACCGGAGTCAAACTTGACTCTGATCCATCAGAAGAATCGGTGGATATAAAAACCTACAGAGGCATGATAGGTTCACTATTATACTTAACTGCAAGTAGGCCTGACATAATGTTTGCAACATGCCTTTGTGCTAGATATCAAGCAAATCCAAAGGTATCTCATTTAACTGCTGTCAAAAGAATTTTCAGATACCTTAGAGGGACACACTCATTAGGCCTCTGGTATCCAAAACTTTCAAGTTTTGATCTAACAGCTTACACTGATGCAAATCATGCTGGATGTAAGCTTGACAGAAAAAGTACATCTGGGTGTTGTCAGTTATTGGGCAATAAGCTGGTAAGTTGGTCATCCAAGAAACAAAACTGTGTTTCCACTTCAACTGCAGAGGCAGAATATGTTGCTGCTGCTAGTTGTTGCTCACAAGTATTATGGATGAAGACTCAGCTCAGAGATTATGGCCAACAATTTGACAGAATTCCAATTCTCTGTGATTCAAAAAGTGCCATAGCCATCTCTGCCAATCCAGTACAACACTCCAAAACCAAGCACATCGATGTAAGGTACCACTTTCTGAAAGATCATGTTGAAAAAGGAATAATAGAGATGTATTTTGTACCAACTGAACTTCAACTTGCTGATATTTTCCCAAAAGCTTTAGATGAACGAAGGTTCAATTTTTTAATTAGCAAATTGGGAATGTTGAATATGTCTACCTAACAAAAGAGACTCAGAGTATCTGATCGTATATCAGAGTCTCTGAATCGAGTAGCATATCAATATCAGAGTACTTAAATGAAAACATCAGAGTCTCTGATCCTTTCATCAGAGCCTCTAGACTTTTTCAAATATGGTAAAAATCACTCTTTTGAATCTACAAGCATGTGTCAAGGGGGAGACAACGACCCTTTCATTTTTCAAGGGGGAGAAAAGATCTTGTCTCTGATGGTTTTATCAGAGCCTCTGATCTTCTCTGATATTTTTATCAGAGCTTCTGATCTTGTCTCTGATATTTTTATCAGAGCCTCTGATCTTCTCTGATATTTTTATCAGAGCTTCTAATCTTGTCTTTGATATTTTTATCAGAGCCTCTGATCTTGTCTCTAATATTAATATCAGAGCTTCTGATCTTTTCTCATTAAACAAATATTCCAGGAAATTCTTTTAAATAATAAATCTTTTTGAATAACCACTCGTTTCTTTTCAAAAACCCAACTGGCGGTTTTCTGACACAAAGCGGTTCACCCCTACACGCCTAAACGTGTCACCCATCAATTCGGGGATGATGGAACGTCCTTTCTGACATTGGGACTCTCATTCGCGCTTTAATAACCTCTCCCTCTACCTTCCTTTTGTAGCTATAAAATACCCTTGTTCACTTCTCATTATTCTTTACGCTCTCAAGATCCAAAAGCCGAATCTCTCTTTCTAAGCTTTCATCTTTCTCAACCTGCAACAATGGCGGCTCATTCCCAAACTTCAGATAACTCAAGCAAACTTGTTCCAAGCTTGAATATGGTACAGTTCGATGTTCCAGTCAAAGGAAACAACTACTTTCTGGACGTTACCCCATCAAAATACGATGAACAGTTTCGCCCAATCCTCGACTTTTTCACCAACTGCGAACTCAATGATGTTCTAACCAAACATGCCTCAGATATTCCCCTTCGCTTTGTCCAACAATGGTGGTATTCAAGTGAATACGACGATGAAAAGGAAGGACTGGTTGGGCACATTGACCTAGGTGAACAAAGCTTAAACATAAGAATCACCCCACAAACCCTAACTCGCCGATTCAACCTCCTCACCAAAACTGATCTTCAAATAGAAACCTTTAAGAAACCCCCAACTCAAGAAGTACTTCTTCAGTTCCTACAACACTTAGGCTACAACAAAGAAATAACACGCCTAAGTCAATTCAGACGTCAGTACCTGCCTCCCAAATGGAACTTTATGTTCAGTGTTCTCAACCGAACAATAACCTGCAAGATTGGAAGTCAGGATCAGACTCATCCAGCGATAATAGCCATAATGTATGCTCTATTTTTCAACAGAAGCATCAATATGGCTCACATTCTCTTCTGTGAGATGCTGATAGCGGTGGACAAGAAGAACAAGGACTTGGCCAAAGGAAAACAACCAATATCGGTACTGTTTCCCCGATTCATCTCTGTGGTCATTCAACGAGCAATGGAGAAATTCTCCATCACTGAGGAGGGTCCAATGACACCTCTGTTTATGATGAACTCATTCAAAGCCACAAAGGTTCCTCCTTATCCACATGACCGACGTTTCCCACATACCATGATTGAGATAATTCCTACTGACTCTTCTACCCATCTCCTACTTAGTCGTGTTGCCCAATCATCAGAACCGATGATGGGATCCCCAACACACTTAGGTTCTGAGCCTGAGCCTGAATCAGAGAGTGATATCTCTGATACTGCTCAAAACATTAACAAAGCGCAACCAGAGGGTGGCTCTGAGAGAGTGAGGAAGAGAGAACATGAGAACCCTCCCTCTGACGAAGAGAATAACTCTGTCAGAGCAGAGGAAGGTGAGGAAGAGATATTTCCAGAGGGTGAGTTTCTAAACTTAGAATCTGAGGGCGGTGAGGTAGAAAAAGATGTCCTTGATGACACAAATGAGAGAATCCAAAGCCCAAATCCCAGTGCAAACAAATTTACTGTCCAAGGTGGTCCAACATCAGTGGACATTGAAACAGAGGTGCACACCTCGAACCCTTCCCATCCTAACCGCTTAGAGGCATCTGTTTCTGCCTCTGACACATGCACCAGAGGGGAAAGCTCTGATACGGCTAAGTCCTCCCAAAAGGACTTAGACCAAGATAAAAATACTCAATCACCCCAGAGTATGTCACCTCCACCCACACATGATGCCTTTGTGGCTCAAACTAAGTTGGACCGTCCCTTAGAACGTAAGAATTGCCTGTCAGAAAAAGAATGGCACGACCTTCTTGCATAAGGAATCCTTAGCCTGGACAGCAAGGTTTCCAAACACATTAGGTTCTCATCATCAGATTCTGACTCTGATGATCAGAGACCAATCGGAACCATTATAGGGAAATCCTTGAAAAAGGGTCCCCAAGGATTAATGGGAAGTCCTTCCGGAGAAAACATCAAACCACCTCCGAAAGAAGGCCCCTCTGAACTCGAGGGAAACTTAGAATCATGTGTTGATCCTAAGGTTACCCCCTATGATTACGTTACCAAAGAGGAGTTCAAAATCTTTGGTGATGAAATCAGAGAATCTCTGAAGGAGATAAAACTTCAAATGGAGAAGACATCAGAGGCCTCTGCCTCTAACTCTGAAGTTGAAAAGCTCACTTTAGAGGTCTCTGAGCTGCGCACGACGGTTCTCAATCAGAACGAAAAACTGGATGCTCTGGAAAGCTTGGTGATAAAGAATGACTCCGTATTGTCCAGAGAAATTCAGAACTCAAAAACAGAGCTCCTCCAGGCAATTCCACCTACCTCTGCCCCTACTCCAACACAAGCAGACTTCTCTCAATTCAAAGAGGAAGTTTTGCGTTCTTTGACAGAGGTAATTGCAAAGATCCCTACCTTCTCTGCTGCTGCTCCTGCTACAACAGAATTCATTACAAAGGCTGACCTAACCAACTTCTCCAAAAAGATCACCAGCAATGTAATGAACATCTTCAGCAAGTTCGTCTCCAAGACCACTCAGCAGAACAAGAAGATTGAAGACCTTCTGAAGAATGTCAAATCTTCAGAGGGAGTATTGAAGAGAAAGGAACCAGAGGTCGCATGCTCTGAGGAAGCGCGAAAGAAGGCTAGATATGAAGATTCTGATGACGAAGATGACCAACCTCAGGGGTCATCCGATCTTCATAAGGGGGAGAAGACTCCTACTCCTAAACCTGTTGAAACACAAAAGGAGTCTACTCCCTCTGAATCAAATCAACACAAGGAGAAAGGAACAGAGAGACATTCAACCTCCACCTCTGCTGAAGATATTCAGGCCACTCTAAAGTCGCCAGTACCGATCATCATTTTAGGACCATCCACTTCAGGTGCTCCAATAGTTCCAATCACAGCTGAACAAATCACAGTTGCATCTCAAGAAACTATTGGAGCTCTGGACGAAGAAGAAGATGAACAGCTCGTAGACTTCTCAACATCAGAAGATGCATTCTCATCACCAGAAAGACCAACTTATGTGATGAGAGATGCTTACGAATCAGAATCTGAAAAAGAAGAAAAACCAGATTCTGGAAAAGAGGTTGAAGAAGAAGTTGAAGTAGTTGATGTCGAAGAATATGTCTTCAAGAATGCTCAACCACATCATACTTCAACAACGTCAGAGCTGAGGGAATCACCAGAGATAGATGGTTACATCTCTGAACCCTCAAAAGAAGATCCTCCACAAACGATGGAACCAGAAACCATGGTTGTTGATGAACAGGATCTTTCAGAGAATCCTGTTCAGAAAGCAAGCATCGGTCTTCCAGCAAAAGTGTTCAATAAAACTCCCACATTCGTCGAATCAAATCCCGAAGCTTCCATAGAAGACCCCTTCAGATACATTTACTGTGAGTTCAACATGGCAGACACACTGGTCATTCCTCTGAATCCAAGAATCAGAGAGGACATGCCAGACTATGAGCGAAGATTTATCAGAGATAAAACCAAACCAAGAGCACAGGTCCTCTCTGATGATCCAATCATCAAAATCAACAAAATCTCAGAAAAGACCTTTGCTTACAACAAGATTATCTATAGGAATTATGTGGTAACTCGATCTGATCAGAAGATTTACGAGTTCAATGACAATGATCTCGTAAATCTAAATCCATATGATTTACCACATTTATATGCCTATTGCTCTGCCAGGTATGATCATGGAAGAAGGGAAATCAGGATGGGCATGGTTGAAGTCCGACGGGCAATGGAGGCCTATGTCAAACACCGAGCAAAACGTGACTTTCAAATAGCTCTGAACCTAGGGGAAGAGAAGCTGGAGGTAACTGAACCTGTGGAGTCATTCGACAAACTTAAAGAACAGAAGACTGGATCAATCGTTGCAGAACCTCTGGGTTTCGTCTTCAGAGTAAATCAAGAAAAGAAGATATTTCTAGCTTCGGAAGTGTCGAAGTACTCTGATGAAACCTTGAGAGGTATAAAGAAATTGATCCATGCAAAGGAAGAAAGGCACAGAGCAGATTTACTGGCAAAGCTTGACTTAGAGATTGACTCGATGATCAACTTCAGAGCTCTGATCATGAAATTCCATGGAATCTGTTCAAGTGACAAATTGTAGTCTGTTTCTTTATTTTTTTTTATTACTTTCTTTGTATTAAACTTCCAAATGTTTAAGAAGTAATACTTAAGAGGATGATTTTCTCCTCTATGCTTTCTAGTTTAAAATTCAATTATGTGTTATTTTTGTATCTTTTATTTTCGACACTTAGGGGGAGATTGTTAGCTCCAAATCATCTGTTTGTTAAAGTGTTGAAAATACCCGTCCTATTTCAGAGGACTTCCAAAAGATACACTTCAGAGGACGAAGATTTCAGAGGACGAAGACGTCAGAGGACGAAGACTTCAGAGGACGAAGACTTCAGAGGACAAACCTGCCTCTGAAGTACTTATCAGAGATTGCAACTTTCAGAGAAGACATCAGAGATGGCTTCATCAGAGGCTCTGAAGACAACGTCAGAGCTCTGAAGACATTCTCTCTGAAGATGTTCACACTGAAGTTTTCTACGAATGAACATAAGAACAGATGACACGTCACTTAGTGATAAGATTTACTTTCTAGAGTAGGTCACTGTTCAGCATGCTCTTTTTCGTCATACAAGTACACTTCTTACTTTATGGTCCTATAAATAGGACCATCACCTTATTGTTCAAAGTGTGCTTAAGAAGTTATATATCTGATAATATAAGTTGAATATTTTATTCTAAGAATATCTTGTTTATCTTTATCTGCTTTATGAACTGTGATATTTGAATCTCCTTTGATATTAAACTGTATTACTTCCGTTGTCATTACTCTTATTGTTTATATCATTGTTACGAGATTAGATCTGGGATCCAACAAGGTTACTTTTGGTACATCTCTAGGATTTGGTTGTGACCCAGATAAAGTTTCAAGAGGTGGGTGTTGATGGGTCCAAAGTCTTCACCAAAGGAATCTCAAGTTGGGGAAAATCTAGATTTAGCCTAAATCTAGCAAGGTGAGTTCAAGTTGATTTGTGAAAACATTGTACATGCCAAAATGTTCATTTTATAGTGTTTATATGTTTTGCATGAAATTATCATTAGTTGAGTCATTTGGTGGGTTTTGATTATTTGAGGTGATTGACATTATAAACATTGCAAAACACCCACATTTGGGATTTTTGGGCATCTTAATTGTAACACCCATGATTTTGGTAAACTCTTAACTCTCACTTATCTTGTTAAGCTATGATTATAAATCTTACCCAAGCCGTGCTGGCGTATGTTGGGTTTCGTATAGAGAGCACGTCGGTCGAAAATCGGATTTTTAAGCTTCGGTACTGTCAGGGCGATAGTGCCCGACGACTATGCCCTCTGGCATAGTCGCGTGTCATAATCGCGACCCCTCCCTGCTCTCGGTACACTTTGGGTGATAGTGCCCGACGATAGTGCCAGGGTCACTATCTCAAGGCATACTCGCAGGTTTTGTACCGCGACTCCTTTTGAGCGGGCGACTATGCCTGACGACTATGCTAAGATAGTCGCGTGTCACAATCGCCTGCGGGACCTGGACGCTTTTAAACTCCTTTCCTCACTCATTCTCACTCACTTATTCATTCACCTTCTTCAAGAACTCTCTCTCTCTCTCAAACCTCCACCCCATTGAATTCGGTTTTAGAAGCCACCAAGTGTTCATCCACACTCATTTACTTCAAGATTTTGTGTCTCTATCAAGTTTGGAAGCTAGGGTCAACTTCCCACCATCTCCATTGTTGTCCCTTCCAAGAAAATCCTAGGGTTTTGAGTTTTATCAAAACCCATCATTGTAAGTTCATCCCTTCTTCCTTCTAACGTTTTAATCAAGTTATAAATGCCTTATTTATGACTTTCTAGTGCTTTATTTCTTAAGTTTTCAGTTGAGTGATTTTGGAGAAATTAGGTTAAATTAGGGTTTTGGCCAAAGTGGGTACTTTGATGTGAGTTATTTGGGGAACGATTGTATATGGTTGAATCTGATTATTTACAGTTGAATACTTGTGGATCTAGGTTTTGGAAGTTTTGGCTTGAGGATTCAAGTTCTTCAAGGGAGCTTAAGTTGGGTAAAATCTAGATTTAGCTTAAATCTAGCGAGGTGAGTTCAAGTTGATTTGTGAAAACGTTGTACATGCCAAAATGTTCATTTTAAAGTGTTTGTGTTTTACATTAAATTGTTAACTGCTGATAAGTTTTAGTTATTTGAAAATGGTTAACTTTATAAATTTATATAACCCACATCTTTGGGAATCTTGGGCATCTTGGGCATCTTGATAAATGTGTCATAAATGAAGGCGTCTTGATGATTTATTGCATAAATAGATATTGGTCAAAAATGCACTTTTATTGTTTGTTGGGTTTTATGTATTATTCATGAAATGGGATGTTTGAAAATACGAATGTGTGAGTCCCTGGTGTTGGTCATTCCCGATCTTGGGAACATTTTGGAAATTGTAAACCTTTTGGTTTTAGGCTGAAGGCCAATTGTAATCTGAGAGTCAAAGATTTTGGGAAAAGATGTATTTTGGGTTGTGTAACGTTACTAACTCGCGTATTTTAGTCAATCGTTCATTATGCCCTTTTGGGACTTGGATTACCCTCAGATGAGTCTTTGGAACATTTGTTCAATCTTGGTAGCTCGTTAAGGAGCCTTGGTCGTATGGTATACTTAGTTGCACCTTAGTTGGGAGTTACATGTTTTAAGTGCGTTGTCATTGAGTCATGTAACGTTTTGACCGTAATGCATTGGATCCATAGGCATAAAGGTCGGTTTATCATGTAAATGCGGGATGGGGTCCCCGAGTTGTAATTTGGAAATAGGCATCGGTGATACGATGTAAGTTTCCAAATGAACAAGCATGTCAAGGATGGTGAAGTCCCAAGGTAAAGATCCATGAATTGGGTTGAACTTGGTGATTCTTTGGAACTAAAGATCTATGAATAGGGTTGATGTTCCAACGACTAAAGATCCATGAATAGGGTTGATGCCTATGATGACTAAAGATCCATGAATAGGGTTGATGTCAATGGTTGCCCATCCTTGAAGTTATGCCTATAACATAGATATGTGGCTTATCTTTATGTGCCGCCACGTTCGATGGAATCGGGTTTTCCTCGTCACCGAAAGGTGTTATTTTGGGTTTTGTATTTTGGTATCCATGTTTCGGTGACATTTTATATGTATGGGTTTTATCCATGATTTTATGAGTTGGGTATTATGTTCCACCCGGGTTTGGGTGTTTCGGGAAATAAGTTTTATCTACGTTTTTATAAATTAGGAGTTCAATTTCTATTTAATGCTTTGAGTGAGTTTTGGGTTGAATTTACTCTACGAAAGATTATTTTATGTTGGGGTATTTGTATTTAAAATGTGCATATTTGGAAAATGAGTCGTCTCATATTAAAGCTAATCATTTTGGAAAATTATGGTTTAAATGATAATCCTTACTGTTAACATAAAGTATTCATATATGTTGAAAACCCTTGAACTCACTAGGCGTTAGCCTAACCTTTTTATTTGTCGGCATGTGCATCAGGTTTCGGATGGGGGGCAGGGTTCTAGCATTTCTGTAAAGTAATGAGTGCTAGATGGTCGTGCAAGAGTGAGTGGCTTGGTGAAGTCTTCCGCATTAGTCTTGAGAAGAGCAACCAACTTATAGTTGGGATTAAGTAACACCCGACTTGGTCTGGTCCTTGTATAAGACTGGAGTTCAGATTTGTTGAGGTTAAATAGAGAATTTTATTTTGAAGACTTATCTTTTACTTGATGTAATATCAAAATTTTAATTAGTTGCTCTTACCATATTTGAGGGTGTGTTGGTCAGAAATAACCAAGTCTGGTTAGTACTGCTAGGTGAAGAAAGATTACTACTGCTTAACATGTTAATACTGCTATGCAATATTAGTACTGCTAGTAGTTAATACTGCTTGGAAATTACTACTGCCATAAGAGATTAATACTGCAAGCATGGTTAGTACTGTCAGGGACAAAGTTAATACTGCTATTGAGTTAATGCTATTTTTGAAGATAAAGATGGATTGATGCGGAAGAATAGAAGATGAAGATAATTATGGACTGGATTCTGAAGAATAATATTTCTTTTATAATTATCTTGAAATCTGTCTTATAAATATACTATGTAGAAGGAATAGTAATACATACATTGATAGAGTTGTTTTGATTTAGAGAAGTAACCTTAAGACTAGTATTGATCCTTTCTATAGAGAAGTATAGAACGTCTGTTGAGTCTGTTCAACAGATTGAGGTTGTGTGTGTAATCATTAAGTTTTATGCAATATAAACTTATGATTTGAGTTCATATTCTGTGTTTTTGATTAATTGTTAAAGTGTTATTCCGCAACTTCTTTAACATTGTTTCTGAGTTTATTGTAATAACCGGGTTTAATTCAAGAAAATTAAACGTTGGGGTAGGAAAATAAAAAGCCTTAAGGGAAGGGGTCTAGAGTGGAAATTGGTAAAAGGGTTTAACCTAGAGGTATCAAGGTGTGTGGTTTCTTTTTATTTGTGTATGGCGGCTAGTATTGGAAAGAGGGAGAGAGAGAGAGAGAGAGAGAGAGCTTTGGGGATTCCAGGGAGAACGAACGAGAACGAAGGAAAATCTTCAGGATCATCAAGACTTGGAATGTGTTCGTGAAAGGTAAATCTCTCTTAGATTTAAAACTCTGCAACCATTAATCGTTTTATCATTAGTAGTAAATGGGTGTGGGATGTCGAATCTGAGTTTGGATTCTGCGTTTAATCTGTTACCTATGTTATTTTATCGGAGTCTCTGGGTTTTTGTTTCGAAAGTCCGGTCACCGGATTGTTCGACACCGGTCACTTGGGTTACCCCCGGTCGTGGTTGGCAACCCCGGTCGATAAAGCAATAGCTAGACCCCGATCGATTATTTTGGTTATCAAGGCTCCGGTCAATTTTTTTCACATCGGTCGAACTTTTGAGATGACCCGGTCAAGCCAAGCACCGGTCGAGTTATAGGATACCGGGCGACTCTTTTAGTCGGGCCCCGGTCGTGTTTAGCATCTCCGGTCGAAGAAGGGGATGGGGTACCGGTCGACCCAGTCCGGTCAACCCCACACCCCAGGCATGTTTGGAATAGAGACACCGGTCGGTGGTGTCACCCCGGTCGTCGGCCAAGAAGAGGGTGGGCCGAAGCCCACATAGAGATAATTGTAATTTTTTGTCCAAGTAGTTGCTATATTAATTTTTGGTGATGGATTTCTTTGGCAGCCCAATTTATATTCATTCATTTAATTGGTTTAATTAAGTAAGGAATTAGGTTTTGCGTTCCAAGTTAGAATTAGCGGGTTAAGTTTGGTCAAAGGATAGATGATGTTGGGAGGAGGGTGTTAAGGTCAACAATTTTTAATAGGAAATATCATTAATTCACCGGGCAATGCCTCATTTTATAGGTTCAATTCGGATTATAAAAGTAGGCGAAAGCTTTTAGCGGTGGACTTCAGGTGAGTTTTTCTAAACTAAACCTTTCGATGATGAAAGCATGTGAAGTTTATTTTAAACGTTGATTTATTTATGATGGCATGATTTTATTTAAAATGTTCAAGTGTGTTATAAATTGTTGTTGCTTAATGTATGCATACATTGTACGTGGGTTACGTGACCTAAGTCGGGGAGTGTGGCCCGCCTACTCGTGCCGGGGAGTGTGGCCCGTTCATGTCGTTGGGGGTGTGTCCCAACATTAAGGCAGTGCGAGTTAGACACATCATCTTTGACGGTCGTGTGGTCCGTAACGTGTTTTATTTATGTGCCATTATTAAATGTTGTTTAAAGGTTCTAGAAAGTATTTTGTTGCTTATCTGTTTAGAGGGACCTCACTAGACCTCCGGTCTAACCCTCGCTCTTTCAAAACTAAATTTTTTTTCAGGCAGACGCGGTTAGGCAGAGCAGTTAAGGGCATAGAGAAGATATAGCGGGAAGAGATAGAAGACTGTCAATCTAGTCTCCTTGTTATATATCTCAGTTGTGAATAGGTTGCCTTTGCAAACATTGAAATTTCATTGTACGCTTGCACACGTTTTGGCATGAATTTTATTATTATAGGGAAGTTATATTTGTTATCCTGTTGCTTTTGGTTGGGTCGTTACATTTATATTAAATTCTTGTTTAGAATTTTCGATCTTGACAAGTGGTATCAGAGCTAGAAAACTCAGAAATCTATAATCATGGACAATTCAAGTGACAACGTTTTGGTATCAAAAGTTCCCATGCTCAAACCCAATGAGTTTGACATGTGGAAGATCAGAATCAAGCAATATATTCTTCTCACAGACTTCTCAATGTGGGATATAATTGAGAATGGTCCCTCTGATGGAGGAAAGATGGATGTAGATGGCAAGAGACCTCCACCAAAGACTGATGGAGAAAGAAAGATGAGGCAGACAGAGATGAAAGCCTTGAGCACTCTGCTCTTGGCTATACCTAATGAGTATCAACACCAGTTTTGCAACTGCACGGATGCACAAATTCTATGGAATGCACTGGAGAAAAGATTTTCTGGTACCAAAAGTACCAAGAGAAATCATAAGGCCATCCTGAAGCAGCAATATGAAAACTTTATGTCTACAAAGAATGAGTCCATGACTCAAACTTTTGATAGATTTAATAAGTTAATTGGTGAATTGGCTACTGTTGGTGTCCAGATAGATCAAGATGATGTCAACAGAAAATTTCTAAGATCTCTTGGTGATGAATGGACTATGTACACTTTCTTTTTCAGACAGAATGACCAACTGGAAGACAAGGAACTGGATGACCTCTATAATGACCTTAGGGTGTTTGAAGAAGAGGTAGAAGCAAAGAAGAGGCCCTCTGGATACTCATACAATGTTGCTCTTTTATCATCTTCTACTGATTCTACTGCTAATAGAGAATCAGTTAGTGTTGCCTATGGATCAAAGCAAGATGGATCTAATGACTCAGTTTTAGAAGCTTTTCTAGCTAGTCATGCTAATTCCACTCTAATTAATGATGACTTAGAACAGATAAATGCTGATGATATGGAAGAGATGGATATCAAGTGGTAGATGGCTATGCTCACAATGAGGGTAAAAAGATTTATCAAAAGGACTGGAAGGAACAACTTTGCTCAGAAAAGAGAAGATGGGGTTGGATTTGATAAATCCAAGGTTGAATGTTACAAGTGTCACAAGCTGGGGCACTTTGCAAGAGAATGCAGAAGTGGAATGCCTCAACAACATACTAGCAACCATCAACCATCAAAGTCCACTAGCTTCAATAACAGGAACTCTTCTCAAGATTTTGTTTCCCAAGAAGGAATGAGATTTGATTGGAGTGATCAAGCAGAAGAAGCAGTTCAGAATCAAGCTTTAATGGCTAAAGTTTCAGAGTCAGCAAGCACTGACATTCCCACAGAGGTAAAATCTAACCTTTGCTCAAAACCTTGCATAGAAACTGTTAAAAAGTACAGGGATCACAATCAAAGCATGTGTGATGACCTAAAAAGGTTAGAGAAAGATAGAAGAGAGTATGTTGTGATTGTTGAGAATTTGAAAGAACAGATTAAGGCATACAAAGCCAATGAACTTCAACACACATACGATACTAACTACTGGAAGTGGGAAAAGAATCAGTTAGAGCTTAAGCTTAAAAAGTCTGAAGAGGAATGTGAGAAGATAAGGAGTGATTTTGAGAAAGCCAAGTTGGACATTGAGAAGTTTTCCAATGCCTCTAAAGCAATGGACTCACTTCTAAAATCTCAAGTCCATGACAACCTGAAAAGAGGTTTAGGATACAATAGTACCCCTCCACCCTATAACAATAACTATATCCCTCCCACTTCATACTTCTTAGAAAGACAAGAGAAAATAGGCTTACCTGCAGGAGCCACAGATGTAGATCCTCTTGATAGTGTAGTGATTGAGGAAGAGGCTGAAGAAGAGACCACTAAGAGTAAGAATAAGGATGACCTTAAAGAAATTCATTTAGAAAATCATATCCTTACTAATGAAGGGGGGGGGGGGTAAACCTTTTGTAAAGAGTGAAAAGGCTGAAAGTTCTAAGAGAGGGAAGGGAAAGGTACAGGGAGTCCATTATATGCAAACCACTGTTGTTAATCCCTGTACTTGTAAACAGAATCAGCCCCAACAACATGATAAAACAAGGAGAAATCAAAGAAACAGAAATAATCAGTGGGCATTAAAACAAGGAATTGATCTGAGTAAAATTAACAGACCAAAGCCTTGTTTTATCCGTGGGAAGTTAAATCATCTAGCCAAACACTGTTATTTCAATCCTATTAACCAAAGGATCACTTTTCAAAGAAATATACAAAATCCTGTTGGTTATAGGAAGCAAATAAGGAATCATATGGCTGAGAATGTGAGAAGGGCACCTATAAAATCTCATGTTCAGAATAAGTTTGCTAATTCAAAGAAAAATACTCCAAATAAACCAAGGAGTAACTTAAAGAAAAAGAAAGCAAACAACTTTGTCCAGGTTTGGGTTCCAAAAGTAAAGAAATCTGTTAGTATTGCTACTTCAAATAGTACTGCTGACAAGAATAGTGCTGCTGCAAGCAATACTAATGCTAACCCAGTTATTACTGCTAGCAAAGTTAGTACTGCTAACCCAATTAGTACTGCTAATGATGTTAGTACTGCTAACAAAGTTAGTACTACTTCCAGTGACAGGCCCATTATTCTGACAAAGTATTCAAGCAATAAGATTCCTCAGTTTGATAATCTCATAAAGTTTGAATATGAATATGTTGATGAGAATGGGAAACCCAAGACCACTTTGGCTTGGGTTCCTATTAAAAACTAACCGCTTTATTATATGTGCAAGGCAACCAACAGCTCAAGGGAAGGAGCATTTGGCATGTTGATAGTGGTTGTTCCAGGCACATGACAGGTAACATGGCTGCCTTCAAAACTTCAAAAGAATTGATGGAGGACATGTTGATTTTGGTGATAATCCAGCAGGTGGAAAGATAAGTGGAAAAGGTAATGTGTCAAAAGATAAGATGACCTTTGAGGATGTATACTATGTTGAGCAATTGAGATACAACCTGTTAAGTGTATTACAGCTTTGTGACAAGAAACATAGCATATTATTCAATGATACTGAATGTATTATCCTTTCTCCAGGCTTCAAGGTAGTTGATGAAAAAATGATACTACTTAGAACTCCTAGAAAGGACAATGTTTATTGCTTAGACTTGGAGAATGTATCTTCTGATTCATCTTTAAATTGTTTATTTTCAAAAGCTTTATTGGATGAATCAACTCTTTGGCACAGAAGGATGTGTCACATGAACTTTAAAACAATGAACAAACTTGTGAAAAACAACCTTGTAACAGGTTTGCCACAAAAGGTATTTTCATGTGATGATCATTGTGTTTCATGTCTTAAAGGCAAACAACACAAAACTTCTCATAAGTCCAAAGAGATAAATACAATCTCTTCACCTCTTAATTTACTACATATGGATCTGTTTGGTCCTACAAATGTGATGAGTATTGGTAAGAAATCCTACTGCTTGGTTATTGTTCATGATTTCTCTAGATTCACTTGGGTCTATTTTCTGAGGACTAAGGATGAGACAAGTGGACTGATCAAATCCTTTGTTCTTAGAGTTGAAAACCAAACAAATCTAAGAGTTAAAGTCATCAGGTCTGATAATGGAACTGAATTAAAAAACAATGACCTAAACAGCTTCTGTGAGGAAAAAGGCATTGAGAGACAATACAGTGCTCCTAGGACTCCTCAACAGAATGGTGTTGCTGAAAGGAGAAATAGGACTTCGATAGAAGCTGCTAGATCTCTGTTGGAAGATTCAAAACTTCCAATTACTTTCTTGGCAGAAGCAGTTAATACTGCCTGCTATGTTCAAAACAGAGTTCTAGTAGTGAAATCCCAAGACAAGACACCTTATGAGCTTTTTAAAAATAAGAAACCTTTTATTGGATTTTTCAAACCATTTGGGTGTCCTTGCACAATTCTCAATACCAAAACTCACCTAGGCAAGTTTGATAGCAAAATTGAGGATGGGTTTCTTGTTGGATATTCATCTCAAAGTAAGGCCTACAGAGTTTTCAACTCCTCTTCTAGAATTATTGAGGAAAGTGACAATGTCAAATGCAATGAGAACACACCAAGTCAACTTGGTTCAGGTCCTGATTAGCTATTTGACATTGATTCACTGACTAATTCTTTGGGTTTCAGTAATGAGCATAATGCAGGAACAGGGACAGAAAAGGTACAAGAACAAAGACAAGAGTTTGTGTTGTTCCCAACACCTACTGCTGATCCTATTGAATTATGTGACCAAGATAAGAAAGATACTTCAGATTCAAAGGACACTGAACCAACTCAGAATGAAGAGGACAGAGGTGAAAAGGAAGATTCGGGAATCAAAGGTCCTGAGATGCCATGTTTGGAAGAAGATGACACTGATGATGATAACTCTTCAGTTTTTGGTGGCAACACTCCTGAAAAGAATGAATCTAATCTGGAAGAAGATATTAATGAAGAGGCTGTTCATCAAACAAGAGTTCAGAAAAATCATCCTCCTCAATTGGTCATTGGTGACATCAATTCACCTATAATCACAAGGAATCAAAGTAAGTTGGGAGGATTGAAAGATATACAATCAGGTTTACTTTCTTGCTTTCTATCTCAGGTTGAACCCAAAAAGGCATATGATGCAATGAAGAATCCAAGCTGGATAGAAGCAATGCAAGAGGAGCTACTGCAGTTTATGCTGCAGGATATATGGGATTTGGTTGACCTTCCTAAAGGACACAGAGCTATAGGCACTAAATGGATCTTCAGAAACAAGAAAGATGAGAGAGGGATAGTAATAAAGAACAAGGCCAGATTAGTGGCACAAGGGTATACTCAAGAAGAGGAAATTGATTATGAAGAGGTATTTGCACCAGTGGCCAGGATTGAGGCAATCAGGCTATTCTTAGCCTATGCTTCTTTCATGAAGTTCAGGGTCTACCAGATGGATGTAAAGAGTGCTTTCTTGTATGGGAGAATTGAAGAAGAAGTGTATGTCTGTCAGCCTCCAGAGTTTGATAATCCAAATTATCCTGAGAGAGTATACAAATTGAAGAAGGCACTCTATGGGCTACATCAAGCACCAAGGGCATGGTATGACATTTTGTCTACCTATCTCTTGGAAAATGGTTTTCAAAGAGGAATCATAGACAAGACTCTATTCATTCGGAGGAAGAAGGAAGACATCCTAATAGTGCAAATCTATGTGGATGATATTATCTTTGGATCCACAAAAGATCAAATGTGCAGAGATTTTGAAGATTTGATGCACAAGAGATTCAAGATGAGTTTTATGGGTGAACTTACCTTCTTCCTTGGGCTACAAGTTAAGCAGAAGAAAGATGGGATATTTATAAGCCAATCCAAGTATGTGCAGGACATTCTTACTAAGTTTGGATTTTCAGATTCAAAGCCTGCAAGCACACCGATGGAGACACACAAACATATCACTGCAGATCTTGAGGGGGAGGATGTGGATGTTCATCACTATAGATCCATGATTGGATCCCTCATGTATCTCACTGCTTCAAGACCAGATATCATGTTTCCTGTTTGTGTGTGTGCAACATTTCAAGTAAGGCCTAAGCAGTCACACTTTCAAGCAGTCAAGAGGATATTCAGATATCTCAAAGGACAACCTAGATTAGGTCTTTGGTATCCTCATGACTCATCATTTGACCTACTTGCTTATTTAGATAGTGACTTGGGTGGTGCAAATTTGGATAGAAAGTCAACTTCAGGGGGATGTCAGTTTTTGGGTGCAAGACTAGTGTCATGGCAGTGCAAGAAACAAACCACAGTGTCCACCTCTACAACAGAAGCAGAGTATATAGCTGCTGCAAGCTGCTGTTCACAAGTACTCTGGATTCAGAATCAAATGCTGGACTATGGTATGAGTTTTCTTCACACTCCAATCTTCATAGACAATAACAGTGCTATTAGAATTGTTAATAATCTAGTCAAGCACTCCAAAACAAAGCATATAGAAATAAGGTACCACTTTGTTAGAGACTGTAATGAAAAGAAGCTAATCCAGGTTGTGAAAGTCCATACAAGTAACCAATTTGCTGATCTATTCACCAAAGCTTTTGATGTGGGTAGATTCACATTCTTGGTCACAAGTGTGGGCATGATAAACACTGAATAAGCCTCATTTGATCTGCGTTATGTACCTTTTCTGTATAGACTCCTTCATGTCTACTTTCTCATATTGTATTGTGCATGGTGCTGCTAACCTTGTGTGTTTAAGTGTTTCAGATTACTTAAATTGAATACTTGGTACTCCTAGTTAAGTTCATACTGCTCTCTATATTACTCATGTTGATAGTTCAAATATGGTTAAGTATGGTTACTATTGCTAGGTAGTTTATACTGCCAGTTCAAAGTTACCACTGCTTACCTTGTTTCTACTGCTAATCAGTGTTACTACTGCTGGCATGTGTTAATACTGCTAGTCTGAGTTAATACTGCTAGTCTGTGTTAGTACTGCCAGTATGTGTTACTACTGCTAATATGAGTTAATACTGCGAGTTGGTTAATACTGCTAGGGTACTTAGTACTGCTTCTAACTGAAACCCTCCACCTATAAATACCCTTTGTGACCGCCAAAATACAAACGGCTCTTTGAACTTCCATTGCTTCTCTTTCTTTCTCTCTCTCTCTCTCTCTCGTTCTTGCTCACCAGTGTAAACCCTTGTTGCGATTCGAACCCTAGAATCAATCAGAACGATGGCAGGACTAGAATTCTTTGATGAACACAATGAGGTTGCTATGCTGCAAAAACCAAAACAGGTTGAAGGTTTTCATCAGATTGTGGATTTCCTCAAATCGTCACACATTGCCTATGCCCTCACTGTTAATCCCACAATCTGTGTGGAACATCTACGACAATTTTGGGCAAATGCTACCATCCACACTGAAGAGGGCACTCAGGTCATCAAAACAAGGGTGTGTGATAAACCCCTGACCATCTCAGAGGAGTGTATTCGCATCCATCTATGCTTAGATGATGCCTCAAGTATTACCTCTCTTCCTAAGGAAGATCTCTTCCAAGTTCTTAGTCGTATGGGGTATGAAGGTCCCACTGATGTATTTAAGTTTTTCAAGAACATATTTTCACCTTAGTGGAGAATTTTTGTTCATACCCTACAACACTGCATTTCAAGAAAAACAACTGGCTGGAGTGAGTTCAGCAGCACCATAGCCTATGCTTTGGTCTGCTTAGCGACCTCTAGAAAGTTTAATTTCTCTCAAATGATCTTAAATGATTTAATGTCAAACCTGGATTCCAAATCAAAAAGCTTTTATATGTATCCAAGGTTTGTACAAGAAGTACTTAATAAGGAATTGACGGATTTACCTACCTTCAAGGAGGTATATGTACCAAAACTCCCCAAGGGGAAAGTGTTCTCAAACATGAAAAGGTCTTCCAAGGACTTTTCTGGCCAAGACACTCCATTGTTCTCTACAATGATGGGTGTGTCTCTTTCCCATGGTGAGGCATCAGGGTCATAGCCCACATCTGACCATCCAACTGATGACCTACCCACACCATTCAATTATGTTAATATACCTCAGATCCCTATTGTCAAGCCCAAATCCCCCATCACCAAAACATATATCAGGAAAAAGGTACAGAAGGTTCCTTCCCTTTTTGTATCTTCACCCCCAAAGCCTTCAAGCCCTCTGATGGAGCATTTTCCATCAGAGAATATCCAAAGGGAAACCACAGGGGTATCTCCCAACCCCAAGAAGGTGCTCAATAAGGAGGAGGAAGAGCATGTGGGCAGTGAGGCTCACACTACTGTCTTTGCACAAAGTGCAGGGCAGGACAGTGTGAACATCTTTAAGACCTTCCCCACGACAACTTTGGGTGAGCAATCATCCAAAGGTCCTAGGTGCCAAGAAACCAAGGGGGTAGAGGGTGCTTCTGCTAGGCAGAAGACTCCTACTAAAACTTCCAAGGATCCTTCAAGGGTGGTCAACACACCCAAAGGAGGTGAGGATAGATATACTTATGATGAATTGATGGATACACTTGGTACCTTAAGTCAGGAAATTACTGATCAAGCACTGGAGATAAAAGATATGCAACAGGTAATACTTTCCCAACAACTTCAGATCACCAAACTGAAGAAGATGCTTCTGCGGCTAGTGCACAAAAATAAGAAAACCAAATTTGTGCTAAAGAAGAGGAGCATAGATCATGATGCTTCCAAAAAGGGGGAGACAACTGAAGCTGAAACTGAAAAACAAAGTCATGTTGGCATGGAATCTAAATTTGAGGGGGAGTTGGGTACAGAAGCAGAAAATAGCAAAGCAGGAGAAATAAGTCTAGCAGCAGAAACTGAGAAGGCTGCAGTAGAAACTGAAAAGGTAGCAGCAGAAATAGGGCTGACTATTGAGGAAATACAGATTGCAGAAACACTAGTGAAGGCCAAAGCTGACACTCCCAAGGCTATTCAAAAGGCTAAGGGAGTGGAAATCAAAGAAGGTGGTCTAGAAAAGAAAAGAAAAGAAGCTAGTATTGCTGAGATTAAGAGTAAAGGCAAAGAGAAGGTGGTTGAATCTATAAAAGCATCAAAGAAACAAAGTCAAATAGCTCTGAATTAAGAATTGGCAAGGAAGATGCAAGCAGACCTTGAAAAGGAAAATGAGATTCAATCTGCCAAAGACAGAGAGATTGCATTGGAGTTGGCCAAGAAGATCAATGAAGAATATTAAAAGAGTCTAAAGTCTGCAGCTGCTGCTAAGAAAGTCACAAAGAAGGCTTCATGGCAAAGGTTACCACTAAAAACTAGATAAAGACAGCCTTCCAAGACATACTTAGCCAACCAAGAAAGAAGGAAGATGATAAACTTTCTGAAAGGAGCTATTGGAGTTCCTGAGGGAATATTTACAGGTATGTCTGTTGGAAAGCTTGAAGAACTTTACAAGAAGGAAATGGCAAAGCTGCAAGGAGACTTCATTCAAAGGGTTGAGGTTGAAAGAAAAATGAAAGAGAGGCATGATCTGCATATCCAACAACCTTTTCCTGAGAATGAAGAAACCACTCCTACAAAAGAAGTGGAAGAAGAACAGGAAGAAGAAACTCTTGCTCAAACAGTCAAAGCTATCAAAAGAGTGAAAACCATAGCTTCAAAGAAACAGACCAAAAGGCCAAGGATTGAAGAAGTTCAAAAAGAAGTTGAACCTGTTATTACAACCCCAGAAGAACAATCAAGTCAACAAGGTGCATAACAATCTGAACAATCTGAGATACATGTTGGTTTGTATATGACAGTGACTGACAGTGAACCTGTAGAAGCTGACCCAATATCAGTCCAAGCCCCTAAAATTATCCATTGGGATATCCTGGAAGATCAAAGGAAGAAATACTTCAGGATTAAAAGAATGGGGGACAAGTATGAGGTTTACTCTACTTGGGGCAAAAATCATCAGAAATTGTTCCAGATCAGACTTAGAAGAAATGTTCAAAGTTGTAATGAGCTTGTATGAAAAGGACATGACAGGAGCAGGAATGAGCTTAATAAGACTAGCCATAGAGTACTTATGCATGATGTTTGATCCTAGCAAAGTTCAACATGTTGTCAGAGATCTGCATCTGGAGAATAAATTCCAAAGAATAGACAATTGGATGCTATTTGAAAGGTGTGGAGTCTATGTTATCACTATTGACAAAAGCTACCATGAGTACTACTTGGTTGACAAGATATATGACCATAACAAAGCCAAATTGCAAGGTATGTTGAATGGTAAGCTGGTGTATTCAAAGGATTCTGAAATGGCCAAGATAGTAGTCAGAAGAACTATCAATCAGAGTTTGGGTCTGGATCCTAATCTATGGAACTAAGATGGAGTTTTGAAAGCATCATGGAGGAACACATCTTGAAGAACTTAACTTCTCAATCTGAAAAGTTAAGTTAGGGGGAGATTGTTGGGTCAGAAATAACCAAGTCTGGTTAGTACTGCTAGGTGAAGAAAGATTACTACTGCTTAACATGTTAATACTGCTATGCAATATTAGTACTGCTAGTAGTTAATACTGCTATGCAATATTAGTACTGCTAGTAGTTAATACTGCTATGCAATATTAGTACTGCTAGTAGTTAATACTGCTTGAAAATTACTACTGCCATAAGAGATTAATACTGCAAGCATGGTTAGTACTGCCAGGGACAAAGTTAATACTGCTATTGAGTTAATGCTGTTTTTGAAGATAAAGATGGATTGATGCGGAAGAATAGGAGATGAAGATAATTATGGACTGGATTCTGAAGAATAATATTTCTTTTATAATTATCTTGTAATCTGTCTTGTATATATACTGTGTAGAAGGAATAGTAAAACATACATTGATAGAGTTGTTTTGATTTAGAGAAGTAACCTCAAGACTAGTATTGATCCTTTCTATAGAGAAGTATAGAACGTCTGTTGAGTCTGTTCAACAGATTGAGGTTGTGTGTGTAATCATTAAGTTTTATGCAATATAAACTTATGATTTGAGTTCATATTCTGTGTTTTTGATTAATTGTTAAAGTGTTATTCCGCAACTTCTTTAACATTGTTTCTGAGTTTATATTAAATTCTTGTTTAGAATTTTCGATCTTGACAGGGTGTTACGTTAATGAATAAGACATAAATGAAAGTGTTTTGATGATTTATTGCATAAATGGAAATTATTTGGTAAAAAGGCACTTTTAGTGTTTGTTTGGGAGAAATGCTTGATATTGTGTTATGGGACGTTGTGAAAGAATAAAGAGTATAAATCCATTTGAAAAACCATTTGTCCCAATCGAAATTGTATTGGAGTCTGTACATGTATTTTGAAGTGTGTTTGCATGACGTGAGTCGATTGCGTTATTTATTTGGGGATTGCTAATCGTTGGTCAAAAAGGGTTTTGAGAATTTTAGCTCGGTGTTGACTAAAAGAGTCTTGAGGACAATTGTCCGGTTTTAATGGCTCAATGTAGAGCCGATTATGGTTTATATACTAATGCACCATGTTGCATATTGATGCTTATTACATGCTCGAGTGCGTTGGTCATTCCTGTGTAGTCATGTAATGTTAGACTGTGTTGCATTGGATCCATAGGCACGTAATTCAGTCTGTTTTGGATGGTCAATTGGGTATTGTGGGGTTGAACTCCGGTACCCATGTTTTATGACCGGAAACTTTACAAGTAGGCACTAGGAGGGTTGAGTCTGGAGGTGCTACCTGGGACGTAGGTACTAGGACCTCTGCCTCTTGAAGTAATGACTGGGAGGTAGTCTTTAAGTGTGACGGGCCTTCGGGGTGGAGTTATTTGTAATATTCACCAAGGTCAACTGTCTCTTAAGGTCAAACTTGTTAAGAGTTCGTAGGGACACTTGGGCTTTTATGTCGTGAGATGTCATGCGATTAACGTTGCAAAGGTGGCATGCTTTTGTGTTCCTCCACTCTCAACAGATACGAGTCTCCCCCGTCGTCGGTCAACAATATCATCTTGACAGGTAATGTATCAGGGTGGATATTGGATGTGAGAGTCTTCACGAAAATCATCTTGACAGGTTTTGTAAAGTGGTCATCGAACATCATTTATGGATGAATTGGGATAGAGATGCATCCTTGGAGGGAATGAATTGGACGTTTTGTGAAAATGATGTTATTTAAGGCTTATATCTTCAGAATGTTACCCTTTTTGGAAGAGTAGATGACAAGACAATTATCAGACTGATACTCAGTATTGTGTAGTATTAAAATGTTTTGTGTATAAATTAGATTTCGAGGACAAAATTTCTTTTTAAGTTTGGGAGGATTGTAACACCCTGATTTTCCATCCCAATTGAAGAAAGGTGTTGCATTAGGTGAATAGGTAAAGGAAGAACCACATATGGTTGTCTCGGCTATAGTGACATGTGATTGTGACATTTGTCACAATAACACCAATGGTACTAAGAGTATGGTTGTCTCGGCTATAGTGACATGTGATTGTGACATTTGTCACAATAACACCAATGGTACTAAGAGTATGGTTGTCTTGGTAGTGACATGTGGTTGTGACATCTGTCACAATAGCACCAATGGTATTGAAAGTGTGGTAGTCCCGACTATAGTGCCATGCATTTGTGACATATGTCACAATAGCAATGACGATTACCAAGTGGTTGGTCGTCCTAACGAATGTGCCATGTAATTATGGCAATGGCAGGATAACTGGTATAATAACATCGAATGTTTTGAGAGAACGGTCGAGGAATGTCCGGGATAGAGGTCGAGGAATGTCCGGGAGAACGATCGGGAAAGTCGTCGAGAAAGCGGTCGAAAAGACCCTCGGTACATCTCGCGCGATAGTGCCCGCTACAGTTACAAATGGCACTGTAGCATAGCAGGGTCGCACGGGGGAAGATACCCTCGGTACATCTCACGCGACAGTGCCCACTACAGTGACAAATGGCACTGTCGCATGGCAGGGTCGCGCCAGACCTGCAGTGCATAAAATCGGGATTTTCTTCATTTGGTCATATCTTGCTCATTTCTACTCCGTTTTGGGCGATTGAAAATGCTATGGTTTCGTTTTTGAGAGATTTTCAAGGTTAAAGTGTTAGTTTTGGGAGGATTAAAGAGTATTTGGTGGTGGATTGGAAGCAAAGGTCAAGAGTTCATCATCTTCACCTCCATCTTCAAGAATTTTGGGGTTTTCTAGGTTTTCACCAAAACCTAAGTGGTAAGTTTATCCCTTCCATTTCTAAACTTATGTAAGAGTTGTAAATGCTTCATTGATGGTTTCCTAGTGTTTTATTACTCCAATTTCGGTTTGGAGGATTTTGAGAAAAGTTAGGTCAAATTAGGGTTTTTGGCCAAAATGGAGATTTTGATGTAAAGCGTTTGGGGATCGATTCTAAAAGGTTGAAAATGATTACTTATAGGTGGAATTTGTATATATAGGTTTTTGGGGAAGATTGTTATGTGTGGACTCGGAATTCTTCAAGGAAGCTCGTTTGGGGTAAAATCTAGATTTAGCCTAAATCTAGCGGAGTGAGTTCAAGTTGATTTGTGAAAACAGTGTACATGACAAAATGTTTATTTCAAAGTGTTTTGTGTTTTACATGAAATTGTTAACTGCTGATAAGTTTGAGTATTTTGAAGTAAAAAAATATGATTTACTTGGTGTTTGTCAATGTGTTGAGTATTTTGATAAGTTTTCATATTTGATAAACTTGAGTTGTTTTAGTCTCACAAAATGCCCCTATTTGGGATTTGGATGTCTTGATAAGTATTAACACAGTTTATGCATTTTTGGTGATTTTGTGCAAATAAAGTCCATTTTATGATTTATACATCTTTGGTGATTTTTTGTACAAATGAAGTCTAATCTATAATTTATGCATCTTAGTGTACTTGATTTCATAAACCCATTTGGGAAATGATATGTCCCAATCCGTGTAGAGTTTTGGGTTAATCACATCTTTGAAGTATGTGTCTGCATAAACGTTGTTTAGATACGTTGTATTATTTGGGGAAACATTATTTGTTGGTCAAATGGGCTTTGAGCATTTAAACTCGGTTTTGACTTAAAAGAGTCTCGTGGACATTTGTCCCAGATTTATTGGCTCTTTGAAGAGCCCATGTTCAATATACATCTTAATGTATTTTATTGCATATTTATGACAATTACATGCTCGAGTGTGTTGGTCATTCATGTGTAGTCATGTAATGTTAGATTGTGTTGCATTGGATCCATAGGCACATAAGTCAGTCTTTATTTGATGGTCAACTGGGTATTACGGGGCTGGACTCCGGGACCCATGTTTTATGACATTGACCTTTCAAATGTACATTAGGAGGGTTGAGTCCGGTTGTGCTATCATGATGATGGGCGTTTCATGATGAGCGTTTCATGATGGGCGTTTGGGACCTCCACCATTCGGGGTAATGCCATGGTTGTAGTCCTCGGATGTTGTCGTGCCTTTGGCGGTATTCATGGTAATATTCGCTAGGGTCAACTGTCTCTTTTGGTGTAGCTTGAAGGGTGTCGTAGGGGCAGTTGGGCTTGCGTGTCGTGAAGTGTCATACGACTAACGTTGTATGAGTGACATACTTTTGTGTTTCTGCACTCTCAATGGATACGGGTCTCCCACGTGGTCGGCCAACAATATTTTGGATATTTAATTGTCCATGCTTTAATATTTGTATTTCATCCCTTTTTATGGTCGCGAGAGTATTGAATCTTAGTCACATGTTTTCAATGGAATACTATATTATATGGGTTGTTTTCCCATGATTTTTATGAGTTGAGTATTATGCCCCACCCGTGTTTTGGGTGTTTTGGGGTATAAAGTTTTATTCGTATTTTATTATTGGGAGTCCGTTTTCTATTCACGTTTGAGTGAGTTTTGGGCGGCATCATTTTATAAAGAATGTTTTGTATTGGGGCGTTCTTCTTTAAAAACGCATGTTATTGGAAAACGAGTCGTTTTCATAGTTAAGAGAAATCATCTTGAAAGATTATGATGTAAACTGCATTCTTTCCTTTTTTTCGTAATATTTATTAATGTTGAAAACTCTTGAACTCACTAGGCGTTAGCCTAACCTTTTTATTTTTCGGCATGTGCATCAAGTTCTGGTTGGGAATGGTCCTAGTAACACTATGAAGAAAGGAGTGCTAGTAGTGTGCTCGTGATGTGTTTAGCATTGGTGAAGTTTCCGTTTTGGTTTGTGAAGAGCAACTAGCTTTGGGAATTAAGTAGCACCCGACTTCGGTATAGCCATTGATAAATGTTGGGGTTTACAATTGTTTGAGGTTAATTGTAGAATTTTATATTTGAGGTATGAAGAACCTTTGATTTGTATTGATATTATATCGAAATTTTAATTAGTTGCTCTTACCAAATTTGAAGGTGTTACAAGTTGGTATCAGAGCTTAAGTTTGAGAGATTTAGGTGTTAATTTTGGATGTCTAGACTCAAACTAGTATTTTTTAAGTGATCGAGAGAGAGGATCTCACCCATAGGCACTTTAAGATTGGATGTTTTGAGGTTGATGGAGTCACTAGGGATGGGAATCACATCGAGAGTAGCAAGGATGATCATGTACAATACGTTCATAATTACACCTGACCAATTTTATGGTGAACCTACGAGTCACATGTGTATGCATGTACTACCTTGATGTGACGACCGTTGGGGTAGTGAAGAAGTTTCTAAGTGAGTAGCCGTTAGGAGAGGCTGATGATTTTAGCGTTCGTCACTTTGAGTGACAATAAGTATGGTTGTTGCATTAAGTGGACCCTTTCGGGTCGGAATGATTGGTTGGATGAGAACCATAGACTTTTGTAATCAACATTATTTGAGGAGAAACTGTAAGGTGAACCTTTGGAACCATTGAATTATTGTCCTAAGATGTTTGAGCATCCGTATGACGATAACGTGGCTAGGAATTTGAGAAACGTGGTTCTAAGACGTTGAGTGCCGACCAAATTCATGCACTAAATTTATTTATGAAATAAATTGCATCAGTTATTTTTCATGTTTCCAAATCACCATGTTGATTATACTACGAAATCTTGGAAAAATCTTTAGCACACACAAGTATTTAAACTATGATTTTAAACATGCATAAAATTATTTTATTGCATGTGGTTACAAACTTTGTCAAGATTTTCTTTATCCTCGTTGTTGTCCAACACCATTTTAAGATATTGTGATGTCCTTGTTTTGATGTTGTTTAGAGTCTTGGGCAAGTAACTGCTATTTATGACTTTGACATTGGACCTCCTCCACACATGTTAAGGTTTTAGAGGAAAAAGTTATTCCCATGTTTTGGTGTTCAAGTTTTATTGGAGATTTTATTCCGTGTGAGTTTTGTTGAGTTTTATGAAGTATTATTTACGACTTTTACTATGCACGAGTTAATTATGAAGTGCATAGGCTTTAATTATATTGCATGTAAATTTATGAGTTTTATTGAACGTCATGTCTTATGCGGGTCTTGTTGGGAAATTTTATCCCCTGCCATTTTATGGTTAAAAGAGAATTTTGGAGCTCGAACTTGGGAAGTCTCTCTTTTGAAATTTGTACAATTAGTTGTTACCCATTGTTTTAGTACAAAAAAATTATTTTTACGTACACGACATAACTTGATACATGTTAGGACCATAATGGTCCATTTGAAAAGTTGTTGACATCTTTTGTTATTGTCATTATTAGCATGGGTAATGATCGAATGCTTTTCGAAATGATTTTATATGTGTGGCGTTTATGACTAATTTGCACGACTGCCAAGTGAAGGTAGTGGATTTTTTTTTACACAAACGGTTAATTGTTATAAAGATTTTGCATTTGAAAGTCTTATAAAATCTCAATTGGCATATTTATTGAGTCCTATAATTGCAAAACTTTGAACTCATTAGAGCTATAGATTTAAACCCCTGTTGTGAAAGGAATTGTAAGTGGGGACTAAAGGAGTCCTTGAGAATTGGAAATGGCGGACGACCCAAATTGTGGACAAATTTGAATGTTGGGAATTTGACCTCATGAAATCTGTTTGTGTATGTATAATTAAGGTAGTAGTTTGATGTTATAATCTCGGTTGTGCAAGTGGTGATCCGTCCCCTTTCGGTAAAACTTAAGGTTAAGGCCTTGTGCGGTCGTTTACGTATGGATGGATTTGAACTAGTGGGTTAATTGTGCAACATCATGTTATGTGTCGGTGGTGTACCATCTTAATGGGTATTCATGAATAATGATGATGTTATGGTTTGTCTGTAAAGATGTATGATTTGGGGTTTTTTATTCCACATTAGGTGTCAACTTTAAATCTTTTTGGGGATCGGCTCAGTGCAAGCCGACTTGTTCTTTTGAGGTCAATTATCCTTGGGATGATTGGAAGTATCCCCGTGGGATCATGAGAAATGTTAGTCTCACCGTGATGGAATTTATAGGAAATTAGATGTTGGTAATTAAGTATTGATGTATATGATATTCTTGATGGGGTAAGGCTCATATTGATGGAATGTTTGAAGTTTGAGAATAGATTGGGTTGTGTGATAGCCTAATCTGAATTAACCAACAACCCGGAAGGCGTATTGGTACGTCCTTGGGAGGAAGACTTTACCAATATCAAGGGTGAGTTATTAAGAAATTTTGGGAATTCTTTCGGTTGGTGTTGGTCATTGGAATACGGATTCAGATTTGAGTTGAGCTAGGTCGGATTAGTCAATGAGAAGTTGAGATCACGAGCTACCCTTGAGGTAGTACGTGTCACCTAAGGTTGGGAGGCAATCGAGATCATGTGGTTAGAAATTGGTCCAGTAAGATTCGATGTTCTCACTAGGATAAGTGTAATGTATCAGGGTAGATATTGGATGTGAGAGTCTTCACAAAAATCATCTTGACAGGTTTTGTAAAGTTGTCATCCAACATCATTTACGGATGAATTGGGATGGTGACGCATCCTTGGAGGGAATGAATTGGTCGTTTTGTGAAAATGATGTTATTGAGGCTTATATCTTCAGAATGTTACCCTTTTTGGAAGAGTAGATGAAAAGACAATTATCGGACTGATACTCAGTATTGTGTAGTATTAAAATGTTTTGTGTATATAATATATTTCGAGGACGAAATTTCTTTTAAGGTTGGGAGGATTGTAACACCCTGAATTTCCATCCAAATTGAAGAAATGTGTTGAACTGGGTTAATAGGTAAAGGAAGAACCACATATGGTTGTCTCGGCTATAGTGACATGTGATTGTGACATTTGTCACAATAGCACCAATGGTAATAAGAGTGTGGTTGTCTCGGCTATAGTGACATGTGATTGTGACATTTGTCACAATAGCACCAATGGTACTAAGAGTATGGTTGTCTCGGCTATAGTGACATGTGATTGTGACATTTGTCACAATAGCACCAATGGTACTAAGAGTATGGTTGTCTCGGCTATAGTGACATGTGGTTGTGACATCTGTCACAATAGCACCAATGGTATTGAAAGTGTGGTAGTCCCAGCTATAGTGTCATGCAGTTGTGACATATGTCACAATAGCAAAGACGATTACCAAGTGGTTGGTCGTCCCAACGAATGTGCCATGTAATTATGGCAATGGCAGGATAAATGATATAATAGCATCAAATTTTTTGAGAGAACGGTCGAGGAATGGCCGGGATAGAGGTCGATGAATGTCCGGGAGAACGGTCGGGAAAGTCGTCGAGAAAGCCGTCGAAAAGACCCTCGGTACATCTCGCGCCACAGTGCCCGCTACAGTGACAAATGGCAGTGTAGCATAAGAGGGTCGCGCGGGGCAAGATACCCTCGGTACATCTCACGCGATAGTGCCCGCTACAGTGACAAATGGCACTGTCGCATGGCAGGGTCGTGCCAGACCTGCAGTACATAAAATCGGGATTTTTCTTCATTTGGTCATATCTTGCTCATTTCTACTCCGTTTTGGGCGATTTAAAATGCTATGGTTTCATTTTTGAGATCTTTTCAAGGTTAAAGTGTTAGTTTTGGGAGGATTAAAGAGTATTTGGTGGTGGATTGGAAGCAAAGGTCAAGAGCTCATCATCTTCACCTCCATCTTCAAGAATTTTGGTGGTTTTCTTGGTTTTCACCAAAACTAAGTGGTAAGTTTATCCCTTCCATTTCTAAACTTATGTAAGAGTTGTAAATGCTTCATTGATGGTTTCCTAGTGTTTTATTACTCCAATTTCGGTTTGGAGGATTTTGAGAAAAGTTAGGTCAAATTAGGGTTTTTGGCCAAAATGGATATTTTGATGTAAAGTGTTTGGGGATCGATTCTAAATGGTTGAAAATGATTACTTATGGGTGGAATTTGTATATCTAGGTTTTTAGGAAAGATTGTTGCATGTGGACTCGGAATTCTTCAAGGAAGCTCGTTTGGGGTAAAATCTAGATTTAGCCTAAATCCAGCAAAATGAGTTCAAGTTGATTTGTGAAAATGGTGTACATGACAAAATGTTTATTTTAAAGTGTTTTGTGTTTTACATGAAATTGTTAACTGCTGATAAGTTTGAGTATTTTGAAGTAAAAAATATGCTTTACTTGGTGTTTGTCAATGTGTTGGGTATTTTGATAAGTTTTCATATTTGATAAAATTGAGTTGTTTTAGTCTCACAAAATGCCCCTATTTGGGATTTGGATGTCTTGATAAGTATTAGCATGGGTTATGCATTTTTGGTGATTTTGTGCAAATAAAGTCCATTTTATGATTTATACATCTTTTGTGATTTTTTGTACAAATGAAGTCTAATCTATGACTTATGCATATTAGTGTACTTGATTTCATAAACCCATTTGGGAAATGATATGTCCCAATCCATGTAGAGTTTTGGGTTAATCACATCTTTGAAGTATGTGTTTGCATAAACGTTGTTTAGATACGTTGTATTATTTGGGGAAACGTTATTTGTTGGTCAAATGGGCTTTGAGCATTTAAACTCGGTTTTGACTTAAAAGAGTCTCGTGGACATTTGTCCCAGTTTTATTGGCTCTTTGAAGAGCCCATGTTCAATATACATCTTAATGTATTTTATTGCATATTTATGATAATTACATGCTCGAGTGCGTTGGTCATTCATCTGGTCATTTAATGTTAGACTGTGTTGCATTGGATCCGTAGGCACGTAAGTCAGTCTTTATTTGATGGTCAACTCGGTATTACGGGGTTGGACTCCAGGACCCATGTTTTATGATATTGATATTTCAAATGTACACTAGGAGGGCTAACATTGTATGAGTGACATACTTTTATGTTCCTGCACTCTCAATGGATACGGGTCTCCCCCGTGGTAGGCCAACAATATTTTGGATATTTAATTGACCATGCTTTAATATTTGGATTTCATCCCTTTTTATGGTCGCGAGAGTATTGAATCTTAGTCACATGTTTTCAATGGCATACTATATTATATGGGTTGTTTTCCTATGATTTTTATGAGTTGAGTATTATGCCCCACCCGTGTTTTGGGTGTTTCGGGATATAAAGTTTTATCCGCGTTTTATTATTGGGAGTCTGTTTTCTATTCACGTTTGAGTGAGTTTTGGGCGACATCATTTTATAAAGAATGTTTTGTATTGGAGCGTTCATATTTAAAAACGCATGTTATTGGAAAACGAGTCGTTTTCATAGTTAAGAGAAATCATCTTGAAAGATCGTAATGTAAACTGCATTCTTTCCTTTTTACGTAATATTTATTAATGTTGAAAACTCTTGAACTCACTAGCTGTTAGCCTAACCTTTTTATTTTTCGGCATGTGTATCAGGTTCTGGTTGGGAATGGTCCTAGTAACACTATGAAGAGAGGAGTGCTAGTAGTGTGCTCGTGATGTGTTTAGCATTGGTGAAGTTTCCGCTTTGGTTTGTGAAGAGCAACTAGCTTTGGGAATTAAGTAGCTCCCGACTTCGGTATAGCCCTTGATAAATGTTGGGGTTTACAATTGTTTGAGGATAATTGTAGAATTTTATATTTGAGGTATGAAGAACCTTTGATTTGTATTGATATTATATCGAAATATTAGTTAGTTGCTTTTATCAAATTTGAGGGTGTTACAATGATTTGAATTGAATTCTTTCCTCTTAACGATATATTTATTCATGCTGAAAACTCTTGAACTCAATAAGCGTTAGCCTAACCTTTTTATTTGTCGGCATGTGCAACATGCTTCTTTTGGGAATAGTTCTTGTGGCACTATGAAGAGAGAAGTTCTAGTTGTGTGCTCTTGATTGTGACGTCTTCCGCGTAGGTTTTGAGAATAGCAACTTGTCCGACCTCGGTTTAAACCTTGTATCTTATTGGAGTTTATATTTGCCGAGGTTAATTATAGATTTTTAACTTGAGATATATTGAGTTTTGAATTATAAGAGGAATTCTTGTCCCTATTTTGATGTTATATCGAAATTTTAAATTAGTTGTTTTTAGCAAATTCGATGGTGTTACATACCATTTTGAACATTTTTAGGCACCATTGGTAACTACTAATCATTAGGCCTAGACGTAGTTTGGTCTATGTATTAGATTCGATAATGACAAGCGGAAAGACAACCGAAACTTAGAAGACCGAAAACCTAATTGACACGTAAGTAATGTGTTACTTCAGTATAATATTGATGTTCATTTATATAGGTATTCGACCATTAATACAAATGTTTTGTTACTTTTCATTTAGGGTCATTGCAAAGTACAATCATGCCATAGGGTCTTCTAAAACCAACACTCCGGTTACATGGAGATTAAACAAGGTATAATTTATATATCCCAACAATTTATTTCGTACTTTAATTTGTTTAATCACTACTTTTGTTTTTTACACTTTAGTGTAATTTACAACAAGATGGTTGGGAGTGTGGTTACTATGTAGTGAAACAAATCTTCCAATTTGTGATGCATGAACAATATGATTCATCTCTCAAGGTACGTGTTTCTTAAATTTCTTTTATTTTATTTATATATTGTAAAAAACACTTTATTTTGTTTATAATAACAGTTACTTTCAAATTTATATATAGGACATATGGACAACCACAACTTTTTTCACAATTACACAAGTAGAGGAGATTGCTTGCAGGATCGCGAGATCGTTTACTGTGAAGCGTATGAAAGAGGGTAAAATGTGGTAGTGAATGGGGGGATTGTTTTAAGAATTATTAGACTTGATTATATGATGAAAAGTATTCGAATGTTTGGTTACTTTGAGATATTACAATTATGTTGACGATATTTAAAGTTTAATGGTTAATGGTTATTTTGAAATGCTACATTTATGTGTCTAGCTGATTTTTGTATTTCGAATTATGTTTGAAATGTTCCATTATTCTATTAGGAATCGTGTTTGGAAATGTAGCTTATCGATATAATGTAGTTTCATCAACATTTGGAATAATGGATTGTAACAAAATCGAGGAAAATATTAAAAATATAAATATAACTCATTATACGCGGTTCTAATAAAAAAACCGTGTACAAATGTTTGCAATTTTTTTTATTAATGGTTACATTTATATGCGGTTTTGTTATGAAAACCGTGAAAAATTATTACAATTGTAAACGGTTTTAGCACGTGTAAGATATAGACTTTAATAAATGGTTAGTAGGACTTTTTTAAACGGTTTCATCTAAAAACCGTATAAGATAGATACTTTTATAAACGGTTAGCAGAGCTTTTTTAAACGGTTTCATCTAAAAACCGTGTAAGATTGTTATTTTTATACGCGGTTAATATTACTTTTCTAAACGGTTTTGAAACCGTGTATAAAAGTTGAGTTTTATACACGGTTTTGGAACCGCGTAAAAAAAATCCGATACTTTTACAAGCACCCGCCATATACGTGGTTCCAAAACCGTGTATAAAGCCAAAAACAACCGTTTATAAAAACATAATTTGTACTAGTGCTAGCCCATGGTTGTGATGGAATCGCCATGGTAGCAAAGGCTCAGAGAGCATCACCGACCCATCTCTTCCTTAGTATAGGCATGATCAACTTGGGCTAATAGAAATACGATCATTTGCTTATTCCCTAAACATTGCTCTCATCTCTCGACTCACCAGTTCTCCTCTGCTTTGCCAATTTGTGTTAAATGTCGCCTAAACGCTACAGTAATCACTCAATTGCTCATTCAGGGCTACACCTAGACGAAATATATATTGTGTGGTCTCTTCATCTATTGATTCACGGCTAAACCTAGACGAAAATCTCTTAGAAATCTTGCATCTGAAATTTGTCCGTCTCTCGATTCACAATTACACACTAGTAATTAAATTCCTCAAGTTTTAGATCTAATGTTTTGATTACAAATACACATATGCTTAGATGATTTTTGATTAGGTATTTAGGATTTTAGATTTCTATCATTAATCATTATCTTTGTAAATCTAGAATAAAGAGTAAAATTTTGATTTTTGGTTTAGTGTTTTTTCAATTATGATATTTGGTTTATTGTTTCTTAATTCTTATTCTTGGTTGAGTTTACTGTGTATGGTTTTATGATTTTTAACATCTATTATGGTTCTTGGATATCATCCTTCTATTAATCTAATCAAGATGGTTCCTATAGTTTCAAAGGCACAATCAAAAAACTCCAATTACAATAATACTTGGTAAAGGTGTTTTTCATCATATGGGAAAAACACTAGCAAGGAATAGAGCATTTGTCATTTACATTATACAAGTTAGAAGTCAAGTTGATTGAGAGTTGAAAACAAACATGATTCAAGTTTGAGTTCTTATTTTATGTAGATTTGTATACTATTGTTGGTTGTTTTTTTTTAATAAATTACAATAGCATCACTTTCTTTACATATTTGTTCACACTTTTAGTATTCAAATATAGGAACATCAAATGAGTATGCTTCTTCTAGGGCTTGTTATATTTAATAAAAATTGATGTAGGGAAGAACTGCCAAACTTGACAAGGTTCTAAACCCCTTTAAATAGTATATTACATTTGCCAAACTTGATAAGCATCTGAAATCTCAAAACCAACCTTGATTTTTGAGATAAAACTAAATTTATCAATATAATTAAATTCTAATTTAGAAAAAAAAAACAATAAGTTCAAAGCTTTTGAAAGAATGCATCGTGGGAACAAAACAACATTATTAGATTACATATGTAATTATGTAAACATGTAATAACATATACACATACGCACATATAGAAATACGTCGAAGAAGGTTCATTTAGGAACCTTAAATATTTAAATAACATATAAACCACTTATTTTATGTAGTATTTATTATAAATAACCTTGACTAATAATGAATAATTAAATATTATTCATCATGAATATTTATCACGTTACATACATACATGCACATAAGACACATATGTCATAGACAATGGACCATATACAAATACACATGTCATTAGAGCAACTTCAACCTTGACACCAAATAAAACACAAAAAAACATTAAATTTGGTGAGTCCATCAACACAAAAAAAACTCAACTCCAACCATCCTCTAAAAAAGGGTGTTGCTAAGGCTACCCCCTTACCTCATCATCTCTCTCATACCCCATACCCCCTTACGTCATATCTCTCTCTCACATCCGATTTTTTTTAATTAATAGTTACAATTTTGGTTCTTAAACTCTTTTGATTGATTTACTTTATACCTTTTACTTTTCTAATTTTCATTTTACACCATCATTATATTAACACATATAATTGTATATTAACTAAAATATGTTTAAAAAAATACTTTTAATTTTAACAATTTACACCATTACATTCGTCTCTTCGATACCTTCGAAATGAGCCAAATATTAAATATTTTTCAATTTAATTATTTTATTATATATTAAAATATGTCAAAAAATACGTTTTGGTATGGAGTATATTGCAATTGCATTTTTCACTCGACATGGTTCAACGTTATTTGCATTGCAATTTCATTTTTCACTCGACAGGGTTCCAAGTCATTTTGCAAAACATGCGTTTGTTAGGGGTGTTCAAAAAAACCGGAAAACCGAAAAAACGAGTTGAACCGTTTAATCTGAAACCGAAAAATCCGATAACCGAAAAATCCGGTAACCAAAAATTCGGTTTGGTTTGGTGCGGTTCGGTTCAACTAGGGACGGACGCAGGGACTTTTTCGACGTGCCTTCATTTTTTTATCAACATTCAATATCGTCCGATGTGTTATTAGCCTAATTCCGCCGTTTTGAAAGACTTTTAAAGTTTTTCGAGGGATTTTAAGTTTTTTTTATCGATTTCGAGAGATTTTTTCGGTATTTTTAGTTGATTTCAAGAAACATTTTCGGGTTTTTTGGTTGATTTAAAAGTTTTTTTTGGTTTTTTGGTTGATTACGAGGTACGGTTGCACTTCTAAAATAATACGGTTGCACCTTCTAAAACGATACAGTTGCACCTTTCACAAACCTTAATTTTTTTACCTTGCAAGGGAGAAACAATACGGTGGCACGTGCCACCGTGGGCATCCCTTGAGATCCGTCCCTGGGTTCAACCTACGGTATATATATATTTGATTTGAAATAAAAGTTATTGATTTGAAATAAAGTAAAAACAATTCGATATATATATATATATATATATATATATATATATATATTTATATTGAACGAATGATTCATTTCATTTCAAAACGATCGATTCATTTCGGGATTTCATTTCAAACTCTCCCTCTCTCTCTCTCTCTCTCTCTCTCTCTCTCTCTCTATGGGCAATGGAAATTGTGGATTTCAAACCATATCTAAAAGTTTTTAGAATAATAATGATATTAAAACTAAACCAGATATAATAATCAGAAAGTGACAAATTAGATTGAGGAACAATTGTTGTAGCAATTTGGGTATAAAAAAACGAACAAACGTATTCATACGTTTCAAAAATGACAAATAAAAAATATTGTTATTAGTAAAATACGTTTAACCATATTTATCGTATATTAACTAAAATACGTTTAAAAAAATACAAATGACTGTTGATTTAAATGAATAATATAAAAAATCGATTAACCAAGGTACAATATATGACATATAATAATATAATTAAATCAAAAAATATTCAATATTGGGCTCATTTCGAAGGTATTGACGATACGATTATAATGATGTAAGTTGTTAAAATTAAAAATTATTTTTTTAACGTATTTTAGTTAATATACATTTATATGTGTTAATGTAATAAAAATATAAAATGTAAAATGTAAAACCAAAAGGTATAAAGTAAATCAATTAAATTAGTTCAAGGGGTAAGAGTAGAATTTCCCCTAAAAAAATATCAAATTTGTGGACCCCACATTAAAATAACATATTTTATTTACTATTATACTTTATTTTTAATAACCATAATTATAATTTGTAAATACATATTATAAATAATAAATAATCAGTAATTAATTTATTTTAAATCAAGACTTATTATAATAAAAACGATAATTTTTTAATTAATATTATATTTAAATAAAATTACATTAATTTAAAGAACACAATGTTAAATTTTTATAGTGTTATATGTTTATCTAGTGTTATATGTTTAACTGTGTTATGATTTTTATATTAATGTTAAATTTGTTTGTCTTATTTAAAATTTAATCTAACATATAATATATATCTATACTATTATATTAAAATTATAATATAGTTAGACGTTTTTGGGAAGCCACCCATCCCATGTTAATTACATTAAAATTAAATGTTACATTTGTCACACTTACAATTAATTATTTAATTTACTTTATATCTCTTGTTTTTTTCATTTTTCATTTTACACCTTATCATGTTAACACAAATAATTGTATATGAACAAAAATACAATGAAAAAATACGCTTCTTTTTTACAAATTATACAATTATAATCGTCTCGTCAATACTTTCAAAACGAGCCCAATATTGAATATTTTTTAATTTAACCGTACTAATTTAAATGACGTGAAGTGTTTTAGAAGCACCGTTTGTAGTATTTATTTGTTTTAGAAGCACGATTTATAATATTAATTTGTTTTGTAAGCATCGTTTGTAGGATTTATTAATTTTTATCATATTAGTTTTCACGTTTGTGTATTTGTTTTTGTAAGTTGGACTTTGTAATATGTTAATATATAATTTTTTATAATATGAATGATAAAAAAAATTAAAAATTAGATAGCGGCTCCCAAATATAAAGAACCGGTGTAACCGGTTCCGGTTCCTTCATTCCAGGAACCGCCGGTTCCGGTTCCGGGAAATTAGGGCGGGTACCCGCCTTTGCTCACCCCTAAATCAAATAGCGATATATAAGATAGTAAAACATAATAATTGAAATCAATTACAAACTTAGCTACAAAATATAATGTAATTTATTTTGGTTTAATAATATAATGTTTTTTATAAAATATTCTGTTAGAATTTTTAATTATATTTTAGATTTTTTATATTTAAAATTTGATTTTTATTCTATATTTAATTATGCTGGGAGTGATTTTAGGGGAGTTAAAGTGGTTAGAGATAATGATTCGAAGTTAATAAATAACAATAAAGGTAGTACATACAACTTTAATGATTGTTTTTAAGAGATTTTAATAATTAACATTAAATAACGTGGTGTTTGTTTTTTCAAAATAAGCTCTTAATTACCACTTATGTCTGATTCGGTCAGACATAAGATAATTCAGACTTATTGTTTTTTCTTTATTTTCAGAGCCTCTTAACTCTTAATGTCCTCTGAATTGAATAATTAAGTGATAACCCAACCACTTAATTACCTCTTATTTTCGTTCAACATCATTATTTCGATTTCAACATCAGTTTTAGCCCAAATGCACCTGAATTTGCAAAACGCAAAACATGAATATTGTAGATTTGTGTGTTTGCTCTTCGAAACTTCTTGAATTGCTTAAATTGGCGCTTCAGTGTTTGAAATATAATTAAAACCCTACAACCTCGCAAATCTGTTAGCATCCTTCTTTTGTTTTTTTTCGTTCCGTCCTTCGATCATCGATGCTCACGTCAATTGACGTATTTATGTTGAATTTTTTAGGGATAAAATAGACAATTATACATATTCAGACGTTTGTCAGTTTACAAAAACAAACAGTCTTGTTGATTCAGATTTCAGACTTCAGCACCACCTCTTAAAAATCAGAAGTGAAATCATACTTCAGACTTCAACACCTCTTAAAAAACAAACGCCACCTAAGTTTTACAACTTGTTTTTAAGAGTTTTTTATATCTGCTTTATAATATAGTATATATTGAAAGTAATTTTACTCTAATTAAACATATATTATCAAATGAATATTACATTAAAACAATTGAAAAGAAAAAGAAATAGAGTAAAGTAAGTGGGCCCGTGGATTTGGCGGTCAAGTTTCAACCGGCATATATGCCGTGCAGATTTGGTGGCCGGCCAAAAAAAAAAATTAAATTAAATATGCCGGCCGGTTGGAGGGTGATTACCGACAAAATGGGTGATTTAGCATTTTGTAAACCAAAGACAAACTTGTAGCATTATGTATCGTGCGTAGTCTCGTTCCGAAAAAAAGCTTCTAGGACATAGTTGAGCATTTTCATAGCCCTATGCATACAAAAAACACGTATATCATAATTTAAAATAGTTTCAATTTTGACACAATGTTCAGACAACTACAAAATCAATAAAGTTTTGTCTTTTTAATTAAAATAAAGAGACATTGCATTGCTCTTGGGCAATTTGCTATATATTTATTGCATTAAATTTGTTTCTTTTGACATACATAAAGCATGATCAAATGGATTGATTTTGGACTTTTTCTATATTTGATGCAACATGGCAATCATGGAGATAAATGGTCTATCATTTAAGTGGGAGGACCAAATGCAAATTGCTCATGCCATTAATGGCTTCAAAAATTATATTTATGTATAAAATTAATGAAAAGCATCTATAAGTTTGATTGGATATATAGTAGGGTTGGTTTGTTAGGTCCATTTTTCATATGTTTATTTTTTTTTCTCATAATTTAAAAACAAAAATAGTGTATTTTTTTTGGTAACTGTTGGTTTCCGGGCCAGCTTACGTGTACCGACTAATCCCCGGGCGACCACAAATGGTCTGAAGTCATCGCAGGAGAACCTCCGTGGCCACAAGGGCTTTGGCAGCGCTTGGATTTGAACCGTGGGTAGATGAGATTTTCCACTACATCCCCCAAAGGCTTTACCAAAATAGTGTATTGGAGCCTCTTTGAGTTGATTTTTTACAAATATTCATTCGATGGATATGAGATTCGAGTTTTAGTTTACAGCTTCTAAAAGTTTGATTGTTGTTGGGCATGCATGGATATTCATAGAATAGATTTTGTGATATTTTACTGTCGTAATCATATAGCTAGTGGTGTGCTTAAAGTGGTAACGTGTCTACGTGCCAAACCATTCACAAAAACTTATACATGTTGGCCTATCCTCACACAGTCGTGCGAAAACCTCAATAGACTCACATGGCTATGCAACATACCCACACGGCCGTGCCCATTGCAAGACAAAAACCTTGCACAATTGTACGCAAAAAGCCTAATTTTAGGCTTTGGTTTGACTATTTGACCGTTTTTGAAACAAAACATTCTATTTTAATTTGTTTTCACCGATCCTTAAAAAATGTATTACAACGCCATGACATGCTAAAAATATAATTAAACCAATCATCATGTATCGATATGGGTTTAATCCCATTGTCCATACTTCAAGAACATGAAATACCATATTTCATTGATTTAATGCCCAAGACCCCGTTTCCACGCCATTTTCTTACTAAAACATCTCTGAACATGATTGCTCTTAACCACTAACTTAGGGACCCTTTACCTAAATGCTTACCTGGTAAGTGTTTACCAATAAAACTCGATACACTAACTTACTTCGGGGTAAGATTGTAATCATCACAATGCTATCCGGGTAAGAGTTATCATATACAACAATTACCCGGTAAGCTCCTACCCGGGTAAGAGTTGTCAATCTCACTTACCGGGTAAGACTCTCCATCCTTATCATCGGTCTTACCGGGTAAGATTCTTTGCTTTTGCCATGTTCATTGGATAAGGTAAATCCCTTGGTAAGCGCTATCGGGTAAGCGTTTTATAAACGGCCCCTTAGGCACAAGTTTTGATCAATTTATGAGGAATCATTTTTAAAACTCCTCTACAATTTTGTTGCTTATCTTGCAATTGAAAGATCTCATTTTTTCTCCAATTTTTTACATTGTTCTCACTTGACTAATATGTAATGACGGAGGGACAAATGAGAGGAAGAAACTCTCCCATGTATACAAGTTGACTTGGGGTATAATCCTTCCTCCCAACTGTTGCCTCGATCGATCACCATATTTTATATTCCAACCGTACTTGTAACTCACGAGGTTCGGTTTTTCACCAACCTGTCCCTCAACTTTAATTTTCACTAAGGTGTTGTTTGTTTTTTAATAGATGCTGAAGTCTAAAGTCTTATTTCACTTCTGATTAATAAGAGGTGGTGTTGAAGTTTGAAACCAGAATCAATACTGTTTTTTTTAAGTGATAAATGTCTGAATCTGTATAATTGTTCATTTTAAACTTCATAATATTGTAATGTTGAATTTATATACATTTATACAATTCCACCTATTTATCCAAACTGTGGATTGAAACAAGTTATAATGCAAGGAAAACGAATACGTTATACGTACCACTGCCATGTTTGGAGCTTAAAGTGGAATGCAAGTAGGAGCATTTCGAATCTACGACAAATGATCTTCTGAATCCTTTAGATTTGGAGAGAACTTTGTTCATTGCCTCCAAAACTTCTATCAAATGGCACCTAATGTCTCTTGAAATTAGTTTGGCTTCAACTTCTTTCGCTTATGCCATCCAATTTTGATAACAACGTATGTAATCCTACTAGATCTTCGATTCAATCACATTAATCCGGATTCATGTTTATCGGGTTTGTTATCACCATACCTGAATTTGGTAATACAAAATAAACCCATATTGCCATATGCACAATTTCTTCTCCAGTTAATTTATATATGCTAGATAAATAGGCATCAATGGAGTTACAAGAAAGAAAAGATAGAGGGTTAGGTGATGATGTGGCCATCAAATTGCAAAACAAAGCTCCTAGTGACAAGGAAGAGGAAGTAAACATTATAAAATTGTGAATCTAAGTATTAGAGTTGACAATGTCCAGGTATTCCTTCAACAGATACAAGTAAACATTATGACAAATTGTGTTACTTTAACATTTGTGAATCTGAAATTAATCGATTCAACATTTAGGATTATGAACCATGAAGATTGTAGGACACAAGAGAAATTCCATACCATGTTGCAGTAGGTAATTCCAATTATCTGTGTTATCTCCATGACCTAAGTGAAATTCCTAACATTTAAAAAACAAGAACCAAAATCCATTTGTCTTGAGAAAGCAAAATGCAAATTCAATTCCTTTGTGAACTTTAAGAGAATAACTTTGAGAGACTTCACACCTTAAAATCTCATTAGTTCAAGCAACAAATAATCAAAAAAAGAATTAATCAGTATTCATAACAAGTGTAAGGAATGATCTAACATGAGAATATGGTGTCGTCAAGTGTTGCTTCGAACGATAAGGAATGGGAAACAACAATGCAACATTAAACAAACAAGTACTAAAGTCTTATAAAGCATTACGGTTTAGTACATCACCTGGTTGAGAGACTTTGAGATTGAGATGGGACTAGATTGAGAGAGTATGAGATCGAAATGTGTACGTTTTTTAGTTCCTTTAAAGTCGGTCGATTAAGAGGGTGATATCGAGAGCCAGAATTAGATTGGTTGATTGAGAAGGATTTCCAGAAACGATTTTGGGTTTCACAGTTTTGGTTGAGATCAACTGAGTCAATTAAGAGATCGATCAAAAATATTCGGGTCGAGAGTATAATGAGGTGGATTGAGCGAATAAGAGGTGAATAAGGGTTTAGGTTAGCTCTGATTTGTTCAAAACACGGTAAGAGATGAGAGGCTATGAAAAACTAGAAAAAACAAATGGTTTGAATTGCCCTACCTCTTACTGAATCAGACATAAGAGGCATTTTTAAAAAAAACAAACAACCCCTAAAACACATGAACATTTTTAGGAGGAATAATCTAATATTCTTTCTTGATTATTCAGAGTAATATACATGCTTTTATAGTACAAAAATACAACAATCAACTCCTAAAAAACCAACAAACAAACTCTGGATGATTATCTTCTAAAGACTAGGAGGATACGATAATTATCTCTTATAGCCTAGAGGGATAAGCTCTAGAATCTTCCATCTTGATCTTTATCTTCTAACACTCCCCCTCAAGTTGGGATGTATATATTGATCATGCCAAGCTTGCTAGTAAGTTCTTCGAACAACTTCTTCGTGAGACTTTTAGTCAGGAGATTAGCAATCTGTTGCTTTGAGGGTAAGTAGACCATGCACACACTTCCAGAATCTAATTTTTCTTTTATAAAATGACGATCAACTTCCACATGCTTGGTTCTATCATGATGAACTGGGTTATGAGCTATTCTTACTGCCGCCTTGTTGTCACAGTAAACCTTCATTGATGCTTCAACGGGTACTCGTAACTCTTCCATTAATCGTCTTATCCATATTCCTCCGCACATGCCATGTGCCACAGCTTGTGTCAGGATCGAATTCTCAACAAGAATTATGAATACTTAGAAACAATATCAAAGAAGTTTGCGGAATAACACTTTGATCACCTTGGAAGCTTTAATTGAGTCTTGGCAGCATTAACTACTAATCAACACTAACCTCTAGCAGTACTAACTAGCTAAGCAGTACTAACTTTGTTCAAGCAGCACTAACTTCGACTAGCAGTATTAATTCTACTAGAAGTAGTAATACCTATCAGTATTATCTTTGACATGCTCTGGCAGTACTAATTCTGAACTGGCAGTAGTAATCTTGATGTAGCAACATTAACCATACTTAAGCTTTTCTTCAGTTCCCAACAATCTCCCCCTAACTTGACTTTTAGGAAAAGAAGTCAAGTTCTTCAGATCTTCTTCAAGATGCTCCCAAAACTTCATCATGGCCTAAATTCCAGTATTTGCATCCAACCCCAAACTCTGATTAATTGTTCTTTGGATCAAATATTTAGCCATTTCTGAATCTGGAATACATCCTAGCTTCTTCTTCAGCATGGCATGAAGCTTCAGTCTGCTATGGTTGTATACTCTATCCACTAGGAAGTACTCAGTGTGATTTAAATCCAAAGTCACTGTATATACTCCACTAGTTTCATATAGAGTCCAATTATTCACTGTTTGAAAGACATTCCTTATTATCTCCTCCACTTCATCAGGTTTGAACATCATACACAGATACTCCATTACCAGCTTTGTAATTGAAATCACTGGAGCTTTCAATAGATCTGCATATAACTTCATCCCTATCTCAAACATTTCTTCAATATCTGATCTTGAACAGGTTCTAACAATCTTGTTCCAAGTGCTGTAAACTTCATACTTCTCATCTTTTCTCTTCAGCCTAATATATTCCTTTCCATCTACCTCCAGGACATCCCAGTGAATGACTTCAGGAGGTTTAACTCCTACAGGTTCTACTGAAATTGGTTCAGGCACTTTGTTCATCACTACCATATACATTTTAACATCCTCAATACTTGAAGGTTCTTTCATTGTAGATGACTCAGGTGCCTCTTATTCTTCAGCAACCTTTTCAGCCTCTTCTTCCACTATTCTAGGCTTCTTTGTTGACTTTCTTCTTGCAATCATCTTTGTTCTTTTTAAAGTCCTTAGACTTTCCCCAATTGTTGCTTCCTTCTCTAGAGTTTCTTGCTCATCAGGGAATGGTTTTTGTAAGAAATCATTGCTCTCTTTCATTCTTTTATCCATTTCTACCCTTGCAATATCATCCCCTTGGAGCTTGATCATCTCAGCATCATACATCTTCTTGAGTTTCTCAAAAGACATCTTTGAGAACATCTCCACCTTGACACCTACTGCACCCTTGAGGAAAGTAATCATTTTCTTTCTCTCTTGAGCACCAAGGTATGTCTTTGAAGGTTGTCTTTTCCTTGCAGCCATTTTGATCTTGGTAGGCTTCCTCAAAGATGTTGCTTTCTGCTTGGCTTGTTCTGTTGCTAAGCTTTGTTGATAGACTTTATTTAATTCTGCAGCCATTGCTTTTGCTATCTCTCTATCCTTTTGTACTTGCATAGTTTCTGCTTCTTCAAGTTCAGCCTGTATCTTCCTAGCTAGAGCTTCATCTGAATCAATCAACTTCTGCCTTTTTATTGGTTGATCAGGTTCAACTAGCTTTTCCTTGCCTTTCTCTTTACTCATTTCCTTCTCTTTGCTTGATCCCTTTGAAGCATCACCTCTTTCTTTGATGACAACTCCTTTGGCCTTTGAGATGACCTTGGGAGTATCATGCTTTGCTTTGATTAGATTTTCTACAATTTCAAGATCTGTGAGCACTTCTTTCATTGTTTCTGCTGCTTCCATTGGTTCAGCAGTATTAACCATTTCTGCTGCTTGCTCTTTTACTGCTGCTGCTTGTGTTTCTGCTTCTTGTGCTACATTTTCTGCAGCTACTTGCTCCCCCTCAAACTTTGCATTCTCTTGCTCCCCCTTAGCTTGGACATCTTCCATATTGACATCAGCTTCTGACTCCCCCTTTTTGGGAGCATCAGTCACTGGTTTCCTCCATCTGAGTACAAATTGCTTCTTCTTCTTTTGGAGAATCAATTTCCTTACCATTTGCTTCAAGTGGAGGATCTGTTCTTGTTGTGACAGAACTATGAGTTTAAGCTCTTCAATCTCTTGGCCTTGTTTGATCACATCCATATTGATGTTGCCCATTGCATCCATCAATTCTTGATAGTTATATCTGTCCTCACCTTCTCCAGAAGTATTACCCTCTTTTGAAGGATCATTGGATCTTTTTGTAGTGGAAGTCTTCTGCCTAGCAGAAGCACTATCCACCCCCGTGGTTTCTTGGCACCTGGGACCTTTGGATGATTTCTCACCCAAAGTTGCCATGGGGAAGGTCTTATGTATGTTACCACTGACCTCCTCGGTGCTAGCAGGAGTAGTGGCAGCCTTAGTACCCATATGCTCAACCTCCACCTTAGTGAGCACCTTCTTGGGGTTGGGAGACACCCCTATGGTTTCCCTGTGGATATTCTCTAAAGGAGAATTCTCCCTTAGAGGGCTTAAAGGCTCAGTGGGTGATGGTACAAGAAGGGAAGGAGCCTTCTTTACCTGTTTCCTTTTATAAGTTTGGGTAATAGGAGAAGTGGGCTTATGAAATAGGGACTGGGGGATTAATATAGAGTGGGAAGGTTGGGATTGGCTAGCAATGGGATTGTCTAATGAGGGCCTTGACCCTGCTGCCATACCTTCTTGTGGTTGGGACACCACCATCATTGTTGAGAACAATGGGGTGTCAACTCCTTCCGAGTCCCTAGCAGATCTTCTCATATTTGAGAAGACCTTGCCTTTAGGGGGTTTAGGTACATATATCCCATCAAAGTGAGGTATATCTGTCAATTCATTGGTAATAACTGTCTGTACAAACCTGGGATACATGAAGAAACTCTTCTTGTTGTCCAGGTTTGAGACAAGATCATTGAAGATCATCAAAGAAAAATTATATTTTCTAGCAGTAGATAAACATACCAAAGCATAGGCAATGAGACTGCTAAATTTGCTCCAGCCAGTTGTTTTCTTAGAAATACAGTGCATCAGAGTATGAACAAAGAACCTCCATTGGGGTGAAAATTGTGCTTTAAAAAACTTGAAAATCCCCAATTGGCCTTCATACCCCATTCTGGTGAGGTTTGAAAACAAATCCTCATTTGGAATAGAAGATATACCTGAAGCATCGTCTAGACGTAGACAGATGCGAATGGTCTCCTCAGTAACTGTCAAGGGTTTGTCACAAACCCTTGTTTTGATGCACTGCACTCCATTATCAGTGCTAGTAGTGGCGTTGGCCCAGAATTGCCTCTGATGCTCTATGTAGATGGTAGGAGACACGGTGAGAGCATGAGCTATATGACTTGACCTCAGAAAGTCAACTATCTGGTGAAAACCTTCGGCTTGTTTTGGCTTTTGGAGCATCGCGATTTCATTGTGCTCGTCGATGAATTCCATGGATGCCATTGAACTTGAGGGTTCTTGCCTGAAAACTTGGTACTTGAGAGAAAAAGGTTAGAGCGCAAGTGAACAGTATGCAAAGAGTCGTTATGAACTTTTTAGGCGGGCAAAGGGTATTTATAGTATTCGGGACATAAGCAGTATTAACGTAGAGCAGTATTAACTAACTAGCAGTATTAACTGAGAGCAGTATTAACCACTAGCAGTATTAACTAACTAGCAATATTAACTTAGAGCAGTATTAACCACTAGCAGTATTAACTAACTAGCAGTATTAACTGAGAGCAGTATTAACCACTAGCAGTATTAACTGTGCACTAACAGTATTAACACTGTACTGGCAGTACTAAAACTGTACTGGCAGTATTAACCATACTTACACTTTTAAGCTTGTGATGAACTGAGTACTGCTATACATTTCCTGAAGAAGAAGATTAGTAACACCAAACATAAACTATATACAGGTATTGAACCACTTTTTAAGTAGGAGCTTATTCAGAGTTGATCATTCCCACACTTGTTACCAACAAAAGTGAATCTACCGACATCAAAGGCTTTAGTTAATAGATCAACAAACTGGTTATCAGTATGAACTTTTACAACTTGAATAAGCTTCTTTTCATTGCAGTCTCTTATAAAGTGATACCTGATCTCAATGTGCTTTGTCTTTGAGTGCTTGACAGGATTATTAACAATGCTAATAGCACTGCTATTATCAATAAAGATTGGAGTGTGTAGAAAGGTTACCCCATAGTCCAACATTTGATTCTGAATCCATAAGACTTGAGAACAACAACTTGCAGCTGCTATGTACTCTGCTTCTGTTGTAGATGTGGACACTGTGGTTTGTTTCTTGCACTGCCATGATACTAATCTTGCACCCAAAAACTGGCATCCTCCAGAAGTAGATTTTCTGTCCAAGTTTGCTCCACCTAGGTCACTGTTTGAGTATGCAAGTAGGTCGAATGATGAGTCATAAGGATACCAAAGTCCCAATCTAGGTTGCCTTTTGAGATATCTGAATATCCTCTTAACAGCTTGATAGTGTGATTGCTTTGGACTAACTTGAAATCTTGCACACACACAAACTGGAAACATTATATCTGGCCTAGAGGCTGTAAGATACATGAGAGAGCCAATCATGGATCTATAGTGATGAACATCCATATCCTCCCCCTCAAGATCTGCTGTTATCTGCTTGTGTGTCTCCATAGGTGTGCTGGCAGGCTTTGAGTTTGAGAAACCAAACTTAGTTAGAATGTCCTACACATACTTGGACTGACAAATAAAAATACCATCTGACTTCTGTTGGACTTGGAGTCCAAGAAAGAAAGTAAGTTCCCCCATGGAACTCATTTTGAACCTTTGATGCATGAGATCCTCAAACTCCTTGCACATATTGTCTCTTGTGGATCCAAAGATGATATCATCTACATAGATTTGGACTAGCAAGATGTCCTTCTTCTTTCTCTTGATGAACAGAGTTTTATCAATGACTCCTCTTTCAAAGCCATTTTCCAAGAGATAGGATGACAGAGTGTCATACCATGCTCTTGGTGCTTGATGCAGTCCATAAAGTGCTTTCTTCAGTTTGTATACTCTGTCTGGATAGCTTGGGTTTTCAAACCCTGGTGGTTGACAGGCATATACTTCTTCTTCAATTGAGCCATATAGAAATGCACTTTTTACATCCATTTGATAGACTTTAAACTTCATATAAGAAGCATAGGCCAGGAACAATCTGATTGCTTCTATCCTAGCCACTGGTGCAAATACTTCTTCATAATCTATTCCTTCTTCTTGTGTGTACCCTTGTGCCACCAACCTTGCTTTGTTCTTTATTACTATTCCTCTCTCATCTCTTTTATTTCTGAAGACCCATTTTGTACCTATTGCTCTTTAACCTTTAGGAAGGTCTACCAGATCCCAAACATCTTGCAGCTTGAATTGGAGCAGCTCTTCTTGCATAGCTTCTATCCAACTGGAATCTTTCATAGCATCATAAGCCTTCTTAGGCTCAAGCTGGGATAGAAAGCAAGAGAGCACTGTATGCTGTTGGTCTTGCATATCTTGCAGCCTGCTTTGATTTCTAGTCATCATAGGAGAAGAGATATCCCCTATTACCAGCTGAGGAGGATGATTCTTTTGTGTTCTTGTTTGATGACTAGATTCTTCATTGAGTCCCACCTCTAGATTGGAGTCATTCAACTCAACTGAGGTGATTTCAGCAGCTACTTCTGGTTCTTTATTCTCTTGATTCTCCTCATCTCTCCTTTCTTCTTACTCTGATTTGGTTCAGTAGATGGCTCCTTTTCACAGTCTTCAATAGGATCCACTGTAGGTATGGGAAAAATCACAGACTGAGGTATGTTTTCTTGAACTTGTGTAGTCCCTGATCCTCCACTACCTGAACCTGCATAATCATCACTACTGAAACCAAAAGAGTTAGTTAGTGAATCAATGTCAAACAGCCACTGAGGACCAGACCCAATAGGATTTGGTGTGTTCTCATTGCATTTGACATTGTCACTTTCTTCAATTATTCTAGAAGAAGAGTTAAAAACTCTGTAGGCCTTACTCTGAGATGAGTAACCAACAAGAAATCCATCATCTGCCTTGCTATCAAACTTTCCTAAGTGAGATTTGGTATTGAGAATTGTACAAGGACACCCAAAAGGTTTAAGGAAACCAATAAATGGTTTTCTATTGTTTAAAAGCTCATATGGGGTCTTTGTTCTTTGGCATGACCACTAGAACTCTGTTTTGGACATAACAGGCAGTATTTACTGCTTCAGCCCAGAAAGTGATTGGCAGTTTTGAATCTGCTAATAGAGATCTAGCAGCCTCAATTAGTGTCCTATTCGTTCTCTCAGCAACTCCATTTTGTTGTGGAGTCCTAGGAGCACTATATTGTCTCTCAATGTCTTTTTCTTCACAAAAGGTGTTTAGATCAAGATTTTTAAATTCAGTTCCATTGTCTGATCTAATGACTTTTACTTTTTGATTTGTTTGGTTTTCAATTCTTAGGATAAAGGATTTGATCAGTCCACTTGTCTCACCCTTAGTCCTTAGAAAATATACCCAAGTAAATCTAGAGTAATCATCAACAATAACCAAGCAATATGATTTCTTCCCTATGCTCATCACATTTGTAGGGCCAAACAGATCCATATGTAATAACTGGAGACAAGAAGAAATTGTATTAAATTCTTTGGACTTATGAGAAGTTTTGTGTTGTTTGCCTTTAAGACAAGCAATACAATGATCATCACATGAAAAGACTTTTGATGGTAAACCTCTTACAAGGTTATTTTTAACAAGTTTGTTCATTGTCTTGAAGTTCATGTGACACATCCTTCTGTGCCAAAGAGAGGATTCATCCAGAGAAGCTTCAGAAACAAGACAGTTCAGGGATAAATCACTTGAAACATTGTCCATATCTAGACAGTAAACATTGTCCTTTCTTGGAGTTTTAAGTAGTATCATGCTTTCATCAACTACCTTGAATCCTGGAGCAAGGATCATACATTTTGTATTGGTAAATAATATACTATGTTGTTTGTCACAAACCTGTGATACACTTAACAGGTTGTACTTTAACTGATCAACATAGTAGACATCCTCAAATGTCATCTTACCTTTTGTAACATTACCTTTCCCACTTATTTTTCCACCTGTAAGATTCTCTCCAAATGCAACATGTCCTCCATTGATATGCTTGAAATCCTGAAGGCATGACATGTTGCCTGTCATGTGCCTAGAGCAACCACTATCAACATGACAGATGCTCTTTCCCTTGAGCTGTTGGTTGCCCTGCACATAAGATAAACCAGTTAGTATTGATTAGGAACCCAAGCCAAAGTGGTCTTGGGTACCCCTTTCTCATCAAAATATTTGCATTCCTTCTTGACAAGATTTTTAAACTTTGACTCCTCATTTCTGGAGTACTTTGTAACAATAATGGGTTTTGCTGCACATTTGCTAGAAGCAGTACTGGTTTTAGAAGTACTAACTGCATTAGCAGTACTAACCTTGTTAGATGTAGTAACTGTGTCAGCAGTAGTAACCTTTGAAGAAGTACTAACAGTGTTAGAAGCATTAATATTCTTAGCAGTACTAACACTGGTAGCAGCAGTATTGCTATTGGCAGCACTATCCCTGTCAGCAGTACTATTTGAGGTAGCAGTACTAACAGTTTTAGTGCTTCTAGGCACCCACATTTTAATACTTTCTTTGAAAACCTTTTTCTTCATTTGGCCTTTGGTTTCAACAAATTTCTTAGCCACATGTTTCTTTCCAGCCTTCCTATAACTAACAGGTTTTTGCACAAATCTTTGAAAGTTTATCTGTTGGTTAATAGGGTTAAAGAAACAGTGCTTAGCCAAATGATTCAACTTACCACATATGAAACAAGGTTTTGGTCTGATTATCTTACTCAGATCAACTCCTTGTTTCTGAGCCCATTGATTATTCCAGTTTCTTTGATTACCTCTTTTTGTACCAGAACTTAGGCTCTCAGTTTTATTGCAAGCACACTGTTTACAAGGTCCAGGATTCACAATAGTGGTCTGTTTGTAATGGACCTTGTTGGCCTTTCCTTTGGTCTTCTCTATCTCTTTAGACTTGACCCAGATTCTTCCCCCACCCTCATTGGTAACAATGTTGTTCTCTAAGGGTACCTCTTTACTCACAGCATTGTTCCTATTCTCACAGGCTTCTTTCTCAGTCATATCCTCAATAATCACCTCATTCAAAGGATCTATCTTAAAGGCTTTCTCAGACAAGTCCTTTTTCTCCTTGGTCTCTAACAAGTCTGATGTAGGAGGAATGTAGGTGTTGTTGTAAGGAGGGGGTGTGTTGTTGTATCCAATACCAGGCTTCATCTTATCATGAATCTGAGCCTTTTGAAGAGAATCCATTGCTTTTGAGGCATATGAAAACTTTTCTATATCAAGCTTAACCTTAGCTAGTTCTTCTTTCAACTTATCATTCTCTTCTTTTGACTTAGACAGTTTGGTCTCTAACTCATTCTTTTCCCACTTCCAGTAGTTTGTGTCATAAGAGTGTTGAAGTTCATTGGCTTGGAAGCCTTTGATTTGTTCTTCAAACCTCTCAACTATCAACACATAATCTCTTCTGTCCTTTTCTAATCTTTTGAGGTCATCACACATGTTTTGATTGTGATCCCTGTACCTTTTGACAGTGTCTATGCAAGTTTGAGTACAAAGATTAGAAATTACCTCAGAGGGGAGATCAAATACCTCTGCCATAAGAGCTTGATTCTGAATGGCTTCCTCAGCTTGAGCAGAGTTCTTGTTTTGATTGTAGCCTCCATTCTGAGCTTGTTGGTGGTTGTTGTTTGGCACACCACTTCTGCACTCTCTAGCAAAGTGTCCCTTCATGTGGCACTTATAGCATTCCACCTTTGTCTTGTCAAAACCAGCTCCATCTTCTCTTCTTTGAGAGAAGTTATTCCTCCCAGTTCTTTTAATAAAATTCTTCACCCTCATAGATAACATGGCCATCTGCCATTTGATGTCCATCTCCTCCAGATCATTAGGGTGAAGTTGTTCCAAATCATCATTAATCAAGGAGTTGTTGCTGTGACTGGACAAAAAGGCTTCAAGGACAGTTTCTGTACCTTTTTCTGAATTCACTCCACTAGCAGCACTAACAGGTTCAGGGTTGGCAGTAGTATCAGTAGATGCTGATAGAAGTGCTGCATTATGAATGTACCCAGTGGGCTTCTTCTTAGCTTCTACTTCAGATTCAAAAACTCTTAGATCATTATACAGATCATCTAGTTCCTTCTCTTCCAGATTGTCATTATGTCTATATGAGACAGTGTACATAGTTCATTCATCCCCAAGAGATCTGAGGAACTTCCTGTTGATATCATCTTGCTCCATCTTCACTCCAACAGTAGCCAATTCACCAATAAGCTTGTTGAACCTGTCAAAAGTTTGAGTCATAGACTCATTCTTTGAAGAAGTGAAGTTCTCATACTGCTGCTTCAGAACATCCCTTTGATTTCTTTTGGTGCTCTTAGTTCCAACAAATCTTTTCTCTAGAGCATTCCAGAGAATCTGAGCATCAGTGCAGTTACAGAATTGATGCTGATATTAATTGGGGATGACCAAGAGCAGGGTGCTCAAGGCCTTCATCTTTGTCTGTCTGATCTTCCTCTCACCATCTGTCTTTGGTGGAGATCTTTTCCCATCTGGTCCAATCTGGCCTTCAGTAGAGGGGCCATTCTCAATGACATCCCACATTGAGTAGTCAGTGAGGAGAATATATTGCCTGATTCTGATCTTCCACATGTCAAACTCATTGGGTTTGAGCATTGGAACCTTAGAGACAAGAGTACTGTTTGATTCTGCAAAGTTTTCCATGATGAATGAATGAATGTTTCTGAGAGATAAGGCTTTGATACCACTTGTCAGGATCGAATTCTCAACAAGAATTATGAATACTCAGAAACAATATCAAATAAGTTTGCGGAATAACACTTTGATCACCTTGGAAGCTTTAACTGAGTCTTGGCAGCATTAACTACTAAGCAGCACTAACCTCTAGCAGTACTAACTAGCTAAGCAGTACTAACTTTGTTCAAGCAGCACTAACTTCGACTAGCAGTATTAATTCTACTAGAAGTAGTAATACCTAGCAGTATTATCTTTGACATGCTCTGGCTGTACTAATTCTGAACTGGCAGTAGTAATCTTGATGTAGCAGCATTAACCATACTTAAGCTTTTCTTTAGTTCCGAACAGCTTGAAACTCGGATTTAGCGCTGCTCCGTGATACAACTGACTGACTGTTTTCTTCTCCATGTCATAAGGTTTCCTCATACATAGCTACAGTAACCGTTGGTTGATATTCCGTCATTACCAACACCAGCCCAATCAGCGTCTGTCAACACTTCGATGAACCTGTTTTCTCTTTTTTTGAAGAGTAATCCTTTCCTGGGTTTTTTTTAAGTATCTCAAAATCCGATAAGCAACTTCCATATGTCTCTCCTTAGGAGAGTGCATAAATTGGCTGATAACACCGACAACAAAAGAGATATCAGGTGTTGTGTGTGAGAGGTATATGAGTTTTCCCACTAACCTTTGGTATCTTTCTTTGTCGACCTCATGGACATCTTTTGTAGTTCCTAACTTTTTGTTGGCTTCCATTGGGGTGTCAGCAGGTTTGCATCCCAACATTCCTGTCTCAACTAGTAAATCCAAGACATATTTTCTTTGTGAAATGGAAATTCCTTCTCAGCTTCCTACTACTTCCATTCCTAGATGTAACACCCGCAATTTTGGAGTTGGGTGAAAAGTTGACCTTTACCCAAAGTTCGAGGGGGTAAAATGTAACTTGGGTTATATAAATATAAATCAAGTTTTAGATATTTTCTAAATATCACAAAATCTGATCTTTAAGAAAATCAGAGAGAGAGAGAGAAAGAAGCAGGAGAAAAGAGGTCGTTCGTTTTCTTCAAATCAAGGTACGAATCTAGCTTAAAACTTTGATCTAAGTGTTATCTGTCGTATAGAATCTCGTTGTTAAGGTTTTTAACCGTTTAATTTCGAGATCTACGTATTTTGGGTTGGATCTGGGTTATGTAAACGTCCCATCGAATAAGACCGAAAAGATGCATTCGACCGGTATGGTGTTCGACCGGTGAAGTGCATTCGACCGATATGGGCTTCGACCGATATGGGCTTCGACCGATATGGGCTTCGACCGATATGGGCTTCGACCGATATGGGCTTCGACCGATATGGGTTTAGACCGATATGGGCTTTAGACCGATTGGGCTTCGACCGGTATATTGTTTCAACCGGTATTGGTACTCGACCGGTATTGTGTTTCAGCAGTGTGTTGTGTTTTGAATTCGAGAATTGTAGGTCAGTGAGTTGTCTTTATTATTGGCTTACCGATTTATCGGTGTTGTCGTAGGTAGCGATCGTAGGAAGCAGTCTATAAACAGGAAGAAATCTGAGGTGAGTCCTTTAAGTTAAATCAGTCTGTATTTCGAAAGCTATGTGATAAATGTATTTATTTAAATATGGAAAATCTTGTTTTAATATGGCTTATTATTGTTGGGTAATGCTTTCTAAAATCTCAATCGTTTCAAGAACCAAGATTTATGGAATTGAACCATTGTTCATATGAATTGTCTGCATATTTGATTTAATATGAGTATGCTCTGAAATGACATGCTTGGGCTTTGAGTCTTAGTGCAATGGATCCATAGGCACTGTGTTCCTATGTCCTCGGTTTTGGGCATTTGGTTCACGTTTCAGCACGGAATAGGCATCGGGTTGCCATGATAAGTAGGGTGTGGGCCTATACGGTCGGACAGCGTCTCATGTTGCAGTAAGGTGTAATTCCATTATGTGCTTGAGTTCCCCCTGTTTTGGGAACTCTCAAGAATAATCCAAAGGGGTTGACTTGGTGTTTTGAGCAACAGATCTAGAGGGGTTGAGCTCGTTATGTGACTTGATGTTTTTGAGCAACAGATCTAGAGGGGTTGAGCTTGTTATGTGATTTGGTGTTATTTGTACCATGTTTAATCACTAATGGTTTATTTGATTTCTTGACATAGCTCACGGCTATACTCACCGCATGACATCGTTTGGGTTTAGTACTCTCTTCTATTTGGCTTGTTCTCACTAGGCTTTAGCCTAACGCTTGCTCTTGGTTGTCATGTTGGCAGGTCATCTTAGCAGTGGGGCACGCCGGGACTGAGGGAGCGACCTTGGGGTCGTGAGTGGTCTTTTTGAGGATATCTAGTGACCATCGCACAGGGATTCTTTTTTAAGATACATTTTTTTAGAAGAATAGCGACACCCGTCCCTAATCTAGTTAATATTGTAGATTAGTAGGTTGTCGTTTTATGCTTCAGTTATTTACCACGTTAATGTATACTCTATACCCCGTTGAGAGGATTTTGTATATTGGAATCGTAACACCTTATTCCGCAAGTTTAGTCTATTTGCCGAATTTTTCGAAATTTTTATTTCCGCTTATTTTAGGGTGTTACAAGTTAGTATCAGAGCCAGGTTTAAGTGAATTAGGTATGACTGTAAGATGCCTAGACTTAAGCTGAGACTATTAAGTTATGACTCGTGAGATGGGGTAGACCTTTTAAGATAGGATGGTCTTAGGGTCGACGGAAACTTGCACGAGTTGAAAGTTGTAATGATGGTATTAAGCACTCTTGCGTATTATACATTCATAATTTCACTTAGCTAACGTTATCATGAAAATGTTTTACGTAGGCATACTTAAATTACTGTTGTTATAATAATTGATAAGTGTAGTAGTACGTTCTCTGTGTTTTCCGTAATCCTTATATCGTTCTTTTGCATGATTGCGTTCAGCAGAACCATGGTTAATACCAGGAATCGTCCGGAAGGCCAGGAGGCCGATATACCTAGGCCGACCATCCGCTGGTGACTGTAGTGGGGGAAACAGTGCGTGTGAGTAATGTGTTGGGTGGAGGACCCGAGCACATTCCTCGACGCAATTTAGAGGCTGAAAAGCCCATTATTGAGGAAGTGACGGCATAGACGAGAATGATGGATCGTATGATGTTGGCCATGAACAGGGCCATGGCGCAACAGCAAGAAGTGTTCTTAAAACTCCTTGAGGACCGAGACGCTAACAACCGTAGGCACGAAACGGTTGGCGAGAATGTGATTGTTGCAGGATCTGGGGGTAGTGGACCTGTAATTTCCCCTGTGGTGATTGCAGCCCTGGGTATCAGGCAAGCGGCACGGACTTGCACGTTCAAAGCTTTTCTGGGTTGCCGACCCCCAGAATTTAAAGGCTCGGACAATCCCCTAGATTGTATGGCCTGGGTTCGAGAGATGGAGCAAGCTTTTCGCTCAAGTGAATGTGGGGAGGAGCAGAGGGTTATCTTTGGTTCCCGAATGTTACGGGGTCTAGCTCTTACTTGGTGGGACGTGTACTCTGCCTCGCTTGAACCGACTGTTCTGGACCAACTGTCTTGGTCTACCTTCAAAGAAAAACTGCTAGAAGAGTACTGTAATGAGAGGTCGTTGGACCGAATCAAGGAGGAATTTCAGAACTTGAAGAAGGGAGGTATGTCTGTGAGGGAGTACAACCGTCTCTTCATGGACAAGTTGGGTTTTGTGGGACGTCTGGTCCCGACAGAGAAAGATAAGATCAAGGCTTACATCAAGGGTCTCCCATCGGACATGATGTCGATGGTACGTGTAACAAGGACCTCCACCCTTCGGGAGGCAATGGAAGAAGCTCAACTCATGGAGGATGCTTACAGTCTCGGCAGGGATCAAGGTGGTCGCCAAGGCGAGAAGAGGAAATGGGAGGGAAACTCGATGCCCTCAAAGAAACCTTTTTATGCCAACAGCAGCGCTCAGCGAGGAGCTGATCCTAGACGTGATGCCAAGTGGTGCTCCAAGTGCAGAAACAAACATTTTGGCCCATGCAACTTTGTTCCAGGAGTGTGCTACAAGTGCGGGAAGACGGGTCACACGTTCCGAGATTGCCCTCAAAAGGGGCAATTATGTTTCGAGTGTAAGGAACCGGGGCACGTTAGGGCGGAATGCCCGAAACTCAAGATCGGGGGATTTGGTGGGAAGATGATGGAACCTCCGAGGTCGACCAGAAGGGCTTTCTAGATGTCGTCAGAGGAAGCTAAAGCATCAACCGATGTGGTGTCGGGTACGTTTTTTCTAAATTCTGTACCTACACGTGTGTTATTTGATTCTGGTGCTAGCTACTCGTTCATATCCGATTTGTTCTGTCAAAGGCTTGGTATGTCTAAGAGTAAGCTAGAGAATGCTGTTGTGGTAGAAATAGCAAATGAAGGTCAAGTTCTAATGCATAATATTCTTAGAGATTGCATCTTAGAGCTTAAGGGAAAGAAATTTCCCATTAACTTATTACCTATGCAAATTGGCGGGTTCGATGTGGTTGTGGGTATGAATTGGTTATCTAAGAACCAGGCCGAAATTGTATGTTCCAAGAAAATGATTCGGTTACCCGTGGCAAACGGAGAAGCGACAATAATCTATGGCGAAGGAAGGAAAGTCGATGTGGCGATTATTTCAGTGATCAAAGCTAGGAAGTGTTTGGCGAAAGGATGTTTATCTTTCCTGGCTTATGCTATCGATACCAAACTCGACCAACGAAAACTAGAAGATGTTAGGGTGGTGCGCGAGTTTCCCGATGTGTTTCCGGAAGACTTTCCCGGGTTGCCACCCGATCGTGTTGTGGACTTCCGTATTGACCTCATTCCAGGAGCGACTCTAATTGCTCGAGCTCCTTATCGTTTGGCTCCTAACGAAATGCAAGAAATGACGGTTCAACTCCAGGACCTTCTCGAGAAAGGTTTCATCCGACCGAGCTCGTCACCTTGGGGAGCTCTGGTTCTATTCATCAAGAAAAAGGACGGTGAAATGAGAATGTGTATCGACTACAGGGAACTGAACAAAGTGACGGTAAAGAACAGGTATCAACTTTCGAGAATCGACGATCTGTTCGATCAACTTCAGGGAGCATGTTGTTTCTCAAAGATCGACCTTTGATCGGGGTATCACCAAGTGAAGGTAGCAAAGAGCGACATCCCAAAGACAACATTTAGAACTCGCTATGGGCACTACGAGTTTCTGGTGATGCCATTCGGCCTAACCAACGCACCGACAATATTTATGGACTTGATGAACCGAGTGTGTCGACCGTTCCTCGACAAATCCGTAATCGTGTTCATCGACGACATCCTAGTTTACTCCAAGAATGAAGAAGAGCATGAGCAACATCTCCGTGAAGTGTTGGATGTTTTAAGGCGAGAAAGACTTTACGCGAAATTTTCAAAGTGCGACTTTTGGCTCCCAGAGGTTCAGTTTTTGGGGCATGTGGTTTCAAAGGAAGGAGTAAAAGTGGATCCCGCAAAGATTGAGGCGATGACGAATTGGGAACCTCCCAAGAGTCCGTCTGAAATTTGAAGTTTCCTAGGTTTGGCAGGGTACTACCGGAGATTCATTCAAGATTTCTCGAAGATAGCCTCGTCGTTGACGGCCTTGACCCCAAAGAACGTGAAATTTGTGTGGACCAAGAGGCAAGAAGAGGCGTTTCGCACCTTACAAAATAAGCTTTGTGAAGCTCCTATCCTATCCTTACCTGACGGGACAAAATACTTTGTGGTGTACAGCGATGCGTCGAAGATAGGTTTGGGTTGTGTCCTAATGCAAAGAGGGAAGGTGATCGCTTACGCATCAAGGCAGCTTAAAGTGCACGAAGTCAACTACCCTACTCATGACTTGGAATTGGCAGCAGTGGTGTTTGCACTGAAATTGTGGCGACACTACCTTTACGGTACGAAGTGCACTCTTTATATTGATCACAAGAGTTTGAAGCATATCTTTTATCAGAAAAAACTAAACATGAGGCAATGGAGATGGTTGGAGTTGTTGAAGGATTATGACTGCGAGTTGCTCTACCATCCGGGTAAGGCAAATGTTGCTGCCGACGCCTTGAGTCGGAAAGTCTGCGGAGGAAATTCTCGTGCTACCTTTGTGCGGATTGAATTAACTTCAACACTCATTGACAGAATCAAGGAATCGCAAGCCGAAGCCTTGCTAGAGGAAAATCTCAAAGGAAAAGTCATGCAAAACAACATCTTCTGTTGACTGAAGATAGTCGAGGGGTGAAGCTTTTCAATTGGCGAATTTGGGTGCCTAAGATTGGGGGTAATAGAGAAATTCTTCTTGAAGATGCCCATAAGTCAAAATACTCCATTCACCCAGGGAGCACGAAAATGTATAGAGATTTGAAATTGCATTATTGGTGGCCAATCATGAAGCTTGATGTGGCACACTATGTGGAGCAGTGTGTAACTTGTTTGCAAGTGAAGGCTGAACACCAAAGGCCTTACGGAAGTTTGCAATCCTTGGAAATTCCGGAGTGGAAATGGGAACACATCACGATGGATTTCGTGATAATGCTACCAAGGACCTTGAAAGGTCACGACACCATTTGGGTTATAGTAGATCGCTTGACCAAAAGCGCTCACTTCTTGGCCATGCGGGAGACCTTGCCAATGGATAAATTGGCGAAGTTGTACATCGATGAAGTAATTTCCTGACACGGTGTGCCTCTATCTATTGTCTCTTATCGGGATAGTCGGTTCACGTCGCATTTTTGGGATGGTTTACAAAAGGAATTGGGTACACGTGTGAAGTTGAGCACGACCTACCATCCTCATACTGACGGCCAAAGCGAGAGGACAATTCAGACTCTGTAAGACATGTTAAGATTGTGTGTGATCGACTTTGGGGTAGTTGGGATACGCACCTGCCTTTGGTAGAGTTCACGTACAATAATAGCTACCAATCGAGTATAGGGATGGCACCGTTTGAAGCGTTATACGGTCGCAAGTGTCGAACTCCCGTATGTTATCTGCCGTATAGAATCTCGTTGTTAAGGTTTTTAACCGTTTAATTTCGAGATTTACGTATTTTGGGTTGGATCTGGGTTTTGTAAACGTCCCATAGAATAAGACCGAGAAGATGCATTCGACCGGTATGGTGTTCGACCGGTGAAGTGCATTCGACCGATATGGGCTTAGACCGATATGGGCTTCGATCGATATGGGCTTAGACCGATATGGGCTTCGACCGATATGGGCTTAGACCGATATGGGCTATAGACCGATTGGGCTTCGACCGGTATATTGTTTCAACCGGTATTGGTACTCGACCGGTACTGTGCTTCAGCAGTGTGTTGTGTTTTGAATTCGAGAATTGTAGGTCAGTGAGTTGTCTTTATTATTGCTTACCGATTTATCGGTGTTGTCGTAGGTAGCGATCGTAGGAAGCAGTCTATAAACAGGAAGAAATCTGAGGTGAGTCCTTTAAGTTAAATCAGTCTGTATTTCGAAAGCTATGTGATAAATGTATTTATTTAAATGTGGAAAATCTTGTTTTAATATGGCTTATTATTGTTGGGTAATGCTTTCTAAAATCTCAATCGTTTCAAGAACCAAGATTTATGGAATTAAACCATTGTTCATATGAATTGCCTGCATATTTGATTTAATATGAGTATGCTCTAAAATGACATGCTTGGGCTTTGAGTCTTAGTGCAATGGATCCATAGGCACTGTGTTCCTATGTCCCCGGTTTTGGGCATTTGGTTCACGTTTCAGCACGAAATAGGCATCGGGTGGCCATGATAAGTAGGGTGTGGGCCTATACGGTCGGGCAGCGTCTCATGGTGCAGTAAGGTGTAATTCCATTATGTGCTTGAGTTCCCCCTGTTTTGGGAACTCTCAAGAATAATCCAAAGGGGTTGACTTGGTGTTTTAAGCAACAGATCTAGAGGGGTTGAGCTCGTTATGTGATTTGGTGTTATTTGTACCATGTTTAATCACTAATGGTTTATTTGATTTCTTGACTTAGCTCACGGCTATACTCACCGTGTGACATCGTTTGGGTTTAGTACTCTCTTCTATTTGGCTTGTTCTCACTAGGCTTTAGCCTAACGCTTGCTCTTGGTTGTCATGTTGGCAGGTCATCTTAGCAGTGGGGCACGCCGGGACTGAGGGAGCGACCTTGGGGTCGTGAGTGGTCTTTTTGAGGATATCTAGTGACCATCGCACAGGGATTCTTTTTGAAGATACATTTTTTAGAAGAATAGCGACACCCGTCCCTAATCTAGTTAATATTGTAGATTAGTAGGTTGTCGTTTTATGCTTAAGTTATTTACCACGTTAATGTCTACTCTATACCCCGTTGGGAGGATTTTGTATATTGGAATCGTAACACCTTATTCCGCAAGTTTAGTCTATTTGCCGAATTTTTCGAAATTTTTATTTCCGCTTATTTTAGGGTGTTACACTAGAAAATATTTGAGTGGTCCGAGATCCTTTATCTCAAACTCCAAACTAATGTAGGCTTTTAACTTGTTGATTCTGTCCAAATCATCACCGGTCATAATGATATCATCAACATTCACAATGAGAATTGCAAGTTTACCTTCCTTTGAGTGTTTGAAGAAAATAGTGTGGTCGGCTTATCCTTGACTGTACCCTATCTTGGTTACAGCTTGAGTGAATCGGCTAAACCACGCTCGTTGTGATTTTTTTTACCCGTAAAGTGATTTTTTTTAACCTGCACACCTTTCCTCCATGGTTATCAAATCCTGGAGGCAAGTCCATGTAGACTTCTTCAAGGAGTTCCCCATTTAGGAACACATTTTTAACATCTAACTACATTAGTGGCCAATCAAGATTAGCAGCCAGAGAGAGTAAAACTCGAACAGTACTGAGTTTCGCAACAGGTGCAAACGTCTCTTGATAGTCAATGCCATATGTTTGTGTGTAGCCCTTAGCAACAAGTCTTGCCTTATATCTGTTTACACTGCCATCACTATTGTATTTAATGGTGAATAGCCACTTGCACCCAACAGTCTTTTTTCCTATAGGTAGATCAGTAAGTACCCAAGTTTCATTATTTTTTAGAGCTGTTATTTCTTCCACCACTGCAGCCTTCCATTTCGGAGACTCAAGGGCCTCTTCTATGTTTCTTGGAGTCTGAACCTGATCAGTACTCGTAACAAATGCTCGGTGTGTAGAAGATAACTTATCATAAGCCATGAAATTGGAAATTGGATGTTTTGTGCATGACCGAGTACCTTTTCGAAGAGTGATTGGGAGATCTTCATTGTTATTGATATCCATACTCGGTGTTGGACAGTTCTCCGGGACAGATTCATGACAATCCTTAGTCTCTGATGTTTCTACTCCGTTTGAGTGATGCCTCCTTGAATAAACAAGTATTTGTGGGGCTAACTGTGGTTTGTCGGGGTTGTTGGTGATGGTTGAAGGTGGTTCTGGAGCTGTGTATATGGGCTGAAATAATGGCTGAGATTTTTGAGTGTCCGGTGGATTTGGCAGCAGTGTATCAACTCCTATTCTTTGGGATTCGGTTGAATTTTCAGAATTGAAAAGGTCATCGATCTAATGTATCATCTTTATCTAGATTCTCCCCCTGAAGATGAGACTTGTGGAAATAGGGCTCATATTCGAAAAAGGTGACATCTTTGGAGACAAAGACTTTACGCAAGGCAGGTGAGAAACACTTGTATCCTTTTTGTGTTGATGAATACCCAATAAAAACACATTTGTGTGCACGAGGATCAAGTTTAGACATACCTGGGTTACGAGAGTGGGCAAATGTTTTGCACCCAAAGATTTTTGGTTCAATTGACGAGACTTGGAATAATGGGAATGCCTTTTTTAAGACAGAAAGAGGTGTTTGGAAACAGAGGACTTTAGATGGCATCCTAAGGACAACTTCACCCCATAGGTATTTAGGAACATGCATGGTAAACATTAGGGCTCGAGCTACCTCTAATAGGTGGTGATTCTTTCGTTTAAACACGCCATTTTATTGGGGAGTGTCGGGACACGAACTTTGGTGGATAATACCATGATCAGATGGATAGGTGCCTAGAGTTGAGTTGAAGTATTCTCTTCCATTATCGGCGCGAAACGTGTGAATTGTGGTCTAGAATTGATTTTGGATTAGGGAATGAAAGTTTTTGAAGGTAGTTGGCGCTTCTGATTTGTCTTTGAGTAGGTAAACCCAACAAACACGTGTATGGTCATCAATGAATGTGATAAACCATTTTGATCCTGAGATGTTTTTTGTTCGACTGGATCCCCAAATATCACTATAAATTAATGAAAATGGTTGAGAGGAGACATATGGTTTGAGAGAATATGGAACGCGTGTCTGTTTTGCTAATTGACACATTTCACATTTCAAGAAAATTGACTTTTTATTTCGAAACAAATGAGGAAGCAAATGTTTAAGATAAGAAAAATTAGGATGTCCTAATCTACGGTGCCATATCATAATTATGGCATCCTATGAAGATGGTAAAGAAGAGCTAGAATAAGCTTGTTTATTCTTAGAGTCATGACTTTCCCAAATGTAGAGTCCATCTTTAACTTTAGCATTGCCAACCATCCGTCCCAATCCCTGTTCCTGTACATGACAATCAATAGAAAAAGAGCCAAACACTGATTATCTCGTATTAGTTTAATAATAGATATCAGGTTGCATGTCATCTTTGGAACATGAAGAACTCTATTAAGTGTAAGTTGGTCTGTGAGGCGCACAGAGCCCATGCCTACAACTGAAGAGAAGGAACCATCTGCAATCCTTACTCGAGATTGGTTGTGGCAAGGAATGTATGTGTAAAATAGGGAAAAATTACCGGTCATGTGATCGGAGGCCCCCGAGTCAAAAATCCACTCGGAAGGGCCATTGTCTTTAGAGAAGGCATTAAAGGCACTACCTTGAATCGGTTTGTTTAGTAGATGGTAGAGTGTCTCCAACTGAGTTTTATTCAACTGGACATTCATTACTTCATCTTCGGTGGATGATGCCTCTGTAAATGAGTAATGGACCTTGGCCATGGGCTGAGTTTTGTTTGTTCCTGGGTATCCATGAATCTAGAAGCACTTTTCACGTGTATGACCTGCTCTGTTGCAATGAGAACACCATGCCTTTCACCAGATTTGTTGTGTCCGCTGTCACCACGTTGTCGAGACTTGAACATAGGAGTTCCTTTGGTGGCGAGTGCAGAAAACTCTAGGGGTCTGTCACAGGTATTAGTCATTGATTTGACTTGTTCCCCAAGCATTACCCTTCTGCGATTCTCTTCACGACGGACTTCAGCAAAAGCTTCCCCAATTGATGGTAAGGGTGTTTGGCCCAAAATTCTTCCTCGTACCTCATCTATATCACGTCCAAAAAATCATAGAGGCGCTCTTGCTCCAAGTGAGCCTTGAATTTAACATGGTCTTCAACTTCTCCCCAATCGGCTTCATAAAACATGTCAAGTTCCTGCCATAAAACTTTCAAACAGTTGTAATAACGTGTTACCTCGGTTGGTCCTTGACGAATGTCCTTTAACTTCGTCTTTATCTCGAATACTTGAGACGCATTACCCAGGTCTGAATAGGTTTCGTTTACTGCCTCCCAGATCGCCTTTGCGGTCTTGAATAGAAGATAGGTGCGGTTGATGTTGATTAACATTTAATTGATGAGCCATGCCATGACAATCGAGTTGTTGAGTTCCCATGTAGCATATTGCTTGTCATTCACATCAGGTTGAGATATGTCACCGGTGAGATATCATAGTTTACCTCTTCCTCGAATAACCATCAGGACAGACTGAGACCATTGCAATAAAATTTTCCCATCTAGTTTGTGATTGGTAATCACCAATGGGGAGTTATCATTGTATGATAAATTTTGGACTGTGGCATTAGAGGTAGCAGAAGATTCAGCAGCTTCTTTTGTCATGGTGACGAAGTTGATGACTAAGGATAATCAGAAGAATTTTACAGAGAGAGAGATAGAGAGAGAGAGAGAGAAATTAAAGGTTGGCACTTCATAATCTGTATGGATCTTACTGCTCTGATACCATGAACAATTTTAGGAGGAATAATCTGATATTCTTTCATGGTTATTCAGAGCAATATACATGCTTTTATAGTACAAAAATACTAAATCAACTCCTAAAAAACCACTGGAAGATTATCACAAACTCTGGATGATTATCTCCTAAAGACTAGGAGGATACGATAATTATCTCTTAGAGCCTAGAGGGATAAGCTCTAGAATCTTCCATCTTGACCTTTATCTTCTAACACCACATATAGCCGTTGCACTTGGTACAAGCCTTGAGGTGTTACAAACTTGACATAGGATTAATGAGTAATTACTTACAATAACTAACAAAAAATAAATTAATATGGTGAATATAAGAACAAAATGTAGATAAACATGGTGAATATAAAAACAAAATTTTGGTAAACATGATAGGCAAATATTTACGAGCTTTAACCAAATAGTTTGCATATGGTATGCGCTTGATTAAAAACAATTCATTAAGAAACTAACTATTTTGGCAAATAACTTTAATTTGGAGCATTTTTATGTGTAAATATTTGTTGTATTTTTTATATATTGTAATAGCACAAAACTAGACATGTCTAAATATTTATAGTGTAAGGGATTGATTGTTTGTCTCTTAATGGTTTGTTTAAGAGGTAACCTCTGAATTACTAAGAGGCATATCATGTTTGGTAAAAACAAACTATCTCATTCAAACCCCTATTTTCTTTCCATGAGTGCCCTTGTTCTCTCAGGACCTGGCGCTCTCTATAGGCATCCATGTTCTCTTATGATGTGCTCTCTCTAAATCTAATTTGCATTGTTGTCAAGGTACATTCATCTTTCAGGATGGATTTTTACATTTTTTGATTTTTACATCTATTCGATTTTTACACATCGAACTGCACGTGTTAGACTTTTTACACATCGAAGATTTTTACACATTGAATCTGCATCTATTATAATATGTTGATTTTCCAATTATTTGTCATGGTTTGTTTCTGATTTAATTTGACCAGATAGATGATAGTTGTCGTTTTGGTTTGAATTTGCTTCGACAAAATATGGAATTACTTTGTGAATCTTCACACCAAAAGAAACATAGAACTACATGGAAAAAAGGAAGGTGTGGTTCAAATATTTCTTAAAGCTTGTATACATTGAGATAATAACAATGGACCGAAGGTAGTAGTCTTACGCTAAGGTCATAGAAGAATATTGGAGAATATGCAATATCCACGATTAGTTATTCATGGATTACGATAAAGACCCCAAATTTATTGTCGAAGGACAAGAAGAAATTGAGAAAGGGGAATATGACATGGATGAGAATGCGTGTTGGTTCTCAAAACAATGAATAGATAACTGATTTTCGTGAACAGATTGCGAATCAGTATTGTTAAATGCGTCAAATTAAGAATTATTCAAAATCTACCTGTTGAATTTGATTGTTATATTTTTGTTTAATCTAGAACTTAAGCAAGTAATGTTATGCTTGTTGGATGAATATGAGATGTTGTTTTGAACGAGTAATATTGAGCTTGTAGTTTATACTTGCAGAGTAATTGTTTTATTCAGATATCAATCATACAATTATATTTCATTCAACACTAAATCATACTAAGGGTTAAAAAGGTAATTTATTTTCATTCAAACCGTCCATTCTGATCACTTACCAAACAATCATATTTCATTTTACATTATATCATACATATTTTTGTTAATCATTTTGACCACAATCTTTCTGCATCAAACCATTCAGCAACTGTCAAACAGACTCTAAGTATTTATTATTGTAATATTTTTAAATAAAAAGATATTAAAATGTGAAAGCTACAAAAAATATTTTACAGTAAAAAATAATTCTAAAAAATTTATATTGACTTGAAATTTATAGATATTTGTTAGTTATGTTATCTTTATTCTTTAACGATAAAAACATATAAATACAATTATTTATTTAATTAATGTATTAGCTGACTTAAAAAAGAGCAACTTTTTTTTTTCAAAATCTATACTATATTATAAAGCAGACATAAAAAAAACTCTTAAAAACAAGTCTTAAAGCTTAATGTACCGCTATTTAATGCAAATTGCATAAAATCTTTTAAAAAACAACCATAAAAGCTGTATTTACTATATTTAATGCTATTTATTAACTTTCAAATCATTATCTCTAACCATTTTAACTTCCCTAAAATCATTTCCCATTTTAACTCCCCTAAAATTACTCTCAGCATAATTAAATATAGAATAAAAATCAAAATTTAAATATAAGAAATCTAAAATATAATTAAAAAAATCTAACAGAATATTTTATAAAAAAATATTATATTATTAAGAGTAAACTCCAACTTTGGTCCCTGAGGTTTATTGATTTCTTTGAAAGAGGTCCCTATGGTTTCATAATTCAAGTTTACATCCCCAGGGTTTGCATTTTACTCTGAAAATGGTCCCTGACCCCTAACGACGTCAAAATGGTCCGTTAGTGCCAGGGGTATTTTCGTCAAACCATGTCTTTGTCCTTTTTTTGCTATTTTTTTTGTTTTCCTTAAATTTGTAAAAACAATCAAAACAAAGGTAGTAATAATATAACTATAAAACAAAGCCTAAAATTAAAATACAAAAGAAAATATAATATCAAATTAAATTAAAATTTTCAAAAGATCTGCTCCATGTTTACCAAAACGTCCATGAAACCACAGTTCACAACAATGGCTACTCTCTTGAACGAAACCCTTGCCCTGTTTACGCCAATGGCAGCACCACACTTGCAGATCTCTCAAAAACTCTCGAGGCGTGGGAGCTGAAATGTTGAAGAAGAAACGACGGTCGTCTAGGTTTCAGGTGAAATCGCCGACGAAGATGAAGTCGCCGGCCAACTCATTTCCTCCTTGTCGTCCTTGTGCTTGCTCCATCATCGTCTGCTCCAAAACAGTAAGACGAGATCTGGTCCCTAACACAAATCGGATTCTTCAAAGACGAGAGCTGGTCCCATCACCCACCACCGTGCACGACGAAGATCTTTTGAGACCCACCATTAATCTTACTGCAGATAATCATCTTACTCTTTTGGCGCATTAACCATCTTAGCTCTAAGCCACGACAACACGGTTAACACCAGCAAGATTTGCTTAGCACCGTTGATGATTTCTCCAATGAACACGACTCCTCCAGCGATGTTTTCCAGCGAACAAAACCCTCGATGCCATCGAACATAACTTCTCTTCAAAGATATCAAATATGGGTTTGAAAGTTTTGGTTCAAAGGTACCAAATCTGGATTCAAGGGGTTTCTCTTTAAAGATTTTAGATTTGGTTTTGAATGTAACCATTCAGATATTTCGATTTCAAGATTTGAGTTTAAGGGATTTTGATTCTAGGTTCAAGTTGTTGTTGTTGCTGTTTTTTTTTTTTTTTTTTTTTGTATGAAGAACCAAAACAAGAACATATTCAGAGATTTTGTTGGTGTTTTTATGTAATTTGTTCTTCTTGTGTATATAAATATGACGATGTTGCTTGTTGGAATCGTTTATGTTTGTTGGTTTTTTTTGTGTAACTGTTTATGTTTCTGCTGATCTTACTTGTTGGAATCATCCAAATCATACCCCTTTATGCTTATTTGCATATCTTTTTTTTTTCTCAACTTCTTTCGTCAACAACTTTGTTACCACAATTAGATAAATTATTTGGGGGTTTTATATAATTTGTCACTACTATTTACAAATATGAAGTTTGGTTGAAATGTTATCTTCTTTTGTGTGATTAAAGATTTTGGGTTAGAATCTGATTTGGTATTTGGGTATGAATCGTAATGGTGGTGAATATTCAAAGGAATAAGATTTCTTAAGATCATGTTCTTGACTTGGGTATGAATAATTTTGGGTATGAATACGGGTTGAAGGAAAAAAAAGATTAAAGCAAAGCTCTCACGTGATGGTGAATATGATGGATTTAATGAAGCTTCATAACAGGTCCCTCGAGTTTTATGTTTTTGTAAAAATAAGAAAAAACAAAAAAAAAGTGCAAAAAGAGGACAAAGACATGGTTTGACGAAAATACCCCTGGCACTAACGGACCATTTTGACGTCGTTAGGGGTTAGGGACCATTTTCAGAGCAAAATGCAAACCCTGGGAATGTAAACTTGAATTATGAAACCATAGGGACCTCTTTCAAAGAAATCAATAAACCTCAGGGACCAAAGTTGGAGTTTACTCTATTATTAAACTAAAATAAATTATATTATATTTTGTAGCTAAGTTTGTAATTAAGTTCAATTATTATGTTTTACTATCTTATATATCCTTATTTGATTATTATTGATGTATTTTTAAATTTAAAATTATGGTTTTATATTTTTAGAACCAATTTGATTTTTTGGTCATCGTTTTTGTATTTTTATGCATTGAGTATTGCTTATTGATACACATTACCTAAAATTCAAGAATACAAGTCATGATGAATGAGTACAAATTTCTAAAACTATATGTTTGAATTAATAACTAACTTATAATCATTGAAAGCTAACAAAATACTTATCTTTTTTTATAAAAAACATTATATTATTAAGTCTAAATTAAAAAAAATTATATAAAAAAATCATTATCACTCTCTTACAACCATCCAAAATCGTAATGTAAATTGACAAAAAACAGAAAATAAAATGAAACATTAAAATCGTGATGTATCTAGTTGAATTGCACGAGTAGATTTCTAGTATATCCATAAAAAAACATAAAATTACTCTAATAATATATCACTTTAAATTATTATTCATAGATTACTAGCTTTTAGAACAACTTGATGTTGGTCGGAGTGGAGGCAACCCATGAACACGAGCACATTGGATTGATGCCCTGCTGGCTGGCTGGATCATGTTTGCTATAGAGCTGAGGGTTTAGCCGTTTAGTCCTATCTAAGTGTTCAAATTTCCGACCAACCCGATTAATTCAATCTGAAAAAACGTAAAAAAATTCAAACCGAGGTAACCTGATACATAATCGATACAATTTTTTCCAAACCGCATCTATTGGGTTGGAAATGGGTTGGGCCCAAAGTAACCCGACCAACCCGTCAAGCCGACCAAAGTTTGTACGTTTTTACTTTATTTATTTATGGTTCTAGACTTTTAGCGCCTCTTCTTTCTATCAATTCTCAAGTCTTCCTATCTAAAAATTAGAGTAAATTTAAAAATTGGAAAAAATCGGCAATATGACATTTGTATTTGGAGTAAGCCACCCAAAATGGGTAAAAGTGTGATAGCGTTTACATAACCTGTGAACGAATATGAAATCAACAACAAAATAATCTAAATAACTTCTATCTAGATTACGTCGGTTGTCAACCCAAATTTCGAAAATAAAGTAATTGTTTATACGTTAAACTCCAAGTATCTATCATTCCAAAAATGCCTCAAAAGCTCACGCTCGTCGCTCAAACCTCCGACATATCCCACCGCTAAGGGAACCTGTTATACACATCATTTGAGAAAAAGTGTTAGGCTTAACGCCTAGTGAGAATATACAATTTATATAAACGATTTGGAAATAAATAAAGGTCAACAATAAGTAACTTTTCAAAGACAATGGGTTAAGATAAGTAATGACATCCACATAGTGACCTTGCGGTCCAAAATACATCTTGCAATGATGGGGGAGACCCGGTTTTCCAAAGATTGTGGCGGAACACAAAAGTAGGCCACTTTCCAAGTTATTGAGCTCACCATACTAGGATCAAGGTCACAAACACGTCGGCTCGTACTAAGATGTGGGGGAGGGCACCCAATAATCCTAATCATGCTCATTCGCTAGGATTTATATTTACGACCCACGGCTAGTATCCGGTCCCACATAACCGTACCAAGTTGCCACCCTAGGGTCCAATGTCTCGACTAGCTACAACCGGGATTTAACCCAAAAATTGAGTCGACTCTATACCTATGGATCCATTAGTAATAGTCTAGACTTGTCACAATTTCATTCGTGATCAGCTATAATCAAACATATAGTTCTTAGTAACAATTATTTTTCAAAAGACATTTCTTTGTGTAAACAAAACCAAGTAGCACCAAATCCATTCAAGAGCCATCATGTGACCATTTTCCCATTTCCAAGTATAAATCCTTTACAAGGTACCCTTTTCAAGGGTAATACCATTTTAAAATAATCATGGACCACAACAATAAATATCCATGTATTTTACACTCAAAGGCTCATTTTATCAAGTAAACCAAATCATGGAATGAGAGACATAAAAGTGACACAAATGTTTCTTCAAGTATTCCCACCATGAATATGCACATAAAACCATATTTTACACTTCATAAGGTGAAACCCTTCATTTTAGTTGAAAAAGGAAGAAACCCTAAATCTCAAAAAATACAAAGTTCGGTCGAAATCATTCAAGCATAAATGTAAACAAGGAGAAGTTTAGGAGTTCCAAGATGTTATGTTTTGACATGTATAAAGTTTAAGAAAGAAGTATGAACTCACCTATTAGATTTTTGCTAGAAAACCTAGAAAACCCAAGTTAGAGCTTGAGGTTGAAGATGGAGATGGTGAGATGGTAGATTCTTGAACCCCTAGCTTTCCACACCTTAATTATGATACAAATCTTGAAGAAAAGGTGGTTGAATCACCTTAATGCAGCCAAAAATCGTTCTTTCCCTAAGTTATAGTTGGGAGCATTTAAGAAAGGTAGAAGGGGAAGATAAATGAGGTTTGGGACTGAAAACAACCTTTAATTCGTGCACAGTGGTCGGGCGCGGTTGTGGGCGCAGATGGATCCGCGCGGAGGGCCGTGCGGTGTAACACCCTAAAAATAGGGATAAGAAAAATCCGAAAAACGGACATGCGGTATTTAAAATTGCCAAAGCAAGAGCCTCCCAAAAATGGGGAAAATACACAAACCTGTTTAAATACAATCGTAAATAAACGGTCAATAAATAACAACCAACTAAACCAATTTCTATAACCAGAAAAGAGATTACAAATAAGGGTGTCATTTATAAACCCAAGGGATTCTCCTACCAAAAGCAATATTCCCAAATCTCTCACCCAAGTACCAAGCCGACATAGAATCGGTGCCGCTAAAACCTGAGATACACATCGACACCAAACAAGTGTTAGGCCAAAAAGCCTAGTGAGTTGAACAATAATAAGCATGCATGAACAGATACAATTCTTATCAGCAGTTAACCAGTGTTCAATATATGTGGAGTCATTAGGGGAGACCCAAAGAACCAATCAAGCTCACCCCAAGAGTCGATATACCTTTATGCCCTTAACAAGGAACATCCCAAGGCCCGACACACCCGGAGACTACTCCAAAGGAAAATTCCCCGAATGGCGGAGGTCTAGGCACATACCATCACAGTGGCGCCCAAGACTACATCCTCCTTGTGAACTGACTTGGTTCGTCCAACATAATGCATATAGGAGGTCCTTTAAGTGTATTTCAACCAAATATAATTCAATACCAACCATGGGTACAATATCACCCTCCTCATAGCATGAGTCCAACATAAGACTTAAATATCCACATAGCCACGTTGTAGATACAATATCATCAAGAGTATATTCCAAATGAAATCATCATAATATAGCAAACATATATTCCTTTTTCATGTAAAATACCCATTGTGGCACACATAGTGGAAATCCCCAAATAATGAAACAACATAGAGTAAATCATGGGATGATACCTCATATACATATATCTCACATAATCTCATGGAAATACCATCAAATACTTAAACCCGTAAAGATGACCCTTTTGAGCAAATATGTGATAATAACAACAAATAAGCATATATGATGTGTATCCAGTTTTAACAAAAGTTTAGTAAACTCACCTTGCTAGATTTAAGCAAAATCTAGTATTTACCCACTTAGAGCTTTTCCTTGAAGAAATTTGGTTCTTCAAACCAAATCATCAAAAACAAGTAGGTTTATTGGAAAACCTCAAAATATGGTCAACAATGGTGAAAGATGGTTGGAGAAGATGAAGATGAGGATGGTGATGAAGCTTCTAAACCGAAACCTTGGATGAAGATCTTCACTCTAGCAATAAATGGTGATGATTTGTTGTTTGGTAGAAGTTTAGAAGAAATAGGTTGAGAGGGAGGGTTTGAGAGAGAATGTGAGAAATGAAGAAGATGAGAAATGAAAAATATTTGGGGAAAAAATGCATAAAAAACGTCCAACCCTTCACGTGGGTTGATTCGTGAGTTCAGCTTCAACAACCCACATAAAAAGGTACCCTAATTTTCATTCTCGTGGGTTGCTCCGTGGGTTCAGCTTCAGCAACCCACGTAACAAGGTACGTCAGCCACTGATTTTCTTCTTATTTGGCCAAATCCCGTTTCGGTCATAACTTCTTCGTTATAGCTCCGTTTTCGCTCCGGAAAGAACCGTTGGACTCGTAATTGAATCCTTTATCTATCAAGACTATAAAATCAAGGATTCAAGCCCAAAATTAAATATCTTATTTTTCCTTAACATAACGGTTTCGGTATTAACTTGAAATGATACCCTTCGGAAATCGGGGTGTTACAATCATCACAACCTTAAAAGAGATTTCGTCCTCGAAATCTGACACTAACCAAGAACCCAACATAGCACTTGGCAAGATCGATTGATTTCCCATAAAAATGCCTTTATGAAGCCTTACCTCGTATACGAACTCAAATACATCCCGGTCGAGGTTGTTACACTTCTCGTAAATAGTCATCACAATTCAATCCCAAGGTTCGACATAACTCACCGATGACGGAATGAACATCAAGTCCTTGCTTAATCATTTTCTTAACCATAAACTCTCAGTTGCCTCCCAACCTTATGCTGCTCATATTACCTCAAGAGTAACTTACGGCCTTATTCAATCATTTCCACCAAGAATACCCCAAAGCAAATATTTCCTTCAGATACTTCTAAACACGACGCATCAATGTCTCTTCAATAATCGATTTGTACTTAAAGTCCACCTCAACATTCTCACCAAATGTCCCCAATAAACATTACTATTAAACTCCCACCATGCACTCAAGCATCGATTTCCAAATCAACGAAAATCCTGACAATTATCCAAATACCAATGGTTGATTTCTTAATTAACAATATTTAATTTCCTTAGGTTTACCACTCGTCCTACAGACGCACCAGATATTAACGGAAATACATTGAAGCACACCAACAATCATTGTCCTCAAAATCACTCGTCAACACCTAACCTCGAGACGGCCATTATACAAACGTGGGTATACTACCAAATATTTTCATTCCCGACCAACAATGTCGATTCAAAGTTGACACCTACTCTTGGAAGTAGTCACTCAAATCCAACATCCTTACTATTCAACCATAACATCATCACTATTCACGAATATCCAACAATATAGTACACCCCCGACACATAGCATGCCGTCGAACCAAATTCCCACAATTCCAAAACCAACCATACTCAAACAACCGAACACGATTTTAAATCCGTAGGTTAAACGAAGCATAAAGATCGTTACTTAACTAACTGGGAGAAAACACATGTCTAACACCTCAAACTCCGAAGACTCTTTTAGTCCTTAAATATCGACTTCTAACACGAGGGGGCTTACACCTATAGCCCAATGAGTTCAAGGTTTTTCACACTATTAAAATTTATAAAACTCTCAAATATATATAAGTTTCATAACAATTAAACGTGTGTGAAAATACATTATCGTGCATTCGATAGATTTCAAAATTTGATCACTCATGCCGCGCATATAAAACCATTTCCAAAACTCATTTGATCAGTACTTACGCTAATAAAACGATAACGAAAGATGTGTAACAAAATTTTCAAACGAACTACCCAAGTCTTAGTATGCATCAATTTATGCTATGCGTGAAAATAACTTTCCGTCCTATAACTTATGCAATAAAATTTTGTACAATTCCCAAAAGAGGATTTCATAACCTCTACTTTAAAATCTTTTACTTTAATCCAAAACGTCGGAAGGTAAAATTTCCAACAAGACCTATATAAGTCTAATCATTTCCCATATGTAGCAACACAATAGGAAGGTAAATAAATAATTATATATATTCGCGTTTCAAACTTGGGCCGCACCGATAAAACGTATTTACCCAATATCGTAATTACAGCGACCTGTAAACCGAAAATTCATTTAATGCATTGCGGAAAACTCCTATCAGTAAAATCAATAACTGAAATATGTTTTGGGCAATAGTTCTATCCAAAATACCATAAATCTTTCATACGATTACTCACACCAACAATATAATTTATGTAAAGAACTAGAAATAGTTTCATGTACTAAAACCGCGTATGACAAGTCGTTCGTACAGAACTACAGAAGGGAATTTACAAAATCGAACTCCAAAATTTTTGCAATTACCCATGAAATGTCACGAAATAAAACTTTCCATCATGACTCGCATACATCGGTTTATTCCCCAAAATATAGTAAAGACATATGCATGCGATTTGAGCACTTGTAAGAGTAACTTAGTTTAATTCCAAAGTGCACAAATAAAAGGTTTGTAAAACCCAAGACCACATGCTCATAATATCGAACTCTTAAAGTTTTCTCTCTTTTAGTCACAATGCAACATGAAATAAGATTTCACAACAAAACTTGCATGCGACCGTTTATTTCACAAGGCTAGAAGATTGATATGCGTATGCACCCGGTTAAAACATGAAGTAATTTATGTCTTTTTCGAGTTCAAAGCCAAATATAAACATGCTCTCATCGTTCTAAAACATTGGCTGAAATACCATGACAGAAATTTCCATTAAAATATGCATACGTGATATGTGCAACTGAACTGCTCCCACTAAACTCAAAGGAAAATAATACCACTGGACGCCAATAAAATTTCCACTACTGTTAAAACCGGACAAATGTCCTCAAGACTCCATTTAGTCCAAACCGAGCCAACGACCCAACAGTTTATGTGAATATGCAATTGAAAGCTGATATAACTATTTGAAACACGTTTGACCAACTATTATGCAAACACGACCCAAAAGTATAATTAAATAAAATCTCATCGTTGGTTGAGACAAACCATTTTCCCAATTGAACTCATACCCTTATGTTTTCAAAATGCCTCATAACACAATAATATGCATTTCTGAAAAGGTTAATAAAATTAAATACACAAAATGACCCTTACGTCAATTGAACTCCAATTATATATGTAAAATCATCAAAGAAGCATTTCAACATCATTTATTTACCAAAATACTCAAAGATCCCAAAATGGGTGTCTCAACATGTTCATAAAATAAACATTTCAAAGTAACCAAAACTTCTCATTGGTTGAAACGAAATGTTTTCCAAATGAACTCTTTCTCTTCATGTTGCCAAAATGACTCATAGTTCAATGATATGCAATTTCCAATGGTTTATAGAATCGTATGCACAAAATGGGAAATTATATAAAACAACTTATTTATCAAAATACCCAAAAATCACAAAGATATGTGTTACATAAGTTTATGAAGTTAAATATAACCAAATAACCCAAAACTTATCAGCAGTTAACAATTTAATGTAAAACACAAGCACTTTAAAATAAGTAACTTATAAATAATAGCCCATTTTCTTTTTAAATAATAAAGGTCGACTCATATACATATGAATCCACTGCATTACAGTCTAAACAGTACATGGCTCCAATTGAATGACCAATGCACTCAGAACATGTAATTCTCAATTGATGCGCTTTAATCGCCATCATACTTGGTATCTCACAATTGGCTATTAAACCGGACCGAAGTCCTAAATACTCGTTTATTTTCAAATATGCCTTTCCAAGTTTAACTGCTGATAAGAATGGAAATCATAAAATGGAACTATATACATACTTTCAAATACTTCACATAAATATGCAAGTAATGCTTCATAAACATTCCATTTCATGAATGATGTATAAAAACCGACAACCATTCAAAAGTATATTTCTTTGACCAAAGATCGTTTTATGCAATAAAACGTTAAAACACATTGATTTGTGACCCTTTATCAAAATGTCCAAAAATCCCAAAATGGTGTTATACAAAGTTTATAATGGTAAATACTTCAATTAACCAAAGATTACCAACTAACCCAACATTTGATAATTTCATGCAAAACACATAAACACCTTAAAATGGATATTTTGGCATGTACACCGTTTTCACAAATCAACTTGAACTCATGCTCCTCAATTTCCCTAGTTACACTATCGTCATTTAGATGCTCAACATCTTAAGGCAAAGCCACAGACTTCATAGGTTCACCTTACAATTTCTCCTCAAATACATCGATTCAAAAAGTCTATGGTTCTAATCCAACCAATTAATCCGACTAGAAACTGTCCACTTAATGCAATCACCATACTTACCGTTACTCCAAGTAACGAATAATAAAATCATCAACTTTTTCTAATGGTTACCCAATCATAAACTTTCTTACCACCCCAACGGTCGACATACCAAGGTCGTTCATACAAGCACGAGGATGAACAAGAAAGAGATTAACAGAATTGAACACGAATGAAACGTACTACTATGTCTACAAATATCATAACATTAGTAAACCAAGCACAAGAGAACGTACTACTACCTTATCAATTGTCACAGTAACGGCACTTCAAGCACCATCACGTATAAGTATCCTCATAATAGCATTAGCTAGGTGAGATTGTGAACATACAATACATAAAGGTTCTCGTTACCATCGACACGACGCTTGATAGCCATAGTTTCCGTCGACTCTAAGACTAACCCAACTTAGAAAATTTCTACCCATCTCACAATCATCGCTTAACATACTCAGTCTAAGTCTAGACATCTTACCTTCATGCCTAGTTCACTTAAACTAGAGCTCTGATACCAACTTGTAACATCCTAAAAATAGGGATAAGAAAAATCCGAAAAACGGACATGCGGTATTTAAAATTGCCAAAGCAAGAGCCTCCCAAAAATGGGGAAAATACACAAACCTGTTTAAATACAATCGTAAATAAACGGTCAATAAATAACAACCAACTAAACCAATTTCTATAACCAGAAAAGAGATTACAAATAAGGGTGTCATTTATAAACCCAAGGGATTCTCCTACCAAAAGCAATATTCCTAAATCTCTCACCCAAGTACCAAGCCGACATAGAACCGGTGCCGCTAAAACCTGAGATACACATCGACACCAAACAAGTGTTAGGCCAAAAAGCCTAGTGAGTTGAACAATAATAAGCATGCATGAACAGATACAATTCTTATCAGCAGTTAACCAGTGTTCAATATATGTGGAGTCATTAGGGGAGACCCAAAGCACCAATCAAGCTCACCCCAAGAGTCGATATACCTTTATGCCCTTAACAAGGAACATCCCAAGGCCCGACACACCCGGAGACTACTCCAAAGGAAAATTCCCCGAATGGCGGAGGTCTAGGCACATACCATCACAGTGGCGCCCAAGACTACATCCTCCTTGTGAACTGACTTGGTTCGTCCAACATAATGCATATAGGAGGTCCTTTAAGTGTATTTCAACCAAATATAATTCAATACCAACCATGGGTACAATATCACCCTCCTCATAGCATGAGTCCAACATAAGACTTAAATATCCACATAGTCACGTTGTAGATACAATATCATCAAGAGTATATTCCAAATGAAATCATCATAATATACCAAACATATATTCCTTTTTCATGTAAAATACCCATTGTGGCACACATAGTGGAAATCCCCAAATAATGAAACAACATAGAGTAAATCATGGGATGATACCTCATATACATATATCTCACATAATCTCATGGAAATACCATCAAATACTTAAACCCGTAAAGATGACCCTTTTGAGCAAATAAGTGATAATAACAACAAATAAGCATATATGATGTGTATCCAGTTTTATCAAAAGTTTAGTAAACTCACCTTGCTAGATTTAAGCAAAATCTAGTATTTACCCACTTAGAGCTTTCCTTGAAGAAATTTGGTTCTTCAAACCAAATCTTCAAAAACAAGTAGGTTTATTGGAAAACCTCAAAATATGGTCAACTGTAACACCCCGAAATTTTCGTTTGGTTTTGCGAGGTTGTTAAAGAAGAAAAGAGGATGATGTTTCTGTCTACAGGGCGCACGGGTCGTGCGCCATCCTTCAGGAAATGCGCACGGGTCGTGCGCATGAAACAGTGCGCAAGTTAGTGGAAAACGCACGGGCCGTGCGCCCTCCCCTTTGGAAAACGCACGGGTCGTGCGCTGTGTTGGGAGTTGTGCAAATCCTTGGCTAAATATCTCTTTTGTGAGATTTCTTTTAGAAATCTCATATATTTCTCTCTCTCTCTCTCTCTCTCTTCTTTTCTCTCTTTTTCTTCTCCGATCTTCAAGGCTCGTTTGGTTGCTAGTTTTCGGTGTTTCTAGCGAGGGGTCGGTGTTTTAAGCTTCACCTCTGCGTCGTGGTCATTATCTGGTTTTCCGGGTTTTATTCTGAAAACCTACCGGTGAGTTCCTACTATCATTTTACAAACTTTATACATGTCAAAACTCTTATTTGCGAAATCTAAAGTATTTCTACGGTATGATTTTATGTTCTCTACATTTTGTTGTAAATGAAGTTTTTGGTGATTCTCGGGGTTCCCAGTCAGTTCTGACCAAAATGACGGGTTCCGCCTTATTGAAGTAAAATGATGTTTTACTTGCACATTATATAGTCGTTTGAAAAGGATGATTATGAACTCATTTTAATGGTTTTCGTTCTTACCAGAAGTAGAACTGGAAGTAGCATTTTGTTTATAAAATGTACTTATTACCATATATTTATTTATGGTAGGTCACATATGTTGTTGTGACGAGTCCTTACCATTACTAGTGGATCCCTAGGTTTTGGAGTAGACTGTTTTGTTGGGAGGCTATATTCCCCAAATATGTAGCTATGGATCACATGTTCTATGATGAGTTTATGGTACGGTTATGTGAGGCCGTTTACTAGCCATGGTTCATGGTGATCCTAGTGAAGGAGTATACATTGGTTTCCCTTGGGAGCGCGATCTCACCTCGTAGCACGGACTCTGGGTTCATTGCTGAGGACTCCAAGTGTTTAGCTCATAACTCGGATTTGTGGTCTACTTTGTGTTACACCACTCTCCTTGGTAAAATGGTCCTTTTATCACCGTTTAAGAGTTTTGGACCGAAGAGGCCCGATTGTGGCGAAATGTTATCTTTACGAACTAAACCTTTATGAAAAGATTTCTTTATGATATTGATGTTTATATCTTACGAGCTTTATAAACTGTATGTTCTCACCAGGCTTTATAGTCTGACACTTTTTCTCAAATGATGTGTATAACAGGTTTCCATTAGCGGTGGGTGCCGGAGTTTTTGGAGAGACGAGTTTTGAGTCTCGAGGTTTTTGGAGATGTTTTAGTATTAGTGTTGGGCATTGTTAAGTCCCATTCTTTTGATGAAATCCTTGTATAGAATTGTATAGTCTTAAGGACTGACCCCATTAATGGGAAGTTATTGGATTTACCTTTGTCATTTGTCAGGTTTTAAATGTTTTAATTTACTCTGAAATTTAGAGTGTTACATCAACAATGGTGAAAGATGGTTGGAGAAGATGAAGATGAGGATGGTGATGAAGCTTCTAAACCGAAACCTTGGATGAAGATCTTCACTCTAGCAATAAATGGTGATGATTTGGTGTTTGGTAGAAGTTTAGAAGAAGTAGGTTGAGAGGGAGGGTTTGAGAGAGAATGTGAGAAATGAAGAAGATGAGAAATGAGAAATATTTGGGGAAAAAATGCATAAAAAACGTCCAGCCCTTCACGTGGGTTGATTCGTGAGTTCAACTTCAGCAACCCACATAACAAGGTACCCTAATTTTCATTCTCGTGGGTTGCTCCGTGGGTTCAGCTTCAGCAACCCACGTAACAAGGTACGTCAGCCACTGATTTTGGCCACCATTCTCGTGGGTTGCTCCATGGGTTCAGCTTCAGCAACCCATGTAACAAGGTACGTCAGCCACTGATTTTTCTTATTATTTGGCCAAATCCCGTTTCGGTCATAACTTCTTCGTTATAGCTCCGTTTTCGCTCCGGAAAGAACCGTTGGACTCGTAATTGAATCCTTTATCTATCAAGACTATAAAATCAAGGATTCAAGCCCAAAATTAAATATCTTATTTTTCCTTAACATAACGGTTTCGGTATTAACTTGAAATGATACCCTTCGGAAATCGGGGTGTTACATGCGGAGCACTGGAGTTGTACAAGGGCAGAGTCCTGCACGAATGGTGGTGCGGATCGAGTCGCGCGGAGCACTGTTGGCACCTTGCCAACTTTCTTGGCTGCCACGCTCAACCTCCGACTAAGACATGACTCAAGGTAACACCAAAAGCAACCACTAAACAACGAACGATAAACCGATTTAAAGAATTATTGCTTACATGAAAATCGGGGAGTTACAGAAAAAACGCAAAAAAAAATTAAACCGAGATAACCCGATACATAATCGATACAAAATTTTTCCAAACCGCATCTATTGGGTTGGAAACGGGTTGGGCCCAAAGTAACCAGACCAACCCGTCAAGCTGACCAAAGTTTGTACATTTTTACTTTATTTATTTATTTATGGTTATAGACTTTTGGCGCCTCTTCTTTCTATCAATTCTCAAGTCTTCCTATCTTAGCCGTAATTTAGATTTGTCTACGAGACCATGCCTTTTAAAATCGTACGAATCTAACCTTCAAGTCTTCAAAAATCTTCAACAGTGATAGAATCAAGAGGCAAGAGATACTCTTCTTTCTCTTCTTTTCTCTTCTCTTATTAGTCTTATTTTTATATTTACATTTACATTTTGATTTTAATTTTTTTAAACGAAATCACTTAGTTAGATTGTAAAATGATGTATTAAAATTTTGACCCAACCAACCCAACCCAACCCGTACGGTTTAGGTTGGGTTGAGATTTTTCAAACCACAAACATTGGGTTGAATTGTTGAAGTGTCTTCAATCCGGCCAACCCAACCCGTGAGCACCCCTACTATTAGACCTTCATTTGTTTTGGTCGAGTCTATTTAGTTAATTTTATTTGGGTTTGGATTTAATTTAATTAACTTGGACTAGTTAATATAGAATTTGGGTTTAGAATATAATTAAATAAGTAATCAGTTTATGTTTTATTAATTTATTAGTTATTGTTTGATTGGTTCATTAATTTAATTAGGTATGTTTAGGGGCTATTTGTTTTTAAAAAAAACTTCTTAATAGCTTTAACACCCCCGTCCCACGTGACCGGAGGACGGTGTGCTACGAAATGAAAACACAATAACATAACTGACTAACATATACGGGAAGAAAAGTTACTACAAAAAAAATTCCATCAAGCGGGAGACTAAATTTAAGACAACATAATTATAGTACAATATTTACAGAATCTAAAGTTATTCCATCTAATGTCGTCTTCAAAATGGTTACACTCCATAGCTCTCATTCCCGAGATGATCCCATCTGCGATCCTACACCTGCCGAGGACAAAACAAACCTCGGTTGAGCCAAATGCTCAGTGAGCGGATAATTTATATAATAAAAATCACAGTCATAAACAAGTTAATAAAAATAATAAGAGTAAAAGAGTAATAATGACTCAAAACCGAAACATAAAGTGGCATGTCACCAATTTACACAATTATCTCAACTGGTAACTAAAACGTATCATCACACCAAAAGTCAAGAATTAAGAAAATCATCTGGGTTCGAGGGTTGTACGGACCACTCGAACAATAAGAAATGAGTATAGGGCAATACATTCAATTCCCTTCCGATAACCGGCTCCCGATAACGGTTCCCGAAAACGGCTCCCGAAAACGGTTCCTAGGATCGATCCATTCGCCCTCAAGTTGGCCGGTACCAGGCCAGACCCACTTATTGACATTGGGGTACTAATCACAAGGACACCATGGCAATTTATAGCCGCCATGGAGGCGTCACGACATCGTTGCCCTCGATGTCGTGCCTTAAAGCATGAAATATTCAAATCATTGAAAACATGTCAAGTCGATGTATAAAAAGTAATTTCATAAAACATGTGACGTTCAATCACTAAATATCAAAATAGAATTCCGAGAACGGTTCAAATCCAAAAACGATTCAAATCCGATAACGGATCAATTATAAAGAAATAATCAAATCCAAAGATAGTTCAATTCAACTCGAATAGCCAATAATGAATATATCAAAGATAAGCCATGGTGAATGCTCCAAATAATAACCATGATCATAAACATTATGAATGTCGACAATTAGAGGAGTTATCAAACTCACAATATCCCAATATGATTACGTGAATTGAATATGAAGAATTATAATCATAATCGAGCAATAGATGTCTATATGGTAAACGGAATACGATATTACCTCGATAATAGACTAATGTCTAAAGAGATTCGCAAGAATCGGATATCCGTACCTTAAATGGTAATCGGAGTGATGCTACACGTTCCGGATGTTCCGACCTTAAGCCCCGTCACTCCAAGTTACCTTAGAGTTTTACATATGCATATAGCCTCTATCCCATTGTTAAGACCCCTTTCTTATCTTAAGATTGACCCTGAATAAGATTAAACATGATTGGGATCTGATTACATATGTTACAAGTTCTTAAAGCACAAAGTACAAACAAATAATGCAACATATATAATTCCCCTGCACCTGACAGCTTTGAACCAACTCGATTTTGAGTCTTTTTATCATACTTAGAGGTACATTCAGGTGTTAATGTCTAAACAAAAGTTGTTCCTCTATTTCTTAGGGTTCTAATCGTTTTGGATTCATCCAATTTGAAGCAATTGTCGATTTTATATGAATTTCCTAAAAACAGTGCACAAATCCCGTTTTTCACAGGACCAGCTCAAGAAACTCACTGTTTTGAGCCTTATAGAGTTAAAATCAGCTTTTGTCCTAAACTACAAAGTTGAAATAGACACATATACCTTTCCAACGGTGTATTACACACCTCAATCGGATCAACGAGCGATTTTATATGATTTTTCAAACATTCTGCAAATTCTGAAACTTCTATTGACAGCTCAAAATACCTTTCTTTTTCATAAGATTGCTACCAAAATCATCATGAATCAACTAGATACCATTCCCATATCACAAACAAATGTTTACAACTTAATTTCCAACTTATTTAATCAACAATTTGATGTACATACCTTGGTTTGTCTTCTACAACTAGCATTCCTTCAAGATTTAATCATCAATACCTCAAGTTCTTAATCCTTCAATCATAAACCAAAATTCTTGATCAAACTTTTGTATAACATTCTAAAACTTCAACATACCTTGGGATTTATATAGGCATACCTTAATTCTTTACTTTTTCTTCAAGAATCTTTCATAAAAATAACATCTTCATAGTTGCATGATGAGAATTGAAGCAAACCTTAGCTTTAAATGTTGAGAGAATTTTGATTCTAGAGAGAGAGAGAGGTTGAGATTAAAATGAAAATTATGGCTGAAAATATGGGTTTAAAAACTTGGCAAAGTAGGTTAAGAATTTCCATTTTGTCCAACATTGATCCTTCATCTATAGCCTAATTCACTAATGGTCCTTATATGGATATTTCATAACATTTCGAGTCCTAAACCCATGTTTCATTTGTACATAATTGACCCCCACATAAGATTTTGACTTACATTAGTAGTCTAAAAATACAACTATTTTAACTATGGTTACAAGTAGGTATAGCATCACATAAATCAATATACCGGTAACGAAATTTAGGGTGTTATAATAGCTCTTAAGTCTGAATCATTTAGACCTTTTTACACACCACTTCTTATTAATCATAACTAAAATAAGACTTTAGACCTCTTAAAAAACAAACGACACCTTAGTATCCAAACATGATGTGACTAAACAAGATGAGATGACAAAACAAAACAATTGTTGAGCATTTGGTAAGATATAATTTGACAGAAAAAAACAGATAAAATGGTCAATTTATCTCTAATGAGCTTTTTATATCTTTTATAAATCTTGATTAATTTATCTAGTTTATTAAATTATAATGAAATAAATATTCTTATAGCAAAATATGTTATTAGAAAGTTCTCATCAAGACGATTAAAATGACACCAACATAAAAAAACTTATATAGTTTTCAATTTCTTATACATTTTCTATATTACCTTTTTATTCTTAATATTTAATAAATTATATAAATTAACCAAAATATAAAACCGTATAAAAATAATATTTTAAGGATAGTAAAGTGAAAGTTTAAAGAGTATAAAATACAATAAATAAAATTTAAAGAATGAAAATGAAGACGTATTTGATGTCATAGAAAAGGGAAAATTGCATCAAAATTGAACCAACTTTGGTCTCATTTCTATTTTAGGGAATCAACTTTTAACTTTATAATTTTAGGGTCTAGAAAAAGTTGTTTATATTTTTAAGGGTCTTGTTGACCTAATGACTTGTTAACAATGACATGACTCAAGCAAAATGCCAACTAAGGGGCTGTTTGGTTGGTTTTCCATTAAGTTCTATATGGATAAAGTTGTCTGTGTGGATTAATCTGTCTGTATAGATTTAGAAAGTTTTAATTTGAGAAAGTTTTTTCATAGATGGAAGGAACGTGTTTTTTAATGAGAAGGACTGGTTTGGAAAAAACTTGGCTTTCTGTATAAAGCTCCCCCTTGAAATCTTACTGAATAAGTCACTTTCTATATCATTAAGCCACTACCAAACAGTCATATATAGCTGACTGAATAAGCTATAAGTCTCATTAAGCTCATTAAGTTGTAAGCAAACAGGCCCTAAGATTCCATCTCATACTTAAAATTAAAATGATGATATATTATCAATAATTATGAATTGTTATATAAAATAAAATTCCATATCATATTATAAAATAAAGCATAAAAGTAATTGATAACATTTATCATTTCTACATATTTCCGACTAAACAAAAAAAAACCCTTTTTAAAGTAAAAACTAATAAGTTAATGTACAAGCACTCTAATAAATTTAAAATGAATAACTACACAAAAAGAAAAAAAGAAAAAAAAACCTAAAATCTAATCAGCACCCTCCCTGAAAAATCAAAATTGCCGCCTCCATAACCTGACCCCGATAAATCTCCCATGCTTTCTTCTTCTCCTCCGGCGAGAGATCTACTGCAAGAAGCTTCATTCCTCTGGCAAGTATCGATAACAAAGGGTTTTCTGCAATCATTGAGGTAATTGTTCAACCAAACAATAAACCTGATTGCCAACTCTAATTGACGTAATCGACTTCAACACTTCCAACCAAACAAAAAACCCAATTGCCGAAATCCAATTGAGGTAACTAAATACAAAGGCGAAATCAAGTCTGAACCCATCAATTTTCTACAAACCCCATGGATAAATTTGTAGTTTACTGTAGTTGTTGCAGCCACGACCACAATTGTAACACCCTGAATTTCGATATGTTTGGTTATCTTTCCTTCCCCATTTAAGCTACGATTAAGCATTATTGTTGGTATATTAGTTGTTTGGACGCCAAGCTAATTGAGAACGGAAAAAGTCAAAATTTTAGGGTTTGGGGAACCTGGGCGATTGTGCCAGCGATAGTGCCACTGGCACAATCGCTTGGCACTATCGCCGAAAGGTGCCAGTGGGTTAAAAGTCGCGATTTTCAGCCATTTTTCCCTATTTCTCGTTTCTACTCCTTCTTCTTCTCTCCCAAAACCGACCCCTCTCATCCTCTCATAAGCCCTAGCATATTTTGGAGCTTTTCCTTTTATAAACCAAGTGTTTCTCCTAAATCTAACATGGTTGGAAGCTAGAGCTATGATATATTCACCTTCTTCATCATCTCCATCAATTTTCTAGGGTTTCCACCTAACCCTTTTCATCGTTTCAAAGTTGGGAGTTTATGGCTCATTTTGGCGATATAGAAGTGCATTGTTGATGGATTCAAGTTGTGGGTAAGGTAACCTTCTCTTTTCTTCATCTATGGAAATTAGGGTTTTGAGATAAGATGAGATCTTCATGTTAAATGTTTGGGGAACGATTAAATGTGGTTGAATATGTATATTTATGGTTGGAAATCTATGAATCTAGGTTTTGGAAGATTTTGCTTGTGGATTTGGATTTCTTCAAGAAAGCTCAAGTCGGGGTAAAATCTAGATTTAGCCTAAATCTAGCAAGGTGAGTTCAAGTTGATTTGTCAAAACGTTGTACATGCAAAAATGTCTATTTTTAAAGTATTTATGTGTTTACATGAAATTATCACTTGTTGAGTTAACGTGGGTTTAATTATTTAGGGTGTTTGCCTCTATAAACCTTGTAAAACCCCCCACATTTGGGACTTTTGGGCATTTTGATAAATAAGTCATAAATGAAAGTGTTTTAATAATTTATTGCATGAAAGAAGATTATTTGGTAGAAATGCATTTTTGGTGTTTGTTGGAGATATGCATAATTTGTGTTATGAGAGTTTTGAAAACATCAACGGATGAGTCCTTTGGTTTTGGTCCTTTCCGGCCTTATGAACATTTCAGAAACTTCAAATCTTTGTTTTGGGGAAAATGTATTTTAAGTATTTCAACGAGTAAATTCCAAGCATTTGAGCATGTGTCTATGGTATAACCTTGTTTGGAAAATGATCTATCTTATTCTAAGTTGTGTTGGAGTTTGGTCGTATACTTTGGGGCACATATTTGCACAAACATTGGTCGAGTGCGTTTATTGCATTTTATTGCTTTTGACAATGAGTCATTTGGTTGTTTGAGACTGTGGCTGGGTATCTGATTATGTTGGGTTTTGGGAACAATTGTCCAATTTTGATAGCTCAACGTAGAGCTTTGGTCATAATTTATGGTTATTGGAGATTTACATATTTTGGATGTGTGCGTCATTCAATTTGGGGTCATGTAATGTTTTAGCCCCGTCTGCTATGGATCCATGAGCACTTTTATCACTTTGTCCGATGATGGAACGACTTGGTTTCCATATTGCAGCACGTTAGGCATCGGATTGGGTTATAAGTCCTACGTGCTAGTATACGATATTGGATGAGGATTTCAACGTAAGGACCCTAGTTGGTTGAAGTTGATTTTCCGTGGGTGTACGTTTAAAGCCACCGATCCTAACATCCCTTGCGTGTACTTTATTATTTTGTCCGATGGTGGAACGCTAGTTTTCCCCATTGCGGCGCGCTTAAGCATCTCCGGTATGGTGTAAGTCCTCCGTGCAAGTATCTATGGGTGTATGCTGAAAGATGTTGAGCTCGATACTTAATACCAATATAACATAATGTGTGGATTACTTTGTGTCCATCGCATTATATGGAATCGGGTCTCCCCCGTTACCGAAAGGTGTTGTCTTCGGGTTGGGTCTTTTATATTTATGTTTTCGGTGATGTCTTTTATGGGTGGATTGTTGTCCATAATTTTGTGTGTGGAGTATTGGGTCCCATTCGTGTTCTGGGTGTTTTCGGAATATGAAATATTATTCATGTTTTCAAATTGGAAGTCGATTCCACTCTTGTTTGAGCGAGTTTTGGGATGCATCATTTTATAAAGAGTATTTTGTATTGAAATGTTCATCTTTGAAAATGCACATTATTGGAAAATGAGTCGTTTCCGTACTTAAGTAAATCATTTTGAAAAACTGTGATTTAAGTTGTATTTTCCCCTTTTAAAAAAAATCTAATTATCCTTATGGTAAAACTCTTGAACTCTCTAGGCATTAGACTAACCTTTTTATTTGTCGGCATGTGCAACAGGTTCCGATTGGGATTAATTGTAGTAACATAGTGAAGAGAGAAGTACTAGTTGTGCACCCGAGGAGTGCAAATCTTGATGAAGTCTTCTGCATTAGATTGAGGAGAGCAACTGTATTTAGAGTGAGTAACACCCGACCTCAATGTAGTCCTTATAAAGAGTTTGTAATTGTTGAGGTTATTTATCGAATCATGTTTTAAGGCGTATTGAGTTTGGATATTGTAGGAATATGTGTTGTCTTTATTGGATGTTATATCAAAAAAATTTATTAGTTGCTCTTACCAAATTGAGGGTGTTACAACAATGACCGTTGTCACCACCACCAGGAAGGTTTGCAAGAAGACTGTGGTGGTTTCAGGCGATGAAACGACTGTGGATGGTAACAGAGAAAAGGCGGAGGTGTGAGAGGTTGGATTTGGATTGTGCGATGTTATGCGTAAGACATGGATGGAGGTGATGTGAGGACGATAGTGTCGGCATTCACCGGAGATGGAGAGGAGAAGGAGGAGGCAGGCGCGAGAGAGGGTCGTCGTGGAACAAGGTTTCACGTTTGGTTTTAGTATTATTTTATTCTTTGATACTAGTTTTAATTTGTATTTTTTTTAATTATTGATGGGGTGGCATTTTAAAATCCACGTATTATTTTTTATTAATATATCTGCCACATCATATAAAGATAACATGTTACCTATTAAACCGGTCAATGAGACCCTTAAATATACCAAAAGTTTGTTTTAAGCCCTTAAATGATGATTTTGAAAGTTGTTTCCCTAGAATATTTTAACACAATTTTCCCCTTAGAAAACAACCAGGTTTCATTTTGAGGTTATATTAATAATATATAGGTGTATTCCACCTTGTTTCATGGGATAGGGGTGGAACATGCATGTTCCACTTTGTTCCACATAAAAGTTTTGTCAAATCTGGAACAGTGATCGATGTTCTGTTCTATTCTGTGATGTACAATATACCAAACGCACCCTTAATTGTTTTTTATTAATTAGTTATTTAATTTGAAAAAAAGAGGATATTCAATAAATCATTTATATAATTAGATGGTTAAATGAATTGGTTAAAGTGTCGTATTTGGTGTTAATATGGTACATGCGTGTTAACGATTTAGTGGCTTTAATTCATTATGCATGATTACAAGGGATAATTACACATGTTTTACAAAATGTTTTGGAGAGTACGTATCACTTTGGTACCAGGACGTTGAGACTTGAGTAGATGAGTGTATGCTACGAGGGATCAAGAGGATAAAGGTTGTTTAGCTCTCACCCAAACCATTGGGCATCATAGCAACCACATTATACGAGTGCTTACGACATCTCAAATTTATTTTAAAAATGGATATTTTTATTGGGTGCATGTTTATTTATGGGAATGTTATGTGTATGAAACTGTATGTGTTTGCTTATGACGAAATCATGAACTCATTAAGTTTCTTAGCTGACTAGTACATGCATCTCAAAAGTAGGGACTTCCAAGATAAACAACAATAAGGGGTATTCATTGAGTTTCATTATCGGTACTTTGTTTTGAATGTCTTAGTCCAGTATAGGACGAGTTTTCTTTTAAGCATTGCGATATGGTTTGAGTATGTAAGACTTCCGTTGTGGGTATATTCATTGTTTTGAATATTTTGGGATCTTATATTGTTGGATGTTTTATTTATTATCAAGTACTTATGATGTAAATGACGTAACTCATTGGGATGGGAAAGAGGGTTAGAAATTGGTATCAGAACCCTAGTTTAAGAGAATTAAGTTAAAATATTAGGTTAAGTTGAAACTAAGACATGCATCGTCAAGAGTGCTGAATTAAGTAATTGTGTAGCATGAATTGCTTTGCATTTTAGATAATGACATACACCATAGTTTGGTTAATCCCTAAATCTCATAACTGGGTTGCTTTATGTGTTAACATCTAGAAACTATTCCACAATGACATACACCATATTGCTTGTTGTAACCTCCTCATTTCTTTAATACAAAATGTACCTACCATTTGAAGAAGTCAAATGTCTGGTTTTGTGTTAATTAAACAACTTGCAGATAGAAGAAAGTTTGAGGAAAAACATATATGTAATTTTAGAATTTGTCGATGAAAAATAAAAAAATAGACTACTCGATATTCTTCTCCTTTATGTTCCTAATTCGACTATGAGATCCCCAAAGGCTCAAAGATGCGTGCTTATGATTTGGTTCTGGATACTCAACGACAACAACTCAGTTTCAAGTGACTTATATATAATATGACTGATTTACATCTCATATTTCAAATTTGAGAAAGCTATGTCTACAATCTGCATAATACGATTTGTTTGAAATTTCTCTGGTTTGCACAATTCGAAAATCTGAGAAAGTTAGGTCTGCATAATTGGAGCTCCACAAGTAGAGTAGGTAAATTCAATTTCTTTTATGATACTTTCTTTATTCTTTAAAATTCTCTGTACAATTGCCATTTATTTTGTTGGAGTTTTTAATTTCTTTATGTTACATTCAATAAAGTTGAATTGTTTGGGATTCCTCTTGTTACATTTGGTTTCTTTATATGTGAATTATATTTCTTGTCATTTAGGTTTGAATTGTTCAAATTATGTTTAAACTTCAGAGTGTTAATTATTCACTATTCATTGTTTAGATTCAAAGTGTTCAAGTTAAGGGGGTTGATTTTCCAAATGATCTTGCTATTGAACCCATTAAGGGGTTAATTTTTTTTTTTGGAGGGATATAGAGAAACATGATTTTAAGATACTATAGGATCCGCAAACAAAATTGCCACTAAGTTAAATATTAGTTACTTATTTTAGACGATTTATAGTTTTGGTACGAATATAACAGGTGTAACAGGACCTTCGAAAAATTGGGGATGACCCCGTAAGTCTCTTAGGTGTTGTTTACTTTTTTTTACATTAAACTATGTATGGGTCAAGTTGTCTGTTTTGATAATTCCGTCTATCTGAGAGACGGTAGACCAATGGGTTTGAGGGAGGCAAAAAGAGGGTTGGATTATTTTTCGGAATTTTTGGTATTAGTTTGTTTGGGTGGCTTAACGGGGATAAGTGAGGGGTCCTTGCTTAATCCATATAGCCATTTTAGTTTAATGGCTTAACAATTAAGGTGTAAAGAAACACTCATGTATGGCTGAGCAAATAAATTGCCCACCCAATTAAGTTCATTAAGTCGTAAGTAAAAATCCCCTTACACATTAATTTATTAACCTCCTAAATTGACATTATTATCCATATCACCACTTTTCCATTTTTGAGTTGCAAGTCCACATTTAACATGAATAGAAAAAATTAAAAGTGTGGACCATTTTATGTTTGTTTTAAACTTCTTACCAAAACATGAAAATCAACCAACGTTTGTTGCCATTCTATGCATTTTGTCTCAATAGAAGTCTACTCGCGCAATGCAGCACAATCCATTTTGATAATGAAATCGAAAACTTGAATTGTAAATCCTAATTCATTTTTTGTATTGTTCTTTGTCTCTTTCGACTGTATTTTGCTTAATTAAAAAATTAGTTATATCTAAATTTAAAATGAAGCTTCCTTTTTGTTATTTAGGTTTAATAGTGTTAGGGTAATATGTCCGGAATGGAGGGTTCGAAGGTGGTGTTCGATAGATTCTTGGCCAAACTTTCCAACAGGAAAGTTAAAACTCTTCCGGTTGGTGGTTGGGTTACCCTTTTAAAGTCCGTTTTGGAGAGTCTTTCTACTTACTTCCTATCTATTTACAAAATCCCAAGGTCGGTTGATCAAGGCTTGGAATCTTTGCGAAATAGATTATTTATTGGTGGTGATGTGGAGGAAAAGAAAATATATTGGATCAAGTGGAAAAAAGCTATAGCTAATCTCACATTCGGAGGACTTGGTATTGGCAGCATTATGGCATTTAACCGTGCTTTGCTTTTCAAGTGGATTTGGTGGTTTTGGTTGGAGGATGAGACACTTTGGGTTAAAATTATAAAATTCATCTATAGCGAGAAAGGTCTAATTCTCTAGAATATTGTAACATCCGCAATTTTTGGTATGTGATCTCGATATTGTGTGACCTCTAAATCCTCTGTATAACTCTTCTTTTGGTATTGTCAATTTAAATACCTCAGATGCTGAATCACCTTTGTACGAATTTAGGACCGAATTTCAGGCACGTCTAGGTGGGGGGCGACTGTGCCCGACGATTGTGACAGTGTCACTCTCGCCGTGGCACTGTCGCGGGGAGCCAAGGGCTCGGGATACAAAGTGGGCGACTATGCCCGACGATTGTGACATTGTCACTCTAGTCGTGGCAATGTCATCGAACTCCATATGGTCACAGTACGTCGCGGGCGAGAGTGCCCAGCTATTATGACCTAGGCACAATCGTCGGTCATAGTCGCGGACGGGGTGATGGGCAGATTTAAATGCCTTTGCTCTTTTTAGAATTCATTTATCACAAAATCAGATTTGGACATCGACTCTCTCTCTCTCTCTCTCTCTCATTTAAGGCGATTTCACCAACCAAAACCCTAACCCTCATTACTCTCAACCTCAAATCACTCAAGATCTTCACTAGCCTCTCTTCTAGGGCTTGCTAGCATCTAGAGGTCAAGGATTCAAGTTTTGATCAAGATTGGTGTCTTCCTTCTACACTTACTTTGGTGATTTCTAGGGTTTTAACCAAAACCCTAGTATTGTGAGTCAATCTATAACTTTCTTCCATTTGATACATGTATTAGTTGTTAATAAATGTTTAAAATGAATCGTTTTCTCATAAACACATTGAAAAGACTTTTTGGGAAATTTAGGGCAATATCTAGGGTTTTGCTCAAACCTTGTGTTTTGATTCAAAGGGTTTTGGAGAAGTGTTTTGTACAAGTAAAGGATGAATACTCGGTGATTTTGAGGACTTTGGACCAAACAACATTAACTTGGCCATTTTGTTATGAACTGCTGATAAGAATGGATTTTTCCTTTTGTCGAAAATTTATGCCCGGTGATGGTACATGGTAAATATTGCACGAAATATTTGGTATACTTGTTGAGTAAAATAGTGTAATGGATCCATAGACACTAGTGGTAGTTCGTATTTTGTTGGTAATTACCTTTGAGCTAGATGGGTACCTTGGGAACTCGGGCTATAGACCGTGGGGGGTTGAATGCGATAACCTTGTGTATCGTGTCATGTATGATCTAGCGAGTGAGTCCTTCTTAGACCATTTGGGAGCTCGAACTAAAGATCGTGGGTGGTTGAACTCGATAACCTTTGGTGCTATAATAGAAGCTCCACAACATTGGTGTGTGGCCTACTTTTGTGTTCCGTCACCACAATGGTAAACAAGGGTCTCCCCTGGTAAATTGTAAGACTTACCCTTTCCCAACGAAGAGTTAAGCAATGCATGAAAGTAACTCATATGAACCATCTTTTAATACTGTTGTTTCTTATTCAATTATATATATGATTCATCTCACTAGGCGTAAGCCTAACACTTGTTTCTTGGATGTACCATTTCTACAGGTTCCATTAGCGGTGGGGCTCGTAAAGACTGAGCCTCGAGGGGGTTGAGCGAATAGCAAAGACTTTTTGGAAGAAAATGCTAGGGGAATTGGCGTACAAAAGTAACAGTATAGAATATTTTTGGGAGATTTGGTGACATGGTCTAATCTAGATAATTATGTCTTAGATTAGCTAGTTGTCATTGTTGATTTCAATTTCTTGGATGAAAATGCCTTAATTACTTCTCCCCACCTTTTTGGGTGATCTTCGTCTATATATCTTCGTCGTCTTTTGGGATGAAATGTTTTATCACAGGTTTTGGTTCTTTGATTTATAGCCGTTAAATTTCCAGCCCAATTTTTAGGATGTTACAAGTTGGTATCAGAGCATTAGTTTAAGTGAACTAGACATGAATGTAAGATGTCTAGACTTAAGCTGTAATCATTAGGCTATGATTGGCGAGGATTGGGTAGAACTTTTGATATTGGACGTCTTAGGACTAACGGAATTGCATGAGTTAAGAGTTATGATAATGGTAATGAGAGTCCTTGTGTATAGTGTGTTCATAATTGCACGTAGCTAATTCTATTATGAACATATTGTTACGTGAGTATGCTTAAATTGCTAAATGTCATTACAATTGATGAATGTATTATTACGTTTCTTTCTACCTCAATCTGTCTCTTATTTTCTTTCGTGCTTGTGTGGCAGTCGTGTGCTATAATGGTGAATACTCAGAGCCGACCGGTGATGGAAGGAGAAGCTCAAGAATATAGCACCTCCAACCCAAATCCAGTGGTTAGAGCAGCCAATGTTGTCCCTCCCAATATGCCACCAATATGCACTGGGGTGGTAGATCACGTACCCAGGGTGGAGTTGGCATCCTCGAACCCAGTCGTCCGTGAGGCAAACCCTCAGGCCGACATGATAGCCAACATCATGCAGATGGTGACGTCGGCAATGGAGAAACAACAGGAAGTCTTTCTGAAGATGTTGGAGACAGGGATACCAGTCTGCAGAGACATGAGATCGTTGCTGAGAATATAGTGGCGGGGTCTGGCGGTACTAGTCAGGGGGTGAGGACTGAAGAGAATGTAGTGACCGATGCCAGGCCAGGTGGTAAGACTTGCACCTACAAATCCTTTCTCTGCAGCAAACCGCCCGAGTTTTCCGGGTCCGAGGACCCAGTTGCGTGTATGAATTGGATTCGGGAGACAGAGCAAGCTTTCGGCTCTAGTGAGTGTGGCGATGGTCAGAAGGTTAAGTTTTCTTCTCAGATGCTTCGGGGCCCTGCTCTCTAATGGTGGAACGTCACCACGTCCACCTTAGACGCCACTACCTTAGCTCAAATGTCATGGACCGTATTCAAAAAGAAGGTCATGGAGGAATATTGTAGTGAGCGGGCGACTGATCTGTTAGAAGAGGAATTTCGAGCCCTCAAGAAGGGTAACAAAAAAAGTGGAGTATACTCGTCTGTTCATCGAGAAGCTTGATCTTGTGAGGCGTTTGGCCCCAAGTGAGAAGGAGAAAGTCAAGGCCTACCGGGCGACATGATGGCTATGGTACAAAACTCAAAGGCTACTACACTATGGGAAACCATTGAGGAGGCTAAGCTCATGGAAGATGTGTATGCTCGCAAGATAGAGGAGGAAGTTGTATCCATGGAAAAGAGAAATTAGGAAGGCAGTGCCGGAACTTTCAAGCGACCAAGACCGTTCGTCAACAACAATAGAGGTAATGATCTTAAGAGAGAGGCTAAGTGGTGTCCGAAGTGCAAGAATAAGCATTTGGGCCCGTGCCACTCAAATCCTGACCCTTATTACAAGTGTGGCAAACTTGGCCACATGCAAAAAGATTGCCCGGTCAAGGGGTCGGTTTGTTTTGAATGTCGAGAACCGGGCCATTTTCGAAACGAGTGCCCGAAACTCAAGTCGGGAGGAAATTCTGGGGCGAGAGCTAATGCACCAAAAACGACGGGGAGAGCCTTCCAGATGACAGCCGAGGAGGCTAAGGCATCGACTGAAGTAGTGTCGGGTACGTTCCTTGTTAACTCCGTACCTGCGCATATTCTTTTCAATTCCGGTGCAAGTTATTCCTTCGTATCTATGTCCTTCCTAGTAAGATTGTCTGTGACCGTTAGTGCATTAGAGGATGCTCTCGTAGTGGAAATAGCCAATGGTATCCGAGTCCTAGTTAACCAAGTCTATGACAATTGTGTATTGGAAATTGAAGGGAAGAAATTTTCGATAAAACTCCTTCCAAAGTATATTGGTGGTTTCGACTTTATTGTTGGAATGGATTGGTTGGGAGAGAACCACGCGGAAATCCTTTGCTCTAAAAAGTTGATTCGTATTCCATTAGAAGATGGTGAAGAGGTTCTAGTGTATGGAGAGAGAAGAAAGGGAGGAGTTGAAGTATTATCTATGGCCAAAGCACGCAAGTGTTTGGTAAAGGGGTGTGCATCCTACTTAGCGTACGTTGTGGATGCCAAGCTGGAGAAGAAGAAACTCGAGGACGTCAGAGTCTTCCGAGAATTTCCGGACGTGTTTCCCGATGAATTACCAGGTTTGCCACCCGATCGTCAAGTCGAGTTCCAGATAGATTTGGTTCCGGGGGCCGCACCGATCGCTAGAGCGCCTTACCGCTTAGCGCCTTCGTAGATGCAAGAAATGATGTCCCAATTGCAAGAACTCTTAGAGAAGGGTTTTATAAGGCCGAGATCTTCGCCTTGAGGAGCTTCGGTCCAATTCGTGAAGAAAAAGGATGGCACGATGTGAATGTGCATAGATTATCGGGAGCTGAACAAGGTGATCGTGAAGAACAAATACCCACTCCCGAGAATCGACGATCTTTTCGACCAACTTCAAGGGGTGGGATGCTTCTCGAAGATTGATCTTCGTTCAGAGTATCATCAAGTGAAGGTGAAGGGTGAAGATGTGGCGAAGATCGCATTTAGAACACGATACGGTCATTACGAGTTTCTTGTGATGCCTTTCGGTTTGACAAATGCACCGGCGGTGTTCATGGACTTGATGAATTGCGTATGTCGATCGTTACTCGATTGGTCTGTAATCGTGTTCATCGATGATATACTCGTCTACTCCAAGGACGAGACGCATCATGAGCAACATCTTCGGGAAGTGTTGGAAGTTTTGAGGCGGGAGAAGTTGTATGCGAAATTCTCCAAGTGCGATTTTTGGCTAGAGGAAGTCCAATTCTTGGTCCATGTAGTCAACCACGATGGAGTAAAGTTGGACCCGTCTAAAATCGAAGCGATGATGAATTGGGAACCACCCAAGAGTCCATCTGAGATTCGAAGCTTTTTGGGCATAGCGGGTTACTATCGGAGGTTCATCCAGGACTTCTCAAAGATTGTGTCGTCTCTGACGGTCTTAACCCGCAAGAATGTGAAGTTCGTTTGGGGAGAATCCCAAGAAAAGGCTTTCAGAACACTTCAGAGGAAGTTGTGCGAGGCCTCGATCATTTCTTTGCTTGAAGGATCTGAAGATTTCGTGGTCTACAGTGACGCATCCAAAATGGGCTTGGGTTGTGTGTTGATGCAACGAGGCAAGGTGATCGCCTACGCGTCAAGGAAAATCAAGGAGCACGAGAAGAATTATCCAACCCATGACTTGGAATTGGCGGTCGTGGTGTTCGCCTTAAAGCTGTGACGACAGTACTTGTACGGCACCAAGTGCACTTTGCTCACGGACCACAAAAGCTTGAAATATGTGTTCAATCAGAAGGAGTTGAATATGAGGCAACGACGTTGGTTGGAACTGCTAAAAGACTATGATTGCGAGTTACTCTATCATCCGGGAAAGGCGAATGTAGTGGCGGACGCTTTGAGTCGGAAGGAGTATAGTGGCGGTGTCCAAGCCATGCTTGCAAGAATTGATGTAGTGTCCAATCTAATTGACCAGATAAAGTTAGTTCAGAGAGAAGCCTTGCACGAAGAGAATCTTAAAGAAGAGGTGATGGTGAAGCAACAGTCACTATTGGTGGAAGACGGTCGGGGGTTGAAATTATACCAAGGTCGTATTTGGGTACCCAAGATCGGAGGCAACCGAGAATTACTCCTAGAAGATGCGTATAAGTCTAAATACTCCATTCATCCGGGAAGCACCAAGATGTATCGAGATCTGAAATTGACATATTGGTGGCCCGTTATGAAGTTGGACGTGGCAAGCTATGTGGAGAGGTGTGTGACATGCTTGCAGGTGAAAGCAGAACACCAACGGCCCTATGGTAGCCTCCAGTCCTTGGAGATTCCGGAGTGGAAATGGGAGCATATCACGATGGATTTCGTGACAAAGTTGCCTAAGACGCTCAGAGGGCATGACACAATTTGGGTGGTAGTGGACCGATTGACGAAAAGTCCCCACTTCTTGGCAATGCGAGAGACGTTGCCCATGGATAAACTGGCATCGATGAAGTCGTATCGAGGCATGGGGTACCGTTGTCAATCGTATCTGACCGAGATAGTCATTTCACTTCCAATTTCTGGGATGGGCTACGAAAGGAATTGGGTTCGAGAGTAAAGCTGAGTACAGCTTATCACCCCCAAACGGATGGCCAGAGCGAAACGACGATCCAGACATTGGAAGATATGTCAAGGTCGTGTGTTATTGATTTTGGAGGTAGTTGGGACTCCCACCTTCCTTTGGTGGAATTCACTTACAATAACAGCTATCACTACAGTATTGGGATCGCACCGTTTGAGGCATTGTATGGGCGAAAATGTAGAACTCCCGTTTGTTAGCTGGAGGCTGGAGAGAAGTAGTTTTCCGGTCCCGAGATTGTTCAAGAAACCGCCGACAAGGTAAGGGGCATTCGGGAGCAGTTGAAGGCTGTTGGTCCCTAAGGTGCTTAACAAGTTTGTAGAAGGGGGGTTGAATACAAACACAAGATTTAAGTTTAATAAATTTTTTGTTGATAAATCAAATACAATATACAAGTTTGTTGCGGAATAAGATTAAGACAGACTCAATCTAAACAAACTTAAGAAACACTAAGATGGTTGCACAAGAAATTCAGAGAATGGGGGATTAAGAGATATAGAAAACAAGGGTTTCTATATGGGGTTCAAGGATTGAGCACACTTCAGATGAAGGGGTGATCTTCCTATTTATACCCTATGCATTAAATGCATGGCAGGGCACTTTACACGTGGCGTTCACTGATTTGCTTTGGGAGTCTGACTTTTGGGAGACATGCTTTCGGCTGGGCAATGAACAGTGTAGTTGACAAAGGTGTTGTACGAATTGTGGCAGAGACATGTCCGTTCTGACACATCGTACTAAGTTGTGCAAGGAGAGACAAAAGGAAACTTGAGACATAAGCTAAGTGATCATTCGATCGCTGAGTATCTCTTTCTTCAGATATATCAAGAGTTCAGCGATCGCTGAAGCTTTTCCTCATGTTCCTTCGCGTATAAGTAGATTCGTCTTTGCTTCACTGATATCCGCATCAGGTCACTAGTAGACCTGTCTTTGTTCAGCAGCTTCGTCTTCGATTCAGCTATGAACATCTGTTGACGCGAAACTTGTCTTCAGGTATTACGTTACTGTTTACATCAGAAACTATCAGCGATACTGAACAGAATCAGTTTGATCACTGATAGTGAAACACTAATACATACTAGATGTTTATAAGAAGACTATCAGCAATAACTGAACAGACTCAGTCTGATCGTTGATGGTGAAACACTAATACATATTAAAACGTAATTTTCACTAAGTATAGAAAATGGTCGTTATCAAATCACTGAGAGAGTTTGGATCAAAAATCTCCCCCTATTTGATAATGACAAAGTAACTGAAGAAAATTACTTTATAATTCAAAATGATGGAATAATCAGGACTCATAACATACATGTCCCAATTACTATTTTGAGGGATCTTTTACAGTACTGATAGATTTAAGTACTTCACTGAAGTTCTCATTAATCCAAGAAAAGAATTACTAGGAATGAAAATTACAAGTACAAGTGATGTACTAACTACTGTAAGTTAAACTAATAGATTACAAGAAAAGAAATTAATCTATCAGCTATCTAAAGAGGGTTTAGGAGGATTGATCAAGTACTCAGATATTTCTTCTCCTTTTTGACTTCGCTCTAAAGATTCTTTGCAGATGATCGTTATGATTGGCTCAGCAGCAGGAGAGAGAGTATACCATAGGCACATGAGATCCTTGAGAAGAGCGAGGGGACAGATAGGGATTTCAGAGACCCTTTGAAATCTGAGTTGTTCCTCGTCATCTCTGAAGAAGATTCCAAAAGGTTCTTCGAGTACTTGTCCCGCAACATATGGTCCGCCAGGAGGCAGAGATAGATCCAGAACTGAAAGATCAGGAGGAGGACCGAACAAAGCTTCTCTTGAGAATTTGATGGAGGTTTCATTCCTGATCACTGCGACATTATCAGATGAGGAGGAGATAGGCTTTCTTTTGATTTTCTTGGACTTTGGAGGAAGAGTAGATGGCACCTTTAGTATAACAGCGACTATGTTGATGAGAGCATCATTTACCCTTTCAACATAGCCTCTGTATGTAGACTTTGATTTCTTCAGCGCATCTTTGAACTCAAGCCACTCCATGTAGCCAAGATCTTCCAGCTTTGAAATGAACATAGCCTTGTAGCTTCCATCCTCTCTGGTAATCTCCATGGTGATAGAGAGTTTATCCTTCTTCTTTCTTCCAGAGATAGCAACCGCTACGATCTTCATTGGGTCAGAGCGATAGTCAATTTTGTGCTTGCACCAATCGACAGAGTTATCGCTGACAGCTTTATCTTTGGAGCGTTCCTCTTCAATTTCTTTCAACAGAGCTGCTTGGACTTCCACTGGTTTGCTTTTCAGCTTCTTGTCTTTGAATTGAGAAGACTGAATTTTGAGAGCCAGAGAGGCATCTCTTTGACAGTCAGCGATCAGCTTCTCAGCCCTGACGGATTCTTCAATTTCAGCTTCAGTCAGGAACTCCAGATCTGATGATTGAGAGGGGATCTTTCTTCGTTGACTCTCCAGATGAGAGATCATATCTGTTCTTTTCTTTCTCTATTCCTCTGACCAGTGAGATGGTCTAGAGGGTCTTCCATGATGTTGCAGGGACTCTTCTTCTTCTTCATCCTCTTCATCAATCTCTCTGATAGAGATTGGGATTATTTGATCATCAGCTTCAGCAGCTGGGATTATTTGGAGCTATTTACCCTTAAGCAGGGGAGAGAATTGTCTGTCAGAAAAAGAAAAAGGTTAGATTTATATTTAGGAAAGGAGAGAGATAAAGGCTAGAAAGAAACAGGGGTGGGATTTTTATAGAAGGAAATAGAAACAAGAGTAAGGCATACCTGAGAAGGATTCTCCTCCGGTAGTGAAATCATCTTCAGGGTTCCCTCAGCAGTTGCACCTTTGCTTTGGGAAGGGGTTCCTGAAAGTGTCTCTTGACTCCCCCTGCTTTGATAACTTCTTTCGAAGCTATCGCTGATGAAGTGACGGCTGAAGAACACCATAGAGATTGATCTTCATCGTCATCATCATCATCTTGATGAGAATCATCCTCTTGATCTTCAAGATCAAGGTCTTCATCATCGTCTTCTTCCTCCTCTTCATCATCGACTAGATCAGCGATGGTGGGAGGGGCTTTGTCAGCAGCTATCTCCCCCTCAACTTGAGAGGGAGTTTCCTTCAGTTGTTCAGCAGTATCAGCTTCTTTCTCCTTATTTTTTTCAGATGCTTTCTCCCCCTCTTTGTCATTATCACGAAGGGAGAGATCTTGGGAAGGAGTAGAGGTTTCAGCGGTGGACAACTTCTGGACGTCAGCTTCCAGTCCTTTGAGCCGATCTTCAAGTACAGAGATGTCGGACGTAGCTTGATTAATAAACTCCACAGCTACGTCTAGAGTGGTTCTATCGTCTTCTGTAAATGAAGGAGCAGGAGTTGGAGCTGGTTCCTTCAGGCGGGAAAGGATCTGCTGAAGAAGGACTTCACAGGCATCAATCTTTGTAGACAGAGCTGCAAACTGTTGTTGTGAGTCTTCCTTGACTTTGTCAATCGCTTCTTGGAGAGTAGCGAGTTGAGAAACGTCAGCTTTGGAGGCGCAGGTGGCAGTCAGCGTCTTCAGTGCTTCACCAGCTGATTGAACAGCGTTGGTGGTGTTGTTGAGAGAGGCAGTCATAGAGTCCACCTTTGCACTCAGATTGTTGACATTGGTGTCAACAGTCGCCAAACTAGGACCTGAAATATAAGTTAGTTTTTGAGAAACAGGCTTATATGGTGAGTTGGGAGAAGTGTTTAAGGTTATAGGGATACCTGAATTATCAAACATTTTGTAGAATTGTAAAGGTTCCTCAAAAGATTGATGTTCAGGTCCTATGGGTCCAAACTGTGGAGTAGAGATAGATGGAGGGTTAGAGATCAAAGAAATAGAAGGACTAGAGATGGGGATAGAAGATGTAGGGATAGAAGTAGTTACCTCAGGTTGTTGAACTGAGATTGTAGGTTGCGTCACTGTTGTTGTGACAGCGACCGAGATCGCTGGCACAGTTGAAGTGGTTGTAGCTGAGGATGTGGAGGAGAGACCTACGAAAGCATCCAAGGAAGTTTGTAGAGAAACATCCTTAGGTATAGAGCTAGAAGTAGCTTTCTCCTTGGTCACCTTGGCCTTCTTCGAAGGACCAAGGGAGCCAGTTGATGGTCGTTTGGAAGGGGTAGCTGCAGGGATAGCAGAAGAAGAAACCTCCTGCGTGGCCGCTGAAGTAGAAGAAGTGAGGAGAGAGAGTCGGGAGCGAAGTTCAGAGATACTTACCTCGTTGGGGAGCGGCTTTACTTTCAGAGATCGCTGACCCACTTTCGGAAAAGATGCATCCGAGTTGGTGGGGTAAGTGGTAGGGTAGAGGAACTTCAGGTACGCGCAGATAAAGCGTACGTAGGGAACTTTGGGATCCATCTCGGTCTTCTCTATCTTTGACTTCAGGTCGTCAAAGATAGTTGTTGCGTAGTCGAAGTTGCGTCCAGCTATCACTGAGTAAGCCATCTGGACCTGAACCTTGCTGGCTTGGTCCAGTGACCCACTCTTCCCACTCATGCACTGGATGAAGTGTGAGAAGATGTAGTTTAGCTGGGAAGGCATCAGTGCCTTCTTCACAAGAGTCAACTTCTTGTTTGGAATAGTCGTCCTTGGTTTGGGTTCCCAAGCGTATTCCATGGCATCCAGGAATTGGATGAGTTCAGCGTCAGTTGGCAAGGCGTCGAATCCATTCCTGGGTTTGTCGGGAAAACGCAGTGCTTTCCTTAGGCCTAGGGCAGTCATCATCCCTGAGCCAAGTTGAGTGCTAAATGAGATAGCAGGAACCTGTTCACCCTTTTTGTTGGTGATTGAGGTTTCATCAGCAGTAAACCAGAATTGCTGGAGAAGAACTTTGGAGGGTGTGGGATCCACAGTGATAGCATAAGCAATGCAGGATTGCTTGAGAAACGTTGCAGCCTCCTTCAGATGTGGATACTTAACACCGTCAAAATCAAGGCGAGCGAGATGATTATTCTTCGGAAGCTCCGATTCAGTGATGGCGAACTTGACATTCTTTGAGGCGACAAGAGCAGATTGAGCCATTCTGAATATGAGTAGATAAAAGAGTAGAAGAAAAGGTTTTAGTCTAAAAATAAAGAAGATTTGTCTAGTTTCTATTTGAGGAAAGAAACATAAAACATCAACAAATTTTAAGATCAAAAAGGTGTTCTTAATATAAGATATAAGAACAAGAAGAAAAACCAAGGATTTTGAATCAAAATAAAATGGTTTTTAAAGAATAAAATCAAAAATGAAAATGATTTTATGTGATTAGAATCTTATAAACCCATAAATGGAGGTTTATGTAAAAAGATTTAAGAGAAGAATTAGAAAAAGATCAAGAATAACCTGTTGATCTTTGAAGAGGATGATGCAAATGCTTGAGAATGTTTGAGAGAGTATTCTTGCTTTGAAAGTTTTTCCAGAAAGCGTAAAATGATAAGAATGGAAAAACATTCCTTTTATATGTGTGATAGAGGAGAGAGAATGTGAGAGGCGGGAAAGCAAATGCTCATCATGACATGGACACGTCCCACGATGTTGATTGGATAGAAGAGCAATGGACGAACGTGTCAGAAAAAGGCATGTCGTGGATTGTCGGTTCAAATGACGTCATAGAAGAGGGAGACTTTTCATTTGTCCGTTTTGAAATTATCGCTGAAGAAAAGTGTTGGGTCTGAAATATGCCAAGGATGGTTACTACTTCTAGTTCATCATGGTTACTACTTCTGAAGTTAATATTCATCATGGTTACTACTTCTGTGGTTAATGTTGCTAGTTGTAGTTAATGCTGCTAGAAGAAAACAGTTAATACTTCTAGTTAGTACTTCTGTGATTAATACTTCTAGTTAATGCTGCTAGAAGAAAACAGTTAATACTTCTAGTTGTTAATACTTCTAGTTAGTACTTCTGTGATTAATACTTCTAGTTAATGCTGCTAGAAGAAAACAGTTAATACTTCTAGTTGTTAATACTTCTAGTTAGTACTTCTGATATTAATGCTGCTAGTTGATGGTTAATGTTGCTCAACAAGATTAGTACTGCTAGTTCAAAGTTAGTATTGCTTGAAGAGATTAATGCTGCTGAGCATGGTTAGTACTGCTAGAGTTAATACTGCTCAGAGTATTAATGCTGCTGAAGAATAATGTTGCTTATGTGATAAAGAATTCGCATGGAAGGATGACAGCTGGATAGACTGAAGATTATGGAAAGCTTGGAGATAATGATGGAAGATATTCTGAAGATATTTTATTAATTGTAATTAGCTTTTATCTTCAGTATATATATATAGTATTGTTTAGAATAGTTAGAGATAACTTTTGTTTTATAATTGATTCATTCTAAGTTCTAGAGAAAAATCAACCTCAAGGCATAGATCCTAACTCTAGAGAAGTAGAATTCGTCTTGAAAGAGTATGTTCTTCAAGATTGAGGTTGAGTGTGTAATCTTGTGATTTTAATCATTCAATACAAGTTTACAGTTTGTTATTCATATTTACTGTTTGTGATTACTGTTTCATTGAATATCAAAGTGTTATTCCGCAAACTTCTTTGATATTAGTTTCTGAGAGTTTATTCTTGTTAAGAATTCGATCCTGACAAGTGGTATCAGAGCTAGTATTCTCAGAAACCTGCAATCATCATTCTTCCTTGAGATTGAGAAATCATCAATGGCTAAAGTTTCAGATTCTTCAAGCACAGAAATCCCCACAGAGGTAATGTCTAATCTTTCCTCTAAAACTTGTATGGAAACTGTTAAAAGGTACAGGGATCACAACCAGACAATGAGTGATGACCTTAAAAGATTAGAGAGAGATATAAAAGACTATGTAAGAATTGTTGAGAGTTTTGAGAAACAGATCAAAGTTTTCCAAGCCAATAAACTTCAACATTCTTATGATACAAATTACTGGAAGTGGGAGAAGAATGACCTAGAACTTCAGCTAAAAAAGTCTAAAGAGGAGAATGAGAAGATAAAGAGTGAGTTTGAGAAAGCCAAGCTGGATATTGAGAAATTTTCCAATGCTTCTAAAGCAATGGACTCTTTGCTCCAAACTCAAATCCATGACAAACTTAGAAGAGGAATAGGTTATAACACCACACCACCACCATACAACAACAACTACATTCCTCCTATATCAGACTTACTAGAGACCAAGGGTAGGAAGGAATTGCCTGTTGGAGCCACTAAGGTAGATCCATTAGACAAAGTGGTGGTTGAAACAGACTCTGAAGAAGAAAACTTTAATGAAAAGAGTAAGAAGAACACTGTGAGTGGTGAGATTCCTCTAGAAAATAACATTATCACCAATGAGGGATGTGGAAAGGCTTGGATCAAGTCTAAGGACATAGAAAAGACTGAGGGAAAGTCTGAGAAGGTCCATTATAATCAAACCACAATTGTGAATCCTGTCCCTTGTAAACAGTGTTCTTGCAATAAATCTGAGCCCCAAAAACATGATAAACCAAGGGGAAATCAGAGAAACTGGAATAATCAGTGGGCACAAAAACAAGGGGTTGATTTGAGTAAAATCAATAGACCAAAACCTTGTTTTATCTGTGGCAAATTGAATCATCTTGCCAAACACTGTTATTTCAACCCTATCAACCAAAGAGTCACTTTTCAAAGAAAACCACAAAACTCTTTTGGTTATAGGAATAAAAGAAGGAATCAATTGGCTGAGAAAAGAGCACCTTTAAAGTCTCATGCTCAGAACAAGTTTGCTAATACAAAGAAAAATGCTCCAAATAAGCCAATGAGTAATTTAAAGACAAAGAAAGCAAACAACTTTGTTCAAGTTTGGGTTCCAATTGTAAAGAAACCTGTTAGTACTGTTATCCCAGATAGTACTGCTAACAGAAATAGTGCTGCTGCAACTAATACTACTGCTAACAAGGATAGTGCTTCTACTAGTATTAATGTTGCAAAGCCTATAATCTTGACAAAGTATTCCAGCCATGAGATTCCTAAACAACTCATCCAGACCAAACTGACAGATTATATAAATGAGAAAGGACAACCCAAGACCACTTTGGCTTGGGTTCCCTCAAAGACTAACTGATTTATCAAGTGTGCAGGGCAATCAAAAGCTCAAGAGGAAGAGCATTTGGAATGAAGATAATGGTTGCTCTTGGCACATAACAAGGAACATGGACTACCTTCAAATTCTTCAAAAGATTTGATGGAGGACATGTTACTTTTGATCCAACAGAAGGTAAGAAAAGTGAAAAAGGTATAGTTTCAAAAGATAAAGTAACTTTTGAAAATTTTATGGTATATGGTACTACTAACCTTGTGTCTGTAAGTGTTTCAGGTTGCTAATACTGAAAGGTAGTTAGTACTTCTAGTTTAGTGAAAACTGTCAGACTGTGTTAATGTTGTTGGTATGTGTTACTACTGCCAGTCTGTGTTAATGCTGCTGATAAGTGTTACTACTGCTAATGTAAGTTTTCTATACCTAAAAATGATCTTCAATGATTTAATGTCAAATCTGGATATCAATCAAAAAGCTTTTATCTGTATCCAAGGTTTGTACAAGAAATACTTAATAATGAATTGACGGACATACCTCACTTTGATGAGGTATATGTACCTAAACCCCCTAAGGGCAAGGTCTTTTCAATCATGAAGAGATCTGCTAAGGACTTGAAAGGAGTTGACACACCATTGTTCTCTACAATGATGGTGATGTCCCACAATCAAGAAGGTAAGGCATCAGGGTCAAAGCCCTCATTAGACAACCCACTGATGACCTATCCACACCTTCCACTACCAAGCATAAATCTTCAGATTCCTTTTGTCAAACCAACATTCCCCATTACTATATTATATAAGGAAAAGATACTGAAGGTTCCTTCCCTTCTTGTATCTTAAACCTCAAAACCTACAAGCCCTCTGATGGAGCATTTTTCATCAGAGAATATCCAAAGGGAAACCATAGGGGTGTCTCCCAACCCCAAGAAGGTGCTCAATAAGGAGATGCAAGAGCATATGGGTTGTAAGGCTCACACTACTGACTTTGCACAAAGTGCATGACAGGACAGTGTGAACATATCTAAGACCTTCCCCATGGCAACTTTAGATGAGTAATTATCTAAAGGTCCCAGGTGCCAAGAAACCAAGGGAGTAGAAGGTGCTTCTGCTAGGCAGAAGATCTCTACTAAAAGATCCAAGGATCCTTCAAAGGTGGTAAACACACCAAAAGGAGGTGAGGACAGATTTAACTACAAAGAATTGATGGATACACTTGGTACAATTAGTCTGAAAGTTCACAATCAAATTATGGAGATAAAAGAGATGAAAAGGAGCACAGATCATGATTATTTCAAAAAGGGGGAGAATTAAACAACTGAACTTGAGAAGACATGAGAAGGAGAATCAAGTTGATATGAAATCTTATTTTGAGGGGGAGATAAGTGAAGAAGCTGAAATAAAGCATTAACTACAGCAGAAACAGAAAAGAAGATAACAGCAGAAACTGAATCAAGAAGAACTAGTAATTGCAGAAAGTTTTGAAAATTATCATAAATACCCTATGCTGAAGAACTTAACTTCTCAGTTTTGAAAAGGTAAGTTAGGGGGAGATTGTTGGGCCTGAAATATGCCAAGGATGGTTACTACTTCTAGTTCATCATGGTGACTACTTCTGAAGTTAATATTCATCATGGTTACTACTTCTGTGGTTAATGTTGCTAGTTGTAGGTAATGCTGCTAGAAGAAAACAGTTAATACTTCTAGTTAGTACTTCTGTGATTAATACTTCTAGTTAGTACTTCTGTGATTAATACTTCTAGTTAATGTTGCTAGAAGAAAACAGTTAATACTTCTAGTTGTTAATACTTCTAGTTAGTACTTCTGTGATTAATACTTCTAGTTAATGCTGCTAGAAGAAAACAGTTAATACTTCTAGTTGTTAATACTTCTAGTTAGTACTTCTGATATTAATGCTGCTAGTTGATGGTTAATGTTGCTCAACAAGATTAGTACTGCTAGTTCAAAGTTAGTACTGCTTGAAGAGATTAATGCTGCTGAGCATGGTTAGTACTGCTAGAGTTAATACTGCTCAGAGTATTAATGCTGCTGAAGAATAATGTTGCTTATGTGATAAAGAATTCGCATGGAAGGATGACAGCTGGATAGACTGAAGATTATGGAAAGCTTGGAGATAATGATGGAAGATATTCTGAAGATATTTTATTAATTGTAATTAGCTTTTATCTTCAGTATATATATATAGTATTGTTTAGAATAGTTAGAGATAACTTTTGTTTTATAATTGATTCATTCTAAGTTCTAGAGAAAAATCAACCTCAAGGCATAGATCCTAACTCTAGAGAAGTAGAATTCGTCTTGAAAGAGTATGTTCTTCAAGATTGAGGTTGAGTGTGTAATCTTGTGATTTTAATCATTCAATACAAGTTTACAGTTTGTTATTCATATTTACTGTTTGTGATTACTGTTTCATTGAATATCAAAGTGTTATTCCGCAAACTTCTTTGATATTAGTTTCTGAGAGTTTATTCTTGTTAAGAATTCGATCCTGACAAAAAGTCAGCGATAGATTTTTCTTTTTAAAAGTATCCCTGATAGTAAAGATAGGGATATATTTTCTTTTAAAAGGATCACTGACTGGAAATATCAGTGATAAATTTATTTTTCAAAAAGCTTTTAATCATTTGAAGAAAGTTTCAGTGATTAAAGTTTATATTTTGAAAAACATCTTAACTGAATGAAGATTCAGTTGTAAGGATGGAGAGAACATACCTGAGAGTCAGAATGTTTATCAGAGAGAATGATAAAAGGGGAACTTATGATTACTAACACAATGTATGAACGCTGAAGATTTATTCTTCGAGATTCAGCATTTCAAGCTCACTGATGAGAAAGTTGAACCTTGTCTCATTAAGAGGTTTGGTGAACAAATCAGCAAGCTGAAAGTCAGTAGGGATAAAGTGAAGTTCAATATCACCATTCATCACATGATCTCTGATAAAGTGATATCTGATCTCTATGTGTTTCGTCTTTGAATGTAGCACTGGATTATTTGCTATAGCGATAGCACTAGTGCTGTTGCAATAGATAGGAATCTTTGATAGCTGAAGGTCATAATCTAATAGTTGATTTCTCATCCATAAAATCTGAGAACAACAGCTTCCAGCGGCTACGTATTCAGCTTCAGCTGTGGAAGTGGACACTGAGTTTTGCTTTTTGCTTGTCCAACTTACCAGCTTTCCTCCCAGGAGTTGACATCCACCAGTGGTACTCTTTCTGTCAAGTTTACATCCTGCAAAATCACTATTAGAATAACAGTTAGATCGAACCCTGAGTCTTTGGGATACCAAAGACCGAGGTTAGGAGTTCCCTTCATATATCTGAAAATTCGCTTAACAACGATCAGATGGGATTCCTTGGGTTCAGATTGATAGCGTGCACATAAACAAGTAGAGTACATAATGTCAGGTCGGCTCGCTGTAAGATACAGCAGGGAGCCTATCATTCCTCTATAGGCAGTGACATTAACAGGTTTTCCAGAAGGATCTTTGTTAAGTGTCCCGGGTGGTTCCATAGGAGTTTTCATCGCTGAAGTTTGAGTAAGATCAAACTTCTTCAGCATATCTTTAACATACTTACCTTGGTTGATAAAAGTATCTTTGTCAGATTGTTTAATCTGAAGACCAAGAAAATATGTCAGCTCACCCATCATACTCATTTTATATTCTTTCTTCATTCTTTCAGCGAAGCGAGTACATAGAGATGGGTTAGTAGAACCAAATATTATGTCATCGACATATATTTGTACAAGAATTATATGACCTTTTATCTTTCTGAAAAATAATGTATTATCAATCTTGCCACGTTCAAAATTTTCAGAGATAAGAAATGATGAGAGAGTGTCATACCAAGCACGAGGGGCTTGTTTAAGACCATAGAGAGCCTTGTCCAATTTATAAACATAATTTGGATACTTAGGGTCATAGAACCCTGGAGGTTGTTCTACATAGACTTCTTCATTCAGCTTTCCATTTAGGAACGCTGATTTTACATCCATTTGATAGACGATGAAATCTTTATAGACTGCATAAGCTAAGAATAGTCGAATAGCTTTGAGTCTAGCCACAGGGGCAAAGGTTTCATCATAGTCTATACCTTCCTCTTGTCTGTATCCCTGAGCAACAAGTCGAGCCTTGTTGCGGGTTACAGTTCCATGTTCATCTAACTTGTTTCTAAACACCCATTTTGTGCCTATAACAGTTTTATCAGATGGTCTAGGAACGAGATTCCAAACTTTGTTTCGAGAGAATTCAGTTAGCTCTTCTTGCATAGCGCTGACCCAGTTTGGATCTCTGAGGGCATCATCAGTCTTCTTGGGTTCTATTAAAGAAAGAAAGTTGACGAAGAGACATATATTACCTGAGTTTCGTCGTGTCTGAATACCTGCATCTGGATCACCGAGAATTTGATCTATTGGGTGATCTCTGGTCCATCGCTGAGCAGGAGCATGATCGCTCAACTCAGAGGTTGGATCAACAATTGGGATGTTTACTGATGAGGACGTTTGAGGTTCATCAACAATTAACTGTTGAGTAGTGGACAGACGGTTGTTATCAGAGAGGTTTTCAGACAGAGGTAGATCTGATGGTAGCAAAGTGTTTAGAGGTTCAGCTGAAATTCATGAGTTGGATTCAGCGCTAGGAGGTATAATGTTTGGATCATCATCAGCGGATGGAGGATCTGAATGCTGATGGTTTGAGAAGAAGGGTTCAGTTTCTCTGTAGTGAGAGAACATCCAAGCATTTAATTCTTCATTTTCAGTGATTGGTTTAGAGTTCGCTGAGCGAGTTTCATCAAATGTGACATGAATTGTTTCTTCCACAGATTGTCTTCTTTTGTTGAAAATTCTGTAGGCTTTGGAGATGGAGGAATGTCCTAGAAATATTTCATCATCAGCTTTTGGGTCGAACTTCCCAAGTTGATCTCTGTCGTTTAAGATATAACACTGACAACCAAAGATATGAAGGAAACTGATAGAAGGCTTCCTTCCATGAAAAAGTTCATAAGTTGTTTTCCCAAATCGCTTTACTATCAGCGATCTGTTTTGAGTAAAACATGCAGTGTTTACAGCTTCTGCCTAAAATTGAGTAGGGAGATGAGAATCGCTGAGCATTGATCTAGCAGCTTCAATGATCGTTCTGTTTCTTCTTTCAGCGACTCCGTTTTGCTGAGGTGTTCTTACTGTAGAGAAGTTATGAGAGATTCCCTTGTTCTCAAAGAAGTTGTTCAGGGAACTGTTTTTGAATTCAGTTCCATGATCACTTCTTATTGAACGAACAGTAAGATTATTCAGCACTTCCATCTTTTTAACAAAAGATATTAGTTCTTCTGGAGTATCACTCTTACAGCGAAGAAAGATAACCCAGGTATAACGAGAGAATTCATCTACAATGACAAGCGTATATTTCTTTCCAGCTATTGATTGGATGTTGACAGGGCCGAACAGATCCATATGCAAGAGCTGAAGATGACTTGTCACTTAGGAAACTTGCTTAGACTTGAAACTAGCTTTTGTTTGTTTTCCTTTTTCACATGCTGAGCAGAGAGATTCTTTAGTATATGAGTGCTGAGAAAGACCAGAAACCAGTTCCTTAGATGAGAGAGAATTCAGGGTTTTGAAGTTTAGATGAGAGAGCCTTTTATGCCATAGCCAGTTGACATCAGAAGAGGCCTTAGAGAGAAAACATAAGTTTTCAGTGATAGTAGAGTCCATATCTATTACATAGACATTTTCTCTGCGATAACCACTGAGAGCAAGTTTTCCTTTCTCATTCACCACTGAACATGCTTTCTTAGAAAAGCGAACTTCGTAGTCTTTATCACATAGTTGACTGATGCTCAGAAGGTTATGCTTCAGTCCATCTACATAAGCGACTCTTCGAAAGGTAGTTGTCCCATTGCTGAGGACACCAAACCCTCGGGTATATCCTTTTCCATTTCCACCGAAGGTCACAGAGGGACCTTTCTCTTCCTTGTATTCAGTGAGCAGGTCTTTTTGTCCAGTCATATGACGAGAACATCCACTATCGAGATACCAGATGCCCTTTGATCCCTGCACACATAAGAAAGATTAAGCGTTGTTTGGTACCCACTTTTCAATGGGTCCTTTAGAGTTAGTGGATAAGGAAGTTTCAGCAGTCTTCTCAGCAGATGAAGATTCAGCTTCAGTGGTGATCTTCACTTTGGTTAATTTCTTAACCTTAGTGGTATTATTCACCTTGGTCGATGTTTCAACTTTGGTGACCTTTTCAGCTTTAGAGGCATTTATCTTCACCTTAGCTGTTTTATCAGCTTTAGTGGCAGTTATCTTCACTTTAGTTGTTTTATCAGCTTTAGTGGCAGTTGGACATTTGCTTGCAATGTGATCAGTAAAACCACAGTGATAACATTTTCTGTATTTGAAAATGGTTTTAGGACCAGTTGAAGGTGTTGCAAGTTTAAGATGAGCAGGGCCAGGTCCGAGAAGGCTTTTCTCATGAGATTTGGGAGGAATTTTCATTTCTTCAGATCTCGTGGATTTAAGATCAATCTTTAGCTTTGGAGGACAGAGATCAAATATTTCTATCATAGCTGAAGATTTAGAAGGAACTTTCATCTTTGCTTTCCTGGTATCCTTTTGAGGAAGAAGAATGGACTTTCCTTTATCCGCAGACTTAGTGTCTTTGGATTTTTCCTCAGGAATAGAATTAGACAAAGAACAGGGATAGAATTGATTATAAGAGGTGTCAAAGAAAGAGGTGACAAACGTTCCAAACTTAAGCGAGGAACTTTCTTCTTTATGCTCATTCTGTGGTGTCTAGAAGCCAAGACCAGTTTTATCACTTTCAGGAGTTTGAGCATTTATTATCTCAGAGATCTTTGTTGATGATTTGCACCATTTTTCAACATGAGCCTTTTCTGCTTTTAGAGCAGCGATGGCTTGTTCGCGTTCAATGCTGATGATTTCATTTATAATGACTTGATCTTTCAACTTTTCTTCTAAAAGATTTAGTTCTCTGATCTTTTCATGACATTTCTCTAGCTTTTGAGTTAAATGAACATCTTTATTCTCAACTTGAGTTTTGTCGTTTAGAGCATTATAAAGGTCAATCGTCAGCACATCAACAACGCGACTTCTCTCAGCTTCAAGCAGAGAGGGATTTGTAGAGATAGATACCTGAGATGATATGTAGCTCATAGAAGGTTCAGATGGTTCTTCCACTTCTTCTTTAATCTCAGCCATGAGGCAAAGATTAGCGACTTCTTCTTCATCAGAACTTGATTCTTCTAATTCAGTCCAGTCATGTTCTTCAACGATGAGACCTTTACCTTTTCGCTTGTAGCTTTTCAGCTTTTGATATTTGTTCTTCAGCTTTAGGTATTTGTCATCACTGGATCTTCTTGAGGTAGAAGGTTTGAAGACCTTTTTCGACCTGCACTCACTAGCAAAGTGTCCAATCTTTTCACAGTTATAGCAAGTAGCAGTAGCCTTATCAACAGGCGTTGATTTTGGCTTTTCAGTGAGAGAGAGAAGCTTACTTCTTCGGAAGTTGCTCTTTCTTGCAAATCTCTTAAAGGAGTTTGTCAAGAGTGCTAAGGACTCATCAAACTCTGAAAGATCAGAGTCTGATAGATCCTCAGATTCAGAATCTAACTCAGTGATGGTGAGAGTAGATCGCTGAGATGGAATTATCTCTGAAGAGACTACAGCAACAGGAGTGCTTTTGGAGTCTTTAGAATCTTTTACAAGATTTTTCTTCAGAAGATTCGATTGCTCATAGTTGATCAATATTCCATATAGAGTGCTAAGAGAAAAAGAATTTAAGTCTTTTGTAAGCTTAAGACATATTGAATAACTGTCCCAGCTTTCAGGAAGACATTCTAAGAATTTTGTTAGGACCTCAGAATTAGAATAGGTCCTACCAACAGTTCTTAGGTCAATGATTAAGCAGTTAAACCGCTGATGAAAGTCAGAGAGAGATTCATTCTTACCAGCGATGAAACTTTCATACTGTCTTACCAAGTTAATCTTACGAGTTTCTTGGATTTCAGTGGTGCCCTCATATTGAACACATATGGTTTCCCACATTTCTTTAGAAGTTTTCAGATGCATGATGGAATGGAAAACTTCATCAGGCAGAGCCATTAAAATAATGGTCTTTGCTCTTGCATCTATTCCTACCTTCTTTTTATCTTCATCACTCCACTGTCTTATTTCCTTAACAACATATCGTTCAGGGACAGCTTCAGTGGTGGCAGTAGCAGGAACTGCAGCTATAATTCTAACAGGTTCATAGGGTCCATTTTCTATATATTCAGGTATAGTAGGATCCGCACCTTCAAGAAATAGCATCATTCGATTTTTCCATAGAGAAAAGTTATCTCTGCTAAATCGAGGAGGTTTAGAAAGTGAACCATTATCATAGTAGTTTGTGTTTGTGTTAAGTGCCATTTTAGAACAGCAAAGAAGAGAATAAAGCAAGATCTTGTTTATTGGATTAAACAAACTGCTCTGATACCACTTGTTGGTCCCTAAGGTGCTTAACAAGTTTGTAGAAGGGGGGTTGAATACAAACACAAGATTTAAGTTTAATAAATTGTTTATTGATAAATCAAATACAATATACAAGTTTGTTGCGGAATAAGATTAAGACAGACTCAATCTAAACAAACTTAAGAAACACTAAGATGGTTGCACAAGAAATTCAGAGAATGGGGGATTAAGAGATATAGAAAACAAGGGTTTCTATATGGGGTTCAAGGATTGAGCACACTTCAGATGAAGGGGTGATCTTTCTATTTATACCCTATGCATTAAATGCATGGCAGGGCACTTTACACGTGGCGTTCACTGATTTTCTTTGGGAGTCTGACTTTTGGGAGACATGCTTTCGGTCGGGCAATGAACAGTGTAGTTGACAGAGGTGTTGTACGAATTGTGGCAGAGACATGTCCGTTCTGACACATCGTACTAAGTTGTGCAAAGAGAGACAAAAGGAAATTTGAGACATAAACTAAGTGATCATTCGATCGCTGAGTATCTCTTTCTTCAGAGATATCAAGAATTCAGCGATCGCTGAAGCTTTTCCTCATGTTCCTTCGCGTATAAGTAGATTCGTCTTTGCTTCACTGATATCCGCATCAGGTCACTAGTAAACTTGTCTTTGTTCAGCAGCTTCGTCTTCGATTCAGCTATGAACATCTGTTGACGCGAAACTTGTCTTCAGGGATTACGTTACTATTTACATCAGAAACTATCAGCGATACTGAACAGAATTAGTTTGATCACTGATAGTGAAACACTAATACATACTAGATGTTTATAAGAAGACTATCAGCGATAACCGAACAGACTCAGTCTGATCGCCGATGGTGAAACACTAATACATATTAAAACGTAATTTTCACTAAGTATAGAAAAGGGTCGTTATCAAATCACTGAGAGAGTTTGGATCAACAAAGGCGACTCATGACCGACAAAAGATCTATGCCGACAAGAAGCGGAGACCGATAGAATTCCAAGTGGGGGACCATGTCATGCTAAAGGTATCTCCTTAGAAAGGTATAATTCGGTTTGGAAAGCGCGGGAATCTAAGTCCCAGATTTCTAGGACCGTTTACCATTTTGGCAAGGGTGGGACTCCAAGCCTACAAGTTGGAATTGCCACCCGAAATGGACGGAATACATTACACCTTTCATGTGTGTTATTTGCGCAAGTGTTTGGCCAAAGAGGATAGTGTGATACCCATCTTGGATATCCGAGTTGATGAGGGAAACCGTTGCATAGAAGAACCGGATGCAATTTTGGATCGATAGTCAAAGAAGTTTTGCCACAAGGAAATCACAATGGTCAAGGTGCAGTGGAAGCATCATCATGGAGCTAACGTGACGTGGGAAGCAGAGGACGACATGAAAAAGAGATATTCGAACCTTTTTACTTGAATCGAGATTTCGAGGACGAAATCATTCCTAAGTTGGGGAGGATTGTAACATCCGCAATTTTCGGTATGTGATCTCGATATTGTGTGACCTCAAAATCCTATGTATAACTCTTCTTTTGGTATTGTTAGAGTCAATTTAAATACCTCAGATGCTGAATCTCCTTCGTACGAATTTAGGACCGAATTTCAGGCGCGTGTAGGTGGGGGGCGACTGTGCCCGACGATTTTGACAGTGTCACTCTCGCCGTAGCACTGTCGCGGGGAGCCAAGGCCTCGCGGTACAAAGTGGACGACTATGCCCGACGATTGTGATAATGTCACTCTCGCAGTGGCAATGTCGTCGAACTCCATATGGTCACGGTACGTCGTGGGCGAGAGTGCCCAACGACTATGACCTAGGCACAATCGCCGGTCATAATCACGGATGGGGTGATGGGCAGATTTAAATGCCTTTGCTCTTTCTAGAATTCATTTATCACAAAATCAGATTTGGACATCGACTCTCTCACTTATTTAAGGCGATTTCACCAACCAAAACCCTAACCCTCATTACTCTCAACCTCAAATCACTCAAGATCTTCACTAGCCTCTCTTCTAGGGCTTGCTAGCATCTAGAGGTCAAGGATTCAAGTTTTGATCAAGATTGGTGTCTTCCTTCTACACTTACTTTGGTGATTTCTAGGGTTTTAACCAAAACCCTAGTATTGTGAGTCAATCTATAACTTTCTTCCATTTGATACATGTATTAGTTGTTAATAAATGTTTAAAATGAATCGTTTTCTCATAAACACATTGAAAAGACTTTTTGGGAAATTTAGGGCAATATCTAAGGTTTTGCTCAAACCTTGTGTTTTGATTCAAAGGGTTTTGGAGAAGTATTTTGTACAAGTAAAGGATGAATACTCGGTGATTTTGAGGACTTTGGACCAAACATCATTAACTTGGCCATTTTGTTATGAACTGCAGATAAGAATGGATTTTTCCTTATGTCGGAAATTTATGCCCGGTGATGGTACATGGTAAATATTGCACGAAATATTTGGTATACTTATTGAGTAAAATAGTGTAATGGATCCATAGACACTAGTGGTAGTTCGTATTTTGTTGGTAATTCCCTTTGAGCTAGATGGGTACCTTGGGAACTCGGACTATAAACCGTGGGGGTTGAATACGATAACCTTGTGTCTCGTGTCATGTATGATCTAGCGAGTGAGTCCTTTATAGACCATTTGGGAGCTCGAACTAAAGATCGTGGGTGGTTGAACTCGATAACCTTTGGTGCTATAATAGAAGCTCCACAATATTGGTGTGTGACCTACTTTTGTGTTCCGTCACCACAATGGTAAACACGGGTCTCCCCCGGTAAATTGTAAGACTTACCCTTTCCCAAGGAAGAGTTAAGCAATGCATGAAAATAACTCTTATGAACCATCTTTTAATATTGTTGTTTCTTATTCAACTATATATATGATTCATCTCAGTAGGCGTAAGCCTAACACTTGTTTCTTGGATGTACCACTTCTACAGGTTCCATTAGCGGTGGGGCTCGTAAAGACTGAGCCTCGAGGGGGTTGAGCGAATAGCGAAGACTTTTTGGAAGAAAATGCTAGGGGAATTGGCGTACAAAAGTAAAAGTGTAGAATATTTTTGGGAGATTTGGTGACGTGGTCTAATCTAGATAATTATATCTTAGATTAGCTAGTTGTCATTGTTGATTTCAATTTCTTGGATGTAAATGCCTTAATTACTTCTCCTCACCTTTTTGGGTGATCTTCGTCTATGCATCTTCGTCGTCTTTTGGGATGAAATGTTTTATCGCAGGTTTTGGTTCTTCGATTTTTAGCCGTTATATTGCAATTTTTTTTAATTTGTAGCCCAATTTTTAGGATGTTACAAATATGCCTAGCCAAATTTAGAACTCCACATGGGTCTCTATTATAAAATCGACCAACTCTCTAAAGGATAAAGACATTGATCTTTTTTCTTTAAGAAAAAAGTGGGCGATGGTATTTTGATCGCGTTTTGGGATGAGGTTTGACTTGGGGATTCTCTTTTAAAACTTAATTTCGTGCTTTAGAATTAGATAAATTGGCGAATGTCAGTCTCGTTTGGAGTTAGGGTATTGGGATGTGTGTCTTCGAAGGGCATCGAGAGGTGGGCTAGAGGTTGTCCAATTTTACGAACTATAACAAATTTTGTCTACCTTTGTGCCCTTGAGTCAAAAGGATAGACAAGTGTGGTTCTTAGATGAGTCGGGTGATTATTCGGTGGCTTCAGCTAGGTGTTTTATTAATCCCCGTCATTTGGAGGTGGATTCTCATCCTACTAGATGGAATAGACTTGTTCCCATCAAAGTTAACGTGTTCGTGTGGCTGTTGCATCTCAATCGGCTCCCTACTCGGCTAAATTTGGATAAAAGAGGTATCGACGTTTCATTTCTTTTATGTCCTAATTGTGATACAGGGATGGAGGATTGCTATCATCTTTTCCTTTCGTGTCCCGTTACTAAAGACTTATGGGTTCTTATTGGTCGATGGTGGCAAATGGATATTCTGATTCTCCATTCTTATTCGGATTGGATCTCTTGGATTTATTTAATTCGGTTGAACAAGGAGGTTTTTTGGTGCTTTGAGGCCATTATGCTTACCACTTTGTGGTCTATATGTTTTTTTTTCCCGAATGGTAGTCTCTTTGGCAACCCAAAGCCAAAGAAGGCAACGATTTTATACAAATTTATAACCCGAACTTACTTTTGGGTAAATCATAGAAGTAGCAAATTGTCTACTAATTGGATTGGTTGGCTTACAAATCCTTCATTTGCTATTATTTGTATGTAATTGTATCTTTTTTTAGCTTCTTGTTAGTTTTATACGTTCAAAAAAAATTAAAATGAAACCTTTATTCTGAATTTGATTCTATTTTATTCATTAGTTAAATGAATTCAAATATGAAGTGTAATGCTCAAAATCTTTTAAAAGATAAAATTCCTTAATTCATTTGAGATTAACTTCAATACTCTAGTTTCAATTAGTTTAGCATAATTGGAACTTAGTTCTCAATAGAATACTTTAACGGGTACAATTTGCCAAAATAACGAAAATGGAATTTCAATTTTGGTACACTCTCGGCTAAAGTGCATGTCACAATCGCACAAGAGGGATAGGTCATGGTACACTCTCCGCTAAAGTGTCATGCTAAAGTGACAGTGTCACTTTAGCATGTCACAATCGCACAAGAGGGATAGGCCACGGTACACTCGCTAAAGTGACAGTGTCACTTAGCATATCACAATCACACAAGAGGGATAGGCCACGGTACAATCTCGGCTAAAGTGACAGTGTTACTTTAGCATGTCATAATCGCACAAGAAGGATAGGCCACGATACACTCTCGGCTAAAGTGTCATGCTAAAGTGACAGTGTTACTTTAGCATGTCATAATCGCACAAGAGGGATAGGCCACGGTACACTTTCGGCTAAAGTGTCATGCTAAAGTGTAACACCCTAAATTTTAGCGGAATAAAAATTCGAAAATTCTGCAATATGACGGCTATAAATAGGTAAACCTGGGTATATATAAAAATCTGTTGCAAACAACCCCACAGTATCATCCCAATAGAACGGGGAAACAAGCTATAGCCATTACAATTAATCAAAAGAAGAATTCACTAACAACCTAATAATCTAACTTAAATAAGGAAGATTAATATCAGGTGTTGTTATTCCTCCAAAAGTGTGTCCGCTATCCAAAATACCGGTCTATATGTAACACCCGACTTTTCGTAAGTAAGTTTCCGCCTTTCGTTGGTAATCTCTCCGCCTTTCGCCTATCTTTTGAGTGGAAAACGTTGTGCCTTCGAATCTTAAATCGACCCATGCGTGAATCGCGAGTTTTTGGACTTTTCGAGCCTCGGTACCTTTGGCGCGATTGTCCTACGCGATAGTGACAAGGTCACTATCGCCAGGGCACTATCGCGGGGAGAGTGTTAGCCGCGGTACACTCCGCGCGATTGTGCCACGCGATAGTGACAATGTCACTATCGTCGGGCATTGTCGCGTGCGGGGTCTTACCGAAATAAAATCGGATTTTAGCCTCATTTCTCATTCAAAACTCATTCTCTTCTATTGTTATTCTCTCTCAACCTCTCCCTTTCACAAAGACCGAACCCTAACCCATTTTGGGGGTTTTCTCTCCCCAAACCTCATGATTCTCAATCATCTAGCTAGTTGGAACCTTGAACCACAAAACCTCCATCTTCATCTTCCTCATCAAGTTCTTTCGGTTGGGAGCTCGGGTTGAAGTGTTGGATTGGGTGTTCTCGGAAGCCTCATCGTCTTCAAGGGTAAGTTTTCTTGTATTAAGGTTATAAATGCTCCATTGATGGTTTCTTAGTGTTTGGTTTCTCAAATCTCGGATTTGGTAAGTTTTGGAGAAAACTAGGGTTTTGATCTTGTTTGGGATTTTGGTATTTCTATGTTTGGAGAATGTTTCCTTGTGGTTGGAAATGGTTATTTATGGGTTGGAATGTTGAATCTAGGTTTTGGAAGTCTTCGGCTTGAGGATTCAGTTGGTCTTCAAAAGAGCTCGTTGGGTAAAATCTAGATTTAGCCTAAATCTTGCAAGGTGAGTTCAAGTTGATTTGTTAAAACGGTGTACATGCCAAAATGTGTATTTTGAAGTAAAAAGGTGTTTTACTTGGTATTTTTCAAAGTGTGAGTATTTTGATAAGTTTTCATATTGGGTAAACTTGGGTTGTGTTAACCTCATAAAATGCTCATATTTGGGTTCCTAGCAATTTTGCACAAATAGAGTCCGTTTCATGGGTTATGCATCTTTGATGATTTTGTATCAATAAAGTCTATTTCACGTTATATGCATTTGGGGTATATTTACATTCATAAAACCGTTGGAAAATCTTTGGTCCCAATACGTGTTGAGTTTTGGGTTAACCACATCTTTGGGGTATGTGTCTTCATAAACGTTGTTTAAAGGCATTTCAGTATTCGGGGGACGTTAATTGTTGGTCAAAAGGCTTTTGAGAATTTTAGCTCGGTACTGGCGTAAACGAGTATTGAGGACACCTGTCCGGTTTTAATGGCTCGATTTAGAGTCCAAAAATATGGTTTACATCTCAATGCATTTTATTGTAAATTCATTATAAGTACAGGCTCGAGTGTTGTAGTCATTCATGAGTAGTCGTGTATTTTTAGACTGTGTTGCATTGGATCCATAGGCACGTTAGTCAGTCTTATTTGATGGTCAATTGGGTGGTACGGGGTTGGACTCCGGGACTCATGTTTTATGACCGAAACTTGACAAGGAGGGACTAGGAGGGTTGACTCTGGATAGTGCTGCCTGGGCGGTGAGTACTGTGACCCCCCGTTATTTCATTGTTGGGGATTTTCCTTTGTTGTAGTCCCCGGGGCCTTTTTGGGGTGGAGTTCTTTGTAACGGCCACCAAGGTCAATGACCTCTAATGGTGAACTTGTCAAGAGGTCGTAGGGGCACTTGGGCCGCGGGTCGTGAAGTGTCATGCAATCAACGTTGTTGAGTGGCATACTTTTGTGTTCCTCCGCTCTCAACGGATACGGGTACCCCCCGTTGTCGGCTCGTAGCATTTTGGATATTTAATTGTCCATACTTTAATAATTGGATTTCATTTTATTTTATGGTCGTGTGAGTATTAATTCGAGTACAGGTTTTCAATGACGTACCATAACTTTATGAATTGTTTTCCTCTATTCAAGGGTCGAGTATTATGTTTCGCCCGTGTTTTTGGGCGTTTTGGGATATGAAGTATTATTCACCTTTTCACAAACTGAGCGTCAAACTATGATCCCGTTTGGGTGAGTTATATGTTGCATCATTTTATAAAGAAGGGGTGTCTGGGAGTATTGTCTTTAAAATGCATATTGTTGGTAAACGAGTTGTTCTCTTATTTTAAAGTAAATCATTTTAAAGGATCATGATTATAAGTTACGATGTTTCCATTTTACGCTTTCCTCTATAATCATGATATAAAACTCTTGAACTCACTAGGCGTTAGCCTTACCTTTTTAATTGTCGGCATGTGCATCAGGTTTCATCTCGGGATTAGTTCTCGCGACACCGTGAAGTGATGAGTGCTAGTTGTGTGCTCGATGAAGTGATTTAGCTTGATGAAGTCTTCCGCATTATTATTGGAGATAGCGATTTGGTATTGGGTTATAGTAACACTCGACTTTAGTTAGTCTTTATGTAAGATTTTAATTATCTGTTGATGGTTCAACCTAGAAATGTATTTAAATTATGGACTGGTAGTAATAGATTTATTATCCCTTAAGGTATTATTGAAAGTTTTAAATAAGTTGTTATTTCCAGAATTTAGGGTGTTACACTATACATCTCTCAAAAGACCGCTCTTGACCTCAAAGCCATCCACTCAGTCCCGACGAACCCCACCGGAAACCTGACCTATTATACATGTCATTTTAAGAAAAAGTGTTAGGTTAGAGCCTAGTGAGATCAAACATTTGCAGTTTAAATAATCAAAGGTAAAAGTGAGTAAAAGAGTTTCTTTTTGTACACCAATAATAATGGTAATAATAACAATAATGCTCTTTGAAATGTAGCAAGTACCTCTTGGGTTAACGGGGGAGACCCGCTTACTAACACAAATGATGGAACACAAAAGTAAGCCATTCGATGAGTCAGTAAAGCCAATACACAAATAAAGTACACGCAAGGGATGTCAGGCTCAGTGGCTTTAAACGTACACCCACGGAAACTCAAGTTCAACCCCGAGGGGTCCTTACGTCGAGCTCCTCATCCAATATCGTAATACTTGAGCACGAAGGACTTATAACCCATTCTGATGCCTAACGTGCCTCGACGTGGAAAACTAGTCGTCCCAACGCTGGAACAATAATATAACAACTCACGGGGTCATGACTCCCAAATGCAACAATTAAGCCAAATAATGCTCAAAAGGCCCAACGAATATTCCCAACAATGGATGTTATGCATAAAAGACATGAAGGGTGATTTCCACCAAAACCATTTCCCATTGTTTACGAAAAGATCACTAATCGAAATATAAATGACTCCTTTTGTATTTCTCAAAACCCAAATATGATGTAAGCTAAAATGCAAACTTATCAGCAATTAACCACAAGTTCAATATACCTAAATCCATAATTCGTACATGGTAAATACCATCCATTTAAATGTATGTCCCAAGTATGAACAAGCTAAAGAACAATATTGAAGTTCATAAATCATCATATCCCAAAATCAACATAAACCCTAATATCCCCAAAAGTTAGGTTTAGCATAAAACTCTATAAATCAAACATATAAAGGGGGAGATATTTAGGTATTTAAAATCCAAGTTTGACATGTATAAAGATTTGTAAAGAGTGTATGAACTCACCTTGTAGGGTTGTAGTTTAAACCCTAAGACCTAAAGCTTAAACAAGAAGAAGATGGGTTGAGAGCTTGAGATAGCTTCACTAGCACTATGATGATTCACACTCACCTAGAACACATAAATGATTAAAAGGTTGAAGTAGTTGAGAGACATTAATGCTAAGGAAGGAGAAGATCAACTTACCAGCCTTCTAGAGAGAAAATCGCTACTGCCCTCTTCAAAATCAGATAAAATGCCCTAAAATCGCGACTTGAACAATTTATACCCAAACACCCGACCGCGATAGTGACACGGCGAGAGTGACATTTGTCACTCTCGCAGGCAAGGTCGCGTGAGAATTCACACCCGCGGTACAATTGGGGCGATAGTGCCCCGCGATTGTGACCATGTCACTCTCGCATGGCACAATCGCGGGAAATGTATCAAGAGTTCTCGGACTCCGGCGATTGTGCCTCCGCGATTGTGATACCCTGTCACCCTCGCGGGCACTATCGCGAGCGCCCATAAATTCCCAAGTTTGATGCTTTGCAATCCCACGATGCTTAAATCCGAATAATCATGATATTAACTAATAATCCCAATATTCAGAAGGTTTCAAAGAAAGAAGTATAGTACATGAGTTCTCAGAATTTGGGGTGTTAGATAAAGTGACACTGTCACTTTAGCATGTCACAATCGCACAAGAGGGATAGGCCACGATACACTCTCGGCTAAAGCGTCATGTTAAAGTGACAGTGTCACTTTAGCATGTCACAATCGCACAAGAGGGATAGGCTACGGTGCATTCTCAGGGAAAGTGACAACAAAAGTGACACTATCACTTTAGCATGTCACTCTCGCATTCGGGGACAAGATCCTTGAAATTGTGATTTTAATGCCATATATCATTTATCACTTCACCAACCTCAAAATTCTCTCCCAAAACCCAACCCTTACCATTTTTTATGTATTTGAGCATTCAAGGCTTAGAATCTTGGATTCTAAAGTGATCTTCACCTTCAAGTTAGGATTTGGAAGCTACACACCAAGGGTCTACCATCTCATCATCTTCATCTTCAAGGACTCAACCCATTTTTAGGGTTTTCTAGGTTTCTATTAAAACCTAATTGTGAGTTCATCCTACCCTTTCTAAACTTTATACGTGTCAAAACCTTATGATTTTGATCTCCTAAACTTCTCCTAACAACATTTACTTATTTGATGGATTTTGACCTAAATTGAGTATTTTGGAGATTTTTAGGGTTTCCACCCTTTTTATGAGAAACGTTGGGTTTTATTATATGAGTTATAAAATGAAGTGTTATATGTATTTTGGTGTTGGAAAACTTGAATAATTCATTTTGGGTACATTTATGATACTCTTTGTATTAGATGATTTTAATGGCAAAAGTGGGTTTTGTAATGGAATGAATGGATTGTTTTAGTTAGGAACTAATGGTTACTCTAAACCTTATAAACTTTGTGGATGATTGTTTTATAGGAAACATTGTATTTAAATGGGAAAATGGCTTTATTAGGATAAGCATATAGACTTTGGACTTATGTGAGGATGTCTTACAATAAAAGCATTTTATGAGAGTATTTGGTTGTAGAAACTATATATGTGATTATAGCTTTTCATGATGTGCATGTGGCGAGTCTTAGACTAATGTAAATAGATCCATAGGCATTTGATTCTCGTTATATTGAATTGTTACGATGTCGAATTCCCATATTGTACCAAGAAATAGGCATAGGGTCAAAGATGGGTCATAGTTGTGGACTTCAAAGTCGGGCAACGACCAATGACCATTAATTGTAATTTCTTGTGAGTGAGTGAAATCTAGAGTTAATGGATTGACCATTGGTTCGTAGTGGGTCTCTTGAACATGAATGTGTGACATGCTTTCCGTCACCAACATGGAAATCGGGTCTCCCTCATCATCGCAAGATGTACATGTGTTTCAATTGTTTGAAAATGAGGAGGTATTTACATTTTGAAGTGCACCAACTTTAAATTTCGTTGATTATAAATCGTTTGATCTCACTAGGCGTTAGCCTAACATTTTTCTTAAATGTGGCATGTATAGCAGGTTCTAAAGTTTAGCGGGGCGGTGAACGTTTGAGTGAAGTGTCACTTGCCGATTCAATGCAACTTTTGGAGGCACATTTCTTTTGGAGTAAACACTTGAAGTCTTTGGTGAATAGAAATCTTTTGATGATCTTAGTGACATCCGTTCTTAATCTAGATTAGAGTTGGTGTGTAACACCCTCAAATTTGGAAAGAGCGACTAATTACAAACTTCCAAAAATACCTTAAGGGGGTAATAAAATCCCTTACTAATAGTCCGTAATTGAAATACATTTATAGGTTGAACCATCAACAAATAATTAAAGTCTTACATAAAGACTAACTAAAGTCGAGTGTTACTATAACCCAATAACAATCGCTATCTCCAATTATAACTGTGGAAGACTTCATCAAGCTAATCACCTATTCGAGCACACAACTAGCACTCATCGCTTCACAGTGTCGCTAGAACTAATCCTGAAATGGAACCTGATGCACATGCCGACAAATAAAAAGGTTAGGCTAACGCCTAGTGAGTTCAAGAGTTTATATCATGATTACGAAGGAAAATGTAAAAAGAAATATTGTAACTTATAATCATGATACTTTAAAATGATTTACTTTAAGATAATGGAATAAATCATTTACCAACAATATGCATTTTATAGATGGACGTCTCAACGCCAAAACATTCATTCATGAAATAATGCAATCCAACACTTACTCAAACGAGGATATTGGTAATGCTCAAATAATGACATTTGAATAAACTTTATAAAAACAAACGACCAAAATATGAGTAAACTCAAGTCTCCAAAATTATAGCATAAGGGATAACCCAAATCTCAAACGTCACTGAAAACGAGGATAAAACCAAATACCTCAAAACAACACCTCTCCGTGACGGGGAAATCCCGAATTCCAAGGCTAGTGGCGGAACACAAAAGTAGGCCACATTCCAAGTTACTGAGCTCACCATACTAGGACCCATGGCCACAAGCACGCCGACTCGTACTAAGATGTGAGGGAGGGCCCCCGAGGATCCTAATCATGCTCATTCACTAGGATTACATTTACGATCCATGGCTAGTAACCGGTCTCACATAACCGTACCATAGGCCCCCGAGGATCCAATGTCTCAACTAGCTACAAATGGGAAGTGACTATCCCATAAAAACAGGCTCAGAAATTAACTCGCGGATGTAAATAATATCCCATTTCCTTTAAAGCCAACTTATGAGTTAAACACTCGAAATTCATGGCCACGAATCATACCGGTCCGTACTAAGATGTGAGGGAGGGCCCCCGAGGAAACCGAGTCTTACTCGCTCACTAGGACTACACTATGATCCATGGCTAGTAACCGGTCTAACATAACCGTACCAAAGGCCCCCGAGGATCATATGTATCCATAGTTACAAAGAGGGGAGCAAACATCCCAAAATGTAAGTCGACTCAATACCTACGGATCCACTAGTAATAGTTTAGACTTGTCACAATTACATCTGTGACTAACCAAAGCTAAACATATATCTTCCAACAATATTTATTTCCAAAATGCATTTCCAAGTTTAACTGCTGATAAGAATGGAAATTATAAAATGAGACTATACACATTCTTTCAAGTACTTCACATAAATGTGCAAGTAATACTTCATAAAAACATTTCATTTCATGAATGATGCATAAAACCCGACAACCATTCAAAAGTGTATTTCTTTGACCGAGGATCTATTTATGAAATAAAACATCAAAACACATTCATTTGTGACCTTTTATCAAAATGCCCAAAAATCCCAAATGTGGTGTTACACAAAGTTTATAAAGGTAAATACTTCTAATAATCAAAGATCGACAAATAACCAACATTTGATAATTTCATGTAAAACACTTTAAAATGGACATTTTGGCATGTACACCGTTTTCACAAATCAACTTGACTCACCTTGCTAGATTTAGGCTAAATCTAGATTTTACCCATTTAGAGCTTTCCTTGAAGAACTTTATTCTTCAAACCAAATATTCCAAAACCTAGATCCACAAGGTTCTAACCATAAATATACATATTCCACCATAAATAAATATAATCAACCACAAAGAATCGTTTCCCAACCTTATACATGAATACCTCAACTAATACTGAAACCCTAACTTCCATAAATGAAGAGAATAGAAGATTACCTTAATCCAAGCTTGAATCCACCAATCAAAACACCTCTAGTTCACCAAAATGGTTACAAACCTCCAATCTATGAAAGGGAGTACAAAGGGTGGATGAAAACCAAGAAAACTTTGGTGAAGAAGATGAAGTGGGAGAGATGAGGAGCTTACCATCACAAAGTACTCTTGTATACTCTAATAGATTTCCAATATCTTGTTATATCCTTGAAGAGCTCTCAAAAACGAAACCGTAGCAACTTGAATCACTCAAATCGGAGTTGTGGATCAAAAGATATAAAGAAATGAAGTTTTGGGTGAAAATGAGGCTGAATCAGGTTTTTAACCTGATCTGGACCTTCTGCCTGGCGCACGACCCGTGCGTATTTGTGAAGGGGAAGCGCACGACCCGTGCACCCCCTACAGTCCGCTAATAATTTTGCCTGAAACACTGTTTTGGTCATAACTTCTTCGTTATAGCTCCGTTTTCACTCTGGAAAGAACCGTTGGACTCGTAATTGAATCCTTCATCCATCTAGACTATAAAATCTAGGATTCAAGTCTAAAATCCAATATCTTATTTTTCCCTTAAATTATTGATTTCTGTATTAGCTTGAAACAATAGCTTTTCGAAATCGGGGTGTTACAATCCTCCCAACCTTAAAAGAGATTTCGTCTTCGAAATCTGGTATCACCAAGCACCCAACATTTACACTTGAAAGATAGATTGATTTCCTATCCGAAAGGAATGGCTTCGTGAAGCCTCACCTTATATACGGACCCGATTACATTCCAGTTGAGGTTGTCGCTGCGTTTCTCATAACGTGTCGTTACAAACTCAATCTCAACGTTCAATATATTTCACCGACGTCAGGATGAACGTTGAGTCCTTGATTAACCATTTTCTTAATCAATAAATCTTGGTTGCCTCCCAACCTTTGATTGCTCTTATTACCTCGAAGCAATTTACGACCTTATCTAGTCGTTTCCATCAAGAATACCCCAAATCCGAACTATTCCCTTAGATACTTCTGATTACGATGCATCAAGGTCTCCTCAATAGTTCATTTGTACTTAAGGTATACCTCGACATAACCACCAAATGTATCCAATAAACATTACCACCAAACTGCCACCATGCACTCAAGCATCAATTGTCAAATCAGCGAAAATCCTGACAATTATCAAAACACCAATGATTGATTCTTAATTGTCAACATCCAATTTCCTTAAGGTTACCGCTTGTCCTGCAGACACACCAGATCTAACAGAAGTACACTGAAGCACACCAACGGTTATTATCCTTAAAATAGAGTGTCGGCACCTATCCTCGGAATGGCCATTTTGCAAACGTGGGTATACCACCAAACATTTCGCTCCCGAGTTGCAATATCGATTCGAGGTTGACACATACTCTTGGAAATGATCACCTAAATCAAACATCCTTAAAAGTCAACATAACATCATCAATATTCACAGATACCCATTAAGGTGATACACCATAGATACATAGCATGTCGTCGTACCATTAATCCACGAATTCAAAACTAACCATACACAATCAACCGTATACGGTTTTAACCCGTAGGTTTAACGAAGCATAAAGATCATTACTTAACTAACTGGGAGAAAACACAGGTCTAACGCCTCAAACTCCGAGGACTCTTTTAAATCCTTAATCTCGACCTCTAACACAAGGGGTTTACACCTATAGCTCTAATGAGTTCAAGGTTTTTCACACCACTATGCCTATTTGAACTTTTATAAAATCTCAAAACGTAAAGGCTTTATAAAGATTAATTGTACGAATAAATCTACTACCTTATATCGGTAGGTGTAGAGAGCGGTCACAACCGCCACACATATAAAACCATTTTAGAAAATAATTGATCAATAATCAAGGTAATACTGACACCAACGAAAGATATTTCAACAATCTTTTTCAAAGGAACTGCTATGTTCTCAACACGTATAAATTGGTGTCACTAATGAGAAGTAGTTTTACGTACTAAAACAGTGCATAACAAAGCGTTTGTACAAAACTTCAGAAGGGAAAATATTCACGAAATCTAATCCCAAAATTTAGTAAAGACATAAGCATGCGATTTGAGCAATTGTAAGAGTAATTTAGTTTGGTTCCAAACTTTAGGCTGTACAAATAAAATGTTTGCAAAACCCAAAACGACATGTTCATGATATTGAACTCTCAAAGTTTTCTCTCTTTTAGTCCCAATGCAACATGGAATAAGATTTCACAACAAAACTTAGGGTGATATGCGTATGCACTTGGTTAAGTCATGAAATGATTTATGTTGGTTTCAAGTTCAAAGCCAAATAAAATATGCTCTCATCATTCTAAAACATCGACTAAAACAACGTGACGAAAATTCTCAATAAAAATATGCATACATGCTATGTGTGACCAAACTGCTCACTCGAAACCCAAAGGGGAAAACAACACCACTAGGCACTAATAAAATTTCCACATCAATTCAACAAAACCCCATAAAATAAAATTCTCGATAAAGCTCAGACATCAAAATAACGAAAGGTAACTCTTCGTCTAAAACCTTAACATACAGGGAGGAGATCCAATATTAAGGTCTTAAGCCGTAGTTACTTGCTCAAGACTCTAAGCAACGTTAAAATACGAACATTACCATCTTTGAAAATAGCGTTAGGCAACAGTGAGAATAAACAAAGTCTCGACAAAGCCTGCAATCACATGTAATAAAATAATTTTATGCATGTTTAAGATCATGGTCTAAAACTTGTGCGTGCTAAACATTTCAAGATATCGTGGTATGATCCACATAGTGATTTTGGAAACATGAGAAATGATCGATGCAATTTATTTCAGAAATACATCTCGTCCATGAAATTGATCGACACTTAACACCTCAAAACCACGATCCTCAATTTCTTAGTTACAATATCGTCAACCGAATGCTCAACATCTTAAGGCAAAGATCACAGACTTCATAGGTTCACCTCACAAATTTCTCCTCGAAATACATTGATCAAGAAGTCTATGGTTCTAATTCAACCAACCAATCCGACCCAAAACGGTTCACTTAATGCAATCACCATGTTTATCGTCACTCCAAGTGACGAATACTAACATCATCAACTTCTTCTAATGGCTAACCATATAGAAACTGTTTCACTACCCCAACGATTATCATACCAAGGCAGTTCAAGCATACACACGTAATTCGTAGGTTCACCATAACACTGGCCAGATGCCATTATGAACATACTTTACATGATCATCCTTGCCATTTTCGGCGTGATTTCCGTTCCAAGTGACTCCACTCACCTCGAATCATCAAATCTTAAAGTGCCTAATTGTGCAATCTCACATTCAATCACTTAAAAGCACGCTAGTTTGAGTCTAGGTATTCAAAATCAACACCTAAATCTCTCAAACTTAAGCTCTGATACCAACTTGTAACACCCTCAAATTTGGAAAGAGCGACTAATTACAAACTTCCAAAAATACCTTAAGGGGGTAATAAAATCCCTTACTAATAGTCCGTAATTGAAATACATTTATAGGTTGAACCATCAACAAATAATTAAAGTCTTACATAAAGACTAACTAAAGTCGAGTGTTACTATAACCCAATAACAATCACTATCTCCAATTATAATTGCGGAAGACTTCCTCAAGCTAATCACCTCTTTGAGCACACAACTAGCACTCATCGCTTCACAGTGTCGCTAGAACTCAACCCGAAATGGAACCTGATACACATGCCGACAAATAAAAAGGTTAGGCTAACGCCTAGTGAGTTCAAGAGTTTATATCATGATTATGAAGGAAAACGTAAAAAGAAATATTGTAACTTATAATGATCCTTTAAAATGATTTACTTTAAGATAATGGAATAAATCATTTACCAACAATATGCATTTTATAGATGGACGTCTAAACGTCAAAACATTCTTTCATGAAATAATGCAATCCAACACTTACTCAAACGAGGATATTGGTAATGCTCAAATAATGACATTTGAATAAACTTTATAAAAACAAACGACCAAAATATGAGTAAACTCAAGTCTCCAAAATTATAGCATAAGGGATAACCCAAATCTCAAACGTCACTGAAAACGAGGATAAAACCAAATACCTCAAAACAACACCTCTCCGTAACGGGGGAATCCTGAATTCCAAGGCTAGTGGCGGAACACAAAAGTAGGTCACATTCCAAGTTACTGAGCTCACCATACTAGGACACATGGCCACGAGCACGCCGACTCGTACTAAGATGTGAGGGAGGGCCCCCGAGGATCCTAATCATGCTCATTCACTAAGATTATATTTACGATCCATGGCTAGTAACCGGTCTCACATAACTGTACCATAGGCCCCCGAGGATCCAATGTCTCAACTAGCTACAAATGGGAAGTGACTATCCTATAAAAACAGGCTCAGAAATTAACTCGCGGATGTAAATAATATACCATTTCCTTTAAAGCCAACCTATGAGTTAAACACTCGGAATCCATGGCCACGAACCACACCGGTCCGTACTAAGATGTGAGGGAGGGCCCCCGAGGAATCTGAGTCTTACTCGCTCACTAGGACTACACTATGATCCATGGCTAGTAACCGGTATCACATAACCGTACCAAAGGCCCCCGAGGATCATATGTATCCATAGTTACAAAGAGGGGAGCAAACATCCCAAAATATAAGTCGACTCAATACCTAGGGATCCACTAGTAATAGTTTAGACTTGTCACAATTATATTTGTGACTAACCATAGCTAAACATATAGCTTCCAACAATATTTATTTCCAAAATTCATTTCCAAGTTTAACTGCTGATAAGAATGGAAATTATAAAATGAGACTATACACATTCTTTCAAGTACTTCACATAAATGTGCAAGTAATACTTCATAAAACATTCCATTTCATGAATGATGCATAAAACTCGACAACCATTCAAAAGTGTATTTCTTTGACCAAGGATCTATTTATGAAATAAAACATCAAAACACATTCATTTGTGACCTTTTATCAAAATGCCCAAAAATCCCAAATGTGGTGTTATACAAAGTTTATAAAGGTAAATACTTCTAATAATCAAAGATCGACAAATAACCAACATTTGATAATTTCATGTAAAACACTTTAAAATGGACATTTTGGCATGTACACCGTTTTCACAAATCAACTTAAACTCACCTTGCTAGATTTAGGCTAAATCTAGATTTTACCCATTTAGAAAGGGGGAACAAAGGGTGGATGAAAACCAAGAAAACTTTGTTGAAGAAGATGAAGTGGGAGAGATGAGGAGCTTACCACCACAAAATACTCTTGTATACTCTAATAGACTTCCAATCTCTTGCTAGATCCTTAAAGATCTCTCAAAAACGAAACCATAGCAACTTGAATCACCCAAATCAGAGTTGTGGATAAAAAGATATGAAGAAATGAAGTTTTGGGTGAAAATGAGGTTGAATCAGGTTTTTAACCTGATCTAGACCTTCTGCCCGGCGCACGACCCGTGCGTATTTGTAAAGGGGAAGCGCACAACTCGTGTGTCCACTACAGTCCGCTAATAACTTTGCCCGAAACACTAGGCCTGAGCATTGGACGGGTCGGGTCAGGTCGGCCCCGAAACCCCGAAATCCAATCGGATATTCGGTTAAGATCAAAACACCCAAACCCCGACCGAAAACAATTCGGGTGGTTCGGGTTCGGGTGGATCGGGTCGGATGGTTCGGGTATGTGTGTCGAACTGTCGATGTCTAAAACCATTCACTGATTCACATTCAAAAATTACAATCACAATTCACATCACAAATCACAACAACTGAGAAGTCTAAAACCATTATCCGTGAAGTCAAGACACTGTGTGTGTGTGTGACTGTGTAGGGATGTCGAGAGTCGAGAACTTTAACAATTTAACTTACAGAGAGTCGCCGAAGGAGAGTCAGATTCGAGACTCAGTCACTCAGATACGATGGGCCGATGGCGATGGCGATGGCGATGGCGATGGAAGGGAGAGACGATGGATGGAATTGAGACTGAAGAGACGATGGTCGACTCCAGAGTCGTTCGTCTTCGTCGACAGTCGACAGTCGACAGGTCGAGACTCGAGACTCGAGAGTCGTTCGTCTTTGTCGATGCCTCGATCGTTCGTCTTCGTTCGATGGTCGAGAACTCGAGAGTCGAGATCGTTCGTCTTCTTCGCAGACGTATCGTCGTTCGAATTTAGGTTTACAGATTACAATTTAGGTATTTTAGGTTTACAGATTACAATTTATGTTTATTAATAATTTCGGGTTTTCGGGTCGGATCGGGTTTGGGTTTTGGATACCCAAACCGACCCTATATTATCCGATATTAAAAACGGTTCGGGGGGGTTTGGGTTTTCTGTTTTCGGGTTGGGGATTTTCTTGTGTTTTCGGTTCGGGTCGGGTCGGGGTTTTCGGGTTGGGCGGGTTTTGCTCACCCCTACGAAACACTGTTTTGGTCATAACTTCTTCGTTATAGCTCCGTTTTCGCTCCGGAAAGAACCGTTTGACTCGTAATTGAATCCTTCATCCATCTAGACTATAAAATCTAGGATTCAAGTCCAAAATCCAATATCTTATTTTTCCCTTAAATTACTGATTTCTGTATTAGCTTGAAACGATAACTTTTCGAAATCGGGGTGTTACATGGTGTAGATTAGTAGGTTGTTAGCTAATGATCTAATTTGTAACTGCAAACTGTGTAGTTGTATTCTTCCCTACTTTTGGGTGGTTACTTTCCATATCAAAGCTCTTTTATGATATTATTTCAGGTTTAAATTTTACCTCTATTTTTAGAGTGTTACATGAAGCTTTTAAGAAGTTGTATATGAGCATCTTTAACATGAAATCTTAAATATTAAGTAATGTGCTTTGATTAACGATACTTAATGCATAACAGGTGGTTCTCGAGACTTTGCCCAAATGTTTTATAATATAGTATGATAATAATAATATTCAACGATAAATAGTTAAATTCGTAAAAATTGAAAACTATGTATCAATATTGGTACAAAATTAAAAACAAAGAAAATGTTTATCTTGATATAATTTGTTTTACAAAAATATTAATTAAATCTTAGATATTTTTAATTTGAAGATAAATGATAATAAACTTAATTAGATAAATGAGATGTTTATCTTGTATTAGATTATATTTATCAGTTAGTTATTTAGGGGTTAAATCAAATGAGAACCACAAATATGTTACAAACATGTGAGAACCGATATAATAATATTTTACACGATATATTTTCATCAAATGCTTGGATTTAAGATATTGTTTCACATATATATTAATAATATGATAGTTTCACATGTATTTGTTTCACCATGTGAATATTTTTTACGTGTACTTTTCATTTCACTAGGTGAACACATTTTTCACGTGTAATCTTATCACATGGAGAACACAAACATATGTGAAACAATATATTAAATCATAGGTTTTGATGAAAAAAAAATCATGTAAAAAAATATTTTTATATCGGTTCTCACGAGTTTGTAACATATTTGTGGTTCTCATTTGATTATCGTCCTCTCTCTATATATATATATAGATATAGATATCATATTAACCGATAAACATAAAACTTTAGAATTTGTACTTTTAAGTAATATACATCTATTAATTATACTTTGTGTATAAAAAAATGGTTTTTAAGAGTTTAACCTGAATACTTGATAATCTATACTATATTATAAAGTACAGATAAAACTCTTAAATACAACCATCATTTTATGCAAAATTTTAAAAATCTCTTAATTTACAAGTATTAAAGGACAAGATACATATTACTACTGAATACTTCTAACACCCACCAATTTGGTATGTGCATGACCTTCGTTTTATTCAGACCTTTCCATGTATCACTATTAATTAATATATTATACTACTATAATTTTGTTTTAATTATATTATTAAATATGTAATTGGTTATTTTTTCTAAATTTCATTAAAATATATAAGATAATTATTGAATTCTAACAAAATACTTAATTTTTTAATATAAAAAATAGGGAAATTAATTAAAATGCCCGTATTTGAACATCGTATTAGCGAAATGCCCCAAATCTCGTCGACTTTGCCGAAATACCCTTTAAGTCCGGGAAACGTGGCCGGGATGAGCATCGATCCCGGGGTTGTTGTGTTTCGGCCGGGAAAGGACTCGATCCCGGGGTTATGTCCGGGAATCCTGGGGTTATGTCCGGGAAACCCGGGGTTGGGGGCCGGGATCGTGTACATGTGTGTAGATGCATATATGGGTGTGTGTGAGATACATATATGGGTTTCCCGGACATAACCCCGGGATTCCCGGACTTAAAGGGTATTTCGGCAAAGTCGACAAGATTTGGGGCATTTCGGTAATACGATGTTCAAATACGGGCATTTTAATTAATTTCCCTAAAAATATTATATTATTAAGACTAAATTAAACAAATTTATAAAAAAAAACGTTATCACCTTCTCAAAGCCATCCAAAATCGTACTGTAAAATCGACAAAAAAATAAAATGAAACATTAAAATTGTGATGTATCTCGTTGCATTGCACGAGTACGTTCTAGTATAGCATAAATAATATACGTTATTTTTATTTTGAGATAAAATAAATCATCAATAGTAAAACAAGACCGGACTCGTAATAAAATTTCAACCTTTTTCTCCAATTTTATTAAAACAAAAATACAAATAGTTGGAAAGGCAACAAATGATTTCAAATCCTACCCCTCATATCTTCCCCATTTGGCCTTCTCATTGCAATCTCAAAACAAGTCATGTATAACTCATAAAATCAAGCAAATGCTCCAAATCAACGTTCCCTAAAGAACCCAAAACCCCAACAAACCCCACTTTGACACCCAATAAATTTGTACCATTGTGCAGTTAAATGTAATGCACATCCAAATATCACATGAACAAAGTTCACTAAACAAAAGGAGGTATTTGGATTGGGCCTGGGCCTTTACATGTTACAAATGATTAATTGGGCTTAGAGATGGCCAAATTGTGCTCAATTGGGATTGGTAGGGATCGTTCATGGTTCGATGGTCGAGGACTGATTACATTGTTTACGAAAATTCAAGTCACAACCCCGGGATCAGGACCAATTATATTAGGCTCGATTAAGCAAATTATTTTTTTTTATAAATTATATAACAAGTTTTTTTTAAAAGTTTTTCAAGCATTTTTTTGAAGATTTTATAAGTGCTTCAATATTTTATCTACTTAAATATATTATTTAAATTGTATTTCAGTACTAAATTTCAAAAATCGAAACTATAAGATCATGTATAACATTGTTGTGTACTTCTTTTTGAAAACCGGGCCGGAACACACCCGATGGGACCGAGACAAATAATCAGGCCTAAATTGGTCCTAAGATCGTGACAGGCCCACCCCATTTTAGAGGGACCTACCCGATCTCGGATGCCTATCGATACCTTGGTATATTAAGGGGGTGTTTGGGATTGCTTATTTGAGGTGCTTTTTAGCTTATTGCAATTTGGCACCGGAGATAAACACTTTTGAGTGTTTGGATGAAGAAAAATGAAAAGAGATTATAGCGGTGCCAAACCACTGAAAATCTGTTTTTGATAAGTCATTTGGTTTTAACTTATCAACTCATTTGAAAAGTGCTTACGACTTTTTGGGTTATTTTATATGTATAAGCAATCCCAAATACCATTGAGTAACAATTTATTAGCTTATTACGTTTTGGTACCACAATAAGCTAATCCAAACACTTTTTTAAAAACTCCAGTTTAACACCGCATAACTTAATAAACACTTTTTAAAATAAGCATAAATTGTTTTAAATAAGCAATCCCAAACACCACTAAAAGATCAAAATGTGACATATCGACATTTTGGATTGGGCTTTAGGGAGAGACCTTATTGGGCCTTTGTAATGATTAATTGGGCCTTTAGGGATTCGAGTGATTTGACCTTTCGGCGGCCATACAATCAATGTCATCGACATTTCTGAGTATCCAAGCAGTACTCTAGAAAGGTCGGACGCCGGAGTCAAAAGGGGGGGTTTTTGTGTGATAGAGTTTCAAATCAATTCAATGGCGACATCGAAATTGGTCAAAGCGATTTTGGATCCTAAAAAGAATTGGTTCGCCGCTCTGCACAAGAAAACCATCGCCACTCGCCTTAGCAAATACGGTAAGAATCTCAGTGTTTGTGAATTTGTAGCGATTCTTTTTAGGGATTTGTGTTTGTTGTGATCTATTATTGACGGTATGATGTTAAACCAGGGTTGCGATATGATGATTTGTACGATCCGATGGAGTGTCTGGATATCAAGGAAGCACTGGCAAGGCTGCCTCGTGAGATTATTGATGCTAGAAACCAGCGTCTCTTACGCGCCATGGATCTCTCCATGAAGCACGAGTACCTTTCTGCAGATCTCCAGGTTCATTTCTGATTATATGTAGTTGCTTGTCATGTGTGAAATTAAATTTTATCAGCTTTTTCATGGTAAGATGATTTAAATCTGTTTTAAATCTATGTATTTTGAAACCTCTGATAACAGTATCGGATAAATATGACGGAATTGCTGTATCAACCCGTTTATAATCATTCTTTGAAACAAAGAAAACAATTATTGACTATGATGTATTTCACCATTGTTACAGGCGCAACAGACACCATTTAGGAGTTATCTAACTGACATGCTGGCCCTGGTAAGTGCATCTTTAATTGATTGTTTGCTTCAGATATAAAAATACAATGCAAACTACTAATTTCAGTTGCTGCCTGTGGTTTCATGTCCTTAAGCATCTGTTAATAGCCTGTATTAGCATTCCCATGTTTTGCACACACAATGACTTTGCAGGAGATTACAATGATTGAGTAGGATGCTTTGCTAAATTACTGAAATGGTTGTGAAATGTTGTTTTACAATATGTACTTTTTGACTTCAATCTTATATTAGTTTTTTTTATCTAGGCCAAGTCACTACTAAAACGAATTTCAAACATGATCTGGAAAAACAATGAAAAGGTTTTAAATTTAATAGAAGCAGCTTTATTATGTTACATCTTATACCTCCTTATGCTAGTTTGATTGTATCAAGGGAATTAAAAGTGCTTATTATCCTGTAGAGATTCGTGAAGAGAGTGAAACATGGTTTGTTTGCTTACTAGCATGCAACCAACCATGAAACTTTGGTCATATTTTTTTTGATAAATAAGTGCTAGATTGGAAATTTACGGAATATGTTGCTCTTAGTTTCTTGCTCATAGCACATCTAAATTGGAAATGATTTCAACTTAACATCTTTGGAACATTTGCCTGTCTTCATTGTGAATGAACTTACGTTTTTTTTTCCTGTTTTTCTTGCTTGCATCATCCACAGCTGCGATCGAATTTTCATATTTTCTAAAAGTCCTCGCAACATTTTTTTGATTCCATAGTGCATTTGTGCCTTTTATGCACCTGTTAATTTAATGGAAAAAGCCTGCGTATTACTATCTTTTTTGTGGATGCAGTTTTTTCTTATCGGCACATCTTGTCTAAATTCTAGTATAAGCTATTCCTCCTTTTGAATAAAGTCATTTTTACTAGCAAGAAGGATTCAGCAGTCTTGAAAGTCATTTTTACAATGCACCGGACTACCGGGTTAATGTATAAATTTGGCATAGATATTTTGAATAGCCTTTTTCGTCCCACCTAGTCCCTGTCCATGTCGCTCCAAACGTGGAACAATGAGTTTTTGTTCTGTCCCTTGTCGCATCAAACGTGGAAGAGTGGGTTCTTTTCTGTCCAGTCCCATATACCAAACGTAGCCTTATGGTTGTTTATATCCGTTGTTGAACAATCTATATAGTATATAGCGATTACGGCTTAAGAAAGTATGTTTAAATTGATTAAATGGAAAGGTGCTTATGTCTCCAACATTCATGGTTTTGTAAAGCGGTCGAGGTGTGGTCCAAAACCGATTATGAGGCCTCGTCTATTCTTTTAGCTTTGAGGCATACATCTAGCATGGATGAGAGTCACAATTTTGATGCAGCGACGTGCCGAGGCGAATGTGGTGCGATTGGAGATTTGTTTTCAAATCAATATATATATAAAAGAAACTGTAAAAGTACATCTCTTTCTCTCCTCTCCTCCATCACGCTTGTCTTCCTCTCCTTTCCTTTCCTGCCTCACACACTCTCTCATCAGCCTCTTTTTCTCCCTCACACACTCTCTCCTCCTCTCATGTCAATTGTTTTTTTTTCCTGGTAGTCAGTCCCTTTATTTCTTAAAGTCAAAGCAGATCCTTAGGCTAGTGTTTTTGAGAGATTTTTCATTTCTATTCTTGAATAAATCTTTGGTTTTTTTACTCTGTGTTTGTAAGTTTTTTATTTTCATTTTATGTCTTTAAGTTGCTGATCTTTTATGTTTTTAAGTTGCTAATTATTTTTTTATATTTTTTATATTTTGTTTAGTTGCGATGGGTTTTGGTTGGGTTAAACTTGTGAGGCTACAAAAAAAATGTACATAGTGAAAACTTCCTTCTCACGGGCAAATTCGGATTGTACGAACTCTACTGGAAGCCAAAAAGAAACTATTGAAAAAATGATGACAAGACGGAGAAATAAGCTATTGGGATCACAAAAATAAGCAGAAAGATAAGGTGCTTTGAACATAAGATTGGAATTTGCAAGTGCAAGAAGTTCAAAAATGGCTCAAGATCCGAGTTAACATAAAAAAATATCAAAATGATATAGAGACAGTTTGGGAGTTTATTCCAAGTTTCCAACAAATACCAAGTATGTGAATGTCTTTGGTATTCCAAAAAAAAACTCAGAATTTGCACTAGACAATGAGTTCATGATTGACTCTGCTGTATGAAGAAATTTCTATCAATTAGTAACATCAAGCATTCATGAGCGGAAGATAATTCAACAGATGCACATTTTTCAGGGCGTTGAACTTCATTATCATATTACTTTAAATAGACACAAGGATCAAACATTAGAATAATATGAAATGTAGCAAGATTATACATAAAATTATTGGTCGATATTTCTTAAATAATTGTTGGTATTTTCTTTTTTCTTGTACAAGTCTTGTTAGAATAAACATTTATCTTTACTATTGGTCTTATTGTATCAAGATACGTAATCATCAAAATAGGGATTAGATGGTCGAGTAAATAGTTCTTTCGTCAACCATGTTAAGCCACGACCCTTGAATAATATGTCTCGGGTTATCTTGCCTGTGATACTCAAGAGATCCTGAGTTTCTTTGGTACATAGCTCTCAAAATTTATTGTTTCCATCACCATTTCCTCCCTCTAAAATTATGTGCTATGACACATGAGGGTGGCCTTCTGCCTATAAATCTATCACAAGTTAAGGGCAAGACAAAACAAATGATCACAGTTTACAAAACAAATTCGGTGCTATGACACATGAGGGTGGACTTCTGCTTTTCATCAAACTTCTGTTGCCTTCTGTGATGACAAGAAATGATTTTTTTACCATGTATTTACCTTGAAGGTTGGATGGTATTAGGGGATTTTTTTTAGGTTTAGAATATGTTGTTTATTGTTTGTAAAGTGTGATCATTTGTTTTGTCTTACCCTTAACTTGTGATAGATTTATAGGCAGAAGGCCACCCTCATGTGTCATAACACAGAATTTTAGAGAGAGGAAATGGTGATGGAAACAATAAATGAACTAGGTTTTGAGGGCTATGTACCAAAGAAACTCAGGATCTCTTGAGTATCACAGGCAAGATAACCCGAGACATATCAGTCAAGGGTCGTGGCTTAACATGGTTGACGAAATAACTATTTACTCGACCATCT